>CAJGYM010000002.1:0-2400000 GCA_904845305.1 Caenorhabditis auriculariae | reverse complement strand
AAAAACAAATGAAGCTTACAAAAGCTCTGTATTGATATGATATTTCCATCTTTTATTTCCATACGCGAAAATTTTTTTTTGCGCAAATCGCTACAAATATTTTTCAGTTCGCTTTGGCAGTGACTCTTCATGTTGACGTGACCCTTCTGTTCGTGATGGTGGCTTGCCTTCTGACGTCTCATCCAATTGGAGTCTGGAGTGAGAAAATTCAATTCAAACTTATGAAATCAATATGAAAGCGTCGAAATAAAACCTGGGGATACATTTAATTTAATTCAAAATTATCAAAAAAAAATTGGGAAAAAAATGAAGCTTTAGAAGTTAAAAATGTTGTTATGGGAACTCATCAACAATAAAGTATCGTTTAAACTGAAAACTATTCATCTAAACATTTTACCGCTCACCTCGATTTTTTTTGTAACTGAATGAAAACTGTCAGCTTACTTCTTCCGAAATTTCTTTCGTCAATGGTTCTTACAGATTGGAGAAATGATTATTCAGTGACTATTGCTCAAGTCGGTGCCCTCATCTTCCTCTCGTTCCACATTTTTTCTGACTTCCTGGCTCTCTATGGACTACTGACCTTGCAACTCTCCAAGTTTCTTCTACTCACTGTTTGCTGGGTTCGTTTTTCCTAGTTAATACGAAA
This sequence comes from Caenorhabditis auriculariae, assembly GCA_904845305.1. Taxonomy (NCBI): domain Eukaryota; kingdom Metazoa; phylum Nematoda; class Chromadorea; order Rhabditida; family Rhabditidae; genus Caenorhabditis; species Caenorhabditis auriculariae. The sequence continues at coordinate 2,399,351 of CAJGYM010000002.1, read as the reverse complement.
TGATGAAACTTTTTAAATTTTAGGTTTTCGCTCTGGTGGGTTTGACGGGATTGGCAGGGGCAATACTGTTTTCGTCTCTGATGGGCTCGAACGGCGTTCAGGAAGCGTTTTCTCTGATTTACCGCCAGATAATTTGCGTTCCTGTCGACCACCGTTTCTCATGCGTTGTCTACGTCCCCTCTGCTCTTGCTGTTAGTCTATTTTCACAAAAAAAACGAAAATGAATCAAGAAAATAGTTAGATATTGAAATGACGGATTTCATCATCTGTTCAAAAACTTGGGTTAGAAATTATTGGAAAGAATAATAAAAAAAGTTTGAAGATTTTAATACTTTATTAAGATGCGTCATTTTAATTCATTGCGTACTTCAGCATCTTCAAAAAGCTGTGCACGTTTCTGAGCAGACTCATATATATATTCATATATACCCAAAAAGAAATATAATAACTTCAATCAAAAAGAGCTTTCATTGCCGTATGTGTTTTATAAACTTCAAGTTCCAGCCCATCGCTTGTGCCATCTGCATCGCAATCGTCACGTTCAAGTTTATCCAGCTCCGACTGCTGAAGACGATTTGCAACGCACTCTTTATTTATCACAAGTGAGAGATTTGATTCTTAACATGATCGAATGTATATATTTCAGCAAACCGGGATCGTCGTCGGATAAAAGCGGCAAGTCCGAGTCGGAGTCTGACGATGAAGATGTATATAGATCCTGCCTATGAACATAAAACAATGTTGTAGGTGGTGGTGTTCGAGCGTGTGTTTGGCCGCTATCCTGGGACAAGCTCCATCAAGGATGCGGCAGTCGCGTGAATTCCGCAGTAAACAATGTGATGAACACATGTTTTGTTAATGTTGATAATTTTTTGTGTAGCTTTCCCATGTGCCCATTTTTCGATTCTTGGAATAAAACAGAACAAGTGCGCAAAGCAAAGCAAGCTAGTCTAACACTTTTTGATCTCAAATCAACGGTTCGGATGTGTTCTGATTACTATTTTCAGTATTCTCGATCGGTTTCTACTTTAAAAGGTGATACCTTTTCCAGCTTCTTTTCAGAGAACAAGCATTTTTCCGAGAGCTGGTTTTTTTAATAAGTACAGAAGAAGGTCTTTTTGATAAAGGATAACAAAAAGGCTCGGACGATCTTGTAAGGTCGGATACTTCATTATGAAAACTTCGTTGAATTCTCCGTTTTGCTCGGGTGAGAGCCGTGCTCGAATGAAGAATTCGGAACAAAAAAAAATCCTTTTTTTCGGCCCTCAAGAAGCTGAGAAAAAAAACCAGACGAGAATATACTTTCAGGTATTCGAAATTGCTGGGTTACTGCTTTTTTGCGATTTTTCATCAAAAAATGATTTCTCGTTTTGCCTAGGACTGGATCTTAAAGGTTATAATTTTCAAAAAAGAAGATCGGGTAAAGGCAATGAATTTATACGTTCTCCCTTCATACTTTTTTTCCGGCGCTCAGTGGTTTCAAAAAAATCCCTTTCGTGGACAAGTTCATAATTTTAACAACCATCAAAGTTTCTATTGCTCAGTTTTTAAGTCGATTAGGCAACCGAATCGAGAGTCAGGCTTCTTTTCGTGTCGTTCAATTGAAAAAAAAATGATTAATGAATTTTGGAAGTCTTATCGCTTTCATCTGGTTACCTGAAATGTTAGTTCAATGAAAAGTTCAATTTATCATCTCGTTTCAAAATTGTTTTTAATTGTCGCAACGATTGGTTCAAGAGATAGGGCCTCGGCCTCAACCTTTCCAGAATAAAAACTGTTTTCTGCCGAGAATGTTTTTCAAGGGCCGCTCTTCTTTTCTCTTTTTCTCATAGATTTTTAGATTGGACTTGGATTTTTTCCTGCCCTTGTTCAATATTTGCCTGAATTGACGAGAATTTATAAAAGTTATTAAACTTTCGTAATGAAGATAATTAGATTGTGAATTTTTGCTTTCACGGCAATTCTTGAGTTTGGATTCGAATTCAGCGTGAAAATTTTTTCCCGATGACCCTGATCTCTTCTGCTAGCTGAATTGTGAATTTAGATATTACCCTGTTAGTGAAAAATTTGGATATTTTTCGAAAACTTGTTGGAATGTTCAGATGGCCCGTAATGGCCTAAGTCGTAGATTGTTGTTTCTGCATGCCGGGCAAAAGTTCTTTGCTCTTCCGACAAGGGAAGCGTTCGCAAAAGTACGATTTGACACGTGTGAAACCTAGAAAAAAGCCGCTCGCGCTCCGAGCGGATCGTACGGTTTAGACAAAGAAACTCCTCCTAACGGCCTCTTGACGACGCGTTTTTGTTTCAGTTTAGGTGTGAACATCTCCCCTTTACTTTTTGCCTTCGACTTCCTATCGATCGTTTCCTTTAGATACGTTCTGTTCGAAGCCTAAAAAAGAAGTGAATTTAGAATGGCGCTTGAAGACAATAACTTCTCGAACACCTGCTGCTTGGGCCCTTGTGTGCCTTTCAGTCTATTATTCATCATTGCATGTAAGTTTTTCATCCTTCAATTTTATCATTCAAGTCCGATCTTGCAGTCAGCGCGTTTGTCCTCGGAGCTTTCTTCTCGCACTTCATGACCCCGATGACCAGCTACCACATCGAAAACTATCTCGACAACGAACTCGAGAAGGCTCAGAAGAACGAAGCTGCTGACAAGCAGGAAAGGAAGGACGACTAACGGCTGCGCAGCAGAAAGTTGATGAAATCCAGTACATACATGTTTACTTTTTGCTTACTAATAAATTGATCAAGTGAGGCATTCCACAGAAAATGAAAGCTCTCTCAAAGCAAAAAAGCAGGGTTTTTATATCGAAGAGCCAATTTATATCATTTGTCGGACCATAATCAACTTATACAGTGGGACGAAAAGTAGTTTTCCGGATTGATTTCAAAAGGGGAATAGTTCTGTTTGAAAGTCAGGAATCTCTTCGAGTTGGCTGGAACTGATCTCAAAATGAATGAACGCCTAGAAATCTTAATGTGCACAGCCGACCTTTCTCGAATTGAAGACTTCTCACTCGTTTGAGGGTTGCTACTCAGAAGAGTTTTTTTTTAATTAGACACTTTCTTGGTTTAATTATCAAGAGGATAGTTTTTCAAATGGACTAAATTTTTTTTAAAGTTTATCAATCTTACATTGTTTCTATCTAAAATGATATAGAACTTTCTCATTTTTCTTTTTGAATGATGTTTCATCAAACAAGGCAGGACAAACGGACGTGGGAATCTCAAACGGTACGTCGAGGAACATTTATTGATCTTGGCATGTGCTGTTCTTGTTTCTTCAAAAGTATTGTTTTGTGAACTTTTCTCAACGTTTCAGGATTTGATGAGTCATTATTCCTTGCAAAAACTGTTTTGATAGGGAAGTATACAGCTGCGCCATTCTTTTTTTCGTGATATCGCCAGCTTTCTTTTGTATTTCAAATAGTTTTGTTATTTATTGAGCAATACAATGGACTTGACGTATATCGCTTTCAACGAAAATGGAACTTTCTACATTCGAAGCCTCCTTTTTTCTTCAGTGTTCTACGTGGCGTTTCTTTTCCTTGTTTCTTTGCTAGGTAAACTTCAAAGGAATCGGCCTAACACATAGTCAATGGTTTTACAGTTATCGCTGCAGCTCTTTTTCCTGTTGCGCCTCGCCACACACGACTCCCGCCGCTGACTATTTGGATATACGACTCCGCACATATCGTTTTGTTACACGGAGATGTCAACGAAACTTTCCTCTTCGAAGAAGATCAGATCGAATTCGACATGATAACTGTAACTCGCGTTCCACTTGATAACCTTCAGTGAGAACGCTCGGTGTACACGTGAGCTGTGCAAAAATAATCGCTCTTTATGAGTCATTTCCCTTCTTTTGTAGAATCTTTTAAATATATTGGATAAATATGTAAACTTCTTCATACACAGTACCGTCAGAAAAGCTACGAGAAAACGGGGTGTGGGTCACAATTTTCTTGTAAGTGATTCAATCTCTCTGAAATTTATTTTTTAGCATTCTGACTGTTATTTTTAACACTCTGATGATATTTTTAACACTCTGACGCTGGTAACTCAGTAAAATATACTGTGGATCGCATTGTTTCTAATTAAATTTTTTTTTCTCTTTTTGAGCTTTGGTCGAGTTATGCACTTTGACTATATTTTTTTTTATATCGAAATGCTAGCAAAGAGTCCGAAGTACCAAAAGACTGAAACTGTAATGCAAAACTTTGATCAGTCAAATCAAAGCAATCCAAAGTAAATCATACAAAACTTGAAGAGAACCTTAATTCTGCAACTATTTCCAATTTTCTTGGGTCTTTCTACTGCTTTCTTTCCTTTTTATTTAAATTCAACTCACGACTGGCTGAGGACAAAAAAGTCATTGTTTTTAAGAGAATTAGCGTGTAAACAGCGACATTTTAGACGTAGTTACGGTTTCATGTGTTCTGAGCCTGCCCTTAATAGCCTATATATATATGACCAACTTTTTTTTATTTTTATGAATGAATAACTTTTTATGAACTATTTTTCTTGTTTCTTCTAATCAATCTTACTTTTTGATTAGAAGTTTTTAATCTATTGGAACTATATGGGATAAATTATTTTTCCTTTTGACAGTTGCCTTCAATTTGATATGTTGACTTGCAGAGGATGTTGTTTTTCTTCGGAAGTGTTGCCAGATGTTCTCACAAGCTTTTGTGTTCAATCGGTCGCTTTTAGAACAAAGGCTTTGTTTATATTACCGATGCCAATGAATTTCATTCATTCTGGAACGAATACACGCGTAAACATCATTTTCTCGTTGTTTATCCTTTGGAGCAAAGGTTGCAGCTTTTTGGGCAGTTGGTGCTCATCCATTTATCGTGGCTTGGATTTGTACAAAGGGTCTGAAGAGCCCAGGCTCCACAATACACATTTTTGTCGTCACACCCTGAAGGGAAACTTTCAATGAATGAAAAAAAGATGCGATAGACAACCTGGTGAGCAGTACATTTTTTTGAGTAGTTCAACATCAGCAGGACTCATTTGGTTTCTCTGGCCCATTATGGCTAGATTTGCTGCGGAGTTCACCTAAAAGTATCACATTATCTTTCAAAAAGAAGAAAAGGTGAACCTTCGGCGACATGGTCGGAGTGTTAGTATTGTGGGCTGCTGTGTAGGCGTTATAGTGCATTATACTGTCGTAGGCATATTTCACTCCATAACTGAAAGTTTCAAATGAGTTTTTTTGTTGAGAATCGGAGACGTACGAGGAGTAGAGTTTAGAATCGACAACCACGAAAGCGTCGTAGTTTTGAGGATCAATGTTGTTCCAGTTGATAGTAATGAACTGATCTCGATCAGCCCGAAGATGTTGGTGAGCGACGCCCAAGGCGTGCATTGTTTCATGAACTGCAACTCCTCGACTCTGCAAATAAAGTAAATGTATTCAATTTACAGAAATACTCCCAACATAGTTAGTTATTTCTAGAATGAGGTTTGTAATTCGTTTTTGCGGAAATTTTTATTCTGAGCAAAATTTCAGAAAGATAATTTTTTTGTTTGTGCTAACGTCTAATTTCGAAGTTGTGATTTTTCGCAGTTATTCGACTTCAGACCTTTCAGACAGTGACCATGACTAACTTTCCTCGTTTTGGAGCGTTTGGCAGAATATGTGAAAAAAAGCAAGATCAAAAAAAAATTACTTTCTTTTTTTCACTGAAATGAAATTTTACACGCCGTTTACTGGAAAGCTAGAATGAGTGAAAATTGAAAACTAAAAAAAAACCCACATTTGGACATCCAAAACTCAAGTAAACTGGATTAGCAGGATCAACTTTTCCAACGTATGAAAGACCACAGCTGAAAATCATTTTTATGCTTGTTTCACAATTTATTTCTCACAAAGTAGGGCTATCAACTTTGTAGTACATTATATGCGGTCCTGAAGGTGCACTTTTCAGTTCCTGGAAGCGGATGCAGGTTTTTTGCTCAATTTCGAGAATAGCCCCTCGAACGTCAGATTTATCAACTTCTTCTGCAATTTGAAGAAGTTCTACAAAACATTATGAGAAAAAAAAAAACCTAGCGATGAGTCAAATACAAAACGAATCGGACTGTTTGATGGCCATTTTTGTATGAGATGTTCCTCGAAAAAGATAGAAGATCTGAAAATTCTTCTTCTCACCCGTCAAGATGTACTCTTTCAAACCTTCTTGCTTTTTGGGCCGGCGTAGGAGCTGCAGTAGCTTCTGTTTCCGCGTCCGAATCCTCAGAATCTGTTTCAGGCAGTGGAATCTCGTCAGCTCCTTCACCAGCTTTGTTGAGTTCATTCAAAAGATAATTGGCTTGGTTTTCCGTGAGCATCATGTCCGAGTCAAAGACGCCATCATCCACTGGAGTCACCTGAATAAACTAGAGCATTCTCCGGAAATCCAAGCGATTTACAATGTCGGATAGGTTTCCCTTTTCTAATAAAGCTTCTTTCAATTGGAGAGTTCTGTCAAGCCTAAGTTGAATCGCTTCTGAATTGTCTTTACCAAGAGTCGCTTTCTCGAATTCAATCAGCTGTAATCAGAATGCATGAAGGAAAACATCTCATTGTCAGTTCAACCTTATTAGCAAGGAATTGTCTCTTCTTTTTGGCGTGTGCTGGTTGCTCACGACATTTCCTTCTTTTACAAATGTCCTGTAAGTTGGGTTTCAGGTTGCGCTGAACTATTTTCTACCTTAATTTTCAGAACGTTCTCAACATTGATTTCTCCGAGGTTTAGTTGAACTCCTTTCAGGTAATCTTTAAGTTTGTGATCGATTCCTTTCAGAGGATCGTAAGTTTTTATTCTGTAAATTTAACAAGATTTTTTCTCGCTTTTAAAAGGAGATTGTACCTGGGAACTTTAGGAAGGAACTTGCCGATACGCTCGATCGATAAGGTTGTAACGATTTCGTTGATGTCGCCAATATTTGGTACTACTCCCTTTCTAGAAATTGACAGTTCAATGGAATAAACCTGAAGAAAATAATTACCTGCAATGAGGATGCCCGGGAAAGCGTCTACAGAAACGACGAGCTTTGCGTCTCCAGGTTTTGACAGAAATTCGCTTTCCTTTTCTGATTTCCTGAAAGTTTTTATTTATCTAATTCTAAAGGTCCTTAGATGAACTAAAAACTTGAATTATTAGCTGAAAGTAAAAAACTACTTGAAGTTTCCTATCATTTTGCAATGATTCGTTGATAGAATAGTAGTTTAGAATCTAAACTACCAGAGGTGGAGAAATGGCGCCCCTAAGCGTTTTCAAACGTTTACATTTCTAAACCGACGAAGGCCGCCATGGCCAATTCTTGATAAGTCGCTGCGCAGGGCGCCCGGGGCCGAAACCGCGATGGCAAAAAAACGCCATTAGAAGAAAAAGAACGCGCAAAATTGAAACCTTTTAAAATCTTGTAAAATCGTTGTTTTCGAAGCTTTAGAAAAGGTTTTTTGAATTTCCAATTTGGTGGCGACGGAAATTTCTTCTCTCACTAGTCAGCGGGTTTGTAACCATAAATCTGGAACATTTCGCCTGAAGAAAAGGACAAATATGACCGTACTTCACATAAAAAAATTCAACTGGACATCATGTCCACTGAAAATTAAAAAAATTATTGAAAAAAATTCACGATTTAATGAAAAGTGAACAAAAATAACCATTTTCGCCTTACTTTTGCAACGTGGTATTATACGCCATCGACACATAATGACGCGGCTCATTTCTTCTCAGAGGCCTGATGGCTGAGGCGGGCATGTTGCGCCCGGGAGGGCCTCTCATTTCTTCCACCTCTGGTTTAGAAAGTGTCAGTGAAGTTATAATTTTTTGACAGTATAAATACGCACATCGAAGTCATCAGCAACATCATGACCAGCGCCGCCAACAGTGTCAAAAACACCTTGAGTTATATCTGCTGCTAATCTTCCAGCTCCTTCCAGGAGGTTTCTCGGACCTCCACCGGGGAAAAATCCTGGCGGAGGTTGCGGTGGAGGTATGAAAGGAGGCCTTCCTCTAAAAAACGGTCCTCCGCCAAATAACGAAGCTTAAAATAATTATATTTCATTTTTGTCTCACACAGGGTCCTATCTAAGGAAAATTATCAATGAAGTTTCTTTTGAAAAAAACTGTTCGCTTGAGCTTCCAACCTTTATTCTCAAAAGTTTGACTGTTCATGAAAAAAGTCAGTTTCAAATCTTAATCAAACTCCTGCTTTGGACTTCACACAAGTGAGAGGTAAAATAAGACTTACGCAAACCTCCGCCGCCTTCTCTTCCTAAAATTAGAACATATTCAAGCGAGAGATACTTCAGAATGAACCTTGAGCATGAGCCGCTGGAAGAAAAACAGACAGAACCACCCAAAAAGAGAGCATTGGCGGCCTGTTTTCAAGAGATGTTGCCTTGACGTCGTTGTAAACTTTGTGGGCCGGTCGCTTCTTATGTTCTTCGTTCAACAGTCGCCCCTTTTTGGCCAGTGTAAGTTTCATTGCAACCTGGATCAATTGTTATCGAGGCAGTATGACGTGTACAGCCTTTTTTGCGATGTTTCAAGAACTAAGATAGTCGTTTTAGGCTTGAGTTTGGTTTGGCGAACGGTGCGCCGCGTCATACCTTACAACAAAAAAACAAGATCAAAACACCCCTCTTTGTTTTATTCCTAGTTACTTCTGTCAAAGGGGAACTTGAAAGCTCAGAGGTTTGAACTGTGTGATCACGTTGATAGGCTTTGAAAAGTATTCGTTCGTTTCTTTTCGAAATTAAAGCTGTTTTCCCTGAATTATTTGAAGGTATCAAATAACTTACTTCATCCCATCAAACTTGATTCATTGATTTTTCCCAAAAGTGAGCTTTCTGGAAAGTTTCCAACTTTGCGCCAGAGATTCAGGATTTTTAAATCTTCCAAATGATTAAATTGCACAATTATCTGAGAAATTCTAATTTGACTTTCAATGAGTGTTAAAAAATCTCGAAACTTCCCGAATTGTCATCAGAATGAGATAAAAAAGCATCTAGCGCTTGAAATGATTATTTTTCTAGTATTTAAAATTTTACAAAAATCCAAAAATTGTCAACGTATACTCTTCATGTATCAACAAGTTGAAAGCGATATTCATGGGTCCAAAATTTCCGCGGCTGCAGCTTTTTTCAACTTTTCAATGACGGCGGTTTGGTCGACGTACTCGAACACGTTGGGCGCCGAAAACAAAATTCCCATGGTTCCACCAGTTGTCACTAAAATTTAATTATGTTTGCTTGATGATTGACAGCCACGTTTCGAGTTCTGTCAATTGATGTGAAAACCAGAAACGTTTTTTAAGTTTCCGTTTGCATTAAAATGAACAATAAGGAAGTTACAGGAGGAACTTTTCTCCCAGTGATATCTTCCGCTCTGAGGCGGAACAAAAAGTAATTCAGCAAATAAGGTGCCCTATTGTATCCGTTTTCTGATCTTACCTGCAAAAAAAATGTATAGGAGAAGGCGGTCGACTACCACCGAAACATATTTCCACTCTTCTCGCTGCTGAACTTGCCGAATAGAATTTCATTCAGATTTCCACTAGCCTTTTTGTAAGTGTTGTCTTTGGTCAAATGGGTTGTGATATACTCGATTGCTTCGATAGCCTTGTTAGCTTCAACAGAGAGGTCCTCTGCTTCGGAGCCCTCAATTCGTCGATATATTTTCATAGACAGCATCAAGAAGCTTATTCAAAGAAAATTAATCAGGAAAAGTTTGATAAAACGAGTTCGTGACGCATCCTTAATGACTTACATCCTGGCTTGGTTTTTCCACAGGAACGGTTGAGGTCTGAACGAGTTTCGATGAACTTTGGAAAATGGGCTTTTCTCACTTTTGGAATGACACTGCGTTTGAAAGCATTCCGAAGAGCACTCCGAATGCTTCTTTTTTCGCGCCTTTCTCGCCTTTCTCGAGAAAACTCAGCTTCAGTGCTTTCCGGGCGCTTCATAAGAAGGAAAATTGGTAGATACTGAAGGAAACGTGAAAAAAAGGGAAACGACTTGATTTACCCGCAAAAACACTCTCCTAACCCAGTTAGGCATTGTATGCGTTGCTGGACCACGAAAGTAGATGTTGATAATAACTACGCTCACCTGTGAAATTTGATATGCTTTTCTAATTTGAACCTGTTGAACAAAGAACTACAAATAGAGAAGGCAATTGGCTACAAGCCAGCTAATGATAACATTGAAAAAGCTTCTGGATAGCTACAAAGGCAATGTCTGCACGCAAGCCACGATTTCCCACTCACCATTATTGTCATCATATTCATGATGAAGACAGTCAGTAGGTATTTGGCCATTAATGGAATGGTCGAAGATGTGGGCGGCAATATCTGATGGTAAATTTTTTTAAAACATGACAAGTTTACAAGATCCTATGTGAGAAATTTGAGAAAAATAGTCACGGAAATTTAATCAAGGAGTAGTAAAAATTCCTAGTCATTTTAAAATTTTGCCATCTTTTGGCCAGGGAAAAAAGGTAAAATTTAAAAAATTAAATTTAAAACGTCTGCAGCAAGTTTTGAAGAGAGTTTCAAATTTTGTTCTTTTATACTTCAAATAAAAAAATTCTTACTTTGGAAACGACCAACAGGAAAAACGACTAAAGCGAGTAAAAATGCTGATGGCAAGAGTTATTTTTTCACTCGATTCGGCTGGCAAATAGAAGACCATCATGGAAAGGAAAGCCATCAGCACTGTCGGCATGATTAAAATGACAGTATAAAACAATGTTTTCCTGTAAAAAGTGACAGAATCAGATGAGAACAGGAAAAAAACCGTCGTATATGAATTTGATAAGATATTTTTGATCTTTCATCAATCAGAAGACCCGGAACCGCCATCACATCCCAAACGCCACTGGGAGAATAATCGTTCAGTTCAACCTAAATTGGAAGTGTTCAATAACACCAAAAAAAATTTCCAAGGTTCAAATTGGAAAAGTCTTAAAAATATAGCTAGCCTAATTATCTTTGTGAATTCGGAATGAAAGAACAAATAAGGGAACAAAATCTGAGACCTGTTTCTTTCCACTTAGGTAGGATAATTGCAGTTCCTCCTTTTGAAATGTCCAAGAGCCAAAAGTGAGCGAACAAACTTGCTCTAAAGACGAAAATTCTTATTTTAAATTATAAAAACCCCGATACCATCAAAAGGGAAAAATTCGACATCAATCAGACAACTACTTTTATAAACGGCAGGAGGTACCCATAACATCTCTCCAGTGTGCTCGACGACGACATTCGAATAAAAGGAAACTAAATAATTACCGTCCGCACTGAAAAACAATTAATCTGAGCTTGAAATTTCGCTCTCCTAACTTATTGAATAAGACAATGTCCGGAAGCCAAACTTTGTCTGGTGGCACCCTGACTGTCTGGATTCCGTCGTAATCTCTAGGATCCCAACGCATTTGATAATCGTTCCATCTCTGAAGTTTTTTTTTCCAATCGATATAATCGATGAAAGCTGTTTTCCAACAACTCTTGAAGAACTCACCATTGTTGGCCAAACATTTGTCTGCATTATTTGATTTTTCTCATCAACATTGATAAGCAATACGAGTGCTAAACTGAACGCAACCTGGAACTCACAATTATTGAAATAATTTTAGTTCAGTAGACTTCAATTGGAGGCGAAGATGTATTCATAACAGGTCTTATTAAGGAATTGTAACCTTCGAAAATATCAGCAAGTAAGCGATCTTCGGCAGAATAGGCATCAATGAAACAGAAAAAATTATCTAAAATGTGTTTTATCGAGAAAATTGCATTCGTTTACCTAAAAGAATAGCAAAAATGAAATGAATCATTTTCTAGATGATAGAAGTTGGCCAATCGGCAGCTTGGTGTAGGAAACTGCGCTAATCTGCGATTGTTTACTTTCCATTAGCAAGAGAATATTCTGTAGAACTTCGAAGAGCCATGGGAAACGGATGTGGAAGGCCTTGTGAAGTGAACGAATCAATTCTTTCTGACCTTATAGGGTTCATCTTCAGATTCCTATTAGCACTTGACTTTGAGTTCGACCCTTTTCTCTGCCTTGTACTCATTCCAAACTTTCGAAATTCATTCAACAAAGTTGGGATAACCAGTAAAATTGAAATACACGTAGGTTGTGAATTTTTAGATTGTTTGAAAGTTCAAATTCCACCCAAATATTTTGCGTTAAGTTGCTTGATTACTTTCTCTTGGTCCACGAAATCAAACACGTGGGGGGCTGAAAAATGGACTTTTCGAAATTTCTTTCTTTCAGTACTTGCCTGAGCAAATGATTCCCAGTGTTCCACCCAAAGTAACGCCAAAAAATACAAGCAGCAGAAGTCTGTCAAGTACCATTGCCACATACTTCCAATCGTCTCTCATCTGCAAGTGATTCTTTGGTTTTCATGAAGAAAAAATTTTTCTAAAGTGCTTTTTTTAATGCAAATTTTTTTCAAGTACCTTTTTTTCAAGCTCATTTCTCGCTTCATGTGCTCAGCGATGTAGGCGATCGCCTCCACTGTCGTCTTCATTTCTTTGCTGATTTTTTCGTGGAGAGCGTCAACGTGATTTCCGTTTGTGTCGTCGACGAACGTCTCCTGCTCGTCTTCCTCGATTTTAGCCTGAACTCTTTTTCAAAATCAAATCAAATTTCAGGAAAAGAGGACATGGAGAACTTGTCTTTTCGTATTCAAAACGAAAAAGTGCGTATCCCCTTCACTTACGCTCAGATAAAAATGAAAATCATAAGTTAATCACGTAAAAAAAGGCAATTTTACGAAAATTCCCTATGAGGACTACATATAACCAAGATGAAACTTGTTCACTACAAATGTGAAAAAAAAAAACTAAAAATCTCGTATAATAAATTATTTCGCTGACCAGAGAATGAACCTTAGCTTGATTAAGAAAATTCTTTTCAAAAACGAGCTTTCAAAAGACCTTTCACTTATTTTATAAACTTGCTCAAAAAAATCAGAGAAGGTTTGTAAAAAATTTTGTTTTCTTCTCAAAACAACTGCTGATGTAGATTTTCCAATTTTGATGGAGACCAATATGAGAAGGATACCTGTACATGAGGAACTTTTCTATGCTTATTGGACAATTTTCTGGAGAGGCGTTTTCTCCATTTCGAGCAGTTTTCATGATGTTGAGTTTCTGAAGAAGAGCTGGTGGCGCTATTCAGATTTTGCATGCTGGTTAAAGGGGCAACTTGGAGGAAAGGCACTATTGTAGCCGTCATCGAAGGCATCACAAGACCTGAAGAAATACTTTTGAATACCGTCTAAATTCAGACTTCACTCACTTGCATCGAAGATTTCAGAAGCACAATATTCTTCAACAAAGTAACCGTTGAAAATAGGGATTCTTTCTGGTCGCTTCATAACCAGAAGATGTGGCAAAAACTCAAGAAACGTTTTTCGCACCCAAACTGGCATTTGATGAGAAAGCGCGCTTCGAAAATAAATGTTCACTATCAAAACCGTGACCTGAAAAACATTGCTTTTTACATCTCTTTTTTCAAAAAAGGAAAAATTTTGAGGGGACCTCGTTGAAAATCAGTCAAATTCAGACATTTTTTGACGTAATTCGTTTTTGGAAGCAAGAAAACAAAGCAAACTCACAACGACAGCTATGATATTCAGAACGAAAGCCAATAACAAATATTTTCCCATGAGAGGAATGTTCGATGTTGGAGGCAAGATCTGCAGGAACAAAAAATTGGAAAGAAAGACATGGAAAAGAACCTTTGAAACCAGCAACAAAAACACGACAAGAGCTAGCAACAGAGAGATTGTAAGTGAAATTTTTTCGCCAGAGTCCACGGGGAGATAGAAGGCCATGACTGACAAAAAAGCCATCAGCACTGTAGGGATTATGAGAATAACAGTGTAGAATAACGTCTTTCTGAAATTGCAGTTCAAGTTTGAATGAATAATGTGTGAACCTTCGAATAACGACGTTGAAGACCATTTTGCTTTCTTTGGTCTCAGCGCGATTCACCAGATGGCCAGGAACATCTGATTTGCGTTTCTCAGTTTTTCATTCTGCACATGAAAAACTTACCGATGACATCCCAGATTCCAGAGTATGAATAATCCGTTAATTGCACCGCTTGGATGTTATTATACCAATGAAGTCTCACTTCTTCAGAGTTGTAGGTCCATGAGCCAAAAACCAAGGTGCAACATTGTTCGTCAAATGGAAACCTTGAAATTGGAATGAGAACAAACTTCATCCATGTTATACCATTCCACGTCAATCCGGCAACTACTTTTGAACATCGCAGGAGGTACCCAAGTCACATCACCATTACTATCGACGAAAACGTTCGATTTGAATGAAACTTCGTAGTTACCGTCGGCACTGTAATGATCATTTCGAGGAGATTCTTGCTTCTCATGAGAAAATATCTCTTTCAATTCCAGTTCTGTTCGAATTTTTTTCTTTTGAAGAACTTGGCTTTAATTTCTTCAGACACGCGACCATGTTAATTGAGCCCTTCCGTGCAAGCCTTAACTACGCCTTGGGGTCAAGCCGTTGAAAACGTGGTCGACTCGACGATTGATGGCTGTCGGAACGTAATTGCCCGCGTTTTCCCTTGTTTGTCAATTCTAGCACTTTTCTCATCGATTTTTGATATTTTTTTGTAGTTATTTTTTTGATTATTTTTTTGAACAACGAAAAAAATTAATAAACACGAATCAAAAAAACTTGATTTTAGACCGAGTGAACTCTGATAGAAACGCTAAGCTCTGAAAAAAAGTGAAGCCAGATTTCCGTTGAAAACTTTCACAGTTATTCGAAAACTCTTTTGACCTCTTGGATAAATATTCGTGACTATTTTACTGCCTATTCTTAAAGGAGGGCATTTGCAAATAAATTGACATTTTTTAGTTTTATTCTTCCTAAGAATATGAAATCATCTGGCTTTTTCTGTATATAGCAATACGAATTGAAAAACTTGGGAGTCTTCAAAATATCAAAGAAAAAAAGAAAAACATTTTTTTGATGAATAACGCAACACCCTGGTGAAATCATAATTTCTGTCTCCCACTATTGTTTCATTCTCAGCAAATCGTTTCAGCTGGCAGAAAATACAAATGAGGCACTACAAAGCAAATTAACGCCTAAGGTTGCCTGAAGGAATGCCGACGGACGCGAGTTTATAAGATTTGGGAGGCGCTCTGATTGCCGTCGCTCCCGCTGCGCAACACAATTGAATGGCTGCCCAACTTTTGTGAGGTGTCAAGACCTCGGAGTAGAATCAAAATAGAGTCCAAGCTAGAAAGAAAGCGGAACTTCAGAAGCTCACTTGTTGAAAAGGACGATGTCCGGCAGCCAGACTCGGTCTGAAGGCACATGCAGGTTAGAGATGTTCCCTGAAAAAAAAACCGCTAACTGAATTACACGACAAAACAAAGAATTCAATTTTCCCAATTGTTCCGGCTTAACGTGTTGTTTTTGTGTGTCGACGCAAATTGGCAATTTGTATTTATTCATAAAAAACAAGATTGGACTAGAACTATTTTGGGTTATTGAAAACGTGTTCCGTTTCGAGAAGAAGGCGCAATTTTTCCGTTTCCGTTATGTTTCTTCAAAGAGCTCGTCAGACGAATTCAAATGAGCTGTTGATTAAAACTCCCCTAGGGCAACGTTGTATGCAAATGAACTAACCATACTCCGAAGGGTTCCATGTCAACTGAAAGTCGTTCCACTTCATTGTTAGCCAAACGTTCGTCTGCAGGATTTGGTTTTTTTCGTCCTCAAAATGCAACTTTAACTCGAAACGAGATTTTTTCTGCTCACCACGTTGATCAGAAGAATCATGGCGACGCCGAATTCAACGGTTACTGGTGGACTGGAAAATAAAGGAAGATGAAATACTAGGAAAATTTCTTGTTAAATTCATTATTTTGTAAATTGCTTCAGACAAAAACATATACGTGTGAAACTTTTCAAATTCAGATCTGCACATTTTGATGAATTTTGTAAGTCCCTTTTGTTTGTAAGCCATCGATTTATTTTGAACCTTTAAAAAAAGTAGTTATTTTTTTGGTTCATACTCTAGGACTCACATCAGCAAGTGTCCGGAACACTTTTCAAAAAAAGAAAAATCTTGATTCTTCACCAAATCTTCAATTCAACTTTTCAAATACTTTCCTTGAAATTTTTCTAAAAAAAATGCCGACCTGCTGACGTTGCGCACAGGCCGAATGAGAAAGTTGTACTCTCGAAACAAGTCAATCACAAGTCGGTCCTCGTCTTCTCCGACTTCAATTTGCTCTGTAAAACTGCGACGTCTTCACTACATTCGACTCAGTTCTAGACTTTCAACTTCTGATTGGTAACTTGAAAAAAATGTTCCGTATTATTTGTAAAAAGATGAAAATTCTCTACAGCCTAATCTGTTTTAAGAATCTCTCTTTTTCCAAGTTCCAGCTTTTTCAGCTGAAGTTCACAGTTAAAAAAAATCGGTTACTTCATTCAAAACAAAGCTCATTGAAAAAAAAATGGAACACCGTTTTCTGTATCAAAAAAAAAAGTCGGTTTCATTCTGACCAAAAAAACTTATTGAACGTCCAAAAATATTAAATTACCCATTCGCATGAAGGTCCGAAAAATTTCAACCTATCAATCAAGTACGGCTTCTCTTAATCTTCTATTTTTGCTTATCTTCAACCATTGGTAAAGTTTTGTCTTCTCAGCTTAATCTGTTTTAAGAATCTCTCTTTTTCCAAGTTCCAGCTTTTTCAGCTGAAGTTCACATTTCCAGAGCTCCGCCTCGTTCATATGGAAGTAGCCGTTTTTGATGGAATGCAGCAGAAAAAGAGGAAATGAACGGCATCATTTCCATTTTTCTTCGGAGGAACGCCAACCAAATGAACCGAACTAACATATTTTTGAGGATTTGGACCAGTCGTCTTTCTTTGTCAAAAAAGCTACTTAATGTGAAAAATTTGGAGAGAAAAAAAATAATTGAGAGAAGAGAAAACCAAAATAACGCAAAAATGGCTTGTTTGAGAAGCCCAATCTTTCGAATAACTACTGCAGGGAATCCAGAGCTTCATTCAAAATTCTGAAGTATTTGGAGACGTGAATCATTCATGATGTCCATCAAAGCAATGGAATTCTTTAAACTGACAATGTTGAATGAAAAGTCGAAGTCTTATATACAGCGATAATTTATCAATTTTTTTCTTTGAATTTTTTGAGGGTTTTTCTTCGAAAATTCAAAAAATTTAACCTTGAGATTTGTTGAAATCCGCAGAGCTTTCTCTATTTTCCTCTTGATTTGAATCTGTCGTGTATGTATCATCTTGATTGCAATAAACAAATCCTGCAAATATGAACCCGAAAGCTAACACTAAAACCAGTCTGCTTGTCATCTGAAACAACTTTTTTTTAGCTAATCGAGTCGAAATTTGAATTATTTTACAAACACAATAGTTTCGAAAATTGTTCTCCGATGAGGTGAAATTTTAGTTTTATGAAAAAAAAGGATATACTTGGCAGGATAATCATGAAAAAAGTTTCCGATCTTGCAGTAGAACGGAAAAACTTGTTAGCAAAGAAGTTATTGGCCTCTGAAAGGTAATTCAAAAAAAAGTATCAAACGCAGAAGAACCATTAAATAAAATTTTATGTCAAATCAAAAATTGGGTTCAAGCTCAGAAAACAAGATTTCTTGAAACAGAGGTGAAAAATATCAGGCCATTTTAGCGAAGATGTTTTTTTTATTGCGGCTCTTTTAATCTAACATGATCTTTATGTAAACGGAAGTACTACTGGAAAATTCATTCTTAACGATGATTTGAGGGAAAAAACTTTCTGAATAACTCATAAAATCGAAGAAAACAACAAGAAAAAAAAATTATCAACAAAAAGCGACAAGAAACACTTGAAGCTGTGTTCAAATGTTCGAAGCCAAGAGGCGCGAGGTCCTCCCGACGAAGCGGATATACAAAGGGGGCGGGACTTGGAGCCCTGGAATTGATGCTCCAAAGCACACTATCGTTCGTCCGTCCGGCTCTTCTCCAGGCCGTGAAGACAAAAGATGACACATTTTAGTTTCACGCCGCCCATCGTTCCTCTGGGGACATCTGAAGCACTGCTCCAACGTGCGTATCGACGAACAATCTTCCACTTGTCACGCCGCTGTTAAAACGCCTGTCGTGAGCCTTTTTTAGATTTGTTCGCTTTAGGTTTGAAACAATGTTTAAGAAGGACGCTGTTCCTCATTTGAAACAAAGGCATTACAACGTTTTGATCGATCCTTTAACTTTCTAAAATATGAGGGTGTAGGTCTTTTTTCGAATTTTCTGTGGAGATAGTTTCGTTAAACCTAATTTGTGGCGACCGGACAAATTTTCGAGTGAAAACTGGTAGAATGAGTGAAAAATACAACTTTTAAGTAAAAAAAAAACGTTTTTGACAATGGTTCATCTAATACAAGAAGAAGTGTTCATTCAAATCTTTTATATTACTTTGATGACTTCCCTGAGTTCCCGTTGGGTTTTTGATATAACTGAGTTCCAATTTTCGCAGAGAAAAGAAACTATCATTCACTCGAAAAACCTTCGCCTTTCGGTCTGATGAGAGCTTTTGTTAATAACTTTCACATCAGTTCTTTCATTTTTTTGTTTTGTAACTGCTGCTTTATCTCGCGCTCTACAATAATAATTTTATCAGTATTTCAAAATAAAAATTAATTGAAAGTGTACAATTTTTCGATTGAAGCTTTTCTTTCAATCTGTGGTGAGCTGCAATAAGTTGATTATCATTATTTAAATTAGAGTCAAACTTACATAAAAGTAAGTTCCAGCCACAGGTGTTCCTAGCATTCGTCCAGTGTCGGAACGCAGAAACTCAGAAACTGTCTTGTATTTGGAATGAAGGTCGACGGTCACCGAAACGTAAAGCCGAGTTATTGGATTCACTGTCTTGAAAACGAGAACAACCCACAGCTTGCGGACTGAAAAATAACGTGAAAGGAAACTTTGAATTACTCACATTCCTTCACAGGACCCGGTCGCTGAGGGTTTTCTATATTTGTTATGGGTGCTGCGTTAAAAATCCTTTTTGAGAAGAAACCTGAAAAAAGCTTTTTTTAATTCATTGAATTTGTTGAACCTCCGTCAGGAATTGGATCATCTAAGTTGATTGTTTTACCCTCTTTAGAGGGCCTGTCATAATAAAATTGCATCGTCTCAGTGGTGGATAAGGGATCTGAAGAGTTCATTTTTGAGATCTTCGCATGGCTCACCAAACAGCAGCACATGCATATAAGACCCATGGACAACTTCTGTGTGTAATTTAACTGTTTTCAAGTAGGCGGGCTCATAAAGCTTGTAAGGAGAAAGGACAAAATGATCGCCAATTCTAATTTCCGGCGCGTGCATCGTTGCCGATGTGTGGACGTTCAAAGTGACCTAAACTTTTCGCAGTCTGATGTGAGGCTAAATTAAGGTTACGTATTCGATTGCTGTCAAAGGAGGATTCGGCACAATTCGTGGAGAAATTTTAGCTTCGCCAAAAACCGAGGCGAAGGAGTAGAGAGTCGAAGTTTTGCAGCATAATGATCGTCCATCTGGTGGTAAGAGATGACCGTTAGAAGCTTCTACGCACTAAAAATAAGAGCCTCTTAGACAAATTTTTTCACAAAAGAGATCATTTTCTTACGAATTTCGGAGATTTCTTTCATTTCGCCGCAAAACTTTTTGATGGTCCACATGGAAATTCTTGAAAGTTTCTATCTACGCGAATTCAAAGCAAAAACTTTCTTTTTTAAAAGCACATTTATAAAAAGATGAGGGCTGGAATGAGTGTCCGAACTTGAGAAACTCAACTTGAAGTTCGCGCAAGAAAATGATAAATGATCACCAGATAGTTTAATATCAGAAAAAAACTTTTTCTCATGAGTTTTGATTCGAAAATTATCAATAAAAAGTCGATTCTAAAAAAATCACAAATTTCCGTCCAAACTTTAGAAATAAAAAAAACTTTATAGTCATAAGGACAGATGTTGACAATCGCCGGATCACATAACATCACGTGCGGCATTTTATATGCAATCGCTCCCGCGGGACAAACTGTAAATCAAATCTAACGATGACGATTGGCATAAACTTTACTTGGTTTGATCTGCTCAGGCGTCAGTTTCTCAATTTCTATGGAATCCTTAAAAATACTAGAATTTATATGATCAGAAGGGAAAAAGATAACTTGGATGATATCACTGCAACATTTGAACTGCCGGTCTCCTGCGGTCGCACAGAAAGGATTTCTCCCGGTGCAAGTGAATGGATTGTTCGGAGTGCATGGGACACCATTTCCTGAAAGTTTGTTCCATTGATTTCTGAATTCCAAAAAAAATGAACCTGCGGTATAATCATTACACTGAGTAATCGACGGCACATATGTTAAATCCGGCGATTGCCATGCTGCTGAACATTCTGAAAAAAGATCAGAGGCAGTAAATAAATTTCATAGCTTCCAATTTACCAGGACGTTCGGGAGGTGGAATCGGTGGTTGAGCAAGACAAACACTAACAAAAAATGATAAAATATAAATCATAAGAATAATTTCAGCCCGAGTTGAAGAAATCAAATGTAGGCGAAGTGGCCGCACAAGGAGTATGAAGCGATGGATTAACGGTCATCGTGACCTGAGAAAAAGCGCTCCGACCATGCATCAGGCAACTCGAATCGCCAACACAAACATTTCACAGTCGGACCGCCGATCAAGTCTTCAATCAGTCTTCATATGAAGCCTTTACTTTTTCTCATATTTTTTGCTCGCGTTTTCTCAGATCAGGACGAGGACGAGTATGAAGAAAGTGAGTTTTGAATTCTAGCAGTTCTCCATGGTCTGTTCTTGCAGTTTGTCCTTTCCCATGGCAGACTCACGAACAAAATATTCTGGCACAGTACTCGATGTGCAAAGAAGTTGAGAATGATGGTATTTCAGTTTTTGTATCAGTTTTCAACCTTACGATATAGGTGTGAGATGTACTCCAAACGACCCCATAGAGTGCACCGGTCGGAATCCAATGTGCGTGTTTTCGAAACATACCGGCGACTATCGATGCTGCTCAGATGTCCCGCAAGATTTGAGCAATCCACCAGGTGTTCCAGAACAAGTCAAACCAAGTAGAAAAAATATTTAAACGAATGATTTTGGAAGATTTTACAGTATGCCCCGATGCGTCTTCCTCCTACGATATTCCGTCAGTCTTACTTTGCGATCCAACAGAGGAAAAAGCTTGTCCAGAGGACTACAGCTGTGAACAGGTTTGCACTTTTGACTACTTGAAGTCCGATGATTCTTCGAAAACTGTTTTGCTTCCAATTTAAAGTTATTAAAAACGCTTTCTATTTTTCATGAATTTCAATTCAGCTTAGAACGTTGAAAGTTGTAATTCGAACACTTTTTGAGAGCGTTTTCTCATTGAATCAAGGGATAAAAGAGTTTTTCAGGCTGTCAATCATCAAATGCTGACAACTTACAACATGCATTTATGCTGCAAATCAACTACTTTACACTCTTTCGAAAATGGTAATTTTATCAGACCTTGCAAACAACTTTTTTTAAGATTTTAATAATATTTTCTCTCAGTTTTCTACGAGACAAAAAGTTGGAATAAATAAGATGTCATCTAACCTGTCTATGCCTGTTTTTCTACGTGACTTCGTTATCTCCTTCAATCATTCCTATCGCTCCAGGCAGCGGCGTTGATTATGTAAGTTTCATAAAATTTTGAGTATCTAATTTTTACAGATTGTTTTGAATGAATTTGTTCCTACAAAAGGAAACGCTCTTCCGGAAATTCGGACCGGAGATCATTTTTCTATGCTACCTTACAGATTAAGAGAACCAGTTTATCTTAAAAAGGTGAGTAAATGAGCGAATTCAATTTTAAAGATATCAATACAGATAGTTCTTTTGAATGAACCGATGCCTTCTTCATTTTTCCACGTTCTCTTATTGTTCAGTGAGTTTGCGGAAAAATAATTCTCAAAAGTAGAATTAAGATCCTCATGGGAACCCAGAATCGATGAACTTGTACTATAACAGACCTTCCTCGTTGAGTCGAGATATTGAGCTGGCTGTGCCGGTCTGGGACGAAGGAGTTTTCTTCCGGAACATCAACAGAGTTTTAACTATTCAGAGCGACCAGTCCTCCTCTAAACAAAGTGACGAAGTGCAGAAGAATTCGAGTAATCCTTGCCTTCAGTTCGGAAGCTGTACATAGTTCTCGTGTTCCAAACGAAAATGAGAATCACGAAAAGACATCCTCAGACGTGGCAAGATTTTCATGCAAACTACAGCTCATTCACAGAGTTCTTGGGGTCGGAAACCGGAAAGCTTCTAGGAAATCCTGTTGCTGGCTCTTATTTCTATGTAAGAAGATTTTTCACTCACTTTGATGACAGTTCTTTTTCAGATGACGAAGTGATAAGGAGTAAATTTTTATTTTATTGATTTATCGATCTTCCATAAAGATTGAATGATAATCGTTTTATTACAAAGAAAAAACAAGTACCCGATATGAAGCTCAACTCTCACTACGATCAAAGATCATAAGATTATCGATAGTGAGAAATCAAGAGCAAAATTCGATGCGAAAGACACACAAGCAAACAAAAGAGTGATCAAATGTTAAGAAAAAAAAACGTTTTGTCATACTCGAAAGAAGAGAAAAAAGTCTCCGGTCACTTTTCAGATGACTGAGAAGATGCTACGGTCACGGACGGGGTTTCCAGAGATTCACCATCAAAAATATCTTGCGTTCTTGTGAATCAACTCGCGCGAATGACTGTGATGCTGTTCTGGTCTACGACCGCGTTTCCACCAAGTTGTCCTTCAATTTTGTAACTGTCTGCTCGAAGAACACTTGCAACAGAGGATTGGTCTATCCCAGAACTTGCAGAGACTTGTATTCGAAAAACGATTTGTAAATCGTTGTTGCTGTAAACGAAACGTTTAATATATCCAAGGAAAAACATAAATTGTGAGAGAATTTTAATTTTTCTATAAGTTCTTACAAAAAATCCTGGAAAACTTAATTGAGTTCCTATCATTAACAAACTCTTAGCTTTAATGTGGCACATTCAGAAATGCTTCAGCACATGGTTTGTGATAACTTTTGTACTTCTTCGAAAATTTTAACGTTCAAAATAAAGATTAGGGACGTAGCGACTGTACTCTTCTCAGCGCTGACAGAAAAAGCAATTTTTGAAGCCAATTTTTGTGCATAGAATAAATTTGAAAGTGTCAAGAACCTTCTAAAAAAATATCGAAAATCTAAGTTTTATGAAATACACATAGAACTTTTGTTCATTCTCCAGACCCTGCATGAGAAACTTGAAACATTTGAATTTTCGTATGAAAAACTCTCTTTATTTGAATATTCTCTACATATAAAAACTTACTTGTTTCTCAAATCGTCTAGTGCAACACTAGCCCCGTAGGGCTGGAGCGTCGACTGCGCAATAACAATGTTCAACTGAATTTATTAGTTTTCAAAACTTCATTTCGGAAGTTAATACCGCGTTGCGAATGATTCGAAAAGCTGCCAAATAGTTAGCTGATGTCTTCACATCATAGGCAGCATTTGCTTGACGCAAAACTAGCATTGTACATGAAAAAGTGGTATTCTGAACTCGAAAATCAAGAAAAGAAGGCCGAGCAAAACAAACTCTCTGAAAAATTGGCGGTGGTTGTGGAGGAAGCGTCGGGTTGAGGGGTGGATAGAAAGTGACTGGAGGATTTATGTAAGGCAACGTCGGGTTCGGTAACGGAGTCTCAGAACTTGAGAAAACTGGAAGAAAATCGAGTGTGTAATATTTTCCCAGGTTGCCGTTACCACCAGTTGCAAACAAAATGATGATGACTATCGCAGATACCAGTAAAAGAGAGAGTAGGATGAAGAGACCGATATAAATTCGTTTCGTGCTGAAAAATTAGTTTCTTGAATTTTTGAACATTATGCTCACACAACTCGAGAATAAAGTGAGATAAAAGTCTTTCAGAAACAGTTTTACATGACTGATTGAGAGTTCGATGGATAAAGTATGACGCGAGCCAGACCTGCGTTTTCCGTTGAAGGAAATTGTGTGATCGTCGCTGTTTTGTTCCCATCCGCGTCTGGCCATATAAGCAGTGCCAGTGTTGGAACTGTATGACGGTGTATATCCTTGAGTTCGGTTGTGATGACTGTAGGACATCCTGTCGCCGTCTGGAAAATTGATTGTTGAAAAAAAAGATAGAGAAGTTTAATAATGCAATAAACAAACTTTCGCTACGGTTTCGATTCGCACTAGTTAGATTCAGTAAAAAAACAGTTTTGAAATTTTAAAAAAATTACGAAATAAACGAATAATGATAAAGGGACATGTAAATAAAAAATTATTTTCAATTGTTAAGAATGGATGGTTCGTTTTGAAAAAAATCAACAGAAAAACGCAAAAGTTGAAAAAAAAAAAATAGCTTTTTGATGAAACACTTTCCGTTCAAATCCGCATTTTTTTTTTCAAATTCCTTCTGCCAAACTGTTGTACAAACATCTGAAAAAGAAGGGACGTGGATCTCTAATAAATTCTTTCACAAACTTCACCATATTCTCTCCGCTGAACCACGTTCTCCAAGACTTTGATCTTGTCAGAAACGGTGGCCACTGCAATGGGCGGATCAATCAGCGGCGGTAAATAAGCGTGAATAGTCATTAAATAGAAATTTCAGGTCGATTTAGATTTTAATCGCAAAATCGAATGGCCTGAGGTCTGGCTGATGGGCGGTGGAGAGCACTCGAGACGATGATCCGTCGGCCATTTCGATGTCTGACACGGCTGGTTCCAATGAATGGAAGGCCCGAGCCCGTGTTTTCCTTCTTTTTTATCGCTAACGTACGGATTTATTTGGATTCGCAGATTTTTTGAAGGGGGTAAACAGATTTTTGAATAAGAAAATGACGTCATTTTTTGAAGAGAGATTTCAATATATCGTTATTTGAGAAAAACATTTCGGGAAATGATAAATCACTTCAAAAAAATTTAAACAAGAAAGATAAGGTAACCAACAACTTTTTGATGTTTTTTTTTCCTAAAAGAAAAATCTGTTAGCAACTTCGATTTTTTTTTGGTTGAAACTACAGAAAGAATTTTTTTTTATTAGCTGGATATTATCTGGCTACTGGCTTGGACAATTTTAGATTTGTTATCGTGATTCTCCGCCGTAAAACATTCGGAATGTTAAAAAAAATCGTTCACCATCACGTATTTTTCCCAGCTCTAGGCAGTTTTGTGTAATTTTTTGGCTCATCTCCAAAAACAGTTCGAACTTCCAAGAGAAAAAAAAGA
Source organism: Caenorhabditis auriculariae (assembly GCA_904845305.1). Taxonomy (NCBI): domain Eukaryota; kingdom Metazoa; phylum Nematoda; class Chromadorea; order Rhabditida; family Rhabditidae; genus Caenorhabditis; species Caenorhabditis auriculariae. The sequence goes on along the minus strand of CAJGYM010000002.1, from coordinate 2,373,983 downwards.
TTACAAAACTTCAGAACTCTCAAAAAACTCACATTATCACACAGTTCTATGAATGACAGCACACTTCATAGTGGCTAGTCGCCCGGACGACGGATTTGAGAGCTGCAAACAGAGGTCGACTGTTCAGTAGAGATGCCCAATGGTTCTCATCCGCTGACCGCAGTTGAACACACAGTGCGTCTATCCTGGAGTCAGCTCTCTCGCCAACGCAATGCATTGGTTCATTTTATTTTTAGCTTATTTCCATACAGGAAGGTGTGAAGATCATGAATGAGAATATTTGTTTTATAACCTTGTTGCGAAATCAACAAAAAAGGAACATTTTTGTCGTTCTTGCCATTTTATGAATTGCATCCACAAAATGACCTAGAATTATTTTCTGAGATTAATGTGAAGTTTTGGAAGAAAAGGTAGTTTTAGTTCAAACTTTGCAAATTGCTACGAGTTTAAGAGAAAACAATATAAACGCCTAGCCAAAAGTTCAGTTGCAAAAAAGCAATTTTTGAAGCTGCTCCTCCTTTGAGCTACAGTTTCATCAGATGGAAAGCAAAACTTTTTTAGCTTCTCAACGCAAAAATTGGAAGTTTGAGTGGGAAGGTAGAACTTCGGAGTGCATCTTTATAACATTTTTTTTCAAAATGTTCAAACAACACTGGAATAATTAACACCCTTTATGCTTTGATTTGAGCTTTGTTAGTTGGGTTATCAAGAGTTCTTGTTTAATTTTCTGAAACACGAATCATTGGTGTATTAAATAAAAAAAATCTCAATCTGTACGATTTTTCGTTTCTACTCTGAGTTCTGTTTTTTAAAATAACTCTGCACATAAAGTTTGCAGAATTTTTCGCTCCAATCCAAGCCTTCACTTTATTCTTTGTTCTAGTTTAAAAACCACCAAAAAAAAGGAAATGAGTCACAATAACCAGCCAAGGTGTGAAAAACCTGGGGCTGGCACAAAAAGACGAGCAACGCGCGATTAAGAGGCATGGTTAGCGGGCCTAAATGGATGCGTTCAAGGACCATGCCCTGCATTGTCCTCTTTATTCCTCCAGACTGCTAGTTGTTGACCTTGTTTACCGCTGACGTCTCCGACGTCGCGCAGCTTGGCGGCGTCTTCACAGCACAGATTCGTCGTCAAGTTATTCATGGCCGTCTTACCCAATCCTTCTCGAAATAAGCCCCAGTAATCTGTTGTAAAACTCTCCAGCTAAAAATTCATAGCCAAAGTACAAAGAGAAAAACATTGATTATGTTTAAAATTAAACAAGCGATAATTTAAAAAAATGATCTTGAAAAAAATACAGCTGCACATTTCTGATAAAAAAACTGGACTTTTTTTAAGCTTTATCTGTATCTTAAAAATAGATTTTGATTTCATCGTAAAAAAATTTTTTTAGATTTTTTTAGAGGGTGGAAAAACTTTCCAAAAAAATGGCTTCTTTATAAAATTGCGGCGTGTTCGCCAAAATGCAGCTAATAAAATATGAAAATGTGGATTTCAGTCGACTTCCTCAGGGAAAAGATTTTATTTTTGAGTTTCTCTTACGAGGTAGCTCCGAAATACCACGAAACTGTGACCGAAATTTACCCTTATTCCGATTCACCGTTTTGCACATTTTGAACGAATTTTTCGGAGTCGGCCTCCAAACAATCTCAAGGTCATTTTTAACCTTTCTTTTCGTCAAAAAACGTCATGTTCCGCGACAAACCGTCCAATCGGCCGTTAAGACCTCAAAAAGAGGAAGGAGAGGCGAAAATCATTGTCAAACCGCGAATTGTTTTCGGCGCGGCTGGAGGATAACTGAATTAAGTCGGCAGAGGTCGTCCAATTTGTAAACGTTTGCTTTTTCTCTTGGGATCCTCAATTTTGGCAATTGGTTCGTCTCTTATCTCGTTCTCTTGACGTTTCTTGTTCTTTTTGGGTTGCAATTTACAGTCGGAATTCACTACGTTCATTTGATGTATGAAGTTGTAGAATTTTCGGGATGTAAAAAACGAAGTTCTTTGAAATAATGTGGTTGATTGGGATTTTTCGTTAACTTTATAGATTTCTTTCTTCTCGCATTTTCATGAAACTTCCGGGAGTTGCTCTTTCAGAAGCACTAGGAAATACGCCTGATTAGTCACTCTAGAGGGTTTGGTACTGCAAAAATCTCGAGTTTGCGAACGGAAGCTGTCTTGGCGCTCTCACAAGACGTCAAGTCACGCATCGGAAGCCCGAGAGTCGCCGTTTCAATACGCCGTCGGCGACTCTTTGTTGTCACATTTTATTTGGATTCTCTGCATGAATGCCGTTTAAGCGCATATGCTCCTATGTCAGTCACTTTTCCGCAAATTTTCGAGCCCGCTTCACAGCTTCTTTTTTTCAGGAAGCGATTTTTTTCTTAAAAACTTTGTCCTTTTATATTTAAGATTTCCATGTTATAGCTTTTGGACGTTTTGATCATCCTGACCTTGGTAATGAGGATTACACGAGCTACTTACCGAGAGTGCTAATTATCGTGGACCTCCACTCTTCCTTAAGATTTTCGCTCATCCTCGTGTATGAACCACGCAAATGAGAAGCTCGCACGAGTTTTTTTATGTCGATTTAAAAAATATTTATGTAGAATGTATTTACTAGGGAACTACTCGGACTCGGGTACGCGTTTCGAGTTGAAACTTTAGTGGCTTATAGACCCGGGTAAGATTACTTGGAAACAAGAGAGATTATCTGCTAAACCACATAGGCTTCTGAGAAAAAGCTTTTCGAAAATGAACAGTTTAAGCTTGAAAATTATCAAAGTTCTGCTCTTCTTCTTCTTTCGGCTGGAAAAAAGTTTTTTAAAGTTTATCATAGCCGGATCATTCAAGACGATTGTATTAAAATATGAAATAAGGTAAAAAGCAGTATTCTGAAAATTTTCAGGCCTAATTTTCCCATTTTCTACTAATTTTTTCTCAGTTATCTATCGGGTTTAGCAGATATTCTCTCCTTTTTTCAAGTATTCTGACTTGGGTCTATAAACCACTAAAGTTTCAACCTGAAACCCGTACCCGAGTCCGAGTAGTTCCCTAGTTAGATAAATTATGAAACACATGAGTAAAAGTTTTCAAAATTTTTTCTCAGAAGGACTTCTTTTCCTGCCTATGGTTTATTGAAAAACCTCTTTCTAGAAATAAATAGGCGAGAAGCAATAACCTCACAACTTTTCCTGCGTTTTTTGCACGCTTTGATAGGTTTGTCTCCAGTAAACCAAACGACTTGGGGAGTAATCTCGTGGGGAATTATTGAAGGTTTTGATCGAAAGTTTTTGTTTTGTTTAATGAAAAGTTTTGAAGTTGTTCACATGGCTCTTCAAAATGGAATAATACCTAAACTTTTGAGTAGTCAGGCGTAAATCGGATACAGGTTTTGCCAAGTTTTCTTCCAAAACCTTGCACCTGCTATAAATGCCGTTCCAAATTTTCAGGTGTGAGAGTAAATAATTACATCTTCGCCTTGCCAAAGAACTGATTTGCATGCATACTTGTCGACCTAGGGCGAGATTGCCTTGCATATTCATGAACATCTCAACCGAGCCCGAATACCAACGGCGCTCCGCCCCTTGGCGATCGCCGCGTTGCTTTTGTCGGACGTGCTTATTTTCAGCCGTCTTTTTTGCTCTGTGTCTTCAGAACGATTTATTTTAATATTTTTGTATTTTTCAAGTTTTACCGCATTTTTTTTCAGATGGACTGAATGACGAATGACTGCGAAACGGTACTTTCATGCTCGGAGAAAAAGCTCTCCAGGTTAAGCTTTTGTAAGAATTGAACAGCCCAAGTCAGTTGAGGATTTTTTTTTCCTGGGTTTTAAAGACACATAATTGTTGTAAAATTAGAAAAAAACTGAAAATGACTTTCAGCTTCTGTAAACTTTTTTTCGACTCCCTTCATGCTTTTTCGAAAAGTCAAGTTATTGTAAAACAATAAATAAAATGAAAGTTTTAGAACAGAAACACTTGAAACGCTCATAATTTTCTTTTTTTTTCTTTCGTTTAGCTTTTTTACTTATGTTTTCAATTATTATTAATTATTTTTAGAGCCCGAAAAGCCTTTGGAAGTTGATCACGCTCGGAACCTAGCCATCATAAGCTTTTTTGCAATTGTTCTGTACTTACCTTCAATTGACGGTGCTTTCGTTTTTGATGATGCTGAGACCATTTTGAATAATCCTGTTGTAACTGGCGCACTGCCTATTAAAGACGTGAGCTCCCAATTTTTTCTTTTTTAAATGTTTTCCTTTAAGGTGTGGAAGCTGGATTTTTGGGGTCGAGACATTTTCTCCAACAACAGCCACAAAAGTTTCAGACCTATCACGACATTAACCTTTCGGTGAGAAATTTTCATGCTAGCTTTCCTTCTTTTTGTTTTTCAAGAATATCGTTTCTGAAGCACTAAAACGGAAAACAATGGGTTCCGGCAAACTTGATAAACTATGTAGTAGATCGTTTCCTAATAGGCACTAGATGGCTTAAAATGGGCAGATGGGCATCCCAGGCGGCCGCTTCAATTGCCAGGATTGATGTCTACTTTTCACACTCTGTCCAGCGCCGCTCATTTTTCACTTCCCGCTTTTAGCCTTTCAAAATTGCTGGAATATCTAGTCCGGCGACCACTCTGTGGTATACGGTGTATGTTCCAAAATCAAGAGGTCAAAGAAAGTTATCAGGGGAGGGAGGAGAAACTTTTCAAATTGTAAATTCAATAAACGGTCTCCCATTCGCATCATTGCCGAAGTTGTGGTGTTCAGTGTTCCGTGAAAAAAAAAGGCGTAGATGGCCAATTTCGAGTAGGATTAAGAGCCGCCCTTTGTGTTGGCTCTAACGGCCCTCGTAAAAAGAAACGCATAAAGGCCGTTACTCGTAGCTTCTTTTCCGCTCATTCAAAAAATTGGTAAGCCTTCGAAAGTTGAATTTTCAACTTGAAAAACGAAACCAGCTCAAAACTGCACTTGCTAATTTAGATCTGAGTTGAGAGGAGTGAAAGAAGGATCTGAGTAAGAAGTTAATGTCATTTTCTCACGACGCTTTTCGGAAAGACGAGCATGTACATAAGTGCTCAAGGGTTTGCGTTCTAATGGTGGCTCAGACTGCGGAGAATTTTAGATGCGCGAATGTCTTTATCAATTTCTAACTGAATTTTTGATCGGGACGTTCTGAGATCTTGTTCTGGCCATTTTTGAGCGATTTCCAAAAGCAAAGGAGTAAAACACTAAACATTTTTTAAACGTCCAGAGAAAGAATTTATAACTATCTAAATCAAGTATCAGGATTCCAGATTAATCGCTTCGGTGAAAATATCATGGCCTTTATAGAATGAACGAATCAAAAAACCAAGCTGAAGAGTTTTTTTGCCGTCGACGCGTGCCCTTTTTTTGTACTATCAATGTGGAGAATTTTCAGTTTGATTCACAGAAAGAGCTCAAAAAGTCTTACAAAAAACCTTCACGATTGAATTGAGAGCCCACTTCTATTCTGTTCGAGTCACTTCAACAATATGTTTTCGCTCTATCCAGAATGGAAAATCCGAATTTAGTTTTCAAGCCAATTAGTTTGTTGCGTTGAGGGCAAACGCTTGAAAACTCGCCAGTTTAATCCGCGGCAAAGGTGGCAAATTTTCACAATTTCCTCACAATTACAGAACGCGCCGCGACTAATGACGGATGCGGCTGAATCGCCCAAAGGATTACGATACCAATTACATATATTGCAGCACTTCTTGTTTGGTTTTGCGCGCGAATCTCTCCCGATATTGCGCGCATCACGTCTTGTTTGCCAGGAGAGTCCAAAGAGGCTCTAAATTAAAATCTTCGTCAGCGCTTCCGCCACAAACATCCTTGAGAAACGCATCTACCCATTCTGTGAATATCTGAGTGGACGATGTAGTTTTGATAGAATAAGACAATTTCGGAGTGAGTCAACTCAAATCCACCAACAAAAATGATTCCGTTTTTCACCTGAAAATTTATTTCAAAATTCTCTTTTATTGTTCGAAAGTTAATATTGAAACTTCTTGTTTTCGCTAAATCAAAAAATTTACTTGAGCTATTGGTTGAAAAGTTTTTCTTCGAAGTCGAAATTATTTTATATTTGTAGAAGGTAGCAATTACACGTTATAAAATTTTTAAATAGATTCAGAGCTTGAAATTTGGGTATTTGATGATGCGAGGGACATGTTTTTCGTGAAACTCGCTCGTGAGTTTGCTGTTTCTTTGAAGCATTTTTATGCAAGTAATCTTCCATTCGATGCTGGAAGAGGCTTCCAAAACGTCTATCTGTACACTCCATCTAATCTTTCTGCGTTCCCAAGCACACTTCACTTAACTTTGAGAATTGGATACGATGAGAGCCATCAAAAAGATCCAAGCTAAGCTTCCTTTGTTGACCCTGGACAGTATATAGAAAAGTGATTGATGGACGGAGGACCCTTGGATTAACCTCAGCTGACCACAACGCATCAAATTACGCAAGGTCGCCGTTTTGCTGTCTTTTTTATGAAGCGGAGCGGTGTGAAGATGTCAATTATTCCAGAAATCGATCGGAAGAATATTTTCTTAGTTTCAGTAAAGAAAAACCTCCTCCATTTGCTTGAAAACGTTCGCCTGGATCAGCGTTTGACAATAATCGCAGCGACATGTCCCAGAACAGTTGGCGCCCAGAAGAAAGCTCTGCCTTTCAAGGCTTTTTTCAGAATTATTTTGACACGAGACACAACGGATATAATGATGATTGTCCACCTTTTTCTTATCATTCAAATTTATGTAGGATTTCGATTGTTGTTTTTGTGATATATTGAGAGAGTAACAAAAAAAAAATAAACGAACACCCAAGGATTACGTATTCCCGACGGAGGAATTAGCTTCGAAAGGAACATGAGAATTATGCAAATAAACTTGTAATGCGATTCGTCTCATTCACGGGCTCGTTGGCCTGACTTTCGAACATCTCGAGGGACTTGTTCCTTAAGTAGGCCAGAACATCATTCCTAATACGGGACAGACGGCTCGCGTGCTCATGCACCATCTGCGCACACAGTTCAGCGCTTTTATCGGCTTTTGGAATACACACCAATCGTTGTGAACATCCTGGAATTGCAAAATATCCTCACGCGTTACTTGCTGGCAAGTGCCGCTCGCATCGTTTGAAAAAAAAGGTGTTTTTGAACGAATGTTTGAATTTATCGTTGATGAACAAGAAGATGAGTAGTTCGGCAACAGAGAGAATAAAAAGAAAAGATCTACATCTAACGCAGAAACTTCGTTAAAGCAAAAGAAATTTTATCAAAAGGTTAAATACACTTTGTTCCAATTTTTTTCTGCCTTATTGCTACTCAATAAAAATATAAAAAAAGGTATCATTTTTGAGAGATTCACATAACGCTTGGAGAAAGACCATTTCTTTTTTGCTCAAAAAAATATCTTTTTGTACAGGAATCTACCTTGTAAGAATCCGTAAGAGAAAAAAATTATTAAAAAAATTGATGATCATGTATCTAAAACTTGACGATTTTTTTATCGCGTTTTTGCCTGTTTTCTTTTTACCAAGGCTATTTTTTATTCAAAAGTTCTTCAATCAAAAATGTCAGCACTTTTCAAAAAGTTTAATGATAACATTTTCCAATCTAATCTGAACAAATTTTCAGGTTGAACTACCTCCTGAACGGAATTTCGCCGTTCGGATACCATACGGTCAATATAATCTTACACTGTCTGGTTACTATTTTAACATACAAAGCCACTTTGGATGTCAATGAGACTTTCGAAATTTCTTCTTCTTCTGGGAATATCGCTTTTCTAACCGCTTCGCTTTTTTCCGTACATCCCATTCACACTGAAGCGGTAAGCATTATTACCAAACACAAATTTGATTTTTCTTTTCAGGTCGCAAATGTGACCGGAAGATCTGAGCTTTTGATGACTTTTTTCTCATTGGCAGCCATCATAACGTTCTTGCGGGCAGATCATTCAAAATTATCAAACTTTCTGTATCCAGTATTGATTTTCTTTTCAACCTTTTGCAAAGAACAAGGAATAATGACAGTGGTAGGTTTCTGTTGATGAAATTGGAACAAAGTTATTGATTTCAGCCAATTTGTTTTCTCCTGGAGGTACTGTCATCTCATCGAAAATCCATTCAACGGAAGATTCAACTTATTATCTATATGATCAGCATACTACTGATTAGAATGTATTTCAACGGGTTTTCATCGGCGAAGTTCACTGCTCTGGACAATGCAGCAGCTTTTTTAGAAGTCCGACATTTTCGGGTAAAAATCAATAGTTTAGTTAAAAATACCGGAAAAGCTTTTAGGTTATAAATTATGTTTATTTGTGGTTCTACCACGCGTTTCTTTTGGCTTTCCCTTTTCAATTGTGCTTCGACTATTCTATGGGCTGTATAAGCACGATAACTTCCTGGACGGATTTTCGTGCTGCAACCACTTTCATTTTATGCCTTTCCCCTTTCCTGATTTATAGAGTCCTTTCTAATCTTTCAAAAGAACACAGAAGGTAACAGAAATAATAAAATTGGAATAAAAAATATATTTTAGGCTGTTTTTATTTGGCTTGAGTTCTGGAGCCTTGTCTTTTCTTCCTTGTACGAATATTTTCTTCACTGTTGGTTTCACTGTTGCTGAACGGGTTCTTTACTTACCTTCTTTCGGGTTTTGCCTTCTTGTGGCTATTGGGTATCAAAGAACTAAAAGGCACATTAAAAACTTGGATTTTATTGTGCTTGGTGTTCTCATCCTGGCTGCTTCAAAAACTTTCACAGTGAGTTTCGATAAAGAGCTTCCAAGTAATTTGAAAAACTTTCAGAGATCAGAGCAATGGCGCAGCGAATACAGTCTGTACAGAAGTGGAATTGATGTCTGTCCAAAGAACGCTAAGATCCACTATAATCTGGGAAAAGTTCTTGGAGATCTGGGAAACGTTAGAGATGCTGAGCGGAATTATTGGCGGGCCATCAGGTTGGACTTTAAAAAAGGCTTCGAATGAGAAAGATTTTCAGATTGAATCCCTCTTATGAACAAGCTTTGAACAACCTCGGCAATCTACTCGACAAGATCGGAGAACGAGAAACTGCTGAGAATTTACTTTTGAGAGCAGTGAAAACTCGTCCAAATTTTGCAGCTGCTTGGATGAATCTGGCAATCACTCAGATGAACTTGTTTAAATACTTAGTAAAGAATTCGTAGGACTGAATTTTGCGAAAAAGAAAGTTAAGGAAGCCGAAATTTCGTTCATGACATCTCTGCGTCTTCGGCCGGATTCGCCTCATTGCTACTTCAACCTAGGAGTGTTGTACCAGAAAACCGATAGAAACCAACTAGCAAAAGCTGCCTGGTATAACGCCACAAGGTAAATTTATCTAACAGTTTTTATTTCTTCATCGAAATTCAGACTTGATCCATACTACGAGAAATCCTGGATTAACCTGTTTGTGGTGCTATACGACCTGGGAGAGTGCGAAGAGTTAATCCAACTCTCGGCGGAAGCTCTATCGAAAGTACCTAATGAAAGCGGGATCCACATGCAGCTTGGCACCTGCATCGCTCATTTAGGGGATTATGGACGCGCCGAGACTTTTATTAAAACTGCCATCCTCATGAATCCTACCGTCGCACTTTATCGTGCAAATCTAGGTGAGTTAAAACGGGTAGAACTGCAATGAGTAAGATCTTAAAAATGAAACATACTTTTCTCGTTGACTTTTCTAGAAAAAAAAAGCACGAAGTGTCTTTTTTGCTTCTCAATAAAATCTCCGAGAAAAGGATTCAACGCTGATTTTTATGAGTAAGCTTGATAGAACCCCAGTTTACTCGAAAAGTAGCGCGGTTAGATTTGCAAACCTAATCAAAGTAATTTCCGCGAAAAACAAAATGATCTGTGACTATCCAAAATTTAGTTTCATTTTTCTTTCCCTAGCGGCAGTTTTGAATTTTGCGGAATCATTTGAAACACGCCGTGATAAATTGGAAAGTTTGTGACAAAAGTCGATATATTTTTAAGGAGTATTGTATCAACGAAACGAGCGATATTCCGAATCCGCGAAGGAGTACGAAGCGGCTTTGAAACTCGACCCGAATTGCATCACAGCCGCGTCAAATCTGCACGCTGTACAGTCAATTCTTTCAAAGAACAGAACTCGAACAAACTACAACCTCTGAAATCCTTACTTTGTTCATTGTTTTTTTTTTGCCGCGGGTAACAGATTCTACAGAGATGAATATTTATTTGTCTCTAAATATAAAATGATTCAAGATTGGAATATACAAAACGTGGAACTTACAATCATTATAAACACATATATGATACATGGACATCAAAATAATTTCAGAACAAAAGTCACGTTTCAAAGATGACTTCTTGTCGAATCTCAAAACATCGTCAGCAACGTTAGTCGTTTCAAAGAGGAATGGTACAAATGCGAGCAAAAAACGACTCTTTTAAAGGCTACTCTGCAAAATCTTGTTGGCAATTTGGTTCATCGACTCGGGAAAAATAATATGCTCCTTGCATTGGATCTTCTTTTGAAGACTTTCATAGGTGTCACCATCCTCGACGTTGATTGCTTGTTGGGCAATGATCGGTCCATGATCCACGAGCTCCTGTTGAATAAATGAAAAATTAGAGTTTCGATCATTTCAACTTACATCGACAAAGTGGACAGTGCAACCAACGATTTTCACACCTGCGGCCAAAGCATCGTGAAGAGCGTTTTTCCCTTCAAGCAAACAAGTAATAAACATTTTCTGAAGAAATTGCATGCCTTTGAAAGCAGGTAGTAAAGAAGGGTGGACATTGATGATCCGATTTTTGAACTTTATTACGAACTTCTCGGCCAAGATGCGCATGTATCCGGCCAAACAGATCATTTCGACGCCGAGATTGTTCAAAATCTTGAAGTTGTTCTATTAGGTCGTTTACTAAGTTTCTTTCTTTTTCGGTTGAGTTTTTCTTGGTGTATAACTTTTCAAACTTGGATTCAAACAGTAAACAACTTTTTCACTGCCATCATCAGCTATCTGTTAACATGACAGTTACTTTTCGAGTTCCTGACTTCAAAACAAGCAATGATATAGTCAAAAAAGGGGAACTAACTCGATTTCAACCCCTTTTCGAAATAATTTTTTTGTTTCATCCAAAAAAAATCTATGATTCAATGCTTTGTAGTTGCGGACAACGAGAAAGGATGGAAGTACAAATATAGTAGGAAAGCGGACTTTTTAAACGAGAAACCAGCCCGAAAATCCTTTTTTTTTAAAGTTTTGGTCAGTGATCAATGACAATGACATGGTGAGCATTTAGACGCTTTTTTCATAAACGGTTTAAGGAAGCTCCATTTTTTGTGATTAGTTATTACAGACATGGTTTGATCCAGTCACTCCTTCTCCCAAAAGATCTAAACGTTTGACGCCGTCAGAGAGCCTACAGAAGTTCATCGAACTGTCATTTCAGTTCGTTGAGGTTTCTTAAAATTTTAGGTCGGAGAAACTCAGTTGAACCGCTTCTGCTTTGACGCATGGCTGCAGTGACCTTTGTTTTACTTATTTTTATTAACTTAAGAGATAGCAAAAGAAAAGAAAAATTGAGAAAGGATAGAAACCACTGCCCTGGTGCTATAAACATTTTTTGATGAAAAAAGGCTGTAAAATAAAATCCTCGAGTATCACGGTAGCTGCCGGTTGCTAATGTTACGCTTATAATTTTTTTCAAAAACTTTAAAAACTGATAAATAATTACAAATTTATTCCGGGGAAAAACAGGACGCGCATTGTTTCAGCAATGTAGGCCAATCACAAATTCGCCTGATCTGGCTTTTGAATAAGTAACTCATTTTTCAAAGTTTTTGGGAGCAAACGAAAAGTTTCATGAGAAAGAACAAATCCTCAAATTATTTTTTTTGCATTTATTCAAATAAAAAAATTGAAAAAGTAAGATCAAAAATAAAATCGCATAACTTTCCAAAAATCGAGATTTTTCAAGTTCGAACAAAAAGTTGTATTCTTTTTCTGTTTACTGTTACAGGAATAAAATAAACTTTAACCTGAATTTAAGATTGTGTGGTAGTAAATACTATGAACAGCAGAATTGTAAGAAGCGCTTTTTTGGTTGAAAAATTTTTCGAAAAAACCATTCAAAAAAGAAAGAAACTTAGTTAACAACCTAATAATTGATAAGCGGATTCTCTCGAAAATTAAACCTCGTATAGTTTGCGGTCGCCTGTCACGCGATCTCTGGTGTGCTCATTCACAGCCGTTCGGATTCCCATACTAGCGGCGGTCTTCAGTCCTGGTGCGTCTTTGTTGTTTGACACCACTATCACAATCTTAAAAGCTCATTGAGCCTTGACTTTCAAAAAATTATAAGGTACCTCGCAGTTGCTGTCTGCCTGTCGAGACCTTTCGATCAGCTTCACCATATTTGAGCCGACCCCAGAAATTAAAATCGCCACCTGGAAAAGAACGTTTTCACAACTTTTTAATCACGGAAATTATCTTACCTTGACTTTTCTCCTTTCGCAACGGGGATATGCTTTGTAGTTAAAGAGAGAGCTTTTGTTTTTGAACGTGATGAGTTCGTCTTCAAAAGAGTAAAATTTTTTTTTCTTAAAAATAATGACGCACCTCCTTGTTTCTCAACGATCATCCCAATACGGCGAATTTCAAGATCAAATTCAAAAAGATGACGCTCTACTTCATTTATTACGGATTGAGAAACGATCAGAACCATTCCGATGCCACTGAAAACAGAAATAGACATGAATACTTCAATAAACAATACCAATTGAACGTTTTGAGCATTTCTGTGGGGCTCACTGGACCGTGACAGGCCAACCACTGGAAAATCTCCGGCAACGGCCACGACGCACAATCTATCTTCAATATACAAAATTGAAGAGACCTTCCAGGAAATGTTATTTTATTTTCAAGTTTATTATGAATTTTTGTGATTTCTCTCAATCGCTTTATGAACGTATTAATTGAAATTCTCAACATCTGTGCGCAATATTTTAGTTTCAGAGAATAGATGATCAGAAAAAGAGAAAAAAGTTTACTTCAACAGCATTATCAGAATTCGGGTCGGTCACACGAACGATGTTCTCCAAGAGTCCGCCTCCTGTGATGTGCGCACATCCTTTAACCAGACCAGTTTTCAAAACGGGGAGTACCGATTTCACGTAAATTTTGGTCGGAGCCAACAGGATCTCACCTAAAATTGTCAGAGGTCTGCAGTTTGTTCAAAATAAAGTTACCAAAAGATTTCTCTTTGTTCCATGGAGTCGCTCTGTCATATGAAACTCCATTTACTTTCAAGATGCTCCTCGCCAGAGAAAATCCATTCGAATGGAGACCATTTGAGCTCAAACCCAATATAAAATCACCTTTCTCTATTCTGAAAAAAAGTAATTATGGTCGAAGCAAAACTTTTTTACTCACTTCCCAGACTCCGGTAGATTGGGCCAAGAAGCTTTGCGCGCTGCAATCGCGCAGCCTGCCAGGTCCCATTGGTGCGGGAAATAGACTCCAGGCATTTCTGCCGTTTCTCCCCCTGGAAAAAAATTTTATAAAATTGTTCCGACAAAACTCATCACCAATCAGCGAGCATTGTGCCTCAAGACAAGCCTCAGCAATCGAAGCGACCACTTTGGTTGCTATTTCCCGATCAAGTTTCCCGCAGACGTAGTAGTCCAGGAAGGCGATCGGTTGGGCACAATGACACAGAACGTCGTTGACGCACATGGCAACGACATCATGGCCGATCATTGAGAAGTCGTTCATCACGGTTGCAACCTTGATTTGACATTTTTTTGAATTAATAACAAAAAAAATTGATGATTTTTGTTTTTTTGTGAAGAAAAAGTTTTCAGTCTTTGCAAGAGAGTTTGACGAAACAGAGGAAATCGCAAATTTGAAACTCAAACGATTGGTTCAATTCATTTTTTTGGTATAGTCATGGCACCTTGTAGCCTGCACAACTTATGCTGTGGTTAATTTTAATGATGAAAGGCTAATTCATAGGTTCTAACTTTTTGATAGAAAAATGAAAGAATTTCTCATTTTTTAGGTCAGTTATTCACGAAATAAATTTCCAAAGTTTCATTATACTTTAACAATGCAAAAATTTTCGCAATTATTCGTAAAGATTTGGACTTTAATTTTGTTCTAACTTTCAGTACAAACAGGCTTAGAAATGAAAAATGCGTGAATCCTCGAATCGAAGCTACTGAAAATAATTTTTGAGAGCAACACCTCGAGCTTTGTGCCAACGCCGTCGATCCCAACCACCAACTGAGTGTTCGCAGGAAATCCTGCCTTAGGCAAGTCGATGCGAGCTCCGAACCCTCCAATCTTAGAAATCAAATAATTGGAAAGCTTGCAAATCCCTCAATCTAACCTGCTCAGTTCCTGGGAGAAGCGTGGCCAATGTTAGTTTTTTAACACCACTGACAAACGCATTGCCTTGTTCAATGTTGACACCACTCGCCGCATATGTCACACAATTTTTCCTTGAAATTTGAACTATAAAAATAAAATTGAAATAAATCTCACAGCTCTCGGCGGACGCCGATATCCGTTCTAAACTGCTTCCCTTCGAAGCGAACACTTTCTGCTGCCTGATTCGCCTTTTTTCGTGCTTCTTCGAGTGAATCGGCTAACGCGGTTACGCACATGATGCGCCCGCCATTCGTAACAACTAAAAGGAAATCGTTGAAATTTTTTGTCCATCAAATCTTACTTTGATCATTCAATTGTTTGGCACCGGCGTGAAATGTTCGAACAACGCAATTGTCCGGAGGTACATCTTGAATAAAGTTTTCATTCTGAGGAGTCTCTTTTTTGGCTCACAGGTTATCGGAGTATTTATATCCGAGCTGTAGGGGTATTTCGCAGATGCCAAAACCACTCCACAGGCAAACTGATTACTCCATTGAAGATCCAGTGTGGACAAAGTTCCCAAAGTGCAGGACAACAACACATCGCAGAGGTCTGTTTCTAATAGGCGCATCAACACCTGAAAATTTTCGGAGTAGTATTAAACAATTATTTGAAAATTACTCACTTCGCATTCAGGGTCTCCAAAACGGCAGTTGTATTCAAGTACATAGATCTCTTCCTGTACGACCATCAATCCAGCAAAAAGGACGCCTGCAAAATTATTGTATGTTGAAGTATGTGTAAGTAAGGCAGCACCTATGTAAGGCTTAGAAAGTTCGTCCAGAGTCTTGTCGAAAATGTCTACGACTTGCCGTCTCAAATCGTCAGATACTTCCAAAGGAGCTATGACGCCCATTCCACCTGATGAGAGAAAGTTTGTGTGACAAAACTGCACAATTTCAAACCTGTATTAGGGCCTTGGTCATTGTCGAGAAGTCTTTTGTGATCTTGAACGAATGGCATTAATGAGTAAGATTTCCCATCAAAGAACGCTAAGGCCTGCAAGTTTTGTATATATTTTCCTTTCTATAAGTTTTCTATACTACCGATATTTCATAGCCAAAAAGACGCTCTTCGAAGAGAATTCTATGGCAATTTGAGTTCTGTAAACAAAAAAATTCCTTCGAATGGTCGTCTTTAAATTCACTTCAAAAAGTTCCTCAGCGGCTTTCTTGGCTTCTTCCTTGGTATTCGCAACAATAACTCCTTTCCCAGCGGCCAACCCATCGTCTTTCACAACTATTCCCTCCCATGAGCAGCTGCAAGAATTTTTTCTATCAAAAAAGTTTGCGTAGCAAAACCTGTCCAAAAACTCCTCAAAGCTTTCGCCTCGCTTGAATACTTGATAGTCGGCTGTCCGGATATCGGCCATTTTCATGAACCTTTTCGCAAATGACTTTGAACTCTGAAATTGTTCCATTTCGCTTGTTTCGCACGTTCTAAATACCTCGAGTGCCGCGCCTCCGGTACATGGTCCGAACACTAGGACATTTGGAATTAATTTTTTGAGCTCGTCCACTATTCCTGCCGCAAGTGGAGCTTCAGGTCCAATGACAATAAGGCCAATTTCTGTCCATTCGCAGAAAGACGCGATGAACAGTGGATCATTTGAATCGACGTCTAAAGAACTCGGCTTGAACTTTCATTTCAACATTTCGAAACCACTGAACTCACCGGCATGTTCAAAAGGGGCCGAGTTTCCAGGGGACATATACACTTTTCTCACACGAAGCGATTGTTCGAGTTTCCATGCGAGCGCATGTTCGCGTCCTCCGCTTCCGATGATAAGGACGTTCATCCTCAGCAGGCTGAAATATTTTGAATGTCACAATTTATTACGCGTTTCCATTGGCAATAGAGCATCGAAAACGCGGAGAGTGAGATTTTGGGTACCTCCGTGGGATTCCTATTATGATTTATGAAAGACTTTTTCGAATTTATTGCAAAAATAAAACTCAACTTCTTGACATTAGTTAATTTTTTTATTACAATGAATTGAATGGGGTGAAAACCTAGAATTCATTAAAACAGGAAAAGTTCAACAAGATAAAAAAAGAAAATATGGAAAAGACCAAAATTGGAAAACTGAGAAGCTGAAAAGCGAGGAAACCAATATTTTTAGTGAATGTAACAAGAGAACAGCTAAACATGCAGGAGAACGCTGCACGACGTCTTGCAGTAAACAACCGACGATCAAATTTGCAGGAGATTTGAACTCTTATCTTATTGTTGAGAACTTTTTGATGGTCAAAATGTTATTTCGTTTGTTTTCAGAAGTGGGTGTCGCAAAAACATGAGGAGAATCGAAGGAATGATAAAACTCAAAGCAAGCGAAACATATTTTCCGGATGTTTTCAACTTTTTGAAAAAAGCTAAGGTTTTTGCGAGTTGCTTCTTTGGATTCGTAGAATCGGTAAAATATTTTAGTTGAGATCATGATTTTTTAAAAAACTGCTCATAAAGTAAATGAAGGCGGTTATTTATAATATTATCGCATTTTAACATTTAAATCCAAAAAGTCAGGGGCACGAAGAAATTTTCATGTAGGTCCTTCATGGGGTTTTTATTGGGAAAAATGTCCTACATGCATTGAAAAAAACTAGAATCATTCCATTTCAATAAAAAAACATTACTTTATAAAAACTGTCAGAATCTTATGCAGCATTTCAAAAATAATTCCAATGCGTCTCAAAAAAAAAACGTAATATAGATAGCAAGACAGTTTTTAATGTAATCATACTCAACGGGAACAGTCAATTCAACGAACATGATATGACGGACAAATAACCGAATGAGGGAATGAAGATTGAGAGACGCGCCCCCACGGCACGGCCCCTCGGCATGCCGTTGACCTGCCGCCTCCAGAAAATGCACTGACCTCTAAGGTCATGATTTTTTTTTTTGACATACTCTATCTATACAATGTTCTTTTTCTCCATGACAATTTCTGCACTTTGCTTTTGGATACAGTTTCCATAGAATTATTTTATTTCAAACAAGTCTTTCACTTTTCGGTAATTCGCTCATTGATACACAAAAATGGAGTAAGCTCAAAAATTTAAGAAGTATTTTCATCAATAAGTTAATATCCAGGAGGAAGTCGAGGAAGAGGGCAATGTTCGCAAGAGCCACGTGCTCCAGAAGCACCAGGAGACCCACGTTCTCCTTTGGGTCCTTCTTTGCCGTCTGGTCCAGGAAGACCGGGATCTGAACCGAAATCAGGATTATGATAATCTGGGGTGAGCTCATGAGGATTCTTTCTTTTTGTGAGAAAACTAGAGAAAGCAATTTATTCCTCATCAAAAAAAGTTTTTTTCTGTGCTTAAAGATAACAAGAAATAATTTCAATTTTCGTAAAGTTTAAGATTGAATAAAAATAATCTGTTATGAAAAAAAGAGGGTCTGATAGTTTTTTTAAATTTTTCCAATGTTTTTTTAAAGTTGGCAATCTTTAAAAATTATATCAGGTGAATAACACCCGTTGGAGAAGCTTATGGCGTAGTTAAACCTCTCGAAAAGAAGGGATTTCGTTTTTTTTTAAACCGGGCACGCAAAGTTTTTTGATCAAAGTTTCACCTCCAGCAAGTCCAATAGGACCTTGTGGGCCAGGAAGTCCGTCTTGTCCTCTTTCCCCTCGTTTTCCTGGAGCTCCAGTTGGTCCTGGAGGTCCAGCCGGTCCAGCTGGACCAGGTACCTAAACTCCATTTTTGTTGGTTTTTTACTGAGTTCGCGTCACCATAATGATTTTTCCATCTTCTCCTTTCGGCCCCTTGATCCCAGGTCTTCCAGGCCTTCCAGTCGGTCCTTGCGGACCAGGCATTCCTGGTTCGCCTTTCTTTCCGTCTTGACCACGTAGACCTGGGCTTCCGCGAGGGCCGACAGGTCCTTTGAGTCCGGGAAAGCCAGGAGGTCCAGGAGGGCCAGTAGGACATATCATACAAGGTTCTGGAGCTATTCCCACTGGTGGGAGAAGCACGCCGTCTTTTCCAGGAAGGCCATCTTGTCCTGGCCTTCCGTCGGCTCCATCGACACCGTCGTCTCCCGGAGGACCAGCTGCGCCTACCGCTCCTTGTTGGCAAGTGCAACCTGATTTTTTTTTCATTTTTTACTACGAATAGAGCAAATCGCTTTGAACATACAAGAAGGTTGATATTCTTCGACCGCAGCCGTTTTATAGGAGTCTCCGTATGGTGGGATAGCCGGTGGTGCTACACTTGGGGCGGGTGGATAAGTTCCATAGCCTTGGTTTGAATCTTAAAATCACGATGACTAAGAAAAGCAGTTAATCAAAAATATCAGGTAAAAACTTTAATTTTTTTCTCTTGCAGCATCGATAGAAAATCTGTCTGAAATCGGTTTTCTAACAGCCGTTACCTTTTTGGGACTTTTCAGACCACTGTCCAAAAGACCACTCTCGTTTCGCTCTTGCATCTGATCTAATCGTTCGTCGTTGGTTTCCCAGTGCCGCCTCAACTGAGATCACTTCGACCCATAAGTCTCGCGATTTGGTCTGAATGGTCTGGCATAAACGATCTGAAGAAAGGAAAATGAGTACCCTGCAAAAGTCGATTTCGTCGGTGACGTGCGTTTGGAGAGACTGAGCGTAGTTGTATAAAAGTGGAAGCGTTACCACGGAGCAGAAGACAATGCACGTAGAGAGGACCACCTATAAATATTCAATTAAGAAGGAGAAAGGAAGACATTTGAACAAAGTCTATTAATATCCGATGTGAGTAATATTATGTTTTAACATCCAATTTGTGTAGTGTTATGATTTTGCATATTTTTCAGGACCCTCAAACTTCCCAAAAGTGCCCAAAACGTTCAAAAGTTGTCAGGAAATCATTGGATGTCAATCCAACTCCTTGGTGCATCATTTTGTATAGCTCGCGAATACATTAACTCTTGTCCTTAAGTATATTTCTACACTTCATTTCTATTGCCGCTTAAAAGTCCAAGTGGTTATTTGACAGTTCAAAAAGTTATTAAAATCGAACAAACCGAGGCGAAAGCGATCTTTTTCAATCGCTGAAACTCAGCCGTTTCTTCTTTGCAAACGTCCATATCAGAGAGTAGAAGCTGACAAAATAGATGGAACTTCGGGGAAATTCCGACTTTTATAGAGACGGTCAAGGCGTCCTGCTGAGATCCTACCGGTCAGAAGCTCGTCTTTCTACTAAGCAAATGCAAATGAAGAGAAAATAGGCGGACACGGAAAAATGCTTATCGAGACCTTTTGTTATTGGTATTTCGTTTTGTGGCCCAGATCGTGCATACATTTATGCATCGCCTGCAAGCCGATTCCAGACTGAGATATGCTGTTTTTCCTGACGATGTCTACCTTGAGATCTTCGCATTGCGCTGATTTTCACTGAACTAGTTGTCACGCTGAGAACCAACTTTGAATGGGATCAGAAATGTATGCTCTTATCTTTTCCGAATGAGCTGAAAAGATCTGACCGTGAAAAGCAATGTACAACATTTATTAAAAAAAGTATGAAAGGTTCAATGTGTAAGTTCGAAAAATTTTATAGATTTTTTTTAATAAATTCTCAGATTCAAAAATGAATGATATCCATTTTTTAAGCTTTTACCTTGTAGATTGCAAATTCCAGGCAAGTACTAGGAAAAAAAAAGATTTGAACTAGAGCTTCACCTTTATTCAAAACTTCTGAAAGCGGGTTCAAATTCAACCAAAATTTTAAGCTTTACGCTAAAAAAAGGACAAAAGTAGTATGTTTCAAAGTCTTAACAGTGCGTTTGGAAGTTTGCCTAAAGTTATTGTGAACGATTTGAAAAGGTTGTTATGCTCCAAAAATTTCCAATAATTAACATATTTTATAAAACCCTCAATAATATTGTTCTCGGCAGATGCGCGCGTTATACCCTTCAAAAAGGGGCGGTCGCACCTGGCTTTGAGTAATTTCTCTAGAATTCTCTTTTGTCCGTGCGCTTTGCATCTTTTCTAACTTATGACCATTCTTTCCTTCATTTTCTTAAAATTTACCGCTATTCGAGATGAAAATTATTCAGTTGATTCGTTTTTTCGATCAGGAAGAAAATATAGACCTTTGTCCAAAAGTAGCGCCTTACTCAAAATTTCAAAGTAGAAGCATGAAAACTTCTAAATGTACCGAACAAACATTCCCTGTAGCCTCAACTAAAAAAATCAAAAATATACTCCTTAAAGTTCTAATCCACAAAATCCCAAAAAGCAAATTTCGAGTTGGCAGTAGTTCGGTGCATTTCAAAAAAATGAGATTTTTTTCTTTTTTTCTTTAAGCCAAACTATAAAAAAATTTTCAAGACATTTCGAAAGAAGAAAACAAATAGACGTAAATCATTTTTCTCTTCGAAATAATTCCTTGAATGTACTAGAGATTTGATCTTTTGATCTCAAATTTTTAAGTTCTTTTTTTCGAGTCCCTTTTGTCTTGATTTATTTTTAACCTTATCCATCTCTCAGTCTTGAAAAGCTCTTTTTTTTGAAACTGATTTTGTTTCATTCTTTTGAAAATATATTCATAACTGAATTTTTTACTTTCTGCTCTGAAATCGCATCACTGTTTTCGGAAAATTTATCGGAAGTCACTGTAACAGGACTAAAGTTCCGACAGGAAATGCCACTTGACCATCCACTTGACGCAATTTTTTGCTATTGAAAGAGGGCCTTTTCCGAGACTAAATTTTTGGAAGTAGACAAGAGAAATTCGCTGACCTCACATTGATGCAACTAAATTAGAATCTTTGCACGACGATTAGTTCTTATTTCGACCTTTCAGAAGTGTTTTACTTCTCTATCATGATTAATCGTTCTTGGTGTAGGAATAAAAGTAAAGGAAAGATTGACTTTTTTCCAGGGGTGTACGGTAGCTAAAGAAGCTATTAATCTCAGAACTGCAGACTTAGAAGAAGTTTTGTTGTCTGCCACACCTAAACATATTTGAGAATTTAAGGTAGCTACCGACTTTCTTCTAGTGGCGATGCTTTTCTTTTTGCGAAAAAACATATTTCATAGTAAAGTTTAGAAATATTTCCATTGAATTATCTTCTCACAAACATAATCTTTTGTTTTGTTGATGTCGTTCTCTCCCCATTTCGGGAACTATTTGGTCGTCTAACGGAGTTCGGAGACGGTCGGAAAGTGGGGCCAAAATCAAATCGGACTGTAGATTCCGAAGGTTCAAACAGAAAGGGAGTGAGACCAAGCGACCTCACGCGGACGTTTCTTCTCTTTTCGGCGTCAGGCGGATGGCGCGCCATACTACACACGCCGCTCGTGAACATCTACTTTCGTCTTCTTCACACCTTCAAGAAGTGGTTGGAATCCGCTTCCCGTCTCATGAGAACCATTACAGTATGCCTACAAAACGTCTCTTCACGTCTAAAAAAAATTTTTTTTGAGATTTTTTGCCTAACTACAAACGATTATGGTGTGTTCTAAACAAGAATCAGCAAAATCGCTACTGATTAATATACCGAATACCAAAGCTTTTTGCACTTTGAAAACGTTTTTGAGCAGATTTTCAATTTTTTTTATTCGCGTTTTTTATCACGATTTTGAATGTCTTTGAGCCAGAAATGGAAAAATAATTGAGCAAGACTTCATTTCACTCGGAAATGTGGTACACGTTTGTAGGACTTTGATTCGAGCCAACCTTCTACATCATTCGATCCAAATACCGAGTCTCCACCGCCAAATCTGTCTCCGGCCACTTCTACACTTTCAAGCTCACAGGTTTTTTCAAACTTCTCGTTTTGTACTTTTATCTGAGAAATTCGAATCGTCTTCCGTTTATAAATTACCTAAGATTTATTCAATACCGTATGATCAAAATAACATTATCGTACACCGTGCCATACAATTTCAAGTGCTTTGTACTTGAAAATCTGTTGAAATGTATCTAGGATCTTCGAATTATAGCTTTTTAACAAGAACGAAAAGGTCATCTTCTCTTGTGGATTTGTAGAACACGTGTTCTCGGAAAGGAATTCGCGTTTTCGACGAACCTTGCGCGATTTGCTCAGCAGCTGCAACCGGATATCATTACAGTGTTCTGTACCTAATACAAATCCTTGAACATGTTTTAAATTTAGGTTGTTTCGTGTAACGGCTGCAAAACTTTCTTCCGCAGGTCTGTGATCGCGCGAGTCTCCTTTCGTTGTGTTCGGAACGATTCGAGATGTTTTGATGCTGATCTTGCGAAGAAAGGTCTTTTTTTGTGCAGCAACTTACAGACAAAAGTGAAAAACAAAAAACTATTTGATTTAATCACCCCAGCCAGGAGATAGAAATTATATTTTTCCATAAGCATCAATTTCCTATCTTGGAGACGTCATAACCCCATCGTAAAATGAGGTAAAAAATTTTTCTCCTACTGAAGTGAGGATTTCCCGAAGGATCTTTCTGGCGATTTTAGCGAGTTTCAGATTGTTTCCATTCATACACCCTCATTTTCAATCTTTTTCAGGTGTGCGAATCAGATGCAGAAGCTGCCGTTTCGAACGGTGTCTTCGAATGGGAATGAAAAAAGAAGGTTTACTTTTTCAGATTTTCTGGTATTATTAATTCTAAAAAAATAACTAAACATCTTAAAAAAATGTTCAAACTTTGTTTTTTTGGCATGCCAGAAGAGAAAAAAAGTTCAAAAAAGAAAGATTGTTTCAAATCGAAGCAACAAGTGCTGAAAAAAATGAGTTCATTTTTACTTAAAGTTATTTTGATTCTTATTATTATTTGCAATTTCCTTTTTTTTTCATCGTATTTCTTTTTTGGATGCATGGAATTATTGAAAAAGCCTTGATTCCAAGATTTTACAAAAACTTTATTTTTTTACATAATTTGATTTTTTTAGGAATCTAAATTTTTCACAATATAGACTTACTGTAAGATTTTGCAGCAGTCTCCAAAGCGTGTCAAGCGTTGGAAGAATCCAAAAGTGCAAAAATATCTCACGGAGAGGCTTATTTGGCGGCGATTTCCCAGCCGGTAAGTGGTTTCGGACAATCTCTCGCTGCAGAAACAATCTTCAGCGAGAATCCTCTCTATTTTAGGCAGCATCACGTCATTCGTTAGATGACTTCGAAGAGATAGTTTCGCGCCTGAAGACAGTTCTTCTCAACATTAATCATATCAGGTAGCCGAAGCGACACATTTTTGAGAGCGATTCGTTAAAAGTCGTTAAATGCGACAAAGATGTGTGTTTTGATGTCGATTTGCAACGCACAAGGGATTAGATTGTTGTCGTGTGGATTTGAGCCAAGTACAATCCATAACTACTACGACAAACCTTGCACATCGCGTTTGAAAGAACAGAAGCGTCTGAGAGCGAAACACATACTAGAAAAGAGCAAATGAGAAAAAGCAGCCTTTTTGCAGTTGAGGAGGGATATTGGATAGTCGGACATCAAAACGTTTTCAAAAAAACATTTTTTCAGAAAGCTTCCGTTGCCCTATGAAAACTTCGATTCCGCTCTGAACGAAATACTTTCTCAGAACTCAGCTTGTGAAAGTTTGCTGCAGATAGAGGTGACATATACACCTTTCCATTGTTTCCTTGATCGAGATCAACGTAGGAAATCGAAAAGGAACGTGTCTGCAAACGCGAAATGCCAGAATGGCTGACGATAGATCTCTGGTGCGCGATCGAGTTTGCACGATCATTACCGTATTTTGCTGATTTCGACCTTGATATACAGGTGTTTTTTGAGATCAGGAAGTGTCCTTTTTCGAAAATTGATTGTGAAAATTTTTCCTATTTTCCTCAACGTTTCGAGAGAATGACTTGACCTCTGTACATATGCATCAGATAATAAAGTCGGTCGGAAACTTTTTGCTAAAATGCTAAAAAAAAATATGCAAAGAGCGTGAAATGACCGTTTTTGATTTTGTTTAGCTGACAAAAAATTTTTTCCCGTCTTACATTCAAGAAAAAGCTTTCGAACAAGCTGAAACTTACTGAAAACTTCGAGAAAGTACAAAAAAAAAACTTAAAATACCATTCAACTTCACTGGAATTCAACTTTTGAAATGCTTCTTACTAGGGAAGCTGTTTCTCGAAAAACATTTAGAAAAAAATTAAATAAGGTATAGCAAAACTTTGAGTTTAGACCAACTTTTTTTTTGAAATTCGTGACTCTCTGTTTGAATTGAAAGATTCAAGATCTTTATTAAGTACATTCAGGACTTTTTCGAATTAGTACACATGAAGTTCTTTGGCACGAAGTTGAACTGTCTTTTGTGTACGTACGCCACTGAACAGATTTTGTTTTTAGGAACTTTTTGTACGCCGTTCTGCATTTGAACTAGCAATAGCCATGCAAGCTATGGACTCCTATCTCAAAGGACTCTCCACGGTCACTTTTCCGGACAGTTCCACAGTCTTTGACCGTTTCCCACAGTAAGCACCTTCATCTTGTTTTTTTTTTCCATTTACAATCTCAAAATCCCTTCTTCTTGGAGTTCAAATGTTGTGACGGAAAAAAATTAAGGTAAAGAACAGAAGTTTTTTCCAGCGCTTCAAACGATCTTCACTATGAGCAAATGTTCGTTCGAATTCTTGAGCCTTTTTACCGAGAAAAGTTCTGTCTTGAAGAGTTGCTACTCATGCTCTACCTGATGTTCTACAGCATAGGTTTGTTAACTCGAGAATGAATATTCCGTTTTTTTGAATAAAATGCAGTCTTAGAGATAATCTACTAAATTTGAAAGCAATCTGTTTTTAGTTGATGCAGAAGAACTGACAAGGTCGGCTAAAATATTGCACGCAAAGGCGATACAAAGTGCACGACAGAATCTTTTGATTTCGGCGATAAAGCAAGGTATCAACCCATTCTTTTTGAACCTCTTGGTCTTCACAGGGACTACAGGTTTTTTTTAATGAAAACTTGTGGCTGCAAATAAACGACTTCGATTAAATTCTGATTTGCTTGGAAATTTCGAACTACTGTTCTTAAATTGGATATGATCTGAAAACTCGCGTTAGAGTCAACTTTTGCCGGCTTAAAAAGCGAGATAGGTAGATTGGCAAGAGTGAAACGTTGCGTGAGTGACGCGGTTTTTTTCAAACGCAACTTTAGTGAAATATTGAATACTTGAGCAGGTAACGCCTAAATTATCTCCATCCTCAAAGATTTTTTTGGGAATATATTATAAATTTATATTCTCACTAAAGGGATAACTTTTCTAAAAAAAAAACCACTTTACCGTTTTTGAGAAAAGAAACATCAAGATGCAACTCCGATGAGAGAAGTTTCTGAGGGGGACATTGCAGATGTTGTCCAAATTTCAGTGATTAGTTATTTCAGAAATGATTATTTGGAAATAAAAAGATTTATCTGCTAACGCGCTACAAGATACATGAATTTGTCATATTTCCGGGTACCTGTCCTCTCGTTGGGGTTGACTCTTTCCCGTGTGTTGTTATTTCTCTGCCTATCCTTCATTTGATCATTTATTCTTTATTTTTTTTCTGTTAAATAACGGCAGTGTAAACTATATATAATGAGAAGTAGCCTGTCGAAAATGTGAAGCAAAATCTCAAAAACGAATTCTCCGGGTTTCTTTTGGAACAAGTTTCTTTCTTGCGTTTCTCATTATTTAATTTTATATGCTGAGCACCCGACGGTACAATTTTTCCGGGAAAAAAAAATGCATATAGAGTCAATTTTAGCATTCTC
Source organism: Caenorhabditis auriculariae (assembly GCA_904845305.1). Classification (NCBI taxonomy): domain Eukaryota; kingdom Metazoa; phylum Nematoda; class Chromadorea; order Rhabditida; family Rhabditidae; genus Caenorhabditis; species Caenorhabditis auriculariae. The sequence continues at coordinate 2,347,838 of CAJGYM010000002.1, read as the reverse complement.
CCATAAATTTTCAAAAAGCTATTTCTCAGTAGCGTTTGACAATAAGCAGATAATTTTTTTCCGAAACCCTATATTCAAAAATACCTACCACGGAAGTTTAGACCAAGTTCGTAATATTGTCCTCAGAAATATCTCTTGTGAGCACTGCGGAATGAAAAAAACGAGAATTTCTTCAATTCACTCAAAGACTTCCAGGAAGTTTATTCACTACATTGAAAAGAGTGTACTATCTTTATTTGTTTGAAAAAATTAACAGCGCAAAGTACAACGGCCTTTCTTAGAAAGAGAACATTTCGAAGTTTTGTTTTTTGATTCGAAAAATGAACACCAGATATTGGAGCGAAACGAAAACCCACTGATTTCATGTTAATTTCCAGACGAGTTCTACTTTCCCATGAGGTACGGAAAACTTCAGGCATTGATGGAGTTTTCCATATCTTCTGCAAACAGACATCGTGAGAATTCCTAAACAGTTCAATCTCAGACTTTCCTATTTCAGGCCAAAAGATGATGGCTGCCGACTCAATTCGCCAGAAAAACTGCGATCTTCTCATTGAACAAATTGTTTTTGGTTACCAAGTTTCCTAGCTTTTTGTTTCTTTGCAGTTCTGTTTTGAATCACTATTTTTTTATATTTTATTCGAACATAGATGAAAATTCATTATCAAAAAAACCTTTAAAAAAACACAGGGTTAAATATTTTATATAGTCTTTCACCAAAAACCAAAAACCTTCATCAGGGATTCGAAACAATCTATGAACAAAATGACTCCGAATAGCAAAAAAAGAGAAAAATTTTTTTAGATCTTTAATTTTATTACAAGTAGACTCAGGCAAGCGGTGAATGAGGTTTAAGCCTCTGAAAACTATTTTGTTTTCAAAAAAATTGTAAACAATATCAACTTTTCACAAATCCATTCAATCAAATTTCACTTTATTTTTTTGAGGATTTATTTAACAATTGCAAAGAAAAATAATTAACAACAAATAATAATAGTTTGAGATCAAGAAGTATGCAGTGAAGCTAACGATTACTTTGAATATCGGATGAATTAAAAAAAGTAACAATACAAAAAAAGTTTTTTTGAGGGTCGTTACGAAAAAAATTTTTAAAGCGGTTTGAGGTTTATACATTTTTGAGTCTCTGGGAATTTTCACAATCAACAAATATGTACATCGGTGAAGAAAGAGAAATTTTCAGCATAAAAAAACAATTTTTTTTTCTCATTTTGAATTTTTTTATTCTTATTTCACAGAGTTCAGAAGAAGGAAAGATCAAAGGTTTGTTGGAAGGTTGGAATTTACGAATAAATTCCTATAAAACAAATATGTCAGAAACATGGGAATAAAGTCAATTTTTGCCGACTTGAACGGAGAGGGAGGCGGGGCAGGGGGCGCGACGCGTAGCGTCTGCGTACGCGGTTCTTGGCGCCAGTTCAATGAAATCGCCGCCGACAATTTAAAAAGCTCGGCAACCTTTTTTATCTATTTGTTCTTTAATTGTTTGATACACACATAAACATAATCAACAAATAATTGTAAAAGGAATTAAAATAGCAAAAACAGGCTTTCCAAATAGTCGCTTCCTGTTGAATTGGGCTCGTGCCAAGAGCCGCGTGCGCACACGCTACGCGTCCCGCCTTCTGCCCCAAATCCCCCGCCTTTCTAGTTGGGAAAACATGACTATAAACAATAAATTTTTCAATTATATAATCGAGCATCGGCAGTTTTTTGTTGTTGTTTAAATACATCGAATCTACTCCATGATTTCGTCAACAAGAACAGAACAACCGAATTGAGGTTTACGAGTCATTTTGAGTACAACATGAAAATCTTTCTGGAGCTTCTGCTGGTTTTCCAATGAGTCAATGAGAGCGATGCAGCTGACGTAGTGAGAAGGTCCTCGGTTGGCCAGGCAATAGGAAAGAAGAGCACTGGAAAACTTCTGTCTTTCCGTCGTCAGTATCTTCTGCGCGTACTGACTCAGTCCCTCGACAGCTTCAAACACCAAACTTGTTGAAAATAACGCTATTTGTTACAAACCTGGATTGCAAAGGGCAATTGCTTTCACAAGCACATACTCATGCTTGTTCAACTGCGTCCGCATTATTGCTCCTATCGCTTTTGTATATATTGTCCTATGAGCGTCGTTAAACGGTCTGAAATTTTTGAAGGTTCAAAGTTCAAAAAAAAAGGCTTTTTTTCTTCATGTTCTGGCAATTTTTTTGAGTGCATTGTGAACGAAATTTTTTGCATGGAAGCTTTAAAAACCGTCAGGCAGCGCAAATGAGATAAAAAAAAATCTGAATTTCGTCTTCACACACCTCAAATTCTCGAAAAATGATTAATTCAATAACTTCCAAAATACTTTTCAACACTCTAACTTTTGTTTTAATTTTCAAATGGACATAAAAAAAGACTCCAGCTTTGGCTAAATTTCTGAGAATAGATGAATGTTCTCACGCTGGTCGATTAGTAGGTAGAAACGTGCCATCCGGATAGAAAATCCTGTCGGATTTCTTCTCGTATGAAAAAAAAGCCTCATTGAAGTTCATACACATCAGAACGACGGCTTTTAGAAGCACTATCTGTAATTACTTTCTGATCCAAGAAGCTGCTCAAAATGAAAAAGTTTGAAAACCCACCTGGTCCAGCTTAGATAATTTGTGCATGAACATGAAAGTTTTTGCGTATTCAACTGTCGTCAGAATGTCGAACGCGAACCAATGCTTTCTGCAGCAATATCTTCTGAATACACGGATGCCATTTATGAAACCTTTCTTTTTGCTGATGGCATCTTTTTCCGTCTTTGAAAGCCATTAAATCTTCTCTTGTCAGTTGTTTCAACGGCCAGTTAGGCATTGGCTAAAACCGATTATCAAGCCTTGAACCTCAGATATTGAATACTTTGATAAACTCACTTGATACTCATCAGCAAACGCAATCGCACTTGCAGAATCCAAGCAATCTTTGAGGGAAGGCAGACTCCAGGCTTTGGGGTTGTAAGAACAGGCTCGAAATTTTTCTGTTTTTATTTCGAGATATAAAAGGCCCTCAATCACTTTGTTCAGCGAGTTTTCGATTGTCGATATATCAGACATGACCTAAACATTCGAAAAAAATATTACGATTTGAGAATTGGAAACTTTGAAAGATCGTGGTTTCTGAGAAGTTTCATCTCTCCGTCTTTTGCTCAAAATAGTTCTCACCATGCTGTTGTCCTCTAGCTCTTCTGTTCTTTGGATAGCTGAAAATTGTTGCTTCTAACTGGAATATAATTTTCCCACTGACCAAGTGGATTCATCCCAACTTCGACACATTTTTCGAAGCGACAAGCTCTACACGAACACCTTCGTTCTGATTTAGGAGAAAAGATTAACTGAAAATACTTGGAAATACCTTTTGGGGGGACTTTAAAACAAGTTCCATTTTTCTGGCACTCGTACACTTTTTGGGACATGACGGTTCGACGGAAAAAAGTTTTGCATCCGTTGCAAGATGGAACCTGAAACCAACCTTGAATTGACTCGACTTTCACAAGGATTGAGTTCTCCACATAATTTTTGATGTTAAATTTCTGGTACCTTTATATGGTTTGATCCAAAAGTGGAAATAACAAGAATATGTCAAAAAATCGGAAAACTCATCTCTTTCAGCCTCCCTCTTTGGAAAAAGTCAATAACATAAAAATATCTCAACAATTTTTCACTAAACTTGCATTATTTAACAGTGATAACCATGAAAAAAAAAACTCAAAATAAGGAAACTTTCATTGAAAAATCAATTCATGTCTTTAAAAAAATTGAATTTTTGAAAAATTGTTTTCGATATTTTTTTCTTGACACTCTCTGTCAAAGAAACGGCATCCTTTTATTTGATTTAAATTCAGTCTTACTTCATAATGATATCCTGTCGCGCTGTCACCACAAACGACGCAAATGGAAGGGCAAACGTTTCGTGGAAGATATTGAACTATCTGGAAAGGCTTTTCTTTTTTTATTCCTCTGAGAAGTTCTCAGTGAGAACCTCTTTGTTTTCAGCGGCCTGCATTTGATCACTTTCTTCATTCAAAAGTTCTGCCGCGAAATCTTCTCTCTTTTGAGTTGGTGGTCCTTCTATTGACATCATTATATGAATACCTGGAAAAAAATATAAATAATGAAGGAAAAGAAAAAAAGTCACAATTATCAAACTTTTAACTTTGCAAGACGCTTAGAATGAATGAAAACACTCCAATAGTTTCTCGAATAAACAAAAAAAACTCGGAGAATTACGTTGGAAACTATGAAAGTTATAACCAAAACAAGTTCAAAATGGATTTTCTAGATTTTTCCACAATAGACTATTGCGGAATTTGTTTTTTGTGTGACGTTTTGTTTTTTTTTTTCGGCTGAAAATTACTTACTATAAACTAGTATTTTAAGAAGTTGTAAATGGCAAGCGTTTATTCCGTGAAAGTTGTTCTTTCATGCTCACACTCCGCTAAAAGTTCAATGTTATTTCAATTAAGCACGAAATACCTACCCAGTATTGTTCTATATTGTGCGTGGGTGTGTACTCAATGGAAGGCTAAATTCGGTTTTTCTCTTGTTGGTCGCCCAATGATCTTCTCTGAAATCGAGCTTCGAAATTTTTAAAAGTCTAAACGGAAGGTTTCAGGAATCGAAAAAAATTTTTGTTGTTCGATCCAAAAATTCTGAAACTCATCCTAAAAAAATTGTTAAAAACTAAAAAAATCATGCTGAAAAAAATTTCTGAAAAAAATTCAGGACCAAAAGAGAAGGTTTTTTTCGACTCGGTGTGAAAAATCAAAAATAAAATGTTTTTTTAAAGATGAGTTTTTTTGACAACACAAGCATGAAAAATTCAAACTATTAGCAATAAAAAAATTGAAAACATGAGAAAACGTGTGAAAATGTGTGAAAAAAACAACCAGAAAATTTACAAACTATCTCACAATATTTGCAAAGAAAATAAAATCGAAATAGACATTTCAAAGAGTCATGACAAATAAAATGTGATTTGTAGCTGTTTACAAAAAAAAGTTTGAAAAAAACGATTATTTTTCAAACCGGCATTATGAAAATTGTAAAACGCAACAACACATATAAATTTCCAGTCCAACTCAACGGCACTCTGGTTTTATCAATAAAGAGTGACGTAAGCAGATTGCGAAATAGTGCGGCGAGAGGGGAAAATGAACGAGTTGCAGACAGGAGCAGAGAAGAAACACGTGCAGCCGGCTGTTCGGAGCTCTTTCGGTGAGGTTGCCGTGTGGGAACAGAAGCGAATACCGGCTGAGAGAAATTCCCGAAAGCGCGTCGCTCACAACTAGATGTTTGGCTTAGGGTTTGAGGAAACACTGCTGATCATGGAGAGAGCGCGGCGTGGCGCAGACTGTAGCCCGTCACAACTTCTCCACGTTTCTGTTCATTTTGTTCTTCTTTTTCTCGCAAAGTTCCTCGGCCATTTCGATTTTTTCAACCTCTTTTCCTTTGAAGTTTTATCACGCAATTCTGAATTTCCAATTTACAAACTTTTGCAGTTTTATTAACTTCATTCCTAACTCGAGACATCGAAAAAAAATGGGTCAATGAATTTTCGGCAGCCTTTTTTTGGCTTATCATTTTGTAGGAATCATTTCCGAGACATCCTGTCTGTAGTCTGATGTTCATTTGTAAAAAGTCCTTCGGCGATAAGAGTTCTGGTTTTGTAATATGCATCAAACAAATTTTATTTAGAAATCGTCTGTTTAATTTCAATTAAAAAGGTAATTTCAAAGACAGTTTTTCCCAACTCTGAAAAATTTTAGAGGATTGTAAATTGCACAGAAGGGAGAAATTATATAATTTTTTTGTTTTTGTTGAGTTGGAAAAAAATTTTTAACTTTTTCTGAACTTCTTAAAACTTTAATTCTAAGTGAGAGAATACAAATTTTTCAAGGACTCAGAAAATTCGCTCTGAAACAAATAGGAAATAATTGAATTTCTCGAGAACACAAGATTTCACTCAAGAAAAACTCAAGAGAACTTTTTTTTTTACTATGAGGAATGCTATTTCAAGGTGAAAAAGTGGAACTTCTGTACAATTTTTCAAATTTATTTTTTTCATTGTCCTGATTGAAACTTTTTATAATTAAAAACAAAAATTTAAAAACTTCAAGTTTTGCATTTACAATATTCGCATTTTTTTGTCAACGTTTTTGCCCGTATTGAGCAAATTTGAAAAATTCATTCACCTAAAATTAGCGAGGACTATAAAAAAATAATGAAAGATGTTTTTCAGACACGTCGTCAATTTCTTAATTACTTACAAAAATGACTTTTTTATCTTGTTAAAAGTGAAAATAAGTAGGTCAACATGAATTAATGTGAGCAGAAAAGTAAAGATTTTAATTCTTCTGATCTCTCGTCGTGTACCATCATTGCTCTCTGTTCCCTTTTCGGCTAGGTCTGAATATGCAAAATGCACTTTTCGTCCTATTTGAAAAAAAAAACTTCCAACCTTCATCGAGTTTTGCATTTTTCCATCGAGTTGCCGATCGTATTCCGTCAGGGTGTCAAATTTCTGGTACTCGTCATCTGTATGCTTTTTATCGAGCTTCGTGAGAATTTCAGAGAGAAAAAAACCTGCCGTTTGCTTTTCTCCTTTTTTTTAAACTACAGAGAAAATTAAATTTAGACATTCCAATGACGACGATAATCCTTACCGTAAGGCTTCAAAACGGCCAACTCCGCACGCAGATGTTGATTGGCTTCAGCCGCTTCATTCTGTTCCATACGAAGTCTGCTGATTTCGGCTTCAATTTCATTAACTTTCTCTCTCCAAATTTCTATGTCCCTTCCCAGCTTTTCGTTGCCCTTAATAATCAATAAATTAAAAAGCGCAGATTTCATTGATAAGATTCACGACATCTTGTCTACCAAATAACTTTGATATAATCATTTTCGAACTGATCTCTCGGTGAGAAAGTGCAGAACGGTTTCTAATCCAAAATTCTATATTTTCTACTTGAAGCCACACCTCATCGCTTTCCCTTCGCAAAGCTTTTAAAACTTTGAACTTTTCCTCGAGTTTTCCGTTCGTTAGCAGCAGGTTGCTAACTTCTTCGCCTACCCAAATCTTTGGCATGATGCTTTCTTTTTTCTTCTTCTCGCCGACCTTTTCTTTCTGAAAAAGTATGTTTGCTCGAAAAAAGCCGAGTCACGGGTAAAAATAGAAAGTGAGCGCCGTTATAGTTAGTTACAGTCAAAAATCACATGATTCTTCTCTTTGAATGGCTCTCTGCAAGGCACCGTTTCAAAGTTGTTCACTAACGTCCAATCCGGCCCCTGCTTTCAAATAAGAGCTTCGTCCCGAAATCTGCTCATTTTTTGATACAGGGAGTCTATTGAGAGATCGCTCTAAATCTTCTCGATGGGTTCTTCTTTCCTGAAACGTATCACTCTCATAGCGTAATCCGACTTAGGCAGCACGTTGACTAGAACTTCCACTTTTTCATTTTGCGCTCGAAGTAAATTGTTATCCTCCAGCAAATTGCTCAGGCCTTCAATCAACGAAAAATCGTTTAAACTTTGATGTTTCTGAAATTAAATTGTTTAGGAGTTTTGAATTTGCGCTGATAGAGGAGTACAGCTCCAAATTTTGATGTATAAAGAATGAATCCAAAAATTCGAGGAACTCATTTTTTAATATTGACCTATCGGTGAAGAGTAAAAGTTGTAACGAAAAACCTCAAGAGCTTGCGAGTTGTATTCTGAAGTGGGCTTTGAGCTCGCGTTGCTTGGCGATTTTTGCGTTTTCCTAAGCTGAAAACAAATTTCAGTTTCAAAGCCTTTGCGCCGCACCTGTTTGCCAATGTCTCGTTGAGATAAATTTTTGTCACCTGGGTGGCCGAGCTGCCGAAAGATTTTGTTGTGATTCCTGCTGGGCAAATATTTTCTTTTGTTAAATCTTTTCCACTGTTTTGGTTGGTTCCGAAACTTAAATTTTCTATTACTAAGGGAGGTCCTATCACTTCGAGGTTGAGAATCCCTTGCAAACAAGCCAAGGCACCTATTGATGTATCAAAAAGATTTTGGAAGTTTCAATCGTCTCATCTTCCTAGTTTTCAAGAAATACGGGCTCGAAGCTCAAAAATAGCTTTTTTTTTGTAGTTGCTGGGATCCCTTTGTCTTTGAGGTGTCTTTTCTCAAGAAACAGAAAGTTGTGCAAGAGGAAATTTTTTGAATCTTTTCTGGTAACTTAAAGAGTGTTCTGACCAGTTTTCCGCATATTCCCAACCGGAAATTATAATGAAATTTCTTGCAATGTCTTTCTGCTTCAGAAACAAATAAATGACTCATTGAAAAAAAAATCCCTGACGACATTCAAGGATTTAGAAAAAATAGTACAACTTACAAATCCAGCGGCAAAACGCTAAACGGAAGTTTTTCTTGATAACTTTTTGAAGATTGCGTAGACATCGTCTGAAAAAAAAGCCTATGGGAAAATTCTTGTTCACACAAGCTTAATTGAGCACTTTATTTCTTTTGACTTCTTTTTTCTCACATGAATCATAGTTTGATAACCTGAAAAAGTGTCTCTAGTGTTCATATCAGATCAGGAATCGTCAAAATGGGCCAAAGTAACTTCAGACTTCCCATTTTGAATCTAGCAAAAAAGACGTTTTTTCAACGATTTCCAACATTTTGAGAGCGATTTGGGCTTCACAAAGTTTTCATTGATGTTTTCCAATTTATGTTTTTCGTGGTAGTTAGAAGACACATAAAAAACGTTCAACTCTCAAAAACTTTAAATCGGACTTCAAACAGCAAGGAACCCTTAGAATCAAATTTTTTTCCCCTTATGAAGTTAAATCGATTGAAAAAATTGCAGGGGCAGAGTGAATTTGTAAGTAATAATTTGAAGATCTACCCGGTCATTAGATGTCCGAGAAAATTCGTTTCTCAGTTTGCCCCCGACTTTTAGCCAAGAATCAGCAGATTTCAACTGTTGCAGATAAATTTGGAAATCCTGAAAAGTTGTTTGATTTGTAAGAATTAAAAAAAGACAAACCGTTTCGATCTCAGAATCTTTTTCAATTTTCCTTCTCACTTTTTCTATTTCTGCTTCAATTTTCGACGAAGAAGTCTCTGCTTCCAACACTTTTGTTTCGACGTTTCGATCTGATGAATTGTTCTGTTTATTTCATAATTTTCGGAAGTTTCAGTTTCAAATTACTTAGAGAAAAAAAGGTAATTGTAATTGCAGGGCGTTCCCAGGAAAAGGCTCACATCGCATTTGCAGTGCCTTTTCTTCTTTTATTTCGCTATCCAAACGGAAGCCGACGTGCCGCGTTTCGTCTTGCACAGCTGCCAGCCGTCCTGCGAGTTTTTCCACCGATTCGGTTCGTTTTTTTGCAGCTTTTTCCAAACTTTCAACTTGACCTTTCAACCTCACGTTGCCTTTTTGAGCTTCTTGAAATTGCTTCTGAAATATTTTGGTTAATCAGAAAGATAACATTTTTCACTTTTCGCAACTGGAATTAAACTTATCTGATTTCCGCTAACCATTTTTCTTTTATAGTTCAATCAGTTTCAGTTTCACACAAATGGTTACTACAACGCTGAATTTGACCAAAAAAATATTTTTAAGACAATTACTGAATTTTTTTAATTCGTTTTGAACGTTTGATTTTCCTGAATACCCAGGTCCAAAGTCAAAATTTGAAACTTTATCCTAAAAAAATAATATTTTTAAATGAATGTAGCAGCACTTGAATATAGCCGTTTTATGAATTTTATTTGCATCCCACTATTGAATGAATTTTGAGCAATCTTATAATCTAATTTTTTTGAAACCCTTCCCCAAAATGAAATCCTCCGTTAGCGATGTATTTTCGCACGTGGTCAAATTCATACATAGATAGTATTTGAGATATGAAGCATTTGTGACGTCATTCGAGAAAAAACCAATTAAGAGAACCGCTGATAAGCTCTTTTTCATGAAATTGATAAGAAAAGGGCATCTCAAATCATAAAAAGAGTTAAGTAGAAAAACGATTTTTTTGAAAATTTTTTTACATAATTTATACTCAAACGTGTGATATTTACTTAGAAAAGAAAGCTTTTTTTCTTCTTATTTCCAAACACTTCAGGGACCAGGAACGAAAAATACTATAGTAGGTCAGATAATAAAAAGGAAAAGAAGAAGGCTTACTGGGAAGTCTTCACTAACCGTCAGGAAATCCATCTCTGAATTCAACTGTTCGTTGAGTATTTGGCCTCTGCCAACCAAAGCCAGATTATTTTCATACTCGCTGCAACGTCTGTCCAAATTTCGACGTTTTTCTTCTACCTGCAGTTTTCAACTAAAGCTTTTATTGCCTCTCTGCGCCTTGGAGCTTCGTGGTGTCATTTTCACCTATAAGACACCAAGCCTCTTCAGAGCCCTTGACAATCGATCTTCGATTTTTGAGACGCCTTGAAATGCTTGAGAGATGTTTAAATTTTCTTTTTTCGAGCTCTGAGCCCTTAGTGATAGTTTTTTCGAAGCAGTGGAAAATCAACTATAAATGATTTTATGACACCACGACGCATCTTGTCGTGAAATAGCGGAAAATACTGTCCAAATGTACTCAATGCAAAAAAAACCTGAACCAGTAGCTGTTGTGTTGTTTCCGAAGACGTCGGCAGTCTGGAGAGTTCGGCCTGTCCGATCCGTGCCGCGACTCGTGCTTTTTTCGCTTCTGACGTCATCTGCCGCCATTCATGTTTTTTACCACTGCAATTTTCTTCTTTTTGTTTTTTTTCTTCACTATTACATTTGTACTGCTGTTGTAGGAAAGTTGAAGAAAGGAAACTGAATTTTTCACACAAAAGATAACTTTTTTTTAGAACGACACGACTGACTTTGTGAACTTCGTGAATCAGCTACGATTTTTTCTTATCTGTTTGTATTACGAGTTTTTTTTAATTTCATCTTTTTCAAAGTAGTAGAACATTAAAACAGGGAAAAAAATTACTGGCTCACTGGAAGTTGTTATATTTAAAAGCTTGTAATTCTTTAATAATTTTTTTCATTGATTTTTTTCTGATTTATAGAGAAATGAGAATCTGAGATATTTTGAAGTCAGCAAATATCATTCAAAAAAAAAAGAAGAAAAACTAATCCGACAAAATTGACCTCATTTTTTTAGAAACCGATGATTATAAGATCGTGTTTTTCATTTCTTTCAAGTCGAAAGAGAAACTATTATAACAGATGAAATGATTCTCTTGGTCACCTAGCAGATTATGTACTAATAACTCTAGTCCCTTATGCGAGAACCGGCCAGCTCCCGCCGTAAAAGAATTAAAAGGGCATGAGATTAAACAAGAGGAAGGATCAGAAGGAAGAGGTCGCCGTGCTGTACGGATTTAGCAAAACCTGGTTTGCCAGGATGCGTTGCTAGGAGCGTCGCTTCGCTCGTTTTCATTTTTTTAGTTTCAACATCAGATGCCACTCTCTGTTTCTGAAGCTCTTCTTTTCCGTGAGAATGACTCATTCACTAAGAAAAAGAAATTTAGCAATAACTTTTTATTTGTATTACTTTCATCTGTGACATAATTTTTCATTTTTGCTGCAGGGACAATTTAATAGCTGAATGAGAGTAGCAGTGGTTCAATGAAGAACCTCACACAAGAAGGAAAAATTCAAAAAGTAGCCGTTCAGACGTCTTTGTGGAGAGTTTTATAAAAAAACAAGAGTTTTTTTGAAATTATTTTTTTAAAAAAACATAATCCATAGAACACTTCCTGTTTTAAGTTTGATTATAAAATCAATTTTTTTATTCGGAATAAAAAAACCGAACTCTGGCCCAGAAGAGAAAAATTTTTGGATATCGTGAAGCTCATCTGTTGAGTTTCATATTATGGGAAATATTTCAAAGTTTACAATTCGAATAGCGATGCGTTTTCTGTGCAAAATAAGTTGTATTACATTAATGAAGTTTTTTTAAATTTAAATAACTTTCTCAATGAAAGTTCATTCTTCCAACGGTTATTTTTTTGTAGGTATCCAATTTTTTTATTGGAAAAAAATGGGAAAAAATTCAGAAATGATAACTTTCAAATTTGTGCAAAAAAACGCATCACAACCGTTTTGCCACACTGCATATTTTTTTGGAATTTCAAATAGGGAATCCTGATTTTTTTTCTTCTATAACCAGTTAAATCATTTTTTTCATCGCCTGTTGATCTCTCTTTCCAATGGTGAGAAAGGTTTGTCGCATTAGAGCCTCGTAAAATAATCCATTCAGACGATCTTTCGGTACTTCCGCTTCCCATTTTTCGTTTTTTCCTGGCACGATCAGCATTTTCATTTAATTAGAAAGGAATCACTGTGTGTTTGAGTAGCAGAAAATAAGTAGGGAATACGAGAAAAGTTCGGGCTTTTTCACGGTGGGGTACAAGACTAGGAAAAAATGGAACATGTGAATGACACGAGGCCCGCTTGTTGCGGTGCGGAACATTGGTCGCTGAGTGTGCTTTTCGTAGTCGCCGAACTCAGGCACTTGTTCAGCACCTCTTTCACTGTCGGCATTCCCGATTTCGACTGTTTTCTCTTCCTGTCCCTGCTCATGGTGGAACGGTTTCAGAGCCTGGAAAAGTAGTGTCTCTTCCTTTTTGATTCGCTCTGTTTTTCCTCAAGAAAATCCAGAGTTTGCTACGTGAAATTGTGAAAACTCTTGACTCAAAATTCAGAACTTTTTTCAACTCACAAAAAATGAACGTGGAACTAAAGTAGTAAGGTGAAACTTTTTAAAGAACCAACTTAGTCAAATGCTTCAACTAGCTTCAACTTTCAATAAAAATATGACAAAAAAAAGCTCTCTCAATCGGTCGTCTCATTCAAACAATTTTGATGTCTCATTGCTGGGGTTTCGAAGAATTTGCATCGGTTACTCACTTATTAGAACATAATTGATCCAAGTCATACGACCATATTTGAAATTTATCACGTTTCACTTTTCTCGGGAAGCAGTAATTAACGGAGTCCGCAAATCCTTTTGAAGTTGGCTTCCCACAAAACTTCCTAGTTCATCAAAAATTGCCTTCAAATTTTTCGGTTTTGCAACTTGTGTCTATACCCGAGTCACACGACGTCTCTTTCCACCTGCCCGATTGATTCCATTTTCTCTCGGTTCCCGCCAGTCAATTCTCGATTACGATTCCCTCACCTTTCCGTCTTTCCAATGCTCCACGTTCATGTGAGTCTGCTCAATATCATAGTTTACCGGGTTATATTCGAGAAAATAAAACTGAATCAACTGGAACTTGAAATAAAAATTGCATAACATTCATCAGTTTTGCTTATCTATTGCTTTTTCTTCTCTTCTTCCATAAAAGCTCATTGTTAAGTAATATTTAACTTCTCATTATCTTTCCATGAGTTGCACTCGTTTTTACTGAGTTTACAACGCCTAGAGCGTTCTATTTTTTGAGTGCATTGCGAAGAAATGCCACTAAGGACCAGTTTCTGTGACGTATTTTTTCTTTGCCTTGTTCCATGTGATATCATCGATTGATCTACAACTTATTGCTTTTTTCAAATTACAATTTTTCCCAACTTGTAAAAACAAACACAGTTTTAGAAGTACCTGTTCTCATATATTCTTCATAACCTCTATCGAAAATGCCTTTTAATTCCGTTTTTCTTCCAATTGTTTGAAAAATTTTTTTTTAATTTTTGAAGTCACCGTTCACTAGAAAACACATTTTCTATCTTTCAAGATTTGTTAAGTTGAGAAATTATTTGCGCTGTATGAGTGCAGCTGCTCAAAATTTTTTTAATATCCCATTCTTTGCGTTTTTGGACTTTACATTCTCCCATTTCGGAAATTAAAAGTTGTTTTCGATTAACTATCTCAGAGCAAACTTCCTACAAATCCTTTTCAATCTTATGACTCGGGACACTAATGAAATGTTTGCATCTACTTCATTACTGGCTGCAAAGATTAATTTTCTGAAAAGCAGAAACTTTTTCAAAGCGTTGTAATTTTCATAATTAGTCACATGATTCCTCACTAGCTGAAGTCCTTTGAACTTTGAAGTTTCAAGATTGCCTACTCTCATCAGAGTATTTAATGCTAGCATCAATTAGTCTCTATTTTTTATTATCCAAAGTCATGATGCCTTTTTTCGACCCAATCAGAACGAATAAAAAACACTATACCTACTGATTTTAAAGCTAGCATTTTTTTTTGATTCGTACTTTTTCGAACCTTCTTTAAATAAAAAAATTTTCGTTATACTTACAATGAAAGTGTTTAATTTTCAACTTTAGATAGCTATGAACATTTTCTCAGCAGCCTACAATTTTCGTCTTCCAAAACGGAAATGAGTAAATAAGAATCATTCAAATTTTTAGTACAGCATTTTAGGAAATTCTCAAGATTTCTCTTCAACATAGGTCATTGGATAGAGTATTGTCCGGACAAAAGGGTATGACATTCCAAATCTGAGAGAAACAAGTTGAAGATTTGGCCGTTCAAAACTCGCGCCGAGCGAAATTCTTCTCACGCTACGCGGCACGGCGTTGCGCGTGTCATTCTCACAGAGCATCATTCAATTTAAAGCTAGTTTTTTCTCTTATTCTAGCGCGTTTTTGAAAAAATCCGTGTCTTTTCCACTATCTATTGTTAAATATAAACGTTTTCTATGTGCTTGGCAAATATTGTAAGTGATTTTTTTGATTTTTGTACAGAACTTATAACAAAAAGAACTTCCAGCAATAACCTTATTTTACAAGATATCAATTTGTTTTGAGATTATTTTCTTGAAAAACTTATTGGAATTTTTTTCAATCAAATCTTTTTTTCGACGAAATTTTTTTGAAAAAGTAATCTTGCGGGATAACTTGTCCCTCAAAAGTTGTTTTGTTCCGGTGTTAACAAAACATATATTGAGAGTTTCTCACGGAAATCTCTTTGAGATTTCTCTCAAAATCATTTTCTTACTCAGCAGTTTTGGAAAACTTCTTCTTGAAAAAAACATTGAATTTGTAAAAAGTTTCTTTTGCTACTATCGCGCGCCCGCTGCATATAACGACACGCCCATTTGTTTTGGAAAAGGTTGATATTCATTTTTTGAGCAGAACGGTCATCTTTTTCAGAAACTCTCCATTTTCTTTTCGCGCTTTTTCACTATAATGATCATCTACCATTTAGAACGTCATGTTTACGCAACAATTCCGTAGCTCAGCAAAAGATCCATCGTGATGTCATTGGTCGGAGAAACTAATCACGATGTTCGTTGTGTTGGAATCTTGTGTCATTTGAAGATTCAGACAAAAATCTCCTCCTTCATTCACACTGTTCATTTTTTTTCACTCTCCTCATTTATAAGAAATACCGCTTTTTTTCTCAAGGTTTTATGTGAACCCCTGTTTTTGATCTTATTAATTTCGGTTGAGAACCACAGATGTTGAGAAAGTAAAAGAAAAGTATGACATAGATAGAGCTTTCTTTTTTCCAGCCAATGGCGTCTCAGTATGAACCGCGTTTCGAAAGTATCTACAGTCGTTTTGTGACGCGGCAGGAGTCGGTGGAAGCGCCAATGTGGATAAGAAAAGACAGCGGAAACTGGGTTGGTCTTTTTCTCAATTTCTTTTCAATGTTATTGGAGTAATACAAACTTTTTATTGACAGAATCTTTCACACATTTTGAAAAGTCATTTTAACGCAAGACATCATTAGTTTATCAACTTTTCACTGATAGACGTCGAATTTTTCTAAAGAAATCCGGTAAACGTATTTTCTTTGCTTTCTTTTTTTGACGCTCCAGGATGAATTTCTACTCATCATTTTTTTTACAGTTATTGAGAGTCTATAATCCCAATGAGAACAAAATGTTTGCTGAGATGGTGACGAAAATTTGGAACTTTTTTGTGATCGAAAAGGTCGGAACTTTGAGAAACAGGAGAGTTCGAGAGGAGTCATCGGGTTCACACTCATGTTTTCACAAACATCAGTGACCAGAGTCTGTTTGCCGAATAGACGCTATCTTTCCTTTTTTTACCTGAGCCTCTCCGCCAGGTGCACGCTCTTTTGCTCATTCTACCTGCCGTGCTCGCACAGACATCAGCAACAGACTTATTGGACCTCCGAGAGAAAATTTTATGCAAAATTTCATATCAAAGCGATCGAAAACCAAAATTTCTGACTGAAAAAAACTTTTTAATCCTAGAAAAGTTCTATCAGAATAAATTTAGCCGTGTCTCACAAAAACAAAATTAAAATTACTCATGCTAAAAAAATTTTAGATTGATCTTTTTAGAAAAATATAATTTTTTGCACGACCGAAATGGTAATAATTTCAATGTGTTTTGAGATTTATTCCAAATCCAATGTTCTTTTGAACAACTCATAAGCGAGGATCTGAAATGCGTTCAAATAATCTCGATAACTAACTGAAATTAATTTTGATACATTTCAATTCTAATTACAAAAAACAGAGAATTGAGGCAAAGCAAAACAAAAAGGAGTCATTATTTCGATGAATAGTTTTATCGTTTTTTTTTTTCAAATTAGCCTAATGTTTCCTACAGAATGACGAAAGCCTGTCTTCAAATTCCTCAACGTCTCCGGATTCTCTGTCTCCGCTCAATTCTCCCCCAGCTGAATATTCCACTTCGCAGTGTTCTTCGTCGGGTGCCAACAAAATCAACATTCCGGCCAAAAGAGCTATCAAAAAAATTCGCAACGTGCGGAAGAGCGATAAATACCACTGTATTGTTTGCGGCGATAAGGTAACATTTTTTTCCGAATTCCGGAAAAAACCAAGATCACTTGAATTCAGCCAACGGGATATCACTACGACGTCCTCAGCTGCAACGGTTGTAAAACCTTTTTTCGACGCACAATAATCAACAATCGTACCTTTAAATGTACCAAAGGCGGCAACTGCCAGTTTACAAAAGGTGGAACTCGTCCTGACGTTTGAAATGACCACTTGACATTTTCTACAGACTTTCGATGTGCTTGTCGCGCCTGCCGTTTTGAAAAATGCGTCAAAGTTGGCATGAACAAGACAGGTCGGATCCAATCCTCTCAAAGGTGTTCTAAACGCCTCAACCATTTTCAGCGATCCAATACCCTACCAAATCAGAAGAGTACGACGAAGCTGACGTGAGTGGAGACGACTTCCAGCCCACGACTTCAGAAAGAAACTCTCATGGCTTGACAGAACGGTTACAAAACAAACAGTTGTTCGCCCTTCAATGTGTTGACGCCATTGTTAGTAATATTTTGTTCCGTTCGAAGTTTCACTTAGTTATCTCTGCTTGTCTTTTTGTGCTTTTCAGTCATTTTCAAGCGAGTTTTCAGGTAGCTCGAGAACGTGCTGCTCACTCATTTAGACGTTGCGACTTCCAAAACATTCATCTGTCCCAATCTTTGAAGGATCTCCTAAGAGAGCCCTCTATTCTAGGAAAAACTTCGCCAGAATATGTCAGTCGAATTTCAATTTTTTTTTAATGTCTTGTTTCAGAAGCCATCAAAACTTTACACTGAAAACCCAATCAAGTTCTGGATGCTCTGCGATTTATATCTTGTTGTTGAGTTTGCCAAGACTTTCGACGCATTCCGTCTACTTTCTGAAGATGACCAGGTTCTTTTGCTGTTGATTCACCATTCTGAATGAAGATCTCATTTAGACTATACTGATTGCTCATATTGGAGGATTATTGCACATTGCTTCGCAATCTTACTACTCTTACTATGACACAAAGTCGAAGTCCTTAACGTTTCCAGATGGATTGAACGCTTTGCAGAGAAAATCACAAGATACGAGAGCAAACGGTAGTTGGTAAGAAACTTTTTGAAAGTTTTTCGCTATAGAAGATGTACAGTTTCAGGGAAAGCTTCTCTCAGTACTATCTTGAAATGTACAACTTGCCCGTGATGAAACTCATGGAGTCTGGTCTGAACGAAAGAGAATTCGCTTTCTTTAAAGCAATTGCCCTCTTCAGTCCAAGTGAGCTTAAAGTTATTTTGCAAATCGTTCCGACAATGTAGGAAAAGTGAAATGAAGTTTTATGGTTTTTCAAACTGGACTCAGTCTGTCAATAGTCTTCTTTAACACATAACCAAATCGCTTAGTTTATGAATCACATACTCGGATTGGTTGTTAGCGAAGTAGGAGTGAAACGATTTTTTCGTACTCATCTTCTTTCTGAAAAGGTTTGAAAAGACAGTAATAAAATGATTCAGATGAAATGGAAATGTCTCGAATCGGACGGGAGATTGTAGCAGAAGAACGTCATCGTATAACGGAGCTTCTGAGACAATACTTGTTAGCCGAATATGGCTTGAAGTCAGGACTGGAAAAACTTTCCACGATTTTGATAAGCCTCAGCACATTCGTTAAATACGGTGAAAAGCGACGTGAACACTTAGAGGTACTTTTTTCTTA
Source organism: Caenorhabditis auriculariae (assembly GCA_904845305.1). Lineage (NCBI taxonomy): Eukaryota > Metazoa > Nematoda > Chromadorea > Rhabditida > Rhabditidae > Caenorhabditis > Caenorhabditis auriculariae. Next base: position 2,329,404 of record CAJGYM010000002.1, on the reverse strand, counting down.
TTTCCATAAACTTGTGGTTTGTTGAAATTTGAACTCTCAGGTGCGAAAATCGGATTTTCATTTTTTTTTTTCTAAATTCTTATTCTCAAAGTCTCAGTAAAGATTTTTACTGTCGCTACTTGTGACAGCTTTCAGTTCTAAATATAAAACTTTTCTGAATCTGCAAAGAGCCTGATCCTCTGGTAATATGAGCTTTATGACGAATTCTTTCTCTTTTTCTCTTTTTCTCTTTCTATTCTGTTCCTATAATATCAAAACCGACAACCACAGGGTTGCTTTTCAATGTGATTATTCCAGATGTGCAATTTGATGCAATTCGATTTATCAGAACTGACCAAGGACATTTATCTCAAACGGCATCCGCAGAACTTCCTCTAAAAATGAGCGATGTCAAGACGAAATTTATAGAAACTGTTTCAGTTTATTTATTGGAAATCACCACTTTTTTGCGTTTTTTTCGTTATTGTTACTGACAAGGTATTCGACCTTTCTTTGATCTGCTTTTTTTTCGATTCCGCGAAATATGTACAATCAATGTTCTCATTCACGATCCCTCGCTTTCAACCAAATGGTTCTTCTCGCCATTTCTTTTAACCCAATGATCCATAACGGTACAAACTTTGCTGGTGTCTACTTCTTCATATATCTTTTGTTATACTTTCTGTTACTTTTTCTAGATCAATTGGGTTTCATTGTAGTAATTCGGTTAGAAGACCCATTCAGCGCACGATTTTCATGTGTTGCAAGAGGAATTTCCTCTGATTTTTATTTGAAAACCTGAATTTTATTTAATGAAGATCTTTTATTGTAGGGACAAATTAGCTATCGAAAAGCTTATTTTCGAAAAATGGAAAATGAAAAAAATGAGCTGCTTTCTTTTTTTTCTGAAATGAAAGCCAAGGCTCGAGTGGAATGACCAGCAGAGAGTAATTAACCAAACTCTTAGAATGACTACAATATTCCTTTATAATTATGATCAATTAGGATTTTCATGCGACCATGAATCAGCGTCCAAAAAAGTTCAGCGTTCAAAAGAAGTTCACCCCGAGGCTGATTTAATTCGTCTTTTCTTTGGTTGGATCCCATCCAAAGTACTCTGGCCACTCATCCATCAGCTTTGAAACAATTTTGTCAACCGCAAAGATTTCCATTGACATCTTTGTAGACGGCGGAAACGGAAACCCAATCGGAACGCAAAAGACAAGTCAAAGGGAACAGTTGTCAGTTATACGAGAGCCCTGGCCTCAAGGCGACGATTTCCCATTGTCCGTCTTTCAGCACTCCTTTTTTAACATCCAATATTAATTGTTGTGATGCAGAAAATTCTTCTCAGACCGAAGCCAGACAATAAAAGCTCGCTGCCGTTAAATTATGTTATTATTGCATTTCTAATGATACTCAGTCCTCATTCAGATTTTCATCACAGAATTAAGGCATTTTTCTACGTTTTCAGATCAATTTCATTGTATTCTTTATTCCTTTAGAGAATGGAAATGAGGTGTCAAATGTGTTTCTTGAGTAAAATTTTTTAAATTCCTACTGCTCTCCCGGAAAAAGTATTTAGGAGTATTTTTCACGCTCTGGTCACCATTAACAACTTGAAAAAGGATATGAAGTGATTTTTTTAAAAACTTTTTTTAAAGATATTTTTTTAAATGAGTCATTAACAGTTGGGATTTGTTACACGAAAGGGAATGAAATAATAGACTGGGCGTTTTTTTTTTCGGGAAAGAGAAAACTTCAGATAAACTTTCCTTCAGAATTTCTCATATCTCAATTTTTATTTTCCACAGTCGAATAATGTTATCAGAGATCTTGAATTACACATGGGTTGCTTTTTGTGAGAAAAATAGGAGCAGCGGCGCTTCGCATCAAAATTTATTTGTTTTTGGGTTGTTGCGCTTTCGTCCGCGTAGGCCAAAAGTGCTGATGAAGAAACTTGACAAGTGAAAAAAATTATTTTATCCGGATTGTTTCGAAATTTTTCACGTTGAGTTCCGTTACAAAAGTTACATTGTCCATAAATTATGAATTTTTCTTTTGAAACAAGTCGAGCCAAATTTAATGAAAACACACGCACACGCAACTCTACAGAAGTAATTTCTGTCCAAGTTTCAATATTTTCCCTGAATAAATTTTAATCAACTTCGCAGTTCCCCATTTGTCCAAAAACAGAAACGGATTTCTCTTCGCACCAAAGCTTCTCGCTTTTTTTCTCCCAAAAAACTGAAAGGCCAGATTCTTTGAAACAAAAATAGTCGAAACAACTTTCAGTAGGTGTTTTGTTGTTGATTACTGAATGAAAGTATAACTGGGTGATAGTTAAGTATTGTTTCTGAGTTATTTCTACTTTCCCAACTAAATTTTACTATTTCACTCCTTTTTATAGCAAAAAAATTTTTTCAAAAAATGTTTGCATATCTCAACTTTTGATTCAAAGCTAATCCCATGAGTTTCTTTGTATATGAAGGAAACTCTGTAAGTTTGAAAACAGCAGGAGGCGCCGATTCTCTTGTTTACGCCGCGCCTTGAAATTACTCTGAGACCTTATTTTTTTCCAGAACAACAAAGGCTTTGTAACGGCCTAAAGGCTATTCGTTTGAGCGGAAAAGCTTTTTTACGGTTGTTTTACGGCTTTCTCTGGACGAGATTTGCTCCGATCGAAGATATCGCGCCCGTGCTTAATAGATATGATTAATCGGTTCTCCGTTCGAGCAGAACTTTTTTTCACCAAAAAAGTTAGAAACAACATAATTTTTTTAACTCAGTTTCCGTTTATGCTACTATTATTTTCTCTTATTCGCTATCCAGTTTCTTCATGAAAAAAAGATAATTTTTTTGCATGGAAGTCGATTCAATAATAACATTTGAATAAGCTCCAAAAAAACCGCGAAACTTGTTTTGAGATAAACAATTATGATATTCACATCTATTAGACAAATCCAAAAATTTTTGGTTATTATTATTTTTTTCAAATCAGCTTTCAGCAAACAAGAAATAGAAAAAGTCATTGTTTGGTCCCATTCAAGAACTTTGTCACATTCATAAAGTCGTTGCTGCTTTCAGAGGTTTTTCTGCTGATTCAGTAAGACTGCGTCTTGTTTTGGGGAAACTGGCACGAAAACAGACCAACCAATTTTGTCATTCACGTGGTAATTATTTATTTAGTCAGCAAAGTCGGCAAATTCCTTATTCAAGAAAAATTTAATGTTCGTCAAAGTATAAACCTTTTGTTTTATTTTTTTTTGGAGATGATCTTCTTGTAATCGCCTCTGAAAACGCACTCATATATAGCTTAGCTTGAAAAATATACTGAAAAATCTTCAAACTCCTCTCTTGATCCACTATTTTGTCAATTGCGTTGTTTATCAATTTTTCAAGTGAATGGTGAAAAATAGTGAAAACACCTAATTAACTTCTTTTTCAATTTTTAAAAAACTTTCATAGAGCCCAAGTTACAGTTTTTTCTGGCACCTGAGGTTTCCCAAGTTTTTAAAGGCTGATTCATCATGCTTCCTTTTTTCTTTAGCTTTCATATATTTTTCGGAGTATTCTTTAAAATCGCTTCATTGGTTTGCAAAGAAATTAGTCCTCGGAGATGAACACGTGAATGCAAATGAATATTCTAAGATTCTGAGACGTCTAGCGGAAGTTCGTGTTTTCTTCGTGTTCCCTTGTTTCTCAATTTTTCAGTATGTAGAAAATTGGTTCAATTTTCAAAGTTTCGTCAGAAATAAACGTTTCTGTGAAGAAAAGGAGGATCGCTATCCTCTCATGCCGCGGATATGTCGCGCCGAAAAGGCCTGAGACATCTGTCTCTGTTTAAATCAAATTAAAAAAGCGCAAAAGTGAGCAAATCGAAGACAGCGGAAAACTTTTCTTGGTCATCTGCAGCCGTCTTTGCGCCTTCGCAAAACTTTATGCTTCCGAATTTACCAAATTTTTTTGTTTTTGATTAGTTTTCAAGCTTCTTTTGTATTTGTCACAAATTCAGTTTGAATCCATGGTATCATACGATATAAATTATTTTTGGATTTAGTGGATGTTATTAACTGCGTGGAAGCTTATTTTGCTTCGCGTTCAAAAAAATTCAAAAAAAGGCTCCACAGGAAATCAATTGAAGATTTTTAGATCTTAGAAGTCGCAAAAAAAAATCCTATTTTTGAGAACTTAAAAATTAAAAGCTACCTATTGATAATTCAAAAAAGAGCTTTGTATCTTACTTTTTCCTAAACTAGGAGCATCAACATCGTTTTTTGCATACTTTACTGGTTAGTTTTTACATTAGGAGAAAGAAGTAGAGTTTCTATGAATAGTTGGTCTCTGGTGAAGGATCTGTTTTTCGAACTGAGAAGTTGGAATTGAGGCCAAAGTGTGGAACCGGTCGGCAGCTCGAGTCATTGTGCTGCGCCGCATGCCGAGTAATGGAGTGTTTTGTCGTTGGCCCGGCTTTGCTCTTCTTTATTTTTGCGTCAGTTTCTTTTCCTTTTTATTTTGAGCGCAATTTCAATTTTCCGGCCATTCCCCACGATGTCATGCGTGTGCTTCCCTTGTCCGCTTGAATACCCTGGCCTCATTTAATTTTTCATCTGCCATCATACACCGAAATTCCAAAGCTCAATCGTTTAACCGACACCTAGATTACTCTTGTTTTCATTTTGTGGATGGCCCCAAAGATAATAAGTTTTGTTTTTCTGTAGATGAAAACTCATTAGACACCACGGATCACTGTTATAATGGCCAGGCTGAGAGCATAACGGAAGTCTGGAGCGGAAAATGCAAGTGAAAATTTATTTATAGGACAAATTTCCATGAATATTTTTTTTCAGATGGCATAGCAAAAAAAAAATATGTTTGAACACTTGTGATCAAAAAATGCAAATAAATCTGACTTTTTCACCTGCTCTAAGAAATTCGACTGAAATTTTTTTGCTTTTTAAAAGTTTTGCTGATTAGCTTATTCTTTTCAATTGACCTACTTGTAAAGCTACTTCATTTTTTTAAAGAGAAAACACTTAGCTTTTTGAGCGAGTTGAAACGAGTCAACTAAGTTTCCAGAAAATTTCAATTTTCAGACTAACTGCGACGTACGAAATATTGCAACTCAAGCGTATTCTCGCTCGTTTCTTTTTCTATCTCAAAAGCACCTGCGTCTTATTCAGACTGATTTTTGAGCTTTTAGGTTTGTAAAGGGTCTACAAAATCGACTTGTTTTGACGACGGCGTTTGGAAATTCGGCTTGATTATGCTTTTATCGAAGTGAAGGAGTATAATGCGGCCCAGCTGCAATTTTTCTCCAGTTTTTTATGAGAGATTTTGGTGAAAAACAATCCTCGCTATACAGCTTTTTTCATATTTCAATTCTTTTTTCACGCTTCGGTTTTTTTGACGGTATCTATGATTCTATCTCATTTCATCTCGTCATGAGGAAATAATTTCTAGTCAAAATAGAAATTATTTGAATTTCGAATTTCGTCAGAACTCATGAAAACGCTTCCGGGAAGCTTGTGAAAAAAATTCTCATTAAATTTTGCTGTTGTCCCTTTCTCTAAACGCGAATGAATCACGACGCTCAGAAGACAGAAGCCCAAAAGCAGAAGAAAAGAATATTCTCAAAACTTTCTCTTTTTGTTTTGTTTCACTTTGATGTGTAAGATTTTTTGTATGCATTTGTTTGATTTAAGGTTTGTATTGTTCTGTGTTCAATACCTTTCGCTCTCCGTTTCGGTTCTTTTCGGTGATTTTTTTGGCGAATTTATAAGATACGGTAGTTTAATAAGGTTTGAAAGCTTTTTGTCGTTAAAATTTGTGAAATGATTTTTTTCTAAAAATATTCGATTAATGGTAGGGCAACTTCTGGAAATCCTACCCAATAGTATTTCTTTCTGATTTAAGCTGACTTTTTTTGTTGTTTTTTTATGTTTTGAAGGAACGCTGACAGGAATTTTTTTGTAACTGGCAAAATCTTCAATTATTATGCACCTCATTGAACCTTTTTTTCAATTGAAGTTAAGTCAAAAGGTTTTTTTCATGTCTGGGACCATCCGACCAGAGAATAACCTGAATATTCTCATTAAAAGCGGCTTGCGTGTTTGTCCGTGCTTAGACGAGCTTGCCAAAGTCTCAACAACGTCCAAATTATATTAGCTGAGGCAAAAAACGCATCATAAAGAAAGTTTGTCGTTTCCGCTCAAAAATCGCCAAGTTCTCGCTTCGCCACTCAACTCAAATCAATGAGGCTCATTCAGTAGGCTGTGAGTAAGGAAGCTTGAACTCTCATCACTCCGACTTCCTGTTATAATGACACTGCTGCTGTCTGATATGTCCCGCTGACCGGCAATTATCGGACCTCGAGAAACTTGTCCCACTCAGCAATTTTCGGCTTGAGCTCCCAAATTTGCTCCTTTACCTTTCAGTCTCCTCGCAACGACTCTTCTCGACGTTTCCGTGTCTTTTCCGATATATTTTGAATTTTGCTAGTTTTTTCTTTCAGTACTTGGTTTCATGCAAAAAATCATCCAAGTGCAAGAGAAGATGTGCCACTGGCACTTTTCTGTCTTCTCTTTCTTTGTTAAGGACAATTGAATGAAATGTTTCTCTATTTTCGGACTCACACAAATACTCTTTAATACGATGCTGTCTTTTTCGTTTGTTTGTGATGCTTGTTTTTAATGGGACAAGATTCAGAACCAACGAAAAGTTTGCGAAGAAATCCAGGCGGATCCTTCGTCAGATGGGTCAACGTCGACATGAATGAGGATCCGCCCAACTTTTCTTCTCCAAACGAACGGCATGTGTGCGGTTTAACTACTTAGTTTCAAAACAAATTTTCATCATTTTGACCGTTTCTAAGAATATCAAAAATCAAAAAATCGCGTGAAACGTCTTGGAATTGTGAAAAGGTTCAATAGTAAGTTTTCAGATATTTATTTACCCTTAGTTTGTTCGTTGTCCAACCATCACAACCCATTAGTAGAAGCCTGAAAAGGTTTTGTTGTGTGTAAAAAAATTAAGGCTTGAAAGTTAAAGTGAGAAGTTGAAAGTTTCTGCTCAATTTTTTTTTGGGTTTGTCAGGCAAAAAAGTTATAGAAACACACTTTGTAGTTGCTACCGATTTTTTCAGAGTCAGAGTCAATTTTTTCAAGATTTTTTTTCATTTTTCACTTTTGCCTCTTAAAAGAATTATTTAGGGTTTCAAACACAAAGCAATAGGAGATCCGTAAACAAGAAAAACCCTTGATTAATCAAGAAATCAAATAAACAAACCAGCACCTTTTTGCTTCTTTCCCTGTCTCCTTGCCCCAGAAAGCCCAATTCGAGGAAAAAACGGAAATCAGGACTTCCGAAGTTTCCAGAGAGTTGCTTTTGCTGCACGAGTCTTATCGAACCCACGAGGACGGCAAAGCGTGCACGTCGATCCGCGATGCCGTCGCGAACGATCCTTATTCCTACTGCGGACGGCGTCTTCACGTCGCCGTTCGTTGTGTCCGACGTCGTCTCCTCTAATCGTCGCAATTTTCAGCTTCTGACCAAAATGATCAGCATAGCTGTCTTGCCTTATTACCTGTTCATCGTGATATTCATCTCATTCTGTGGAAACGCCACGTGTGTCATGTTTGCTGTGATTATTCTTGGTGAGCCTTTTTTTTCATGAAAATCAGATGGTCTGCTCCAAAACGCTTTGAGAGGCCTTCTCAGACGCTAACTTTTAATATTGAAAATTATGAAGAAGCTTGTTCCGTCTTGGTTATAAAAAAAGTAATTTTGTCGATGATTTGAAAATGTTTTAAAAACCAGGCTGTCCCACTTCAATATTTGATAGAAATTCTTGATCTTAAGTTTTGACTGACAGCACAAAAAAACGAGAAAACGAGCTTCGCTTTGTGAATAGCTGACGGAAATTAAAGAGTTGAGACTTGGAAAAACTACAAAAGCTTCTGGAATTTTCTGAATTTTATAAATTTTGAAATTACCAAATCAAGATCTGATTTTGGATTTGACGCGTTTTAGAATCACAGTAGGTGTTCACAAACGGATTGTCACTCTTGCGAAATTTTCCGATTTCTGAACTTTGTTTTTCAGGATCTGTATCAATATTTACCGTTTATGGCGCCTTCAACGGAGCAAAAAAATGTGCCTTATTCCCTTCCTAATACTTCAAGTGAGCTATCATAATTTTCTTTAAAAAAATTTGCGAGAGATTTTTGGGAGAATGATGAATCTAGTTGAAATGGCATTTTTAAGGTAGTATTTTTCGCGTATGACTTGGTGCTGGTTGCACTTTTCCTGTTCGCTGTGATACACCCAAACTGCTTCCTGTCGTCTTTAATTCACTCTCCACTCGTAGATGTTCCAGTGAATGCCGACCACGGTAAAGTTTTATTTTATTCCCTCACGCAATTACTTATAAGATCTTTGAACTCTTAATAGAAGCAAAATGGTTTATCTTATATGTAAGAAGGCCGTTTCATTTTTTCAGAGGAAGCTTCTGAAAAATGACCAAAACAATCTTCAAAGTACAAGGAAAAAATCTTGAAATTTTCACTTTGCACAGATTTACAGTTATTGAAAAAAAAAATATCTTAGAGTCAAAGAAAACTATCGATTCCTTCGAAAAAGGCTATCCTTGTGTTTAAATCCTCATTTTTTCAAAAATTAAGAAGTTTTTTAGGCTGAGACTTTTGGAGTTCTCTTTTATTTTAAGGAGTGTTCTCACCAAACTTTAAACAATTTGCAACCACAAAAGAAAATGCCCATTCCTGTAAGCTATGATCTCTGTTCATTTTTGGCGAGTTTCCTTTTCTCTACTGGTTGACTTTCAGCGTTATTATGCGGTTGCTTGCTTCTCGTTCTACTTCTGGCTCCTTTGATATGGACCACACATGTTGTCTACATCGACTTTCTCTTCATCTCTCAAATTGATGAAGCTCTTCATCTTTTGAAAGAGGTCAAAAACATTTCCACACTACAAAAAAAAAATGAGAGCCTTCAAATAGGATAGAACTTTTTTTTCAGGCAAATCAAAAAATATCTCAGGACGAGATGTCGCCAAGCCGCATGAATTTCTGACACCTGAACTGAACGCATACCTCACTGCATTCATTAAACTCCTGTGTAATCCTAATTCAAAAACAGCTTACTCAAACCATTATTTGAATAGATAAGACATTAGTTCAAAGAAACGTTTTGTTTTAAACTCCGGAGAGTAGAGATAGATAAAAATGGTGTTTTGATTTTAGTTTTTTGAAATAAAAAATTGCTAATAAAAACGGCGGAAAAGATGTTTAACTTTAAACACAAGACAAATGATTTCTCTTCTCAAATCAGCAAATGGTTTCTTTTCAGATAACGATTCTCATTTTATTGTATTGCTGAAAGTTTGATTTCACAATTTTTTTTCCTCTAAAACGGTTCCTAAAATCCATACTGTTTCTATTCTTAAATACATTCCGGGTGTTTGTATCCAACGTGTAGCATGAAATATTTACCAATAAAAATTGCTTTCGTCTTTGAGCATCGTAATAAATTCGAAGAAAAATTCAATTTGTCTATTGCGCAAGATTTGATATTCCTATGTCCATTTGTGAGCACATTAATCTTTATTTGAGACTTGAAAAAAATAATATACGATAAAATAACCTGCATATGGAATTTCTTTCCCGAAAACGTTCCCTAACCAAAAAAAACGACACTGGGAGTACGAAAGACTTTGAAATTTTAATAAGTGCTGAAAATAAAAACTAAGAAAGGCAAGGATGTGAAATCTTCAAGGAATGACTGGCTATTCGTACAAAAAAAACGCGGAATTGAATATCACTGATAAAAAAAAGATTCTACATGAAATCTCATCAAAACTTGACGGGGATATCACAATAAAAAAAAATTGTCTAACATGAACATTCAGTCAGATGAACTTTTTCACAACTTCATGCCGAAAAAAATGATAAGATAATTTTGTAACGCATATATTAAAAACACAAAAAAATAAATGAAAATACCCAGAAACAACCGAATAAAGGAAACCTGAATATTCAACGAAAAAATTTCAAAGTTTTGCCTAAAACTAGAAAAAAATGCACTACTCGCCGAATTCGGGAAAAACATACCATTCCGGGTCATAACCTGACCAATTTTCTGGATCTGGTATCAAAAATATTCGAACTCCATTTATGAAGCACGTAACAATGCCGTTGTAGGCTGTGCGCGGAACTCCTGCCTGTAAGATATTTCTCCAATTCATAAAAAAATGATTGTTTGATTTACCTTGAAGTCGTGCATTATATGTAAAAGCATCAGCCTTGAGGATATAGTCTCTATTCCCCGAAAAAGTCACTCTGAATTTTCACTCAAAATTTTCTTTTGAAAAATTTTTTATTTGATAGTTTCCTCCTGAGAAAAATGTCCTCAGAAGAGCAAAGTTTTATACCCTCCTTTCATGTATTTTTTTCAATTCAATTCAATTCAATTTATTCAGACATGAGAGTATTCAAAAAGGCTCTGCTGAATCTACCAAGGAGCTATTTTTTTTTACATTTTTTCAATTTTCGTATGTTTCAAAAATCAAAAAATCAATTTAATCAAAAAAAGTGCCACAAAATGCTTGAAAATAACTAGAGAACTTTTAATTTCCGGAAATGAGGATCAGAAAAACCTATAAACGCTGACCTGAACTTGTTCGGTTTATTTTCTCCGTTACTTTGAAGCATGGTGGCTCGAAGAGCTTCGTCAATAGGTACAAGGGAGGCCGAATTCACCTCCTCCAAAAATGTGCGGTTGTAATTTTCCTGGAAGAAAAATAAAAATCAAAACAATTCTTGTATGTTTTTCGAACCTCTAACAGAAAATCAAGATTCATGTCTTTGAAATCAACAAACTTCTCGTTGAGGTGAACTTTTGCAAGGTGCTTACTGAAAAACTGCCCTCTGAAAAATCAGAATGAACGATTAGGAGATTTATCAACTCTCACTTGCTTGCCCCCTCTTTGCCGTAATTCGACATTCCCGTTCTACTGATTTCCGGTCGAATACATTGTCTTCCCTGAAATATTCGTAATAAAAAAAATTCAAGAAATTTACTTTTCTTCGTAGAGGATCTCGCATCCAATCGTCCCAAAATCCAGTGGGCCAAATTGGTCCCAACTCGTTCCAAAGCTTTCTGCAACTTATTTTATTATTTAAAGTGAGATAGAAAACTAACGATGTCATCATCCAACCTAGTCCAGGGAAGAAATCACTCCTATAAAGCTTTTCAGCAGCGTCCAAGTCAATCGAACCAATCTGAAAAATTGAAATAGCCAAAATTCATAGTATACAATAAAGTCTTCGGAAAAATTCAAGCTTAGAAAATCATCAATGAGCTGAAAATGCGTTTAACGACGCTGTATTTCTTTTAAGTTCTTCAAATAACGTTTTTTTTCCTATCAGTTTTTGATTATGGATAATAGCCCTTGCGTTTGAAAAAGTGTTTTTTTTTCTTATCTTTTAGACAATAATGAAGTTTTTTTTAAACAAAAAAATAACGCTTGTCACATTTTTCATTTTTTTCTACTCGCAGAAGAGCCAAGCATTTTTTTGTAATTGATATTCCCTTTTTGAATGTAGAGAATCTATGGAATAAACAAAAAAAAACTAACCTTGCCGTTGTCATTCCAAGCAGAGACGCACCAGAGCTTGGGATCATTTTCTAGAAGATAACGCGTCGCCGAGAAGTAAGAGAAAAAATCTTCGGAAATATTCAAATCATCTGAAAACTTTCAAACATAATAGTTGAAAAAAAGGAAGGTACCCTCTGTTATGATGACGCTTGTGTATCTTTTGAAGATTTCGTTGAGAGCAAGCTTGTAATGTCTGGCGATTCGATAGTAGGCCGTGTACATGCGATGATTGTTCGGTATAGTGATGTTTGCTTTTTCCCCGGCTAAATGCTGAAAATATATTTCTATTGTAAATTAGAGTTAATCCACAAAAAAAAAATCCAGAATTGGAGTTTATTGGAAATCGGCTAATACCAAATGATTGGATGAAGTTATGAATTTTCTGCAGGTTTACTCGAAAACCGTTGAAGAGACAGATGATAATCCCGAAATGTCGCTAGCTTCCAAAAATGTAACTCCAAGAGACCCGCTCTCTCCCGAACTTATCATTTGGTTAAAAGCAAGGAAACCTTAGGTCTATACTCTTGAAAAACTAAAAATATAACTTCTTCAAAAATCCTATTTGTATTCTTCTTACCTCTGCATGTTTTATTTTGGAATCGAATTTTTCAGAGTTTTGGATTTGCGTTGTGTTTATTAAACGTTGTTTTTCAAACAAATGAAAACCTTGAGGTATTGCACTTCTTGGCCGAAGGACTGCACAGCGTCTCGAACAGATAAATCGTCGCAATCTTGGCTCACAATTATTGGAAACTTTTCGCGGTCATTGGGATGGCGTAGCCTGCAAATTTTTTTTTGTTTTTATAATCAGAAAGTTTTTTTTCTCTGTTTTCCCACAAAATTTAATGAGTTTCATATGATTGCATATGCTGTAAGGAAGGCTGAACGAAAACTTTTTACCTACTAACATTCATTCACGGAAAAAAACTGAAAGGAAAGTTATCTCTTAAAAAGTAATTAAAAAAATTTTATAGATTTGACTCTTTCAATCACTGCAATATAATTTTATTTTGTAAGATTATTCCCTGTTTAAAAAAATGAAATTAGGTTTGTCAGGTAAAAATAATACTTCTGAAACACGGGAGCTCGTAATTTTCATCAAAATTAAAAGAAAGTGTTTTTCAAATAAGTAGTTCTCCAACCTCAATAATTTTTTGACGTGTTCTTTAACCGCTATGGCTCGATTACAAGCAAAAACCTGCAAAATCAAGTTGTCCATATCTTTAAAAAAAATGATACCAAGACGGGGATCGGTTCAGTCCATATTCGAGAATGAGGCTTCGGTTTATTCTGTAAGCAAGAATAATTTTGAAGCCATGAAACAAATTTAACAAACTCGATCAAATTTTGGGTTGACTTCTTTCATTCTTTGAAGTTCATCCATTCGAAGTTTCAGCCGGGTAATTTCTTCTTGCTCGTTTTCTAAGCCGGATTCTAATTTTTTAACAGCATTGAGAACAACGTCGATCACAGGATCACTTGATGATGGAGTAAAACTAGTGTTCTAAAATTGATGTTTTGTTTATTTTTTAAATTCTGTTGATAAAAATACAAACCTTCAAAAGGAAAAGTATGATAAAAAAACAGTCCATATTGCGAAAAAAATAAAGCTGTGACTGCGAATAAAGTCTTGATTGTCGGTTTCAACATTAGGTGCTTAAAACCGACCACCTCTACCTGAAAAAAATTAGAAATAAAAAAACTGTTAAAACGGTGACGTAACTTCAAGTTAACAAAAAAACGAATCAAATCTTGAAACTGAATTATAAAATGAAGTGAAATGAATCTTAGGGCTCTTTTCACCGATAAAACAATTCGAAATTACTAAGCTAACGTCTCACTCCTTTTTCTTGATTTATGTGAACAGAACTGCAATTTTGAGCCGTTTGAGAAAAAAACAAAAAAAAATCCCTTATCAATTAGAGATTTAGATAAAAAATGATATTCACTTTTGGCGGGTGATATCGAGCGTTAATATTTTTGCATTGGAGCAACATTACACGTCACTCTCATCGGTTTATTGTCCCTCCAAAAATTGTGCGAACACACGATCTCAAATTGCACAACGTTGTAAATCGTATCATTTGCAACTTTTTTCTCTGTTCCAATCTCCATTTTCAAACTTTGACATTTTGAAAGAGTTCCGTGATATTCGGGTAGACGCATAGCACATCCGTAGTAATTACACCGTAGCCGGCGGCCTTTCGCGCGCGTTTGTTGTTCTGCACCCTCCCCCTTTCCTCGGCCTTCTCCGCCATTCTTGAAACGTCCGCTTTCGAATTGCGGTTCAAATTTTCTCTTTGCCGCATCTTCTCTCTGTTTATTGGTTTTGATAACGCATTTGGGCGAGTTCATAAATGGGCGTCGCCTTTTCTCTTTGCTCCCTTCCTTTCAAAAAGGACACCAATATGTAAACAATGTGTGTCTTGTTGTCCAAGACACGGCTGCGGTTCTCTTGTTCTCAAATGTTTTTTTTTCTGATTTTAGTTTCAAAAATTTCACAAAAAATGAGGAATAAACTTATCTCATTTATCTTTTTTTAGCAAAAAAAGAAATCCCTGTTTTATGACATTTGAAACAAATTAGATAATTCAAAAAAAGGAAAAACAATAATTCATAACCGAACTGTTTGAAATGATAACTTGAGGCTGCCTTAAAACTGCACTTGCGCTCATAGCAGATCTTGACATTTTGCCGACAAAAAAAAAACAAAAGTTGTTGATGTAAACAGAAAGGCCTGCGGCCGTATATTGTTCAACCAGAGTTCTTTTTTTTTCATTTCAGTTGTTTTTCGAATTCTTCTTACTCATGCTATCGCGGTTTGAATTTTCTTCTCTTGAATAATATCAGCAAAACGTCTCTTGTTGCGTTTCTTTGGCGCTGTTTCTTCTTTGGTCAGCCAATTATCAAGGGCCTATTTATTTTCTCTCTTATCGATATTCAACTCTTTTCGCGGCAGATTCATACTTATTTTTGACTTTTATATATCTACGTAAAAACACATGGATGCCGTTTTTTTTCTTGTAAAATAAAAACATTAGCGATATAAATATAAGTTCATTCAGAGTGCAAAGACAGACGCATTTTTTTCGCTCTTGAAAAAAATTTTTTTAATTTTTAATAATCTTCCTGTTTTTTTCTACGATTTTTTTCCCCATGATCGAAATTTATATATATATATATATATATATTGCAGCTGCTTATTTTCTTTTTCCATATGTTAAATTTCAGAGAAATTATGAAGCGCAAGGACGAAGTTTCCGAGGAGCATCCGCCTGCCAAAGTGAGCAAAGACGACGAGGACGAAAGCTCTCAAGCTCCAGAATCTTTGGAAGAAAAGCTCGCCGAGCCCGTTATCAAGCCAGATGAAGCTGGCGAGATCCAGTCTGCGGAGCCGGTGGTCGAAGAGCCAGATGAGAAGGCGTTTCCTGAGGCGAACCCAGAAGAAGACGGCAAGAAAGACGAGAACCCTGCGCAAGAATCTCCAGCTATTGAGGAGGTGGAGAAACAAGACTCACCAAAAGTCGGAGACCCGAAGTTGGGCGACGCAAGTGCTCCTCCCCAAGAAGAAGAAGAAGCAGAATCTCAAGAACACCACGAGACTAACGGCAAATCGGATGCTGCTGAAGATGCGGAAGAGAAGAAGGATGACGCTGCTGCGGAGTTGAAGAAAGGAGCTGCTGCTCCAGAAGCTGCTGAGCCCGAGAAGGAAGCTAACGGAGAAGGTGCGGCTGAGCCTGAAATCGAAGTCTAAGTTGTTATGTTTTTTTCTGGATTAACAAAATTCTTTAATCTTCCATCAATCAAATTTTTTTCTTAATGCAACTTTTTCCACAAGTAATCAATTTTAATTATAATTTTTTTCACGTTGATCTTCATTTTTGCATTTTTAAGTAATCTCGTTTGGTGGTATTACCAATGTTGTATGGGCTTGAGAGGTGAGAAACTTTCAAGGACCGAAAATCTCTGCCTACTCTCCCAATCCTTTTTTGTATCTGACTGCTCTGATCGACCACAGCCTAAAATCTAATCAAAGCTTTTGAGACCTGCCCTTGACTAGTTAACAATCCGGTTAGTTGCTTTTCCGGCTCCCAATAACACCCAGCCGAATATTGCTTTCCAGCATCTCTGATGATTTCCGGTTTTTGTTTGCTGTTTGTATCGGTTGTTGCTTGAGTATTTAATCAAGTTAAGTAAATTTCTTGTTGAAACATGTGTTATCAAAGAAAATCTCTAAGAGAAAAGCAGCATTTTGGCGTTTTTCCCAGAATGGCAATAGTAATGATGTGAGAAAAACTTTTAGAAGGATTGCCAGATGAAAAAAATTCTGTTTTCGCCAAAGTGCAGAAACATATTCCCACTCTAGAGCCACGCGGCTTTGGAT
This sequence comes from Caenorhabditis auriculariae, assembly GCA_904845305.1. NCBI lineage: Eukaryota > Metazoa > Nematoda > Chromadorea > Rhabditida > Rhabditidae > Caenorhabditis > Caenorhabditis auriculariae. The sequence goes on along the minus strand of CAJGYM010000002.1, from coordinate 2,313,367 downwards.
ATATTTTGCACGCCCACAGAAATCTAATCGTCTGTTTGCGTTGGCTGATTATGTTGCTAATGGTTCGGAACAAGGCTTATCTTCCATTGACGCCACCAATCTGGCAGATGGCCTTGATCTTCTTGACAGGGATTTCGTTCAGCATCATCTTCTGCTTGCGGCAGTGAAACAAAGTGTTCACTTGGAGGATGTGGAAGGAGAGATACCCTGCTTGATGTTTTCAAATAACTGTTTTATTTTGATCAGGAAAACATTTCACGCTGCAAAATGTTTTTCTAAGAATGTTGGGGGCACTCAGAAATTGGATAAATCTTTATTGCTTCAAAATAGTCAAAAAGACGTTAGGCTTTTTCAAAGGTTTTATTTGGTGCAATTTTTTAATTGGTTTCGATGTTGGAAATGAAGACGTGGTTTCTTAATTAGTCTTGGTACAGCGGATTTTCCATAATGTATGCGCACTCGCTGGGGTGGCGGGATGTTCGAGGAGAAATCGATGCAGAGCGGACCGACGAGCTGAAATCCCGAATTAATTATACGTGTCTTACTTCACAACGCGAGCAAAGAGAAGAAGACCAGGTGCGTATTAGCGAGTCCTCCGGGGTTTATGAAGCCCTTTCTTTTTAGAATTCGGCACCTTTGTGATTTTTCAAAAAAAAAAAGAGAAAGTTTTTTGATTTTGGTAAACCTTGACGCAATGTTTCGAAATGCACATTGAGAAGGAAGGTCAGTTTTAAGTGAAATTCGTAAGTTTGTTTAATTTGCCTAAAATCTTTACGAAGGTCTTCATTGAGCCGTCTCATAGTGAACACTTGGGCAAAATTTTAGTTTTTTGCAGGCAACGACTTTCAAGGGTTATTTAATGAACTTCTAGAATACTCTTAAAGCGGTTAATAAAAACTTTAAAGTTCCCACCTCAACGACCTTCCTTGTGAGGTCATTCAAGACCTGAATACTACATTTCGGAGGTAATAATCTAAATACCCAAAAAAATTTCACTAAGTCAACTCGGCGTTTCAAACTACTCAGCAACTTTTTACGGAACAAATAAAAGTTCCTCATGTGAATAACTATTTGTGATACTGAATCTAGAGTCGTAGCTCAACTAATTCTGTGAAAGTTCTCTATCCTCTCAGTCAAAAAAGTTACATTTATATCTCACTAACGTAGTTTAGCCTCTATCAAAAGAACGTTTAAAGTCCTTTTTGCACAAGTTTTTTTGTCTGAGTCAAAATTTTAAGTGCAATGGTTAGTCATTATCAAAACAGAACAGCAAACCAGCGAACGTCATATTGCTAGTTGGGAAAGGGCTGTTTTTATTTCTTTTTTCTGACTGTGGAGGTTTGTCAAGCAAAGTGAAGTAACGTACAGCTTATCCACTTTTTGAGAAAACAAATGCCTAATAAAGGCGAATAACAATACGCTCGGAAAATAAACTCTAATAGTTTTATATGTTATATGTTTCAGTCTTCGTAATGAAAAAATGCTTAGAAAGAAAAAAAAAGCGAAGAAAAAACCTTGAATGTCGATCCGGATAAGCAACTTCATAAGTTACAGTTTCCTTATATGGCGAAACTGGTCGCCCGTCATGTATAGAAACCCATCGCGACTTTTTAGTCACCTAAAATTTGGCAATTTGAACTTATCCTAATTACTGAAAGAAGGGAACAAAAATATGTAAATAAATCGAACCTTTTTTAAGGGCAAAGAAGCGCTTGCTGTGCTGGAGGTGCTCTTTGGGGAGAGCGGACCTGACCTCGGTGAGCCTGAGGCCGCGGATCTTGGCGACAGCATGTGGATTGACGCTGATCGGGGCGAAACCTCATCTGAAATCGAACTTTGAAACGGTCTTCTTCTTATCTCACAACCTAAGATATATACGGCCCGCTTTAGTGCACTAAAAGAGATTTTTTTATTTAACAAGAAAAAAATTATGAATGGTGTTAAAATTTTTTTACTAGATAAATTTGAGGGATACACTATGGCAAGTTTTTTTATTTCAAAAGGTTGCAATAAATCATTTTGGGAAAAACAAATGGATCTAACTGAAAACAAAAAAAAAACATTGAGTTAGGCACTTATTAACAAATGACGGAATGAATGTGTGAATAAGAAACTTCTTGACGTAATTTGATCAAATCAAAAAAAATTCATCAAATTTAGTACCGTAGTGACGGTTTCTTGGCGAGGCGTGACGAGAATTGGAAACGTCGACTCGGGGAATGTGAAGAGGTTGAATAGGTTGGAGAAGAGCACGGCTCATGTGGTCGCCGACTGGACTTACCGGCCGAACCGGCGTCGCCGGCCTCACTGGATCCGATGGCTGAAACCAATAGAATTCGATACCTTCCATTCAGACTGACTCAATTTTTTTAATGCTTTCAAAAAAAAAGTTCATCGAAAATTTCTTTAGTCAGCTGTAGTAGAGTTCACCAAACCGATCATTCAACCATTTCAATTGATCAAACTATTGACATGTCACTGTTCAACCAAATTTTAACATGTCATTTTTTGAGAGATCGTTTATTAGATCAGTTTTTGATCTCTTACATTATTGATCAGTCATTGGATTTTAACGTTTTGATATATCGATATTTTTGACCAATTTATTCAATACAACATTTCGATCTTTCATTTTTCGACCAATGTTTTCAATACAACATTTCGATCAATCATTTTTTCGACCAATATTTTCAAAACAACATTTCGATCAATCATTTTTTGACCAATATTTTGAGCATAAAATTTCGATCGATCGAAATTCCGAGCGATCGATTTTCAAAACAGATCGCTCACACGGGGCAGGTTTTCGGAGTACTAGTAAACAGGTGAAAATATTTCATTTTTTTTTCCGACAAATTAAAGTTTTGCATTTTTCTTGATTTTATTTGTTATAGTCTATATGGCATTGTAAAAATTTTTGCTTTTAGTACCAGTGAACACAGAGAAACAGAAAAAAACGATGATGATATTTCGTTACGAAAAAAATCAAAAAAAGAAATTATGATGAACATTTGAGAGAAGCGGTTTTTAAACAGTAGTTTTAAACATACTTTTTTTAACCAAAAATGCATTCCGATCAATCATTTTTTTCGACCAAATTTCCAATAAAAAAATTTCGATCAATCATTTTTTTGACAAAATTTTTCAATACAAAAATTTTTGATCTATCATTTTTTTCGACCAATATTTTCAAAAACAACATTTCGATCAATCATTTTTTTCGACCAATATATTCAATACAACATTTCGATCAATCATTTTTTTCCGACCAATATATTCAATACAAAAATTTCGATCAATCGAAAACTGAACGATCGATTCAAAAATGATCTCTCATTTAAAATGAAATGTTGACATTTCGAAAAAAACGAGAGATCATAATCATGAGACATGTTAATCGTTCGGTAGCAAGAAATGTTAATCAATCATATTTTTGGTAACATGTCATGAAAATATTGGTTGAACGTTTGGTCGAACGATCGGTTTGGTGAACTCTAAGCTGTAGCATTGAGAAAAGTTGAAAATCCCTCTAGTCCTCGGAGAAGATCTAGAATGATTGATACGATATTGGAGTTTAAAAAAATAATTAAAACGAGTTATTTTTTTGATAAGAGAAAAAGATCAACTTCAAAGTTTTTTTATATGCATATTCCTACACGATATGACAGCTTCCAAAGTCAAACATTTTGATGAGGATAGTTAAAAGAAGAAAGAAACACATAAATAATTTCTGAGAGTGCCCTATTTGATTGCGACTTCAGTTTTTTGATTTTTATCCCTTTCTTTGAGTGTGAACGACTGTCCTACTACTTTTTTTTACTCAAATAGTTTACGATCTGAATCAAATTCATTCAATGATTATTTGGGAACTTTGGAAAAAGTGGTTTTTTTTCTGAAAAAAAAAACATAAACAGTTCTTTTCTTCATTTTTTTCTATCATTTTTTTATTCACATGCGTGCCAACAAAATAATCTTATTGACGAAATTCGCAAAAAAATATCAGCCGAATACGTCTCAATGCTCGATGTGGGGGTTTCGTCAATATTTCTTGAAAAAAATATTGAAGAGAGCTTTTTGACAGACGTATGCTCTCTATAAGCGTATTTGTGTAAGCGATCAACACTTTTCAGCTTTCTGAGAAAAAGAAAAACGTCCGAACGTTTTAACTGTTGTTTCAAACCGATTCCCACCACCAAATAAAACATAATCAAAGCAAATTCTTCGATTTGAATTCCGACAGAGCTACCCTCGCTCTAGCAAATTCATGCTTTTCCTCAAGAAACACTAGAAAACAATGTTTGCCGAAGTCGTAAGTCAACTGTAAACATAAAAAAACGAGGCTCTGGTTTTCGGAACTCTGAACTGTTAAAGTATCGAGGACTTTGAACAACTTGCTCTGAATCAATCCACATGGAAACCGGCCAAATATCCAACAAAACCTTTCGAATTTCGCATGTTTTAGCAACACGTAACAGTGCACAAAATATGTGCGAATAAGAAGTTTTCCGGATTTGATAAAACCGATTCAGCTGCAACTTACTTTAGAACACTCTCAACACGCATTTCTCACGCTTTTTGTTTCATAATCTGGTAAAATCTCAAGATGCCAAAAGAACAATCACGCTAAAACTACGGTGTTGTACAAGTTTTCAGGCGCCAGGATTTGACTGCGGCGCAAGAAAACAAGTTTTGAGGGTCTCAGCTTAGTTCCAACTGAATGTGGAAAAATGTATATTCTTTTCATTGTTTTGAATCAAATAAAGGCATTTTTAAAGTGAAACATTTCCTGTTCGATCGGAGAAAAAAGTTATTTTGGGTTTCTTCACTTTTTTCAATAGAAGAAATAAGCTTCACTCACATCCCGTTCAATTTTGACGACAATTTCTCCATTTTCATCTCTGCCATATGTGCGTCGTTCTGTGTACTGCTTTGAAGAAAACTGTCGTTCTGGCTGAAATTCACTTTTTTTCTTTCTTGTCACCACTTTTAATAAAAAAAAAAAGAATTCCGACGGGAATGAGTATTCGGGTAGACACTAACCTCTCTGTGAGGCGTGCCATGCACTTTTCGTTCGAACGTTTCAATCGTGTGGGCTTCCTCTGATCCGATTTTCTGCAAATGGCCCTTCTCATTAAAACCGGATACAATCTCAAGCCCTTTCCTTTCTGTGAAATAAAACGAATTTTCCTCCCACTTACTACAATTTTTGTTCCCATTTGCCCTTATATTTTTGAAATTTCGGTTCAGTTTTCTTCATTTGTGTCACTCATTTTTTTTCCGAGATAAGTGGTTGTCAAATAAACTTTTCACTGTGCACATTTGTCGCTTCTAAACTCAAAAAAGTTAAGTCCAAGAAAGAACTGGAGTTTTGAGAAACTAGGAATTGTGGTTGAAATAGTCAAGAAAACGTGAAAAATACCTTTTTATTTTATTGATGCTTAAGAAAAAAATTTTGCTTTTGGAGAGGTGGAAGATCCAAATACGGTCATCAATTCAAGTTGATTTTTTTTTCTGGTTCCCAGTATTCCAAAACCGATCAAAAAGCTCCTATCCATTGCAAAAAAAGAGAAACCTCAAATCTTCCGCCTTCGTAAGGTCGCAAAGCCATTCTGATGATGCTGGGCCGGGTTCAGGAAGTTTTGGCAGAAAAGTCGACTGGCAGGCAACTCAGCAGTTTACCAAATGACTGTTTGCCGCAATGCTTTTCCGCGCGTTTCGCCCCTTGCGTCTGCGTTTCATCTCAATCCACCGCTATTCCCTTCATTATTTGTTTTACTTCTTCACTGTTCTCAAGGTAAACAGCGCTATCGTTACGTCGACGCGGTCGTTTTTCCGCGTGCAGGATTCCGCGGATGCCCGCAGAACATGGGAGGCTTTTCAAGTGCTCGCGACGACGTTTTTTGAACTTCAAAGACATCCGGAACAGTACTGCAACATTTCCGGTTGAAAGTTGGAAATGACAGCGGCAATTCAGTAAAGTTTGTAATATGCATTGTATAACTAGAAACACTCAAAGTTATTTTCAGTTTACTATGTATCTAGCTCGATTAATATTGAGAGGGTTAAACTGAGTTTTTTGTCCACTGAAGCACATGATGAGATTTTTTTTTTGTCACTGCCTTTCATCACAAATCAAAAATTGTACTAGGTCATGAATTTTTAATACTTCGTTTAAAACCCTCAAAAAAGGAAATCAGTGTTGAAGGCTTAGGCATCTCAGGTTGAAAACCCTTTGTACCGCTTGAGTGGCGTTACGCCCCAAGTCGGTTAGCCGTTGTCCTATCCTGATTCGAGTGATAATCAGTGAACTGGCTCAAGCGACATATCCGTTTTTGTGTGGGATGGCTGGGGATTTCGAAGTCGTGGCTCCCCACTACCAACATTTCTTAAACCTCTCGGTTGGGTCGAGGCGGAGATCGGACCTTTGATTCTGTGGACCGTAGACAGGCACACAACTTGTGGCGCTACTGCGCGCTTCACTTCAAGCTTTCATAAAACTTGGATTGTCAAAAAGGTCAAGCCCGATGAATTTCGACTTTTCAAGACGATTTAAAAAAATGTGATATTGAGAAGGAATACAAATAATTGAAACTCAGCTCGCTTGAGCACATAATGAACGAAAACAATGGAAATCGATTATTTTTTTCTTATGATATTTTTTTCAATCATCTAAATCTTGAAGTTGCAAAATAAATAAGAAGAAGTTGACAACTACATTTTCCACACTTATTTGAGTTTTTTTAAAAATTTTTTTGTCAAACTTTTTGCAGATTATAGTAAACTCGTCATCTAGTTTTTTTAAGCTATTGCTATGAATAGAAAAACCGTGATTCATTTTTCAAATCCAAGGTCCACGCATTCACGGTTTTTCCCCACGACGGAAAAGCCTTATTACTCCAATCCTTCACGTTCCCTCTTTTTCCGGAATTTCTCAATTTTTTCTATTGTTCTAAAAGTTATTTTGCTTGTTACTTTTTGCTTAAGAAAAAAGCCAGAATTCTTCGAAATTCTTGAAATTTTCCGGCTGCCAAGTTTTTCAATTCCAAGTGATGTTTAGGCTGAGAATTGAAATTGGTTGTCCTTTCCAACAAAAATGTTCCCTTGGGGTAGCAAAGAAAACGAATTTAACACTTTTTCTTCACGGAATTCTGCGATATCCTTTGTATCTTATTTTAAGAAGTGCGGTGCATGGTTTCATCGTAAACTATTGAAGTACTCTGACCATTTCTCCTATTTCCGTTGGCATAAGGTGAAAAATTTTTTTTTTGCGCAGATTTTGAATAAAAATGTTTCTTTATGCTTTTGCTTGCGTCAGCTAATAAAAAATAATGGAATTCGTAATAAAAAAGAGAAGGATTAATTTTGAGAAAAGCCTAACGAATTCGCAAATCAACTTTCATTTTGGGTTGCGAAAAACACTTAAAATCTTTGGAGCAATCATAAAAAGCTTTAGAGGAATGTTCTAACTGCTTTCCTTATCAGATTTTACAAGACGCTTTTCTCTCCTTTTAGAAGTGATGGCGTCCCTTGTGAAAAAAGCATCAAGTTCAACAGCTTTTAATTAGACGGCTCATTGGAATTCTTCCCATGTGGCTTCCTGATTAAAACTTGCGCCGGAAACTTAAGGGCTAAGAGTGGATCATTTCCTGCCAAATGCCGTATTATGATGAAGTCTCCGAATGACGTTTTTTTTCGAGAGCACAAACTTTTTTGAATGAACTGAGAGGCTTCTCGCTCAGATTCAGAAATGAATGGATGAGTAAGAGCTTCAAAAAGACGCTGCTGTTGAACTCTTTTTTTAGTTACATTGTGGTTTCTCAACCGAGCTTCCCTGTGTCAGAAACTTTAAAAACAGAGGGGTCCTGACATGCTTCACTAGCTGCAGCATTGGAAAACTAGGAAAGAATTCTTATATCTGCAAGCATTTTAATTATGATTATTATTATTTTCGCTGCAAAAAACAACATTTTAGATAGTAGAACTTCCACAATTTTGGTAGTATAACCAATCACGAAAAAAATGGACCACCCTAAAAAGTAGACCAAACCATATTACAGTAAGCTAGATGAAATCGTTGCGTGAAAATCGTTCGATACGACTTGAAACTGTTCAAAGTTATCTTTTCTCTATAACTAGCTTTTTCGTGTTTATTAACTTTTTCCATTATTCTGAAAACTCGCCTATTAGGAAAATAACTGTTTCACTCGCAGGTTTTCAGAATACCTATTTTTACAAATTTTTTTGAGCTCATCGATCATCAAAAGTTGGCGTGTTGATTTTTTTCCTTTCTCGTTTTTCTTATTAGAAAGCTCATAGACTCTGAAACCAATAACAAGGGCCATTTGAAGCGCCCTTTCAATGGCCATCGGCCCTCAGGGCAACGAGCCGGCTCATTTGGTCCTGAATACTCTCGTTTTTCATATTCTCATTTGAATAAGAACTGAAAATTGAAAATTCCCTTGAAAGTAGAAAAAAAACTTATTGGGATTTGATACAAATTGTGTGGTCCGTCCTCTTGACAGCTCATTTTTTGCTATTAGCTTCTCCGCTTCGTCATCTTAGTTTTCGGAAGCACTCTACCTGAATTTCACCTCGAGACTTTAGATGACTATACTGACTTTACCAACTACCGCACTTTAAAAAAACTAGAATAAAATTTATTAATAAAAAAACTCTATTTAGTTATTTTTTTATTCGACCTTCCGACTAAAGCTTTCAAAAATTTACTTCTGTTCAGACGAGAGCCAGGTTGAATTTTTTTAATTTTTTTCTTCAGTTCTTTGACGCTATAGAAATCACGAGGTGCGTCTGAAAAAGCAAAAAAATGTGATGAACCTTTAAATATTTAGTTTTTGAGGGCGACTTCGAGTTTAGATGAATAAGTTAATTTACCGTTTTTTTAAAAAAACATTGATAACTTTATTTACTTTTCATACACATTTTTTTAATAAGTTTGGGACTTATATAGAGATTTTCTCTATTTATTTTTTTCAGTTTTTCTTAATAGTTCCTACTTACTTCGAATTATAAATTTATTTCAAATTCAAGAAATCCTTTTTTTTAACGAACTACATGCTTGATGTAGAACTATCTCTAAATCTTTTATGCCGATATTGCTTGAAAAGTGAGAAGAGCCACAAACAAGAATTTCCGTTATCTAGTGATCAAGAATAGAGCAGCTCTCTATCCTTTAATGAAAATCTCAGCCTCTTTCTCTTTCAGCCTGTTGAAATTTTTTTTCGAGCTTTTGCATTTCGTTGATGGAAAATCTTTTTCTACTAATCGCAGCCTGTAATAAAAATGACATATCATGCGATCGAATCAAAAAAGCGAGTTATATGAATTGGAGTGAATAGTCATTCACCGCATTAGGTTTCCGTTGCTGTCGGTGTCTGTTGAGCGAACGGCATTTTGAAATTAATTTATCTCAGTTTTTCTGGAACCGAATCCTGAATGCGGGTTTGTTTGCATTTTGATCAATATTTTTTTTCTGCTGTTTTCAGGAACTGCAAATTTGGAACGAAAAAAATCCTGTTACAATTTTTTTAATATTCATTAGGTTAATAATACCAAAAGGTTAGCATTGTAACATATTACGAAAAATGATAATGTAGAAAAAAATTTTGAGATGGGTTTTTTCACTCAAACTTTGGTTAAAAAAAAACCTACAAAAAGTGGGAATTATCTTCATGAAACAAATGCCAAAATGGTGCAATTGCGACTAATTTCGATTTTTGTTCAGAGTTCGGTATTTACGTACCTGGCTCATCTTCGCAAAAATATGTCGATTTTTCTATTTTTGCTTTTTTTCCTTTTTTTGTCTTTGCCCTATGAGCTTATTTTTCCAATTATACTTACTTACTTACTTAAATACTAAGTTGGTCCAATTATAACTTTCATCTTAATATAAAACGTTTTAAGAATAGATTTCAATCTCATGTTAATGTAAAAGAGCTCTCTGGAAAAATGAGACAGTTGTAATTTTGCATTTTCATACAATCTTTTTAAGCTGATTCACCTTATTAACTACCGTATTTTCCTTTTGGCGAAGGAAAACGACGATGTGGAGACTGTTTTATTATGCAAATCTCGTTAGGCTCTCATGTGCGACACAATGATCCGGAGAGTAGTCTTTTTTTTTGTTTGCTGTTCTTTAGTGAGAAGCAAAAACGAAATGTTCTTTGTGCACTTTGCCGGCTGCCAGCTTTTTTCATAAATTAGTCACGAGGTAGAAATTAGACTGGGGCCGTTGAACAAAGAACTTGAAAATCGGCTAACTGTATCCAATCGAAATGTCTGAGAATGGACTATGTTTCTTCAAGTAATCCAAGCTACTTTGGACGTTAGGAAACCCTCAAGTAAGTGCCAAAAGGCAACGAAATTTCAGTGGTAAATTTATTGGAAGCCCCGGTCACGGTAGTGAAATGCGTTGTCAGGATACGAAGAAGCCGTTTTTGTGTGGGATGCTAAGGGAAACCCATAGATTTTGACATGTTTTATTGTCTCCAGAAACTCATTTCTTTTCGTCAAAATTCGGAAGTTCACCATAAATGCCACGTTTCGACAGAAAAATTTCCGCAGTTATTTTTGCCTGACTGTTTTTTTTTTGGGTCGCTTTCCGAAAACCAACAATTAAAAAAAATTTTGAGCTTTTTTTTGGAACCACTTGCCAAAGCATTATGGCTGGTCGATGTACTATTATTGAAAAATTTTTGCTCTAGCGAACAAACCTACTATTAATTTCAAAATCGCACGTTTTAGGGAAAAAAACATTCGATCATCCAAAGCATGCGATTGGAAATGCAGTATGTTTTTTTTTCCCTACAACTCATTTTTGGTTCACATGAGTGTATATTTCAGTTTTGAAAAGCTCCAAATGCACTTTATTGAATATTCAACGTCGAAGTAAAAATAATTTTCTTTTTTTCGAGCTTCAGACACCATTATAAGAAATTTACTTCTCTTTTAATAGATACCAAAATGTTTAGGCGTATGAGAGCAAAAAATGGAAATAGTAGATTCATTGGAGTAATCGAATTTCCGCTTTATCCTGATACTTCCGCTTTTTTTACAAACCTTCAGGAAACCTCGGTGCACCACATATTTCTAATTTTGATCAAAAAAGATTCGATTGGCTCGTTCTATTAAACGTCGGATGAGATTAATGGGTCCGTTCAAAAGATAATTATTTTATTCCTTCTATCCTTTGTTCAATTTCGTGTTCTCTCTATTTCCGCCACAATTTCTGCTTCAGTGGAAAAGGGGGCGACGCACATCCTTTCCAGAAGATTTTCAGCTTGTTGCCTGCAAAAGGCTTCCTTTTATAGCGTTTGCGGAGGTGTTGAGGACTATGAATATTGATAGGGCAAAGTGTAAGGTTAATTGAAAAAAAAAAAAGGAAAATTGAAACTCACTTGCACTCCTGTCACTCCGGTCAAAGATGATCCTTTGACTGATGAAATTAGTTCGTCACTCATCAATTTTCAAGTTGAAGCTCTATTGGCTCTGCGCCGAATCACTAGCTCAATAGTTCCACCTGCCGAAAAAAGTAAAAATAGATTTTGATGCTGACTTCTTCCGGCTGCTCTATTAACTTGGTTCCTCAAACAGCTGCGCTATATCCAAGAAAATGGTTTTCTTCAAGTTTCCCAGACTTCCGACTTGCTGCCGAATATTTGATTACAAGTCCCACACATATCCTATTCAATCTGCATGACGTGGCCTCAATTTGTAAAAATTTAATATCCGTTCCCTATTTATTGAAATGAAACTTCCATTTGCACTTCATTTGCACAAGTCATTTTTCTCTGCGTGTAACATTTTCAGAAACTTTTTCTATCCACTTTTTTTGAAAAGAACTGCGGCAACGGTAGTTCACTTCCTTTCACCTGGTCTCTTTTCTTTATGTTTTGAAGACTTTGTAACAGTCGCTTTTCACGTGACCACTATTCCCGGCATAATTCTGCTTTTGCTGAAAAACTGCGATGAATCGCCAAATTAAACGACGAATATGAGATGTAACGTCACTCATTTCACAGTAACCATGCTTTCCGTAGAGAACAAAAAGAACCACAGAACCCACGCCGCACGTCGTTTAATTTCCTCCTGCCCATTATCGTTTCATTCGCAGAAACACGTTATTATTCGCATTGAGAACATACATTTCATCGCAACGTCTCATTTTAGGCTCACAAAATACTCCTCTGCACTTTTTTTCGAGCTCTTATTCGGGGTTGACCGCACTTTTTCTTTTTAAAGTTCTTCAAGTTAAATAGTGAATGCATCCGTGAAGGCGCGAAGGTTTTTTGCAACTGTCTGTCAAGAAGAGCGTGAATAAGCCCATAGGAAAAGTTGCTCCTAGTTTACAACGACTGCTTTTTAGTTCCTTTTCTTATGAAAATTTTCAACTGCAACCAATCCAATTCAGCCATTTTCCTCCAAAATATCATTATGACGTTTTTCTTCGCAAAAACGTAAATCATTATTAACCCAGGTTGAAATTTTGCAGTGTTCGATTAACTTGACGGGTCTTCAGAAACAAGTGTGACGTCATTAAAAAAAGAAATGAACTCAACGGAGGATTTCGGATGCGATGGGTTGTCACTCAGTTTGCCAGCAAATGGCAAAATAGGTTTGTAAAGCATTTTTTCTCTATTTTACAGCAAAAATGAAAGTGGAATTTTTTTCTGATTACAATCGATCCAGTGGAAGTTTGAAACATTGTTGATTGAGATTATTTCAGTTCTTATTGTCGCCTACGGTTTCGTTGGCGCCTTGAGCCTTATTGGAAATCTAGCCGTCCTTCTTATTGTGGCTTGCCGGAAAGAAATGCAAACAGTCACCAACATCTTCATCAGCAGCGTTTCCGCAGCTGACCTGGTCAGTTTGAGTTGAACTTATGTATTTTCGAGCTTTAATAATTCAAATTTGGTCTGAATGAAGAGAACGCTGAGAATCAACTGTCGGAAAATTCGATTTTCTGAGAAGCTTTGGAAATCATTAAAAAATTAATTCGTATCCTTTTGACATCTGCTCACAAAAAATGAGGAGTTAAATAATTTTAAGGTTTTAAACTTAAGTTTATTTTTCTTAGTCACGGTTAGCTGGTTAGCTCACGGTCAAAAAAAGATTGTCGGATTTACAAGGAAAAACATCGTCTGGTTGCTAAAAATTGCAGACGCCCCAACACCATTGTGAATGAGATATATATTTAGAGTATCAGTTTTCACAAACTGCTGAAGCACGGACTGAAGTTATTTTTTCTGGAACAGTATCGAAGAAACCGAAAATTTTGACAATTAAAAACGCGGATCCAGTTCATAGCTATATGAATATTTTATATTTTACCAATTTTTTTGTTGAAAAATATTTCATTTTAATTACAGGTCATCACAAGCTTTTCTTTATGGGCAACTCCATTGGCCTATTACCAAAGGGTTTGGTCGTTTGGTTACGCTATGTGTTACGTCACAAACATCGTTCAAGTGAGTCTTTGAACTACAATCTCAAAAGAATTTTCGGTTATATATTTTTCTCGAAAAATCAAAACTCTCATAGGACTGTTCGTTTTAGGGAGCGTCACTCATGTGGGTTCCGCTGACTTTGGCTGCTGTCGCGCTGGATCGTTACATTTTGGTTGCTTCGCCTTTCCGCAGACCTATGAGCACAAGGTTAGGGGAGAAATTGATCATGAGGAAGCTTGACTACATTTCAACTTCCGCGAGAAACTGCGACAGCACATAAGTTTTTGACATATTAAGGATGTTGTCATCCGATGACTCCACTAATTTCCTTGTGATTTTGTTTTCATCCATAGAGTTTCAGGACATGTCTCACGATTATTGTCTGCATTTGGGTTGGCGCTTTTGCTGTGCTAACACCAATGATATCGCATGTCAATTACGTCGATTCTTACATGTGCAAGGTATATTCGTTCCCATACAACGAAATAGAACAAAGTTTGCAGTTTTGTGTGGAGCACTGGGAACCCGAACAAAGTCACCAAAGATTGGCTTATGGTCTTTTTGTCCTTCTCATTCGTTCTGCACTTCCTCTTCTGCTTATCTCATTTTGTCATTGGCGGATCGCGGCTATTCTCAACGTTCAAACAAGGAAGTTTGCCGCGCTTCGAAATTCGAGGTTGACAAATGCAGTTAACTCGTTGCAATCAAGTTTTTTAGTGTCCAAACCCAAACGAATGATATAAAACGGAAGCAGCGGCTGCAGACGCTTCTGCTCGCAATGGTTGTCATTTTTGCCGTATCCAGTTTGCCGATTGATCTTTACAATGTTCTGCAAGATGTCATGATTGTCTACGAGGTATCGAATGAGCCGCTACATGTGTTTTTATGGAAGGAATTGGTTCAAAGAAAAAGAACTATTCTCTTAAAATCAAGTTCAGCACATAGAATGCACTTTCTTCATAATAAAGATTTTTTTTAGAGAAAAAGTTTTTGAAAAAAAGTGCACTTTTAATTGTGATAACATGCCAAGTTTTTTTGCGGATGAGAATAACAATTTTTGAAATTGTAGGCTCAAAAACATTTTCAGACAACAAAAACTGTCTGCTGGATTTCTCAAGATGAAAATCTCGTCATAAATTCGCAATCGATGCATGAAAAATTCCAAGCTACTGTTTTTTTTCCAATTGTTGGTGAAACAAAAAATTCGAAAATCTCATTGGGAAAAAAAGAAACTAAATTTCTTTCCGATTAATTTTTTTCTCATCACTTTTATTTGAACGAATTGTCACCCAATTTTTTAATTAAAACATCAAATCTTCCGATAAACGTCCGATAACTTATTTTCATACAGTTTTGAGATGCAACGTCTCAAAATTATCGAGGCATCTAATGGAAAAAAATCTTTTGTACAATAACCATCGTTGGTTCTATAGGAAGACACGATCCCGAGAACTTTACGTGACTTCATATTTTTCTTCTCTCATTGGCTCGCAATGGCTGGTACCTTATTGAATCCTCTGGTGTATGCTTGGTGGAACGAGAACTTCAGAAGACAAATTCAAGTGAATATTGCCTACTTGACTGAATTTCATCAACTCAACTTCAGAGTTGTGTTTCCGAAATGCGAGGTCAAGGAAAATTCAAAAGAGGACTTTATACAATCGTATCCGGACGGCAGTCCTGCAAGTGAGTCGGCTTCTCGAAATCAGGAAAACCAGACGGTTACAGAATGGATGAACCGCAGAGGGAAGAGCTGATGGAAGGACAACAAAGAGTCACTCGAGTCGAGTACGGACCCACGTTGCTCATTGAGGATCCTGTTCAACAAGTCTAGCGTCTCCGTTTCTCCAATTAATTTATCTGAAAAGCTCATTACCGATATTTCCCTGAAAAATTGTACTTTTTTAAACTAATTTTGTGTCATTCTGTATTTTCTCGCAATACTGCAGAACGAGCCAAAACGGAACAATAAATTATCTTGGTATTTGTCATTTTCGAATATTTTTCCTTTTTTTATTTTTTTCTTTCTATCTTTATTTCCCGTTTTTTTGAAGCTGAGAAGGAAAAGCATCGTGAACGTTTTACGTGTATGGAAAGTATTACCATCGTCGTTATGACCATTGAAATGTTGCTTTTTTGGTGTGGGGAATAAAGTATTTCTAAACCAGGTATGATATGATATTTGTACACAAGTGTGAGTCACAACCTAGCAATACAACAACAAAAAAACCTATGCTCCTGTACTCGTCATGACTGATCAGTTTTCCTTCACCCGGCTGAAAGTTTTATAAATCCTCAGAAACTTCCCGAACAAATCTTTTTTTTGAATTTTTTATTTGATTTTTTTTAATTGAATAATTTTTCTCTTGAATCGTGCGAAAACTGAAGTAAGAGAAGTTATGCCGATTCATTTATTATAATAACTTTAATGAGGGAAATCTTTTTTTAAATATGCAGAAGCACTTTTTTTGCTTGTTCTATATTCACAATAATTTGAAAAAAACGTGAAAAAGTATTTTTTTATGCCGCTTTCAAGGCAACGAAAAGCGCTATAAAAAAATTTAAAAAAACTGGATACTATTGATCTTTTTTTACCCTCACTGCACCTGACTAATACGTTTTTCACGTTTCTACGAAGTATCTTTCCAACGCCAATCTCGTTTTTTTCTCTTTTTATATTATCAAGAATGGAATCTCAGGTTATTCATCATTCAAAAAAAAATTGGAAAATAATATGATTTTCGAGATCATTCTTCCAAAGCAATTTTTGCAGGCCAATGCTGATAATCTCATTTGTGCTTTTTGCAATTGCTCATCAAGGCTTCTCCTTTCGGGAACAAGTTGTCGGAGTCCGTGGAAAGCTCACCTGCAATGGAAAAAACCTTAATTCCGCTGATGTCAAACTCATCGATAAAAACTTTATTGGTCAGGATTTTACTCATTTTTCCAATTTTTCTAAATATTTTACCATAAAAAAAAATCAACTTTGTACTACAGGGCCAGACATCATTCTCGCTTCTACAAAAACAGACAGTGATGGCAACTACGAACTTTCAGGAAGATCAATGGCTTTTCTTCAAATGAGCGTTCATTTGAAAATTTTTCACGACTGTGACGATCGAGGAGTTGTGGGTGGTTTTAACGTTCATATCTACTTCAAAACTTATGAGTGCAAGCTTTGAAAAAACATTTCAAAAGAAAATCCTACGTTATACATCAACTAGAAAGTCCTACCTTATAGCTAGGAAAATGACTTTCTCGCTTCAAAGTGAAGAGCTTTACGGATCCATATTTTCTTATTTATTTGATGAACCTTACCGAATAATTTTAAGATATATTTTTTCTCAATTAGAAGTGAAAATTTAAACACGAAACTTGTTTATTTTCTTGAAATGGCTTTATAACTTTGTCAAAAAAAAATGTCTCAGCCTTGTCAGCGAACAGTTGACCTCCGAATCCCGCCATCATACGTGGAAAGAAATGACGTCGTCTCCAACTATTTTGACGCCGGATCTATGAACATGGCTTTCAAATATCCAAACGAACAACGGTCTTGCTTCAACGGATAAAAAAGAACACCACTCAGTTTTTTCTTCGTTTTTAGCATTTTGTTATTATCTGGAGCTCATTTAAAAACGTGTATGTAAATTTGTTTCTCAGCAAAATTGAGTATTTCCTCTTCAAAGTACAAGGTAATGGTAGGGCGTGAATAAATTTTTCCAGTCTTTGTCAATTACACAAAACCATTTCTTTGCTTTTTTAATGAACCGCATTTGATATTCGAAGAAAAAAATAAAGATAATGTCAAAGATTTCATCAGCAGAAGAAATTTTTTTTTCGTGCAATAAAAGATTTTTTTTATAGTTTATCTATCGATGTATTTGAACATACTTTTGCCAAGTTTCCGGTTTTTTACCCAATCTTTGATGTATTTTTCACGAACTATTTTTTTACCACAGTTTTAATTAATCATACTCCATTCAGGATACCCCTGAAGTCCGAGAGCCATTATGTTTAAAGCAAAACAGTTATTAGTTAAAATGATTGACCTAACTTTAAATGTCAAAAGTGAAACAAGGGTTTTATTTTTTCAGGCAACCTTTAGAGAAGCGTTAAATGTCTACGCGTTGTTTAATTTCGCTTAAGTGACCCCTCATAGAGACGAAACTTTTTGACTCTGCCTTGTAGTGTCAGAGAGCGTATTTTGTACCTTTCCGCAACCTAAAGAAACGCGAAAAATCTCAGAATTCTTTGTTTTTTCGACATCGAGTTCACTCTGTGTTCTCATCGCCTCTTCTTTCCACGGAATCTTTTCAATCTTCGTCCCCTGTTTGCAACGGAAACGCTCTCTGACAAACCTTCCCAATCTAATTTTGTTTATTTCTTTCAGTTCACCTGCTCACCTTTTCCGATTTTTTGACAATTGAATGTTATTTTTTGTGATTCTTTTTAATGCAAAGTTCTTTTTGACCTGTTCAAACTTTGAGCACATTTGACATCTAACTTCATAATGATGACTGACTACAAACTATGAAAAAATTTTTATCTAATTTCTGTTCTGAGACTAAATCATCGTTCAGTTGGTATAAAAGGGAAGAAATTGATGGCTCTTGACAATTCCATGCGTGGTCATTTATTGATGCTTGATAGCTCCTATCTTTCAATTTTTGATGACATTTTGTCTCTATGCACTCTGTTTGCCGAGCTGACGAATCTGATCATAATGTATTCAATTTTTTTTTGGCTGTGCAAATCTCTTTTTCGCTCTGACATCGACACTTACACCTTTCCTCTTATTCACAACTATAAACTTGCATATTTTAAGGAAAATGTCTGCTGTTTCGAAGAGTTACGACAACAAAGGCGATCCAATCATTGCTTATTGCACAGATGTAAGCGGTTTCCAGATTTTCGCGGAATGATATTGAAGGAGATTTCTTAGCGAACCTTACTCATTTTTGTTCTAGCGCACTACCAAGCAGCATGCCCTCCAGAAAGAGCTCACGGAGGCTACTCTCAAAAATGCTCCAATGTCCATGATGCTAGGAGCTCCCGAAGTATTAACCAAAAGTCGATTAAAAAAAACAGGGTCCGTTTAGGTTCTGACTTTCGGGGAAAACTTCCTGCACTTGATCGGTGCCAAACGCGTTCTGGACATTGGCACTTACACTGGAGCTTCTGCTTTGGCGTGGGCTCTAGCTCTTCCGGACGATGGAGAGGTGTTTTTTTTTGTGTCCGCGTTATGATTTTAGCATTTTCAGGTCTTCACTTTCGACATTTCGCATGAAAACTACAAGAAATACGGTGTCTCAGTTATTTCCAAATGCGAGAAAACGTTCAAAAAGATCAAGGCAATTGAAGGACCAGCTGTCGAGGAGCTTGGTGAGGGTTTCTAAAAGAACATCGAAATTCGATGAGTTTGATATTATCTTCTTAGACCGCTTCAAGTTCTAAAAAAAAAAATAAGAATGACTACATAATACAGACTGAAACAGAACAAAAAAATTGTCGCTATCCATAATTTTTTTGTTTCTGTATTTTTTTCAATAAAAAAATGGGTATGAAACTGTTTCATTCAAAAAAATAACATCAGATAGAATTTATTTAATAATAATAATTTGTTCACCCACAAGGTGATAATAATAAGGTTTAGAACCCGTGTGAGGTCATACTCACGGGTAACTTTACCGGATTGGGTATACAATAGATAATCTCAGTAGATAAAAGTATACGTATAAGCATAATGAGATTTTTTTTGAGATTATTTATAGTAGCCTTCTAGGGATGCTGACAAACAATTCAAGAACTTTCAGCTTCTGTTTTTCAGAGCATGTTATCGAACACGAAGACCATAATTTTTGTGAAATTTCAAATACATATTTTTCATACTTTCAAATAACTAGCCAGGATGTCATAAAATTGCAGAGAAACTTGTTGCGAATGGTCAAGCTGGAACGTTCGATTTTGCTTTCATTGATGCCGATAAGGTTTGTGAAGCTGGCCCGAGTAAAATCACGATTTGTCTTTCAGAGCAATTACAGCAAATATTATGATCTCGCCTTGCAACTACTGCGTAGCGGTGGAGTTATTTTCGTCGACAATGTAACTTTCTCGCTTTTTTTTGAATTCTTTTATACTTTTCAGTCACTTTGGAGCGGCAGCGTCACTGTGCCTGCTAAGCGTTCTGACGAATCAACCGGGGCTATCCATGCTTTGAACGATAAGGTGACTTTTTTTTACAATCTATACACCGTTATCTCGATACAACAGCTTTTGATTTTACTCAAAACTTTTATTGCATCATTTTCTTTGATGTTTTAAAAAAACTTTTCTTTCTTCGTTTCAAGTTAGCAGTGGATTAGAAAAATTTTCTGGATCACAATTGGTGATTTTTCTCAAGATCTTCGCCGACGACCGCACGAGATCTGCCCTTCTGAACTTTGGCGATGGTCTTCACATTGCTTTCAAAAAATAATTATCTTTAGCACAACATTCATGGTCGTATGAAACGATTGTTCTCATATTTTATTGTTCAATGAAAGAAAAATTTGATGCGTTAATATTTATTGGCGAAGAAAATCACAGATCAGCAATTGTTAAGAGAATTTTGTTCAAAGGGTAGTAGTTTTGTGAAGATCCTCAGGTTCTTCTTGTTTGTCGGCGCGTTTTTTTCGAGCAGATTGTTCGACTCTCATTTCGTACTTTCTTGTCAGACTGTCCGAGTCCTGAGAAATATTTCGTTGCACAATACGTTTGCGAGAAAAAATTCAAAAAAAGCTCTGAAATCTCACGCATTGATTGGTTTCCGCGTGAATCAGATAAGAAATTAGGAAAAAGTGATTTTTTTTAACATTAAGAGGAAAATTACGTTGTTCTTGTCTGATGGAGCTTTTCGAGGAGGTGACATTGAAATCCGGAATCGAGGAGCACGAGGTGTCTGAAAAGGCATTTCTTTTTCGAAGTTGTCTTTGATGAGTTTGACTCACGCCTGGCTTGCTATCGAGACTTTTCTCTTTTTCCTTTTCCTCTTTAGTTTTTCTTCTATCTCTCGGAGAAGTCGGAATAGGTGGCCTGAAAAGTCAAAAAAAATTAAAAACAAATTGAGAAAACTTCCACCTGTCGGGAATCAGTCGCCCACGCTCGTCATCTGTAGTTTCATCTGTTGAGAACATTTCATTCATGATTGGAGACATCATTGCAGAAGTGTAACTGAGAAGGGGGATTTTATCTAGAAGATGATTGGGAGGAATTCCAACCTGCTGTGAGGGTTGCTGTTGTACCATTGGGAATCAGGAAGCGGAGATGGATCGCTCAAAGAGCCATCAGCGGACGGCGGTCTTGTGGGGTCCTGCGACGTCTCCACGGTGGCAACCCTGAGGTTTATCTTTCAAACACAAATCAAGGTTTTCACAAATTTCTGAAGCGAGAAAAATTTTCAACATCTCCTAAACTTTGCCTTACTGAGCAAGACAATTTTCAAATTAATGTTGGAAGTGATGAAGTAATGATAATTCGAAAAACTGGACTTTTCAAATTTTTTCAATTTCAAAAATTTCCCTTTTCAGCAGACTATGCGATTTTTGCATATTTTTCTCACTGACCCGTAACGGACGTTATGTTGCGTACTAATCGGCTGCAAAAGTCTTTTGGCTGCTTGTTTTTCTCTTGAAGAAGAATCTGAAGGTTCTTTCACATCCTTTCCAGATGACGGCGAGCTTGACGATGAAATTCCCGATGAGTTCCTGTTTTTAGTTGGTCTTTTCAAGTGGCTTTTTGGCATAAAACAAACTTGGTTTGGATGTTGTAAGGTGTGATGTATGTATCCAAAGGATTTTCCGTCACGATAATGTCTCTGAAATCAAATACTGATAGCTCCTTTCCAACACAACTAACGGTCGCGGAGAGTCTGTATTTGTAGGAGCAGTAGTTGATTTTGAAGAAGAAGACGTGTTTGAACTGTTTTTCTCGGGAGGACCTTCGTATGATTGAATAGCGGTTCGATAAGATGCATCTCTTCCACTGAAAAAATGTCTAAACATGAAGAAAGTCTCCCTGAACCTCGTTTTGCGACTTGTTGTGCTTCGACGACTTTCTGATCGTTCTCGAGACATGTTCCGCGTGTGTTCTGGAGGTAGGAGAAAACGGCTTTCAGAGTTTCCAGACCTTAGTTCAGCAATTTTCTACTTCTTTTCAAAACTAATACCTCGGCTCATTGTCATCGTCTTCATCTTCTTCAGCTTCCTCTTCACTGCTCGTATTTTCCCCTTCTTCCATTTCTATTTCCTTACTTCTTTTTTTCCTAAATTCCTTGACAATAGTGTTTTCAGAAAAAAAACTCACTTTTCTCGAGCTTTCAAACCGATGCAAATCAAAAACTTTTGACCCAACGTTAGCTTCTTCTCAGAGGAAACTACCGAGACCTCTTCTTCGTCTTCTTCGCTCAGGCTGTGGTCCACTTCGGATACAGAACTGAAATCGTTTTTCGATACAATGCATCTCAGCTTGTATGTACCCTAAAGACGGAACAAAAGCCCTTCCCGAATTACTCCTGGCCGTCGATTTTTGATAGGATAAAGATTCATCATCCTCAAAAATATTTTTTTTTCAAGTTTCTTTTCAGAAACATACCGAAACTGGCTTTGGTTTTGGAATAGTTGTGATTACAGCCCTACTTTTCTTCCTTCCAAAAACACTGATACTTTTGCGTTTTTTTCCACCGGCCAACTCGAAAATTTTTTTCTTCTCCTCAGTCCGTTCCTGGAAAATACTTTTTGACACAACTTTCTTATTTGGAAAGAAACAATCATCAGTTGAGTGGATAAGTCATGATTGGCTTCTCTCAACCCTCGGACCAAAGCGAAAAGGAAATAAATGACCAATCTGAATTTTTTTTTTGCATGCTTATTTATTTTGAAAGTTACAGTAGGAGAACAAGTAGAGGAATAATGATTCCCGGCGACATCATGTATTTTATTGCATCCACAAGCCCTGCGTTCAAGTTTTCATGCAAAACGTCCGTTATAACACTGTAGAAAAACGGTTGGTTTCTACAAAGTTTATTATTTTTAAAGCATTATTGAAACATTATACCCAAAAGGCCCACAGCTTTTACTCGGCGTCCTGGAAGCAATGACATATCCCACTGGCAAAGTGCATAGAAATAAAAATAGCAGAAGCAACATCAGATAAAAGTTCGACGACCTGATGAAGTTTTTGAATTTTACAATTTTGTTTTCCACTCACCGACTAGCTCGGAAAATTTGCCTGGCCGGTACGTTACAAGTCATCGCAGCCCATGCTCGAATATACATTAGAATTATTAGCTTGATGTTGTTCAACATCGGCAGCATTGGCACAAAGAACAGACCCAACCAGATCATACCTAAAAAAAAATACGTTTGAGAAAGTCTTTAAAACTAACCTTGGTTGTTGACCAAATGCAAAACGTTTTCGGCCACCTTGAACTCTCCGTACTCAGGCTGTAAAAATTCATGAAATGTCACAATTGAGATTTTTCTCCAATGAAGTTCTTTTATTGAAAATAAACGGACAAAGGTTCGTTCCAAGTCCCACGGCCAGAAAAAGTTGAAGTAGCGACATGCGAGACCTCGCAGAAAGTCGATGACAATGATAGCAGCGACGGTCATGTACAAATCCATGGATATCAGCTTTGTGATTTCCTTCAATCCCAGTTTCATTTCAAATTTTTTCTTTCGGGAAACTTGTCCGATGATGGTCTCCCAGCACATGTCTGTGTATTGCATCACTCGCAACTTTTCAGTCGTCAGCGTCGATTGAGCGTTGATGCTGAACAGAAGCTCAAATATACCTTTCCAAACATTTCCAATCAAAAAAATAAAAAACTTGACACATGTGGGACCTCCGATGTCCACTGAATTCTATCAAAAAAAAACAGTTTGCTTTTTTGAGAAGCTCAAGATTTCCATTTTTTTCCCTTTTATTGAGGAAAAATGATGAAAAAGCACGCAAACTCACAATTCCGGAAAAAGCATACTGACAGCCGACTCATTCCAGTCGGAGTTTGGTCCGATCACCTGTTGCGATTACTGCTTTGTTGCTATCTCCAGTTTGTTTTCTTACCTGTGTTACAACGATTGGAGCGACAAACGATGTGGCTCCTTTCGAAACAACTGCTTTGGGATTTGAGACTCCAAACGGGCCAAAATCGGGAAGCACCTTAATTTTAGCCGTTTTTCAGGGGTTTCTAGGTTTTTTCAACCGTTGTCCACGGTTTCCTGGGTATCGGTGTAGTTGTAACTGGCTGATATGAATAATAAGTGTATGGAGTATTGTTTGCTGGATAAACCGGCATCACTTGTCGTAATGATCTGAGAGAAGAAAGTTCTCGATGAAAACTCAAGAAGACTTCAAACCTTGTAACGTACTCGTGCGAGGACGCAATAAGCGCATAAGACTCCTGAAGATCTACTTAGAAATTCGTAAAGGTGCGAAAAAAAACCTCCAAAGCCTTGCGCTCGTTTTCCAGCTCACTCAGTTTCAACATCAGCGAAACGATCAACGTGTAGTAGTTAACAATGTAGAGAAAGAGCACTCTGAAATTACGACATTTTTTGACCCTTATCGGTTAAAATACCTCGCTAGTTGTATTCTCAGCGCAGTTCTTGGGTGGTATCGCTCCAGTTTTCCCAAAATGTCGAACAAGTTTGGAAAAATCAAGGTGATGAGGGAGATCGTTATAGCCACCGCATTCTGAGAGAAAATTATTCAAAGTTTCTTAATTTTAAGAGGGAAAGTAGTTCTATTGCCCATATTCTTTTGTTTTATGTTATCAGCCTCGCTGTATCCGTTTATCCTTGATTCACGAAAAACCAAGTTACACCAAGCCAAAAAAAAAAAATGATCTCTTTGATTTTTTGAATTTTTCCATCCCTTTTGAGACCAATCTTTACGAAAACTCTCAATTTCAATGATGTATTAGAGTCATGTCAAATTTATTTTAAATCGGAAATTGTTATCCATTTTCAAGATCTTTCTCAACTGAGGCCGTTTTTTTGCACTTTGATCCTCATAATTCTCAGGAATGAAAAAAACAAACCTGTTGGATGAAACTGTCAGGATTTTTGATCTGACTGCATGCCAGAATTGCCCAAATTGAGAAGAGCAACATGATGCAAACGAGCATATTGCAAAAAATCCGAAGAAATATCTGCACCCATTGGAACTTTTTCTTCATGTTGACTGAGTACTCGGCTATGGCTTCCTGTGAAAATCATCTTGTTTTTGTTTAATTAACAAGAAATACTCGGAATTTAATAACGTTGGCCATATGAACGTTTCCAGCAGTTTCCGCGTTACCTGAAACTCGAAATTAGACGTTTAGTTACAAAAAGAGCACCTATCGAGTAATCCCAGCCAGTAAAAGCCTTCCAATTGAAAAGATATTGTTCCGTTTTTCCTGATGACAGTTTGCTTGTTCGTGCGTTTGACGCCATTCTGAGACATCGATAAAAAACTCACAAACGAGAAAACCAACTTTCGCAAAATGATGAAAAGGGAAAATCCTAAGACAAAGATATTGCATAGAAAATAAGCGACGGGTACTCGATATTTGATTGTTTCTCCAAAAAATGTTTCACGTGAATAAAAACCGTAAAATAGAAGTGAATATTGGAAGTAGCCCTGGAAATGATTCATAAATCGGACGGCTATTTTGAATTGTTGTATTTACCCCGAAATCCCAAACAGTTGAGAGTTCATCGGCTCTTTGGCGGACAGCTTCTGGCATGATCTTCATAGTTTTCGTCTTATTGAATCGCATCGACCCTTCTGTCATTCTCGAATCCGCTAACCACTAGAACCTAACTTTTTTCCTTTTTCTTTTTTCTAAACTCACTTCAGGAATGATAACAAATAAAAGCATGATAAGAGTCATAATTATATTAACACCGAGAACCCATCTGTGAAAAGTGAAATAGGACGAAACCACCGAACCAAAATGACCTGAAACCAAAACTTGGATTCGAAAAGAGCTCTTCTAACTTGCTTTCAATTTGTTTGATTTTGGATTCCCAAGGAATCAGATAAATTTTGAAATTGTCGAACCATCGGCTGATTTGTGTTAGGCGACGACCCGCTTCAGCTTTATATAACCTAACCTAAACACAGAGAAAACTTTTATATGAAGGTTTTCATTGCACAAACTTTTGAGACTTTTGCCTCTTGACGTTGTAGATGACGCTGTGCAACTCTGAAGAATTTTGGAAATTTTCAAGATATTTCTGTGTGTACCTCAATGTTCTTCTTTTCCGTTTCATGTTCCAAGGCTGTCCTCTGAGTTTCTGGATAATTTCCTTTTTGTGCTGGATGGCTTCGAGAATCCGATCCTTGGACATGTTTCGACTTTCTTCTTCGTCATAATCTTCGTCGTCCCTGTTTCACAAAGAAATGAGTAGAACGTATGATAAGAGACTAACTCGTCCGGACCATTGGGAAACCCCAGTCGGGTATGAGGACGTATCAAAACACTGGATGATCTCCGAAAAAGAGATATCAAATCGGCCTGAAATCTTTTTTTTTCCGGTTTGCTGAGTTGCATGGTCTCACCAGTACGGAGGATCTTCGACTCATGCGACTCTCTATTTCGTCTTCAGAAGTAACTCCGCCGTCCGTCAACGACTTTGTCGAGTGGCCACTTTCTCCTGAAAAAAGTTAGATTGAAGTTTAAATTCTATATAGTTTATAGTGAAGATGAGGGCAAAAAACTTCAATTCGAAAATTGTTTGGTTGAAGTCCCTAAATATCGAATAAAATTTTTATATAGCGAAAATTTTTCCCTCAATCACAAATTTGACACAAATCAAACGTCGCTAAAGTCTCTGAATCCGCAAAAAAAAAAATTAAAACATTTTTAACGTATTTTGAAAAATTCAACAATTTAGGAATGAGCGAAACTTCAAAATCAGCCAAGTCCGGCAAAAAAATTCTGGGAACAAAATATCTTTGAAGAAACTATAAATTCTCTGTTCAAGATGAGAAAAAACGCTGAAGATGAAAAATTATTTGAATAAAACAAGCCTGCATCGTCGGTGTCGTGACGGACGAGGGGCTGGCTCTGGCCGCCAAACCTAGGCATTTTTCTCGCCGCACCGATGCACGGACGCTTCTCAACTTGTGGCTTTCCGTCTGGAAAAAGTCAGTTACAAGAAGCACGTCTGGCGCTTCGGTTATTAATGTCGTGTAATGTGTGTACAATGCAACGTTTTGTGAATTTGAAAGCTTGATGGGTTGAGAAATGTCGCAGATGTTTTCGGAATTAGTGGGAAAGTTGAAAAAGTTCGATATGAGAATATTTTTAGCTGAGTAGTTCTCATAGAAAAAGGAAACAAAGGGATTCTGGAACATAAATGTATACAAGTAAGCTTTTTTTACAGTAGTGTTTCGTGAAAAGAGAGGAATGGGAGATCTCTGGATAGCTAATACTAAAAAAAGTAAAGAATTGCATAGAAAATGATGAGAAGTAACAATTTTGGTCAAAAACGTTACTTTTTTTTCGTTGATATTTATGAAGTTCTTCCTTCATTGATAAACAACTTTTTGTTCAAAAAAACTTGTTGAACCTTTTTACGTTCCGAAACCTACAAAAAAAGGAATTTTCTTTTTTTGAATTCAAATTGGAAAAATTGCATTGTCGACACTCTGTGAGGTGCTTAAAAAGTTCGGAGCTAAAAAAATTAGTTTTCAAAAAAAGAGACTTTAAAAAAATAATTGAGCACTGCAACTTCTTCGAAAAATCTAAAAAGTTTATTGGGGTGAATTTCAAGGATTATATTTTTTTGAATTCAAGACTTCCTGAACTCAGTTTAACTAAATTCCCAGGATAGAAGACTCTTTACTCGAAAGCGATTGAAACTTCTGATGAGTACAAGAAACACACGAAAAGAATCAATTTTATGCTCCAAGAAGGCGAGACAAGAAAATGAAAGATTAGAGATTTTACGAATGGAACAAGAGCCAGTATTTTAGAGAAAACGACTAGATTATAATTCTTGACTGGACGTTTCGTAAAGCACATCAATTATTCTTTGAGATAAGAATAATCGTGCAACTGCTGTTCCATCCTACAAAAAAACCAAGCAAAGCTCCCGGAAACTATTAGTTGGCCAATGAGCCGCCCAGACTTGAATTGAACAAACTATGCACCTCCGGTCGGCTCCTGACAAATGGTCATCACATGAAGACACGAATTAGAATCTGCTGCGAAGCCGCGGGAATGCGAGACATCAGCGAAGGAATGAGTGATCGCGGGAGCCGAGATGACGATCCTCACGTTGTTACAACCTCTCAACTCAACGACAAAACTTAATTTTTTGGACGTCCAATGGGTCTGATGCCAATCCAAACATTTCCTGCAGGGAAAATTTTTTTGCAAAAAAATTTATAAAATTTTTTTTCTTTACAGTAACCCTGAAAAACGTGAATAAGTCTCTTCTTCTATAAACTGTTTTTTTGCCCAAAAAGTTCGCAGAACGCGAAGAAAAATCATCATTATTTGATTAATTTGTGAGCGTTTTTATTTTTGAAAAATTTTGAATTCGGCAAAGACCGGTCTAAAAAAATTTTTAGAGGTGTTAGAGGAAAAATTTTTGGAGATCAAAAAAACAAAAATCATTGTAGTTTCTAAGTTAGGACTCTTTTTTTATTCGAGAAACAGATTGTAGTTGAAAAAGTAAATAGATTTTTTTAAACAAGAGAAAAAAATGATTTTGAAAAATTCAAGTTTAGAGGGAAAAAAATAAGTGCGGTTGGAGAAAAACGTTGACCTTTTTTTATCCAATAAAAAAACATAAGTTCAAAAAAATATGGCAATATATCTTAATTTTCTGATGAACTTGGTCGTTTAGAAATCAAAAACCAATTGATAACACTGGGGTTTTTAATTGAATTGACCCTGGTCTGACTGAAATTAAAGGATTTTTTTTATCTTGAGCAAAACCGTTCAAAAACGTTGTCAAAGAGACAAAAAACAAGGAGATGATGATGGAGGATCTTATGCTTGAAATTCGATGCCGAATGTTGCAACAATGTTCCTCCCGTTCCAAGCTCAGTTAACCTAGAAACAAATGAAAGAAAAATCATAAACATTCAAGATACTGGTACAAAAGCCGATGACTTTTTCGATAATTCGTTATAGTTTGGATTAAGAAAATGTTATTAATTTAGCTTCCGATTGAAGGAAATGAAAGAGCTAAGAAACACTTGAAAACTAAAAAACCATGCATCCGATTTACGTAGTTCTTAAAAGGTGATTATAAAAAAGCTTGACTGACGTAAGAATATATAGAAATTTTTGAGGATAAGTTTTTGTGGTGGAGGGAGATGAAACGTCTGTTGACATCTTTAAAAGCTGATTTGTACACTTTGAGATGTATGACATGCCAAAAAAACTATTGTCTTCGAGCCGTTTTCTACAACGAGCAGTTTTGGTATCAATTACAGATTAATATTAAAAAAATTTAAGGTTTTCAAATTGAACGAAAAACCGACCGTTCAAAAAATTAATCCAAATTCTTAATTGGTTGCAAAAAAAGTTTTCAAAAGGAAAAAAACCTTCTTATCCGCTTGATTTTCTACATATTTTTTTACTGATTCTAAAATTTGTGTGAAGGTCAAAGAAGCAACTGCTGATCACAAACTGTCGGTCAAATAATTGAACTAATCTCATTCCATCAAAGGATCCTATGATCTTTTCAATTAAAAATGCTGAATCATTTATTTCTTGATATTTGTAAGCAAGTTTGATTTAAATTTATTATGTTCAGTAATTCTTTTTAATGTTGAAAAACTGTCCGAAAGTTCAGAAATCGATTTGATATCATTGCTTCTTTTCACTTTGAATTACAAAAACATGGTTTTCAAAACTAAAGGGAGGAGCAGTGCTTCTCGTTTTTCAATAAATAAGGAAGTTTTTCGAATTCCGATTATGAAAAGTTTCTTTAAGAAGACCGAACAAAAACAATTCGATTATTTCAGGAAGTAATGACACTAAACTGTCCGAAAAAGCTTTGGCATCTAGGAGGGGTAAAGATTAAAATAATAAATTTCATTTTTTTCCTGGAAGATTAGCTATCGTCAGGAGGTCACAGACAATGAGTGAACAGGCAGTAAAGCTTGTAATGGCCAGTTTTTCGAGAAGGAGAGAGATCGGAAAAAAGAATGAAAGGCGAGCGAGTTGAAAGATTTTGGTTCACACGCCAACTGTCTCATTCTATGTATTAATCCCGAGCGATCCAGAACAACGGCGGTTCACCGCAGGCCTCTCAGGCAGCCGTTTCCTGCTTTTTGCCTCCGTGTTTCATTGTGGTGGCTGTTCATACGACGCATCCGTTCCGAAAAAAGCTATACATTTCTAGGGAGCTTTCAGAAATAAGATAAAACTGCCTGAGGGATATGAGAATTGTAAGAGAGTGTCAGAGAATACAAACAAAGCAAACTGTTAATCGTTGGCCAAAAATTCCTTGATCAAAGGGTTTATTATCATTTTTTCAAATTGATAAAAAAGATCATATCAGTGTGTTTTTTTCACATCTGAGTTTGATTTGATCGAAAATTGGAATTCGCTCTGAGAAAAACTGCAAAAAACACATGAAGCAATCCAAAATCCCCCCTGCTCTTAAGGATGAAAAGTGTGTTACCGTCAAAAAGTTATTACCGCTTTGATCCTCAAATGGGTGTGATTTCCATATTTTATTTTCCAACCGATTTCAAAATCCCTTCCGAAAAAGCCAGCTCAGGAATGTCGGTGAGGAATAGTTAGTTTGGTTACGACAAAAGCGTGTTTTATTTTCTTTTTTAATGAATCAAAACGATCCTTTTTTTCAACTTTGTCACTATTTCGAAAGATTTGAATCTGAGTTGAAGAATATGTTTCCTCTAAGCGATTGCATTCAAATGACTTATTTTTAGGTGCAACAGACAATTTACGCACATTTCAGAAGTCCATATGAAATAAACTGTTTGTGTCCAACATGTTACGTTTCTCGAAAATGTTCTGTTGGAACTCAGTTTCATCTGCGAAGTTCTGTGAATCAAAGACTGATAAAAAAGAAAACTTAAAAAAATAATTGAAAACGTGAACAAAGCATGGGCCGATTAGAAGGATCCATGTTTTGAAGATGATCTGAGCGACGGATGACCCAAAAGTGAGAAAGGTGTAAAAATGAGCAATCGGGAAGAGATCAAATAAGACCGGTGGCGCGCAGGTAAATGAGGAGCGCAGTACGACGAGTAAATGGAAGTTGGACAAGCTGAGGTGTGAGTATAAATGTTACAACTGCCGTTGTTGTGCATCTCGCACCTCAATGGACCGAAGCAGCGGTTCGGCCGTTCCTGCGGTCTTCGATTTACACCTCATTGGTCCCAGCTTCTTCCTCGGATGTGATATCGCTTAATTAGTTTGGCGCAAAGTTGGTCGCCCTGCTGTAAACTTCTTGAGGTCGGTATCAGCCTCCCCAATCGGAGTTTCAAAACAAGTTGTGATTTATCCTATTTTTCCTCGAGTGTACTGCGACAAGTGGTCTCAAATATTACGAAAACGTATTTTTTCTAACGGGGTTGAGAACAACTTGCAGATTAGCCTTTGCAAATAACGATAATATGAAACTGAAACCAAAAAAACTCGCCTATAAAATATTAAATATATCTTTATTTATCAATTGTAAATCTTTTATTAATTTTTCGCTCTATTTTTTTAACCATTTCAATAAACATTTGGTATCACAAGTTTCACGTTGCCAGAACATCATAAACGATAAGGCTTCAAAGAACACGTAGAGGTGATTCCATTTATCCAGTCTACAGAGTAAAATGAAGATCTCTGCTGAATCATGGTATAGTCGAAGATATAGTCGAAGGCGCGGGTTACGGTCCACAATCGTTGTCCAATAAACTCTTCCATAGCTTGTCACGGCGGGACAGCTAGCGTTGGGAATTAATGTGGACCCATTGGTAATACCAGCGAAAAAACTGCTCCACCATGTTGGAACAGTAATGAGACCGACTAGTCGACGTGATGAAATGAAATAAATTCAGAGGTGATTGATATGATTTAGCGCTCTGGACACTTTTATTTTGTTGAAAACAAAATCTAGTCTTTTCTGGATATGAAAAGCTAAGTCAATCAAAAAATCCGTCATGACGATGAAAATCAAGTTCTCTGCAACTTAATAAAAAATATCACAAATGGGAAGTAAATTATTTTTTAATCCTTTTCCTTCACTTCAAAAATTTTCTTACAACCTCAGTACATGAAAATAGGGTCATGATCTAGGTTTTTTTGATAATACATTTCTTTGCGATTGTTTTTTTCACCGATTTGATGAATAAGTTATATGAACGTTTTAGGAAAAACTTACCACTTACTTTTGTCGGCTTGGTAACTCGGAATCATTGACAGATTAGCTCTGAAATTCAAAATCTTTCAAAGTAATAAAACGAAAAATTGTAACTCAACTTTTTATCGCAACATTTTAAAGCCAAAAAACACACCGATAAACTTTGTAAAAGTAATCGCACCGAGTGAAACTCACAACTGAAGTAAAAAAAAGTGGAAAGTGACAGATGATGTTTGAAAACCCAAGTAGAAGTTAACTGAACTGGAACTATGAGAGCGGAATTAGATTAAAAAATTTTTGATTATTGATTTTATCAGAAGAAAGATGACGTGATATTGCACTACAAATAAATTAGAGCTGAAAATAACATGAAGAGGATAGTGATGGGGTTCCATTTGATGGGAAGAAATACAGAGCAAGAACACAGCATGTCAAAAGAAAAACTGAACAGGTAAAGCTGAAATGAGTGAGTCACGGAATGTGATTTCAAGGTTTTTCGAAGTTCTTCTTTTTCGGGCAACCTTCGATCTCCGTAGTCGCCGGACGCTTGCGGCTCTCGTTGGCCTCCTCGTTGTCGGCTCCAAGACCCTCGTTGTTGTTGTTGTCGTTGTTGGCTTTCGCCATAACGAGTTGGTTGCCGACGAACACGAAGTTGGGCTTTGGAGGCTCATACTTCGGAATGTCGTCGAGAGAAATCGGCTCGTTAGACGGCACTAACGGAGCCACCGGCTCCATTTCGAACATGTTATCGCTTGGCTCTTCAACGGTTTCCATGTCTTCCAGAGCTGCTTCTTCTCCGGGAAACTCGTCCAGATAGTCCTCAGGCAACGGGAAGAAGTTCAGCTCGGCGAATCCCTCTTCCAGTTCCTCCAGCCACTCGAAAGAGCTATCCGCACTGAAAAAATATTGGAAATAGCTTTCCATGAAATGTTAAATTTCTGACAAGAACTAGTAAATTTTCCGTTGAAAAATGAATGAACGTGAACAGAAAAATCGATAAAAAAAGAAAAAAGGGAAATGGTTTTTTTATGAACCAACAAACATAATTCTAGCAAATACATACCTTTCAAGATTAGCAGAATCTTCCTCTTCCTCCGGGTGAGCGTTGTAGTAAATGCTCAGAACACCCATCTTGCCTGAAAAGTTCAGTTTTGCATTTAAAAAAATACTATTCAAAGTTGTTTAAAAATTACAAAAAATGTGATTAAAAAACGAAAAAGGCGAATCAAAAAAAGTAATAATAATCAAAACGATTTTCAATCTTTTTTTCAAAAAGGAGTGAGCATCTTTAGTGAAAGTCCGAAAAACAACTCTTAAAAAACAACAAATTTAGTTGCTTTTCTAAACAAATCCAAAGCCAAGAAATTCATAAAAGACCGAATGATATGACATTTCCAACCCTTATTTGATGATTCTGAGTTTGAAAAAATGTGGTAAAGTTCACGGCAACCTTATAATAATTAATTCAAAAATGTTTATCGAATAATTTGCATGAGGCGTCTGTGTGCCGTGGGGCGCCCTTCCTTTGTCACGTTTTTTTTCTCGTTAGAGCGCCGTAGTCTCTCTTTCTCTGATATTTTCAAAAAAACGCTCATCGAGATAATAAAAAAATGATTGAAAAATAGTTGAGCACATATTTGATCAATTTGAAATTATTTGTGTAATTCATACTGCTACCAACTTTTGTGCACCCAAGTCTCCTAATGAAAGGAAAAAGTTATTTTTTTGTAGGCGAAATGCGAAAATAGCTTTAAATCGCGAAATAAAACAGGCTAAGCTCGAAAATTACTTCTTAACTTGATTTGAAACAAGTAGATCCTGTAAAAGCAGAAAAAACATCTCACCGAAACTTTAAAAAAGTTTTCAGAAATTTCCTGCTCTTCGTGTAAAAAATTTCACTGGGTTTTCTGAAGCGTTAATATATTATTCTTCATTTTTCAGAATAGTCGGTGTGAAGAACTAATAGAAACATTGATTAATCATGCTTCGACCATATCTGCTATGAGTCATTCTAGTCGATTCAAAAAAAAAGTTTGGCTCTAATTTTTTTTAGAAATTAAGTTTTGAATTTTCGAAAGAGCTAGAAAAGTTTCGAAGAGTTCAGCAAACCATTGTGAGCGAGGCTAGCAAAAAGCTCAATGTTTCATGCAGAAAAAGTTGTATTGCAATGCGTTTCCCATTTTTTTTAATCATCAAGCGTATTATTTTGGCGCAGTTTTTTTTTTATTGCATATGTATCTTGAATATATGCATTTTCGATTTTTCTTGCCGTTGACTCCAAAACAAAATTCAACTCAAACTTCAGAGGAAAAAATCACGAAATTCCGCTATTTCATTTTCTACGGCGGTGAATTTGCTCGTGAGATCTTATTAAAACCTGTGCTCATTTCACTCTCCTAAATTTTCGCTTCAACTATGTTTTTTTAATTGGAACTCATGCGGTTTTATGTATCCGAGTGCAATAAATATTCTAATATTGTGTACAATAATCCGTTTCTTTTCATGCAGAAGGTTCTATCAAAACTTTATGTTTCGAGTTATGAAGCTTCAGGGTGGGAAATAATTACTGCGACAAATGTTTGAAACGTTTAAGATGTTTCATTCATAATTCCTACGTTCATCGAGTCTTTGTCTATACTTCGCCAAGTTTTTTTTAGGAAATTCCATTCATTTCAGAGATGGCAACCCTCAAAAATATCCGCATCATCATGTTTCTTTGCAAACATTCGAATTAACTGTCTCTAACTTTCTTTTTAATCTTGTTGATTCTCGGTGCATGATCTAAAAAAAAATCATTTTTTCCGAGTTGTCAAAGAACCAATTGACAAACTAGGAAGAAGCCAAATTTATTCAATACAAAAGTCGAGACAACGAAAGTCCAACAAAGTTTTTCCCCTTCCCTTTTATAGGACGAAAAAAATCCCACGTTTCCCAGAAATATGTTAAAACCACCCACACAATAATTATTCTATGGGAACAAATTGACAATTTTGGGAAAAGAAAAGGATCGCTTTCGCGACACTCCCAGGAGCAAAAAGTTCACATTAGTTTTACGTGGCGAGTATTGAAGCATTTAGAATAAAAAAATACTTATAAGATAAGAGAACAATAAAAAAATGAAAAGGATTACTATGAAAAAAATTTTTCCTAATGAAAAAATAGAGTTCCATAAAAAGGAGAGTGATAGTTCAAGTAAGTTTGGAAATTCATTAAATACATTTGAAAATGTAGAAACAAAGTCTTCCAGAACAATATCCTTTTCGATACCTTCGTAGGCAAGATTTCCAACAATGTTTACTTCAGTTTTAACACCACAATCTATTGAACAAGTGATGTTGAGCTTATCGTTAGTGTGGCTGAAGTAAACAATGTTTTCATAGGAGTTTTCACAGATCAGGGTCATGGTTGTTTCTCCGCAGGTGAGGTAGGCTGTCCTTTTTTGGCGAGTCGTCGAGGTGCAGAAGATCTTCATACGAGCGCCTTCGAAGCAGTTGAAGCATCCTTCTACGGCGTTAACGACTCCATTGCACTTCTCCTTGTCGATGATCTTCACGAAAGTAGCGTTTTCCATTTCTAGTTGGACTTGAACGACAGACTGAGCTTTTATTTTGGTCCAAACGTTGCCCATTTTGTCGTTTTCCATCACGAAATTTTCCGCATGTTGAGGAAGTTTCTTCTTAAAAAACCTTTCCAGCGAAATGGATGAGCAACGGCAGTTAATAGCATTTCCTAAAGCCGTGCAAAGACAGGCCCTTTCAGAGAAGAAGCATTTGAACTTTTCTGCGTCTTCGAGTGTTTTACATTGAAGATCTCCAAGAGTGCCTTCTTGGGGCCCTCCCGGCAAAGAGGAAGGTGTGAGGGAAAAAGTCATCGTGGACGACTTTATCTTGTGAATTAAAGTGCTGGAGTGAATCGGTGTAGGCGGTAGCGAGAACGAGGTTGCAGTCAAGGAAACATTGAAATATTTCAGTTTCTCTTTGATCCCTGGTCGTAGACGAACCGTGTGGTTCTCTCCGTTCATGGTCACGGTGACTTCTACCACGGAATCCCAAGTTGGACATTGGAAGATCTCGTAGACGTGCGAAGAAGTCGGCTTTGCATAATTCCGGAAGAAGATGCAACTCGGGGTACAGCTTATACAGCCGGAGCAAGTGATGCAGCCGCAACCAGCAGTGCATCGTGTGAAACCTGGTGACATCTTGGCTTCGTTTGTGAGCTCCGGCAGCTTCTCGTCAATCCCCACTTTGCTACACGAGTCAGTATCTTTGCAGGAACCTGCCCAATGACAACGGTGAGAGTAGTCGGTCATCAGTTTGTAGTCGCGTGTGAAGTATCGAGATACCTTTAAACAGGACGACTTGATGTGGTGGGCGAGGATTGAGAGCTGCCCAACAGCTTCGTCAGAATTTGTGATATTGACGCAGGCGGTGCTTCCTGATGGCTTCAAGGCCAACAGCGAGTTTGTCGTCACGGAACATCGTGTGATACCAGATTCTGTCTCACATTGAACCTCCTTCGCTGTGATGGAAGCCACGTCACCGCATGACGAGGTCGCGACGAGCGGCAAGAGGATGATCATTGCCAGCGCAAGTTGGAGTCTTCTGTAGCGTGGGAGTATGACTTCAATTGGTCGGTGTCTTCTGCGAATTCTCTCGAACAGGTTTGCCAGCGTGTAGAAAAGTAGACGAAGAGGAGCTCGGGCGAAGATCCAGAAAAACCTGAGTACGAAGATGGCTCCTCTAATGCTTGTAGCCAGAGCTTGAATGACAACAAGGATGAGAATGATAGCGAGGATCATGCCTGATTTTTCCACAAAGTTCTTGAAGGAGCTCCAGATGGATGGTTTTTGCATCAGTTTAGGCATGTCGGTGTTCCCAGCAGCTGATGCCATGGTAATCAAGGCAAAAAGTGTTAAAGTTGTTCCGATTGCCATCGACCTTGTTTTTCTCCGAGAAGTTCCAGGACTTTCGGCTTCTGGTGAGGTTTTCGTCGTAGGCGAGGGTGTTGACGTTTCTGGTAGTTCGCTTCTTTCTTCAGCAGCACATTCCAGTGGGAAGAGATTCTTCAGAGGACGTTCGATGATTCGATTTGTCTTGCCTTGGAAAACTTTGGCAGCTCGGCCAGACAATTCCACGATTTTTCCAATTGGCCATGAGCCGATTTTTACTGTAGGCGTCTGTATTAGGACGACGTCTCCAATTTTTGGCTCTTGGATGGCGGTTCGTCCTTGACGGTGCTCGAAAGACCGTCGTTCTTGTAGGACTTGAGGGTATTCGGTGGCCCAGCGACGCTGATAACTTTCTGTTATTGAAGACGTGCGCATCCACGTTTCCAGCAGTTGATCTCTATTTCGAGGAAGTTCTTCGAAGTGGACTTCTTCAGAAAGCGAGAGCAAGCTTTCACGATGACATGTTGGGAGAACCATGTTGCACGGTCTCAACGGAGTGACGTCGTCGTCGGAAGAGGTGTACGTTATGGGTCGATCGTTGACGATTGCAGAGGATTCCGCGAGCAGGGTTCGGAATTCTTCGTAATTGAGTAGAGCTCGGTTGGCCCCTGCCCGGAGGAGCGAAGTCTTCACTAGTCCAATGAGGCGTTCATACGTTCCGCCAGCCCATGGTGAAAAAGCTGGGATGAATCGAAAAGTCGGAAAGGAGGTCGAGTTCAACCTTGCAGATTGATTTTGCTTCTCTGCCTCCCGAAGAGCGTCGTTGAGTAGGACGAACTGTCGACCGTTGTCGCTCAGTAAAGTTTTTGGAGTTCCAAAAAACGCGCTGAGGCGACGTAGTGCCATCAGAAGAGTGGTTGCTGATAAGTCCAGAACGGCTTCACAGTGGATGAATCGAGTCGACAGGCACGTGAAGAGTATGATCCAGCACTGAGTAGGGGAGCCGTCTTTGGAGATTTTCAGAGGGCCAGCGTAGTCGACTCCTGAGTGTTCGAACGGCGGTCGGACGGAGGTTCGGCTGTCAGGAAAAGGAGGAAAGTCTGGCTGATGAAATGGTTTCAGAGAGGTACGGCGGCAGCCGTAGCATGCTTTCACAGCCTTTGTGACCAAGTTACGTCCGCGGGGAATCCATACTTCTTCTCTGACCTTGCTTAGAGTGTAGATCGGACTGGAGTGTTGGTAGCGCTCGTGGATCCATCGCACGAACAACTGAGCAATGTGGCCCTTTGGCAGAAAAATCAGAAGTTTCTGCTGGACCCTCCCATGGAAGTACCACATGTTGTCTTTTTTGAAAAGTTTGAGAGAATGGATCATGTCTTCGTCGGGAGGATCAATCAGTTGAGCAAGTCGTAACAATTGACGAATCGCGTTGCGATTGTGTTGTTGAAGCGGAAGTTTTCGTCGGGTTCCGAAGTAGAGCACAGTCATGACGATTCGGACCAGGCGGTGGAAGCTACTGAATCGAGTGGGATCCAGAAGCAGCTCTTCTGTGTTCGTTGAGATGGCCTGAACCAAGACGTTTTCATCGTCAGCCGATGTGAAGACGTGCGGAGTTGGTATTGCTGGAAGCTTCAGAAACTCTGGACCATTCCACCAAAGTTGATTGTTGCGAAGTTCTTCGAGGTCACAGCCGCGCGTGAGTAGATCAGCCGGGTTCTCTTTTCCTTGAACATGAGCGAAGCTCGTGCCTTTGCAAATTTCCTTGATTTTGGTCACGCGGTTGCGAAAGAAGACGGTATTCTGCTTTGTCGATCGAAGAATGTCCAAGCTACATTGGGAGTCGGTCCAGATGAACGTCTTAGAGATTTTCAGGTCGAGTTCAGCATGTAGAAATGTGGCGAGTTGAGCCGCAGTTTGAAGGCCAAGAATTTCAAGCTGCGGAATGCTCAAGGTTTTCTTCAGCGGTGCCAATCTGGATTTCGACATGACGATGGACGATTGTCGCTGTTCGTCCGAGGTCTGCAGGAGATATGCTACCGCACCAAACGCGTCTTTTGAGGCATCGGAGAAGACGTGAAGTTCCAGGTTTTCGCCCAGTAGGCTGTGCTTGAAGTACCGTCGTGGTATTTCGATGGCATCGCCTTGCCAATTTTTCATTATCGAACTCCAGTGTTTCGTTTCTTCAGGGGTCAGCGGTGTGTCCCAACTGCTCGTCGTCTTCCAGAGTTGTTGAAAGAACAATTTGCTCGAAAGAGCAACCGGAGTAAGAAGCCCAAGCGGGTCGTACACGGATGCCGTTTGTTGAAGAACTCGTCGTTTCGTGAGAAGTCCTTGTTGCACAAGAGGCAAGGAAACAGAAATGGTGTCCTTTTCCGTATTCCAGAGGATACCAAGAAGCTTCTGGTCACATTTTTCCTTCGGTTTCTTTTCAGCATCCACGAAGAAGTCGTTCAGACTTTCGTCGTTGGAAGTAAATTGACAAAGGTTCATTGCGGCTGCGTTGAAAATCTTCTTTGACTTTCGGTAGAAGATTGTTCCTTCTTCGTAGGTGTCGGCTCCATAAAAAATGTTATCGACGTAGCAATTTCGAAGGATTTCGGGTGCGATGGGATCTTTCAGTGATTGTAGATGCTTTTTGATCGTTGCGTTCAGAAGAAAGGGGCTGCTTCGAAGGCCAAAAGGTACGCGGCAAAATCGATAGCATCTTGGGTTTTCTCCAATGTTCGGCGTCCAGAGGAATCGAGTGGCATCACGATCTCGGATATCAAGTTCCAATTGAAGAAACGCTTTTTCCAGATCGGAAACGACGAGGATTTTGTGTTTCCTCGCTCGTAGCAGAACTCCAGCCAGTTGAGGTAGTAGAGACGGTCCTATGTGGAGCATGTCGTTGATGGACTTGGAAGCGAGGCTTTTCTGAGCGCTTCCATCATAGACGATTCGCAGCTTTGTTGATTTGCTATCACTGGTGACGCAGTGATGTGGAATGTAGTGTACGATATCTCCATCGGCCTTCTTCTCATCGTCCACGACTTCGATGAAGTTTCTTGCCAACTGGTCACAGATGACTTGATCATATCTCTTGAGGAGATCGTGATGTTTAGCTAGCTTTTTAGTTGTTGACTGTAAGCGGTGGTAGGCTAGCTCTTTGTTTGTCGGCAAGCCGGTTGGGTCGTTCAGGTAAGGCAGGCGCACGACATAACGACCATCTTCGTTTTGCTTCACTGTCGAGTCAAAAAATTGGACTGCCAAGTCGTCGGTCTTCATGACGGTGTTTTCGTGGACGCCGATGGACTCCAAACTCCAAAATTTTTCCAGGGAATCGTTCAGTTCTTGATACTGCTCATGTGGATGATGATGAGTTGATAGTCCCTTCTGCTCGATGCTGTCCAAAGCTTGAGAGAGATGAACTGCAGACTCCGTTCCTGAGATTATTGGCCCGATTTTTGTTTGATGAAGGGAGAGTCCGTTGTTCAGAGTAGTCATGGAGGTTTCTGTCCCTAACACTTGCACCATTGTATCGAGTCCAATCAGAATGTCTGGATCGATAATTTTCCTATCGACGGAGCTAAGCATCTCGAATTCCATGACGTCGAAGGAGCCATCATCGAGTTCGGTGTTGATGTCCGCAGTGACGATGAGCGTCGCGATTTTGTCGATCTCAGTGACTGGAACTTGGACCGTCTCGCTTCCCAGACCGATAGAAAGGTTATAACGATTGGTCATCAGAGTCTTTTTCTCATTGGCGAAGGTTTGAAGATTGAGTGTGACTTGGTCAATGGGCTGGAGCTGTAGTTTCTTCGCAAGCTGTTGAGAGATGAAACTTCGGTTGGAGCCGCTGTCGATGAGAAGCATCGAGTCATGATGGTTTCCTTGGGCATCGAGTACTTGAACCTTTTTGCTCATCATGATGATGGATTTTGACGCTTCGTTAGGTCTTTCGACTTGAACTTCTGGGTCAGGGACGGTTAGAAGAACTTCGTTTGTTGCAACCGTAAGAACAGGGTTTTCCCGGTCGTCAAAGACCTGTTCAAAGTTGATTTCGTCGTCGTCTTCAGCGATGTCGTTCACAAAATTCAAGTGAACTTGAGCTCGACGTGGGCGTTCAGTACTCCGCTGCTCTGGGCGATGAGTGGACTGCTGTCGGGGAGTCGACTCGTCTCGGCTGTTGACCAAGTTTTTCTTTGTTTTCAGGCAAAGTACAAAACTATGAGGGCCTTGGCAAGTTTTGCAGTTTTTTCCTGACCTGCAGTGCCGAGAGTCATGACCTCTTTTCAGGCAGAGAAAACACAACTTCTTCTGGCGAGCGGCAGTCCTTCTTTCTTCGGCAGAAGGATAGGAAGGACAGTTGAGAGCCCAGTGAAGGTTGTGTTGAGCGCTGCACAAGGGGCAAGGACTCTTTGGAAGCCGTGCCGTCTGTCCGTTCGACCGATTTTCTTCTCTTGCAAATCGATTTCCACGTTCTCGATTTTCATGAGAGTGAGAAGAAAAATTTTGCCGCTGCTGAGGCATTCCTGGATGGCGCTGAGTGACGTTCGTGGCCATCGTTGTCGTATATCGATCGCGGTCTCGATGGAAACCGGAATTGTTGAAAATGAGGTCGATTTGAAGTTCATCTTGAGCGATCATGTACAGTTCATGGAGCAGGTCGGTCGTAGATAGTGATTGACGGGTTGCTCTTGCGTTGTACAATCGAGCGAGCACATGTCTTGGGAGTTTCGTCTCAATGAAGGCCACTGTCATGGAATTGTTGCAGTCATCTCCATTGACTTGGAGCTGACGGACGAGTGCTGCAACCTTTTGCCAAAAAGATTGCAATTCTCGAGGGCTTTTCGAGTTTTTGATGCTCGGTAGCATCTGGAATTCGGCAATGAGCGCTTGACGGGTTCTGAGTTCTCCACCGTACGTCTGATCGAGAAGCTCAAGCGCGATTGGGTAGTTGGCGTCTGTGGTCTGGATACCTCGCAACAGCTCTTCAGCTGTGCCTTGCAAACAGCATTTCAGGTAGTGAAATTTGATGTTGGCGTCGTAGTTTTGCCTTCCGACCAATGACTCAAATCTTTCGCGGAACTCGTTGTTTTGAAGAATGTCACCGTCGAAATTCGGAAACTTGATTTGAGGCAACAAAACGTTGTTGCGTGGTGGCGTCGGGGCAGGCTGCACAGTTTGCAGCTGGTACATCGGCATCGGTGGCGGTGCAAAAGGAAAAGAATGAAATGAAGAAACGTACTGGGATCCTGGTAGGGTTGACGGAATCGGCGGCGGCTGCAGAGGTAGTAGCTGCGGCGGCGGTGGCGGTGATGGTGGCGGCGGCGGCGGCGGCGGCGGCGGTGGCGGCGGCGGCGGTGGGATCGGCAGCATATAAACAGGAGCTGCATCCAGTTGTTGCACGACGGGAACAGACGTCGGTGTGGTCAAACCAGAAGGCGTGGCACTCGATGCCTTCAGGCTGTACAATTCTGGCCATTCGTAGTCGAAGTCAGGGAACTTTGACTCGTAGAGGTGTCGAACTTTCGTCAACAAGTCGGCGATACTGGCCAGCGTAGGCCTGACTTGTTCTGCGGTGGCAAGGTAGTCACCTTTCTCTTTTTTGTAGAGGGCTTGAGTTGAAGCTTCTTCTGGTTGTGCATCAATCAGCTTAGACCATTTGATGTTGTTGGTCATGATGCGGTCGTAGTCGTTGCACAGGGAGACGTGCAGATTGGCGAAGTCATCCGTGACTTCTTCGAGCTCTTCGCGATCGAAGGTTTCGATATCAGCAAGCTTTGGCAACTGCTCTGCTTCCTGGAGATTGTTCTTCAGTCGGTGTACTGCCAGGGAAATCTGTCGACGCAGGTTGGTCGACATGTTCGTGACTTTCAGTTAAGTCGGACGAATGGAAGGGGAATGTGCAGCGAATAAGCAAAAATCGGAAGAAGGAAGAGCAGGTGTTTCCGTTAGTGGTCGCCAATTTTGTCAAAGAACCAATTGACAAACTAGGAAGAAGCCAAATTTATTCAATACAAAAGTCGAGACAACGAAAGTCCAACAAAGTTTTTCCCCTTCCCTTTTATAGGACGAAAAAAATCCCACGTTTCCCAGAAATATGTTAAAACCACCCACACAATAATTATTCTATGGGAACAAATTGACAATTTTGGGAAAAGAAAAGGATCGCTTTCGCGACACGAGTGATTGATAGTCAGCCCCAAGACTGAAAACATATGTTTGGAAATTCGACTATTAACATGTAGATCATTATTATCTTATTTCATCACGTCGACTAGTCGGTCTCATTGCCGTTCTCTCATGGGATAATATTCCGACGCCCGTCAACCCTGGACAAGCTGGGCGCCGTACTGTTCCAACATGGTGAAGCAGTTAATTCGCTGGTACTAACAACGGGACCACATTATTTCCCAACGCTAGCTGTCACGTCGGGACTTATTGGACAGCTATTGTGGACCGTAACCCGCGCCGACGACACTCTTCGATTAGACCATGATTCAGCAGAGATTTTCTTCATCTTACTTTGAAGACTGAATGAATTGTAAATTGTAAAAATTGTAACATTTGTTACAATTTACGCCTATGCATGACTTTCAACAAAAAGAAATTGCTTAGACAGTCATAAAATTCAAACCCAGGATATTCACAGCAACGCCCCTTCTTGCATTAATTTTTTGGGCTATCTCTCTATCATTTCATCCTAAATACGCCATTTTTGCAGGAAACTTTGTGAAATGGCCAAACTCCGCTTCTTCAAACCCCTGTTAGAGCTGAAATCAATTCAGAAAAATTTTGAACTCGATAATATGAAAGATGTGAGCCTTGTTGGCAATTTCATAATACACAAATTGAAAAAAAAAATTATTTCAAAAGAGCAGAGCGCCGGCGAACCGAGACAAAGTGGAATAGGCCTAGTGATTTCATAGGAAATCCAGTTTTTGGATTATAATTAGTATTTTTTGGATTTCAAATTTCGACTTCGAAAACTTCAAATTTGTAATAAATGAGAAAAAATAGCGTGTGAAAATGGGCCCAATGTTGTTGTGTTGCCTTACACCACATATCCAAAGGTTTCTCGTGTAAAATATTTGAATTTTGTTTATTTGGGACAATCAAATTGTTTTTTTTTTCCGAAAATGATTTTTAACGATAAATTACAATGTCACCTTAAAAGTTTTTTCTTCAACTCATCTGCTCATTTTGGCGATGCGAAAAAAATATTTTTGCTCTTTTTCTTTCATTTTCTATTCTTTTTTTTCTATTTTCTCGAAAAACGTAATAATCCGTTGAACAAAATTTGTTG
Source organism: Caenorhabditis auriculariae (assembly GCA_904845305.1). Taxonomy (NCBI): domain Eukaryota; kingdom Metazoa; phylum Nematoda; class Chromadorea; order Rhabditida; family Rhabditidae; genus Caenorhabditis; species Caenorhabditis auriculariae. The sequence continues at coordinate 2,269,357 of CAJGYM010000002.1, read as the reverse complement.
ACATTTACTCGTTCTCCGTTACAGAAACTAGGGCAGAAAACAAGTTTGATGTCTTGACCAGAAGTCTGTCAAGGTCAAAAGAGTTTGACCAGTGGCGGAGCCGCGTCGCAAGACTTTGCGGCGCGTGCCGATCGTCGACCAATAGGCGTGCACCACGGCCGCAGAGGTAGTGCAACGTCGAACAGGCAGTCGGCCGCCCTCTACTCAGTTGAGCTCCGGACTGTCCTACTCTCAACATGCTTCCTCAAAAGCTCGTTCTTATCGCGCTCGGTGAGTGATTATGCTTCAGATTGATTTTCAACTCTTCTCAGTTGATGGAAAGGTTGTTTTCCATTGAGATATATCAGTGAAACTAACCGCAAAAAAGCAAGAAAATCGTGTTTAATTCTGAACGTTTCAGCGATCGGAGCATGCAGCGCCATGTACTCCAAGAAAGACGACGTCGTCGAGTTGACTGAGGCCAATTTCCAATCGAAAGTTCTTGCCAGTGACGACATTTGGATTGTTGAGTTCTACGCTCCATGGTTAGTTTAATTGAGTTTGACTGATAAGCAAATTTGTTTGAAGGTGCGGTCACTGCAAGAACCTTGTTCCGGAGTACAAAAAAGCCGCTACCGCTTTGAAGGGTGTTGCTAAGGTCGGTATCAATTGAATAGAAGCGTGTTGAGCAATCTTTATTTTATTTTTACAGGTTGGAGCCGTCGACATGACACAGCACCAGTCTGTTGGTCAACCCTACAACGTTCAAGGCTTTCCTACTTTGAAAATCTTTGGCGCTGACAAGAAGAAGCCAACCGATTTCAACGGTAATAATTGGTTCCTTTTTTTTTTTAGTAAAACCAAGAATATGACTGTCACAGTGAGACACAGCAAACACGCCAAACTCTTCCTTGTGTGCCCAGTCGGCGGCGCTTTTTATTTACTTGCGCGACTGAGGTCAACTGACCCTTTTCTCGGTATTTACTCTCGGACTGCCAATCATCGCTGTTAACTCAAGAGTATTCAAAATAGAAAAGAACTATGTCATAAGAGCATTCAGACGTTTTCCAAATTTTTTGGCGGTATTGAGAAAAAAAAAGAAAATTTTGCAGCTTTTGACAATAAACAAAATCTCGCTTGCTAACTTTCTTTATGAGCGCAAAAATTAATAGCTGTTGTAAAACTGTTTGGCTTTTTATGAAAAAAAGTAATAAAAAAATTCTGTAAAAAAATGTGTGGAAATAAAAAAATTGTCGGAAAAGAGCGAACAGTTTTTTTTGGCTAAATTTTTGAAGTCAATATTATTTTCAGGACAACGAACGGCTCAAGCGATTGCCGATGCTCTTCTCGCTGAAGCTAAGAAAGCTGTCAGTGCCCGACTTGGCGGAAAAGGATCCTCAGGAAGCTCGAGCTCTGGATCTGGATCTGGATCTGGAAAACGCGGCGGCGGAAACGAAGTTGTCGAACTAACGGACTCCAACTTCGAAGAGCTCGTGCTGAACAGCAAGGACATGTGGCTCGTTGAGTTCTACGCACCATGGTGTGGCCATTGCAAAAACTTGGAGCCTCACTGGAAGGCTGCCGCCTCCGAACTCAAAGGCAAAGTGAAGGTAAATCCAATTTGGTTTTTTTGAAATTCTATTGAAATTTTTCTTTTAGCTTGGAGCTCTTGACGCCACGGTCCACACCAACATTGCCAACAAGTTCGGCATTCGCGGATTCCCCACAATCAAATACTTCGCTCCTGGATCGGATATTTCTGACGCTGCTGAGTACGACGGAGGCCGAACCACTTCTGACATCGTGTCCTGGGCGTCCAGCAAAGTGAATTTTTCCTCTTTTTTTGTTTGATTTTTTTAAACCTTTTAAATAATTTCATTCTTAATGATGAAAGTTTCAGGCCCAAGAAAACCTTCCACCACCAGAGGTCCTTGAAGGAATTAACCAAGAAGTTGTTGAAGGTTAGTTAAAATTCATTCAATTACAGTAAATGGTTTGCAGTCCTTGTTAGAAGCGCTAATAATTAAAGTCGATTAAAATTTTGAGCCCAAGTAGTTTTTATTCACAAAATGAAAAACTTGATTGTTTCGGAGGGAGGATATATTTTTTGAGGATATTGGCAAGCTTGTTCAAAAGTTAATTTTTATAGTTTGAAAATGTGTATAGAGATTTACCTTTTTATACATTTGGTTTCAGGGGCCTGCAAAGACAAGCAACTGTGCATCTTCGCCTTCCTGCCACACATTCTTGATTGCCAATCGGAATGCCGGAACAAACACATCGCCGTGCTGAAGGAGCTCTCCGAGAAGTTCAAGAAGAACCTTTGGGGGTCCGTCACAAGATTTTTCTCTTGGGCAAAAAGAAGTATTTCAGCTGGATCTGGGTTGAAGGAGGCTCGCAGCCGGGACTTGAAGAAGCTTTCGAGGTCGGAGGCTTTGGATATCCCGCCATGACCGCTTTGAACTCCCGCAAAATGAAGTTCTCCGTCTTGAAGGGATCTTTCAGCAAAGACGGCATTCACGAGTTCCTCCGTGATCTCAGTTTTGGCAAGGGCCGCACCGCTTCCCTAAGAGTGGGTTTTTTTCAAATATTTTTTTAAGAAGCGCTGCGAAAAAAACTTCTTGTTGAAAAACAGGAATCAATCAAAGCAGAAATCTTCCAAATTAATATTTTTTTTGAAGGAACATCCGAGTTTAAAAAAATCACTGAAAACATGATACCTAATGAGAATCTCAGTTCAGTTCATTTGAAATTTAATATCATTCATTCATATTGCCTTTTTTTGAAAAAAAGGTAATCACTTATTATTATTACAGAGCACCGAGTTCCCCAAAGTCGTCAAAACCGAAAAGTGGGATGGCAAAGATGGTGTTTTGCCCGCTGAGGACGACATCGACCTTTCGGACATTGACCTCGACAAGACCGAATTGTAAAACTTCTCATTTCATTCTCAAAGTCTTTTCCGCGAGATAGGACAATGCTTTTACTATTTTATGTGTAACTTATTTCTTTCACCGGGTTCTTCCTCCGATCATTAATAGCACCAAGGTGCCTTTGTTAACAAACTTTTCCTCGTCAAAGTTTGGTTCTGTTTTAATTGTGCTTTGAATAAATTCATTTTGATTTGATAAATGCATGCTATAATGAAACGATAACTATTTCATTGAAAGTTTAAGTCTTGAAAAAGAGCTTCTGGCCTAATTTAAACTTTTTGCGTAAATGATAAACTTGGCAAATCAAATTTCTCAGCAAAAATTTGTCATGTAAGATGCAAAAAAAAGGAGAGCCGATGTTTCCCAGTGTGAAACGTATATTAAGATTAACAGTTTAAAAAAAAATTTAGAAGAGATTAGATGAAATTTTTTTCAAATTTTGAGGGTCTTCAGTCTTCAGTCAAAACATTGGTAACAACTGATTTCGGAAAAAATTTCAAGGATGAATTAAATGACCTCCTTGGTAATATGTAATCTTGAGAAGCTGTCTTTCAAACAGAATTTTTCAAAATGTAGTGTTACGCAAAAGTTCGGCGCGACAAGTAAATTGTGGCTTCGCGTGCGTCTGCAACATCATAATCTCCGCACAGCCGCCGAATAGGATTAAAGACAAAAAACAAAAGGACTCCGTTTGAGAGAAGGCGTGTTACCCAGGTGATGGCACTAGCTGATAACTCTTCAGCTGCTACATTTTGTCCAATTTGAAGTTTCGAGCAGAGATCCGGTCTGTTTTTTTTCTCTCTCTTCATGATACCTGGGTCAACTTTTGATCAACTCGAGGCGGCTGACGCTACGAAAAAACATTTGTCCATCAACAGCAACGAACAGCTTGGAAACTGGAGTACCCAAGGACTTCAAGTGAGTTGATTATTTGCTGTCTTTGTTTATTATGACTAGAAAAACGTTTGAGATGTATACCAAGTCGGGAAAATGGCTTCAAAAAGTAATAGTGCTCCGAAAGACAGAAATTTCACTCTCTCAGCGTCATTCTGAAGATCAAAACGGAAAAATTGCCCTTTCGCTTGAAGTTCAATAGAACTAGTATTTTGAGTTTTCAAGTTTCAACCAATTCTAACAAGATTTTTTTTATACCTAACAATTTTATTTCAAAATTTCGTTCCATTTTATCTTTATCCCATTTCAAAGTCGTTATCCTCAACGAATTAAGCATCCTACACATTTTTTCTTAGCGAGATAGTTACCTGAAATTTTAGGACGATGGCGTTTGGATCATTACTGCGAGCTTCACAATTTTTACTATGACTTCAGGTATAAAACTTGATTTATCTAACCATCTTCAATGAAAAATTTCCCGAAATTCCTTCTCTTCTTAGGATTCGGCTTACTTGAATCCGGACGGGTATCATCAAAAGATGAGGTTAATATTATGGTTAAAAACGTCGTTGACGTTGTTTTTGGAGGTGACTGAGTTTATTCCTTGAAAATTCTCAGTATGTCTAAGGTCTGTCGTACTGGATGTTCGGGTTCGGATTCACTTTTGGAAAAACAGCGGGTTTCGTGAACAGGTACATTGGGCTTGGTAGTTTTTTTTTCGACGTGGAAACTTCAGACGAAATGACGGTAAAAGACTGCTTTTAACCTTTATAAAGTATTGAGTGTTCTAGGAAGGTTGGACTTACGCGTCTTTTATTTATCAGATCAGCTTTGCTACCACAGCCAACTCAATTGTTTCAGGTGAGAGTATGAGCAGCAAAAAATATATAATCTGGTCGAAACTGTGAAGTTTATCTATAAATGGACAATATTGACCTGTAAGTTCTCACCTTAAGATCGACTTTTTTTGATATATCAATGTGAGGATAACGCGAAAAGCCGCATTTTTTTTTGAAATGGTATTCAAGTTGGTCGCTGTCATAATGTCAACAAGAATTTGGAGAATGGCATAATCTGACCGGCTCAAAAAAGATCCCTTTTCTCGTTTTTTCAATGAAAATTTGTTATTTGCTCTTTATTATTTTTTTTTTTCGAGAAATTACTCTTCGTTGAGTAAGTTCCATGAGCTTTAGCCTTGATATTCTTGATATCCTAACAGATTCTTTTTATTATTTTTCCCGTTGCAACTGTTTATAATTAGAAAAAAAGTTTTTTTAGCCGGAATGGCGGAGCGAGTTCGATTGAAAGGCTACATCGTCTTCTCCTTTTTTTCATGCCTCTGGTACATTCTTTTGCCTGCTCATTGGCTCTGGGCGGAAGAAGGGCTGCTTTTCGAACTCGGAGTTATTGATTGGGCCGGATGTGCTGCTGTGCTTTTGTCATCCTTTTCAATCAAAATTGTTGTGCTTAAAGGTGCACCTCGTAGGCGGCATCGGAGGTTTTGTAGCGACGCTCTATTTGAAGCCCAGACAAGGAAGGTTTGGCAGCCGAGGAAAAAAACAACTCAGCAGTCCTACAAACGCAATTCTAGGTGAAGAAGCTTACATATTTTGGAATGACGAAACTTTATTCATAATTCATAAATATTTAGAAGAAATTCTAACAGGTGGGAATTGTTGGAACTTCTTTGAAAGTTTTTCGGATCATCTAAACTCATATCAGTTTGAAAAACCGGCTTCTATAGCTTTTTTTCGGAATTATGACGCTCGAAGGCTTTGTAATCAACAATTTTTTTCAGTAAAAAAATGGTTTATTTAGTCATTAAGCGTCATAGCTTCGCTAAGAATTTAAAGGCAAAATGTTGTTTTCATCCGATTTATAACTGGACACCTCTTTTCCATTCATTTTCAAGCACGGCTGGTTAGAAAAATTTTCAAGGTTTTTTTCATTAGATAGAAGAACCCCAATGAATGAAGATGTTAAAATCACATTCTCAGGTGCTTTCATGCTTTGGTGGGGTTGGCTAGCATTCAACACCGGCTCGACCTACGGCGTCAGCCATGGGAAGTGGCAGCTGGCAGTCAAGTTTGTAGTCAATTTGAACAGTTTCGCAATTTGATTGCATCAAAGATCCGCTGTGGCAACCATTTGTGCTTCTACAGGCGGTGGTTTAACAGCCCTTCTCATTTCCAAAGTTTTTGTCAAAAACATCCAGGTGAGTTTTCAGCCCTCTCATTCATTTTCGTCATTTGTTCAGGTGGATATGATAATTGATGGCCTTTTGGCGTCTCTAGTTTCGAGCACTGGTAGGGATTCATACTCTTCTATAAAGTGTAATTGAATATTATTCAGCATGCTGTTCCTGTTATACGACGTGGCAGGCCCTGGTTGTTGGGAGTATTGGAGCTGGACTAGCACTGTTGACTTATCCTGTGCTCGAGTGGCTTGAAGTATAGTGAAAAATTGATTAAGGCAACGTTTCTGCATTGAAAAATTTTCAAGTGCTAACCGCTGAAAACTTCGAATCAAAACCGAGACACCTCCTGAAATTACACTTGTGGATTTTCTCAGAAATCTGTCATGTTTTGAGAACCGATAACTTTCAATCTTCGGGCTTTTAAAACTGCTCATTTTCCTATTTTTCGAAGTTTTATGATTAAGATCATCTGTTTTTTCTACTACAAAAAGGTCAAGGTCATTGTTTTACAGAAGCATAAATCCTTTTTTGTGCTCAGACTAAAACGAATTTGAAAGAACTTTAGCTTATATTCAAGTAACGCTTAAAGTCTCACTGCAGTTTCAGAAACGCTATTTACCTCATTGGGCTTCTTCAGATTATTTTTATATGCAACAGCAGAAGATTCATTCAGGTAGACGATCCAGTCGGAATCGTTCCAGTTCATGTCGTGGGTTCCATCTGGGGAATGGCCAGTGCAGGCATTTTCGCTGAAGAGGATAAACTTAATGTGCTTTTTTTCATTTATTTTCAAAGAAAACTACTTTTCATCATCCTTTTTTATGATTTTTCATGTTAGTCTTGCAGTGGGAAGTAACTCGTGGCAAGAACGGATTACTCTATGGCGGCGGATATTCTTTGTTACTTTCTCAGTTGCTGGCTCTTTTAGTAATCTCTATATGGACTACAGTCAGTGTTTTGTTGATCATTTATGTGAGTGATATATTTTTTCTCCTCTCATGGACTTTTGAGGTTTCAGAGCTTACAACACTCCAGAATTGGATTGAGATTAACAAAGTACGAAGAAGAAATAGGAGCAGATTTGAGAGAACATGGTCTCAGTGGACTATCAGTCAACACTTATCGAGTAGAGAAAAAGTTGTCCCCTGAGTGAGACAAATTTTCAGAAAAAAAAAATGAAGTCATAAACTTTCCAGAAGTTTGACGAGAGTTGTGCTGTTCTTGATGCGCTGGAGAGCTCGTTCGCAAGTAGGAGCCTTAAGGAGAAGATTGGTGGGCAACTTCATATCTACCTTATCGTTTTCATTCATATCTTTTTACAGATTTCTGGACAAAGCGATTTATCCGTTCAAACAATTAATGAAGAAAATCAAGGGTTCGAACTTCGACAACGCTGAAAAATAGACTTCTTTCAATATTACTCCAGTTTTTAAAAAGAAAATTTTCGCAAACTGCAGCTAACTTGTTCAACGTTTTTTTATCTAATCGTTAAAAAAATTTTTTTGAAAAACTAAAAGGTTCATTTCATCAATTTACGCCTTTCTGCTGTGCTGATTCGATTCTGATTTTGTTTTTTTCAGATTGTTAAGTTTAACCTTTATAAATAACTTTTTTTATTGATAGATTTTTTTGCGAACACAAAAAAATCCAGAAGATGAGCTGAATGTGAGGTTTCATTAAAAACCAGAGAATATTCAAAAGAAATGGCTATAAAACGTATTAAGTGATTAAAATCTGCCCGGTGATTTCCCAAAGAATAGTTACCATAAGTCCCTGAAATCTCCTGAAACACCAACCTACTACAAACTAAAAAGACAAGAAATAAATAAAAATCAATTTGTAACTTGCGCGGAAATCTCAACGAACTAAAAACAAAAAGGACAAAAAAATGTGCAAAAAGATGTGACATTTCCGTAAATTCGACTGAAAAAAATATTTCTCTTTTTGATTTGAGCAGCAATTAATAACAGAAGAGCTTATTTTATTACGAGCAAAAAGAAACTTGAAAAAAATAAAAATCTTGCGTTTTGACATTTTCGAGTTGTAAAAAAAGCTGAAATGAAAAAAATTCCTAATATCTGATAATAAAACTTTTCAATTAATGTCTTTTTTTATTTTTTTCTTTGATGAAAAATATTTAGTGAAATGCCGAAATATTACTTGAAACAGAAAAAGAGTGAAAAAAATTGAGTTCCAAGGTTTTTGAATGGTTTTGGAGTTTGGTCCGCAAACACTTTTACGAAAAAGTGCTACTCATCGCTTCGAATTCTGTCTCACTGTATTTGAAAAAAAAATTTTTTTTGCCTTTTTAAGTGGTTTTTCTCTCAGTTATTGAATTTTCTTATCTGCGTTTCATTTTCGATTTCTCTGAGGTCATTTTGATTGTTTTTTAACATTGAGTATTGACTTTAAATTTGTTTTTAAAAGTGTCCTCAATTTTGGAGTTTGGTGATATTATTAAGCTAACCTTCATTTCTTTTTCTAAATTTTTCCAGTGTTTTTTTCAAAAGTTAGAATACTCGTCTTTGTATGGAATTTATTAAATTTGTTTATTACATAAAAATTTTTTAAAATAACTTTTAAAAATAATGCGTTCCCATTTCTTTTTGCTTTTATATTCATTCAAAAAGACGCGAATCTTTTTTTATTTATTTCAATATTTTTTTCTGAATGTTTTTGTATTTCTTGCCTCGCTGTTTTATCAGTACAATATCTGTGTCGCTTTATTAAATTGATCATGATTTCAGAATGCCTTCGAAGAACGCAGTAATTGTTACTCAAGTCTACTCAAATATTAAAATCAAGGATATTCCAAAGTGGGAAGCTGGTGCCGCTTTTGCAAGTTTGTGACATTTCAATTTACCTGTTAAACAGAAATATTTTAGCTCGTGTCATCGTGGATCGTCTGACTGAACTGATGGATCAGTTTGATCTACAACATTCTTCCTTGACATGGTGATATTTTCATTATGTTTTTTTGGGGAGCGGTAGAAATTGTTGTGTCATTTATTGCTATTCAATAGTTATACTAAAGGATCAAGAAAAAAAAAGCCCGAATTTAACATCATTCACAAAAAAATGTTTCTCACAAGCTTCTGAATCAACAGTCAGAATGCACGTTGGTAAAAAGCTTAGTAATCTGAATAAGCGCAAGTTGTCCTTTTTTTATTTCAGTTGAAAACATTTTTGAACTATTGTAAATTTAGTTTTCTTGAAAAAAATCCTTTTTGGCTTTCGAAAAAGGAATGCGAAACAGTAGGTTTTTGGAAATCAAAACAGTTTTCAAAAACCAAAACCTCTATTGTAAGCCATTTTTTTGCCGGTTTGCAAAAAAATAATTTAAAAAAATACCTCAATTATCACACAGATTATATTTGTTACGAACACTTCACACTTATGATCAACCATCAGAAAAAAAACTTGAATAATAAGAAAAGCTACAAAAATGTGAGACATAATATTTTGGCCAACCTGAAATTCAAACAAATTTTTTCAGCCTCAGACGTCAAGCAGTGGTTATTTCTTGCAAAGCGCAAGTGGAAGAACAATGCGACAAGTTTTTAAACATTTAAAAACAGTTTAGAACAACCGTATTCAGGGTAATAACACTCAAAAAGGAACAAGAATTGCGTCCTGACGAAATCGGTCGTGTCGTATTTTTGCACGGGTATTCTGAAACCAGAACGCAGGCTGAAGGCAGAAACGCCTTCGTTAACATTCCGCCAGAGCTTCGGTCTCTTCCAACCGATGAGAAGAAGATGAGAAAAGATCTCGTTGAGAACACGCACCTTGGAGAGTTCTATGGTGCTATTCTGCACGAATTATTACATTCGGTTTGTTTTTTTATGCTTAATAGGGATTTGTAATTGGTTCTTTCTTTAAATTCTTTCAGAACGTTTGGTGATGTACCGAAAATATCAAAAGTTTCTGTTCAACTTCTTTGTTGTTCTCAAAGCTTGAAAACGACCAGTTACAACAAACTTTTGAGATTTTCTTCATCATTTAGGTGACCTTTCTCACAAGCTGAGAAGTTTTGCGAGTCGAAACTTTCCGAATCTTTTTATGGCAAAAAAATTGAAAAAAATGAAATAATCATCCTTGTCAGTGTTTTTTTCTCAAAAACCCAATAAGAAAAATCAAAACACATGTTTTGTCGTGATGAGGGATTTGTTGGAAAAAGGTTTTTTTGAAAATAGCTTAGATTTTTTTGATTTCAAACGAAGAACTAATATTAAAAACATTTTTTTCAATTTGTTACTTTAGCAAGGAGCTATGCACTTTCGCTACGGAGTCATGTCGGGAAAACTCAACATCACAAAGTAAGTTTCCCTATTTGATCACACTTAATATTACTTCTCTTTCAGCTGGCTGTTCCCCGACATTGCTGATGAACGTTTCGAGAAGGGCGGCTTCGTTGATCCTCATACGCAGTGCCTTCTCTACTTCAGCAGATTCACTCGCTTCCACGAAGAACGGAAACTTCCGATCATGTTCAAAGCCGACAAAGATACAATGAAAATCACTGTTAAATGCGAGGACCCAATTGCGTTTGTCAGCTTTTTCAAAGAGTAGGTTTCAATATTTTCTATTTTAAGCACATCTTTTGAATTGTTTCTTGATAATTTATCCGTATTTTTAACCGTAAAAAAAATGATACCAGCCAGCAAATGTGTTGCTAGAAAATTTGGAAACAAAGTCTTTGGTGTTTTTTTCGAGTCATTGTTTTTTTAAATCCCATAAAGTAGAGCAATTGTTTGCAAAAAATAACATAGTGAGGGATTTTAAAAAAAAATTGAAAAAGTGTTGATGAATTTCAAATAGAAAGAAAAAAATTGATTATTCCATTTAATAAGTTCTAATTTTTGCAGCTCGAGCTATACGGAGAACCACCAATTCTTGCCACCAAAAGATCTGGTCGAGTACCTGCCGAAAAAAGATTTTGACGCATTCACGGTGATTACTCAAAATGCTCATCAGTTTTACATCTGCCGTTCTAACCTCTAAAGCTTGTCATCAAGTGGTTATTACATACTTTAATCAATTTTTTTGAAAGTTTTATGCCAGTTCATTTTGTTTTTCTTTTTTTGGAACTCTAATGTTGAAGATATTTTTGCTCTTTTCTAGAATTTTAACGCCGAAGCTTTGTTTTCTCTTTTTGGAATTCTAATACCGAGGCTTTTTTTTTGCTTTTTTTGGAATTTTAACGCCCGAGCTTCGTTTTTATTTTTTTTTTTTGGAGCTTTCAAGCCGAGCCTTTCGCTTAGTTTTTTCTTTTTTTGGAATTCTACTACCGGGTCTTTCTAAACCTGCGTGTATGACAAAAATCAACTACAGGTGTTTATATTTCGAGTAATTTGTACTTCACCGGTTAGACGATCTCATATACGATTTGGTTTTTCTTTTGAATGAAGGTTCTCTCCCTGTTTTTTTAAAATTTCAACGCAATAAAAATCAAATAGCATTTATTTGAAAAAAAGTTTCGACTACAAAAAAACCAACCAGTAATAAGAAACCCTCGAACTATGTATGAACTTAACGAATGACAGTGGTAGTGAAGCTATCGAAAAATTGAACTTGGTTATCGATAAAAATTTGAAGTTAATAAAAAAATAGAGACTAAGAAAGTTATTTAAATTTCAACATGGTTGAAAAAAATGAAAAACAAGCAGTTGAGGCTGAAAGAAATGCATTTGAACAGTTCATTTAAAAAAGAGTTCTTTAAATTTAATTTTGAGCAAAACGATTTATCTCAAAATACCATTAATCCGCGTATCTTAATTTTGCTGAGGAATTTTTTTCCCACCTCCGTAGGAGTTAATTGCGTTTGTCAGAGCTAAACAGGCAGCAATGACATGACAAATGTTAACAAATATCATTGCAACACGGTAGAGCGTGAAAGTGAAGCAAAGTCGGACGTTTTCGCTGGAATTCAATTGAAATTGTCCCTCTCTAATTATTTCAAACTTACCGAACATCGTGCTTCGGATTTAAAGGAAGACACGGCCAAAAAAAGCGCAGTTTTGTGAATTTAACGACGCCCCATACGAGGGAGACAAGCTTTATGCAAGACGAAAAAAACACTGGATTTGCCAAAGAAAGTCGTGGCTCGTGTGTGAATAAAATGAACATCATGAGCGGTAGTGGTACCTGGAAAGTTTCACGAAAACTAGTCATTTGTTTTGATAGTTTTAATCAGTTCAAAAGCTTCTCTTGAGCTTTCAAAAAGTGTAGGTTCTATGAATGTACAAATGATGATCTGACCGATTTTTCCGCCTTTCTCGTCTTTCTATCCTCGGAAATGTCAGAAAAAAATCAATAAAAAAATTAAATTAGAATAAAAAAACGATTTATTTTGTTTTCCGCAAGAAGTCCTTTTTTGCTGGAAATACTTTGGTGACCAGTTCAAGGACTTCACCACCACTGTTGTGGGCTTTGCTGATTTAAAAGCAAGGTGTATCAGCGTGGGATTGGCACACAGGCCCAGAGAGCCGTGAGTAATGGTCCGCAGATCACAACAAAAAGTGAGCCTCTCGGCATATCCGCAACAAATGCTCTCCCTTGTTTTTTTGATGTTCATCTCTCTCTCGGACAAAATTTTTGACACAGGTACGTTTGTGTTATATGCCGAGTGCACTTGAGGACGTTTCTCATGAGAAAGTTCTCAACTTTTTTTCTTACTAAAGGATTAAAAAAAAAAAAAATTTAGTATCTAAATTATAGAAATAAAGATAATTTTTATTTATTGCTCGTAAGATTTTTTTCTTAATTTTTTTCAGAAATAATACTTTTTGAAAGCATTTCACATTTTTCATTCCTTCTGATTGGTTCAGAAAAAAACAAAGTGGTTATAAACTCAAAAAGCAAAGTTTAAAAAAAGTAAAAAAATTAATTCTCAAAACTGGGTGAAGTTATTGATGAAAGGCTACTTTCACAGCGGAAGTCGGAAAAACCCATCTGGGACATGTTCTTCGAAAAAGTCAATAATTTGGGAAATTCCATATACCAATCACTTTTTCATGAAAGTTTTGGCAAGTTGTTTGTAGTTTTGACTCAGAGATAAGTAATTATATGCAGAATTTATGAAAAAAAAACAGAAACCGAACAAGGGTTAGGTTTCTATTTCTCCCTCAGCTCCAAACTTTTTCTCACAGCTCCAAACTTTTCTTACACAAAATTTCATTTTTTTTTTTTTTGAAACGCTTTGAAGCATATGTCGAATAGTTCTTTTTGTGAATGGCAAGTTCGCGGTTAATGGGTCTTGGACCAAGACGCAAAGAAAGTATCACAGCTCATAAGATGAATAACAGGGCCATCAATGCGAACGAGATTTCGTGCAAACGTATTTCAAGGTTTCAACGAAAAGGTGAGCTCAAAAATTGAAATTACCATAGGAAATCTGTCCTATGCCTTGAGATTTCAAAGACCTCTTTTTTTGGCTGAGTAATATAAAGTCTGAATAGTTTATTTTGAATAATTTCCCTGAAAGTTACATTGAAATAATCGGATTGATCTAAATATTTTTCGCCTCTCGCTTTTGAATCGAGTTAAAATGTCTTGAAATCCACACAAAATCATTGAAATGAACAAACTTAAAAAAGTAGAGTTTTGATAAATTAAAGCTTGGTCACAGAGAAAAAAATTTTAGATTTAAATTGAGGTAATCTGATTTACAGTTGAAAGATTTCCAGAAAAAAACTGTGTTTGCTTGGAAGGCGGTATTGATAAAAATGGTTTCGGGAATTTCCCAAAATTTTTTGCCATACAGCTTACAATGTACTCTTTGTATGGCGAAAATCTGCAGTTCAAAGAACAAACCTCTTCAAGGGTAATAACCAAACTTTTGGCGAGGCGGGCGACGAACACGTTTTCCTGTTCGTACTTGAGCGTCAAGCACACGTCGATCATCTCAAATAGGTAGACGACCAGGCTGACGGCAGTGAAGACAAAATAGCCCCAAGCGGCAAACCGCGCAATGTCGGTTTGGAAATTATGAAGAAACTCAGCGATTCTGAAAGATAATTATAATCGACAAACTAGTCTTTCTGTCAAATTGACTTTTTCTACTTTCGAATTTTGGCCATTTACTAATGTAACAAGTTTCACTGAAACATCGTGGGTAACTCGCCTTACACAAACTAATAGATCCGCAAGAACATCTAGAGTTGAAGCAAAAAGCGTGATGGTGGCAATAATCATTGCTGGAGCGGCACATTCTACGGAGCTTCTGAAATAAAAAGAAAAAAATATGATTCTTTAATTTCTAGGGACAGTTTAAAAAAGCAACATGGTTGAAAACTTTTGGCGTCTCGAAACAAAAATTGACGCAAGTCGACGAAACTCTCAAGCTCTCCTTTTTTTGAATTTTACACCAAGAAAAAAAATTGAACTACCTGGGAGTGTCGCTCCAAACAACGTAGACCATATTGGTAGAAGATGAACCAAAGCTGACTGTTGAAATAAGCAGCGAACGTTCTCGAACAATGGTATGCGGAGGATAGTGGGGGCGTCCAGGCACAGCTGTCTTGCAGCGGAGCCGCCCAGAGCAGCAAACGTCACCAGATCAACAGCTCATCAGTTGAATCTCTGATTTTATTCCTTTCAAAATCTCAATTTCGCTTCAATTATTGAAAAGTTCCAGTCTTTTATGTACTTTGCCCGTTTCAAACAAAATGTTCAAGGTTCTTCAATGAATATAAATTTATTTTACATCTATACTGGATCATTCATCCGCTGCTCTTTCAAATTTTTGAATCTATAATAGAGGATGGCGAAAAAACATTGATGCCAGACCATTCTGAACGAAAGGAAAAAGCAAAAAAAAAATCGAACTAAACAGCTAACCAAAAGAAGGGGCTTCGTAGTTTTTCAAAGCTAGTGTGATAAGTCACAACTTCCATTTCTCTTCCGAATTCTGATGATTCATTCGTTTCAATTAATTTCTTTATTTTCTCTAGCACAACCTTCAACTCACAGAGCTTTCTTGTAGCTGAGTAGATGATAAGTAACTTTGACCTGAAATTTTTTACTCCGAGCTGACAACTGACTCTTTTTTGCAATAGTTAACAAGAATCAGACGTTTGTTGGGAAACTATCATCATTCATTGCAAGATACACAACTTTACTTGTCACGAAGCTGTTTATTCAGGATGATTTGTTTCAATATTAACACGTTTCATGGTTTAACACACATTTCAGGTCGAATGAAATCTTACAGCGGCAGGAGAATAACGTTTTGTGGGATTTACTAGCGTTGACTCATATTCAATATACAGATTTTTCTAGCTGTCGAAGAAAATGTTACACATGAAAAAATGTACAAAGCTACTAAGAAGAAACTATTCGAAAATTAGGATGGTTCCGTTGGTTTGACGAGGTGCAGGGGGCAGAATCACAGTGTTCTGTTGAGCTTTCCACGCCAGCGCCACACTTGTTTTCTCTGTAAAATCTTCACGATAAAAATACAAAATCAAAAAAAAAAATTAAAAGTCTGATTATGTTAAAGTTAACCCGCAAGGACATCTTCTACGCCGCATTCTTTGCCCAGGGCCACAAGTTGTCGTGCAAACGCTCCACTGTGACCAGCGAGTCCAGTCACACTGAAACGGGAAACCTGAGTATCATTTCACAAACACTCAGAACACCTGAAGGTCGGTCAAAGAACTGCTAATCTCGGTTGCTCTAGGAGATGACTCATCTGTCAACTTTAACAACTCGTCGAGCCCACTTTCAATCTGAACAGATTCTATGACAAAATATAACAGCTTTTGTTCAATTTATCGCGAATTCAAAGCTGTTCAAAAATTTTGAACAAGTTGCTTTAGAAGATTTCATTTTTGCACCGGTAAATTCAGATTTCCTATTGCCACGGAAAGATTAGTTCTCTTGACAAGACTAAAGTTGACCTGTCTCGTGATCGTCAAAGCAATCTCAACTGAACGGTGACTACAAATTCTCAAGTGAGCTAATCCATCACGAGAAAACGGATCTGAACCTCGGCCTCGGTGGTTTCGACGCTCATTTCCGCCTGAGAGCTTGTTTTTTGTGGTTTCTGTGTGCAGCGTTGTTCTTCGTGAGACTTGCCGACGCACTCGCAGTTGCTCACCAAGTCCGCTACGAAAAAAAGTCAATTTTTTATGATTTATCACTGAAAAACCTTGGTCTCCGACACAGAAACGTTTACGTTCCATCTCGAATTCCGAGTCGCAGTCGCTCCACGGTGACCATTTCGACCACTGGCACATCTGAAACTGTTTTTTTTTTCTTTCTTTGAACTCTTTACCCATAAAATAAGTGATATTCAAAAAGCAAATTCTGATTCAAAGCTTCATTTTTAAGAGGGACAATTTTCATCGAAAAAAGTGCTTTATATTAATAACGTTCAAATTCAATTCAATTTCGAAAAAGAAATTTAAAAAAAGTGTGATTACCGCATATGGATATTGTGTCGTCGTGTAAATCGAAGCAGAATCTTTACGATCATAATTTTCGCTTGCTTTGCGGTTGAGCTGAAAAACTATTGTTGTTTTTTTTTTCAATCAGCCTAATCCAAATAATGAATATCAATTGAAAAACCGGTGAACCAACAAAAGATTATCTAATGGTTGAAAAGGTGCTTTGGTCTCTCAAGTTCTGATACAAATAACTCCTGTGGAAGCTCACTTCAACTCGTCCAATGACGGAGTCGATAGGAACATAACGATCGACGTTCTCTTCTTGTCGCGAGGAGCTTTGAGAATAAAATCCTCTATTATTTTCCCGACTGTTCTGACGTCCTCTTTCACTAAGGTCTAGATTATAAGCCGTTAGACCTCTGAAGCAGCTCTGCAAATAAAAAAACTACTCGGTAAGACCGTCATGTTACATACATTATCTACTTTGCAAGGCCTGTCCTCCATATCCAAGCCATCAGGACACTCGCAAGACAAATCCGGCTTCATAGGACCGCCTCTGATCGTGTTGACTCTGTCACAGTATCTCCTGCGTATTTGTTGGCCTTCCTGGACCATCAATAGTTTCCTCTCATTAGATACTGTGTTACCCGACAACGCTGACAACCACACCATTCACCCCAAGAAGACCATTCGCAAGAAGGCGTCGGATCTTCACAAGGCAATGGATTGGGACAAGGCTTTGTATCAAAAGATTCTCCTGGGCAATGACACTGTGGCGGTCTGGCACGAACTGAAACTCAGAATTACCCAGGTGAACATGAAGTTGTATTAACTCACGAGCTAAACCATAAGAAGATTGTCGTTTCCCTCGATGAACTATCGGAATAATCGGAGATAGTCCTATTAGGGTCATTTCTAAACCGATTATTTTTATCATAACAGAAACTATTTTCACCAGAGCTTTTAGGGATGGTGTACTGATCAAGAGGAGCAGCAGCAGGTGGATGTCGGTCGAAGTCTTCCTGTTTATTTGAAATTCTGAAGAATCTTTTTTTTCTACCCACTTGGAAAGAAACTTGGAACGGAGGAGCAAACGTTTCAGAGCTGTAGCCTTCTGGATTACAGGCTCGATTTCTTTTCGTGATGCCGTCTCTCCCACAGCCGATGCAAGGCGACCACTCCGTCCAATTCTCCCAAAAGCAGCATGGGCCTGAAAATTCGTCATGGATTTCGCAAATTCTCAATTTTTCCTGTACCTGCATCGCAAACTTTTTTCTCTGAAGAAGAACCGCCGCAAGTACCTCCAGAAGATTCGAATCCATTACGGGAAGGTGATCTTCGAACCTACAATTTCCAAGATGATTTTATTTTTTGTACAGACTAGCCTCGCTCTGATTGAGATTCTTGACAATTTTCGCCCTTGCTATGAGTGCTTGCTTGGCTTCTGGAAATAGAGTTGCCATGAAAAACATGAACACAATCAAACCGGCTCTCAACTCTGAGCTAGAATCATCGTGCTCCAGCTCATCTAAGCTTGGAATGTGCAAAAATTCATCGGTTATGCATCTGTTACAAAAAAAGTTCAAAAGAAGTGAAAAACTTTTTTATACTTTCGATTTCTTTCGCAGAAACCTCTTCCGCAACTGACAGAACAACCAGACCATTGGGACCATTCTCCCCAATAAGGGCAAGACGCGATTTGGCAGAATCTGAGCATTATTTCTTGATCAGAAACTGAGACTTAGATACCTCATCTCATTTGCTGGTCCAGTACACTCATATCCATTCACGCATTTCCTTAACCTAAAAAAAATCGAGTTTTTCTTTGTTCAATTTAATCTCACCTTTTTTGAGATCCTTGTCCACACGTTGTAGAGCAATCTGACCATTCTTCCCATTCACTCCATTTCGGACACTCTCTCACTGGGCAGCTCGATTGATCCTGCGCAGGCCCTTCACAGTCAGCTCCGTTTGTTCCGTATTGGCAAACTCTGAAAAGAACCTATTTTTCACAAGAGAAAAAAATCTTGCAGAAAAATAATGAAGACCTTTTTATTCATTTTAAATACACATTTTAGATACTTTTTTTTACCTGTTGCGAAGCCGGAAAGTTTCTTCTCCACACTTTTTCTTCACAAATCGACCATTGAGTCCACTGTGTCCACTCTGGACAAGGTTGTTGGTTACAAAGTAGCTTTTCTTCGGATGCTCCTTCACATGAATAGCCGTCAACACAGTTTCTTGATCGATACTGTAAAGAAAAAGTTCATATTTCTACTAAATCGGTCGAGAATAATTAAGTTGAGATCATTTGACGAAACTTTTTAAAAAAAACGTGGATATT
The DNA here is from genome assembly GCA_904845305.1 of Caenorhabditis auriculariae. NCBI lineage: Eukaryota > Metazoa > Nematoda > Chromadorea > Rhabditida > Rhabditidae > Caenorhabditis > Caenorhabditis auriculariae. The sequence goes on along the minus strand of CAJGYM010000002.1, from coordinate 2,250,619 downwards.
TTTATGAATTTTTTTTTTTCGATTGATAATACAAATTATCATATGAACCTCTTTAGCCTTTCTAATAAAAAAATGAAAGTTCCGAAACTGTTTTTTTCATAATTTTCGCTGAAAAAAATTTTTTTCTGAGGCCAACCCCCAAAAAAACTTTTTTTAGATGATTTAAAAAGATGATCGGATTGATAGTTTTGAGGACCTTCATCGGGTCTGAGAGAAAAATTTCTTAGATAATTTCAAATAATTTCTTAAAAAAGTTCTCAACTGTTTCTCCTCCGCCACAAGTTTTCGAGCACTCGCTCCAGCTGCACCATTCTCCCCAGTGCGGACACGGTCCTCTATCACATGGTCGCTCTTCACTTGGCGGCCCAGGGCAAAAAAGTCCATTCTCAAAGTGAAATTTGTACAAGTTTCGAGAAACTACCGTACCTGACAAGTTCTTGAACGGCGTTCAACCCCACGGCCGCACGTTTGCTGGCAACCGGTCCACGGAGACCAGTCAGCCCATATTGCGCAAGGCAGTGAATCGCACGGCTCTACTTCCTTGAAATTGGTGGCGTCGGTAGTTGGAGTGCAAACGGCAACGAACTATGCTGGGTCCAAGGCAATCGCGGCCGTTCTGGCAAGTTCGAGTTCGTTGCTGTTCACCTCGGCCACAAGTAGCTGAACAAAATGTCCACGGAGACCAAGAAGTCCAGAGAGCGCATTGAGGTACTGAACAAGCAACGAAAGCTACACCAGGACAGCCAAAGCCTGGAAAAAAAGAATACAAGAGTTTACTGTTATAATATTCAAAGTTTGGCCAGAATATTACATGGTAAACGTATACTTACCAAAAAAAAACTGATTTCGCTAAACTTCAGACAACAACAATAACATTGAGGTGTTTTTTTCAGTAAATGAGAAAAAATCTTTCGATAAAAATCGCCATCAAAACTATGAAAAGAAAGTAAGTTTGAACAAAGATTTTTCTTGAAACTATTCAAAAAATCTTTGAGAAATAAGATACTAGTACTAAAAGGGGACTTATTATCTTAAAAAAGTTATACGGGGATGTTGATTAAATGCGGAAGTTGACCTGAACACTGCCTAGTCTTTGTCGAAGAACCACAAGACGCACTGCAGGAGCTCCACTCGCTCCATTGCGGCATGATTTGTCCTTCTGCTTCCGGTGGCGCAACGTGATAACAGTCATCATTCAACTGAAAAACGAAATTGAGTTTTTCATGGAGAGAGATAAACTACGCAAGGAGGCCGGGGTGCACAGGGATCTCCTTGCCGTGCCGGACAAGGAGAGAGATCCATTTGGTACAAAGTTTTCGCACAATCGGCATTTGCTGGAAACAAGTTTTTCGAAAGGAATTGAGAATCGCACCTCTGGTTGATTTTGTTAGGTTTATCAGAAAACTTGGAATAGATTCTCGTAAAAAATGACGATAATATTTTTTTCAGAACAGTCGTTTTCACTTTGATCATCTTCATTGAATAGCATTTCAGTCTTTTTCTGCTCATCGTTGAGATCTTTTTTTATGAAAAGTCTAGGGAGCTTAGCCCCCAATTATTTCTAGTTGCGAAGTATTTTTTCCTAAAGATTCCAACACAGAATTTGAACCAGATCTGCGTTATAATTAAAAACGTTTTCTCAGTATTGTAGAGTAAAATGAATTTACGTGGACAAGGATAGCCAAATCGCCCGGAGTTAGCACTGTTCAACTGCAGTCCTCTGTGCATCACGATAGGACGAATAGGAGAGGATTCCTCTCGAGAAGCTTTAAATCCACAAATATTTTTATAAAAAGCCAATCACAACTTTTATATTCTTTGGACATTTCATGGTATCGCGGAGAGTCTGTGAAAGGATCTCGAGGAAAAGCGTCGTTTGTCGCTTCCACTTCCACTTCATCTTCCAGGACTTTCATGACCTGATGATTTTTTTTGAATATGAGTTTATTCTTTGATTCACCGCATAACGGTTGTTGTTCACTGAGAATTCATCGTCGCCAGAAACATGGTCTGATTCTGGGAAGAAGGAATCTGCCAACCTGTCTTCGACTTCTGGAACCACTTTTGGTTTTTGTTCTCTACGATCCGCTTTGAACTTCTCACCTTCACTTCTTCCCATTTGTAATGTCTCTCGGTGAAGATGTGATATTCTATGAGAGATGTCACTGGACGTGAAGGGAGCGCATTTTTCGACCAATTCATAAATGATAGTCAATGGGTCGATGGTTGCATCAGGGTGCAAAGTCATTTCTTTTTTTGTCTTCGCATACAAACTGCATACTCCCAGAACCTAAAAATGGATATCGTAGCGTAGGAATAGCGCAAATTGAGACCTTGTTCTTCGATTTGGAGAACTGAGCTACATAGCAGTACATCATGTTTTCAATACATCGCTCTACACACTTTTCTGCTGTTGAGAGCTCAACTCTGAAATTGATGGCAAGAATAAAGTTGGTTGGAATATGAACAAATTGAACCTTTGCAAAACGTCTCCAGAGTTTATCCTGTAGTGTTTCATGGTGCAGACGCGAAGAGAATGTCCTGGAAAAGTTGGGCTTTCAAATTTTGAGCTGAACTGTGAATACTCTAGATGAAAAAAAAAACTCGCTAAGGGCTAATGGTAAGGAATCAATTTACAATTGTTGAGAAAGTAATAGGGTTTACGTATTTTCGAATGTATGATGAAAATGTATCATGATTTATCTGTCTTACACTACCAATAATTGAAAGTATTATAGACAGTATCTTGAATCTTGATCTTAAACTCGATAGTTCCTAAGACTTTCAAAAAAAAAAATGCAAACTTCTATCCCGTTTTTCAGAGCAACTCCAATGGTTTGTGCCATTTTCTACTATTTCCAGGCTCATCTAGCCGGTACAGTAATATATTGAGTCACAAACCTATGCGTATCGAGTAGAAGACGTGCAGAAGTATGAGTAGGCGCATAGGGAAGACGTCAGAAAAATGGCTTACAAGACGATGTTCCTGGTTGCTTGTTCAGTCTCGCTTCATCGACGGCATGCAAATTGAGACTTCAATGGACATTTCACGGAGATTCACGACAAGCACACACATTTGGTGAGAAAAAAACCAGATGCCATATATTCGCTACTAAGGATTGGCGAAATGTTGCGTTTTAATTGAACTCGTGGCGCCGGCTGGTCGCTTGCGCAATGTCTACCTCGGAACTGTTCAGGAGAAGAAAGACCTTTTTTTTGGGCAAAATTTAAGAAAACAACTAAGAGTTACTTCAAGGTATTTGACGTGAGTTAAGAAAAAAACATTCGAAGTCAAAAATTTTTTTCTTAAAAAAATAGCTCAGTTTCAGTTTCTAGAGTAAATTCAAGTTTTAGTCGTCCTTTGAAAAAGCAAGTTACTCGAAATTGGTAGGTTTTCCAGAAAAAAACCCCGGGGAAGTACAATTATGAGCCAAAAAAACTCAGAACTTGTTGGCGCTTCAATGGCAAACAAGTAAAAAGCAGAGCATTTTCTGAAACAGAAATTGAAATGAAATAGAAGAAAGAAGTTTGAAATTTCATGAGCTTATTACTTTAAATGACTTTTCTGGAAAAAGTGAGAAGTTCTCAAATGAATCAGTAAATATGTGCACGAAAATTTCATTTCAGCTTTAGGTCTTGCTTTTTTAAACTAAGAATGCGGAGGTTTTCAAATTTTCTTTTTCTCAGATTTTCAAAGTGGGAAGTAAATTTTGAATGAGATTAACTTTATCAATTTGATATCAAAAACATTGAAGATGATAAGATTTGACACGACTTAAGAATGGAGAAGCAGATCTAGAGAAAGACGCATTTTTTTCGCAAGAAAAATAATATGAGACAGAAGCCAAGGTTAGGCAACGCGAGCTGGTTATTCCGGGGTGGTTGGTTAGCCGCCGTAAGCCAAATTGGTGTGTCGAAAAAACTCCTTATTCACTTCTAGGTGGGTGGCTTTTTAACGTGTCATCGTGTTGATGACTTTGTCGTGAGAAATCGTTCGAGTTTCAAGTAAACTGACGGTGAAATATACTTTGGCAAAAATAAATATTTTTTGAGGTCTGCTACAAAAATATATTTTTGAGAAAAATCAAATCATTGAGTACGAAAAAGTTTAGATTGAAGACTCATGCATGAAACTGATCTTCTCGCGAAGTGTTCGCGAAAAACTCCATTTTTTTGTTCCTAAGCTGAAAAAAATTGACTGTTTTACAACGTATCAAGATATTTCCAATATGACATTCCCATTCTTAGCAGCTGGCCTTTTAAAGAACAAGTTTAGGGTCGAGACAGTTTCTTTGCACTTCTGAATAGAAAAATAAAATAAAAACGTTAAAAATGTTTATTTAATAGAATAAAAAGATCATTGTGAGAGAAACCGCACGTTCTCCATGTATTTGCGGTAACGTTGTTGCTGGGAGGTCGTGAAACAGCCGCTGATCGTCAACAAGCAGTTGCGGCCAAGAGATCGCTTCACTTGGAATCTGTAAGCTCAAAAGAAAGATGAGTTTGAGAATGAAAGCTCACTGTTGTGGGTACACAAAGTAGGCGTCTTCAGACTGCCATCCCGGTAAGTCGCTCTAAATTACTTCGACTTTTTTGGAGTGCATTCTCGCTATTTCCAAAAACGACATCAATTCTCATGAAACCTTGTGAGTTTTCTCTTTTTTACTCTAACACCCTAGAGGTTTAAATACCTATGGAGATTTTCCCGACTACCTTTCTATAGATAGGGAATCTTCGGAATTGCTACTTGCAAAAATTCAAATATTGAAAAACTTAATTTCCTAAATTGGGTTCAACAAGGAGACGAAGGGAAAATTATGAAGATAGTTTCTTTCAAACTCGGCTGAATTTTTCGAACTTTCAAGTACTCAATAAACCTTCCCTCTTGTTTAGTTTCCATTTTTCCATTTCAAGTAAATTATGTCTCTTCATTTTTTTCTCAATTTTTTTATCGATGACAATTCAAACTTTTTTTCATAGGGTTTCAGTATATTATACATGCTTAGTATTGTTTCTCTCAAACCTGCTCAACAAAAATAGCACATCTGGAAACGGAGAAAACAGTGATCAGAAGAAAGTACGCGACCGTCTGCTTCATACCTGTAATTCTTGAATGAAAATAAAAATGAAATCATGACTTAATAGTAAACGGAACGAAATTTTTTATTATCAGTGTACTAAGTTGAAACACGAATTTTTCAATTGTGGATGAAAAAAAAAATTTAAAACCAAAATAAGTAAGTTTGATGAGCATAAACTTTAAAGCTACTCAGAAATTTTCTCTAGCCATAAATAGAATAAGGAAAGAATATGTTTGAAAAGAACCGATTTCGAGCAAATTTCTATCTGTAAGGGGGAAGCAGGTGAAATCATTTGAAAAGGTGACTACCCAGTTTTGACATTTCTGCTGCAATTCTGATATAATATGACGTGCGGAAATCAAAGTTGCTGAAAAATCAGGAACCAATAAAAAATAAGACTCTACGTTTAGGTATTAGTGCACTAAAAAGTTTTTCTTCCGAAGAAACGCTATTTGAAAACAGTTCATTCAATAGAAAACTTATTTAGCAGTGTTTCTTCCAGCCGTTGGACTGGATTCCCGCTTTCGAAACTGAAGGATGCGCTTGAAAATTCTGAAAATTGGGTTTTCTTCTTAGGAAAATAAGCTGCTTCACAAAGTGTAAAATTGAACCGAACTTACAAACGCTAAAATATTTCCTCTCTTAAAACTTTATATTGTCAGCCACAAACGAAAAAATCGAAATAAAATTGAGGAGTAAATAAATAAAATCCAAACAAATTTTCGTAGAACAATTACTAAATCTAATCATTTTTGACGTTTCAATAACGTCAGAGAATACTTTGCGGCATTAGATGAGCTGGATTAAATTTGAAATATGAGAAGTACGAAAAAAATATCTGAGATTCACCATTAAGGTCTATCGAAGAATTTCAAAAAAATGAGAAAAAATTTTTTTGGCGATTTGAAGTAGTTCTTTCCAAATTTAAGTAGTCCTCAAAAAACTGATATTCAAACTTTTTCTGACTTGAAACATTATAAAACATGAATCAAAGGCTTCGCAAAAAAGTGGAGTTCATTATTATTTTTTCTCGGAAAGTTGTAAGTCTGCATTTGAACTCCGAAGGAAGGAGGAACTTAAAACAAGCTAAATAAAGGAATGTGCGATTTGAGCTTTCGAATTAGAATCAGGCTTCTTTTTTGAATTTATTCCTCTATACATAAAACGAGCGAGATTATTTCTATATGGGTTCTTCCAAGCTTTTGAGCCACTCAAGTCGTTTAATCATAACGTAAATGAGCAAGATGGAGAAAAATATTTTGCGTGGCTGAAAATTCGATTAATATTTAATTCGCAATTGTTCTGGTTGAAAATCCATGGTATAAATGCTTATAAAAAAAGATGGAAAAAAACAAAGAAAGCAAAAAAATAGCTACTTCTATTATGGAATTTTGATGAAGCATGCTGAATACAAAAAAACGGAGAAAAATAGACGAAAAAAATATTTGAAAATGATCTGAAAAAAATATTTTTCACTGAATTCGAGCAGGAAAAATTTTTGATTTGCAAATGTCGAAAAAAATTTTTTTCGAAAAACTGAAAACGGATTTGTTGTGTTCGACCAAGGCACTTTATCGGTTTTGGGACGGACTAAAGTTTTTTTGAAAAAGATCTAGCAAAAAAATCAACGTCAATTTTTTTTCGTTTACTTATCGATGCTTTCTCTTAGTAAACATTCAAATAAAAAAGCTTTCTGTTTTCTATTCATTATTTTTTTCTTTTTTTACGTTTATCGCAACACTTAAAACAACATTTTTCTTGATAACTGTTTCTGGATTCTTGACAAACGCAGTAAATAGTGTTGAGTAGATTATCAAAGTGAAACGGTTGAGTTTTCGTTGGAAAAATATATTTGCAGCCCTTGCTAAATAAATCAACTTTTGGGATCTTGAAGCTTTTTCAAAATCGCGGCGTTAGAGACTGGAGCTATTTTAGGAATATCGGATTTCAAAGCCTTATTTTCTTTAGAACACGAAGTCATGTCAAAAACTCAAAAAAACTTCTTTTAAAACTAGAAATCGTGCATGATAAGAACTTCCCAAGACAGGTCTTGCAACCAATATTTCTGAAATTTTCAAGCTATATCTGCAATAGAAAGTTTTCGAAGGCTGTGACTATAAATAATTTTAACTTGAAACTTCAAAATATTGAAACTGATTTGAAGTGAAATCCAAAAATCAACCGAGAATGACCTTCCTTGCCCCATGTTGATTAGGTGCATTTTGAAGTTTTCTAGTCAACATCAGAAAAATTCAAAAAACCATAAATAATCTTTATTAGAAGATTCATTACCGCTGAAGCCCTCGACATCTAACGATCTCTTTGAAGCAAACTCTACATCAAATCAACTCAAAGTACTCTGATTATTTGGTCAATTGTGACTACTTTAAACTTTGAACTGAGGAGTTACACGATAAGCTTTGCGATCACCTTATCAGTCTGAGTAAATCGTTCAAAAGCGTCTGTGTCTCAGAAAGGTTGCCGTATCATTGACGAAAGTAGTATTTGTGTGAATGAGAGAACCTTCAGCCCACAAACGCGCTCTGATACCGGTCGCCCTGTCAGGTCAATCAATTGTTATGATCTCTACCTTTGAATAACACTTTCTTGCTTTTATTAGTTTTATTCTTTTCGTAAATTTTCACTTCACAATTATTGGGGTTTTTTACCTTATAAAAACTTTTCATTGGGCGGTTGAGTATTGTTTTCGCAATTTCGCAAGTTTTAATTTGAGGTTTTTTTGCAGCAGCAGAAGACTTCGTTCAACGCATCATTTCTTTGAAAAAAATTGAATTTTTAATTTGAGGGACCTTTAAATATGTGTCTGCAGATCGGCCGCAAAAAAACGCTCTTTTTGTAATTTTTTTATCGTTTTATTTTTTTAAAAATTTTTTTCATCTTCTGTTTTTTTCTATTTGTTGACGTTTTTGCAATTTGAAATCCTTTTCCGACAATTGAAGATAATCGAATAGAACGATGTTTTCCTCGATCAATTTATTTTTCGATTTTCATCTGTTTCGATTATTGGGAAACATTTTCACGCCAATTGGTATAGTTGACATCAGGTGTTCTAGCACGCCATTCAATTTCGGTGTTTCATAACATTTTTTGCCTTTTTCTCAGTCTTTAATTATCATTTTCCAGTCGCACCCCCACTGTACAGCTTCGGACACCTAGTTTCAGCCTGATTTGTCATGTCTTCAATATCAGCTATCAGTCATTTGGAGTTTGTAGTCTCAAATGCTTTACAGGTGAGATAAAGTTTGTTTTAAAAGGAATTTGCTTCTCTTTAAATCATGTCAAGTATTGGAAATTTGTAGGATTGAAGAATTCACTCTTTTAATCTTTCAGTCCGCTTTCTGGTACTGCAGTAGCTTTGGTTTTGCGAAATTCGCTGAGAAAAAAACGGAAAACTCTCAGAGCATAGCCTTAAAAAACGGAAAGGTTTGAAGACTTATTCGTTGAAAATCGCTAATCGAGTTTTTTTTCGGGCCTTTCTCATCGTAACTTCTTATCAAGAAGACAACGAATACACGCGGCAGCTGGCGAAACACGGCGACTTCATCAAAGACATCGCATTTCGCGTCGATTGTCTAGACGTAGTTCTTGAGGTTTCCAAACCTTTTCCTTCAATTGTTTCAAGATTAACAAAACTTTAGAGACTGGTCAGCAACAAAATTAACGTTGTCCAGCAGTGTACTTTGCAGAATGATTGTGGGACAGTCCGTTTTGCATCTATACTTGCTGAAGTAAGTAATGATTTATACTTTACTTAATTGCCGGAAAATCGGGGTATACCAACTTTTGTTATTTTCCCACCTTTTGATTGTTTTATTTTTACTCATAAATTTTTCCTCTCCAAAACTTAAATCCATCTTTTTGCGATATATTTGAAAAATCATCAAAACTGGGAAATAAAAAAATAGTGGGTGATATCTTGTTTTAAGACTTCGAAGTTTTATTGATTTTTTTCCGGAAATCAAAACCTTCAGGGGAGCGATGTCACCCACAGTCTTTACGAATGGAAGGACTTCAACGGATTAATTTTGCCTGGTTTCCAAGAATCTGAAAACTTCCGGCTTCTCGACAGATTGTAGTAATCGAAAAAACAATAAGTTATGAAATTCGATATTTCAGACCCGCTATGGATGTTATTCTATTAGACCATGTTGTACAAAACTATCCTATTGGAGAAATGGAATCAGCTGCTAATTGGTATTACGAGACGATGCGTCTGAAAAGATTCTGGTTAGTTTTTTCATTGAAATGGGAAATGGTCGAATTTTCAGGTCAGTGGACGACAATGTGGCAACATCTGATTTTTCGGCGATGAAAGCTTGGTTATTAGTGAACGAAGACCACAGTGTTCAGATGACCTTAGCAGAAGGTGTTGAAGGCAGAAAAGGTAAAAGTCAGATTGAGGTAAGCTTCTGCCAACATTCTTTTATTTTTTGTGCTTTCAAAGGAGTTTGTTCAATTCCATGGTGGATCGGGTGTCCAGCATTTTGCTTTGCTTGTTGACGATATTATTTCTGCAGTTAAGTTGATGAGAAGCAGGTTTTGTGAATTTCGATGAATTTTCTGACCTCGTATTTAAGAAGCGTTGAGTTCTTGACAATTCCAGAAACGTATTACGACATTTTGGAAGAAAGACTCCTCAAAACAAAGCTTCATGTGAAAGAGGACCTTAAAACGGTATGACAAAACGTCAAAAAAATGTTGACTTATTTTAGATTCGAAAATTGAATATTCTGATGGACTTTGATGAAGATGGCTACCTCCTACAAATTTTCACAAAACCTGTGCAAGATCGACCGACTCTTTTTGTCGAAATCATCCAAAGAGCTAATTTTAAGGTTAAGCTTCCACCTGTCTTTCGATTCGAAAATAGTTCATCAACTTCCTGACTTTTTGCAGGGTTTCGGCGCTGGAAATTTTAAAGCTCTTTTTGACGCGGTTGAGAGGGAACAAGAAAAACGAGGAACGTTGTATTGATAAAAAAATAAAACAATTTTTTTAGTATTTTTTTCACGCAATCTTGAAATAAAGTGATGTAAATGTCAACTGGTAGTCAATTCAGAGATTCTCCAGGTTCAAACAGGGTTTGTCCGGGTTAATCCAAAGCTAACATAGATTTCCGTGATAGCTACAAAATTATTTGCTTTTTCTGTTGGAAAAGCGTTTATTCGGGTTACTTTTCTGAAACTTCCTTGTGAAAACTGTCAGTGCCCTTATTAACAAATCTGGTCGCACCAGCTATTTGCTGGTGCAACAGGATTTGTTTTCTGCTCTTCTTCTTCTGAGAATCCCCTCGAGGTTTTCATATTTGTCCACCGCTCCTTTGACACCGACGTTCTAATCATCTAATTAGTTGAATTACCAGACCGAAAACAATCTTCAATTACAGCAAATGTCACGACTGAAAGAGAAGAGATGTGATTTGTCAACAGGAAAGAATCGGTTGAAAGATCGCGTTGCCTATGAAACCGGACAACGAGTTCTAAGCCCACAGAGCAGACAAGTCGAAACGGCGTTGAATAACATAGCGGCCTAATCCGAATGCGAAGAATAGAGCGATACAAGGTATCAGCCAGCGGCGTCCTCCGACGCGATATTCTTTCCTTATTCTTCCTTCTTATTCTTTAAAAGCTTAACTATTGATGCGATCTCTCTGGAAATAGTGATAAAGTAACTCGAGTAGAATAGTGGTTGGGATTTGAAACAGGAAACTTGAAAAAGTTTTTCATAAAGGCACTTCGAAGACTTCCGAAACTTATGAGAACTACGAAAAATTACGGGATATGATTTTTCTGTCGTGTTGTGCAGCTTTAAAATTATGGTAAAACTCTATGGTAAAAGTGACAATGAAATTCGAATAAAAAATGATTGAGTATTTGAGTAAATCCCATAAAAGGGCCTTTTGAAGTCTTCCGAATCCAGTTAACTATAAGACATTTTTTTGAATCTGAGTTCCGATCTCATTGTACAGTCTTAAAATTTTTGTGAAAGAAAGAATTCTCTCAAAATGCGATCGATTATCCGAAGTAAAGAAAAACACATGAAATTTAAATGAGTAGCCTTTAAAAAATTTTCTGGCTAATTTTCATCAATTTTTTGATTGACCACCAAAAGCACTCCCCTTGTAAGAAACCATAATAGTTGTATGGAAAAAATCGATCAATGACTTTAGATTTTTTAGCCATCAGAAAATCAGTGAAATGAGGCTCGAACGAATAGAGAGGAGGATCGAAGTTTTTTCCAAAATTCAAGGCGTTTTTATCCATTCATTTTTTGTACCCATCCACTATTGGAAAGTTCAATAAAAGTATCGTTGGGCGCCAGAGCGCCAAAGCGTCTCTCGAATGTTTGGCGGAGAAACTTTAATCTCCTAATTCAAGGTTTCAGAACCAATGTCCGGAAGTGTTTCGGGCAGGTATGAGCTTAAAACAACTGGAAAGTCCTAATCTCTCATCGTTCTTTTCACAGTCAGTGGATGGTCTCATTGTTTTTCTGTAACACGAATCGCTGACTTCGACCGATCGAAAAGAGATGATCCCTTTTTTCTATTTTTTTTGTGCGAAAACAACTAAATTTCACAAAAGAAAGCAATTTTCACTCATTCAAAAACTAGAAAAAAGCAAAAGCAGTTTAAAAAAAGAATGTTGTTTTATTCTCATATGCTTATTTAACACGTAATTTTCTGCGTTTGTCGGGATGGGAGCGAGAACTCGTCTGCGTCAATACCCTCGAGCCTTGAGATAAAAGAAGATCTTGTGCTTACCTAGTGATGAAGTCGCTTTACTTAATATGATTCCAGTTTTCCGCACTCCCCATCCCATTCAAAGCCTTTTCTATCGCTATGGAGAAATTCAGATTTGTTCTTTTCCTGTTTTTCCCTGTTGATACTCATTTGAAAAAATGTGCGATCCGATAGACCACGTTATTGTTTCAAACATTGGTTTGAACCTCTCAAATAACTAGTTTCTTCAAATGCCAAAGCCTTTTTTTCATGGTAAGGCGCACAAAAAAGCGTTTATAAAAATGTTTCAAATCTCAGCTTTTGATTGAAATTTGAAAAATTTTTTAATCAACCAAATACATTTTTGGGCTCTTGACTTTTTGGTTTTCTCAATGACTAAACAGAATAATTCGATTTATTGAAAAAAATAAACTTTATAGAATTATATTGAAACATGGATTGAAAAAAATAGTATTTATCGTTTCCAAAAAAAGTCAATTTTTTTCATAAAAAGAAAAAGAAGTGGTAAAAATAATTTAGTCTTTTTATTTAAAGGATGCAAATAAAGAGTTCTATAGGGCGCCTTTACTCAGCTAAGCGGGTAAAATCGAAGAAAGGTTTTTCTGTAATCATGTTGTTACAGTGCAAATCTGTGCAGTTGTTATCCATTTTATTCGTCAACTTGGGGACAGTTCATCAATCGAGAGTTATTTTCCAGAGTCGGTGAAAATGTGTGACGAAGTGACCAGCGTTGCACCTCATCGCGGATTCAACTCCAAGGCTCGCGAAGTGCTCATCGGTGACGATGACATCAACCTTCATGAAGGCTTTCGAGGTTAATCAGTTGTTCCTTGTTTGGTTAACAAACTCAGTTTGTTTTGCTAGCCCTTCGAAGCCTGCAATTGATTCAAGCAATGAAAAAAAAAGAAGAAAGAAATAAAATTATGTGCTACAGTTTTATTCTCAGCTCACTTCAATTTTTCAGGTTACCACTCCTACATTTTTCAGATAAGAATATGTCTTTAACTTCTTCACAATTCTTTGGAGTTCAATTAATAAGCTAAATATAGAAGCTGTAGTGATGAGAACCAAAAACCTTGCAAAACAATTTAGTCATCTCATAAAAAAAACAGAATACTTGGAAAGTTCTCGCTGAACAAAGAAAGAGTCGGTACCTGGCATTAATTGATATTAATTGAAGTGTTGTCAACTTCAGTCAATTACTGACTACTGTGAATAATGAAATACTGTATTTAAACAATGAAACATTCATAGAAAGTCCATAAGCGCGTAGGAAGTTCAAAACAAATAACAAGTTGAAGCAGAGTTCCCTCTTTTTTAAGTTCGAGATAATTGGAAGTCACAAGCGATATTTACTTGACTTTCGCTCTAATAGCTGTTCAGTTGGTGTTTTTCGTTTTTTTTTTTCAGTCCAACCTCTTATTAACAGGTCAAACTTCATCATTTTTTGAACGCGTATATATGAAAAAAAGATGTAGCTCGATATCACCACCAGAAGTACAGCCGAGGCAATGTTTTTAGATTATACCTTTCTCAACGCTTGAGTAACTCCGCCCCTTAGCAATCGTTTGTCGTAGGCTCATTTTTCTGCCTACCTCTCATTCCAAGCTTAGGCATGTCGAACAAGTCGTGCAGTGACTTCGATCTTCGCAAGAAGCTCAAAGGAGGCCCTTCCGCGAAGAAAGAAAGCACCGAGAGCTCGCCCAAGTCCCAAGGCTCTACATCGTCGACGCCACTCAAGAAAGGAGGTAACGCGCCCAAAATTTCTTCACACAAGACATTTTTTGCTTATAAGGAGTTCTCGCTTTCGATGAAATTGGAGATCGACCATCGATCAAGCGTCACATGAGACTTGCTGACATTGGCAAGGCTAGGTCTTGCGCGGAACTAAAGTCGGACAGACGCCTCCTCAAAACTTTCCAAGAGGAAAATGTCTTGAAAATGCCTAGGTTTGCGATTTTCCTGCTACGAACAACTCTTAGTGAACTGTTTGCAGCATCGATTCCGATCTTGGTGCGGCGCCGATGCCAGCTGAAATTGACGAACTCTCCTTGGGCCTAGAAACTCTGGGAAAAGTGAATTTCAGTTGGCTTGAGAAAACTATGACAAGAACAACAACTTCATTTTTTATTTGGAGTCTAATTTTCTGATGATATTTTATAATTAATTCATCTCGACGAAAAACCCAATGCTCACTTTTTGAATAGCTTATCTGGGTGTAGGTGGTAATCATTTCCGGAGTCTCACGAGAGCTGCCAAAAGGAAATAACATCAATTCAGTCTGCATGTTTTGATATTTTCCATGAAATGAGCACAACAAACGATTGAAAAACGCAAAAACTCTTGTCGATAGAAAATGAATTGGATTCAGTCGCTGATCTACGCTGCCAAAAACGAGCCCCCAAACAAGAGCAACGCCAAGGAAAGCATCGTCAAGAAATGGCTTTCCAAGTCGTAAAATAAAACATTTTTTTGTTCGATTTTTGTATTTGTACAAAACTTTGCTGTCTTTGTTGTAATGATAAACTTTTTCAGTACCACACAAAAACATAATAAATGAGTGATTTCAAAAAATGAAACATAAATTCAGAAAAAAAAAGTTTCTGAACTTTATTGATAAATTGGCGACACTCAATTTTGCAAAAATTTTGGCGAAGAACCAGCAAAAGTATATTTCTTAGCATGATCGTTTTGACCAGATTGGAAAAAAAATGAGAGAAAGTTCGGCGTGAAAGAGAATGGCGGCTGGAATGACCCACAAACTTTTTAACATCTTCACCTAGATCCCCATACGCAGTTTTTCCAGACAAAGCGTTGACCCAAATCGGAGGCTTTATATGCTTCTGGTTCGGTATCTTCTTTTCAATTCAATCTTTTTCTACAGCTTCGAGCTTCAGTCTATTTCCGGTTTATCATTGTGTTTTATCGGGCTCATTTTCGTGTGATTCTCAAAAATCTGTCTTTTCTAGCTTTCCGCTACTCATCTGTTTATCCGACTGTTGATGAAGTTTTTTTTTCATAATCTCTTCTTTCAGATAAAAATGAAGACCAGAGATTATTTTCCCGAAATAGCTATTGGATCTATTGCCGTTTCTACGATCTCAATAGTAGTTCTCCTATGCTCAATTCCAGTCCTTTTCAACAAGTCGGACGCTTCTCTAGAAGAAATAGCAATGAAATCTGAGAAACTAAAGGTTGATTTCCGGATACTAAGAGAAACCTATCCCGTTTCTATTTAGCTTCATTCCGATAAAATGTGGTCAGAGTTGATGATTATGCAAGGACGTCCAGAAGCCGCCAAGCAACCTTTGTTCTTCTCAAGAAACAAAAGAGCCAACTGGATGGGAGGTGCTTTCTGCAGAGGTACTAGAATTTACTTTTCAATAGCATTTTTCGATCCTTAGGCTGCTTCACGCTGTCATGCCCAATGGGACCTCCTGGTCCTCCGGGATCCCCAGGACCCGACGGTCAACCTGGAGAAACCGGAAGACAAGGAAGAGCTGGTGATGACGGCTTTGATATTCAGCCTGAGTCTGAACCTGAGCTTCCTTGTGTCATATGTCCAGCTGGTCCACCTGGTCCGCGGTATGTCAAAGTAAAACTAGAAAAATAGTAAAAATCGGATTTTTCAGTGGAGCGCAAGGAGAACGAGGGATGACTGGCAATCCAGGTATGCCTGGAATGCAAGGACCAAACGGAATGGAAGGCGTCGACGGCCCGCCTGGTATTCCTGGGCCAAACGGACCTCGCGGAGGAAAAGGGCCTCTCGGAGCCCGTGGTCAACCTGGAGACACTGTGATTGCTGGAGTTGGAATCAAAGGACCTCAAGGACCTCCGGGACCTCAAGGCATGAAAGGACCACCAGGACCCTCAGGAAAAGGATCCAATCAGCCTGGACAGCCAGGCTCTCCTGGATCTATCGGTGCGATAGGAGGAACTGGAAAATCTGGCCCTTACGGAATGGAAGGACCAGCTGGCGCTCCTGGAGATCCAGGTTTGTAATTTTCAGTTCGCATATTACATTTTCTGAACTTGATCCACAGTTTCAAACGTTTTGAAACATTTTTCATACTAAAAACATATATTTTTTCACAAACATTGGGTCAAAGCTGAAACTTCGAAAGTTTTTTTCAGGAATGCCTGCGTCGTATTGTCCATCTGACTGTGGAGTGCAACCCATCCTCACCGACATGTTCCCAACGCCATTTACACCAGTCAATGGCTACGCGCAGATGGCCAGACCTTCTCCTTCTGCCCCAGCACCTCACTCGGCGCCACTTCCCGAAACTGCCGCGGCCAAGGCTGGAGATTCTTACTTCAACAGAATGCACGACTTCCAAGACTTCGAGCGAAGGTGGCGTCGCAAGCTGTTGGAAAGACGTCTGCGAATGCTACGCAGAGCGTAGTTCTTTTGAAATAAAATTTTTTCAAACTAAGTTCGATGTTTCACTCGAAAAAAAAAACAAAGAAAAAATCAACTTTAAATGGTAATTGAAATGGATGTTTTTGAAGCTTTTTGCTGTGATATTCATGTTTTGAAAAAAAGAAACCCCAAACTCGCAAACTTATAAAGTTTATTACTCTGCTAAATAGATGCATAAATGAAGCAGTGCGTATGTACATATAAGCAAAGGAAAAGCACAAATAATGGACAATTTTTGGTAGATTGGGCAACGAGAAAACTGGCAAGAACACCCGCTGGCTGTCAGGAACTGAAGTTCAACCGGTCCTGAAATTTAGCCATTTTTTATGAAATTGAGAGAAAAATTTACGTAGACTCCCTTGTACAAAGGCAAAGGGCAAAACTGTCTAAGCTCGACTGTCGCTACATAATATTTTCGGCAAAAACTGCGAATGAAATCCGGGAGGGCATATTTCACATTTTTCGATCATGTTTTCAGTGATGGAAAATTAACTTACACATGGAATACTTCTAGTTCGTGGATATCGAATGAGCCATTTTTGACAAGAGAAGGGCATCCGTAAGTTTTGTTTGGAGAAGAAATCCCATGAGTGAGCTCGTCTGCAATTCGAATCGCGTCGCCGCCACCCGAGCCAATCTGAATTGATAATTAACGAAGAGAAAAGTTCCAAAAAAATTGAAGGAAACGAAAATTACCAGCAGAAGCTTGTCCGTAGCTGCCATGAAATACTGCGGGTATTTACTCGGCGAGTCTCTACCCTTTCCGGCCCAATAGTAAATATCCGGCATCTGTATATCGAAATTCATGGTGAAGACGTACGACTCGCCGGTTCCAAAAAACCTTAATAAACCTGAATAAAAATTGAGTTATAGATAAGAATTACCTTGTTTTACATCGCTCACCGCGCTCATGTCTTTCTTTCCAGCCGGAGCTGCAAAAGGAGCCGAAAATATCGCCTTTAGTTGACTTGATGATGAGCAGCGTTTGTTCAGCTAGTTGGACTCTGTACGTCAACAATTGATCATCTTATTGATTTGAGCGAGGTCAAACTTTTCCCAAAAGTGCGTAAAACTGGCCCCGTCTTCACTTAGGCGGAAAAGCAAACGAGGCGTTACGAGTTGTAATCTTTCAGGTAGCGCACTCATCAAATCCAGAGCCGTACCTGATATATTTCCGTATGATAGAGAGAATGAGAGCTCAAGAAAAGGTCATCCGAAAATTGAAAAGTTACTCCACTGACTTTTGATGTTGTGAATGAAAATTTTAAGATAATAGATGCACTGAAGAGCTCTGTAAAATGTAGAGACAACATTTTCGTTAGCATACTCAAAACCATTCTTATTTTAAGCATCACCTTTACAAGATTAAAAAACCAAAGATATTCGAGAAATAATTTTCAACGACCTTTGGCATTTTTTTGAAAACGAGAACTTCCGTTAATATTTAATTTTTTTAACGAATTTTTTGTTTGAATTGAAAAAAATGTGAAAAGTAGAAGTTTTACAATCAAAAAAAATCAGAAGATGTCCAGGTGGTTTAGTTTTTTTTTTGCTCGATAGCTTCTGTTTTTCTTGTCGACAAAAATTGAAAAAAATCGTTATTAAAAATCTAAATTCAAAAGATTCCCTCAACCGAACGAAATTTTCATATTTTTTTTGTATTCGCGAATTTTTTGAAGAATCCCAAGAGCAAGAGATTTTATCTTCATATGTAAAATCCGAAAGCCACAAGTCATTACAATAAACTCAAAATTTCTACGAAAATTCTGACCTGCGTCGATGATAACCGAATTGAATGCGTCAACGTAAATGTTGTTACGAGATCTCTCAGCAGCAGGTTGAGGCCTGCCCCTTCCCTCTTCTCGCAGCTTGAAAATTAAATCGAATGAAAATCGAAAATCTCGACAGACCTTGTCTTCAAAATGCCTCTGAATACGAGTAACGGTAGACGACTGCAAGTTTCGGATCTTGACGGCCGTCTCAATGAACAAATCGGTACTGATCTGAGCCCACCACATGAAAAGAAGCCAGAATTACCAAATACCGAGACTGTCATTTGCATTGCCGTCTGAAGAATTTCAATGCGAATCGCCTCCACCTTTTCATCGACAGTTTTGCTCGCAAAGTCATCCGTGGGACGACCCTGAAATATTGTATATGATGAATCACGTTACAGAAAGATTTTCTTATGCAGGTCTAGAAAAAAGTGAAACAAAACCATTTCAACAAAAGTCGGCAAAATTGCATATTGAAAAGTGATTGAAAACTGGTCGAGAAAAAATTGAATCACCTTATTTTCCAATAACTTGAAAAGTGCAAGTTTTTCTCAATTGAAAAATTGAAATTTATATTAAAAACGGAATTAATTTGATACCTTTTTGAACTTTAGCCCAAATGTAGAAAAATTGCAATGGCTGTTCGAACAAGGAATTTGTGGCCTTCGACCAGGTAGCAGTCCACAACGCGGCAAACGTAAGCCAATGGGAGCCCATGGAAAATCCAGTGCAACCAGTTGCCCACCTGAAGTCCAAAATTGAAACAAAACTGAAAGTAGTTAGAGGTAAAATGACCAGTGGAAAATGACCCGAGAAACCAGGACAAGCGTATTGTTAAATTTTTTTTCATCTTTTGAAATATTTTGCCGAGAAATAACTTTGAATCATTCTTTTTTAGCCATCCTCTCAAAATTCGATTTTGATCAGCTTCTCAAATTCAAGTTTTGAGATTTCGAAAATGATCGACAATTTGAAATTCCCTTTTTCTTTCATAAACTCACGCATCTGGCCAAGACATCGTCTTCGGAAGAGCCAACGCGCCTTTTGAGGACATTATAAGACTTTGCTTTGTGTTTTTTGATAAGTGCCATAATGGTGTATGGCGCAGCTTGCCACTGTAGAACCGTTTTCATCATGAATCCCTAAACTTTGGACTGACAGAACTTTTTTCGCAAAGCAAAACAAACACTAGTGCAAAGAAGATAGTTAATACAAGCAAAGCCATCGGCGTCTTCCATGAAATGGAGCATCAAAGCGGCAAGAGGAAAGAGCATCTGTTAAAAAAAGCTTATAAAAATTCCAAGAAGGTCGTCAACCGGGGCCGCCGTTATGTCTGGTCGAAGACGTTCCACCACGGTCAGGAGATGAAGAAGCTTGAAACCACCAATTTCGTTCAGATCAAAATTGTTGATTACTACCCCTTCCTCGCCGATGAACGTTGGTGCTTGTCCTTGACCTTCAAACAACTTTAATTCAATATGTATTTTTCTCTTTTTTTTTCTATGGTCGAAATAACCTTTGCATTTGGGCCGAGGGCTCGTAAGAAGAATATTCAAAGCAAATAAAAGATGTTTCTAGGTTGACACAGCGTGAGCGGCGCTTCTCAGGCTTTTCTCACATGCTCATACTTCGCACGAAAATAAACTCGACGGTCAGCTCAATTCCAAATTCACGCTTTTTTTACGTTTTCTCAATCGCAAATTGTTGGGAAAAAGATGTTTTATGTCATTTTTAGACGGAGTAAATGTTGAAAATTTCAAGCTTTAGATATCTTTCTCCATTTTCGGATATTTTTTTTCCGATTTTAAACTTTGTGAAGAGATCATAGAAAATGGAGAATAGTTCTTAGAATATGATGAAATCAGAAGTGGGAAACTCACGAGGCATCCGCATGACGATCTCGAGCTCTGTGCCAAAGAGCACCTTGCTGCTGTCGAAGTCCTTGTTCATGCAGAGCTCCTTCCATAGCACGCCGCGCACCTCATGACGAGGCGGCCAATCAGTTTTTCGAACTATTTTCTTGACCTGAATATTTCTCCGATTCCTACAGTTCAATTTTGAAATGGTATAGAAAACTTAAAATTAAACAGTGATATTGGAAATTAATGCGATTTTGGCTTACTTCATCAAAAGTGGAACTATTAGGTTGAACTTTAGATATACAAAAATTTGGAATTTCAATGGAAATTATGAAAGCCTCAAGATAAATGATCTTTTAATGAAGTGACTCGTTTTGTTTTCTTCAAAACAATCCAGAGATTATTCTCAAAAAAATTATAGCTACAGGTACTTCTACGCATCTTCTCGAAAAAAAACCGTCTGAGCTATAGAACAAGCAACTTAATTCTACAAAGTTTACACCATCAAGGATTAGTAAACTTCGGCGAAAAAGAGAATTTTTGAATTATTTCTCGCTCTTACATCCACCGGTTGTTCAGAATACTCCACATCTTCAAACGAGTCATAAAATCCAGAGTCAGTGGAATCGGTGCTCCTACAGGCGTGAATAGCAGCCAATTGACGCCGTTTGTTTTCCAATCGTTCAGTTGATTTTGAGTTTTCTACAGGTTGTAGAAAATTCGGTGGGTAGGTTTGCGCCCACGACATTTTACAAATAATGTAAAGTGTTGCAAAAAGGGAGAAGGTGCGAAAATGTCGGTCGAAAGAATAGATTCCCGTTGCGAGGCTTCCGTTTTTGGCAAATACGACAACAATGGCCTGCGCAGCCCAGCAGCTGTCAAAATCGTAGCGCCCGAGGGAAAGTTAACTGAGCTCCTATTCTTGCAGCCGCCAGCCGCCGGAATAACCGGAACCGACTGGAGGCGCGACCTAGGTCAAACAACAACCTAAGCTCAGCGCAGGTTGCTCAATTATTGCTTACCCGTTTATTTGTTCATTTTTGTTTTTAGCTTTCTTTTCGGGTCCTTCTAAATAATTTTGAGAAGTGATTCTAATCGTGATTGACTTTCAATTCCTTTTGGAAGAAACTAGCTTTTGAAAACATTTCATCTGCGAGCAGTTCGAAGATCAGAATTATAACATTTTTCAAACTGATAGTTGTCTTGGATCAATGGGATTTCAAAAGTAAGAAAGTTCGGAACAAACCTTTTCAGTTCTGTTGAGCTTGCGATTCTCACGGACTTCTTCCAGCCGCGCCGGGATCTCCGAGGGCACGATGTTCGTTGAGTGGGTGTAAGCCGTAAAATAGCGAGCGTTTGACTGGAATGGGCATTACGCCTTTTTGTTTCTCGGAACTTTACATCTACCGCGTGCAATTCAAACCACGATTGGATATCAATTGATAAAACAAAGGTACTTGTAAAAATCTCTTTTATGATTAAATTAAGATCTCTTAGACACGATACCCACAAAACAATAACAACAACAATAATTTACCTCGTCGTTCTCTTGAACCATATCTGAACCAAATTAATCATATTAAATTTTAATAAATCTCTGGTTTATTTTTCAAAATTTTGAACATGAAGCCGGAAACCAAAATTTTAGTTCAACAAGAAATTTGCTTCGGATTGTATTTGAGCGTGAATAAATCTCAGCAATCTAGGAAGTCTACAGAAAACTGTTTAAAAAACGGGAATTTCGATCTTCTACACAGATTAGCTATTCACTAAACGTCGTTGAGTTTGGAAAAATCTGCCCCGAGTAAAAAATTATTTAATTATGTTTTTTGGAAGCTACGTTTAGAGCAAGGAGAACTAATACTTTCGAAAAAAATTCGTTCGTACCTATTTTTTCGGTGTTCAGATTTTCAGCTGCTCAAGTTTCAGATTAGTACAATGGAAACGTGGTGCAACGTGTGGAATAGCCAAAACGCATTGGAGCTCTGACAGCGGTCGGACATCGATTGAGCCCACCCAGTCTCCTGCTCTTTCTCCACCCTCGCTCCACTCTGCCAGCTGCCGTCCGTTTCCGACGTGACAGTCGGTCAAAGGGTCCGTCCTTGAGACGCCGCCATGTGGCGCTCTTACTCTGTTATTCAATAGTCGAACTGTGCGAATAAAACAATCGTCAGGGAGAAACTTTTCCAGGGATGGCTTCGAATCGAGCCATCACATGAAATTAGAAGACGCAACTCAAAAAATGAAACTCGATAACATCAAAGCAGTGCCTTCAAACAAAAAAGAATTTTGTAACTATGAAAGACAAGGAGCATCTCCAAAGAAGTTGATATTCCATCCAAAAAAAGCATTTTTGCAAAAAAATATTTTTTTTATGTTTTCTTTTTTTGTGCTTTTTTTATCTCATTTTTTTATAGTTTTTTTCAAGGTATAAAATTTCATATTAATATCTTTGCTCCAAAAAAAGGTCATTTTCATCTAATTGAACTGATTTTTGCTTTTTTTGTGAATTTTAGCGATCTTGCCAGAACTTCACCTGTCAATCATAAAGCGCAAATTCCAAAAATGGTAAGTTATTCGATTATTACAGAATTTTTTTATGAAAAAAACAGTTGAAATCTCCAAAAATAAAAAAACGAAGGCGATCATCACTATTCTCAACACTGTTATATTTTGTTAACCACGTCTTAAAATTTCACCGAATGACATTCCGTTGTTCCGCTGCGTGCTCGGCCACGGTTTAAATTTTTTATTTTATTTAAGAACTCGACCAACACGTGTTCTTAGTGGAACAAGTTATCTATCAGAAATGAGAACCAATTCAAAGCGAGACCAAGGCTCGCAAAGATACTTCGCGACGCAGCGGAAGAGCGGAATATCGTTCGGTGAAATTCCAAGCCTTGGCACACAGACTATATCGAAAAAAAATTCAAATTTATGAGTCAATTTTAAAAGCGAAAATTCAATCAGTTTATTCAGAAAAATTACGGCTAATCTAAGTTATCAATTGATATCCATGCTTTAATTAAATCTTCCCTTATTGTTCCGAGAAACTCTGAAAAGCAGAAAACGCCAAGTTCAAAACATTCTTGCCGATATTTTTTCTGATTGGCAATCGTAAAATGTTTTTGTCAACTCGAAGTTCAAATGAAGTTCAGTATTCAACTGACTGGTTTGTCCTGACCCGACTCAGGCGCCTCGCCTGTTTTTTCGGAACTAACGTCCGCCCTACGGCGAGGCAAACGAAGAGATCTCCGAATAGCCGTCGACGCCCTTCTGAAACTCCGAAGCTTTCAGAAATTAGTGAAAACGATACTCACGAAAAAGTGCTTGTAGACCTGTTGACCTGTCTGTGGAAGCTACTACGAATGAAAGCATTTGTGATCTCTGGATTGGGAAGCAACTCTTCGATTCCGTTTCTGGCCGCATAGGCCCGCTGAACAGGTTCTATATCTCTCAAAGATGGTTTTCAAAAAAAACTTAATAACTTTCTACACAATTTTCGTACAAAAAATCGAACAGTTTTACATACCCGGTTTTCAAAAACTTTTAGAAAATGATCAAACCTAAGGTATGCATTTTCTGAAAAAAAGTAATGTTGCCGCTAAATTCAGAAACTTTCCGTTGTTTAATAACAAGTTCTCAGAAATTGAAGAACTTTCAAATACAAGATATACCTGACAGGGTTGCCACGCCACTATTGCCCGGCCTCCGACCTCAGGTTCTGGAGGGTCAACGGAAATTACTTCCTCTTCTTCATTTTCTCTCTCTTCTTGCAACATTCTCAAGAAAAAACCGTCAGACCTGCTGTTCTGTAAAAAGAAATCATAAAAAGATTCCATAAGAGTGAAAAACGAAAAAACGTATCAACAGATACAATAATAATGACAGCGAATGTGTCATGGAAGGAAGGAAAAGAGAATCTTTTGAAGACAAAATGATTCAAAAATGGGAGTACCATATTACAGAATTCAAAGTAGTTTTACACAGAGCGGAAAACAGAATTTTAATGAGGACGACTTCTATTTGAAGGCCCAAGGCCGATCGATCTTTCTGTTTTCGCTCGGTACGGCCGGGTTTTCACCTTCCTACGCCACGGACTCGCGTTTGAATGGTCACCTGGTTAGTCACCTGGAAGTGAACCCAAAAGCAATCTGAGCAAATTTTCGAACCATTTTTTTTTCTCACATTTAAAACCTTTCGGACGGGGAAAAAAAATGTTTCTGCGTGAATACCTTGACGAGTTCTCAGCACGAATGACTTTTATCAACGAAGAAATTCCGCCAACTATCAAAACATTCCTGGTCGTTGTAAAAATAAAATGGCTCCGATTCTAAAAAAAAAAGCCTCTCGTGAAATTTTTTTACTGCAACAATAAAAAAACTTTTTAATTGGAGTTTTATGTCAAAAAAATAGAACAAAAAAATAATTTCAAAAAAAGCAACGGCTTTTTCAATCGAATTTGCCAGCAGAAAGTTTGCAATATTTGTTTTGCCATCGTTCCTAACAAACATACGTGAACGAACTGTCAAGATTGTGAAATCAGTTTGTCATGGCATAATAAAATACTTCCAGTTTCTGTTTTATTGTTGCAAGTTCGAACTTTCTAGTTGACTGATGTTTTTTTCATATAAGAATGTTGCCGATTCATTGGGAAGATGATTTATGGAATAAGAAGTAACTTAGTTTTCTTTTTGATTTCTAGTTCTGTAAAAAAATTTCAATAAATCTTGAAATTTAACTCGAGCCAGATCCTTAGTTTGAGTTTTTTTGGAAAGATTTTTTGATATATTTCAAAAAAACTTAAACAAGAAGTGTAACGGATGGAAAAATATCCAAAACCGAAAACGGATCTTGTCCAATTGTTCGACAAACTGGAAGCAAGTGAACTATAACTAAAACTGAAATCAGCAGAGAAAAGGCAAACAGTGAGGGAAACTTGGAGAGCCTCTCGCGTTTACGTACTGCCGTGAGAAGCGTTTACCAGCTCAATGTTTATTTATGGTTCGCCATAAATTCCCATGTTCCTGTTATCATATTTAATATTTCAGTCACCTGAAAAAAATATCATAAAGGACAAAAAAATCAAAAATTACAAAACGATGAAACTTTTTCAATAAACGACCGTGTTGCCCGCTTGAAAAAAAGAAACCGTTTTTCAAAGCTTTCTCAAACGGCTTCGGAAACTATTTAAGATAATTTGATGAGGCCCTACAGGCTGTAAAAGTGTTATTTTTCAAAATTGAAGTACTAATTAATTTTATAATTATCAGAGAAATTTATGATAAAATGTAATTTTTTTATAGAATTCTCACTATAATTTTTTTCACATTGGTGGACTCTATTCAATAATTATTCACGAAAAAAATTTGGGAGTAATAACTATCTCAGCTCCGACTGGTGATAGATTTCTCATACTTTAGGACCATTTTTGTGAAAAAAAGGCTCACAAAGCCGTAAAAAACTGAATTCAAAAAAGTCTCCTTCTTTGGAAGCCTATGAATGAAATCAAACCACATCCTGCGTGGAAATTTTTACCAAGTTTGTTTGGATTTGTTGCCTCTTTCAGTTTTAGGGAATCCATTATTTTATTTCTTACTGTAAAAGAAAAAAGCAATTAGTTGCGTGACGTCTCATCTCAAATAATACTCGAAAAGGTTTTCCTCAAGACCCAATTCAAAAATTAAGCTGTGATTTATTTAAGAACTCTCTTGAGACCTAATTGAAAGCAAGGATAAAACACTACGTTTCCAAATCAACTTCACTTAAAATTTCTTAAAATGGTTGAATTTTCAGTCAGCTTTATACGGAACTTGTCAAATTTTGTATTGACTGGGAAATTTGAAAATTATGAGTTAGAATACCGACATTTGAAGACGGGAAGCCGAGGAGACTGAAAAGACGCCAAAGCCGTTCGGGCAGAGTTGCCTCCAGGAGCGACGCGACGTCTTCTATAAACCGGGTTGGCGACCGCTTTACACTGCGCCTCCGCCTTTCCATCTGTATCTACTCTTATTCTTTATCAGGAAAAGAGACAAATTGACCGATAGGTGACAGGTGGGGAAAAGTTTCTAACAAGTGATAAAAATGATGGTTGCTGCGTAGAGTCGCTGCTGCCGGACCTCCTTTTAAAGGCCTCCTGGAGCGCTGATTTCCGTCGAACCTGGAAGGATCCTGGAGGTAGGCGTAACGCTTTCGATGAGACATATCAATCATATCTCTTTTTTTGACTACGGTTCTATCTTTGTTGGCACGTAGGCATGATTCTAGGAGGCATGAGGGTGTTACAGAAAAAGTAAACGGTCCAACACATTACACTTTTCGGCAGCGTCTTCTCGAACAGATCGAACGGTCAGATAGAAATGATATCTGTAACATCGATGAGACGCCCGTCTTCGCCTTTCAGCGGTTCCAATTAAATGATATTTACGTGAAGTGAAGAGTGAACTTTCACAGGTGAATGGAGGAAAAGGCTTGCTTCAAACTGTCCAATAGCCTGAACATCATAAAAAATGTGTACTTTACAAAAACAGTAAAACTGAAAGACACAAAAGTTCAACTGCGAGCTCTTTTATACTTTTTTACCCTCTCAAAAATTTCATATTCATGCAAAATATGCAAATCTCGATCGACCACCTTGAACAGAAAAAAGCGCGTTGTTTGGAATAAATATGCGTTGAAAATGCTTTGGTTGGTCTCGTGAGAGGATTTGTGTGCTGTTTTCATGAATTTCATTTTTCTCTTATGTAACAAAAAAACTCTGGTAGAATAATATTTTATTATCATTCAATATCATTTTTTTATTAGAAACTCTGTTTCCGGTCATATAACCAAATTAGTCTCCCATCCATGGTCCATAGTTCATGATTCTCTGTAGCTGTAACCGAGACCTTCTTAGCAAATTCCACCAAGGTCACCTGACCAAGAGAAGGGTGTATCTGATGCACAAAAAAGTGGAAGAATAATTGGACATGAATATCAGATTTCAACGCTATGTTTTTTATTCGTAGAAGAGAAGCCGGTTTTCCATAACCAAATGACCGTGCCACGTCTTCCATCATAATTTTTTTCTCTCGGACGCCCACAGCGCCTCTGCTCTTCGACCTTGTGACGACGGCAGACATTCAATCAAATCGGCAGAAACTGCGTGAAGACAGTCGAAGACATTAGACAATTAGAGACAAAAAAAGAATTGCGCTTCATCGAATGTCTTCTCAATGAAGCAGTACCCGAAGGATTCCTCCGGAGAGAATAAACCGGTTCAAATACTTCAGATTTCAAAAGTCAAATCGTCAAGGTGCGGCTGTTGCAGTTCGCATCAGGACGGCCGCGAAACACTCACCTCGCAGATTTGAAAACTCCGGACCTCACAATTCGTGTTGAAGAAATAACTTAATTAAGTGATTCGGAAAAATATTTGCTATGGAAATCTCAACAAAAGTTGAAAAAAAAAACTTCCAGAAAGACTTTCTCTGACGCAATAATTTTCAAAGTTGCTCCAACAACGAATCATTACCCTTTTGTAGGAGAATGGCGAATAGTGTATTTGTTGGTTGCAATAAAAAAAAAACTATAGTCAATTATCCTCTAATTAAAAGGCAAGATGGGTCAATCGGCTCGCAATTTTTTTCTAAGTGTTTTCCATTATTTTGCTTGATCACGAGTTTCCCGCCGATTAGCCGTACCGCGTACTCGACGCTTCATTTTTGCCACCTTACCCATCTCGCCTTTTTAGTTGTGAGAAATTGACTACAAGGCGGAATAGAAAAAAGAGCTCAAGGAATAGATATACTTGTGAGGTGGAAAACAATCAAAAGAAATTGAGTGAGCCGGTTTATTCCGCAAAAGAGCGTATTCCGGCTTTAGCCGGAGTCATTTTCAATTTACCTCCTGATGATTCAAAAGGCGAACCACAAATTTTCTTATCTTTCAAAAGTGAAAACTTTTGAATTTCCAGCTGTCTATTCTACCGGCATTTGAAAAATTTCTCAGATTTTGAAAAGTTCACAATCGAAATAAAGAAGTAGCAGAAGAGAAAAGAGCTCAGGAGAGCTCTAGAAATCTTATTCGGAAAATAAAAATGCTCTGCTCCAACTTCAAAGTGAATAAACCTTTTTTTTATTTAATTAAACGGCCGTTATTTTTTCTCGTGAAAGAATAAGGTAAGATCTTACTAATAAGTTTTTTTCATGGCTGATTGTAACCACTTTTTCCCGCCAAAAATCTTTAAGTGGAAAGAGAAAATATCAATGCTATGTTACCCGGAAACAAACGGTTATTCCGAATCTGAACGGCTTTTGATCGATTTCTTGAGATATTTACTGTTTTCTTGCAATGTGCTGAGTATAAAGTTGATGTCATATCGAAAAAGGTCTCTTGACATCCGATCAATTGGGGCAGCGTGTTCGAAAGTTTTTAGTTGATGTGAAGCGTTTATCTTGAACTCGATTAATTTTTGTAAGTCATTTTCTTTTAAAGAAATTAAAGTGATTTATTCATTCCGTTTCTATCAGAACACTTCTATTTTCCTCACTGCGCCTTTTCAAATTTCAAGGTAAGTCACGTAATACGCCACTCAGATAGCCTGTATGCCTCCGAGATCGTGCGCGACGGCGAGATCTTCTCACCGGCATCACATCCCAAACTTGTCTCAAAAACCATAATATCAAAAAATATGTTGTAAAATAGTTAGGCAGAACAAGTCAGCGTCATGTGGGTTTAGGTTGAGTTGGAAAAAAAGGACGTTCAGTTAACTTTTTCTCTAACTCAAAGTTGTTGTAGAACACGATTTTCAGGATTTTTCGAAAAAAAAACAGAACATCCATCGTCTAGTTTTCGAGATACGGTCGCCCAAAGGATTACGGTAAAAACTACGAAAATTCATCTCGATAATAATCAACGAAACTCGACCAAAGTTTGCCACGAGGTGTAAGATAATTTAATTGAATTTTGAAAATCTGACGTCTCGCACTTATTCATCATTGCTCATGCTAAAGGATTTTTCCTAATGAATTTATTTTTAAAATCTGCTACAGAACTGGCTTTTATCGATTTTTTTTTCTCTTGTTATCCCACTTGGTGTCTGTTTTTTTTTTTATCTTTGCCAGTATTCGTGCAGTTTCTGACTTGACTCAAATCGTTTCTTATAAAATGAAGAAACTTGAAGACTTGCATAATTTAAAGTTGACGAAAACTTTTCTCCTTTGTTTCTATCATTTACAGTTTTTTCAAATAAAGCTTCTGAAATACTTCAAAAACAGCAGAACCGCTGTTATCAGATCGTTCATCCAATTGAGAGATCTTTTGATTATATTTCTTTCTTGTTTAATTTTCATTTTCTCAGAGATGTCGCTGCCGCTGATAGTTGTCAAAAAAATCCTGGAATTTTCCGATTATCAGACTATTCTCAACTTCGCGAGATGTTCTTCTCTCGCAGGTTACGTTTCTGAACCGGTTCGACAAAAGGTTGCCTGGAAATCATTCCATCTCAGAAGTTGCTTGTAGTCGAAGAAATCAGAAAAATCTCTCAAACTTCCTGAAACTTTTTCAGAAGTTATTTTAGTGTCTAAATTAAAATATCTGAGAGGAAATACCTGCGCACCGAGGTTTTCATCCAGTGTGGCATGATAGCGTTAAGAATCGTGACACACTTTTTTGAGCCATTTTCTCTTTCTGAAACCAAGTTACGGAACGCAAATAGGCGCCTGCCTGTCGAAGTATTGCAGAGTTTTCACTAGGCAAGTTATATATCATTCGATAGATGATAAAAGTTAAAAAACTTTTACAGTAGATAACATCTTTCGACACTGTACAAACTTTCGAACTCCGATGCTTTCCGTTTGAAAAAAATAAGTTTTTTGGTTTTGCTGGCCGCCGGCATATAATCGAATGGTGAATACTATCGTGGAATATGTATCATAGTACGCTGTAAAAAATAACACAAAAGTAATTCGAATCCTAAACGAGCAACATGGAATTCTGACGCCCGCCAGGGTGAAGTGTGGTTGACAACTTTTCTCCTTTTTCTTTGTTAGATACGAGTATAAAAACTTCTTAGGATATTGCGACAGAGTGTCGTCCACCATTTGAAGGGTTTAGTATAAGCTTTTACGCTGCGTGCTTCGCCCAACCGCCGTTTCCAAAGCCATCGAATCGGCACTTAAAAATTTGTACAATAACTCTAGATGGTGTTTACTGTGAAAGGTCTTCAAATTTCGTCATCTATTCATGTACAACTTACTTAGTGAAAGCACTTTTTTCGTTATATGTTTACCGTATCTTTCTACAGTAAGAGGAAATAGCTCAAACAGGTTTGTCTCGATTCCTGATGCCATATTCCCACAAGGGGTGTCATCAGAATCAAAAAATAGAAGCTTTTGTAGCCGAAGCTTTTGGAACTTTTCGAAAATTACAGAGACACCTTGATAAGTTTTACAAAGAAAAGCGCATCAGTTTACATTGTTCACTACATTTTTAACGGCCTTTGACAATATTCAAGGAGTTGGGTCTTTATTTCCACACCGAACAACGCAAACGTCGAAAAGATAGATTTTGGTTTTGAGTTGGTCCTCTCGTCGCCTTTCTTGATTTTATAGTCAATTTTTTTAAATATATTCCTGTTCCAGTGGAATGAAAGAGGAAGTATTGAAAATTTCCTTTTTGAGGAACTGTCTCCGTACATTTTGACGAGCGTTCGTCTTCACAAAGAAGAATCAAGAAATTTGACAAAAAAGCTGTTTTATGGAAGTTCGCCGCGATGAGATTTTTTTCGAAAACAAAAAAGGTCCGTTCTTATTTTCCGGTATATTGGTATTTTTTCGAAATTTCTCAAGGAAAGTACTGCCAGCAGTTTTTCGATTTTGTGGAAAAAACAACGGCCTTTCGAAGGAGCTCTCCTTGGTTTCCTAACGTTTACCGTTTCAATGGATCAAATTCCCCGCAACTGGCAATAAGAAAACAATATCGCGAATCCCTGAAAATTTATAAAAATGAAAAAGGTAAAACTTTTGGGACAAAAACAATGACAGTCCAAAAACATGAAAGCATTGCATACACTTCCGGAATAACGCTGAGATTTCTGAAGTCATTAAATTCGATTTTCCTCCGCTATTGAAAATGTATGTTGCACCTTTTTGTCAAAAAAGTTTTTTAAAAAAATTGAAAGTATGAATCACTCACTATTCAATACAATTTCTACCGTATTTAAAATAGCGCGTAGAGTTTAGCGTATTGAGGAAGGCCTGTATCGATGTCCGCATACACGTTTTCTGCTGGACGCACAATTACTCAGCACATTTGTTCTTTTGCATTTGCTAAGTTTAACTACAGTCTCATGGCACTTGCTCGAGTTAACAGAAAATTGGCAAAACTGGGGGATTTTCTGCTCGATTGGGGAGGATCGTGTTTTGTGGTTAGTTCTGATTTCCATTTTTGTCTTATAACTTTTGTTTTCAGTCCATGATGCTTATTGGGATCTATTATTCGTGTTTATATGTAGCTGCTCCAATGGTGGAAGTTGTTTTTATTCCATTCATAAATAAATTCTTTCAGCTCTACGACGAAGAGGCAACTATCCAGTTTTTGCGTTTCTTGGCCAATTTCATAGTTTTCGAAATAATGATCAACTTGGCATGTTTTCACTACTACTCGAGGTAATATTTTGCAGCAATTTTTAGCTTTAGCGCTGTAGAATAAAACAAATATCTTGTGTTTGAGGTACAACAGTGTGACGCATTGGCATCGAGAGTCTTGCGTTCTTGATTTGCGATCTTTTGCTGAAGAAAATAACGGTAGAATAAATTTTAACGCTATTCTCATTTTTTTTTAGAAGAAGAAACAGAAAATGGAAGACAATATTTTGCTCTTGACAACTTGGAAAATCATCTCAATGGCGTGACGGAAGATGAAAGTGGTAGTCGGTTCTGTATCACTTGTAATCGTGAAGCTCCAATCAGGTAATGAGTTTTTTCCTTGTTCTATCAAATGCAAATGCAGAAGTCATCACTGTCCACTGTGTAAAATGTGCGTTTTACGTAAGGATCATCACTGTTTTGTAACGGGTGCCTGCGTCGGCTTGGGAAATCAAGTTGATTTCTTTTATTTTTCTAAAGTTTAAAGTAAGATTTCAGAGATATTTTATCGTTTTCCTGTTCTGGTGTACCTTCGGTTTGATCATCGCAGTGCCGCACTTGTTCTGGTTGCTAACTCAAACAATCGGACCATGGTGAATCATCTTTTCTTATCTTTGTTGCCCTTACTAATACACTCGAATGAAAAATTCAAAATTTTCTTCCAGGTATCCATTCGGGTTCACTCTATACATTGGTCCAATCGCAATATTCCGTTGGATTTTTTCTTATTCTCCGTTTTCTGAAGCCGTTTATGCAACAATTTTTTCTTTCTCGGTTGCTGGATTCTTTTCAGCAGCTGGATTTTTAGGAATGCAGGTGGGTATTTTAATCTTTGAGGCTTTTTCTTGGGCTTAGTCTTACACTGTGTAAATGTTATGATAAAAAAAAAACATCTGAAATTGAGAAAAATGACGCTGAATAGAGCGCCACTTTATATATGAAAAGTCGATTGAGTATACAATAATTCCATGGGAAAATTTTTCCTTTTCTAAGTTGTTTTTTTAATTCATGTTTTTCAAAAAAAGGTGCCCAAACACAACAACTCAAAAAAATTGTTTATAAGAACTGGAAATCAAAAAGTTTCTTCCTGCAATTAATACTAATATTTCAACTAATATGAATATTTTGTGTTGAGCTTCAGTAAGGTCTCAAGTAGACTAGTCGCATAGCGCCGCTTCCCATTTTCGCATGCATTGTAGAGAGCTATGGGATCCTGCATAAGATATACGTCAATTCGATGAAACTAACTAAGAAACGTCTTTCGGCCCCGGTTAAGCTTTTGAGACAACTTAGCTGAAATGTACTTCAGGAACTTCTGATTCCAGAACAAGGAAACAGTCTCTCGCAAAAACTCTGATTTCTCGTTAAGACTCTCGAAAGTTTGAAATAGCGCTTTTTATCCTACTTCTGCGTATTTCGCGAATTTTGAGGCTTTACAAAACGAAAACAAGATCCATTGCAAGAAATGTTCTTTTTTGTTCTGAATCAGAATATCCAAAAGTGCACTTCAGAGAAATTTCATCATAAGTTCAATCAGGGGGCTGAAAAATGTTTTTATATCGAGATTTATTTTTTCTAATAGTTGGAACGTGACTTATTTTCAGATATACTACACTACTCATGGATACACAATGTACGAATATCACAATCTCACCGTGCGAGCCTCGTTTCCTGGCGATGGGTAATGGATTTCAAAGATTTTCTTATATTGAACCACCAACTTCAGGAAAAACTGTGGCGAACGTTTCCGACTAGTTTTCGGCAAAAATTGGCTTCTCAACTTCGTTCTCCCGATGCCATGGAACATGCCACTCTTGACCCAGGACATTTCAAATAGTCTTTTTAGAGTTCGTAGCAAAGTTCTGTAAAGTTATTATTGATCCTTTTTCTTATTTTTGTGTGTCATGACTTTTTTCTCAATCTCATTTTTTCCGAACGTGTTCAGCTTTGAATGTGATCAAACCTCCACTGCTTTAACTCGAAATCAATCTATTTTTTCCTAGTCTTTTCACTTTTTTCCAAGATATCTAAACAGATACTCCAAGAAAGTTTTGAATCTAGTCGTTCCTTCCTTGCCAGTTTTTTTTACTTACTTGTTCAGCTATTTTGTACAGTTCAGAAGTGAAAATTTCGAATTGAATAAAAGATGATTAAGGTTGATGTTTTGAAAGCGTTCTTGTCAACAAGTGTTCATCAAGCGTTTTTATCTAAGTATCTGAATATATACTCGCTGTCGCATACGAAATCTTAAAAAATAACTGGAAAATCTTTTTCCTGCTTCTAAGCTTTTTTAAATCAACTAAACTCTGTTCGTCACAATTTTGGGGCAAACAAATTGCCAATTTCTTATCATCATTTCCTTGTAGAACTGCCTATTTTATGTTTCAAACAGTGAGATTGAGTATGAATGTCATTAGGAAATGCCCTAGTCCAGCATTTTTGAAACAGAGTAGGTAATCTACAACAGCAATCATAAGTTTTATCTTTCAGTCAACAATAATCTGTTCAAACTTGAACGACTAGAAATTCTGAATAGATATCTTCAAGTAAAAAAATCCTTTTCAAAAGATCGCTTTCAAGGACAGATTTCAGAGAAAAAAACATTAACAATAATTAGAAAAAAATTTGAGACTTTGTTCGAAATGTTTAAAAAAACTTCGTGAATTTAACAATTTCTAGAATCGTCTTATTCTAAAAACCCGGTATTGATTGGGTACGGGAGTAGAATTGATATCCCCTAATCGACTTTTTTCACGCCAATTTTCTGCAAGCGACTCCGGCTTTATTGCGGACTCCTTTTTGTATTCGAATTATGCATTGTTCTATTTTTCTTGTATAAATTATTTGTATTCTTGTTGATTGCTTTATTAAACGCCAATGCAAAACATCATCTCCCATACTTTAACAAAAAACTTTCTAATGACCCTTGAAAGCTGATTTTTCCAACTCAATTCTATGATGGTGGTTAGGTCCATCAGAAAAAAATTTCTTGAATCGAAAGAAAGTTTCACAACCTCTGAGCATCGATGAAAATCATCAGAACATAGTCAATAAGCATCCATGATGATCTTTTTCTTTTTTTTAATAGAAACTGAATATATATTAACTTTTTTTTTGCTTTTTTTTTGTTAAGCCATTTTAAACAGTTTTATTTCAGTTTTCTGTCATGATACCAAATAGACAGCCTTTGCCGACTGATATACGCAGAAATTTCCAACCTCGACCAGCTCAGCAAAGGGTCCAAATTCAAGGACAAATTGCACCGGCTCAATATCGCAACGTTCAACCGCAAATCGACCCTCGGAATGTCAACGCAGTGTATCAGAGCTTTGCGGGACCTTCAACTTCTCTTGACCGGTAACGTAGTCCATCCAAGAAGTGTTTATCATATCAAATGTTTCAGTCGTCTCATTATCCGACCAGTACAACCTCCTCCGCGTCCAGAAGGAGAAGCGGCCAACCTCAAAAAACTGTTTGTTCATTCATTTTTATTTTCAAGTTTTTTTGAGCCGCAGTGAGTTATTTCCTATGACACTTTTGAAGTAGCTTTCTGTATTTTTTTTTTCAGTAAAGTTGTGAGTGAACCAAAAAAAGAACTAAGAATTTATTAGAGCTTTTAAAAAACTTAACTTTCTACAGCATGATTTGTAATATCATTTCTTTCTTAGTAACAACAGAGAAATATGTACAGTTCAGGCAACGTTTTTTTCAACACGTTTTCAAATGGATTTGGTACAAAAATTTAAAAAAATAAAACGTTCAAAATTTGGTCGAAACATCTCCAAAGTGTTTTCTAGTTACGAATCAGAAACTAATTATTTGAAATGCTGGACGTTAAAATAATCGTAAATTGTTAAATGTAAAAAACAATGAAACAAGCGTTTTCTGTATCTTCAAATACTCAAAAATAAACAGTTTATATAACTTTAAGGTGTGAAAAAAATAGTAAAACTTTTTTTTTAGTGTTCATCCGCTCTACCTGTCCTCGACAAGTGACGGTCCATCGAGCGGTTCCAAAACATACTTACCCTCTGAAGTAAATGAAGCTTTCAACGACGTCATCTTACAGGTATCATTTTTTTCAATAACATCCTTTTATTCTTTCAATTTTAGTTCATGACAGCGCAATGTTTGATGGCAGGGTTTGACGACGTTGAACGATCTGCTCTGGAGACTTTGATCACGATGTTCCACAATTGTGAGTTTCTGTGTCCTTTAACTTTCTAATCATGCTTTTTCAGCTATCAAACGTGTTGCGGAACAATCGAGATACGCCTGTGAAGCTGGAGGAAGAACAAAAATTGCAGCCAGAGACGTCTGTTTTGGATTAACCAATATGGGCTTCGATCTGAAAGCACTTCCTCAATTTTTTCACGACGAGCTTCGACGAGGAAAACTTACTATCCATGCTCGTTAGTTTAATGAATATTGAATTACATTTATTCTGAGAAAAAGGTTCAAAAATCTTCGAATCCTGGAAAATTTTGAAAAAAATTCATTATTTTTTTTAAGCACTGACGACTGTCCCCGAACAAAAAAACCTTCTCGATTCCGGGCCAGCGGTCGACCTCATCCACAGCACGTTTTTTTGAATGGATGCCGCCTTATCCAGAACCTCACACCTACATTCGAACAGAGGTGAATTTGAAAATTGTTAAATATTTGAAAACAAACACTGGCTTTTCAGATCATGAACGAGCCGGAAATGTCCTATGAAAAAGCTCGCGAGGCAATGGCAGCAAACAAGCGCAACGGCGTTCGCTCACTTGTCAACCATATGGTTCAAATCTTCCCGAAAGTTTGTCTGTTTGGCAGTTTTGAACAGACAATCCATGAAAACGTGGAGAAATGGGTAAAGCTTACGATTCGCAAGCGGCAAGAATTCTTTTATTCAGATGGACGAACTAATCAAAAAGAATCAGAAAGCAGCTGCTTATCAGGCGTTCAGTTCTTTCCTGGGAACGACGGAGTTTGAGAACACTCAGGCAACTATAGACATTCTCAAGGAGAAGGGGCTTATCACCGCTGAGGTAATTTTTTTTCTGGTTTGAAAATGGTATATGAGCTTTTTCGACAAGTTTATGAAAAAAAGCCACTCTTCATTCACCAGCTTCCCAAATATTAAGATGTGTGTGATATATACTTGATTGACTTTATCATTCTTTATTGATAAAATCCCTTGCAGGAAGCTCAACAAGGTCTTCAGTTGGCTTGCTTGTTGCCAGATGGAACTATTTTGGACACTCAAGCCAATCCCATCACGTTAACGGACGATGCTTTTATAGATATACCAGAAGATGATGCTGTATGTTTTCTGTGGTCATACAAAAACGGTGAATTATTTCAGGCGGAAGGGCAAGAAGATATCGCGGAAGAAGAGTTTCCGATGGACTATCAATGTCCCGTGGACGACGGTGAGACTAATAAGCAGAATAATAATCCATTGTTTCATATCAGAAATGGACGTTGACATCTCGCTTCTGTCGTTTCAAGAGTTTGACCTGATGGAAGACGACGAAGGAAGGGAGCCCGAAGACTATCTTCTTTACGAAAAAGAGAAAAGGAATTTCGAATACATTCCCGAGTGGTGTCATGGTAATTTTCACAGCATTACTATTGAATCCATGTCTTTTCACAGTGGTGGTTCCAACCGATGATCATCCTTCCTACCTGGATAGGCTTCTGACGGATATCAAACCTGACGACGATCTTTGGAAAGAAAAAAAAGTTGCCTCACGTTCTGGTGGAGACAAAGAAGTGAGTTGTCCTACCGATTTGAATTATAGAGTTTTTCATTACTATTTTTAAGATTCAACTGGACAATCCTTATTTCCGGCCCCCTGAGATCATCAATACTCCGGTGGAAGAGAAAGATTCATGACCCCCGTTTCCATCGATCCACTTTTCGATAATTTTCAGCTCGCAAATTTTCTCCTGACTTTCACTCAAGCATTTGAAATTTTGTTGTTCTTATTCTCTTTAAAATCTTCATAAATGTTTCTCTTATAGACGATTCACGGCTAGCTTGGGACGCAAAAAGGCGTGGCCTGTCTGCACTCTCCACTAACCAGGGCACTGTCTCGTCTCTTTTCGTGGCAGGACCCTTTTCTCGATGGCTCAAGCTAGCCGTGAATCAGCTATATCTTCACTCAATTATGTAAAAAAATTTTAGGAAAGTTTTTTTAGTTTATTGAATTTTTTTATTTTTTTCTTCAAATATTATGAAGTACCGATTTCAACTTCCTTTTTTTAGTGTTTTATATGTAGTGGTATAAATTTAAAAAAAAAACAGAGCTCAAGTCCCTGAAAGATCAAATTTTTCATCCTTTTTGAATTGATGCAATGTAATTATTTCGAAATCTCTCAATAGCTTGCACTGGGATTTTTAATGAGAAAGTAAATTTCAATCAAAAAAACCTCTTCGCTTATTACTTCTTTCATTCTCTATCTTCTTATTTCTCTGTGTTTGGAAATTTATTCTTTTGTTGTTTTTGTTGTTAAAGATGTAATCATAGAAATTTTTCTATTCTTTTTTTTCCATCTATTGAAAAATATCCATCCACTAATCACATAAAGAAATCCGAAGAAAACTTTTATTATAACTAACGCAGAAAGAAAAATGTCCAACAGACATGAAAAATTCGGCAGTCTGTGCATTTCTTAAAAAGTTGAAGCGACTATGGTTTGGATATTTAATTTTGTTTGAGAAGTTTTTTAGGCGGTGCTCTGTCGCTGGATGTGCGTGGCACGTTCCTGAAAATAGTAGATAGTATGCACAATCAGTTTTTGCTGTTTTTCCACCTCTCCTTCCTTGTTGAAGAGAATAGTTTGAACGTTGCTTCCTGTTCCGAATGAATCTTCTCCGTCGTAGACGAGCTGGTCAGGCGGCGAAGCGACGCCTTGGTTTCGGGCAAAGATCTGAGTTTTTAAATTTTCTGAAAGAACCTAGAAGGCTTTACCTTGAGGGTCTTTCCACCACGAAGGACAAAGTCTTTGGGAAGAGTGTAAACGATTTCCTTCTTGCCGTCGATTCGTCTCTTCAGCTTCCACTCACCGATCGCCTAAGCCGATTGTGTGCTCGCGTTTTCGATTTGACATCAAACAAACCTCGTCCTTGGCGCGGTGGGTATTCTGAAGGACGATGAACTTTCCGTCCGGCGAGGCTTCGTGGATCGAGACGTTTCCTTTGGCAGATCGCTGGAATGACTGTCGCGAAGCAGTTTCTCCCTTCACCACTCTCATCGTCTCTGAAAATGTTATAAGTTAAAAACCATCTCATTGTATATATATCTACCTGTGTCTGTTTCTTGGGTGATGGCGTGGGTCTTGACAACCTGTTCCACGAGCTGTTTGAGGCCGGCGCTGAAACAGATTATTTAGAATGGCTAATGGGTTTCTGGTTACCGGTTCTCTTCTCCTTCGAGCATCTTGCGGTAGATGGCAATTTCGGCATCGAGAGTCTGAATAAAAAAGTCATCAGCGTTGGAGAATCAGTGATACCTGCTTGGTGTCGAGAAGCATCTGCAGCTCAACCATGAGAGCTTGACACTCTTCGCGCATCTTGCGGATTTGAGCGTCGCGGTCATTGAGAGCGGCTTCGTAGGATCTCTGGTCGTCTTCGAGCTGATAGTTAAGCTCCTGAATCTGCTTCTCGAGCAGAGAGTTGCGGCTTTCAAGGTCGGCAAGTTTTCCACGAAGGTCGGTGAGCTGCGTGCGGAGTCGTTTGACCTCTTCCTTGGCGTAGCCCTGCTCCATAGTCTGAATTTCAGAACAAATTTAAGAGTTTTTGATGAGCTAAAACCTGACGAGCACTTTGGGTCTGAATCTCCTGCACCTTGAGCCGGTACCAAGACTCCATGTCATTGCGATGGACATTGTTGATCTGAAGGCCATGATTGTCCTTCACATGCGATTTCAAAGCTACTCAAACCTGGTCGTATTCCTCACGAATGTCCCTAATGGCAGACGAGAGTTCGTTCTTGAAAAATTCCCGATTCTCCGGGGTCGTGTCGCGCGAAGCAAGGCCCTCAAAGAATCTTTCAAACCTCATTTTTTTTCAAAACTTACTTGAAGTTCTTTGATTTCGTTGTCGTGAACTCGTCGCAGGAAATCGATTTCTTCGAGAAGCGTCTGTGCCTGGTTTTGGTAGTCGATGCGGTTTAGCGTTTCTTGGTCCAAGTCCTATTTTTCAGTTATTTTAACCCTGACAGACGAATTTTCTCACAGTGCGAGCACGTTGGAGTTCACTGAGAAGTCTTTGGTTTTCGATCTTGATTCTCTTGACTTCTTCCTCGAGCTGAGCGATGCGTCGTTTGAGGAGGCTGATTTCAGCTTCGATGTTAGACAGAGTCACAAGAAGTTGATCGATCTTGATGCGGTCTCCCTCGCGGCCTTTCACAGCATCGTCATACCTGCAAATCACAATTGTTCCACATTTTTTTCCATAACTCGGTTTGCACACAAAACAACGCAAACAAAAAATTAACGCTGCACGGACTTTCTGCGCACTTCGGCCAGGTCGTCTTGCATTTTCTTGATTTGGCCCTCAAGGTCCTTCCGTTGCTTGTTGGTGTCATCGATCAATTTTTGGGCATCCTGAATTCAGGTCGAGTTGAGAAAATCTCAAAAGATCAGTTGACCGAAAGCTCGCCCTCGTACATGTTGCGAATGTTATGGGTGTCTTTGCCCCATTTTGACCTCAAAGCTTCCAAATCGGCCGCCAATTTGCGGTTTTGGGCTTCCAGAAAGCGAACCTGCAGAATAAATTTTTTTATTCAATTATATAATTTATTTCAAACTTTCTCAATGTAGCTGGCAAGACGGTCGTTCAAATCGCTCATTTCTTTCTTTTTCGCGCTCTCGCGAGTCTCTGATGGTGGAAGCGGCATTCTGTCCAAACGGAGAAAGGCCTGATCCTGCTCCAGAACGCATCTCCGTCACGATTTTCAGCATGCGGTCTTGAGCTGCAAATTTTAAACATAAACTTAAGAAATTCAAAGTTATAATCTTTTTCTTAAAGCTCCTTGTCAGTGAGGTGAGTTTGGTGTTTTTGGGCTTGTAGATATTTCCAAGGTATGCAAAATATCGAACTAAAGAGTAGGTAAAAGTGCCCTATAGTCGAAAACCCTGAACAAAAAAAAGCTAAATTCGGAAAAAAAGAAAGTTACTATGAGGTATACATATTTTATGAAGTTTTTTCCAAAACTTTGGAGCGAACCAATGAGAAGGTTCACAATTTTTTTCCATTTCAAAACAACTTTAGAACTCACAAACAACGTTTCCAGTGCTGCGACCTCCAAGAGGCGCACGAGCCGACGGCTGCGGGGAACTGAACGACATGGCTGCAAGTAATCAGAGATAATTGCCAGAAAGAAGACAAAAATGAGGCAGCTGCCGAATCCGACACAACTGTCGACGGAATGAAAGGGCTTGCACGAAGTTGCGAGACTGTGTGAGCAAGGTATTAAGGTGCGGCGACGCCCGCGTCAAGACAAAAGCCGCTCAGTGCAACTGGAAAACGCCCACAAGGCCGCCGTCGCTTCGAATTTCGCACCCAGACCAGAAGCTTCTTTATTGTGTCACAAAACTTTTTTTCTAGTTGAAACAAGCGTGAGCTTTGCTGACTGTAAGCCTTCCAGAGAGTCGGCGTCAGATCAGACGAGGGATTGATAACTTTTCTAAGCGCTTGTCAAAATTACCTGTTTGCTGCTGCGTGACGGCATAATGAACAGTTGAGATTTCAATGTTCCCGCTAAACTGAGTAGTCTCTTGATTGACTTGCTTGGGTTCAAATTTGGCAAGCATCGCAGCAACGAAATGACAATCGCGAACAGAAATTTCGAATTTATAGTATGTGAAAATTCTAATTAGTGTTGTTTCTTGTGAATGCATTGTTGGATTTTGCAGAGGAAACTGAGCACAAAAGAATTACTCATCATCGTGTTGAGGTTTGAAAAAAACGTCCGGTACTTCAAGTACAGGAAAAAATTTACTTTTATGAATAGTCGATAACATTCCAAAATTTAGCTGTTCATAAAAAAATGTTTTATTCAGAAATTTTTTCATGGAGTCTGTTCAGAAACAGACCGAGGTCGTGGAAAACGGTGACCCATTTTTCATAAATTGCTCACAGTGGAAAAGGTGTGAAGAATGCGGAAAAG
The DNA here is from genome assembly GCA_904845305.1 of Caenorhabditis auriculariae. Classification (NCBI taxonomy): domain Eukaryota; kingdom Metazoa; phylum Nematoda; class Chromadorea; order Rhabditida; family Rhabditidae; genus Caenorhabditis; species Caenorhabditis auriculariae. The sequence continues at coordinate 2,208,931 of CAJGYM010000002.1, read as the reverse complement.
AATAAAAAACTGCGTCCTTCGACACTTGAACCGTCGCATTCTGATTCTTCAACCTACCATTTTCTCTAAATGTCGTCATGTTTGGCTGTGCGCTGTTGACGTGTTCAGCGAGCCGTGCGACTTGAAAAAAAAAAACCACGCAATTCTACAGTCATACACCCGGTTTTGGAGTACAATTCAAATGATTATACTGTATTCAGGGAATGAATCATTTGAGAGAACTTCAGGCACTTAAAGGCAGAAGAAAAAATACAAGGTTATAAATACAAGATCGTTTCTAAAATAAACAACTTTTAGTTTCAAAAAAATTGAGTTTCAAAAAATTTACAAAAAACCTTGACCATAACAAGGTCTCGAAGTTTACTAGTTAGAAAAAAAAAACCCGGAGATCCCGAGAGTTTAATATTTTCAACAAAATATTTATATGAAAGAAAGTCTTCAAAAAAAATAATGCTCTTTACAAGTAATTACAGTAAAACCTTCAGGAATCTGCAAGAAGCCTGACAAGGAAAAACTGAAAAAATGTATCAGCTGAACACTTGAAACGAGAGTGATTCTCAAAAAAGAGAATCGAAAAAAGAGGACAATAAAATGTTTGAGAGCCGGGCGAAACTGGTGAAGGCAACGCCTACCTCGTCGCATTGAATTCATCGCTTTGGCTAAGTCTCTCGAAAAAAATGATTTCCGAGCAAACGGCCGCGTTTTCGATCATTCGATGATACAGGTGTCATTCCAGATCTTGCCTTGTCTTTGTTTGCTCCACTTGTAGGAGCCAGTGCAAAATTCAAAAAGAAAAAAAGAAAAAAAAATGAGACTTGGCTCAAGACTTCAGCTTCGAAGAGAAATAGTGGAATTTTTGCTTTGCATGTTTTAATAAGAAAATTTTGAAGAAATGGTCGAACTCACTTTCGCGAGTGATCTCGATCATCTTTGATTACCGACTTCTCTGCTAGAGAAGTTTTTCGCTTAAGAGTGTAGACCTGAATGAAAATTGTTAACAGTTCGAAAAAAAAAGCAGGGATGAACAATATCGCGTAATCCATCGAGAAATGTCCTTTTTCAATTGAAAATCAACACAGAGTTTGCAAAGGCTGGGGCCGCAAAAGGGACGTGACAACTTAGTAATTATCGAGGATCATCGGTGCGACGACCAGTCTTTCTCCTCATTTTCAATCGAGAGAGTCGCAGGGCGCAAAACGACAAAAACGCCACAGTGTGCAGAACCAACCACATAATTGGTAACGGTTCGACTTTTTTTTTGAAAGTTTTTGATTAACTGCGCCGTTTTGAAAGTTAATGTTTTTATGGAATTATGGATTCAATCGGGGGTTTTTCTGCGGTTTACAGCGAAAATATTGGTGTATGGTTGTTGTTTGAAACAAGAAAACATACTTGAATCCACTAACAAATATTGGGACTAAGTGTCATTGAAAAAATACGTTTTTTTGAGTTCGCGGCTGATGAAAATTTGCGGATAAACAAAAAACTGCTGAATTTTTGATGGTTCTCATTGAACAGTCTCTCATTGAAGAAAAAATTTTATTTTCAGCTAGGAATTCTCTGAAAAATTATTCCGAATGCTGTACCAAATGAAGTTTTTTTAGAAATCTTAATAAAAAAATTTTTTTATAATTCGTTTTTTTGAGATACTTGGTCTCAAACTTTCAAAGTCGCTCCATTTTTTTCACAAATTCTTAAATCACAGGGCTTACATCTGCTTAAGCAAGAAAAAGTGTATTCTGACCAAATCTTATAATTTTTTGAACTACGAAACGAAACGACTTTTTTTGTATTCTAAAACTCAAAAGTTGTTACTGCTTAAACCACCTGGGGAAAAAAATAATTTCTTGCGATCATCTCAAGCAAAAAACTTCAATGATTTGGAAAAAAAAACAGAATTTCCTTCTCAAATTCGGCCATGAAAAAAGAAATATAAAAAACCGATAAAGTTTGGGAAAAACAGAATTCGAAGTTTTTGAAGTATTCAACTGTCGTTCCAATTGTGACGAAAGAGGAGAATTCTAAAGAAAAGAAAAAGAAACTCAGAAAAAAACTTTTTGTCAAGGAATAGTGAAATGCCAACTGGAGAACAGTAGCAGTGCTGACTTTTTGTCTGCGCGCCGTAAAAGGCGAAGGAGATCTGACTTGCAACTGAAACCGGACAGCGCAGGTATTTATATTTCCACAGGTTGGCCTCCGGGTTGGCAAACTCTACCCAAAAACATATCCAATTTGCATGAACGTGGTTGGCTGTGTGATTCAATTCGACGCACTGTTTGCTTTTCAGTGCCGCCTCGGCGTTTTTTCCTCTGGGTTTTCTATGAATTTAAGGTAAATATCGAGGTTCACGCATTGGTGGTTGTTTATGACTCAGAAACGCAATCGCAACTTTTCTCAAAATGTACGTTGCAAAAAAGGAAATACGAGGGACCCTCTTGACCTTTTCAGCTTTGAAAGAAAGAACGGTGGCGCAAATTGGCTGCATTTTTTGTTTTAAAAATGGCAAGCAAAGCGGAGGCAAGAAAAAAAATTCTAATACATGACGAATGTATTCGAGGCTTCCTAAATCAAACTTCTTAAAACTTTTTTATTCTACTTCAAATCATAAGCAAAAATATAAAAGCATTGAAATTATTTACTGGATATCATTCTGAGGAACTACGGCATATTCAGCTTTTCATTTCTTAGGATAACTTTCTTTTTTTTAACTGTAAGTTTTTACAGGGTTTCCAATCAACAAGATTGGTGAATATTTTCAGAAAAACTAAAAATTGTCAACTCCAGTTGAGCCTTTCAAGCTTTCCCAAAAAGTTTTATCGACTTTCTCAGGCAAAATGATTTCCCACAGAAAGAAAGGATCTTCAGTTGCAATGCATTTTCAATTAGGAAGGAGCCGTCGTTATTTTGAGGCCAGAATGCCACTTTATACGCCGACATGATGAAGTTTTCTCATACTCAAATTTCCGAAAATATTTATTCAATTCGAGAAGAAGATGATCGTCAACTATTTCCTCTCATCTACCTCATCATTGGTACTGAGGATAAAGGTGGCTTGCTCGAACTTTATAAGACTTATTTCTTGATTCCAGCTTTGTTAATTGACACTGGGTGTGGCTGCGGTAATCTATATTTCTATTTGAAAACATTTGCTTTCTCGAAAAACTTGAAGTTCATTGTTGTGAATACGCATAATCATCCGGAGCAGGTATGCTTTTTTGTTGTGTTTTTTACAATACATCAATCTTGAGATTGGTGGAAACGCTTCGTTTTCAACTACAGGTAAACTGGGATTGAACAATCGCGTGGAAAATCTGTGCGCAAGTCGCAAAAACAAGTACTACACCCGTCTCATGAATAGCAACTGGCACTGGGAGGTTGATCATCCTACCTGGACCTCTAAAAAGTTTAGAACCAGGTTGAAACGTATAAAGTGACCAAATGGTTGCAAGATGGAGAGAAAATACTTCTCGGAAGGAGGCAAGATCCTCAGAATATGGTACAGGTGAGAAGCTTCTGAAGTTTGAGAAAACCCAACTCCCAGGTTTTCTGGACACCTGGTCACACTCCGGACAGCATTGTTTTGTGGTACCCGTATGCAAATCGACTTTTCGTGGGCGACCTTTTCTATCAATTTCAAGACATAATGCTGAAGTAAGCAATTATTGGTTTAATATCGCGTTTTTCAAAGCTTCAGTTACGAATGCACAGATATAAAAGAATATGAGAAATCAGTGCGAAGAATCCTGCAATTTGTGAACGAACATGAAGCCCCGGTAGAACATAATCAACTTTTTTTGATCGAAATTGTTTATAGATACGTTACTCTTCCGCAAAGAGCGAAAAAGACAATCAATGTTTGCCGATTTTCAAACAATATCATCGTTTTTTGTTGGCGGTCATTGCTGGAACTCACGTCGGCAATGATCTGAGGCGAGTTTTGCGGAGTTGATTTTGATAGAAAGTTTCTAATTTTCAGGATTGATGAAGCAGATGGAGTTCGTTATGAGACACGGGACAAATCTATCCAAATAGTTCTCGGAAAAAATATTGTTCAAATGTTAAACGCCGCTCGAGAGAAAGCTTCAGAGAAATGAACTTTCAACTCAACTTTTTCTGAGTTTCGAATGAAGCCACTGAGAAAACTTGAAAAAAGACGGTTACAAAGTGAATTTCTACGGCGATAATTGTTTTATTGCATCGATACAGTCTTCGGAGATTTCTGAACGTTTTAAATCAAAGATTAAGTTGGTATATTTATTTTTCTATCTGCACACTCATGATTCCCTTTCAAAAGAAACATTTTTTAACGATTTATTGGGATAAAAGTAAGAAGATATGTATTATAAAGCATTATATTCGATTTCTTCCTTCCCGTAGTATTTCCTATGTAGAAGGACGTCTTCATCTGCTGCGAACGTTCTAATTTCCTTCAGCAGAACCACGGTGAATTCAATAGCGGAGAGCCAAACCAACAGTTCACGAAGCATGACGCAGCGATTTATTCGCGCTGACCCATTTCGACGTCCGAAAAAGACGACGCCCGCAGGTTTGTCCATTCTGGAAGAAGACGTCCCATTCCTTAAAAACGAAAAATGACCTTTTGGGAAAAAAGCCATTGATTCGATCGGAACTTGCTGTTACTTCTGCAAAGATCGGGGCGCAAAGAGAAAGCAATATAACACAAAAAAGGTTCCTTTTTTTCTGTTAATTTTTTTTCTTTTGTCCTAACTTTGCATGGGTTTTCGACGAAATTCTCTCAGGCTCTTTGTTTTTGGAAGGTTCCCTTAAACCTCAAATTTTTTTTGATGTACAAAAAATTTTCCACAATAATACTTTATTCATCCACGTATCAAGTTTTGTTTCACAGGGGGGAAACTTATTGCACTTCAGACAAAGGTTTGTTTTGTTGCTAGAAATTAGTTAAAACTAGAGATTGACTAGCTTGATTTGTTTCAAGGGAAAATCACAGATATGCAAATGATAGAATATGGCCGAACGGAGAAGGACGAGATATCGAATCACAACGGTGGAAATGCTACATCTTTGGACAAATGCACTAAAATTGGAAAAAAATGGCTACAAGTTCATGGGGATTCCTCAATGAGGAAAACATTTTGCGTATAGTTCTGTGATGAAATTGGTTAACAAAAGGAGAAAAAGACGATGAAAAGACAGGTGAATGGATTTGTATCTACTTCTTTTCAAGTGGCTTTGAAAATCATAAGATTTGATAGGCGCTACGAAATCAAAAAATCATCAAAAAAATGGGAAATCTATTGTTGAAGATAAACATTTTCAAAAAGGACAGAAAAAAAATTTCAAAAAATGTGAATGTTAAACGAGCGAAACAAAAAATTTAATGGAACGACAAAAGAGATACCGGAGATAGTTGACGCTGTTACAAAAAAACGGAGTAAAAAAAGAAAAATGAAGCATTCGATTGGTCGAAATGCAGGGAATCACCGGGAATAGCTGACGCTGTTACAACAAAAAAAAAGACGGAATAAAAAAAAAAGAAAATGAAGCATTCGATTGGTCGAAATGCAGGGAATCACCGGGATTAGCTGACGCTGTTACAAAAAAAAGGAATGAGTAAAAAAAAATGAAGCATTCGATTGGTCGAAATGCAGGGAATCACGAAAAAGATGGAAAAGTCGCACTTCTTTCCAGAAATGCTATGACAAACCGGTGATAGCAAGAAGCAAAAAGGTACCGAGTAGATGTCGCCATTGCACTTTGGAAAAAGAAAACACTAACAAAACAAATGAAAAAGAAATGAATAAAAAAGCTTGGCATTCGTTTGGTCGAGGTGCGAAAAGTAACCAGGGATAGCTGACGCGATCGCAATGATAAATTGAAAACAAGTGAGAAAAAAAGGGAAAAAACAAAAGAACATTTCCCGTTTCAAAAATGCAAAAAAGGCGTAGAAACCAGAGAAGAAATTTAGAAATGGACTCCAAGGATGTTCAAGGTGACCATTCCAATGGCGAAACAAGCCCAAGCGCCGATGACAAAAGGCCAAATCGGAGACTGGAAGGGGCTCACGTGCTTCTTCGGCACAGGGAAGTTGAGCACGGATTTCGCATATTTTCTAGCGGCCATCACAAGCATACAAGGCACCACGAACTGCACTCCGACGCCTGAAATTTTCCAAAAGATCGGGTTAATACGGATTGTGGAATAGTGATGATTTTTCTCAAATTGCAATTTTCTGTTCAATATATTTTTAGTTACACTGAGAAAGCCTTTTTCAACACAACGGAGATTTATATTTATCGAAATCATGTTGAATTCGTTTCAGAAATACCATCAGTATTTGCTATTTCAGAAGGCGTTTTCTGTGTCAAAACATTTTTAGCTGACCTGGATAACTGCCGGTGACCGTTGCAAGCAGAAGCAAGTTATCGGTGAGGATACTGATAAGAGTCGGGAAAATGAGAATGAAGGCCGTGATGAAATGATCAGAGATTGACTTCTGCAAGAAAAATCCATTCATCACTGTTTTTCTTTGTTGTGAAAACCTCGCGAACATGTCGAGAATCTCGCTCATCGATTTCGCCGTCAGAGCCGTCGTCTTCCAGAAGGGCCTCTTGCTCAACACTGAAATATTTATTGTACAAGACCAACATCAACAAAGCGAAAACCTGTTTTTCGGAAAAAGCAACTCTTTCAGCACTTTTACATTGTTAATTAACGTGATAGCCACGATTGGATAATTCGTAGTCAGAGTGAAAATTGGGAACAGCGCTAGAAAAATGTCGGAAACCGCGTAAAAAAAAGAATTGTTCTCGTCGTGGAGGAAATTCAGAGTGTAGAGATCCTGAATGAAGGTCCATCAAATACAAAAATTCTCTCACCAAACCTGAACATGTTCAAAAGCGAACGCTCCAGTGATCGATAAGGTGAAATAGAACATTCCAATCACTCCATACACAAGTCCCATCATTCCGAAGAGTTTTGTCTTTGAGCTGAAAAATAATGAAATCTTTTTGTTGATTTCAAAAGCCGAATTCGTAAAAGTTTGCTTCATGGCAAAAATATTAATCTCTCAAAAAAAGAAGAAATAATTACATATTTCAATTTTTTTAAAAAGTTTTTTTGTGTTAATCAAAACAATACAGTTTCAATGCCTTGCGCATTTCCACTGGGTGAATGTTCAAGTTCTAGAATAACAACCGGGAGCATTGACTCGAAACGCTCGAAAAGAAAAAAACCTCATTGGTGTGATCAAAGACGGCAAACTGTGATGACACATGAACGCGTAGACAGTCACCCCAAAAAGAGATCCAAATCCATGGACATTAGCAGCTGGTGGATACGCGGCCGGCCCATTTGAAATCAGTTGAATCGAGGCCAATGTGATCATCAGAATGAATGCTGCAACTGGAATATTTAAAAATTCGTGAGAATTCAATTACCAGTCCAGCGCGAAATGGTAGTGGCCAACTGAATGTATTTTGTCTTTGTTATTCCAACGATAACCATTGGTGTACACATACCAACAAAAAGAACCACGCAGATTCGATAAACTGAAATTTTAATTCAATGAATGAAAAAATGGTTGCTGAACCTGTCATTCTGGTTAAAAACTCCGGCCAGAATTCGTGACAAGGATCTGAAGATGTAACGGTGCTTGAGTTGACTGTGGAGCTGAAAATTATCATAGAAAATTTACGAGCTTCCGTACAAATATATATAAAATCAAATCATATTCAGAATATATAAAATCAAATCATATTTATCAATACAGTTTTATCTTTCATCGAATTCTCATTTTTTCAGACCGCTAAAAAACAACCGTCAAAGTGAAATAACCCAGAAATTTCCAATCAAAAACAAGAGCGTATTTTGAACTTTGCAAAGTTTTTTGCTTTAGCTGAAATTTTTTGTTTTTGCAAAATAGCAGAATATCTATCACGAGATTTTGAAGAGTTGGAGACGTTCGTTTTTTTATATTCTACAAAAATGGATTCTATAATTCTTATTCAATATATTTTTTTGTTCAGCTCAAAACTTAAATGACGCATGTAACTCTAACTTCAAAAATTTAATTGAGACCAAAAACCAAAACTTCAGTAGAAGGAATTAAAACGAACCAAATCAAGTTCATCATCGATTTTGGCACGGTGGTGGAGTAGATAGCCAGATCGCCAAACAAGTAAACGTTAAGGGACAGGTAAGAAATGAGCAACCCAGTCCGACTCAGAAACATTGAGGCCATTTCACTCTGAAATTATAATCCCTTCACATGAGGCAAATTGAGAAAAAAAAACGTACAACTTCGACTTTCGAAGTGATTTCGAATGAGGATGGCCCGATGCTCGATATGGAGACGTCTGGAAAACTTTTACTTGAATAATAAACAAAACTATTCGAAATCACCATCATATTCAACATTGACTCGATCACGTCGTCGATTTTTGGCAACAAAAGCGTTAGCCACAGCCAACGATTCAACAATGAACGTGGCGGCAATGTAACTAAAAAAAACGATTTGATACAAGGAAAACATGTTTGCTGTGAAAATTTCTTTTTTATACTCCTTTCAAAAAATGAATGACTTTCAGCACTTTTTTCCGTTGCCTTCTTTGATGTACCATAATGTTTGAATAAAACTCAAGATCAAACCTCATAAGAGCAGAAACAGATAGTATTGAAATACTGAGAAGCCATCCAGCCGTTTGAAATGCTTTTGGCAACGCAAGAGCGCCGGTTCCCACAATCAAATTAAACACGTAGAGAAGACCCACCTTAATCAATATACGTGTGAAACATATTGTAACTGTAACACATTATAAAGTTGAAAACGAACCGTTTGAGAAAAAGATGCATTGGGATCGACGCTGGCCGGCATCTTTCCTAGCTGTTTGAATTTCACAGCGTTTCTCTCTTTTTTGTCGTTATCGGGCTCATTCACCTGATAAGGGTTTGCATGAAAATCTCGTGATAAGAAAATTTAACGGCGCGATTTTAGACTAAGAACGAATTGTGAATAAGAAAGTCATTATTACTTCAAAACGGAGGACATAAAAGTGTAAACGTGATACATTCTTTCTTCCAAATACTCGCATGTTTCACTGATAAATGAAAATCGAATTGACAAACGAACATATTGATGTACAATGAATTGGCTAAAGAACTAGTTTTGGATCAAATAAGACCAATGCTAATAAAAGCTAAACGATGCAAGATCTTTGAGATCAGAGCGAAAGGCCGGCTGAATCACATGACGGGTATGTGCGCTCAAGCGCTAATTTTATTTAATTTCGCGCCACAAATGAGTTTTAAACAGCGGTTTGGATCGATCTGGCTCTTTAATATTTATAAAGAAACTGAGCAAGCAATCGGCATGAATCATTAATAGAATAGCGGAAGGAGACCCCGGCTCCTGGGAAAATTCACGAAAATTTCAAAATGACACCTCACGTTGTTGAAAAATGTGTACAGCGAAAAAATGAGAAGCTTGCTAGTTTTATTTGCCTTTTCAGGCTTTTCAGGACATCAAAACGTAATTCGATTAACGCAAATGGTTCCAATTGGAAAAAAATAGTTTGGAAAGGGGTTTGAGAGAATGGAGTAAAAAAGGTTGAACGATTGCCTCTCCGTTGCCTTGTTGCAAGCGCCAAAACATGATCTGTCAGATTTGATCTTGCGTCACATACAGTGTCGGCATCCACGCACGGAAGTCTGTTTTTTTTTTCCACAAATTTTCAATCAGCCTCTCAGTTCCAATAAATGCAGTTCAAATATTCAAAAATAATGAAACCAGAAGTGGAAGGAATGGAAGATTCTGTTGAAGGTGAAGAACTTTTCAAAAATTTTGCTCAAAAACTAGATTACATTTAAAAAAATGCAAGTGTAGACAGATATCAGTGTTAATATTCTTTATGAAAAATGGAATTTTCATTATTTAACACCAGATAATTTATAATAAAGTTGTACCAAAGTCAACTCAAACCTTGGCTGCCAACCTTTTGGTAAACACTTGTTCTTGCTTATTTGCTCCCATCCAAGCAGAAAATTTCTGGAAATTCAATAGGCAGAGGAAAAGCTTTATGTCTGCGTTTGTTGTGTTGTTTCGGAGAATATGTGGTTTTTGATGCACTCGTAGTCCAAACTCAACTTGTTTGTTTCGAAAATTGAGGGAGTTGCCCTGGAAAACCTCTGACGCGTGCGCTTCATAACGTAAACAAGACGTGAAAAAAGAACTTGGTTATCCAAAAAAAAAAAAATTAAACCATCGAGCAATTCCATTGCTGGTTTCTCCTCAGTGGAAAATTTAGCAGAAACATCAAAAATCTTGTTTTTGTATTCAAAAGTTTATTCGCTGAGGTGAAGGCTGAAAGTGAATGTTGATTTTTGAAAAAAGATATAATGATTGCGTACAATGATTATAAGTGAGATCGACTCATAAATGCAGGTAAAATAGGCTAAAATATGTTCACAAGTAGGGTCATAACTGAGAGGGGCAGTGTTTTGTTAATTGAGGTATGGTGTTTTCAAATCAATTGTATTTCTTGGTGACAGTTCGTGTTTCATAAGTCGCAGAAACGTTGCGCTTCTCCGGTCGCTGAAAAATATTTTTTTAAAAAAAGAACTAAATCAGTTTTTCATTTAACAGAGAAAAATCTCCTGTTTTTCTGATACTGCAAATTATGAAAAGTCAAAATTTGCGTGAATAGGATAAAAGATAGTCAAAAGCAATCTTGAAAAAAACTCAAGAAAATTCCAAGTTTGGAACTTTTCTTTTATACGCAAGATTCAATGTTCGAAATTTCACCTCGTCAATGAACTGCTTCTGCATGCGGTGCCAGACCGAGAAGAGGAAAGTGGAGAAAAATCCACTGATCATGAAGGCGGTAATGTGGTTGGCCGAATAAACCCCCAAAACCCAGTGACCCCAGATATTCAGGACGAAAACGGTGCTCTGTGTCTGTAATCGCGTAATAATTAATCCGCGTTGGTCAGCGAGGTCCAAACCAGCAGCCGACTGGCGAGATAGACGGTTTGGAGATGAGGAGGGAAGAAACGAGCAGAAAGTGAAGTCAGGGCCGGCAGAAGGTTGAGCGCTCCAAACAGTCGGCACCACATGAAGTGGTGGGAGTCAAGCAGATATTCCGGCTTGATCTGCAGAAAGAATTTTCGAAAAATCAAAACTAATTTTGTCTGACAATGAGACGAAGAATATGCTGCGGGAAAGCGTAGTGAATGAGAGCGTACACCAACGTCAAACCGGCGTCGAAGTACAGAGCGTTTTCCAGGTAGAACGAACCTTTTCCCTGAAATTGTCTGATAAGTTCTGTTCAAGTTTTTTCGTGGAATGTTGAAATAGGCAGGCGAGATATCTTGAAAAAAAGGTAAAACCCGAACCTCTATCCAAACAGTCGTACGAGTGGCCAAGGCGTCGACCTCTTCCTGTTGAGTGCGGCTGTTCTGGTAGAAGCGGACAATCTCCGACACGAACCAGGCCCCATCAACTAGCAGCACACATACAATAAACTGAAAAATGATCATTTTTTGTTTAATTTTCAAAATGGTAAACGTTGTCAGTGATGAGAAGTCCACGAGTGCTCTTTTCGCTGAGATGCCACGCGGCAAAACTTCTGGTCAAAAGTGTCACAAACGCGGTGACAGCTCGTGAAAAGACAATCGACTGCTCCGGTCGGCCAAAACCCTGGCTTTTCCAAAGGAGATAAGCGTGTCCAATCTGAAGCTTCAGTTTTTTTTCCTTTTAACAAAAATAAGGAGAACTAACGTGAACCGCAGCACAAAACGATTGAAGAAAACCATGAAGATTGTTGAAGTCTCCCGTGACCTGAAAAACTTCATAAAATTACATGAACCTTTATTCAAATCGGGTGGAACTTGTTGTCTTCAATTCACATTGGGAAGGGCCCTAATTTCCATATTAAGTGCCTTAAGATGGCAGCAAAAGATTATCGCGCATATGGCGGTTTCATACGCATTTCCTACATTCACCAATTTGAAAACGCACATGTAAATGTAATTAATGACAGAGAATGAAAAAAACTCACGGTAATCCTCATGAAATACGTTGGAAAAGCAAAAAAGAGAAATCCGAGGATGACATGCGCGGCGATTTGACTTCTTTGTCGAAGGCGATGCTCCACGACCGGCAGCACAGAAATGGCGAACAATGATCCGACGAGCACGTGTGGCGCCAGCATCATAGCAGGATTCGCAGGAGTTCCCTGCATTCTGAGTTGAGCACAACGAGAAGCTTGCGAGCTGAAAATGGAGCGTAGGCAAAAGAAAAAAGGGCAGAAACGGCGAGCGAGAGGGACAGATGGCTGCTCTGGCGCCGGAGGAAGGAGAGAGGGGAGGAGTCTGACCTCTCAACACAACAACCACAGGCAACACAACAATCCGGCTGCGCTCGCGAGTCAATGTATTTGCGAGTCACGCGACAATGAGCCTTGATGGACGATGGCCTTCTGTTCACTGTGGCTGAAGGGAAAAGGCAATCGCCATATTTGCAAGCCATTTCCTGTTCTGCGGCAGAGTACAAAGGCTCCAAAATTACCGTTGTTTGCGATAATGAGAATGAAATCTGCTCATTCAAGGCCACTCGATGTTTTCTTTCAGAAACAAATAATGTATCTTCGTATCATACCATCAATAATAACAAATTCAAATAAGTAGTCAAAAGCGCAAACTTTGTTTTCATTATCGTTATTTACAGTTTCGGAAATTTTCGAACTTTCCCAAATTTGAAAAGTTGCTCGTTTCCAGAATTTTGAAAAAGCTGATGGATCAATTGAACTACCAAAAACTATTTTAGCGCGTAGTTGTATTGTCGAGTACTGAAGAGACAAAAATGAGAGATGAGTGCAGTTGACCGTATTGACCAAAGACAAGACAGAGGTGTACGACGGAACAATCGGCGCAGAAAGTAAAGAGAAGATTCGGCTTCGGGACGTGTACTGTGGCACTTATAAGCCACACATATTTGCATGGCGATGAGCAATGTGTTTGGTTATAGAGATCCACTTTTATGGCCCACAGTTATGGCTCTGAACGCTGCCCTTTCCACAAGACTTTCCGAACGGAGGGAAACGTTTCGAGAAACTCCAACTCTTGGGTTCGACTTCCAATCCCAATTTTCATTCCACTAAAAAAAAAAGAGACTGCGATTAACTTCGGTTATTCAGTTAAAATAAGCCATTTTTTCGAAACTTTTTCAAAACTTTTCTCATTGACTTTCACTTTTAACATGTCAACTCAACTCAACACCACACTTCTAAGAATGGAATAATTTATTCCTTTGAAAAACATAAAAAAGAGTTTAAAAAATTTAAAGTGAGTATTTTTTTTTGAAAAACATCAAAAAGATTTATTCGGCATGGCGGCCGCTGTCGAAGTCGTTTGACACGTCTTTCGTAATTTTGAGTGCGCTCTGAAAAAACATTTTGTTTTTTTTTCAAGAACAAAGATTGGAGAAAGCGTGAATGGGATTTTACCTCAGACTGCGGATCATCAAATAGCATTTCCATCTCTCGAAAGTCTTCCTCTTCGGCCCAGTTCAAGTTCTGGTGGAACTGAAAAGGGTTCTCTTACAATCAACTCAAGCAGTGTGAAAATTCTGAAACTTACTATCGAGTTCAAATTTCGCAGAGCAGCTTCTCTCTGTGATCGTGATTCTGTCGGTCTTTGTCTGATAAGGCTTTTTGCAATGACTCGGTGTGCTTTTTGGGAGATGCTCTGAAAAAATAAAGTTTTTCCTAACTCTGAGAGCTTCTTACCTTGCCGGGAAAGAGTGTCGAGTAAGGATCATAACGGGCCAAATGGAAAAGTTCACAATCCGGCATATAAGTTTCAGTCTAAAAAGAAACAATAATTAATAGAAAAAATATATTACCAATCTGAGCAACTTATAAAACGGAAAAGGTGAAACTTGAACACTTTTATTCGAGAAAAAAAACCTCCAAAATTTTGTTTTCTTCTTGGCAGTCTATGGAAACTTTTTAGCTTTGACATATTTTTTCTCCATCAAAATGAGAAAAAATTTCTAGAGTCTGATATTTCAATTAAACATACTAAATGGGTAGGTGCAGGAACGACGGGGACCGGGCGTTTCCGAGCTGTGATCGTTTGAAACTGATCCTGTAATTCATTTTTTTGTTGAAAAAAACAAGCATAATGAACTAACGAAAATATCCGACGCTCTGATGTATATTTTTTTAGTGAATATTTTTGTGTGCATACTTTTGAGTGAAAAAAATATGTATTCGAGTTTTTTTGCACAATATCACATAAACAGTACATAGAAAAAAAGTTTTTCAAAAAGCTGACTTTACGGACATATTTTTTGTTGGCTTTTGATATGCAATACACTTTGTTTTCTTACGGATTAATGATATTTATCTCATTCCTTATAATTTTCAGATTTTGATGCAACTTACTTGGCTTTTTTTCTGGCAAATGATGCACTCCGACGGCTGTTCCGGGCAATACCTTTATTTTGGAGATGTCGACGTCATTGTTCAATTTCTGCAATTAGTTTTTGGTTTTTTTCTAATATATGACATGAAGAACTGACGATGATAAAAGGCTTTTGTCTCTGAGTTCACAGCTGGATCAAGCTGATCGGAGAGCGCAGTCATCTGAAAAAAACTTGTTCGTAAAAAGGAAAAATGTGTGTGAGAATTGATTTATTCAAATCCTTACATATCTTAAGAGAAAAAAATTCTTTTTAACCCACAAGGAATTGAAAAAAATTTTTCGAACATGTATATTAATTCAAAAAAGTCTGTTTATCTTTTCAAAACGCAAAAACTTTCTGAAAAGTTGAATTTTTTGGATATTGAGGAAAACTTATATTTTAATAGTGGTCTGCATTTCACGAAATATTCACCTGACTTTCGTGTGTTTCCGCATTGGGAGACTCTTCGACTTCTTCGGAAATAGGGGCGAGCATGTGGTAGTTGTAAGGAGTTGCCATTCCTGATAACTGTTTCATATCTGATCAGCATTGAAAAGAAAAAATCAACGCGTGAAAAAAGACAGAAATGATTGGACGGCGCAACGGACATGATTCAAACAAAATCGGTAAAATATAAGGAAAAATCGAAAAACGCAAGCTTTGAAACTTTAATTTTGTTATTATATTAGTATTACTATATTCAAACTCTTGTTAACCAATAAAAAAAAGTGATAATTTCATTATAATAGACTTATTCTTAAACTCATTCTATTATTAAGTCCGAAAATATTTTTAACATTAAAAAAATCAATGAAAATTTATATTTTTATGAGTTTTTGCAATCCAAGTACAAAATTGAAGTAATTGTAGTCTTCAAATTCTCCAGGATTACGTCAATAAAAATTTACTCGGTTCTCATTATGGTTAAAAAGGCGAAACGAGAAAACAGGACGAGCTGACCTTTCGTAACACTGTTCCAATCAAATTGAGAGCTTACTATTAGAGATATACATTGAACCAATGTTAAAATAATAGTTGTCCTTTTGATTTTGACTCACTTTGAAACAAAAATATGTGAAAAAAACATAAGCATCCCTTTAAAAACTGAAATGAAGAGCGCAAAATGAGAGCAGAATGTTCATAAGTTCCTCTTCGGTGTATGCACACTTTCGGTCGAGTATCGTTTTTTTGCTTTCAAAAATTCAATTAATCAAATTTTATCATTAGTGAAAAATTTTCGATCAACAGACTCGAATCAAAAAAAGTTGTTATACAGTCATTGAACAAAAAAAGACACATTATATTGGAATTTTTGGCGTTTCAGGTGAATTTTTACCGGGGTATATGAACAAATTGTTTTGAGTGAGGGCTTTTTTTGTGCGTGTAAGTTTATTAATTTTTTTGTTAACACAATGGAAAAAAAGTATTGCAGTTTGAAGAAAAGTTTTTCATACAGAAGAAAAAAAGTAGAGTAGAAAAAAAATATAAAAATACGTGAGAAGGGTTTTTTTCTCAAAATTTTTTTAATGAGGTTTCCGTTCAGCGTTGCTATATACAAAGAAAACTTGTGAATTGAAACAATGTAGACAATAAAAATAATCAGCGCTTGAATTATATCCGGTGCCAGCCCAAAAAAATCTGAAGAATCCGGTGAAAACCTTCTTTGAGACGATGAGACAGCTTTCTGTAGTTTTTTTGCGTGACAGAATTCATTTTATTTATATATTAAGGTGGTTTTTATTTGGTAATAATAACAAAAAAACTGTTCACTATGGCATGTTTACTATTTGAACTACTCACATCAAAAACAATTTCAAAGAAAATTGAGTGTTTCATGAGTATTAAACTGCAGCATCCGGCGAAAAGCAGTTTTTATATCTTTTCTTGGGTTTTTGGTTCAGCATGGCTTTAATTGATTGTTGGGGTTTTGAAGAACGATAAAGATCAATTTTAATGCTCCTAGCAAAAAAATAAAAGAACCAACACTTCCGAAATTGAGGAAAAAACTATCCCAAGGAAAAGCGTGAAGTGAACGGCAAAAAAGGACAATTTACAATATCTACGGATAATTTTTTTTGCTCTTCAGATTCCATTTCTCTCTTGGTAACCACACACTCAACAAACTAGACTAAAAATTCCACAGTTGAAGTTGATTTAGTCGTGGCTTCCTTTTGAAATGAGTCCAAGAGACTAAGAGGACAAATCTTCGTTTATGAAACGGCGAATCCGAAAAAATCAAATCTCCAGACTTCTTGGAAAGCCTAGTACAGCAGGATGCTTTGAAAAAAGACATTTTGGTGAGTTCAGCGGGTGCTCTTTGAGACGGCCACAAAGACTTTTTTAGACACGAAGTCATCAGATCGAGTGAACGACATTTGCCAATGTTTCGATGACTCTTACAATTCATGCCAATTTCTCACTTTTTCGTCTAAATCAATGTTACAATAGGTCGCGTCGAGCCGAAATGTTTTATATGTCTTATCTGTGGCGAATCTGACAAAGATTTTTCTATCGTCCCATCATTTCATTTTGTAGAAGTTACGTTGCAGCTCAGTTTTTATTCTTTTCATCCTTTTAGTAGCTTCTGCGTCTGTTGAAAAATTTTCAATGCTGTTTGACAAGCGTAAAATATATTTGGAACTTCGACTTACTGAGTCTGTCTCAGTGTTAATTCGAGATTTTCAAAATGATTTGCGCCTTCAAACACCCCACCAAAGACACTTTAATACACAACAACTTTTTCATCATCCTAATCTGGTTGAAATTCTTAAAAAAATCAAATTTTTTTCACAGGGTGTAATGACAAAAAAATGCTTGGACTACGAGGCATAGTGCACAAACTTCCAAACCCCGCATATCAGTAAGCTTTTATTTTTTTCCTATAGCTAATCGCATTCTCAAAAAAAAACTTTGAGCTATTTACTTAATTTATTAGCAATATGAGAAATTTCAGAAGATGGCACAACATATTTTTGGTCCACCTGTTAGAAAGCAAGAAATGTGCTTTCATGAGAAACGATGTCGCTCTGAACGACGGAATTGTGATGGACGACCTACGCGTTGGTGATATCGTTAAAGTGGATATGATGTAAAAATTGAAAATCGCCCATCAAAACCATTTATTTTTCAGCAAGAAAGGCAACTCGAACGATGTTTTGAAGCAGTTGGAAGTGACCAGGCTTTGTGAAGTGGAACCTCGTTGTTTTGAGCACATCAAAGGGAACAAAATAATGGTGAAACCCAGTTTTAGAACAATTTGAAAGCATTTTTAGGGTTCTGTTGATAAAACGGTCACTGGAGATGGTTACGAACTCAAGAATGATGCAATCGGTTGGAGAAATTAATGAAAACTGTTGGCAAAAACATTTTTCTAGGCGTCATTTCGGATCCTCACAAATCTTGTTCGTCGTTTCCAGAAGGTCGGCACGAAGTCACTATTTTTCTACCTCCGCTGAACTTCTACAATAACCACTTGAACAGTACAACGGCTTTTTGTGATGCGTTCCCGTTCTTGGTTGATCATGTAAGTTTTGTTTTCAATTTCATCTCAAACAAGAAAAAACATTATAAGTGAAATTCGTTTGGTTTTCGGATCCGATACTCATTTGTTCGATTCTCTGAGGGAGATAATGAACAAAGTCAATTATTTTCAAAGTTCTATCATGACGAAAATCAAAAAAAACCAATCGCACTCGAAACTGATTTCAGATGATTGTTATTAAATGGCAGCTAACGCTCCAGTGGAGCAAAAAATTATAAAAATTCAGTTTTTTTACAGTTTAGCACTGTATCAACTACTTATTACTTATTTGCAGCGTGCTATAGAAATCAACCCGTTTGTCAGTCAGGTATAACGGCCAACAGCTGGAAATAAATACAAGAACTGTTTCAGAACGAGCTGATTCGCTGCGAAGGCATCGTTGTTCATCAAAGGAACCTTTTCAACGATCCCATGCTCTTTATCTTCACCAAAGGATGTTCCCCGTATACCGACATCCTAGCCATCCTTCCGGAAAACACGGGTTTTCGCCTGGGGACTTTTGTCTCCTTCATGATGCTGTAATTAAAAAATTTCTCGGCGTTCCTTAACTCCGAATTTCAAGCAAAGCTGATTATGAGAAAAGAGCTACAAAGAAGAAGCTGCAAACAGACTTTTCAACCATTCGGCAGATTGATCCACCTGGAGGTATTACTTCGGACGTCGGCGCTTTCGATGACATTGTCAGAGTGAGTTCAGCAAGATGACTAGTGAGTAATGTCCAAAAAAAGGTATACGATTTTTTTTCGATGACAAAAAGGTATTTAATTTTTCGGACATTACTCACAAGTAATTTCAGGTATCCTAAAACTTTTTTTTTTGAATGTTCTTATCAATCAATAAAGTTGATGTCCTGCTTGGATCAAATGTTGGGAAATTAGTTTCAGATCACCATCAAAGATTTTTCCACGACGGAAAGCACGGGACCATACACACATGAATGGATTGGAAATTTCGACGACCCAAATAGAAAAACTTGCTCCAAACCACTGGTGAGTTTACTCAGAAAAAAATAAAATAAAAACAATTTCATTTCATTGAAAGTCATTTCATTAGGAACTATAGATCCTTCGTAAAAAAATCAAAAAACCAGATTGGAGCCGCCAAATCTCCCAAACTCCTCCAGTTTCACTTACACGAGTATTGCCGTTTTCCTGGGCAAAAAATTCAAAATTATTTTTTTGCATAGGAAAGTTTTTAAATTAGATTTCAGAAAAATCAGAATATGTTTATTTTGACAATAAAAGCCTTTTTTTATACGGTAAATGAGAGATTTCCAGTGAATTATATTTCTAGTGGAAAAAAATGTTTTTTTAATCATTCTTCGAAATTCAGCTATGCTCATATAACTCTGAGCAAGTTTTTCGCAACCGGATGCTAGTCACAGGAGTCCGTGGATGGTGTCAACTGCATACCGTTGTGTTCGTTTTTTTTTTATTAGCTCCTTCGACCTAATTTGTTTCAGTTTCATCCAAAAGCCTCGCAGACTGCTAAGAATCCCGGAAAAAAGGAAATATCCCGCCTTTGATTTCATTGAGATATATTCGATTTCAATTAGTTTGGTGATTAATAATTGAGCGACTTGGACATTTATTTTTATTGGATTCACTCTGAAAACAGTAATCAAAAACGTTTTTTTATTGTAGGGACATTTGCTGAAAATATTTTGCATTAATATTTTGTTATCCTTCTTTTTAATTAAATTAACTTTTATCAAAAAAGGCTCATTTCTTTTTTACCTGCCTAAAATTTCTCTGCTTCTGCTCCTGAACCTTTTATTTCTGCTTTTTTTTTCTTTTCGATAATGGTTGTTTTGCTTTTATCCCCGATATTACCTTGCGATATGATGAAGTTTTTGAAAAAAAAAAAGTGATCTCGAAAACATATTTTCTCATCCAGTTTATTGTGAAACAAGCGTCAAAATTTAAACTTGCTCGGCTCGGACTTCGATTGAGAAACAATTAACAAGTATACCAAGAAAACTGAAAAACTAGTAGTCCACCAACAATAATTTAGGGCAAAATTTTAGTTTTTCGTGCTCGAAGCGTTCGATACCTGTTTTTTTCTTCCTTCTGTACATTGCAAGTAGATATTACGTTTACTTGAAGCTCAATATCGACTTTTTGCCATCAGAATTTACATCTTTTCGATCGAAAAGGGTTCCATCAAATAAGGGCTTCGTCGACTACTCATATCTTAATTTTTTTGAAAACACTTTGGATGACAAAGTTCAGACTGCGGTCAGTTGAACACTGTGAGACTTACCTTAATATTGACATAAACTGTTCTCTGTTTGTAGGGTTGTGCGAGCGCGGGCCCGGCACATTTTTTCAATTTTACCAGTTCTTTTCCTGGTTTTTTTTTTCTGGCCACTTTTCACCGTGCCGTCTTGTCCAGTGAACTTGCTCGCACTGACAACAACTTCTCACTCGGAGTTCATTTCCGCCCAACAAATTTTCTCCCATCTAAACATATTCCGTTTGCGCCCTGAGAATTAAAGTCGGTATATTTCTCTGTTTGAAAGGGCGATTTTTTTTGAAACGCATGAGAAAACGGGCAGCAAAATGTTTTTATAGCTTGCTCCCTTGCCGTTTCCCAAGGACAAACCTTTTTTTCCTCCTGTTTTATCGAAAAACTTTTTAAAATTTCATCGTTGACTTAATTCAAAAAATTCGGATAGGAAAAAGAATAGAAAAACATATATTGAAAGACAGCATTATTCACATGCGCCGCATGCGTGCTTTGAGCAGCTTTACGGCGTGTAACTTCGATTTTCACGAATTAATTATCCTCGTCCTCCTAGAAAACTTAGTAGCTTTGTTTGTCCCTTCCAGCCATTCCTATTAAATCGAAATGAGTTGGCTTTCGTTTCACGTCTTTGTCGAGACATGCATGAACTCACACATCGTCTCAAGGCCTCCACAGTTTTTGCTAAAATTAATGACTTATTGTGCTAATTCTGATAAAAAAAGGTTTGACGCACTGCGAGGTGTTCTTTCTGGGATTTTTTTTTGTCTACTTGCGAAAATTCAGTAAAAAAAAGCGTGCGAAAAAATTCCAGCCTCTGATATTCATCATCAGCAGTTTTTTTTCAACGTTGGTGGGGTCATTTAAAGTTAGGCTCTCCACTCGATCGAAGTCTTTTTTAAAGTAATTGATAAATTAAAAATTGTTTTTTAATTCATTGAACTAATTTGTATCAAGAACGTTTTTGGAAGCAACTTAAGTATGGTAAAAACAAAATCGGTTTTCCATCGGGCAAAAAAATAATTTATAACATAGCGATTTTTTTATTTGATAAAAAAACATTAAAAAAAGAAATCAGTTAACTGATTATCATTGATATAAGGATTGAACTTCGGCTCATCGACTTGGGGCGCCGAAGCCACTCAAGAAGTACAAAAGAAGAAGATCTCCATTAATCATAACTACGAAAAGAAATCTTTAATTTTAAGAATCATTTAATTGTGTACTTGATTTTTCTCCATTCGTCTTTGTTCAATATTATTTGTTCTTTGGAAAAAATTGACCCCGCTTTTTAAAAACCTTCACTTCCTCTTTCGAAACTTGAGAAAATTGCGATTTGGAGAGAGTAGATCAAATTCGTCCTTTTTTCTTCCAGAAGGCGGAAGACGACGTTGCCTGGCTACTTGATTAATCATTCGCTTAGGAAAAACAGCTGCACAACAACGTTTGCGTACTTTTTGGCGTTGTTGTGAACATGTGGCCTGTACGAGTCGGGGTCATAGCTTCGGACAGAAACTACGGAGCATTGCGGGCTAGCTGTTTTGCTGGTAGGAGAAGGGTTTTTGTGCGTTGTTCTTGAGACTTTTGATATGAGGGTCCGAGTTTTTTTTTATCGTAGTGAATAATTACTGTTTTTGAAGTAGTTAGCTAGAGTTTCACCTGTAAACTTTATTATGATATTTAAAAAAAACAGAGAAAAGTAGTGTTTTTGATAGCCTCCTTGGTAGCTCAATCAAGCTTTGTAGAAATTTATTTAAAGCTTTTCGGAATCCCTATCACGAGTTATCTCTCCAAGATTTGCTTTTTAATCGAGTTATAAGTTTCTCAATTCTCATGACAACCTAACATTTGGGCAATTCCTCTAATTCTTTACAAAAGAAAGTGAAAAAAATTACATTCATCTTCTTTTTGATCAATGGAAAAAGAGGGAGAGCGAAACGTGGGATAATAAAATTGAACTTGGTACGAAACTCTCCAAAACTTTGCGATTTTATTTTAATCTGGATTTTTCTTATTTAGCTCAATCAATTTCTGATTTCAATAGAAGAAAAAAAAACAATCGAAAACGCTCATTAACCAACAACGTCTTAAATGTTGCTTCGTGGTAACTTTAATTGAAATTTTTGTAGCTCTTATCAAATTTATCTTGACATACTACAGAGTTTCTGCAAAGTTCCGCGATAAAATAAGTTTCGTGGAATTTCCCACGATTGAAACAAGCACCGGATGCTTTCCAACGTTATCAGCTCGTTTCCGTGACGTACGAACGACTCGTTGAATTTTCTTTCAAATGGGAATCAACTCAGTATACCGGCCCATTACACAGTTTTGCTTTTTGTAAACAGATTTCCGTGTTTTGTTGTTTTTTACTTTTTTCAGAAGTTTTTCGTAACCGTTTGTTCCGATTCACAAAACTTTGAGATAAATAAAAGACGTTTTATTACTTTTGTTTTCTTTTTGATTTTCTCATAAGTACTAAATTAAGGGATGTTCAGTATTCATTATCAAGTAAAAAATATTACATTCTCACGACTTCATTACAAAAATGTCACAATTTCGACTAATTTCGTCACGTAAACAACCATTTAAGAACTGGCAGTCTAATCTATTTTTGTACCGTACTTTAGAAATGAGAAACAATTTTGCCTTTTCAAAAAATTTTTTGCATGCTCCGATGACCTCATCCTATCCACCAATCTTTTGAATCATGACCAGTTTTTGTTTTGGTTCTCGGTTTGCCATTATCTCTTGTGTCCTACTTTTTTGTGTGGATTGCACTGCAGTCGGCGAACACCTGTTTGGACTTTTTTGTCGGTTCGAGACTCCGATGAGCTCATCCCGCAAATAATCTCAAGTTATCACGAAGTTCAACTCGTGTTAGAAAGGTCCACCGCGTGTTTGCTTAGCTGTTTTTTTTTGTTCAATAGAGTCTTTCTGTCAGAGAAGCAAAAATGACTAAGTGTGAACGATATTCTGAATTTCAACTGCTTGGCCGTTACTTATTGAACATTTTTTTCACTTTTTAAAGACATTCACATGATACTAAACCTTGTGCGCTTCACGTTCAAAATCTCTCGCTGAAGCTTGCGAGATTTAAAATATGACACATAACTGTTGCATTTCAAAAAGAGTTTTCTTTTTCCTTTTTGTAACACTCTCTTTTCCAACCTGATTTTCTATCTGAAGGTCAGATGGAAGCTGTTGCTCAATTTTTTCATTCCATTCCACATGATTCCTAAACTTTCATGTTTTCTTGTTTTCTCTGATTTTCCCCGAAAACTGTTTGATCTGAACCCGATTTCTTGCATACCAATCCCAAAGTCTTTATTTGCGCAGTCTTTTCCGTGAACGCTCGTCCCACTCTTCGGCGATCTTCGCCCTCGTTTCTCGATTTCCAATAACGTCCCGCGGCGTCAGTAATTGCGATTTCTTATAGCAATCTTGAAAAGACCACGATAGGCCGAGAAAAAGTTGCAATTTCGGACCACGCTTTTCGTCATTAATTCTAATTATTTCTCCGTCCCATGCATCAAAGCTTTCTCGCTGTCATCCCAAAAAAAAAAATCACCGAAGTGTATTAATCAGAAGTTCCGACTTTTGAAAGCTTGCTTGGCTTGAGCGAAAAGAGAAAACTAATCCAGTTTGCGAAAAACGAGCTTGCGGAATTTTACGCTTACGGCTAACGAGTATCGAAATTTGAAGCAAGATTGCAAATTAAGACGATATGATCATCAGAGCGTTCTCAGTTTTGTGTGGGTTTTGCGTGGGTGAGCGGAAAAAATTGAGAAAAATTGCTCATTTGAGCGGTAAATTAAAATTTTTGTGGGGGTGAATTTTCGGATTTCAAAACGAGTTGACTTTTATCACGAAAAGTTCAAATGTATGCTCATTCAAGCTTGACGGCTACTATATAAACATAGTTCTGCTCGTCTCTAATCATTTTTGTGATAATTTTTTGCCTGTTTTTTTCTTACTCCCAGAATTTGTAAATCAGGGCAAAAAAAGTTTTGCCTCGTTCGTTCTCCATTAAATTTAAATTCAAATAATTGAATCGAAGAGCCAACAGAAAGGAATAAGATCAACTTTCTTGTTTTTTTCTCATTGAATTAAGAAAAAAATTGACTTCAAACACCCCTTCAGAAAAAAAATTTTCGAGAGGTATTTAATGCACTTTTTATTATTATAACCAGAGGACTAAGAAAAAAATAAAAAAATATATACTTTCGAAAGACTTTTTAATGACATGTTTTTTTAATGACAAACAGCGTCTGATAGAAAAAAATAATATCATTAGTTAGGAGAATACCATCGACTTCTCAAAGGTTGGCAATGGCAACTTCTCAGATTGTTTATTGGTGAGAAAGTTGAAAAGGCTAACTTTATTGCGTCAAAAGAAAAAGTTTACGCCTTTTAACACCGACTTCTAGCAAATAAAAGCTTTTTGATGCAATTTTCAAGATGACTCGATTTTTTTCTTCAAGAGCTGTTATTTTCTTTTTTTTTCCTTCAGACAGGGAAGTAAAATCAAAAGCTCAAAAAAACAAACAGCTGCAGAAAGTGAAACTATAAACGTCGTTGTAATCTGGACTTCAATCTGAGACTAGCGGCGGGAAAACCGGAAGCAGAGGTGATCTCTGTGCGCCAGGGCGATGACTCATCGGGAACGTCATTCCTGGCGAGCGGCCAACTTGGTTTACAGTGACCAAAAGATGACCCTAACAAGAGAGGGCCGACGATCCGTGAGAAACTCGTCGGCGCTGACCTCGGAGTGCGCGAAGTCTGGGGGCGGCGTCACGGTGCGCGGAAACCGCTGTCACGGACAATCTCTGCTTCCTCTTCGAGGATTTGATGGCGAATCACGAGGAAGAGGGATTAGAGGTCAGGGCCGAGGTTATCCTTTTGGCATTGTGCACTCTGCCTGTTTTTTTTCCATCTGACAGCCTCTATTTACTAGTAACTCATTTTATGAAATTGTTTCTCACAAAGTCTTACCTTCTATTCGTGATTCCGGATTTTTTTAGATTTTCAGTATGCAAAGATCTTTTTGTTTCTAGGAAAAATATTTTTTTTATTCATGTACTTTTTGCCTGAAACTTTTAGAAATTACTCTCCTGGAAAAATCAAAAAAATGTCTTTTTCAGAGTTTTTTTCTCCTTGTTTCAAATTAACCTGTTTTATGAAACTTTTTTTCGCAATCATAACCTGAATGAGCTGTTTTTGAAACATTAACTTCAGCACAAAAGCTGAGATAAATTTTCAAAATGCACGGTTAGCATCTCAACTTCAGAAAACGGATATCACTGGCTACAGCTAGAACTTCAAAAATTTCACTACTTTTTTTCAATTCCATTTATATTAATAAATGAAAAAAACTTTTTTTACAGAACCTCACAGGCTTTTTTTCGAACCTATGAAAAAAATGCTCATTTCTAACAGATAATTATATAATTCTTTGCGCAGTTATCTTTGTTTTTGCAGATTCTCAGAATCTTGAGAGAAATGGAAGAGAAAGGAAAAAAAAACTGTTTTTCGTTGAGACGACGTTACTTTTCTCATCACAATAGGGTAATTCATTTTGCTCTCCTCTATTATTTGACGTTTTTTGCTTCATCTATCTTTTTGCCCACCTACACGAAATTCTTCTCCAATTTTTCAATGGAATCGTTTATTTTGATTGGTGCGTTTTGCTTGTTTTAATAGCGTGTCTCGATGCCATAAAAACTCTTGAATTTCATCAATAAATTTTTTTATCATCCATAAAAATGAAAAAACCAAAAAAAAAATTTTTGTTTGGTTTATTTTTAATCAAAGTATTCATATTCTTGTCATTTCAAATAAATGCGATTTTATTTTTGATTCTCGGCGCAGCGTTGACTATGCCAAACAATCAAAAGTAGGCCTATAACTTTAGTGAAAAAGTTTTTAAGTTTTCGGTCATACAGTATAAAATTTTGTTGACCTCACATAATAACTTTCTCCTGTTCCATTTAGATATCAAATTTCAATACTCCAAAATGTTCAAATTCAAATCAACATAGCATCAATGTACAAGCAGCTGTGGAGCGCTCACATTTTCTGACCTGGTACATTCTGTGAATTTACGCAATTTGCGGATACATTCCTGTTAACTCATCTTCAAGAAAGCCGAAAAAATTGGAAGTTTCAAAAATTACAAGGCTAAAGCAAGCCTCTCGATTGGTCCTATATGATGCTTGAAGCAACCGAAAGCTTGTCACAACGAAGCCAATTGCGGTTTTTAAGCCTAATAAACGAATATCGTTTTTTTTCAGACAAAAAATGTCAGGGAAAATTTTACTGAAGGAATGAATAAGTTTAAACTATTCAAACTGTCCTGCGTTTAGTTGTAACTTTTTTTTCTGCTTTTTGGACGAAAGTGAGAAGAGGGAATGATATTTCCAATTAACTTTTCGTTCCCGTAATTTTGGAATATCAAGAAACGAGAGAGTTCTTAGCGTTATACTCTCAAGTTTCTCATTTTTTTTTTAAACAAGCTCTGAAAGTTATCAGTTCTTAGTTTTTTTCATCAATTTCGATTGAAACAAAAAAAGAAAAAGAAACCTTCTTTGTTTCAGGAAACAAACATTTTAAAAAAATTGTTGGAAAAAGAAATATTTAACTCAAGTCTTGGAAGTTTTGAATGTTTAAGAGTTGCAAAAGCTTTCGAAACTTTGTTTCCCAAAGTTATTAAATAATTAATTTCTTTTCGAGCCAGCAAGAAAGGAAATTAGAATTGTAGGATTTTTCTCATGTATCAATTATCATGGAGTGACTCTCTCAACAATTTTCGCAAAACTTCTATTCCGGGAATCCCGGTATTTGTCGTTGCTCCAGTGTTTTGTTGGTCAAATGGACGCGGTACAAAGGAGGTGTGGGCTTCTCGAGATATTTACTTTGGTGAAGCTGACCTGTCCGCAGTCCAGCCTCTTCATGCGCGTACTATTCGCTCATTCCCCTTTTCTGACCAGTTAAAGGGGCGGCGCGTCATCCGATCGATGGCTCCAGCACTCTCTCTTTAGCCTATTCCCTCTCTTCCCTTTCCCACCAAGTTTTGCAAGAGTGAAGGAGTTCGTCAACCTGACGAGTTCCGTCACATTTTACTCGGTCGATTTCATTTCCCTCTCATTTCATTTGTAAAAGGCACCCGAACAACAAAATAAAGAAGCACACCACAGAAGATGACGTCACTGTTTGACAAAACGCCCACAGGGGAGAGAAGCGCGGCAAAAGTCCTCGATTTCCATTTCCGCGAGAGAAAGAATCTCAAAAATACGTAGCATGTCGTTGCGTGACTCTTTTCTCGTAGACTAGGATGTTGTTAGGAGTTCGAAAAGAAAATCAAAATTAAGGAAAAAAGTGAATTAAAACCACAATCATTCTCTTCGATTCCAAAATTTTCTGGCTCTGAGACTGGTTCATTTTCTTATTTTTTGACTTTGTTATCTTTATTGATTCGAATCACGTTAGCTGAAAGTATGAGAAAACTCATTTCATTCAAATTATTGTTGGTTCTTGTTGATTGGATTTTTTCAATCTTTTACTTTTAGTTCTAAAAATATGTTGGACCATTTTTACGATTTCTGCCTTTTTTGCCGCTTTTTTGAAAAAAAACTTTCTTTGTATTTTTTTCTTTTCTTTTCTTGCCTTCTGCGAGTTTCTACGCATAGAGAGGCTGTGACACGTGAATGGGCTTTTTTGCATGCTGTTCAACGCGTTTAGAAATATGAACCCATTCACCCTCTTTATTTTTCTCGTGAGAATCCGGCTCCGGATTCCTTCAAATCCTTTTCGGAAAGCTTCGTGGCGTCGTTCTGGACTTTTTTCTGAAACACGCGAGCCTTTTCTACTAAGTTTCTTGCTTTTTTTGTCTGCTCCCTTTTAAGCCGCGTTCGGAGTTAAGACTGCGTCCAGAGAGTTTTGGCGTCTGGCTCTTTTTTGAGCAATTTTCATATTTGATATTTAGCTTTTACTTCTATTTTCAAAAAGATCAACCCAAAATTCAAGCATTTTTTGACTACTATTCATTGAAATTTTTTTTTTTGGCCGGCGATTTTTCATCACGTTTCCTTCATTTGAAGTGAAGGACAGACAATGACGAAAATGACGTGCTGAGGCTCCTTTGTTTATGTATGTGGCTCGAGCTCAAAAACTCTTGCATTTTTAATTGGCTGTTTCCTATACACACATATGCGCACCTTTTTTTATAAACTGCAACTTTGATTTATAGCCGTTGCTTCATCCATATTTTTGTCGTTGAGAAGAAAAGGCATCAATTTTCGATTTCAGTTCGAGTTTGAAAAATGTCGCGTGTTTGGAATATTTCATTTTTTAATTTCAAACTGAAGAGAAGAAAAATCTGAGTGAAATAGATCACAAAATTCTTGTTGTGAAAATAATCACTTTTCTCATTTTTTTTTTCGAGTTGTGGTGATTTTTTAAAATCTATTTGTTTCGGATTTTCAGAAAGTAAGAGTGAAGAATTTTGCTGGTTTTGATTTTAATGAACTTTCTGTTGTTCTATTCATCAGGTTTTTCCATTCGATCTCTCAGAAACAATTGGTTTTTTTAAATTTCACTATAAAATTTTTATTCAATTTTTTTGTAAACTGGATTTTTTTGCATCCAAATTTGATTCACATGACGCACATTAAAAAAATAATTAAGGATTATAAATAATTGCTCAACTTTTCTGTAGACGCTTCTTAACTTCCGCATTTTCTTGACCAAAAAAATTTACTGGATTTCCACCCGAAGGATATTAATAATAGTATCTATTCTCGGTGTTCACGTCTCAGCGGTTTTTTTGTTTTTGTCGGAGGGCGGCTTCTCGGAAAGAAATATGCATACATATAAATATATATATAAGGGAAAAGAACAAGAAGCAGGCGGCCGTCACACGTCACCACGGCATTCGTATTGGTCTAATTGCCCCGAGGGTCAAAAGCCTTCGATTCGCGCCCACGCACCCAATAAATTTGAAGCGAAACGAGTCGACATGCCACGTAAATAACCTCTGCTTGTTACTTCTTCCGCCTGGAAGCTTCTTTCCAACTTTTTTTGGAGAGCTCAACCTTAAGTGTTTTTTGAATCTCCCTTCTCAAAGACGGCAAAATGGGAAAAGTATCAACTCAAATGAAATGCGAGGAATTGTAAGAAAAGTGAATTTGCAATCTTTAAAATCAAATTCTCCGAGAATCAGAACTAATGAATAATACTATAAACGACAAAAAAACGGTAACTTCACGCTTACAATATAAAAACACCTTGATTTTTCCTACTAATTTCGAGTTGAATTCAGAAAAATGTCCATCTAAAACCTATTGAATTTATTTTTGAACTTTTTAGAATAACAGCCTGTCTAATGAGAAACGTTTTTTTCATTTTTTTATCCAGTGAAGTAAAAAAATTTTTCTGACTTGTCTTCATGAAAAAAATTTTATCAGAAAAAAATCGTTTAGCGACTTTTTCTGGTTAGTTATACCAAAAAATTAATTTTTTTGAAGCCGGATTTGAAAAAAATAAGTTTCATTGAACGAGCTGCTATTTTATTTTTCAATTTAGAAGGAGCCACGTAAAAACCAAGGCACGCTAATCTAATATTCTTTTTACCTCGGGTTCGTTTTCCACCGCTCCATTTTTTGTCCTGTTCTCCCATCTTTTCTATAAAGCTATTTTTCATCTAAAAATTTTTAATACGATTTCTCCTACAACTCATGCTGCTGGGAAAGTTCATAAACGCATTTTTTTTTTGTTTTTCTTTTCTTGCCCTGAAAGAAAATATTCTTTTTTTTAAAACTTTTAATGACCCTTTCCGAGGTTTTTTTTGGGCTCGACAAGAATTTAAATGACTGAGTAAGATTAATAAAAAAAGGGTTGAAGGATAACATCTTGGTAGAATTTTTTAAAGTGCCGAATCTGAAATCAATTAAGATCATTAAGACAAAAAACCGCTGCACGAAAACCTGCACAACTAGGCTTTTTTGAAAGTTCTAGCAAAATTCTATGAAGCAATTATATGCACAGGTTTCTGAGTGTTTGACAGGTCGTATTCTGGGCGGTCTTTTCCGTACAAGTAGGCGTTTATATGTTTGACCGTGTTTAGGAATGAATGCGATCCCTTGTGTGAACATGACTCGTTCGACGCCATTGATTCGGGCATTCATCCGCGACCTCAAACGTGGTCTATCGAGATTTTTTCCTTCTGAGGGTCGAATTTCTTGCCGAACAGTAACCATTTTTTGCTAATAGTCTATTCATGATGAAACTTTCCAAACTTTTTAACCTCACCTATTCAATATGATCTAGTTGCTCTCGAAATTTTAATTACAAAAAAAGACATATTTCGGAAACTTTCTTTTTTTATTTAGATTAAAGAATAGTATATTCTGAAATAAACGACCTCCAGCCTCAATCAAAACATTTAGCTATAGTTAAAACGATTTTCATAAATTAAGACTTTATAGAAAAGCTTAACAAAATATATAATTTATCTCTCACGCGATCTCGCTTTTAAATTTACGCCTGTCGGTAATTGAGTGACAGGCGCTAAAAAAAGAAAAACAGTTATTCTGTGTTCAAAAAAACTTAGGATAAATAGCTTACAAAAAGTTAGCATTAATTGAAAAAAGCCGAAAAAAGAGGGAGCAATTAGTAATCTCATGTTTGTCCGTTTTGAAACGACCGTTTTTGTTCTCACCGAAAACGTCTTCGGAACAATAAAACGCAAATCGAGCCGTTCTGTTATAACTCGAAATGAGCGGGCGCGGTAGTGGACCCCAATTAGAAAATACTTTTTGGCCATTCCGCCCATGCAACTTTAACCATTTCGTTCATAGATTTTTTGGGTGAACCGACTAGTTTCAGACGCGTCCCTTTTTCGCTCTCATAACTTTTGCTTTTTCATTTTGTAAAACTCGTGTTGAGAAGGAGTTATACTACACAAGAATTTTATTTCACTAGATGGTTCAAAAGTTTTTCAAAGATCACTTAATCATTTCGTGTAAATAAACATTTTAAGTATTTTTTGGCTTCACCAGTTAACTTTTTCCAGCAATTTCCTTCTTTTCGAACAACGTCCTTAAAGTTGTGTTTCTGTGTTTATTGGCTTCGTATAACGGAGCTCTAGAAAATCTTTTCATTACTCTGAAAGCGAGAGTTACTCAGCGACTAGCTGATGGAAACTTGGGATTTGATATTTATCCCAAAAAATGCACTCCCGACAGACTGAAAATTCTTTCCAGTTAAGAAAAAAGAGTTAGCGTGCGTAGATAATATTCCTTTAGCAATTTAGTTTGGTGACGTTCGTACCAGGCGGCCTAAGTTATTTTTTTAAGTTTAAAAAGAGTTAGAAAAAAATTTTTTTCACACTTTTTCATAATCACTCGAAATCAACTCTGAGCGAGGATTGAGGTGTTTGTTGTTATCAATTTTCTAAAAAATGAGAAGCTTTTGAACTTCTAAAAGTATGAGAACTCCAAGGTTTAAATGTTTTTCTTGAAGAAAACTTTCTTGAGAAACTGGTTTTTTCTCCGATTCATAAGACGGAAAAAAACGGCTGGCGAAGCTGTCCTCATTTTTTTGAAGAACATTAAATTAATGACAACTAGGTTGCGTTAAAAAGAAGAAAGTTTTTTTCCGTTCTTTATTCTTTTTTTCCAATTTCTATCTTATGAAGATTTCGAATCAAAAATTCGCAGAGTTTTCTTCCTCATGCTAAGTTTTTTTTGGAATTCAACGCTGCACCGTTCAGTTGAAAAATCTTCAATTCACTTTTCATCAAAACGCGAGCTTTTATTATTGAACTCCATTACATCAATTTGGAAGAAAGAAACAAGATGGTGAAACTCTGCAGCAGACGTTGCCTGTTCCACACAGAATCCCTAGGGCGTTCCTCGAATCGACGTCACACTTAATTTAGAGACTGGAAATAACGTGAGATAAAAAATAACTGGCTGACGTGGGCTCGTGTCATTTCGAATTGCGTTGAGAACGAGGAGCAGCCGGATAACGTAATTAGCCTTCGGAGACAATGATTCGCGGCTCCGCATATGGATTCCTTCAGTGTACACGTTCCTAATGGGAAGGTTCATTCTTCTCTTTTCAATCTGTTGCCACCAGAAAAGTTACATAACGGTCTAGATCTCAAAGTCATTAAACAAAATCTCCGTTTTCTTCGCAAAGTTTTTGAATTTACTTAACAGTTTTTCAAACATGGAATGAAAGTTTTGATTCTCTCAAAAGAGGGTCCTGACGAAACTTACAATTTTCATATCATTAGCACTTTTTCCAGTTCATTTTTTACATGAGCAAGTGTAAAATTTTTTTCACTCAAAACATCTTCTACAGCTTCTTTTTTTGGAACGGCGATTCGTAACCTTCAATCCCTACAAAAAAAGGCTTCCGAGGTTTCTCACGAACAAATTTTTGGTAAAAAAATATCCATTTTATAATCTAATCCGCTTCCATGAACGTCTTGAGAATATTCTCATTCCAATGACGTACCCAACTTTTTTGGTTCTTTCACTTATTTTTCTGAACTTTTGAATGGATATTAAGGAGATTTGCTATGACTCCTGCAAACCCTTTCGATTTTCACTTCCTCTTCCGTTCAGAGTTTGCAATTTGTGCTTGAAAACGCTGAGGTATTTATTATAATTGAGCCAAGGATGAAATATTCACTAATCTCAAGTTCTTTTGTTTGCCCCGAAAGAGAAACTGAAAAAAGAGCTGGTTAGTTTCTGAGATTGCAAGACACTTTTCTGAAGTTTTTTTTCTTCGTCTCCAGTAAAAGTTTTCATATCTGAATGTCTTTTAAAACATCGAAAATGTTATCAAATCCGCCGGAAGAACTTGAAAAGACAGGTACGATAAATTATTCGGATCGTTCTTTTGAAATCTTCATCGCGAGAAAAATGATCAACGGCGATGGGACCCTACTGAAGTCATTGATAAAAAAAACCATGAAAGAATAATCTCCTTTCAAATTCTTCCGAATTTTATCTTTTTCTTCTCTCTGTCCGTGGAAGACTTTTTTTCTTTTTTTTTTGTCTTTAGCTCGATTGATTGATTCTTAACGCTATAAAGTCGCATCGCTCTCGAAATGTCGTGGATCTGCCTTTTTGAATGTTTACGATTTCGAGAGTTTCAGGCAGAGGACGGATGGACTGATGGCGTCGTACACGTGTGTCCGCACTGCACCGCCGCCTCGGATCTCTTCACCGTTTTCTCCCTCGACCTCGGCCTGCCTCCAGGACAGCGACTGCGGCAGCAGGTACCTTTTTCAAATTTTTAATAATCCATACAATTTCATCATAAACAGTCGCCGAACACTCCTAGACCACTCATTCAATAAATAACATATTTTTTTCTGTTTTGGCAAAAAGGAGGTGAAGAATTCCCATACTTTTCAATGATTCAATTACAAATCCAAAACAAGGATGTTATTCCAACGATCGGTCCAAAAATATCTTGTTATTGCTCAATTTTACATAAAATCAGATTGAGATTTGCAAAGTAGTTGAAATTTCAGAATCTCTTCATCAAGTCGATGTTTCTCTATTTTGTGACTTTCTGAGAGTCTATTATTTATAATTACAACTGAAAACTGAGCAGTTATTGTTATATCAGTATTAAAGCTATTAAAACCGTCGAATATCATCAGTTTGTTTTTTTTTTAATTACTAGCGAAACAGAGTTGAATATCGCATTTCCTGTGATACAAGACCTGATTCCTTGGTAATCGCATATTATACCTTGTTCTTCATGATTTGGAAGAGGGCTCTTTTCTTAAAAGATCAAGAAAAAGATCAGCAGAAACAAGGTGAGAAGGAGCTGTTGAGACAGAAATCCAACTGTTTCAAGTCATGGAGAATGGAGTTCTGGAGCACTTCTGCTATCTTCTCATCTTTCCTAATGCCTAGCAATCTCTCAACTTGGCCTGATCTTTGTTCGAAAATTTCGCGACGAGGCGGCCGAGAAACCAAAAATGAGTAGTTGCCCTGCTTGCCGCACATATGGGTTCATTCGGATTCCAACGGTCTCTCAAAGTGCATCCTCCTTCCTTTTTTCTAAGAGCATGGTTATTCCGTCGTTTTACGAGGATACGAAGCAAATCTTCGCACTTTCAGCACACGATTCTGCACCTGCAACTCAGTTCCATTTCGAGATTTCAGATCTTTTTTAGGTTCATTCCAGATGAAAAACTTTTTGAAAAACGGTCTGAACTTATAATGAGACTTCTACCCTGAATTTAAATCCAGGGATAATTTCTCCATCGCAGTTTGAAGATCAGTTCAGAACTTCTTTTGGTATATTGTTAAAAAACAATGGCGGCTCATGTATGAATATTAATCTTTCGAGCTCACGATTTCAAAAAGAGATAGAGCTCTTGATCGTTAGGACAAAAATTTTGACTCATCGTTTTTAAAACTTTCCTTTTCAATCCCATCGAAAATATAAGCTTGAGTTAAAGTTTTCTGTCTAAAAAAATTCTCTCACCTAGAGTTGCCTTAACTTCTTTCACCAACTTCCATCACCAATTTTAAGCTTTGAAGGACAATGTGCTCAAAATATGGAGATCATTCAACTAATCGCTCAAAAAAATATCTTTCATTTTTTCCAACCAAACTTTGAAAAAATTAGTTCCTGTTTTCTCGAGCGCTTTTCGAAGTAGTACATTGAATATCAAAAAAATATAAAAAAATATTACGAAAATTGCTGAACGCGTGCATGAATCTTTATATCAGTAAGATTCGAAAAAACTACATACAGTTTTTTTTAAAATTTTAAACGGATAGATCTATATATAGCCTTCCCTTCTTCTCAATCTTTTCTCAGACAAATCACGAAATGTTTTTCTCCTCTCAGGCGCTGTGCCAATTACATCGACAATATCCTCCTTTTCTGTAAGCGTGGTTTGAGCACAAGATCACATTTCAAAAAATACTAAAAAGGAAGATGATTTTACTTCGTGGCTGGAAATTTTCTGAATTTGCCAAAACACCTCTTGTAGAACCAGAAAAAATTGTGAAAGTCTCAACTTGCACAACGTTCTATTCTTAAGAAAAAAGGGCTCAGTAGCCCAAAATAATTTATTTTAACGGTCTTCCAAGGTTTCCTCGACTTTGAAGCGTTTTCTCAAAAAAAAGAGTTGAGCAAGTTGAGACTTCCCTGATCTTCATCTTGTACATGAACTAGTGTTCTGGTCAATTTTCAGGAAAACCTCAACCGCAAATCAATATTTTAAAACAATAGAATGACCACCGTTCGTAGTTTTTTTTTTATTCCAAACTGAAGTTCAAAATAACGTAAAAGGGTAAAAGCTAGGATCACTGAAAATTGAGGTAACTTTATCGACAGTTATCCTCTTCAATCACGAAAATTATATTTGTTCAAAAAAACTTTCGCTGAAATTAATATTATTTCATAATCGCAAAAGTTTTTTTCAGTTCGTCACGGCCAATACTTTCGTACAGACTTTGTTTTGAGCTTTTTCTGAGCTTTTAGTAACAAACAACGTGAATACTACATCTGGATGGTTTAGTTTATTTCTCAACTCGCATTGTGCTTAGATTGTGCTTTTGAGAAGAATAGCTCCTTTCTTCCTTTGGCGTCGCAGATGCCGCTCTGTAACTTGCAAAAAGCCAGATGTTTATCCAAAACAGTCTTGGTCTCCGAATCTGCCTTGGTCTCTCGCTGCTCACATTGTTTTTGCCGCTTTTGCGCGAGCTTTTCTCATCCAGACGGCGTACCATTCCACACGCCCCTTTTTCAGCCACATTCCCTTAGCTTCGAAAAAAAGGCTCCCTTTTTCTATGAGCTCTTCTTGACTATTTTTCAGATCTTCATCAAAACGTGTTTAATAATCCTACAGTTCATAAAACATAGATTTCGAAGAAGTGATATTTTGTTTTTACGAAGTTATGTTTTAATTGTTTCTGTAATACTTTTTATTTTAAAAAAAGTTTCTTTGAAAGATCTTGAGAACAATCTTCGATTAGAATACGAACTTTCCAAAACCCTATATAAATAATTCGATACAAGTTGAACCTTTTGGCTTTAGGCTTTTTTATTACTCCGAGATTGTTTGAAAAAACTCAACATTTTTTTCCATTCACAAAAAAAGATCTGGAAAAATTCTAGAAAAACAATCTGATAATTTTTTTGTCGAATACAGCTCGACTCTATTGATTAGATTCAGAATACGAACTCGTAATGAAAAAGAAAAACTGAGCACACGTCTTTTTCTGAAAATTTCATTCGAAAAGAATTTATTTTTTCTGAGTATTTACTCTTTATTCCTTTGTGGCTTTTGCGAGCACGCAGATTATCTTCGTTGTCTTTTTTGATCTTCCGTGTGTGCACCATTTGATTTTTTACGATTATTCTGTAAAGATAAACAATAGAAACAACTACTGCTATTGGCTGATGCTCACAAAATGCAGTCCTACAATCGCAAGAAGAATTACGTCTATCGTAATACAAACAACTATGGTTTCCGACGGTTTGTGGTTTTTCACAGTAAAGTAGGTAAATTTGAAACTGTCAGTCTCACATAGCATGAATGGATGCGTTGCTGCTATGAAGAGACTGCTTTGAAAGCTTGGTTTGGAACGGTTTTGAGCACAGCAATCTATTGACGTTTTGTGAGCTTTAAATGTTGAAAAAAGGCTATTCGAAAAGTAGGAACAGGACCATTTCTATCATTTCCTTCCCAAAAATAATTATTGAAAATTTCAAAAGTTTGCAGCTCCGGTCCGGGAGGAATGAAGGCTCCAGGCGCTTCGGACGAAGGTGGCAGCTCTTCTGGCTCACGACCGACGCCCTTCAACAACTCGCAGCGTCCAATTCCGCTTCAGAACAACAACTACGCAATGCTGCCAACAATGCCTAGGCCGCCGATCCCACCTTTGATGGCGCCGATGGCGATGCATTCGGGGCCCCCTCCGCAATACGTCCAGCATCAGCAGGTCATGATGGCACCACCCCCGATGGGAATGATCCCGGCGCCGCTTCAAGCTGGTCCTATGGCCATGGGATGGATATCGCAAACTCCGCCGGTCTCACAGAACGATTTGTACGTCCATGTGCAGAATGGAGAAGCGGTGGGCGTCTCATCGCCTAACGAGTTGCAGAAGGTCTTTGGTGAGGGTTAACAAGTCCTTCTGATTAAGATAGCCCACATCCTTGAACTCTCAGAAAAAATCGCAAATTGACAAAAAGGATTTTGATAAATAATCAAAATGTCTTAAAACGTGATATTAAAAAGAGAAGTTTTATAGCTTTTTTTTCTGGAACGTGAGCAAAAAAGGTTACTTTGAAAAACACTATTTGAAAAAAAGGCTTGCTAAAAACGCTGTGAAAAACATTTCCTCTAGATGTTTTTTCTCCATCAAAACACTTTTTTTCAATCGTTTTAACTTAGTTGAAAACTTTTTTCAACAACATGCTATAATTCCACAGGTTGTTTTGTTCGGAGATAAAAACTTCATTTTTTTCAGGACCTGCCAGCATCCGTATGGTGACAGAAAGTCTGATTCCTCCAACTGCTTTGCCAATCAACGTGCCTCCGGGACACCAAGTTCATCAGTTTATTGACGAACAGGTCAGTCCGAAAATTAAAGAAAGTCTTATCATTATCAAGTAAAAGTCCTAACAAAAAAAATACTCTCCAAGCTTATATAAGAGGTTTCTTGAGAACTCCCATTCACACTAATATGAATTCAAATATCGAATAAAAATAACCGGGGCAAACGACAATGCTAATTTTCATTATTAGTTAATTAAAGGGGTGTTTGCGTCATGTAATTCTGTCTCTGGAAACGCCTCCGTCGTCACGTCACGGTTCGGCTAGCCTCAACGTGAGCTTTGATTCATTTTGGAATTGTATTTGACGTGATCAACTCTCTTTTCTTCTTGAAATTTGAACTTAAATGACACAATGTTTTGGTTCCTTCATCGGAAAGTTACGGATTCAGTATGTGCAGTGCGAAACGGGTCTGATGCAGCCGATGTCCAATCGGTTTATCGCTCCGCCGCAGCAGCCGCCGCCAATACGGAAGCTACCGCAAGGCGTCGTTCCGATTGCGCA
Source organism: Caenorhabditis auriculariae (assembly GCA_904845305.1). NCBI lineage: Eukaryota > Metazoa > Nematoda > Chromadorea > Rhabditida > Rhabditidae > Caenorhabditis > Caenorhabditis auriculariae. The sequence continues at coordinate 2,170,597 of CAJGYM010000002.1, read as the reverse complement.
GCCGATGCACGCTTACACGCAGCCGCCGATCTATCCGCAAACTCCGCGGAGCAATTGGAAAAATCAGAAAATACGCCGTCAAGGACAAACAACAGGACAGGAAGAGAGTGTATGTTTTTTTGCATCTTAATCATTATTTTACAAAAAATATACTTTCTATCAAATGTGTTTTTCGAGCACAGTTTCATAATTTTTTTCCACGAAAAATTTCATTTTTTTCAAATCAAATTTATGTTCACATTTTGTAGGAGCCTGAAGATTCTGAAGAGAATGAGAAAATTCGCGAAATGCTGAATCGTATCGTTGTTCCTCAAATCCCTCTTATCTCTGCTACGGAAGCTGAAGTCCAGTGGCAACACATCGATACGTCGGAGGTTAACTTTTGACCAAAACTATATTGACCTTTAATTGCACTTCGTTACTACAAAAGCTCATTTCAGGCTGCTGCGCCAGGAGGACCATTCCCTCAAATTGACTCTTCCGAGTTCATCTACCACGTCGTCCTTTTTGAGAGCACCGGTCGATTTGTAGCCACGTGAGAAATTTCAATAAATTTTTTTTTTGAGCTTGAGTTTTAGGTCAAAGTATGACACTTCAATGGGTAATAATCTGCGGATGTGTTCTCTTCGTCCCAACACAGAATACATAGTTAAGCTGAAGGTGTGTAACTGGAGATTTTCTGACAAATCTTTGATATATTCTTGGACACTTATTGATCAAATATTGTAGAAGTCTAATATTTTTGCAGGTTTCTCTGGATGAACGCGGTCTGATGGGAGAAACGACACAAGTTCGCTTCAAGACGGCTCCAGGTCGACCTGAGCCTCCTATGACGCCAACGTGAACAATTTTTCGTTTCGCGTAAAATTTTCATTTTAAGTTTGCTCACAAGAGGCTTAGACTCCTTGAAACTCAGTTGGAGGGCGGCAAATGATAACGGATGCATCATTCACTGCTACTATGTGTATCTGTCCTTGGTTAGAAATTGGAGTTATGAGGACAACTGCGACTTCAGTACTTTACAGACGTTCAAAGAAGAAATTCCTCCCAAAGTCTATCAAACGGAACGCCCAGAAATCCTGATTGACGAATTGAGTCCGGAGACTAGTTACCGGTATCACTAGCTTTCCCGATTCATAGAATGTGATTTATAGTATCCGAATCACTGCTGTGAATGCTCTGGGAGAGTCTGGAGAGTCGTCTCCGCTCACCGTAGTCACCCGATGCGAGGATGCGCCAATTCAGCCTGAACCTATCCCTCCAACTATCGTCCAAACTTCTCAGCGTTCAGTCAAAGTCGCTTGGAATGGTCAGACTGAGAGCAGCTCAGCGGTATGTTCATTTTGAAAGTTATCAATTAGGAAGCAAGACAAAAGAGAAAGATCAATTTTGGATCAAAACATTCTGCGCAAAGACCTATAGGCCGAAAAAGTGAAGAAAACATTTGAACATCACAGCCGGTCACTTTTTCCGCTTTGAAGAACCATTTCTAAGAATCTGAGCTTCCAGGGAATGCAGCTCGAAATGTACGACGTCCAGAATAAAACGACTGTTCTTATCAAAGAGCGCCTGATAGGACCACCTATTCACATTTCGGACCTCCAACCGTGAGAAATGGAAGCTTTTCAAAATGATTGAACTGAGTTACAGTGGTTGTGAGTATCGCTTTCGCGTTTTCTCCCGTGGTGAAGACGAAGAATCTCCGCGCTCCAGTTGGGTGACAACGCGAACTTTGACTCAGCGGAGCTTTCACGGACCTCATAGAAACGCGAAGCCTGAACAGATGCACGAGTTTCCCTGCATTCCGAGTCGTCCATATCCTCAGGGAACAGATCGTAGAATGGAGATTTGTTGGCAGTACGGTGGTCCTCGGTAAATAAATTTATGTGCAGTTTGCAGAACTTTAAATTAAAATTACAAAAAATGAAAATGAAGTGGAGACATCTGCAAACTTAAGCGTTTAATAATAAAGAACCAAAAAAGGTTTTAACTTGAAAAAAAAAAATGATTTTAACGCATGAAGGAGCTGCAGGAAAGTTGCTTTTTCCATTAGAATAATTTCCTTTCATTTCATCATGAGAAGTACGAAAATTTTTCGTAGAAAAATTGAATAGCTTGTTGATATTGAGCCGTGGCTGCTTATTTACAACAACTTTTAACTGTAATTCATTGTATTGTCAAATTACACTTCAACCAGATAATGAAATCCTGACCAACACAAATGATAATTACAGTGACCGCGATTTGTTGTTCCATCTCGAAGGATCGACCTTCAATCACCCGCATAACTACCGCACTCTTTATCGCGGTTCCGCTACCACTTATCTTCTGACCGAAGAAAACATTCAAAACTTTCGAGTTCAGTCAATCTCAAAAAACAATTTGCCTGTATGTCTTTATCGATAAACTCACGACTTTTGGAAAACTTCAGAGTCCGTTTTCGGAAGTCCTTACGTTGCCTCGCAAAGACGACGACTTCATTCTTCAGCCTGGCAAACTGACCCCACCTAGGCTCGAAAATTTCTCACTATCTTCTGTTAAAGTGACTTGGAATCCGCTTAAAGATGCTGTAAGCAATGAAAAGCTCTTTCCTCTTATCCTTCCTATTTAGGAACTTGCAAAAAGCGAGGTCGTGTACGAAGCCAAACGCCTCGACGTTGATACCGATTGCATTTACATCGGTAAATCGACTGAATGGGAAATCAAAGAAGTAGAAGCAAGTGAAGTCGTTACAGTACAGGTTTGAAACGACTCCAATGATGATAAATACAAATTATATCAGGTGCGAGCTGTTTTCATCACTGGTGACCAGAAAAAGGTGGAAGGTGACTGGAGTGAATCAACGACGATTGTGACGCCGCCGAAAAAACCTGATCAACCGAAAAACGTTCATTTCAACCCTGAAACGTTAGTTTTGTGCAGCTATTAAAAATTCCAAATTTTCAATGCTAATTACTATACAGAAGCGTCTTGTCTTGGATCTGTGAGCTTTCAAACGGAGAAGGTCACTTCAACGTGGATGTCACTTGCAAAGCGTTAGAGAAAAGCGAAACTTCGAGCCTCATCGTCACGGAGAACTTTCTGACGCTGCCGAAGCTTGTTCCTGCTGCCGAGTACACTTGTACTGTCGTCGCCGTGCGAGGCTCGCACGAGTCAGAAGAGTCAGAGAGTATCAAATTCAACACTCCGTCAGTGCATCCTTCTCAGCCGAATGGTACTATCTACGCAAAAATTTTTCAATTTTTTTGTGTTATAGCTGTGTGCATTGACTCGGAAAGCGTTGATTCGCTTCTTTTGAACTGGACTGCTGCAGATTGTCGTGGAACTCCCATCAAGCAGTACCGCGTCAAAGTTATCAACGGGAAAGAGGTTAACAATGAGCTTCGCTCGAACATCCAAAAAAAAACTGTTTAGATTATCCGCGAAGCTGCTATCATTGCAAACGAGGGTGCTGGAGAGTTCACAATCACCAATCTGGAGCCTAATACTCAATATCGAGTTGAGATTTGTGCTGAAAACGAGATCGGTATGGGTCCAGCTGTCAGCATCTCGGGACGCACCAAAAGTCCGCCACCTGCTCCACCCAAGTAAAATACTCGAACCAGTTCTTATTTAAAGTCATATTTCAAGGATTGATTGTGAGCCGGAAGTCAATATGATGCGACTTCGCTGGAAGCCAACCACATCTGGTGATTCTGCAGTTTACAAGTGAGAAAGAGTCTATCTGATTTCGAAGTGCTTTGAAATTTTAGACTGGTTCGACTGTCCAACACTGATGCTCACATTCCCGTTTATGAAGGAGCTCTGCTCACAACCAAAGTGAAAGGCTTGGCCGAAGATACAGAGTATCGTTTTCAAATCCGTGCTTCCAACAAGTGAGTTAAACAGGTTGCAGATCTTTTCATATTGATGTTTTTGAGGCTGACCGGGGTTTCGGTTTGGTCACAGCCCTACTCGTTCCGGACCAACATTGCTCCGCCTCCTTTGGTGCGAAGAGCTCCTGTCTGCACCCCCATCGCAGATCAAGAAGGACATTGCCTTGTCGAGTGGTCGAACGTCCTTCCACAGCCCAACACTCGCAACCAGTTTTACCGTCTTCAAGTCATAAACTCCAAAAAGGCAGACTCTCGCTGGCACACAGTAAGTTTTGTGATAAAATAATCAAAACTGCAAAGAAAAGATTAGAAGTTGAACACTTATTTCAGGTCTTCGAAGGCTGCACGTCGTCTTTTGTCCTTCCTACCGCGGAGTACACCGACACAATTCATCTGAGGGTCTTCTGTGTTCGCCGTGGAGATGACGGCGAAGTGAAAAGTGGCGAAAGTCCCCACGGTCACTTCACAAACCGACCGCGGGATCAGAATAATAGTGATGTAAGAAAATGGAAGTCCTATGACGTGAAGATAATTTAAATCATCCGCTGGGAAATACGAAACATCTATCAACCTTTTTTTTCTTACTTTTTTGTGTTCTAATGGGGAATGAACTACCGACTTCATATAGGTCGATTCAAAACGAAGAGTTCATCGAAAAAAAAATGCAAAAGAATTGGTGGGAAACTTCTCTGCCGGAAAGTTCCCTGGGGATGTAAAAAAAGCGGAAAATTCGTCGTTCAAATTTTCGCTGGTCTTTTTTCATACCACCGTAGTATCCTGTAATAGAATCGAAGTTAGAAAAAAAATTTCTAATTGTTACCCTTTGATTTCCTTACCCTAGAAATATCTATCAGAGTAATCCAAATCAGGTCTTTAGCATTTACCTTCGAGAGTTCTTTGAAATCAATTACTCAATAAAATTTGCTGTACTAATTATAGACAAAAGTTGAGAATTTGGATGAAAAAAATGCCAGGAATCCCAGGGCGGCGCGGCGGAGGTGGACCAGCGCCCGTGGTACGTCCGCTACAACAACCGACTCCTGCCAATCGTCGTCGTAAGTGTCGCCTTTGTGTTGACATTCCTAATCAATACGTTCAGATCGGATTATTAGTGAGTTTGAATTTCGCGTCTTCCGCGTCGTAAAACGCATATTCCAGGTGATATTTGCGTTATTCACTCTCGGTGTTGCTGTGCTTTGTGATTGGCTGTTCAACCTGGGCCAAGCTCCCGACACGCCCTCTCCGTATCTCATCGCCATGCAGGCGTCTTCGTCTGCACCTCGAGGCGTCATTCATCCGCCGTCCAGTCTTCGCGAACTCTAAACCTTGCCTGTTAATTGTTGTTCTATTTTTATTATTATCAATTACTTTTTGGTTGGGTGAAATGGCCGTGGTTCTATTTTATGCAGTTGTGTTCGTGACATCACTAGTGTGTTTTGGTGGCATTTGCACGGCGATTTTATCTTTTTTATTTACATCCCATGTGGCACAACGTGCCAAATTGCAACGCCAAGCGTTTATTTTTTCTTAATCTATTGACTGTACCTAACACGTTTTCACAGCCTAATTCATGAATCGGGAAGTTTTCTGATTGCGTTCAGTTGATGCTGAGATTTTAAATTGAAAAATTAAAAACATTAAAAAGTCTCAACTTTTTCAGTGACTTAGTCTTTCCGCGCTTCGGAAAAACCAACAGAGACTGGAAAAAAAAACGCATTTTTGATATTTTGGGAATTGTGTAAAGTTGTGCCAGCAAAATTTGAAGCATATCTAGAAAACGTTTCCCGATATAAATAACGCTTTACGCTTTTTTTCATCAATTTGCGGTAGTTTCCTGTTGTACACATACCTTGTTTTATATTTTTCTATCTTAGGAACTGTTTCCTTTTCCAATTGGTTTTTTTTGGCATCGATACTTCATTTTCTTGACTTTCTTTTACTACTACTTTTTATCTTTCCTGTCGGCCTTAATAGACCGGTTTCATCATTGAATATTGGGTTTCTATGTAAAAATGCGCGCAAAGTTTAGTGTCTGTAAACAATGATTCTCAACCGTTGATATGTATTTTCCCTTTCATGTTTGATTAATTGCATAAATAACCTGTTAGCTTTAAATCAACTATTTTTCGCGCAAATAACCGACGTTCCTAATATCTACCGCATTAGAAATTTACCATATCTACATTATACAGGACTTTTTATTATTTTACATCAACGAGATTGTTGGCATTCGTGCAGTTGATAAATTTTAGTTTTCAATTTACTTCGAAAAAACTTTGAGTTGCAAATAATCCAGCAGTTACAGTTCCCTATCCACTCGATGACGACAGAAACAAGGAATAATGGAAATTTCCTCAACTTTTTTCTCCATTTGCAATAAATACATAACTTTGAAAAATAAATACTTTATAATGGCACAACGCTCAACATAGAAAACTCTTGGGATATCACAGTTTTTGAGACATGAGCTCGGACATTTTGCTATCGATAGCGGAGAGGAAATCTTGGGTTATCAGAAAAGCTCCTTTCTCGGTTCCTTTCTTTGATCCAAGGACGCAAATCGACAAATCCTTGGTCATTTTTCCCGACTCTACGGTATCAACACAAGCTTTCTCGAGAGTCAGTGAGAACCTGGAAATTGGGTGACTGCATTTGGAAGACTACAAAATGAGGTCCTACTTTTTGAGTTCACTGTTGTTGTCCAGAACGCCTCTGTGGTGAAGTCCTCTGGTCCAAGCGAAAATAGAAGCAATTGGGTTCGTAGAAGTTGAGTTACCCTGAACAGAAAATAAACTCGAAAAAATCTTATTGAACTTTTCAGCTGAATTCAAAACATTTCACTAACTTACCTTCTGGTGTTCTCTGTAGTGTCTGGTCACTGTTCCATGAGCAGCTTCTGCTTCAATCGTTTCTCCGTCTGGACACATGAGGACCGAAGTCATCAAGCCAAGGGATCCATATCCTGATCAGATTTATTTCAAGAATATCTTCTTTATTTATTAATTTTTTTGAAAGGTATTTTCAATAAAAAAAGATACAACAAAAAGATTCTCATTGAAACATTTAATTCTTCTATCACCTCCTTTGTTGCCGAAACTAGAAAAGTTTACAATCATAAACCTTCTCGTAAACCTCACCTTGGGCTACAATATCACTTTGAACGTCTCCGTCGTAATTTTTACAAGCCCAAACAAAACCACCTGAGCTTTTCAGTGCTTGCGCTACCTGAAAAAAAGTTTCTCGACACAGAACTTCTTATAAAGGAACCTGATCATCAATAAGGCGATGCTCATACCAAATTTTCTTTTCCTTGAACTGATCTTCATACTTGCTGAAACAAAAAAATTTATTTTTGAATTGGAAAAAATTTGGTTTTGTTTGTTAGGGTTCAACCAGACTCTCATTAAAAAAGACGACTCCAGAATATTCTGAAAAATGAATTAAAAAAATTTTCAAATTTCTCACACAATGATCGTATATTTTTTTAGGTGTCACAGATTTACAGTTTTTAAAAAAAGAACCTTTCAATTACATATTTTCATTTTAAAACCTTTTTTTCGAAACCAAATTTCATGATGTTTTCACTTGATAAACATTAAAGCTGAAAATTGCTAATTCAACTGACTGAACAAAACGTCTCCCCTTGTAAACTTGTTTTCGAGTAATCCAACCTTTCATAAATCTCTTGGAAAATGTCTTTAAAACGGCCGTCGTATTTCTTCAAAATCGTATTTTTGGTGGACAAGTAGAGAGGCCATTTTTTCATTAGGGAATATTGAAAGCACGAATGAGCAAATCCGCGAATACTCTGAATAAAACAGGAAAGTTATGTTTGGTCGGAAAACTTCACTCACCTCATCCGTGTTATACATTGCTAATCCCACGCCGCCGGTTTTGGAAAAGTCGTACACATCGTGCACTTGTTCATTGCCGCTTCCATCTGAAGATTCATTTGTATCTTTCAATCAACTACTTGAGCAACCTCTGACAATCAATTGCAGTTTTGATCCTTTTGGAATGACAAGATCTGTAGCGCGGTACTGAACAGCAGAAATATTTTCCAGAAACCAAAACTAAGAAAACCTGGTCACCAAAAGCATGACGTCCAATTGTGATGGGTTGAGTCCAGCCAGGAACCAGCCGAGGAATGTTATCACACAAGATGGGTTCTCGAAAAACGGTTCCTAAACGTGTTTTTGTCAATTAGAAAAACAGCTTGAGAATAATTTTTACAGAAAAGGTTAATTTTGTGGATGGGAACTTTCTGAAAAATTATCAAAAAGAAAATCCTAGGGGTCTCAGCGTGCCCAAATTTTTCTTAGTAGTGTAAAAGCACAAAAAAAACGAAGAAAACAAATTCCGGTTAAATACACTCTTTTGGAAACATTCTAAAAAAGAAGAAAGTTCTGCAGGTCGATAATTTCAGCATATTTTGTGTATTCTGAAAACTCCTAAAAATTATCAACTCTGAATAAATTAACATTTCATATTATCAAAGAAAAGTAAGTAAGAAAACAAAAAAATTAGAAATAAATATCATTCAAACCTCCAAGAATATTTCTGATGGTGCCGTTAGGAGAAAGCCACATTTTCTTGAGATTGAATTCCTTCACGCGCGCTTCATCTGGAGTGATCGTCGCGCATTTTATGCCCACGTTGTACTCCTGGATTGCATGTGCAGCATCAACCGTCACCTGAAATTTTCTGTTCCGAATTCTTCCAAAAGAAAAGTTTTATGATATTCAAGTAATCTGCTCAATCAGAAAACTACACTCAAAATGTGTTTTTGGACCTTTCTACACAGGCTTACTCGAGTTTGTGGTGAAATCTTTACTGAGTGCCACCGTGAAAAATAACTTTAACATCAAACAAAAAAAGGTTATGACTACATTCTTTCTCGCTGACATATACTGGTTGTGAAATTTTTTTGTAGATTGGTTCCATTTCTTGTCTCATGAACAGAAATTGATAACCTGAAAAATCTAAAAAGCCTCTCTAATAAAGAACAGTTCAACTCTGAAAATCTCATTTTGTGAAATTTGCGAAAATGAAATCAAAATTTAGCTTAATGAGAGTACAACCCAACATGTGTACAATAAGGAATGATTTTTTTAGTAGCTTAAAAAATGACTCTGCGGGTTCAAAAAATCTGAATAAAAAAATCTCGGAGAATATTTCACCTGATCATCAGTGTCATCACGGTTTTCGAGGCCAAGATCGTAGTATTTGATGTCAAGATCCAGATACGGTAGGATCAGCTGAAATTTTTTTTTTAATTCTGCGAGTTTGTGATGGTGTGAAAAAAAAACAAAATTTGAGAGGTTATTTAAAAATAATGATGACCTTTTTCTTTATTTCGTGCCATATGATACGAGTCATTTCGTCCCCATCCAAATCCACCACCGGGTTTTCGACTTTTATTTTCTTTCGGTCTGCAGGAGCTGCCGTGGCGACGCTCCTGAAGCAGATTTGAGCGCCTGGTCGCACAATACGACTGAGCATCACCTGAAATTATAGTTAAATATGAAGTGATCAAAAATTTTTTTACAAACTTCCCAGCAACGATAAGTTCAGTTATTGAAATTTGAATTGATCTCATTCGCTGAATATTTGGGAAAAAAAGAAAAATCAAAAAACTTGAATCCAAACCTACTAAAAAAACTTTCACAAAAAAATCTTGACTACCAATTTAAGTTTACAAAACACAAAAAAAGGCAAACGGCAGAAGAAAAAGGCAGGCGGCAATCAACTTTTGTTGACCTTGACCTTTCAAGAAAATAACAAAAATAAAGTCCCTGCAATCACGTTGTAGTGAGTGAATGCAATACACGATAAGATTGATAAGAGTACTTTATCGTACAAGTCACATGCCTCAGGTAAACAAAAAACTGTACGTCAAATTGGTTCTTCGAACTTTTCTGAGAGGATCTGCAAAAGGAAAACGCGCTCCACTGCACGTAACATATTTTTTGCTCTTCAAATTTCGCGCTCAGCTCTTTGAGCTACGAAAGTTTTATTAACGCTAGTGAATGAATGTTTCACTCACAAAAGTTTCGACTGTACCTATTCTATTTTTTCTGTATATTATTCTTCCTGGTGCTTATCAAATTTGTATGCGACTCGGCGCCGAACTCATTTAAAACTGCTAAGATTGGCCCATCAATTGTTTTTTATAATAGGGTAATTATTTACTGCCTTAGTTTTTGCATATATTTCGAGTTTCAGATTCCAAAGACTGGCTCTACAACTTTTACAAATGCAATTGCTTATGATCTCTACAAGCAAAATTCTTTCAATGTTCTTCATGTTAATATGACAAAAAATCGACAGGTGAACTTTTTTGCTTTTTTTTGTGGATTTTACCATTTTATGTGTTTTGTGTCAATGTAACGATGAAAGTAGTTTACTTTGCAATTCAGAACTTTTAAAAAATTGTAAAATGTCTCGCAAGGATAAATAAAAGTTCTGAAATTTTCACCTCATGGATAATCTTAGCTTCTAACAAATTTTTTTATAAAAATTCAAAAGAAAAACGATTGAAAAATTTTTAAAGAAGACCTTTTTGAGACCTTTTTTTTTTTTTGAAAGAACAATTATTTCAGTTTAAACTTTTGAGAAATTTTATGTGGTAAATCTGGCCAACTTTAGAAAGTTCTTGAACACATAGTTGAATGACTTTTGACAAAATCAGTAAGTATCTTTTTTAGGTGATGAGTTTACCTGATCAATACCGTTTCATTTTCAATATCACTTCATGGAAGGAACGGCTGCCGGCTTTCTACCATGGACATGTCGCCTTTGTCGATTTCACAAGGTTTCCTTGCTAACAGCAGATTTTCATGTGCTATTTTCAGATATGGAGTACCTAATCCGGTCTACATCAATATCATAAGGGAGCCTCTAGAAAGGCTGTTGTCACATTATTATTTCCTGCGTTATGGAGACAATTACAGAATCGGTCTGAAAAGAAGCAGAGCCGGCAATAATGAGGTTTTTTCCACAACCTGATTTTTTTCGCCTTTGTTTCTGAAAACGAGAATAGAACTCAAAAATTTCAAAAAAAAAATATAAAATGGCAAATTTATCAGACTTTCGACGAATGTGTGGTACGTAGCGGAAAAGACTGCGACATGAAGCAAATGTGGCTTCAAATTCCTTATTTTTGTGGCCATTTGCACTATTGCACGTGAGTTTCAAAAGAAGGAAAAATGTGCACCTGGTTCTTTCCAGAGAAGTTGGAAATCCCTTAGCTCTGGAAACAGCTAAAAAGAACGTCGTGGAGAAATATTTATTGGTGGGAACGACAGATCGGATGAGAGACACGATCGCGCTGCTGGAACAGCTTGTCCCCAACTTTTTTCAAGGCGCTCTTCACCACTTCGACGAGCTCGACGGTTAGTTACCCGTTTCCATTAGATTTCTGTTTTGAAAATCGAGTGTAACAGAAGTGTAACAACTATTTTTTAATGCATTAGTAAAAAAAAACTATTAAAATTGTAACATAAATATGAAAAAAAGCAATAAACGAGCTCTCCAAGTAGTTGCTGTGGGTTGAATTTAATTCGTGCCAAAAATCGCACACGCTACGCGTCCCGCATTTGGTTTGCCTCACTTGCTTTCAAGTCAGGAAAAATGGACTGCAGATGAGCTTTTGAAAAAACAAAATGTATTTACTCATTGAAAAAGCTGTCTTATTTTTGCAAACCATATGTCAGTTAGAATTATTTTTAATGGGTGTAGGTCAGAGATTCAAAAATTTCGTGAAGTTTTTCAAATTATTATGAAAAAAATTTGAACTTTCAGAAAACCGAGCTCATCTTCGCTACACTAAGAAGAAAAATTCCTCCGAACGATCAGACCTTGTCCATTGTTAGGAGAAGTCCCGTCTACAAAAATGGAGCGAGAGTTCTACGATTTCGTTTCGCAACTGTTTGACGTCGTGTTCAAGTGAGAGCTTGAGAGAAATATTTTTATTCATTTTTTTTTTCACAGAAAAAGCCTCGAATGGTTCTGAGAGAGCCGAACACTTGAAAGCTGTGCCACCTCAGTTTCATTATGAGAAAGTTAAACTCACGTAGTTTTTGAATGTCATCATATTTCTACGTCTTGCTTTACGAGTATTTCAAAAAAAAGTTTCATTGCTAGTTTTTTATAACAAGAATCATTTAGAAAAAAGTTTGACAAAATTTTCTATTTGAAACGCAAACTAACAACTTTTTCTCATTGCATTCTGATACATCACTTCTAATTCACGAATGCGGGTGCAATATACATGTTTATTTTTCTTCAGGCTGTGTCTTATGCTGGTGTAGGCTCGCTTTGTGGAAGTTCCGTTTGCTTTTTAAAAAAAGAAAAACATTTTTCGTTGATAATTTATTCGAATTTTTTTTATTTTGTTTGTTTTTCGCTACCCTGATGGCTTTTTGAAACTGTTATCAAGTTGAAAGCTCTTATATCTCATTATTTGCTTTTTTTATAAATTCCTAAAAAGTAAATTTTTTTGGCATGAAGATCGGACATTTGACAGTAAGAATTAATATATAACTGTTTATTGAAAGAGAATTTTTTATGCCAGAGATCTGTGTAAAGAACTCACAATTGTGTGTAATTGGTCAGAAGGTTGAATATAATACAAAAAAATGAATTGAAATTATGACAATGGTCACGTAAAAATACCGGCATTAGCATATAAAGATTCGGTTCTTTTGATGAAATTACAGTTTATGCTTTCGTTTGTATTCTTTGCAGCAAATTTCGGTACACCTTTGAAGGGAGTGAAAGTTGTTGAGAGTTCCCTCGCAGCCTCCGTACTGATATTCCATGCAGGTGTCGCTTGCCGGATTGTAGCCGTAGCGTTTCTCGTAACTGTTACACGGGCCGGGATCACGTGGGGACAAGCAAAAGTCCATTGGGTCCTGAAAGTGAAACTTCAAATCTGTTTCGAATGATAAGTTCATGTTTTTTTTTTAATTTAAGTGAGTCGCGAGCAGAAAAACTTTTCTTCGATTGGAATAAGTTTCTTTGTTCCCCCACTGCTTTTTGGCGTTTTTGAAAACACTGCTCTCAAACCTGTTCTTAAATGTTTTCAAGAAATTGAAACCAAAACGAAGACCATACCTGGCAACAGACAGAAACGTTGTACTCGCTCGACATGTGGCATATGAATCCGTCCGGACATCCTTTATCAATTCCACACGATGTAACTTGCTCTCCTTCAATGAGTGGGATCCCGTGGGGGCAATAGTTCCGATATTCTGGAGAAATATAACAAACGTTTCACTATTTTGTCAGCCGTTACCTGGACATGCTGACTGGCAGTTCGCTTGCAACAGGAAGTTGTTCTCGTTTCCGCCGACGCCGCCATAGTTGAAAGGAGCGCAGCTAAATTTTTTGACACATTTTGACATTGGGCTTTTTGAACTGTAAATTATTTTTGGTTGGCCTAAATAACTTGACGGGCATTTTTCAAACTTCTCTTTAAGCAAACGAAGGTACACCTCTAAACTTCTGCTTATTCAAAAGGTCTTGAGCTCACCGGTTTTGCTTTCGATCGAAGAACCAACGAGACAAATCTTCTCCACCAGTTCCTTCCTCTACCGGTTGATCGCAAGGATCCACATCTGCAGCTCAATGAATTCCATTTTCGAACGTCCCTTTTGTCTCACTTCTTTTCGGACAACAGATTGTGGTCAGAGGAGTGGCTCCGACATGACAATAACTGGCGCGAGGACAGGAGTCGACACGTTGACCTCCAGTGCAAAGAGTTCGTTCTCCTGCCGAATCTGTGATCGGCTCACCATAGCCGCAGGGGTTAAGCTCTGAACAATAAAATCATAACTGTCAAGAAAGATGGTTTATACGATACCTTTGCACATTTGTCTGCATGCTTGCTTCGTCAGGAAGTTGTTGGAGTTTCCTTTCATCCCCTTGTAGACAAAAGGTCTGCACATCTGGATTCCGCCGTCAAAGAACCAACGAGACAACGATTCACTTCCTTGACCGAATTCCAGTGGCAAGTCGCAAGGTCTTCGCGCTGAACTCGTGATCGGAGTTCGGCTTCACACTCTTTTTCCTCACTTCCAGGACAGCAATTGGTAGTTTCAGGGCTGCCGCCAACGTGACACCAGTAACCGCTGGAACAAGTTTCAGCTCCTCCACAGATCACAGGTTCCTTCATTCCGTTCAGAAGCGGCTCTCCCAATTGACAAGGGTTCGGTAAAACTAAATATTTCGTTTTAGAGGTAAATAATCAAGAGCGAAAATGTTGTTTTGATATTACCAAATAAAGCGTCTACCTGGACACACAAGTTCACAGTCTTCATGTGACAGGAAATTGTTCGCGTTTCCTTTTGATCCTTGGTAGACGAATTCGCGACAACGCTTAGTTTCTTTATCGTAGTAGAACCTGCATTAATTCGCTATCAAGAAAAACTCAAAAAGGTGTAGAGAAACCTGGTCATAGAAAATCCGCCATTTCCTGGCATCAAACTCTGCAGACATGGGTCACCATCTGAAGAAATCTTTTTTTTGTCCATACATTTTTCTGCTAACTTTTTTGACAGCAGTAGTTTTGCGCTCCGTCGACTCCGATGTGGCAGAAGTGTGTAGAAGGACATCTGAAGGTTCTCTTTTTCAAGACACAGAATTTTAGTTTTGACGAAAATTTGATCCTGAATATTTTACCTCTCATTTGGTGAACACTCTTTAGGCTTTGATCCAATCATGAGAGGTTTTCCGTGTCCACAGGGGTTTTCAAAAACAGGGCAAACCGCTTGGCAATCTTCTTGAGTGAGGAACATGTTCTAAATGTATATATTTGATTGAAACGTTGCGAGGTCAATTCACCTGGTTACCACCTTCGCCGCTGTAAATGAACTTGGAGCATTTTTTCTCCTCTTGGTTAAAATGCCAACGGGTCAAGTAAGAACTACCGTAACCTTTGACAAGAGGGAGCTCGCAAGCATTTTGAACTGAAATGGGAATTCTGATTTGTAAAACTGCTGATGGTGAGATACCTGCAGAACAGCAAACAGTGGTTTCTGGAGTGATTCCAACGTGACACCAGTGGGTATTGGGGCAAGGAGAAGTTGGACTGCAGAGACGTGGCTCGTCCTCAGGAGTCATGAGCATGGTTCCCGATCCACAGGGATTCTTACACTCTCCTGTAAAAAACCAAAATTTCCAAAAAATAAGCAGTTTAGAATTTACTACATTCTTCTAGAATGTGAGTGAGAAGATTAGGCAAAAAAACAAGTCAGGTTTTCTATTTTTTTCAATTTTTTTTCTCACTTTCACTATATTGTAAAAAGGAAATTTGAGCGTTTCTTTTTGCCCAACCAAATTAGCTGAATGAAGGTGTTTGAAAAAAATCCGGCATTTGCCGCTTGATTCACGGGAAATAATTTCAAATTTTTTTATTTGAAAAAAAGATTTTTTTGTTATCTTCTTTTTTTGTTGTAAAAAAACTCACTTCGACACTTTTTGTTCACACTGTTGCTTTGTGAGGAAGTTGTTCTGGTTTCCTTTGGATCCATTGTAAGTAAAGGGTTTACACTGTCGGCTGCACGACTTGTCGCTTGGGTCGGCGTACCAACGAGTAAGATTCGAAGTACCCTCGCCGGCAAACATTGGTAGAGCGCAAGGGTCCGGTGACGCTCAAATAATTCTTTTTTTTTCTTGTTTTTGCTATTCAATATGTGAGTTATGGCGAAAATCTTACCTCCAGGGCAACAAACTGAGGACTGTTGGCTTGCTCCAATGTGACACCACTGACCAGCGCTGCATTCCGTTCCGTTGAGAGAACATTCTCTTCTTTGGGCAACATTCACCGCCACCGGACAGGGATTGTTCCATTCTGAACACAAGTTATGCCGTTTCATTTCGCAAGCTAAAGTCATTGGAAGAGTCAATATATGGGGTTTCGAGTGACCAAAAATAACTCTAATAAGACATAAAATTACTTTGGCATTTTTCCTGGCACTGGGTGTTGGTGAGGAAGTTGTTCTCGTTTCCTTTCGCGCCTTTGTAAATGAACTCAGTACATCTTTTCGAAAAGGTGTTGTAATAAAAACGCTTCAGAAGAGATTTGCCTTGACCAACGTTGATAGATAAGAGACACAGATCGGTTACTGAAAACTTTTTTCTCGTTGAAAAGGGATCCGCGAATTGACTGACATCCACTGTTTTCACAGCAAGCCGTCATTTCCGGGTTCTCGCCAATGTGGCAATAGAAGCCGTTGGGACACATGCTGTCATCGTTAGGTCCGCAAATGATTCGTGAGAGATTCTTGTGACGAGCGGGCTGGTTTAGCTTGCACGGGTTCAGATTATCGGTGCTCACCACTGAAACTCTTTTTCCTGAGGAGATCTAACAGATTTAGCGACCTGTTTCACAAGCGTCGATGCATTGAGCTTTAGTAACGAAGTTATTGGAATTTCCACGAATTCCTTTGTAGAGAAAACTGTAAATTATAAATAGCGAGGAATGAATTTTTGAACATGTGAAGTTTTAAAATGAAACTATCGAGCTCACCGTTTGCACTGTTTTGCTTGTTTGTCAAAGTACCAACGAGCGACGAGTTCGTCTCCTTCACCGGTGTCTCGACGTTGGCTGCATCGCTCCTCTGAAGTCATTTTCCAGAAATATTCAAAGATAATGTCATAAAGAATTTTCTCTCAGAAAAAAAACCCCCTCTTCAGAGTGGAACAAGTTTGGCTTGAAAACTCTGCTCCCCAAATCGTTATCAAGCTTATTTAGCATGGTCTTTGCATAATCAAACTATCCAATAAAATAAAGTTACCGGTGGTTGAAATAGGGCAACAAGCAGTTGTGGCGAAGGAAG
This sequence comes from Caenorhabditis auriculariae, assembly GCA_904845305.1. Taxonomy (NCBI): domain Eukaryota; kingdom Metazoa; phylum Nematoda; class Chromadorea; order Rhabditida; family Rhabditidae; genus Caenorhabditis; species Caenorhabditis auriculariae. Next base: position 2,153,880 of record CAJGYM010000002.1, on the reverse strand, counting down.
CGCCTGTATGACAGAAATGATCTTCAGGACAGCCACCATTGGGCTGGTTGAGGTAGTTGCAAGAAATTGGCGTGGAAAACTCGTTGAGAAGTGGTTGACCAGACGGGCAAGGGTTGAAGAACTCTGTAGGAAGGACTATTTGAATCATTTCGAAAAACTTTCAACTGACTGGTTTTGGTGGTTTTTCTCTCTGGTCTCATATACTTGGTGGAAGCGCTTTGTGGAGTGGTTTCCGGAGCTGCTGTCGAATCAGTGAAAGATGGGGACATTGACGGGGTGGCTGATTCTGGTCCAGGCGTTTCCAGAGTCGTTGGCGCCTGGATAGGGCTTTTTTCAATGATCGAAAAAAACGAAAAAAGTGGAAAATAATATCATAAAAGAACCTAATTTATTCCAAACATCGAATGAATTTGTGCAGGTTCGGACCGGAGTCCTATTTTACTGTCAATGTAGCTTTGATAAATTATCTACCTTTTTTGGAAGGAAAATGCTTTTCTTCAAGTCAAAGTTTAGAAAGATTTTTTTCTATTACCACAGCTTTTCAAAGCCAAAAATATCGTACCACCGTAGTTGGTTGAGAAGTTTGCTGCGTTGGCAAAGTAGGAACCGGCTGTGGAAGAGTAGGAGGCTGCGTTGGGATCGTCGGCAAAGGCACGATCCTCGGCTGGACCACCATTGGCGCTGGCTTCACTTGAGGGATTGTTCTGATTTGAACTTGCACTTGTGGAACTACTGGCCTTGACAGTCCTCAAACATTTTTTTTTATTACTGAAACTCCCGAAAAAAAAACATACCTGTTGGTCTGTAGTTCCACCGGTAGCGATTTTGATTATTGCACCTTGGTTGACAATTCGTCCGGACTGGGTAAAAAACTGGTCTTTGAACCTGAGGAACCATCTGTCTCTGTTGATAGTATTGCTAAAAAAAAAAGAAATACGTGGAAAGCTAAAAAAACATTTTCTGACCTGAGGTAGTGCAAGATGCACCAAAGCCGCTAATACAAGCAGCTTCATATCTGAAATAAGTGAATAAAAGCAATGATGAATAAATAAAAAAATGTTGAAATAATAATCAGATTTTTTTATAAGTGAGGCTTACAGCGAGAATTCACAATTGTTCAATAATTAGCCGAATCAAATTTCAATGCATAACAGAATTATTTGAATAATTTTGAAATTTCTTTTTGTCGGAAATTGGATTTTTTTGAGCGCAGTATGGCTTCCAAAAAAATATTTCTACCACAATTTTTCACAGCTACTTTCTAAAAGAAAAATCAAAGTTTTAATTGAAATGACCTACATACATCAAGGAGTAGTGGATTTCTGAATAGAGCGTAAAAGCAAAGCAAATGATCAAAAAGAATGAGTGAAGTTTCAAAAGTTTGAAACCTTCCAAATCAAAAAAAAAATGGTAGACGGAAAGTGAGAATCTTTGTCCAACTTATGGGTATTTGATCAGAATTTGAACCATCATAACCAAATGAAAAAAGGGCAAGTTTTTTATTGGAAAGTCAAGAACAAGATAAGACTACATACACAAAACAGAAATAATAGTTTTGATCAAGAAAAGTTAGGCGGCGGGAGGTCGGGAGCTCTTTCGAGTTGCGAATGGAGTACCGATTTCGACGTGACAGACCGTCCACGACTGACCGGAAGTGTAAATACTGAGACCTCAAACCCCGAGGCGCTGCCCCTTTTTCGTTGGCTCAAAGTTGAGTAGTTGAAAAAGCAGGAAAAAAAATAGAGGGACACGCTCCCTTCAACTTCTTTGCGTCAACATGGTACCGCTCAGAGCATACACAAGTAGTGACCGGCGTGACACTTGTCTGATTACGGAGTGGTGAGAGCCAAAAACTTCGCTGTTTGCACTTTTTCGAGTAGGATGACTCCATTCCCGGACGTGAAGTGAGAAGCTTGTAGTTTCTTCTAATTAAGAACTAATTCGGTTCAGGTATGCCTCCAACAGATTTCATTATTATCAAAAGAATAAACGATAAGAGCGGAGGTAATTTTACTTTTGGCTCAAGAGCTTCCTGCAACCAAAGTCCTGTTGACCAACCTCTCTTTTCAGATTAAGCATTTTCGCATACTTTCAGGAATTGGCTAATAATATCATAAATCCCAATCGACCTCAAAAAAAAAAAATTAAAAAAGAAGATATTGAACGATCTTACTTGTGCGCGGAAAAGTAAGAAAGCATTTGCTTTCAGAGATATTTAACTTTTTTTCCACTCAATCCCAAGATCCAAACTTCGCTTTTTACTATAAGCTGTTCAAGACCCTTTTTTGACTTGCGCACAATGGAAGAGATCATTTCTCTGAGAAGGGACGCAAGTGACTAAAACCATTGTTGCTTTTTTCATTCCGCCGAGATATTGTGAAGATTAGATTTACCAGAAAAATGCATTTGCTTTTCTCGGGTGAAAAACTTTTGTGTGCTTTAATAGTCGAGTTGCGAAACGTTTCCAACGAAAAGTGACCCTTTTCGCAAAATTTCAGAAGAAAACGCAAAGACCAACATCAGGTATGTGATTTTCTGGCGTTACGTAGCCGAAACCTTCATAAGAAAAAAAGACATTTAGAATATACGGGAGTAATGATAATTACGCAATTTTGATGTATTTTGGTCGATCTCAGCCTATTTTGTAATTGTGCAAAATGGAAAAAGCGAGATTTCGCTACTTCCAAAGGTCAAAAAAGGCGCTGATTGAGCTGCTTCAGAGCTTGAAGTGTGGCAGTCAACCACGCTTGACAAACAGCAAAGCTCGCTTTTCTTTGATGGTAAAAGGTGTCTCTCCGCTTTGAGAGCTTATCCGCGTTCGATTCCATTTTCGCAAACTTCCGCCATCAAATTTTGTCAACTAAGACAATAGTCCGTGACACTTATCGGCTTGGCTGAACAAACGTCTTGGCCGAGGGAAATTCGTTGTCGACAGGTGACTTATCGCGTCATGGAAAAGGAACTTTACTCCGGGTAATTACACCTCTTGAAAAACAGCTCTATCGGGAGGGGAGTCTACTCGGCCTTCATATTCTGAAACAAAAAAACTAGAAAAATTCAAAAAAAGTCTCTAAGCTGATTACCACAATTACTGAAATAGTCAGAACAAAGTTTTTTTGTAAGACCAAGAACCCCAACTTTCAACTCTCCTTATCAGTTTTCTGCATCTGACTTTAAAAAGTGAATTTTGATAAAGACTTTTCTATTCCCTTTTCTCAAAAAATTCCTTCGTTTGAACGGATTCACCAATGTACTTTTTTTCAAATTTTCTTCAGCTCAAAAGTTCACAGAAGCCACGTTTTTGATCATCGAATAAAAAGTTCAGATAAAGATATTTATGTAGTTCTATTGTTAGTAAATATGCAGATAATGAAACTCAAAAGTACTACTAAAGCCTGAAAAAAACGTTTTTTTAATTGATCGGAGAGACGGAGAATGAAGACATCGAAGATCCATTTGAATCAAAACTCAAAACTTCTAAAAAAAATATCTGGTTTTCCAATTGCTATATTTCGCAATATTGCTTTACTTCTATTTCTAGTAAAAGCAATATTAAATTTTTTTTTCTTTTGATGCCGCGAAATAATTTGTGAAAAAGCTGTCAAGTTCATTCTCCAATTTCAACAAACCTCTGCTGTTTCAGAGCAAACAGAAAAAAGGCGAGATTTAAAAAAGAAGTTCGTTTGCTCATAGGTTTTGAGGTCATTTTTTTTTTCATTTCATTGTTTTATATAGAAACGTACAAGAAAGTTTTTCGGTCATGTGAAATTGTACTTTCTTGAGCACGAAATAATTTAAACTCATCAGCAGCTTGGAAAAAATTATTATGGATGACTGATAATTCCGAAATGTTGCAACAGTTTTTCATGTATGTGATTAAATAGGAGATTGTATCCGACTCCCTTGAAAAAATTGTTGGAGAGAGATTGGCTTGCATCTCTTCTTGCAATTACTTTCCTCTGAAATCTTCTTGACCGAAAAGCTACACTTTTCGTTGGGATCTTTTTTTGCTGTTGCAGAACTCCAACAGCGGCTGTTTCCAATCAACTGCAGAAGTTTTTTGAGTCAGCTGAGGGCGTCTTGAGAACTTAGAGCCGAATGTTCTCAGAAATAAACTTTTTCGTGCACCATGCTTTTTGTCTCTTTGATCATCCGGATCGCTGAATTTCTAGTGCAGGTCTGCTGGTAAACACTTCGAAAAGCTTGAAACCATGTCATTAGTTGAAAGGGAGAATCATTTACGAGTTTGAAATTGGGGGATGTTCGTCCGCTGCTCTCTTCTCATTGAATAGTTTATTGAGTGGCGAAGTTTACTTGCGTTTTGCAGCACGCGCAAAATATCTTTGATTTCTGCTGCTCTGGGCTGGCGATTTCCAAAGATTCAAACCTTATCCATAGATTCATAGAAGTAATCCGACAATGTAATTTTTTGAAAGCATATGAAAATGAAGTGAGATTTTATACGACTTGGAAAACCTTTCGTATTCCAAAAAAAAACTTTTCGAAAAATCGTTATTCTTGAGATGTTTCTGTTCCCTGAAACATCTTTTTTATTTTGAAACTAGACAGCTCTGTGTGCTTAGGTTCGAAGACAATCAACCAGTAAATTGTATAGTAATTCGTCTCGTCTTCCAATGATCTCCTTCAAAGACGGATCTCCAAGCTTAAAATTCTTCAATCTTACTGGAATCAGTGGTTTTTCGAGATGAAATTCGACAGCTGTCCGTACTGAAATGAGCTGAGAACAGAGGGCTCTTCATCTTTTTCTAGCTGTCTCGAAAGGATATATCACCAGAAACCTTTACCGTTTCATTTTCAATTTGGTGTGTTTTTTTTTCAACGATAAATGAAGATTCCCTCATTCTTTTGTCATTCTGGAAAGAACGCATTTTATTTTTACGTCACTTGTTTCATGTCTCATCCGACAAATAGAAACATGTCAACAAAGCTCTTCCCCACTTACGTCTGTTTTTCGTTGCCTAGTTTTTCTAGAAAAAGTGGTTTCTCAAAGTTTTTTTTTTTGATTCAAACTGTAGTTCTTTAGATTTCTTTGAGAACCAAATCCTGTAATTGCGCCTCCGCGACGGTCTTTTAGTTTTGATGAGTCATTCCAAACGTTCCTACCGCCTTTTGCCAGACTTACTCAACAACTTTCGAAGTTGCTTAGATTCTTTGAAATTTTCAGCATTTTTTACAGTTTTCTATTGTATTCCTCATAAAAACCTCAATTTTCTTCCAATTCATGATCAAAAGCGAAAGACAAACCATGCGAGGTGATCCAACTTTTCTTGCTTTTTTATTGTGTGACATTTTTCAATTTTATACCCACCCGCCGCTCTGAACATTATGGGAACTCCCTTTTAGAGATTTTTCTAGCTGATAAAGATGTTATATCAACCAAAATATTTTTAAAACCAAACTTCCGGAACTATTTTATCGTTTTTTTTTACGAGAAACGAGAGTTTATTCTGTTTTGTTAATGAAAAGAAGTACGCTGATAAAAAAAAGTAGTCTCAGTTTTTTTTTTTGGCTAATAGTTTTTGACAGATTCTCTCCAACCGGCCATTGGAAAAAATGGCGTCCTACGACAATATAAGCTAACAAGGAATTTTTTTGAATTTATGATTATAAAAAAATTGTATCAATTATGGGAATATGCTAGAAAAAAACTTTGCTTCTGACGAATCAGTTTTATCGAAAGCTAGCGATCCGTTTTTAGCTTCGGAGAAAAGCTTTAAAAATTTTGATTGAGTTGTAAAGTATAAACACATCTTTTTCAGTTTATTAAATGCTTCAGTTTTTGCTTCGAAAGTTCACCTCCAAGAAAAAGGCGAAAAGTGGCCCGATAATGCAAAACCTCAAACAGGTAAAACAACAAAGTTCTTTAAGAGAAAGAAAAATTTATATTCTTACAAGATTGAGAAGTTCTCATGAAGATTCAAACTTTGAATTCAACTTGACAGTGAATTTCTTTTTTGTCAAGTCAGTTTCACGCTAAAAAGTTTTAAAAAAGGTCATTACATGCCGGAGGAGAAACAATTCTCGCTGAAAACACGGTCGTTCGCAGCCGATGGCCGATCTCCTCGATCGCTATCTTCACAGCCGACGAGAACACGTCGCTGCGAAACGTCGATGAAAATAATTTAGGAATTACGGAAGAAGAACGTAAACTAACTGACGAGTTACTCTCAGTTCCCTCGATGACTAATGTTTTTCAACTTTTTAATGTGCCGCTCATTGTTTGTTGCGTTTGAAACCGGAAAGTCATTTCGTTCTGATTGAATTTTAGTCAGTTGAAAAACCAATTCTGAAGTTTTTTTGAAGGCTCCAAGTAATTTTTCCAGTAAATATTATTTTTATCATTTTCAACTTTTCAATTTTTGCTTTATTGAAATACGGATCAAATAATTTTTCGGTATAATGTGTCTGAAGGCTTCTTTCGGACGTTTTTCAAATTATAGTTTTGGAAAACTGCAACAACCTATTTGAACCTTTTTAAAACCCATTGAAAAAGTTTCAAAAATTGTTTCCAAGATCTTGCAGATTTTTCTTAGAGCTTCTGAGATTTTTACTGGGAGTGCATCTCCGATTTCGGTGCAACACCGGAAATAAGATTGCACTGGCAGCCAAACGGCTTGGATGCGCCTATTTCCGGCCTGTTTGTCTGAAAGAAGCAGGAATGGCTCGTTTTTTTCGTCGCTTCCCGCCCTGTCTGCCCTCTTCGATCCTGTGTTTGCTCATTCGCATCCTTTTCTTTTCTCTTTTTTTAATAGTCATGTAATATTTTTTAATTGATCTACAGGTATTCGAGAGAGAATCGATTTTTTACTGTGTTGCAATTTTTCTGATTCTGTATATATTCTAATTTTCAAATTCACCACTATCCATGGCCTTGCATGTATAATTTTTTTTCTAACTTAAAAGCCGAAAAAACAGCATGAAGTCATTTTTTCTTGTGACCGCTGTAGAGCTTATTCAAAGAACTATGTAGATTGCAGCTGAACTTGAATAATTTTTTTGAAAGAACATAACCCCGATTTCATTCCTGAGTTATTGACTTTCTAAGATGGTCTGAAGAGACGAATTAATTAAGTGAAGCTTAAGTATGAGAAACTCAAGAATTATCTCTTTGATGAAATGAAATGTTTATTTCGCTCACAGACAGATCTGTGGCGTGGAGGAAGAGAACTTTATACACATCGATAGCTAGTACTGACGGATGATCTCCAAACCATGGAGATGAGAATCGCGACAAGGAAGACAACTGGAGAAAATCTGTTTTGCACTTTTTAGTTTTTTTTTTCGCCCAACTTAGTTTAAGATTGTATTGATTTCTTTAATTTCTCAACATTATCAAATATCCACTTTTCAAATTTTAATCTCCAGTATTTTACATTGCTACTGTCAGATTGAATCACACTGGAATTCACTTCTCAGATAACGTGTTATTTTTTGTTTGAACTTTGCTCTTTTTTATTGACTCTTCCAGAATTATGTTTTCAGGGAAGATTAAGATTCTACATTCAGTGCACGGGTTGTATGCGACGGTTCAAATCCAACAACAGCGAATGACGTGGCTAACCGTGCTGAGTTTGTTGCTGGCGGCGGGGGTCAGCGGCGGCGCCAAATTGTTTGTTCGTGCATCCGAAAAACAACAAAAAAAGGACTTCAGGCCCCAAGCGTTGGTCGTTTTGCCACCGTTTCTCAGGCAGAACTCAACGAACCACATTTGGGTAACGCCTGTTCAGGTATCGAACATTTAAATCTTTGAGCGTTTTGGCAATATTTGATCCGAAAAAGAGTTACTGCCTGTTTTATTTGATGAGTAATGATAGATTTTTGTACCTTACGTAAATGACTTCAACACTGGCGGCTTGGTTAAAAAGGACTGAATCTAGTTCGCATAAAAAAGGGATGAATAATTATCGGGAGAACTTCCCTAATCATGATGGTGGAGCTTTGTGATTTTTTGACTCTTTTTTTCATGTTTCTATTACAGACTGATTCAAATGTCGACGTCAAACTAACACTTCGGAATGGGAAGAACCAGATCGGAGCTCCTATCAAGTCAAAAGCCATAAGACCAGGTAAAAAATTCAAGAAACAAATAAATTATTCTCATTTTATAGGAGCGCCAAAAAAAATTTCCTTCCCGCTTGACGGGACCGCAGAGTCTGTAGACATCACTATAGAAGTTGAAATAGTCTTTTATCCCTGAATACCGCAAAAATTCAGGTGACTAAGCATGAACCTTTCAAAGCTCAACTTTTCGTACGTCCCGATTTATTCGCTGTGCATCTTCACACAGATAAAAACATTTATAGAGCTGGAGAAACAGGTAATTAGACAGTATTGGACATGATGAAGTTTTGTGGTTCATTATCCTTCAGTGAAAATGAGAGCTCTGCCGTTGACCCATCGAGGCACTCGCTATGAAGAGCCTATCGAAATCATCCTGATTGTGAGCCTTTCAGTCGGAAAAAGTGAACTTGTGAGTTCAGAATGCTGAAGGGTTTGAACTTCTGCGAAAAACGAAAAACTCTGACAATTCGCCAATCATTGCTGACGAGTTCGAACTACCGGAGCACTTGTTCTTTGGAGACTGGAAGATCATCGCGCGACCATCAGGGGTCAAAGATCCTCAGCTCACTTTCTCGACAAGCTTCAGAGTTCAAGATTATGGTGAATTGCTTTACCAAGAAATTTACTTTCTATTATTATTTGTTTCCCAATTTTTTCCATCACCTAACATTGGCTTTTTTTTACTCTAATCTTCTGTTCACAGATCTTCCTGTCTTCAAGCTTTTTGGCTACGTCCATGATGGCGGAGACGTTGAAGAAACCGGAATAACGATCGATGCAAGGTTAGAAACTTTTTTCACCACTTCGAAGTCGGAAAGAAGATGTCATTCACTTCCTTCTTCCACTTTTTTTGCAGATATTTCCACGGAGCTCCCATCGACGGAACTTTCACAATTTCATGCTCAAATGTCTCCCATCAAGACGTCGACCGCTTGAGCCGTATACGTGTCAAATCTGGAGAAGTTAGTTTTATGAAACTTTGGTCTTCAAAATTTTCCAGTGCAGAAAATGTATGCAACGGGGTAGAAAAAATCAAAAAAGGGGTCGAGGTTAAATTTAATTCTTTATCACAGCAAAAGTTTGGTAGTACTTAATGCTGAGCAATCATTAAGAACGTTCTCACATGAAACCCATATTCAGTAAAATCCTGATTCTAGCCAATGATATGGAAAGTTCTAACTCGAGTTTGAAAAGCCTTATCATTTCCGACATCGTCTTTGAGCGTAAAGGAGTGGGTTCAAAAGCGAATTGACCACTATCAGGTCTTCCAAAAAGTTTCCTCCGTTTTCCATAACTCTTTGGTAGAACTCTTGATCGATGAATCTGGAAACAAAGGATGTTTAAAAAAAGGGATGAAGGAGAAAAACCTAGTGGCGCTAATTGTGTTGTACGGGAGCCACAGGGTGATGTGAGTGACGACGATAAGACAAGCACTTCGAAAAACGCGAGAACCTAGTTGTGAGCGCCAAGTCGGCCAGCTTTTCGTTCGATGAAGCGTTATTCCTGTAAGAAAAAAAAGATTGGCTATTTTCCATCCACAAGTGTCCAAATGAAAGTATTTTTTCCGATGAGAATTTTCTGTCTTCAATGTATCTTTAATGCATCGAAAGTTTATTGAAACTTTGAATTGTATTCTCGGGTTCGCACAGTTTCTGTAGTAATCAATTGCCCTCCAAACTCGTGTGCTTGTTCTTTTGCTGTCGCTGAAGTCTTTGGGCTGCATTAGAGTTTTAGTACATTTTTAGAATATTTGAATAAAATCCAAAAATTTTTTCACTTTTTCTAAGACTGTTTGTTCTTTTTTTACATCCCTTATCATTTTTAAAACCAGAAGACTATTTTCATGAATAATCAGTCGTTATAATATAAAGTTACAGTTCATTTTTTTTTTAGTTGTTTGAAAAAGTTCCTCATTGAGAATTGAAGAACTTGAGAACTTTTTCTTTAGTAGAGAATTATTACTTCCTTTTTTAAAATTATTATCTTCCAACCTTAAATCTTTGATAAAAGCGCTACGGCATTTTCAACGTGCTCAAACTTTGTGAAAAAAAGATACGTACCTGAAACAGGCCTCGGTGTATCTCTTTGTTTTTTGATCATATTCAGCTGCAGAAAATTTTCCCAGCGGCTTTTCCTTTTCACTCGTTTGCCAAAGACATCGAAAGAATTTGTGAGAGGCCTGAATTTCATAAAGTCACGGAATGCTATTTCAAAAGAACATATTAAAGTTTTCTGAAAGTTCACTCTGTGCACAAAAAAATTGGCTCACCTCTCTTCGCTGTCGGAAAACCGAGCAATTTTTATTTTTTCGCGTGCTCGCAAACTGTAATGAAGCAACTTGAGAACGATCAAAATGTAGCTGATGAGGATTGTCATCAACGGAAGCCAAAAAACTGTGAATTGGTGCCCAATCTCATAGAATATTGCACTTCTTTCCAAGAGCTCGGTAGTTGCGTTGTGATAGTTGGCCACCTATAAAGTTGAAGTTTTGTTTGGTTCCGATTAAATTCAACAAAACTGACTTTAAACTTGAAAAAAAAATTTGATGCTCTCTTTTGAAAGTTTTTTATATGATATTTCATACTGACCGCAAAAATAGTAACACATTGCTCCCAAGTTGAGCCAACGGGCATGGTTCTCCAAATGAAGAATTGCGGAAAACTACAAAGAAAGGCGAAGAGCCAGCAGCCGAAAATCATACATCTGACTCTTCTCACACTCGTTGCTCCTGCAAGTCGAAAAGGATTATTTTCGAACTTCCTTTTCTAAATATATTTTTCAGAGCTTATCAATTTTTTCTGCCATTTAAAGTCACATGAAGTTATTGACAGGTGAAATTCCTATAATGTTAACTTAGGACAAATGTTACTACGGAAACCTCTCAAACTCATATTTTTGAACACTATTTCCCTGACGAAATTCTCATCCAATAATATTTCAAATCGGCTGTTAATAACATTTGCTTCAGGAGTTTTAATGATTTTGATAATATCAGAAACAGTTGCAAAAATATTCTGGCGATGGTTTGAACTTGAAAATTTTTGAAAAGTCTTTTCATCAAGAAACGTTTTTCCAATTGAGTAAACCTTGAATTTGCGTTGTATAGACGACTTTCAATCTATCTAGCGCAATGGCAACGATAATGTTGGAATTGGCATAAAAAGAAAACGACGAGAAAAATTTGTACAGTTTGCATCCCGAGTTGCCCAGTTTCCACTCGAAAGTTGTTAGCCACACAATCTGAAAAAAAATAAAGTTGAGCTGGTGGTCTTTCCTGTGAGGAAATTACCTTTCCCAGGGCATATATGAGAAGGATGAAAAAGTCGGAAATACACAAATTGAGTTTGAACAGTTGGAACGAGTTTTTGTGATAAGGCCCCGTGAGGAAGTTAGTTCTCACAGTCGGTGTCCTAAAAACGGATATGTGATTCACTTTCCAAAAATTATGAGTAGGTCTAAGGAGAAATGTTTTTCATGACCTCCAGCAAAGCATTCGTCATTGCTTTGAGTGAATTTTTATTAGGGCAAAAAATAAAATAAAAGTACAAGCTCTAATTGTAATTTTTCTAATAACGCAGGTGTTCCATATGAGTGGATAACTCGATTTTAAACTTATATCTTTCATTCAAGTTGGGGAGTTTAACGTCATATAGGACGAAGAACAAAAAACATACTTTGTTGTTGAAACAATCTGTGCGAAGACCAGGGCATTTAACAAGACAGCGACTGCGACGACGATCAAAAGTATGAAGATCTCGATGTTCTCGACGAAAATCCGCTCGGGAACCTCGACGATCATCTCTTCCTCCATAAAAAACGTGCGCCTCCGCGCTAAACTGTCAGAATAAAAATAATGCTAGGATAAGCTCTGACGCGACGAGAATAAAAAAAAACAATTGTCACGTTTTCAAAAGAGACTCAAAGAAGGAAGTTTGTTAGAATGTTAAAGGATGTTTATAGGTATCCTCGGCTTTAAGACATAACAAAAAACTTCGCTGCAATTTGTTTGGTGATGCGTGGTGGAAGATGAGCTCCAACCAAAAAACATATCAGGTGGAAGCAAAACAGTGATTAAAATGGTAAAATGAGGCAGGTTCAGACATCGGCTGCAGCTTTGAAAAATGGAAATTAGGAAAAAACTCGCTCAAATAAAAAGGCGGACTTTTGCAGTGGCTCTTATTGCAAACCCATAAACACACAAGTATCCGAAAAAAGCTTTCAGAAAGCGTCCGTTTCTATTTCACAAGCGGGAGTTATGAAAAAAGCTTTGGCATAACTGAACTTTTGGTTTTCTAACACGTTTAACATGGAAACTCCTCGGTTTCTAGGCAAAATTTTGATGCGGTTTCATTACTTTCAACTGTAATACAAAAACTTTCTTTCATGTAAGGGAACTCTATTTGATTAAAGAAACCGACATTTGCTTGCTAAAGCACTTTTTTTCTTTTTGAATATATGACGTTCATTAAAAAAAGCGGAGTAGTTGTTGTTAAATTTTAATTGGAAACTAGTAGGCGAGCACGTCTCGGCAAGAATGTCTGATGGTTGAAATATCAAAGGAAAAAAACAAGAAAAAAAAATCAGAAAAAAACTTTTTAGGTCATTTCGAAACTTTAGCTTAATTTTTATTTTTTTTTAAATCAAAATTTTTTTGCGACAAAAAGTGCTTTTTTTATTTCGAATTTTTTTCCGTAAAAAAATGTCGACGTTTTTCCTAAATCCGAAATTAGGAGCACTCGTGGTTTTTTCTGCAGCTTATGAAGTTTCAACTCGTTTGCCAATTTTGCCTGAAGGAAGAGCAAGAAATAGGGAAAAAAAATGAAACGTGTTTTTGTGACGCAAAAAAAAAGATGACGTATTACAGCCGACTTATGTCCCAATACTTTCAAAGTTAACAAAAAGTTGTTTCCTTCTCATTGAAAAGGAAAAACTGTACAACGCTTTAAGCGTGACCTTTCGTGAATGTTTGACGGAATAAGCTTGAAAGCCAAAAAAAAATGTTCGCAACAACTGGAATTGCCGAGAACAGCTGAAAACGGCTGCTGAAACGATAGGTCTCATTTACTAGGAAAAAAATGCCAATTACTTGCGCCTTGATGAAGAAATAGAGAGAAATGATCTCCTTTTTTGGACCTTGCAAAACGCAACATTCTGCACAATGGGTTCATGGAGCCATCGGTTAAGATCGACTCAGCCAATCTTACTACTCGGAAGAAGTTTCATTTGTTCCGCGTTGGAACATACGCTGGCAAGCCTTCCTCATTAATTCCTAATTTTCCCAGCTCTCTCAAACTTTTTTTCCACTTCGGCGATCTCCGAGTTTTTTTTTTTTGGTATAAAAGCCCATTTGATCTTTTTAGAGTTATCTTTCTCAAATGGGCTCAACAACGATTAGCTCGACCGTAGGAATTAAGAAAACAAAAAGGAAGCGTTTTCAAAATAAACATTTCTTCTTTGAAAGTATCATTCTCAAAGGCCTGAATAACTTTGGTCAGACTTAAAGTGGCTTTAGGACTTCAAAGCTTGTGTTCCAAAAGAAAACAACTGGAACGTTATCAGTTGTGTGTGGAATCGGGTGTGCCTTCTTATGAAGTTCCGATAATTTCATAGTTTAAGCCGTTTGTGCGGTCCATTCAAGTGAATGCAAAATGATTGAAAACGAAAAAAAAATACAACAAGAAAACTAGGAGCGAAGATTAGTGAAAAGTGGACCCGAATAAATGCCGATCAGAGAAAACGCTCTGTTGTCATTTTGTATAACAAATAAAAAAGTTTTCGGACGTCCATCACAATAGAAAAAACTCCAGCCAGAGCAAGAATAAAAAAAAACTGAGTACTGCGGCGCAAATTATTAGTTCGTGTTGTATGTAGCGGTGAAAAGAAGGCGGAGCATGGGAGATTGAGTCGCTATTTTTTATGTTCTTTCCAAGTTTTCTTGGTTAGAAGGGTAGATGACGGCTTTTTCGAGAGAACGAGAACCGAAAAATTTGAAAATGGTACTCGGCGAAGGGCGTTAAAAGTTTATTTTTTTGCGTTGTAGCTCGGTTTTTGAATCTCAAGAAAAAAAGTCAAAAGCAGCAGAGTGTGAAAAAAAGCGCACGAATTTTCAATCCGATCATCCGGCTTTCTTAAAAGAGAAAACAAGAAAACACGGAGAGTTTACAAATTCCTGTGAATTTTTTTTGGATTAGGGAATTGAGCAAGTTCGGTTTATTTTAAAATAGTTTCTTTCCTTACTACTGAACGTAGAAAATTTTAACTGAGCAAAAAATTACGAATTCGAATAGTTATGAGTTCTACTCTTCAAACTGGTGGAAAAATATAATTTAGAAGGACGATTAGAATGCAAGGCAGGGAATGAACCTTTGGTCTTAAAACGAGCTAGAGTACTTTGACTTCACTTTGGACTTTTTTAATTTGCATCGTCCTTATCTTCTTTCACGAACTTTGTAAAAGAAGTCAGCGGAAAAACAAGTAGTCCCCGCCTGGAGGAAATGTTACAGAGCGTCTCTCTTGCTGGGCAAAAAGCTGTTGAGATTCGTTTGCAAAAATGGAAAAAAAATCTCTGAAAAAAATTGAAAAGAAAAAATAAATGTCTTTTTTTGATTTTGTAATCATTGCTCCTTGCTTCTCAAAACTTTAAAATTTCAGAACAAATCTTGGAATTTCCTATCACTTTTTCTGAAGGTAACGTTCATGATTTTGAAACTTATGATTGATCTTTCCAACAAGGAGACGACCGAGTTTTTTTTTTTGAAATTTGGAATCATTGAAACAATGGGAATTCCTGGAAAGTACCAATAGCCCACTTTCCATGGTCAGAAAAAAGAAGTTTTGTAGTTATCCAAGAATGTTAGCTTTTAAAAGAAAATTAATAGAATTAGACTAGTGTTGAAAAAGGCGGGTTCAGAAGGTTTTTTTGAAGATGTTTTCCATTGCAAGGATTTGATCAGTTCAGACACTTGAATGACAAATACCTGAACTGAGATTCATGAAGAAGTTCTCAGCCATTCATCAAGAGATTATGATGAAAGAAGCTTGCGCAAAATCTTGCTTCGTGAGACCATTAAACCTTGTGCGAACGCCTCGGTAATATGTTAATCTCTCGAAGTTTTCCTTTTCTGAGAATCTGAGTCTGTAAAGTAATCACTCTAGGTTCAAAAGCCGGTTAATGTCGAGATCCTGTCGGGCCAAAAATTCAGAAACGAAACCAAATAGATTTTCATTTTTGACGTATCTATTGAATTTTGAAATTAAAATAAAAAATCAAGTATACATATCCTAACTGACAACAATTTATTTTATAATTCGCTTACTTTTGCCGCTCAGCATTTCATTTGAATTCAAAACTTCTTGTATTCCACCGTTTCAGGCTGAAAATGACTCAAAAGTTTTGTGAACTCCGAACTATTTTCCAATTTAACTTTTTTTTTTCTTGAGGAAGCTGCGGCAATTTGACGCACGCCCGAATGGACCTATTTAGAGTTGTGCCACTTCCTCATAAGATGTTATGTTTTTGTCTAAGCGGCATCTTATTTTTCTCTTCCCACATTGCTAAAGTACGCTGGAAATTTTAACTCATTGATACTGTGGAAATGAAAAAAAAACCTTCGGCTGTTCATGAAAAAATTAGAAAATTTATTAGAGCTCACACAACCCACAAGAAAAATTCACAGGCAATCCGAAAAAAAAAAAATTAAAATGACAACTGGAGGCGTTCAGAGCAAATCAAAGGTCGCAGCCGTAGAAAAAAAAAATTAAAACGATTTTTTTGTGAACCCATAAAGAAATGGGTTAATCAATGTTATGAGGATCTGGAGATCCTTGAAAATGTTGGCGTGGTCGCTGAGCTGTCTGAAAAATGGTTTTAACTCTATTTATAGACCAAAACTAACCTATATAATGGCTCATTGACGTATTTCATTAGCCCCAGAGCGTTGTAAGGGAACCAAAACAGGAAATGAGTCAGAATGACTAGAAACGCGGTTCGGAATACTCGGCTCCGCAATTGCCGTCGCCAGTTTGGAATCCGAGGCAATTGATAGTCATGACCGATGCTACCATTCGCTGAAATATTCAGCGTTGAACCGGCGTTATATTCAAAAATTCTATTTGTGATCCAGATTGCAGGGGTTTTCATTTTTATTTTCAAGAAGCAAACAATTAAAATTTTGAGAAATTTTGATTCGAATGATGAAAAACTAGAATTCTCTGTGTCCCACTGAACACTCAAATGAATTTTTCTTCAAGTTATTTTTGATTGTCCCTTTATCTGTCTAAAAGTCACGCCGGAAAAGAAGCTTTTATTTGTGATCGGCCGGTGAATCCAAAAAACATGGATGGTTTATGATACTTTCAGTGAAAATCCTACGTATGGAATCATGCTTTTCTGATATGCGCAACCTGAAAAGACTCATTAGACATGTTGAAGCCCTCAAAAATAGAGCGAGGATTATGAGATCCTTTTGAAAATTTCGATGAAAGATCTTTATCACTTACATCTCCTTTCTGGATAAACATTCAAACGTGGAGCACTAAGACGAAATTTCGTTGATCCCTCAGGAACACATTCCAGATCCTAAAAGGCCATAATCACAACGTTTTTATTCAATCTAGGACCTTTTTCATTGAAGAATTTTGAGTAGGAAGTCCATCTGAGACGTTAACATGTACGATAACCTCTAAAAATGAGTAAATGAATAAAAAACTCGGAAAAGGCGGTATTATTTCTACCTTTGACCGTTTCATCTACTACACTCGGCTGAGGCTTTTGAATTCTCTGCAATTCGAAAAGATTCTTTGATTTGACTGGCTTAACCCACAAGCAAGCCAGGTGGCCTCAGAGAGTACTGCATCAGTTTTGTAGCTATCAAAACGTGACAAACGACAAGAACCAATAATGGACCCCAAAAAACGAGAACCTGAAGAAACGCACTTTTTTGTTTTTAAACAACAGCACAAAATAACTCACCAGATGCAAAATGTTATAGGAATTCTCCACAAATCTCGTGAGTATTTTTGAATGTGGATCAATTGTTAAGTTTCCGCCGAATCTTCAAAACTGAATTTGATGGAAACTTGAACGTTAAACAGTAACCTGCTTATTTGCCAAATGTCGGTACATTGTGTCCAACCTCCATACATGGGAACTTCGAAAGTTTGCCAAGCCAATAATTGTGGAAGGCTACAAGCAAAAGAAAAAATCCAGGACAACGCCGCGAGTACGGTGACAGGGTTCATCTGAATGTAACAAAACTTTTGTGATAACCACTTTTTTTTTTGAACGTATTTCCCCTTATTGCAAAGCAAATTTTAACATTCCACTGTCCAAAAGATGTTTTTTTTGCATTTTTGCGACAGGTTATTTATTTTTAATTTGTCTGCCAGTTTTGACGTCTGTTTTCAACGGCGCCAAAAGATTGAATGGCAAATGACGGCCTTCTGTATGCAAGAGTCCTACGCGCACTTTTCAACTCTAAAAGTTCAGGCGGCTGGCTGTATTAATATTTTACCATTTTGGGCTTTCCGCGCACTTTGTCCGCATACATCACATTTCGCAGCCTGTCTACCGCAATGCAGACCACGATGTTCGATGAGCTGTACATTGCGAACATTGAGAGGAGCTGAACTATTCAACGTTAATTATGAGAAAATGACGTGTAAAAACGAAATTTCTCGGGCCATATTTTTAGAAATCGAATTCTCACCTGAAACATTCTGCACAGAAAGTCTCCTCCGACCCATTCATAAGTGATCAACCACATCAGTTTTCCAAGAGCCAAAGTTAATATCAGAAGATCAGTGATGTTAAGGTGGATCTTGAGCATAACGAAACCACTCTGTAACCTTTTCTCTGCAGCTATTAGTGTTTTTTGATATAGTTTTTATATTATTTCACCACTGAAGATCAAAATCTGGGAGAGATCGGGAAATTTCATCTGTCTCACCTTCACAGTGTCCTTGTGCGAGAGTCTTTGTTCCTGGAGTAGTTTCCGCAGAATGATGATATTCGAAGGGACTCCAAGTAGAATCACAAGCCCCAGATAGCCCATTTCAATGTAGTCGCTCAGTAAATGTGTGGGTGGAAACAAATTTTCTTCTGCTGTCGCATTCTCCATAAGTTTCTATAAAATTGAGTTTCAAGGTGAATCTTAACAAAAATGGCGCTTTGAAAAGGGAAAATAACAATGACATGGAGAACGAAAAATTCAGTGAGGTTTTTTCAAAGACAAAAGTAGGAATGCAATTCATATTTCGAGGTTTATTAAAAACGGCAAATAAAAGCTCCTCCCTGTTTTCATGAAATCCTGAAAAAAAAATAAGTGAATTGTCGAACTTATCATCAAATTTTACCAGTTTAGAAACGGATAACAGAACACTGGAGACATTAACTTTCCTGATCAAAAAGCACATTTTTTATGTTTCGAAACATAATCTCGCAAAAAAAGCCTAAAAAACTTTTGGGGCTGAAAGGTTGGGAAAAAAACTTGACAGGTGCGCAATTACATGTAAATACATTTGAACGAGATGCCAAGAAAAAAAATTAAATGATCTTCAGTCGATTGTGCAAAGCAACTCAATTGGAAAAACAAGTTCCGCAGCGTGTTCGAATTTGAAGGAAAACCCGTTTCCTACCTCTGAGGAAGTGTCAAAAATAATCGAATTAATACCAGTTATAAATTCTTGTGGGACCATTTCTTGTGGGATAGGTTCTTCATTCTAAAAATGAGGGTAAGGGACGGTCCAGTTCCGTTTTCTGACTTTTCGCAAATTTTTCCAAGAGAAACTAACGCCCTCATGTGGGAGATGTAGTGGAATACGATCAGACCCGGCTATTTCCTATTTGTCACTTCCGAATTAGGCTTATTGAAAATGTCGGGATGAAGTTGATTTTCCAATCTGAGGATCCGGCAAAACAGTGGAAATATTCCAATTTCCCTCAAGTTAGGTGCAAGTTGGATTATTCAAATTCAAAACAGGGCTACTTTTATTAGGATCAGCTTCGAAAAGGAGTTTTGTTCAAGGTTTGGAAGTTCCCAAAATCGGGTTTAGAAATTTCTCAAAGATCAATTATTCGTATTTGATACCTATATCCCACCAAAAAACTTATTCAATCACTAAACTGAAAAGAAAATACAGGTTTGTTTTCTAAGAAAAAACACAAAAAACTCGTTCGGTGAAGCAAAGAAAAAGAACGCGGAGGAGCAACATTCCGAGTTTCATTTGCATTGAAGAGTGACGTTGGCCTGAAGAGTTGTTTTCTGGCAAAACGTTTCAAGTATTATATCAACAAACAAAAGTCAAAAAGATTAACACAGAGTAATACTCTGACGAGACAGACGACTACCGGATTAATGCTAGTCATTTTTTTTTTTGCAGCTTCACAATGGAATTTGGTCCAACCCCGTCAATTTATCCGTCTGTCGAGAGTATCAAAACTACACAAATCAAGTGAGAGCTGCTAACTCAATCGGATGTTTAACGTCACCACAAACAAGTTTCAGATAGTCGTAGAAGTTCGGGACCATGGAACAGGCTCTCGAGGAGAAGTCAAGCTCACCTGGGACGCTCTTGCTCCAAAATTCAGTCTGACGCCGATGCGTCCTTATTTCTCTCGAGAAATTTCTGATTTATTTTTCATAGTGGGTTTTCATTTGGTCTCTCAGACATGAGAGATTACAAGAGCGCCAATAAAGCTCGAACATCATCTTTCAGTTGAGGAATATGATCTCTTCAGATTGATTCCGAAGGCGTGCAAGAAGGAAACATTACAGTCAAGTATGAGTGTATTTCGCAGCAGCCTCCGGAAGGCGAGATTGCAATTGAAACATTTGGGAAAGTCAATGAGATAGTTCATGTGGATCTTCCTAAACAGTGGAGAACTCTATGTAACGTTATCAAAGTAACGGTGAGTTAATTTCATATCCGGAGCGCTCTTTCAAAAATCACTGTTGAGTATTTTCTCAATTTTAAACTGAAAAACTGTGAAAGTTCTTCCAAAGTCGAAATAGTCCAAAATTTTCCGCGCAAGCTTGAGCCAAATTTTATGATGACTATTGCCAATGAATAATTTTTTTGACAAAAAAAAAAGACTTTTAGGGCAAAAGAAAACTGAAAACTGGGTTCTCGAGAGGACAGACGGTATTGTTGCCAAACATGCATGGAACCGCTTTGGCTTCGAACTTCATCAGCATCGATGATCCGAAAATTGAGTACCGCACCGGAGAAATTCTGTCAGTGACTCTGAAAACGTCCGATGCAAAGATCTTGAACTACATGGTCAGTTGTTATAGAATAAAATTTTGAAACAAATTCAAGTTGAAAATAATAGAAAAACAGTTGAAAAATCGATTAAAAAATAATTGAGTAATAATATTCTTCAGTCGAGTGTGGTTGAAAAACAATAAGAGGGACATCCACTGCAGTAAAGTTAATTAAGCAGAAGCTTAGTACAATATCCTGTTTATTTATTCAGAAAGCGCAAGACCTCATAGAAATAAATGGCTTCGCATTTTGAGACTTCTATCAGGCTTTTAACGAGAGCGACTTTTATTCAAAATGAATAGGAAACTTTGCTGTCAAAAAAAAAGATGAGAATATCCACTGCATTCAAACGAGATGAAACTAGGTGAAAGAAGAACGCGTTAAAAAAGAAGCAAGTAGGAGAAAACGCGAGACCAAACATAACCAACGTAGGAACGCGTGTTCCACTAATAAGATGTTGCCCGGAGGCCACCCACTGAGAGGCCCGAACAAAACAAAAGAAGCTTTTCCTGCTTGATTTAAGACTCAGGTGTTTTTACGAATTTTGCTCGAGAGAGTCCAGCCGAATCACAACAGCAAGACATTTTCTCGTCTTCGAATAAAAAAACGTAGTTCAACTTATAGTCATCGCAGAGAAATCTACTCAATCCATTTCCAAAATATAGAAAAACCTAAATATTTTTTTTTCTCAGAAGAAAGATAGTTATGCCTTTCAGTACAAGGAGGGTCACTTTTTTCACCTGAAGAATTCTAATTCGACTTATTACCCAGTCTTCTATCAAAAAACGGATTCCCGAGAGTTTTTCCCGGATTTAAAAAGAAAATAATCTTCCAAAAAAAGAATTCTTGAAAAAGTTACTTCTCAACATAGGGAGCTCAGAAAATAGGCTCTGAGATCATTTTTTCTATTCCGAAGGTTATTGGCTAATTTCTACTGTTTTCTAAAGCTATAAAGATTGGTGTCCTTTTTGAGGAAAACACGAATGATTTTTCAAAATGAAACAAGAAACTGTGAAAACAGCAAATAATACTATTTTTGCCATCAGATAAGCATCGTTGGCTGAACTGTTCAAAGTACAATAAAATAGTGTTTTTGAGCCGAAAACAACATTCTTCGCAAAAATAAGCTCTTCTCGCGAATAATGTCTCAAAGACATTGCTGAGATTTTGAAAGAGTCTAATGTTCCAGGAGAGTTTAGTGGAAAAGATTTTCTCTGAGGTGTTCCCAAAAATTTCGAACTGGCTAAATTGTTTCCTTGTGAAAAACTTGATAATGATGAAAAGTTTTGAAAAGGAGAACTTTTTCATCAGTATAAAGACCGTTAATGAACTGATCATCAATATCTGTATATTTTTATCATTTAGTTATGTGGCAGCCGATGGGGGTGCCCAAGAATGCCCAATTTTAAGCGATTCGAGGACATTTTGAAAATGTTTATGAAAAACTTGAAAGCGAAGATTTTCAAAGAAACTTCTCACCAAAAACTATCTTTCAGGTAATCTGTGATTCTCACAAACTGATCCAAGTGGAAACGACAAGAGACGACCGAAAGCTGAAAATGGGGATTGTGGAGTCGATGAAGGGCACATGTGTGCTCTATGTGTACACGAGCCTTCCCAACATCACCACGGACATGTACCTTTTCCGGGTCGTCGATCAGTGCGATGTCCGTTTATCCTTTCTTGTTGTTTTCAAGGTCTCCGGCTCTTTTTTGACAAATTGACATTAATTATAACTGTTTACCTAATCAACTTCTCAATTCGTCCTTAGACAAAACTTAAAAAGAGCAATACATTTTGAATATTCGAAAAAGAAACACACAAAAAAATTTTTTTACAAACAGCCGTTTTTGGTTTTCGGAATTGAAACAATAAACGTTATTTCATTCGGGGTTAATTATTCTTTTAAAAAAATTAATCGAAGATTTTTTTCAGTGTTTTTAGATCATAGTAACTTACTATGCAAGTTTTTTTACATCACTTGAAAATTGAAAAAAAATGTCGTTTCAGGGGTCTATGACAGTTTCAAGAGTTATAAATGGCGATAAATATGAGATGAATGGATCAAACGAAAACATTTCTCCTGGAGAAGAGTTGGAAATTCAATTGGTTGGCGACCGAAATGGATTCGCAGTTTATAGAGCCATCGACGACAGAATGAACCAGTTGGCTTTGGTGTCGAACCAAAAAAATCAATTTAAAAATGACCGAATATCACAGAAAAACGATATTTTGAAGCTGAGACTATGGGACTTCTCAGTTTTTTCGAGTCAAAGTGCTAGCACGTTCCAAGCAAGAATCGCTAACCTGATGGATTTGAATCAAGTTCAGGAGGTTCTATGTAAGCTTTTCTGAACTTCCGGTCATTATCGTTTTGAATTTAGCTAGAGAATGTACTAAGGCCGGTCGTAGACTCCACCCGCGATGTCCAACTATTTCTTATTCTTCATCTGTGTTATCGAACGTTTGTCTGAAATATCTTCAAACTGGATGTCACCAACAGCCTCCAGGTTAGTGGTGATTCAGATTTAAAAAAAAAAGATTGATAGAAGCCGGAAAGCAAAAGTCAGTAAGTTGGGAATTTTAACAATATCAAACGGACTTACGGTCGTTCTTACAACTTGGTTTGATTTTCATTCAAAAATTAAATTCAAAGTTGGAAAATTCCAGGTAGAGAAATGGGTGGTCATACTTTTGAGAGATAATATCTGTTCTTTAAGATTATCCATTTATCTCGATTCATATTCTGAACAACTTTAAAGTAGAGGATTTGAGATTAACGAAAGTACATACGTGGCAGACGCCATTAAGTTGTTTAATATCGTTATGTGCATCATATAACCCCCTTTGAAATGGAAAAAAAAGAAAACGCAAAGAACAGCAAGAAAATAAAAACATGCTTTGACAAGGATTAATGACAAAAAATTGGGAAATTTGATAACCTATTGCCAAACGATGCCAAAATAAAGTGTCTGGTGTCCAGTAAAAACATCGGATATAAAAAAGCAACAAAATCGTAGTTTAATGAGAGTTGAAAAAAGATAGACTGAAAAAAAAGATTGCGTGGGGCATTTTCTTTTTTCAACAAGTCGAAGATAAGTTGGAAAGGAAAAATTTTTATCGATGAACTTACTTGGCCAATCCCAGAGATTTAAACTGAAAAAAAAGTGTGCAAAGTGATCTAAAAGTAATAGTTACATGGTGAGCGACATGAGTTGGTTGGAAAAAAACTGTTTAAAACGCGCAAAATGAGTACTTGTTTAGAAAACAAAACCGCCTTTTTGATTGAAATCTGGAGAAAGACTGTGCCAGCACATTTTGAGAGGCGTTTTTCTGAAACTATGATGCCTAAAGTTTGAATTTGTTGAATTCTGCATTCTACAAGTACTTGCCACAACAGTATAGATAATATTTCAAGTTTCTCAGAACCTCAGATAATCCCTTTACGCTGTTAGAAAAACAATGAGAAATGTTACAGTTGCCATATTCGCAGTTTGTGACAGAAGAAGCTCAAAAGGTTGCAAGCAGGAAGAACCGATCCCAAAAGTCAAAATGTCGGGGATTTATATGGTGGTGCACAGGTTTAAATCCTACCTATTCCCATCGAATGAACCCTCAACTACTTCTGCTCCAATGCTGCCTGAGTTCAACCCGCCGCCCCACATGTGTGTCACTAACCTCTTTTT
This sequence comes from Caenorhabditis auriculariae, assembly GCA_904845305.1. Taxonomy (NCBI): domain Eukaryota; kingdom Metazoa; phylum Nematoda; class Chromadorea; order Rhabditida; family Rhabditidae; genus Caenorhabditis; species Caenorhabditis auriculariae. Next base: position 2,129,848 of record CAJGYM010000002.1, on the reverse strand, counting down.
TGAGTTATTTTGCTACATTTTGTACATCTTTTATCTTTTCCCAATTCATTATTAGAAAACTGCATGTTTGACGTGCTTGTGTGGTTTCATTGGGAAAAAGATACAAGCGCTCCTAAAAAGTATTAAATTATGCATTTTGGCGCCTTTTTTCCTCGAAAATGAACTGAACTCGAAAGATTTGAACTAGTTCGGAAAGATCATAAAAATTATTGAAGTTAACCAAATTGCTCACTATTCAAACCTTTTGAAGCACGTTTATTCGAGAAAAGTAAGAAAAATCGTGAAAAATCTGAACCAGAGTCAACTTCCAGCTACGAAGAAATACAACAGTAATCATTTTTGTCAGTCTTCTTTTTTGTGATCATCCTCCTTGCATGGCTCGAAAAACGAATGAAACAATTTTCAGCTGAAACTATTTTTCAATTCAATTACAGCGAATTCCACGACATTGGCGCAATCGAAGGACAAGCGGGAGCACATGTTCGAGAGAATTTCAATGAAGTTTGGCTCTTCGACTCCGTGTTTCTCGGGTAGAATTATCGCTTCAAACGCTCACCGATTTTAGAAGAAAATAGGAAACGCGAGGGATCTTGTATAAAAATGATTAAAAAACGTTAGATAAATTGATTAGGATATAATGTTGATAAGTTCGAGAAAATGTTTGAAGGAACGATGGAAGAGCCCATGTGAAGACTATTTCGCCAGATAACATCGGAGAATGGGCTCTGAGTAGCGCATTCTGGTCTCCTGGAAGAACTTCGATGTGCCCTCTCAACAACTTCAATCTTCAGTCTAAGAAAAACGTTTTCATGGAAGTAATTTCGACAAAAACTTGAACAACGTCAAAATAAAGTCATTTTAGGTTGATTTGCCGAAAGATGTTTATGTGAACGAAACCGTTAGCGTGAAAGTCACTGTGTCCGGAATAAATATTCAACGGTTGTCAAAAGTAAGTTGAAAAAAGAGCACTCCAACTAAAGGAAATATCATTACAGTACTCGATTTGCATTGCGAAAATGCCTCGAAAAGTTTGTGCCGACGAGGGATCCAATGGGAACAAAGGACGTCCTGCATACACCAATATCGCCCTCTCCAAAAATTCTTCAGTTCAATCGAAAACATTCAGCATGCGATTCCTAGTGACAGGAATAACTAATGTCACCTTTTACCTCAGAGAGTGAGGGAAATCATGATTTTCTTTTGCAAACAGTCTTTTTCAGAGAAGCGTCTTATCCTGGAAAACATCATTGCGATGTCGGAAAGATACTGGACATTGTCAAGATTCATCTCAAGATTGCGGTCAGTTGCAAGAATAATAGTTTTTGAATATTTCATCAGAAATAAAAAAGAAAGTAAAAGCTTGAAATGAGTTCAGAAACGCGCAGACACTGTTGAATACTACAAAAAGGTACTTTTAAATGCTGGAAAACCGGTTGTTAAAGTCCAAATGAATGACGATGTCCAACAAGAGTCAGAAAACGTTGCAATTGGTCAGTGTGAAGCTTGATTGTGCCAGATGGTTAGCTTTTTAGAAGTTCTCGAAAACCGTCCTGGAGAAGATCCAACGTCAGTTGTAACAACTGTCGTGGCCAACATTCTGGACACAGAAACAGTTTATTCTTTTGCCATTTACATATCCAGTTAGTCAATAACTTGGTTTTGAAGGTATGAATCTCCAAGTTTCAGAGTTTCTACCGACGAAAACTTACTTCGAAGATTCACAGAGCAGAATAAAGAGAGGGATCTTCGATTCCGGCAATTCATTTTTATCAGATGTCATCAAACAATTATCCGTCGAGCTTTATCGCTTCAAGACCATCGCTCAGAAGAAAGACACTGAGCTGTATACGCTCGAATGGGCACAGAAACGAATTTCGAATTGTAAAATAAAGTGAAAAAAAAATTGAAGCAAAGCTCTCCTTGTAGTGATATCAGACATGCTCCGCTTCTCAGACTGCACATCTTCAGCGGAGCCATGTGGATATGCTGAATACGGAGCTCCCCGATCTCCAGCCGAAAGATCACTTTTGTTCGTTTTTTTAAACTCACAAATATTGAAGAGCTTGTTTTCAGTTTGACAAGTATCGCTACAAGTTTGCTCTGTGAAGCTTCTGTGGATGAGCAGTTGATTGCCGGACCTCTCCAGACAATTATTGCAGATATCCCGAAATTCCGAGAAGAAGCCTTCAACATTGATTTGAACGACATTTTCGATATTGTAAGTCTCTAGACAGCAAATTCTATCAAAAAAAAAACTAATTTTTTCATTTTATCTAATTGACAAAGGAATGGAGTTCGCATTCTTCAATAATTGAGTTTTGAGGAAAGCAGCTACGACAAAAAGTTTCTTCTGGCGTCTCTGATGTTTCAAGTTTCCAGAGACTGCGGTTCTTACAGAGAAAAAATAACGCAAGTGAGGACTTTTTCGATTTATTAAACAAGAAGCGTTGGCCGTGTAGAGTGATTTTTCTGTTGAAACTTTTAAGAAAAAAAAGAAGCTTTGAGGTGAAATATGACGCATTTGGACAATTGCACAAGTCCTACTATTTGTTCGACGAGGGCGCGATTGTGGACGATCGAGCTGTTGCCGCAATCGCTTTCATGGCGACAAATGTGACACAAGAGCTCATGCGAATAAAAATGTTAGAGAGGATCAATGGTTAGAGATACTGAAGTAGCTCACTTTTTCGACTATTTCAGGGGATCTGGAGCCTTACTGGAGTGCAGGAGTCTTGAGTATTGCAGAAGAAGAGAAGAAAAGCACCTTCCAAGTTCTAGGGAGCAGAAGAAGCAAAGTGGGAGAAAAGAATCATTCATAGTTTTTGGCGACTTTTTCTTCAGAGCGGAGATATTATGGTAAACAGCCTAGGACTTCTCGCTTTTGTTACGGCTGGAGCAGAAGGTTTGGATAAACACCATATTGTAGTTAGTACAAACGGAAAAAATGGATGTGGGTCTCTGAGAGAGTACAATAGTTTATTTTAGTTCCAAAAAGAAGTTTCCTTCTTAACGCAAACTTGCAGGATCGAAGATTGAGTGGGATCCGCTTGCCGATTGGTTATTCAAACAACAAAATGAAGACGGCACATTTGAGAGCCCGATTGTAATGATCAAAAAAAGTTCCGTTACGCACATTTTCTATTACAGGACACTTATTTCGCATCACGCGCGCTATACGAATACAAAACGAGAAAGGTGGATGTGGCCAATAACGGACAGCTGCAGGTAAAAATACTTCCGAAACACATCTTTCTCAAACAGGCCAGAAAGTTTTACTTTGAACTCCAAAAAAAAAGATAAATATCGTCTAGGAAGGAAAAAGTCTGCTCGTGCTTCTAGTTTTTGAGACCGAACTTTGTAAAGCTCTGGTTTCTATCAACATCTTCAGGAAATAAACTTGCAAAGTGTATTATGCAGAATCATGAAGTTAAGGACACATACATAAAAATTGATCAAGTTTTTCATTTTTACCGGCTTGGATAGAAGTACGTGAGTAGAAGGTTTGCAAAGTTTGGGCGCAAATTAAAAATTAACATTTTATTTCAATAATTTTGATCATTTAACATAATGTTTAGAAGTTCTGTCAGCATTTTTCTTAGAAAAATTGCATGGAAACTTTAATAATGCCAGTATTTTCCAAATCGTGCCAAAAGAGTTTTGGACATGCGACGTGCAAATGTTGCACATCTATATTCGTAATTGTAAAATGAGGATAATATTTTCGAATATTTCATGCATTCAAAAGTTACTGTGCAATAACTGAATTAAGGTGAGAGTTGAATGCACTGGATGTCCACTGAGAACAATCAATGTCACGGAAGATTCTGTAGAAATTCATGTGAGTTTCAAAACTACCGAAAACCTCGTCTGAAATGGAAATTCAGGTTCCCACGCATGTTCGTAGTGTATCTCTGACAACATCGGGCATTGGAAAAGCAAAAGCTGGAATCAGAATTGTGGCGACAAGAAGGCAAAGACAAAGGCGTGGATTAACCCACGACGACTACTACCCAGTAAGAATCGACTGCGACCAGCAGCACATCCAACGGACCACTATTCAGCAAACCGTTTGTCTGACGTTAGTTTTTCTACAGACAGAAAATGAAAAGATCCAGTGAAAGAGTTCGGAGAAAACATGCTAAGATGTACTTTGAAGGGTTGTCTTTCAAACTAAATCGAATATTTTGCGGCTTTCTACTGATTCTGGAGACGTGGCGTCTGAGAGTTGACTCTGAAAATGATATTGGGGTACGCGCCGAAAAACATCCTTCAGAGGGCATCCGCGAACTTTGCTTTGATTCCCAAATTGCGTCCTTTTGCTTTTCTTTTCCGAACTCTTTTCAACCTCAGTTCGAAAATCTTGCGTTCAGTAGTTGTAGATCACAGCTATGTTACAAAATTCGAACTCCCGATGAAATTGACGCAAAATATAAATATTCAATTTCCCTTCAACGTGATCCTTTTCATGCACATATTTGACGATTGAGGAAGAAAAAATCTCCAAATTAGTTGTTAACTGTTTCGAATTTTTTCATTTTCTTCTGATTTCCTGCAGAGTTCTTTCTCCGGTGATTCGGACCTTGGAAATCACGCATGGTCTCTATACCAGTTACACCACAAGCACTCAACTTCTTTCTATGCTTCCAGTGGGTTTCATTTTATGAATTTACATCTTAGTTTCTCATCAAATAACAGCCTAGTATCCAAGCTTTCTTCTCTTCAATAGAAAAAATTTATCGAAAATTTTATTAAAAACCCTTTTTTACATCTCGGAATGCCTGACGGCGCACGTAGCGGTTGCAAGCTGTTAGGAGCTACTGTTTTTTATTGTGCCCGACATGAGCCTCATTGTAAAACCGATTGTAAGCAGACGGTTAGAGATATGACTCTTAAACGGAAAATCTCGCTCTCCAAACGCGCTATCAGGTGGTTTCAACCTGTGGGAAAAAGTCCATATCAAAAAATATTTCAATTTTAAAGAAATCTTAACTCAAAAGTGTCGTTTAGAAGTTCAAAAATTCAAAATTCGCCCAATAAGTTTGTAAGTTTTGGTCTTCAGAACTCTAGTTCGGTGAGCATAATCAATCCAGCCAAGTCATCTTATGCAATGCACTTTATTCTCATCAACATCCCTCACAAAAAGCCGATTTGCTATCAACTCGGCATAACAGAACCTCCGTACCGGCATGAGCCGACGTATCTGGCTCCAGTCGCAATCCAAGCCAGACATCCAGTGTCAGGTTGGAGAGACAACAAACTCCATTTCCAGTGAAATCTTCAGATATCGTGGGGATGCTTTTGATCGCGCACCCTGACGTTCTTCCGCGGCCGCGGTCTCGTAGATCCCACCGTCTTCGCCATGGAGTGTCCAAAGCGCGCTCCATCCGTAGTATCATTGACCAGTCCTCTGTTGACTTGGTCTGCTTCAGCGGCGGTTTGTTTCAGAGCAATCACAAAATTTCAACGAAAAAGCGATTAAAGTGAAAATTAATGTTTAAAAAAAAAATAGTGTTAAACCATCCAAAAAAAACAAAAAAAAATCGGGTTTTCGTCATTTTGCTTTTACTAAAAGGTTATTCAAAGTTATTGATCTTTAAGTTTCGAGGAATTTTTTTACACATAATCATACTGGCGACAACAATTACATATTCTATACAAATCTGTGATTCATAATATCAGATCAAATACACTTTTTTGTAGCCAACGTCTATTCCAAGTAGAGTTAGGATTATTTAAAACCAAAGATCGAAAATCGACTGTTTTTTTTTGTTGTATGAACATCTTTAAAGCTGTGAAAAATGAAAAAACTAAAATTTATGAAAGCAGAAATTTGAATGACTTTTAGTTGCAATTTGAATAAACCCGCGCAAGACATCATACAAATAAAACTAGTTTTAACACACCAGGAAAGGCAAATTTAAATCTTCGTTTCGTTTTTTTAATATAGACCTTCACAAAGTTCTGCCACGCCTTTTAAGACCACAGAAGAGTTTTTGATTACAATTTTCAATTCTCCATCTTCTTGGTAAAAAAATGATATTGTAGTTGAAGAAAAATAGTATAATTCGTTGAGTTCAAAGCGTTCATCTACTTCAAAAAATAAGAAAAAAAGTTTCCAGGGCAATGTTCTTGCGCTGAGACAACTTGTGGAGTTCAATGTCGGAAGTGCGGTTTTGACACCGAGGAAAATCTTCGAGAAAAGTTGGCATTCAAGAACAATTTCGGTAAGTCTGAAATGCGTGGTTATCGCTCACTAATTCAATCAATAGGTGTTGGAGTGCGTGTCAGAAACACTGAGAAGAGTCTGATAGAAAACATCATGTACACTGTCTACCACACTGACGTGTTGGACATGGCCGGTGGTGCAGCTAGTTATCTAACTGGTGACTTCGAAAAATATTTTTGTAACGACTTCCATCGCTTTTCAGAGACTTTGGCTATATATCTGCGGGACTGTAACCCTTTTTGTGTTCCTCCAAATGGTGAAGTCAAAAGAGGCGAAAAGTATTTGATAATTGGGCATATCGACGGATTAACTTTGGACTCTAATGGAACGTAAGTTCTGAAAGATTATTCCATGACCAAATAAGTGATGCTCTCAGGCAAAACTATGTCCTCCGAGATACTGACCGATTCGAAGAAGCCACAACGGACTGTAAACATTTGAACACTGCAATTACTCTTCGCGATCGTCGTTAATATTACTGACAAAAAGAATTATTTCATCTTGAGGTGGGGAATTTCCTGAATTGTTTTGTGCTAGATGAAAATTTAGAAATTTTCAAAATGAGTTAGTTAGTTTCCATTTTGATGAAAGAAGTTTCTTTGAGGCCTGAGGTCTGAGACTTTTAGATATAATTTTTGAGTACTTTTCAGCAATCTCAACCACCAAGGAGAGCCACCTTTGTCGGGAATTTTTTCCCTAATCTTGCTTGAAATCTCAAAGTTTCCGCATCACTGTCATATCAGCTTCCGTCAAAAAATTAGCGCAGTATCAAAAAACGCAAGAAGCTTTTTTGATTCTCATCGATTTTCCGATTCCTACCCATTTTTTTCTTTACTTGTTAACAATTTGACGGGGATCATTCCATTTGTTGCCGACTTCTGCTAATATTTTGAATTTATTCTTCAGTTAAGCATAAAGCATTGCCTCAAAAAATACATCACAGATGTTACAAAGCTTGGGAAGCCATGGTCAAGCTGTCACAAGAAAAATATTTGCAATTATTGCATACTGAAAGACCAAAGAAATTAATGACTCGTTCGAGATGTGGGTATACTGATCGCAACAAAAAAAATACCTGGGCAGAGGAGAATATTCAAAAAAAAATGCATCTTCTAAATCGATTGAAAGCTCATTTAAAACGAGGAAACTCACTCAAGTCTGACTCTTGCCTTAGAAGAGTTGAAAAAGACATCGAAAACACGCTGAAAGATCAGAAAACAATGAGATGACACCAAAATGAAAGAGGAAAAGATCGTAAAAGCAATGGGAATTTCAGAGCAAAAAGTTTTGTTGTGCGATAGTGGGCATGAGGATGTCGGCTTCCCATCGGATGCATTTCTGGTGGATGCCGAGGTGTTCGTTCTGTGAAGGGAACTGGAACGGATCTCCAACTATCAAACCACGCCCAATCAGAACATCCACAGCATCTTCCAGGAATGGCGTCGACATGTTCACAAGGAAGTCGATAGTCTGCAAGCTCGAGAACATATTAATTGTAATCATTCAATGGCGCAATGAAAAAACAAAGAACGGCTGAGAAAAAAAAAGTGACTAGAAGATAATTCAGAAAGCGGCTAAATTTTTTTTTGAAATTGTGGAGGTTACAAGTTTTATTTCAATAAGCTTTTCCAGAAACCGTCTTTTATCTGATTGATATATTGATTGGGTTGATAAGCTGATTTGTTGAACTAGCTTCCAAATCACTTCACTCGAAGAAAACCGGAAATATTCATGAAAAAATCTACGGAGAAATCCTCGAAACAACTTTACTAAAACCTTCTCTTAAAACTCACTTTTTGTGACATAAGACCAATTTTGCTATCGATCAAACTCGCTTGCGCATTGACCATGTTGATGTACCCTTTCACCTGTAGAAGAATCAGATATTTCATTATTGAGACGTTTACAAACCTTTTTGTCTCTCATTTCCATGGTCAACGTAAATTCGGTTTCGACGTTGATAGAAAGAATAGAACCTTGGATTGACTCGACAGGTGGATCAGCATAAACCTGGGAAAATTCCATAAATGAGAGGTTTATGAGCCTTCCCACATTTAAGGAAGCGTTGAGGAAAACGATAGCTTTTCCTTCTTCTAGTGCAATCACAGGCGGAGCTAGCGTCGCTGCCTCCACTTTTAATGTCCGATTTGGCAATGATTCTGCCAATTCTGGTAAAACTGTTCCAATGCAAAGAACGTCGCAGTCCGTTCGCAGGAAAGGACTCTCGATTGTTGTTCTGAGAAAAAAAAGACATCTAAATTCATAAAATTATTGAACTCACTTCAAATGAGAAGCAAAGTGAGCAGCGGCCAATATACTTTGGACTGTGTGCTCGTCAATGAACATATCAACCATTCTTGTGGACCTTGGAAGGTTTTCTTCAAGTTTTTTTTTCAATGTTGAAATAATCTCGTTATCACTGACCAACACTAGACAAAGTACTGTTTTGGACGGGGGCACTTTCCACAAACTCTCCGTCCCACAACAAGTCACTTCTCATTCTCAAATCAACATGATGTTGTGTCATAGCAATCGATTGCATTGATTGAACTAAGACAATCTGAAAGGAACTATTTTCAAAATTTTTAAACGAGAGCAGAATACGTCAGGATTGCTGCTGATTGTTAAGTTGGTGGGGAACTGGATGAGCTGAGCTTCAACCCAAGGCAACCAGTGATTTCTCATCATCTCGCAGTACTCCTGAAGGACACATTTCCACATAGATATTTACAGAGATAAAGCTTGCTTCTTCGAGAGCTCTCCGGATCGCGCGAGTGACACTCGTCCTGAACCAGTGAAGAACGTCTGCAGCCATACTTCCCTGAATTCCGATTCTTTCGAGAGAAAACCTCAAAAAGAACAAAAACCTGAAGAGTTACTCTTAAATCTCTTATTTGAGCAACACAATGATGGACCTCCACTTCATTATCAGGAGTAATCTGAATCAATTTTTCAAACTCAGGTATTTTTAGAGGCCATGAAACCTGCATAGCAATCTCAGAAATCAGACCGGTCATTTGTGCGTGAATCTCGCCGTTTAGTGGAATTTTTAGCATGTACAAAAGTTGTGACTCCAGCGCCCAGTCAGCAGAGACCTTCAAGGCATGATGATTTTTTTTTTCAGAAATCAATTTGACGAAAACCTGGGCATAGCCACTCAGAGTGGACATGTAGAGAAAAGAATGATCAGAAGGCCGGAAACGGATCAGTGGCGGGACAAATCGTTTTATGGTGATGTTGGAGACTTTCATCTCGCCTCCGGCAAACGAGTTGTAGAAAGATTGCTTCAATGCTCAAGGGTTGAGAAATAACATAAAGCAAATGAACCCGAATGTCAGGAAGTTTCATATGAGGTCCTGCCATCGTCAGCCATTGTCGCGTGAAGTTTGCAGCTTCGTGAAGTCCAAATTCATTAACTCGTAATAAAAGAGCCGAGTTAAACTGAAATGTCAAGTTGATTCAGTTTTCTGGTTCAGAACAGTACAAGATAATTTAAATCAAAGTCTGAAGATACCTGAAGATTCTTTAGTTTACCGTTCTCAGTAAAAAATTATTCTCAACAGGTAGAAGCTTATTTGAAATGCCAATTTTTCTGAATAAAATAGTTTGAAAAAAGTTATGCTCCCTTCAGAGCTGTCCCGAACAATGACTCAACGGATCGTAGAATGTTCACTTCAAACTGGCGCAATTTTCAAGACTCATACTATTCATTCGATTGGTATATTCTGTCATACCGCGATGCGAAATTTTGAGACTTTTGAGGTATTTCCTTTTTATGAAAATGCAGGATACCGTAAGAACCAAATCAGCTGGGGAAATTAACCGCTTTGTTTCCTTTTTTGTGAGTCCCAAGTCACCAGAAAAACAAAATAAGAAGAAAGTATGAAATAGATTTGAAAAAAAACAGTTATTTTTTGGTTCTCAAAGCCAAGGCTTAAAATAAAAATCTTTCCTTCTTTAAGATACCTCAACGCAGATGACGAGTAGTAGAAGTAGGATCTGCCTCATGATGGTCGTTCGTTATCCGGCCACCGAAATGGTATGGCGGCGCCTCAGGAGTCGGACTCCTCCTTTTCCTTCTTCAGGCGCTCGATCGGGCTGTTTCGTTATATCGGATCGCCTATTTTCTGGGTAAACAGCGAGTTGCAAACAAATACTCAATGATGCTCACGCGAGTTGAACGAGCACATATACTGTGGGCCGCGGGGCCGAGTGGCTGACCGTCGCAAAAACGGCGCCGCTCTAATTGAAATTCCCGCTTTTTGAGGCTCTAATCACGATACTCTCCATTCTCCGAAAATTTTTTCCAATATTTGGCTGAAGTAGAGAGAAAAAAAAACTTCACCTACATCTTTTATAGGGATTCAATTTGATGAGTTCCAAACCCTAGTGAGACTTCGAAAAAGACAAGGTTTAAATCTATGAAAAAAAAAACAAATTAATAATAACTTGCATTTGTTGAGAAAGCCGTCTAGTATTATACCAGAGCGCAAAAATCGGTGGTCTCAGAATAAATGCGAAAAAAAAGCAAACTCAGGAAAAATGAGTTATCATAACCTTTTCTTTATGAAAATAAAATTTTTATATTCTTCTGCATTTTTTATTTTCATCCAAATGGATTTTTTCAATCAACAAAGCTTGGTATACAGTACCGTCAAAAAAAAATACGAAAAAACGCGACTTTGATCACAACTTTCTTGTAAAGAATTGAATCTTCCCGAGACCTTCTGAAGCTGTTTTTTTCTGCTGACTAAAATTTTTTTTTTGAGTGTTAAAGATGACGGTGATCAGAACTCCAGAAAGTTTCGAGAAGACTGAATTCCTTACAAGTAAGTTGTGACCGAAACACCGTTTTTCGTATCTTTCTGACGGTACTGTACTTCGAAAAAAAAAACAAAAAGGATATAAAAGGCGATTTAATTGTTCATATGGAACTGAAATCGGTGGTAGGAAACAAATAGGAGGTTTTAAAAATCGCTCAAAAAGTAATCAAAAGAAAGAGATAGAAAGCAGTTCGAGAATTTCAGTCGACTGAAATGAAAATGAGAAAAAAATGTATACCTTTTTTTCGGAAAAAGTCAGATGTAACTTAACGAAAAAAACTAAAGAAATACGCAGTAAGAGCTCGTTAAACTTTGGAATAAAAAAATATACAAAAAGAAAAAAACTTAAGCGGTCTTGAAGGACGGTAAACAGAAGGTAACTCGTGAAAAAGGTGCTAGTGCAAACACTCTTGAGAAGATTTTTCGGACCATTACCCAAAACGTGCAGCAACACAAAAAGATACTGCGAGAGAAAAAAACTGGGAAAAGCGGCTTTTCGAAATTGGCCGAATTTATCAAAGCTCTCAATACGTTTTTGAATTAAGAATAGTTCTGGCGAAATTTTCAAGGGTTAACAGGTATAAACAAAAATTGTGTTTTTGGAGCTTCTAATAAAATATGATTCAAAGACAATCATCTATAATCAATTTCGAAGGATTTATACTTGGGACGAAACGAAAACTAAATAAAAAAGCCAAGTTTTTGTTCCCACATTCTCGCTCTTGCAATGTCTACTCAGTAAAGAGAATTTTGCAATTATCAGTTTGAAAAATACTTTCCCACTTGTAAGTGGTTTTTTGTGACACTGTGAAATTGATTCATTTGAAGCGTATGTAAGTGGGAAAAGTTAAACTGGGCTGTTTGATCGAATGAGCCGACGGATTCACTAGATTTCAGAAAAAAAAACAAGAACAACGAAGTCTCAGTACTGGGATTTACTGAGTATCATTCCAACTTTCTTTTCTTTTTTTCAGCCTGTGCAAATTAGAGTTCAAAATTAAGAAAAGACGAAAAAAGAAAATAAGATCGTCTTGATTGAAAGGAACCCAGACGAGAATTGGAAAAAAAAAACTGGGGCAAGCCTCAGAGTGAAGCCGATTGACAGAAAATGACAAGCTCGACAAGATGCGCACGGAAACGGACAAAAGATTACCAAAGACCGAGATACAAATACGCTCGAGAGAGGATCGAAAAAAGAAAGGTCCACACAGCTGAACATTGTTCAATAACTTTGTAATCAATTAAAAATGACTTTATTCACGAATCAATATAATAGCTGTTTTTGGTAGAGATTATGAGCCGCTATTTGAAATAACTCGATAAGATAACACAGCTTTTGTGTGAAGCACATAACTTAATTTGGAAAAAAAAATGTGAGGACGCTCTCTATAGAAAACAGTCAGGGACACTTTTTTTTTTAAAATTCCGTATCATTCCTGGAGATTTGAACTCAAAATAGCTCTGATGAATAAATTCAACATTTTTTCTACCACTCCAAAAATTGAGAAAGTCATCAAATATAAACAAAAAAAGAAAACAAGTTTGAGAGAGCCAGTAACCGTCTGCTGGCTGCTTTGACCTCACGTTGATCTTGCTCTCTCTCTCTTCCGTCTAATTCGCTATTTTCACAGTTCCTAATTGAAGTTCAGTAAAGTATAAATGAACTGAGTAGTGAGACTCTTTTCATTCAAACAAAAAAATATCAGAAAGGCGTGAGAAAAATCGAGCTTTTTCCAAGGCGTTTTATTTGAAAAAAAGACGTTAAATTATATAAATAACTCTGAGAATACGAATACTGAAGGATCAAAAAGTCCAGCCCGGTCAGCGGAAGGTGTACAACGAAAGGTAATGCTCGCACAATGAGTAGTTTTGACTTGTCCGCGACTCCCGTGTATTGTAGAAATCTGATCGCACCGCCTATGCAAATCTTAGCACCCTGGTTTGCTGTCAAGTCCATTTCCGTCTGCACAGATTCTCAACAAAAGTCTTCGATTTCTTCTTCATTTAAAATTGCCCAAATAATCCAACAAGCTTTAAAAATGACCCAAAAAAAGGAATGTAGTTTCTGGAAACTTGATTGCAAAAACGCCACATTTAGTGATTTTTGAAGCCAATTAAAATTATAGTAGATTAGAAGACCGCAGTGAAAGACTAATAAATAAAATATTCAACAATAAATTGATGAGAATCAATTTGTGAAGCACAGAAATAAATTGGAAAGTGTTGAAGTTTCTCTAATCATCGGTGAAAGGGTAGCGCGGATGCGAAGTTCTGCAAATTTTACATTTTAATTCATTAAACCAAATAGGTATTCTTTGAGTTATTTCAGTCTTATTCTTATCAGCAACTTGCTAAAAACTAGGCAGGACACTTTTTAGTATTAGCTGTTGCAAATTTCACTAAATCTTAAGAAAAGTCTACACGACTATGCTTTCCGCTGGAATTTTTTAGTTTCCATTCTCAAAAACCATAAGGCTGTTCAGAATGAGAATCGAAATTTCGTTCGAAAGGTTAAGATTTTTGACATGCTGCAGAACTTTTCAGAAAACGTTGTTACCTCTCTCTCCACCTATACAGTCGACACTTTGATGGAATATGGTTCAATTTTTCGATGTCCTCATCTGCCAAAAAGAAGTCTGTGCTCTGAATTTTGACTCTTATGGACTTCATCCCATCAAAATACCTCCAGGTTCTCTTTCAAGCGCTTTCCGTTCGTGCTTTTTGGTATAACGATGATGTTACGTTGAGTCAAGTGACGCAGAAGAATTTGAGCAGGTGTACGATGATACTTCTCCGAAAGTACTTGCAAGATAGGTTCATCCAAAGGTAGAACGTCAGGCCAGTGACTTTCTTTCTTTTTTCCTGAAATTGAATTATTGAAAAACATTCGAGACCTTCCACATTTTTTTTCTAATCAGTATCAAAACAAATGGGAAATCTATCACTCGTATCCAAAACAAGAGAAACTGAAAAACTTTTTTTTCATATCTTTTTTGGCCACAAAAAGAACAATGAGAAAAAGGTGAGAAAAATTTTTTTCACCGATTCAGATTGATATCCGTTTCAAAAAGAAGTTTTTGTTATAAAAAGGCCATTGTTATATATTTCTCACCAGGACATCCGAGCGGAGCATACGCAGTCACTGTGATGTGCAGTGCGTTACAGAGAGTGATGAGCTCTTTCTGAGGCCAGTGCAAATGAATTTCTATCTGAAATCCGTCACTGAAAGCTGCTTGCAACTCAGAGTACCTGCAGGTTATGAGGCTTCACCTTTGCCGTGCTGTAAACCTGTTGTATTTGCTCCACGTTGAAGTTGGAAACCCCGATCGACCTGGTCAAACCTTGATTGAAAACCTAAAAATGTGTTCTCTCTGTTGAATGTGTGATTTTTTTATTACGGCTTCCATCCCACGCCATGTTTCGCAAATGTCAATATTCAAGGGTTCAAGTTTAGTTTCTCCTTCACTTTTTGGAACGGCCTGAAACTGTGAAATATAAATCAAGAGTTTAAGCACGAAAGAGTTGTAAGAAACCCAAAATGTACAGAAAAAGCTTGACACAGCTTGAAGTTTGGTTTTCGAGTGACCTGCATAGCGCATGGAGAGTGCACAAGATATAGGTCGACGTATCCAAGCTGTAAGTCGGCCAATTGACTGCGCAGACAATGTTGGACATCCTCGAACCGATGGGCGGTACAAGCTAACTGAAATCTTCATTTTCAGAACATTTCAACAGTCCTGAAACTTTTGTCGTGACGAAAATTTGTTCACGGGTGATTTTTCCTTCATTGAAAAAATCTTGAAGAACTTTCCCAATCACTTTCTCGGTACCATACCTGAAAAAGTTTGAAACTGATTCATGAAAGCACAACGCATATGAGAAGCCTTTCTTTGGGAAAAAAATTAGGTGACCAGCAGGAAATTTAATTGAAGTGTGCAAAAATATTTTTAAAAGCGAATCGGCTTCAATTTTTTTTTAGACGAATTATGAAGCCTCAAATTTTGTGAGCTATGAAAGTAAAAAAAAATTCATGGTCTTTTGAAAGACAAAAGGTTAGAAGATAATTTTTTGAACTCAAAGCAGGAACCCTAGACGTAAACTTTTGCAAGTTTTATCTTTTACTAAACCGGACAATAAGTCCAAAAAGAGCCTCTTTAAAAAACTAACGAATGAGCCGTGTCGATATGGCGGTAGCCTAATGTGAGAGCTGTTCGGAGCGCTTCTTCCAGCTCCTCTTCGTCTGTTGGCTTAAAAATCGAATCTTTCTCACCACAAAAACGTTTTTGCTTGCGTTTTTTTCATTCAAATTTATGCACGAAAGTACGCAGGCGAGCTTGTTTACGCAACAGGAAAAAACTGTTTTTATCATGGTACTTTTCAAACGAAAAGTGCTATTTCACGTCAAAGTCTCAATTTTAATGTTGCTGTACGATCGTTTAAAATAGAATTGTATCTGCGGTGTCTGATCAACGAGAATCGTAAAAAGTCGGATTGAAAAGTGTAAAAATAGTTCTTCAAGTTTAGAAAAAATACAAATCGTATCAATAATTTGTTTTTTGGGTTTTTAATTCTTGGAGTCCATTTATTTTATTTTGTTTTTTGCAATTTTTTCATTTCACTAAAAATTTGAACGAAGAAATAAAAAACTAAAAAAAACTTTTCCTCCGGTTCCCAAGCCAATAAACGGGACGTCGACTCCATTTGACATGCGAATTTTGAGAGGCATCTGGAAAACTACAATTTCGATATTGCATGAAAACGCGTGAATTCAATCCAGGAATAAATCAAAAAATAATCCGCAACGAAGTCATAAAACAACAACTTTACTTCCTATCCTAAAAAAAACGGCTTTTTTTTGGTTCTCTCTACATGGTGCCATTGATTTTGGCCTTAAGCAAAACTCCACTACTCATAAGATGTAAGTCGTCTTTTTCTCTGCAAATGTGTCGCAGCAAACACTTTTTCGATTTAAAACGATATAAATACCTGAAAAGAGTACTACTTATGACAGCAAAAACCTTCAGGTGATAAATGATCGAAACATGTGCAAAAAAATGGGGATAAGAAGTCAAAAAAAAAAACACAAAATGATATTGTTTTGATTACTTCCTAGGCGAAGTTCTTTTTTTACTATAAGGATAACTAGGAAATTTTATATTTCCGTGTCTAAAAAAAATGAAATTTTTGTGTGGGATGGAAAAACGCAAAAAAACGCAATGAATAACTCTAAGAGGGAATCTGGAAGGATAAGCTGTGTGAAAACGTGTTTTCAAGCTTAAAGAAAAATCTAAAAAAATAGAAGAGCAAAAAAATATTTGGCAGCTTTGAGGCAAAGTGCATTTTAGATGAACTGAAAACTTCATTGCTTAAAAAAAGTTCTTAAATTTTTTTAAGGCACAGGGTTTGAAGAAAAAAACCTGTAAAAACAAAGAAGAAAAAAGTTAATAAGTAATCTTGAAACAAGATGATCAAATATGAAGAAGTTAACTTTCAACGCTTTCAGTATTTTGAAGTCAAATTAAATTGGACTTGCAAAAATTATTGGACTGCCAGTCACGTGAGGAATTGAGCCGAAACGCCGCCATTTTCCGGACACCACGGATGGGCGGGGCTTGGGAAGGGCTGTTTATTTCCTGCCTACAAGAGATCAGTTGAAAAACAAATAGCAGAACAAACAGATCTTTTTCCATTTACCAATTTCTCTTCATCGTGAAAGACATTTTCTGATTGTTTTGGTTTCTGCATGGAGAGAAAATTTTGTGGATAATTAAAATAAACACATAGCAAGTCATACTTTTTCATAGTCACTTTGAAAAGGAAAATACATAGACGGTCAAATTACTTTAGTTTAAGTCCCAAACTTCATAGAGAAAAATTTACAAAAAACTTCCTTTTTCGGTAAATACATTGCAAGAATTGAGCTCAAAAAACGAGAAAAGTGAAGTGAAGGTCTATTTTATCCCATTTTTTTGGACAGTCTATCACGATCTTTTTTTTCTTCCCCAGGTTTTTGGAAAATTACAAATAAATTTTTAAAAACCAGAAATTAATGACCTCAAACTTCAAAATGAAAATAAAAAAAGCAATCAAATAATTTATTCATTTTTTCCGAAATATTTAACAAATCTTTTATGAGGAAACATCGTGCTGATGAATGTTACAATCTAGTTAGTGCAAGGTGAGTTGAAAATAACGATAATCTATACAAACATGAGAGGAGAATATGAGAAATAACTTTTAACTGCCAAAATCCGGGTAAATGGAGCAAAGTTCGGGAAAGCATGACTTGTTCGCTTGAATGAGATCCTTGGTCGAAACGGTTCTAATACGCCGGGCTCCTGCAATTTTTTAACAATAGTCATCAGGAACTTTTCCCTTTGATAGTTCTGAAAAAAATCATCCGAAGTCGGATATAAAACTATTTGGAAAGTGACCAGAACACTTTCAATTCCAAAAAAATATCAGATTTCATAAACTCAGATTTAGAAAAACAATTATTTAAATTTTCAGGAGTCTTTTTATCGAATTCAAAACAAAAAAATAGTCTGCGTTTAGATCTTCCAAGAAAGTTTTTTTTTCCATTTTTCAAAAAGTTTTAACATTTGTTTGACAAACTTTTCCTCAGTACGAACCTCAAGATATCAAAATTTCTGTAGTTTGCAGATTTCTTAAATTTTCACTAAGCTTTTTAGAACTTTTGAAACCTATAAAAGCGAAAAAGTAAGATACCGACTTACAAAGCCGACTCGTTGTGCGAATCAATGAAAGTGCTGTCGGTGTTGGTGGTGCGCGTGAACTCAGGATCGTCTTTCTCGTTCTTGGAGCCTGCCACTTCTTCTTGCCACCTTTGGAGAAGGTTCAGGTCGCGCTCGGTTTGCGTCGATTCCATGTCGGCTAGCTTTTGAAAGTACTGAAATTTGTCTTTGTTAAATTTGTTAAACTATTCCTCTGCTTCCATAGGGGTTCTACTATTTTCGTCGAAAACAAAAACTTTACACATTAGTTTTGAGGATTTCAAAAGTAACTTGTTGAATGAAACTACGGCAAATCTTGAAACCAGGAAATCTGAGTATTACCGAATACTCGACGATCGTCGCTTCTGGCCATTCGCTGGTCGCCGTCTCGTAAGCCGTGGATTCATCGATGTAGGTATAAGCCATCAAATTGGACGGGGAAAAGCGAATGCGAGGTCCCTGAAACGTTCTAATTAGATATTAACAAAACATTCGTGCTAAGATGCTGTACTCAACAATCTTGAAGACACTCACAGTTTTCACTTTTACGCTCGTTGGATCGCTGTTGCGCAGAATACTTGATGTTGACGGTTTGGTGTCTTGCTCGAATTGAATGTTCAAAGGCTGTTAAACATTATGAAAAATCTCCTGACAAGAAAAAAAACCTTCTCGTGCATTGCGACGAGGAATTCGGGCAAGTCCTCTTCAGCCACAAGACTGATCAAACTTCTGGAAATGTAGTTTCCATCACCACCAATCTCTTCATCTTTGGAGATGAACTGAAAAAATGCTAGGGTTTTCAGAGACTAGGCTTAATGCTTTACTGAAAGAGAGGATGGTCGAGAGGTGGTCAGATCGTATGAACCAACGCGGCCTTCTTCATCGCTGGAAGCAGACTCCTCAGAATCCTTAAACCATATTTTGGCTTTAAAATTACTAAGCTTTCATCCTTTTTCTCTATATCGATTTATTACAAAACACGCATTTTATCATAGACGCACTGTGAAACATTGATACCAAAGACAGACTTTTTTTACAGAGGTTTTAGTTTGTTGCGTTTATTCCACTATGAAAGAAGCTTCGTGCGCGTTTAGCTCAGCCGTGATACCTTGCCCGGTCGAATTTTTGTCATTTTCCTAGGCAAGAAGGACGGCAAGGAAGTCGGTCTCTGCGGAAATTCGTCGTCGTCAATCTTGGCGACGGCTGGTCCCTGAAACACCTGCGGCTGTTACAGAAAGCTGAAGCAAAGGGTTAAAAAAGTTTTTATTGTTTAGACAAGGAGGATACGCGACAGGAAAATGGACAAATAAATTTCTTTTCGATCAACTAAGTTCGAAATTATTGTAAAAAAAAGTTTTTACGAAAATTTTCTTGAAGTTTCTAAAGACTGTCAAAACAAATCTCGAAAGAGGCACGCTTGTCAAAACTTGACAATATTCGAGAAACTGGCCATATGAAGGTTAGAGAAGCTTTGAAAATGGTATTTGATTAAGTTTACATTTGCTCAATTTAAATGTTAGAAATACTCTATTGGGTAGATTCTAAAGTTGAAGCATAAATACAAGTCTTGAGCCATGCAAATAAATAGTTTTTTTTTCAGAAGCTGCAGTTTCACATGACAAAATTAGACGAAACGTAGGACAATTTGGGAAACTGATTGAAATTTCCAACTGAGAACTTACTGATTTTAAGATGGTGACGTCGTCTCCATAAGGCTTTTCGCGCGAGTTCGGCGACAAAATTCCAGTACTGAAGGTGGATGTCGGCGCGATAATTTCGGGAGCCACAGCGGTGAGTGGAGACTTGTGCGAATTTTCTTCGGTGAATTTACTGCCGAACGTGTGGTCAATTGACTGACGCGTGAAGTTGTTGTACGTCGGCGTGAAAAGAGGAGTTGAGCCGAAAGATGAAATTGCCGTGTTGTTGGAGAAGTTCGAAATCGGGGCTGGAGATGATTTAGGCGCCGACTTCGGTCCGCTGCTTTCGCTCTTGTCATCTGAAAAAAAAATAGATACATTTTTTTTCCTTTTTTGACACTGTTTCTGAACTAATAATAATAATAATAATAATTTATTCATCCACAAGGTGAAAAAGAAGAATTAAATTAACCTATCCTTTTTTAATACGTATTTCAGCGTGAAAATTTACCAAATCGGCAATACGGAAGATTTTCAGCAAAAAAACACCGTCTTCTCTGTAAGTAATCCGAAACCTTTGCAGCCGCACTTAAAAAACTTGTTAGAAAAAAGTTTGGATTTTTGTTGATCATCAAATAACTGTGAGCGCTAGTAGAAATTACTTGCGTCTCTGAAAAATCCTTGTTTTGTGAAAAACAATTTTCGGGCTTCTATTTGATATTGGTTAGTTAGTTGAATAACATTTAAACACGAACAAGCTCGGAGAGCCGAAGATACCCAATGAAGTCTGAATGTGCAGCCTGTTGGTTTATTAGGCCGATCCTCCATCGAAGAATATTTTGAACAGATCATTCAGCTTCTTGGAAAAAATAATCATTTCAAGACGAAAACATTGTTCGATACATTTCGAAGAGTTGTAAAAATTCTGAAGCAGGCATGTGGAATTGAAGAGAGTTTCGAAGTTTTTACTTCATAATACCAAAACTTTCGCAAATGAGGTTGTTGACTTCAAAATTGGGTAACTTTTTTTGGAGATTCCTGAGAAATAACTTGAAAATTGATGTTGTGTATTGCTTTTGAAAATAGGAATGAATCTTTTTGTTTTCGAAAATCTAATTGGGAAACATTAGGATCTGGAAATTTCACAGTAAGTTCTTCGAAAAAACTCAAGGCAAGTAGTTTTCCGAGAGCTCCAGAATAAGAGGATGATGAATATATTTGGGTAAGCTTGAAAGCAGTGTAAAGATATCAATGAATGAGAAAAAACATTTTTCTGTTCGACTGAGAGCCTGGAGCTGAAGGAGTGATGGCCCAGAAGTGTTCGAGAGTTACGACTGTGCAAAGAGCTCTGAACGTTTGTGGAACTGAGTGACTGTTTTGACAGGCGCCCAAAACCACGCAAAGGCACGGCGTCCAAACAACAAAAGCCCGGGGAGAAAGATCGTCGAGATCGTCTAGAGGTAGGTATTTTGAGCAACGCCGTTTCAATTCGGTTTAATGTTGTTTTTGTGGCCGTGTAAATCAGAAAAGTCGACAGACATTCCGTCTAATGTTTTAGATGAACTTAATTGAGCGTTTTCCAGTCGTATGGTTTCAGGATTTCTGATAATAATCAGAGCAAAAACCAAAAAAACGTCACAAAATGCGTCTTTTTCAAACTCGCTAAAATAATTTCCGAAAAAATTTGTTTAAATTATGTTGTGTGTTCACAATCTACCTCTTCCGTTTGATTACGAGTCAGAAACTCACGACCAAAAGGAAAAATGTTCAAGTAAGAGAACAAAAGACTTTGAAGGTCGCTCAAGAGTAGTTTTCCTGTTCAAAGAACACATCAATTAATTTTTTTTTTACCAAAAATGATTTACCATTAAAAGCAGAATGAGCAAAATTTCTTCTTGAAAAATATTAGCGTCTTCTGAAATTTTTGGGCTGAATCTTAAAAATGCTTTTTCAGTAAAAAAACCACTATGCTATTGATTCTAAAAAGTATTAAAAAAATATATGCAGTGTGAAACTTTTTCCAATTAATTAATTTTTTTGGCGGCAGAGATGATCAAAAAAAGATTATAAAAAAAGATATATACTGCATTTTCTCACTCTTCCATTCAATTCATTACTCAAAAACGATGAGAGCGGTTTCTATCAAGGAGGGTTCGCCTTGCGGCAAGTCCTTTTTTGGACTAGTCATTTGTTCTCGGGTCTAAGGTGCCGGCCTCCGGTGACTTGTGACCACCGCACGATATTCATCAGTCTTGTAGATCCATTTCCGGATAAGCGGATCGCCTCCCGCGCAGTTTTCTTCCTTTGCCATTAGGCAAACTACACATCGTTTGCGGTAGATCCGCTTTCTTTGGAAAAGCAAAAAGTAGATGTTTCGAAGAAAGTTTGTTTGTACGACAGATGTGTTATAATCAATTAGGTCTCGTCAGTTTTGCTAGAAATTTACTTTGATACATCTTTGTTCAAATCCAAAAAATGTTCTTTTTTTCTTTCGTCTTTTTCTAAAAAAAAATTAAGTATTTACGAGTTGTGGCTTCCAAACGACATCATTTAAACAAAACACAGTGAAAAAGACTTCGAGCTAAAACGAGAGTTAAATGTTCATATACGCAAGTTCACAGTCCTCAGGACAACTTTTCGTTTCATTTTCGCATTCCTATTTTCATTGTTTTGAAAGAATTTTTGAGTTACCAGCATGAAAAATAGGTTCGAGATTTATGAAAAAAATAATGTTTCAAAAATATTAATGAAAAAGGCTTTTTTTAAAAACTCAAGCTTATTCATCAAATATTCCTGAGGATCGTGGAGTTTTGTTTCAAAAAGGAGAATATTATTTCTGAAAATATTGCGTAAAAGATGGATTGAGTATTATCTGATGTTTCATTGTCAAATTATGCTCAGCGAAAAACACGAAATGGAGTAAAATACTAAAAACATTTGTGAAAAAAAGAATCGGCATGAAATAGGATGTTGGGATTAGCAGAAACCACCAAATGTTCAGAATGAAATTAAAAATGATGTGGGCGATGAAAAGAAAAAAAAGTTGAGAAAAAACACGCCGAAGACGTCAAAGTAGGAGCAATTTCGAGGCTGCGCAGAACGATTGACCCACCGGTGAGAGGAAAGATCCGCGAGAGGCGGTCACCCGCTGGGGACAAAACAGATGGTCCAAAATCGCAGGTTCAGGAAAAAGATCGGTGGCTCAACTACGAAATCGGTTTTCATGAATACTTCATTGAACAGAAGACATGGAAAGCATTTTCATAAAAACTTTTTATTCTGTAGATTTTCCCAGCAAAAGCTTATTTTTGTTGCCGCTACATGACAGACCTCTCGAATCAAAAGTTCTCGAGGGCGACTTGTTGTTTCGAAAATGCAATTGAGCGTTAATTTGAGACCTATTATTTTTGAAAACAACAAACTTTGAACGTTGAGTTATTTTTAGGCAAAAATTTGCGTTTGTTCAAATTTATTCTTTCACTCAAAACCCTTCATAACAAAAGTTATTTTTTTCCCGAATTTTATTCAAACACTAGTCGGATAACCTAAAAAACTCAGTCTCGAAAGTTTCAATTTCAAAAAAATGATATACCTATTTTTTCAGCTCGTCAAATAAGCAAGTATATACTGTTACAAGTATAAATCAAAGCCACCCTCAACGAAAAATTCACAGAACGAAAGAAGGCTCTTTAGAAAAAAGAAGTTTTCTGTCACAGAGGCTCAGAAACACGTGCCACAAAATTGGTTACACCAAAATCAGTCAGACGTGACTGGTGAGAGCGGAAGAAAAAAAATTGGTCGAAAAAAAGGTTCTGGGCTACGGAGAACCCTAGTGACAAACGAGTAGTTCGCGCATTCGACAGGTATGCTTGCATATAGGAGCAACTGGTTGCTGCAGTGTTTTTTCAATGAACTGACGAATAGCTATTGTCGCCAGTAATCAAAAAAAAAAAAACAAAGTTAATAGTCTTTGGAAAAGAGAAAACGCATGAAAAAAGGCTTCAACCAGTTGTTGTGCGGAGTGCGCCTCTCACCGCTCGTTATAAATAATCCAACCGGAAAATATCGACGATCATAAGAATCCTCATGGTTTTTGCGTACTTTGAGATTGTGAGTGCAAGGCTATTTGGATTCCAATTTGTTTCCGAAATCGAAATTTTCATCAGAAGCATGATTTTTGGTCAACTATAGAACTCTGGTTCTCATGACAACTATTGATGATGAATCAAGTTATCACTCTATTAATCACGAGGAGAACCCAGAAAAGCCAAACTTCGCGAACTTGCTAAAAATTGTTAACAAGGACTTTCAAAACTTTTTCATCGGTAAAAAAAGAAAAAACCCCAAACTACCGGTTTAAGGCTGTGAATTTAATTTTTCAGAAACAGACGTGTGAAAAATAAAAACAAAGGTACCATCCGAGTGAATGAGCAAAGTGCTAAAGGAAAAAATAATTTGAAAGTATAGTAAAAAATTATCAAAAGAAACCGTGATACAAAAACCCTCTACACATCATTAGGAAATGATAAGGCACTCGTCGGCGATCAAAGGCGTTAAAGTCCTTCCTAAAGGGTTTCAAATGTGCAGAAATATTTTGATAACAAACAAAAATTAGAAAGGTGTACTGATGAGACATTCCTACAAATCGAGATGCATATGGCAAACTCTAAAAAGAGCTTCATCACTTTGAAACAAATATTTCAATTTTTGTTCAACAAAAATTATTCAGTGAAAACCCAGAGTTTCGGTTATTCAAAAGTAAAAAAAAACCCCAGCAGAAGCCTAGAAAAGATAGAAGGATAATCACCAGAAGTCGAAAAGCTTTTTTCATGAATGTCAGATCTCCCAGCGAATTTCGTAATAAACTCGTCATGGGAAGAAAGGCAAAAAGGCAACTGCGATTGCGCGCTCGATAATTATGGACTAGCTGGGCTTCATGGAATAGTTGTTGGCACGAAGTCCTTGCGGAAATTGGATCGTTCTTACAGGTGGCCAAAATTTTTCGGTTATGTAAAAAAAAGAAAAGGTCTACAGAAGTTTATTCAGTAGACGCTCTTTTTGCTAGTAAACTTCTCCACGGAACATCAAAATCCATTTGAGGATGAAAGTTGTTTTTTTCAATTTCAAATGTTGTTTGACCCGCTTTTGAGAACAAAATTTCAAAAACTGACAGTTAGAGAAGACGACGTTTGACTTGGTCGTTGTCGTTGAAACTGGGGGAGCTGGCCCGTTGAAATGAGATGGAGCTGGAGCGCGAACGTTGATAGAAACAACGTTTGACGCAGGTGTCGACGGCATTGGAGGGATCGCTTGAGATGGCACTGGAGGAGCTGTCGACTGTGGCGCCAGACGGGCGAAGACAAAAGTCGGCGGGAGCTTTTTCGCTGGTGGAGGCATCTGTGTCGAGATTGGAGGCGATTTGATCGACTGAAAATAGGTATCGATAAATACTGATAGGACGATGGAGTGAATGAAAGGCTGGACCGGAAGATTTGTGATTACAACTAATGGAAATATGAGATCAACTTCTGAAAACCGCTTTTCTTCGAATGAATAATAGAGCCTCCTCAGTTTTTTTTTATGTCGCGACACTATGACATTGAAGATTTGATGTGATTAAGCGGCGCGTGTTGGTGGTGATTAATTCCAGTAGCCTCAGACCTTATTAGTGAGTCATGTCGAGCTCGTGAGTTTTTAGTCTGCATTGTGCAACAGCTAATGAGATTGAAAAAATAGTTACAATGATACAACTGAGTATAAATTCTCAGAATGCTTTTTTTTGGGCATGGCTCACCTCCGAGGCGTGATCCTTGTTAATTTCAAAGCTCGTCTGAGTCGGCTCACTTTGTCCGACGCCTGAAACAAAGGCCAAAAATCGAGAGTCGCAAAAAAGCTCCGATAAGGAACTACTCACATATATGGACATTATAAAACATTCTAGATTCATTTTTTATTATCACTTATTCCCTTGGAAAGTTTCAAATATATCCAAAAATATCCCAAATGCGAGATAGAAAAACATTTGGAAATCCAGATATTCATCCTTTTATACAATTCAAAAATGATTTTAATCGAAATTTCTTCAATAACAATCCTCACAACTAGATTCGAAAAAAAATAAATCACCTTCTTTCAGTTCAAACTGGGGGTTTCCATTCAAGTGGGCGAATCGAAACTGAGAGTTAGTAGAGACAGATTGATATCGGCTGGACTCGACATTAGAAAAATGGTTCTGGAAAACAATTTATATTGTTTGGTTCATTTTCCCGACTTGAAAGGGAGGGAGGCGGAGCACGTAGCGGATGCGTTCACGGTTCCTGGCAAGAGTTCAATTCAACCGCCCGCGACTATTTGAAGAGCCACTTTATCGCTTTTTTTAATTTAAATTTTAGTTATTTCATTAGTGCAACGAAAATAGTAGATTATATACAGAAAAAAGCGGTGACAGAGTTTTTTAAATGATCGGTGGCGCTTGAATTGAACTCGTTTCAAGGACCGCGTGCGCACACGCTACGCGCCCCGCCCTTTTCTCCGCGCCCCGCCCTTTCCTCCGCCTCCCTCGCCTTTCAACTCGAGATGGGTTGATTATATCAAACAAAACGTTTCGCAAAGCCAACGATTTGTTCGATGAGAAAAAATGCTAGCACGTTAGTTTTATTTATGGAAAAACATCGCTGTAGAAACATTCTAATCATCTCTTTTTGGGTAATTGAGTCTTTCTTCACTTACTACGGAAGGACTGGGTTCTTCTGGAGGAGGACTCGAGTCATTTCCTGGAAACTGTCTAAATTCGGCATGTTTGTTAATCTGCATAACTTTCGAGACGCTTGACACTCTGAAAACCGAATTGGGTATCAAGTTAGATTTCTCAAGCCTGCCTAGGTGGGTAAGGGTCTGGTGGAAGTACATTACTGTAATCTGAGACCTCGCGTATAATTCTTGCTTTAGGTCCAAGTACCGGCAGTTCAGGTTTACGACGATGCCAAAAAGCTTGAAATGAACGTTTTTTGAGGATGATATCTGATTTCACTCACCTGGGGCTGAGGCTGGTTTCACCGCATCGTCAGTATATTTTGAGTTCTCAGAGGTTTTGGTCTCAAATCTTCGTAATCGACGAGCGATTTGCACAAACTCCGGCTCGATTTCATCGCTTTTAGCGTCATTGAGCACCTCAAAAATCAACATTATTCAAATTCAAACTTTCGAAAAATTAATCTCTGATTAGCCATAAATATGTTATGTTGATGATGTTGTTTTTTTGTGAATAGACAAAACTTTTTTTTGCTAGCTTGTTTCTTGATTGTGAAATGCTGAATTCTCGCAATTTTGGACTAGGAACTGTTGATAAGAATTTGAAAGAAGAAACTAAAAGATGAAAAGAGAGGTCAATACAATTTGTGACACTTCTGCGCTTCATTTCCTTCTATCGGAGTAAGTTAGTTAAAAGAGAGCAAAGCTTAGGCAACCACATTCTTTTGATGAGTTACTCATCAAAACGCCTGCAGCCTTTTTAAACTCACATTTAGCACACTGGCTGGAGGATTTTTAAGCTTGGCTTCATTAACCCGTAGATTTTTCGCCTCCGCGGTGTGAGTTGGCGGCGTTGAACGCAATAAGGTTGGAATAGGCTCGGGGATAAAGTTGACGACTGGCTCCAGCTGACGTGGTGTCGATGTCTGTATGAGAAATGGCTGAGGTGGTACGTATTCCGCATATTCGGGCTGTACTGGTCGGATCGGCATGCCTTTTGGAGAATCCTGAAAATTTGGATGGATGTTTTTGCTCGTTTTTTCAAATGAAATTTGGAGAAATTTTCAAGCTTCGATGTTCTAATTTTTTGACTCACTCTGTAAACGCGATCAGGAGCTACAACTGGACCGATTGTTTCAAATTTCTTCTTTAAAGCGCTAATAGATGTGATCTGGAAATGATTATTCTACGCAATCTTTTCCCCATTCCAAACCCCGTTTTCCGAATCTTCGTCAATGTTGATGGATCTGTGAACAGTGAAAACACGTTCACTTTCTACCGGAGGACCTAAAAAGTAGTTGAGCCATCTTGTTTCTCGGATAGAACTTACTAGCTAGCATATCGCTAATCGAATACGACTGCTGGCGAGACAAGTCGCTTTTCGGTGAGAAGACGCCATTGGGCAAACGAGTGCTGTAATTTAAAGTAGGGTTTTCAAACTTTTCTGATAACTCACGAGGGAGGATCATTCTCAGATAGAAGGTCATCGCAAGACAAATAACGTTTGCTCTTCTGAGAGTCTGGCTCATTTTTCTCGTTCTGTAATTTTTAGCTTTGACAGGTTATTTTTACAGAAGCTCACTTGTTTGTTATTCAAGTTTCCTGAAAGACGAGAGAACTTCGCACGCAAGCGTTCGACAATGCCAGGGCCGTACTCCAGATCTGAGAAGCAAAAGCTATTCAATCAGATCTTTTAGCAGTTTTTGGGGATTATTCGTTGACCTCAAGCCTCAAATTTTATTCTTTTAATTGTAGACTCATTTTGAATTGAGAAACACGGAAAAACCTTCATTCAACGCATTGCAGGAGCTAGACATCTTCGGCTGAGAAGGACTATCGTGATTCCGGCGCAAATCAACGCAACTGACGTGCTCGTTGTGCAGAGGTCTTCTAAAGTGGCCGCCATTGCCGTCCCAATTTCCGCAACTTCTCGTGTCCTTCCGCCGTTCCAGCGACATAGTCCAACTACGGCTATTTTGCGTGTTTTCATAGATTTTACCGTGAGGAGTATGAATATTCTCATACTGAGATTGTTCTGGTGGTCCTGGAGCTCTTCTTTCGCTCTGCGTTCGAGCAATCCTTCTTTTCAAGCTTGAGTCCGTTTTTGGAAGGTACATTCTTTGAGAAGCATGTTGCTTCCTGCCATTGGGAATGTAGAAGTCGTTTGAAATTTCGTAGATGTTTTGGAAGTCTTCAATGTTTTGATAGAGAGGAGCTCCATGTTTTTGTGGATTCCGATGGTAACGTACATCAGTGAGATGTACAGAGTGTCTACGACCGTTCATAACGACATTTTCGATGAGTTAGATACTGAAATCGGCGGATAACTCTATGAAATCGAAACAACGTAATCGCGAGAAACATATAGTTGAGCGAGCCATTTAACTGGGAGATCGCTATTCTTTCAGAGCTTGGCTACGTTTTCAACTTCGGAGCTACCTTCTATTGAAGGTTTCGTTGAGTTCGAGATAATAAACGATCATTGTAGTAAATTAACATGAAAAAAATGAGTTTTTCAAAGTATGAGAAAAAATTATGAATAGTAGTGTGATGAAAAAAGCCTGGACTTTGTTCTTCGCAGACAGCAAGTGTGAAAAATAGAGCGATCAAGGATGAGGCATAGTTTCTAGAGTTCCAACCTGGACCTTATGTGCTCAGCACACCCCGAGACAGTTGGGCAAGCAAACATATCACTCCTAGAGCTTCTCCAACCGAAGTTCTACCGACCGCTCCTCTCTTTTTCTTCGATTAGCGGATTGGGAAGACTTTTGAAGCACATCTCGAACTAGTTTTTCGGCTTAACAATTTGAGAAGCTAGGGAACAAATTAAAAAAAAAATTAATAAGAGAACGACGAATATATACTAAAAAGGGTATTAAAAATAAATAAAACTCTCATTTATGAATGAAAAAAAATCATCAGCTCTCGGAAACCTTCGATTTCTGAATTGGTCGCAAAAAAGGAAAGTAGGCCCAAGATTTTGCTAATCTTTAAAAAATTAATTTCTCGCGTTTTGACTGATCTTTATAAGCTGTTGCAAAAAAGAAAAAGGCCACCAGCAGCCGAAAAGCCTTCGAGACAGAGTTATCAGCAAAACACTCGAGAAGACAGTGTCTGTCGCGAGGCTTTCAAGGGGCGACACTTCACGCCCCGGCATGCATGTCGTGCATGAGAGAGCTCATGTCCAGACCCACTTCTCTTGAAACTGACCACCACTTCAACTTTGCTCAAGAAAAAAGTGAAGAGGACAAAATATTTTGAGAAAATTGAATTTCAGTATTCCCTACCACAAAAGTTGTCTTAGAAAGCTGGTAAAAAAAGAGTTAAAAACATTAAAATGGGTTCTAGCAGAGGAGGAAAGTTAAGTAGTTAACTTGAAGCAATCAGATCGAAATTATCGTTGTACAGATAAGCGTCTCAGTATTGAACTTAATCTACAAACAACTCGAAAAAAGACAGTTTAAAACAGTCTTTCGGGATGTAATGAGTTACTTTCTTGGCTCACCGAAACCAACAAAAAAACGGTGATACTTGTTTTTAAATAGTAATTAATAACTGAAATTTTTGATTAAAATGGCATTAAAAAAATAGAATCAGATGTTAAATTTTAATGCTAAAGTTCTCACTTCTTAACAACCTAAATTTAAGAAAGGAAATCGAAAAAAACTTGTCGTACGGATTTGCATAGGAAAAGCTTCAAGGTTCGGAAACGAGTCAATCCTTATATTATGCAAGACGCCCATACAGGTGCCTCATAGTGATTTGGACACAAAAGCGCAGAGGCGTAACTCTGCAGATGATACGCATTCAGAAACCGGAAACTGACAAAAGACTTAGTGCTTCGCGAAAGTTATCCAAACTATATTTCTACGTTTTGAAACAAAAAAAGGTTTTTCACAAAACGTTAACGTGAAAGCTGCGAAGTTTGTCTATGGGAAGTTGGGCCGAACAGCAAATCAGATAAGTCAGGATCTCGCAGAGAATTCTGGCAAAAACTGGTAGAAAGTGAGTGACCAGGCGCAGACTTGCAGCGACAGCCCTGACTTGATTTTTTATTTCTACGTGAAGAAAAAGTTAAATGAAATATTAGCACATTAAAAAGGGCCTTTTAGATTTGTACAAAGAAAATTGATTGGACTTCAAAATTTAACTACATCAGAGTTTCAAACTATGCGCCGGTTGTTAAAGATCTTTCTGAGCTTTATAACCATTTCTTTTATCAAGGCTTTCATAGCATTTCCGGATGGTGTCTATATAATTTCCCAGAATATTTTTGAAAATCGATGCTGAAAATTGTTTTCCTTCACAGTTTCTTATTACGATGAACTTCTCGAAATTGAAATAAAAAATTAATGTTATTGATTGAAAAACTACACAATGAAACTTGTTGGATTATATTTTTTTTCAATTTCTATGATTGGTTCATTATCAAGAAAAATATTTAAAAAAAAGTTGAGTGGAATGATCTATGATAAAAGTTTTTAATCTTGAGAAAATGAAGTAAGAAAAAAAAAATTAGGACAAAAAGGAACAGAACAACTTTCATGTTTATTAATCTGCTTTTCTTTTTGATAAAATTGCTTGCAACTTTCGGCTTTTTGGA
The DNA here is from genome assembly GCA_904845305.1 of Caenorhabditis auriculariae. NCBI lineage: Eukaryota > Metazoa > Nematoda > Chromadorea > Rhabditida > Rhabditidae > Caenorhabditis > Caenorhabditis auriculariae. The sequence goes on along the minus strand of CAJGYM010000002.1, from coordinate 2,099,075 downwards.
CCGAGGTCAACTTGAAGTATAGATTCTAAAGGTTGTTGATTTTCTTTGAAATGTAAAGTGAGAAAAAATAAGTTATGCCCACTTTGAAAAATTGAATGAAAAGATAGCGACAGCTTGTCAAATCATGCATCGAAGGAAAGTCACGGAAAAGCTTGATAGTTAGCGACACGGAGCAAGTGATACAGTCGGAGGTGAGGAGATCGAGCTGAAGACCGGAACTTGGAGAGCAAATAGGCAAATGGTCGGCAGTTTGACACCTGCCCAACACAAGAAGGGGTTTCCTGCTTGGCGTCGCGACAGACTCACGCTACCCACGATGGCTGCCGATCCACCAGCCGTGCCTTCGAGTTATAATTAAAAACTCATTTTTGTGGATTCTTTTGAGAACGATGCAGGTTTCGGGAAGAGAAAGTCGGTTGCGTGGACTCGCAAACAAATGATTAATCCATTTCGGCTAAGACTTGTCCGAAGAAACGTCCCTCGGACACTTCGTTTACTTTTACGTTCACATCTAACATTCTTAATAAGAATAAAATCCCCTCTATGATTTTTTTTTACGAAAAAGGTGAAGCCATTGGAAAAAAAAACATTTCAATAATGAACTTGATCAATCTGAGAGGATGATTCCACGCACATGAAATATCCGTTATCAAGTCTCCAGTTCTTGCGCATTTGTTTGTTGATTTTTGACTCTGAGGATGAGGTCGACAAATAATACACATTACATCAAGGATCCACTGGTTATAGTGCTTCTAAAACTCACCGCTACCGCTGGATGAACCAGTCGAGACGCTATCTTCGTTATCGCCACAGTTTTCTGGCGTTTTTCATTTTGGACCCAAGAAGAGAACTGCCTGTAGTAAAGAAAAACTTGATCAAGAAAATTTTTTTTTTTTTAAATTGAAAAGGGCAAAGAAATGAAAAAAATACGCTTTTTCTTTGATAAAAATACATGTCTACACGATTCATTTGAGCATAAGACAGGAAAAAACTGTTGCCTATATAGGTAAGAGAAATCAAGTTTGAACAAAGTTTCGTAACTAAAAATGATCCTCTCTAGAAATACGGAAACCTTGGACAGGTTCCTGATGAGTCATAACTTTTTTCTAAATAGACAAGAGCAAAATTGACACGGAAGCTACAACAGAGGACATGTTAACAATAAGGTGACGATCTACCAATTCAAATCGTTCGGAAAAAAAAATTACAATGGGCCTGAGATAAATTTAATTTGAGAAAGCGTGCAAAATCTTTAGAGTAGCGTAGGTAGAACTCTATTTAATAATTGCGACAAAGCCGTTTCAAAATTTTCAAATTTTTCAAAAATTTTGCTCCTTCGATTTTATTGAAAACAATTTTTTAGAGACTGGAATCAGAAAGTTTTTGGTAATATTTTTTTCTCGCGAAAAAGAAGAAGACCTAAAAAGGAAAAGCTTCTCTGAATTTTGACCTCATAAGAATGGTCCTTCGAAAGTTTTTTTCCGCTCTTGAGTGTAAATGCACAAGTATTCTTTTTGAGCTACTGAATATGAATTGAGTTTTTCTCAAAGAAGTAGCGTCTTTCAAAGACCGGAAAGTTTATTATTTAATAAAAAAATTTAGAATTCCAAAAATAAAAAGGTCATACAAATAAGAGAGTTTGAGGAAAGAAGGACTTCATGCTCGGGCGGCAACATGGCGTCAGTTTGCCATTGGGCGAGTTGGGACGATAAAACCCAAAGCGATAAGCGACGATAGCGCTCATTGCTGTTTATCGAATACGTGCACACTAACATTCTTCCCATTTCGCAGTAAGAAAAAACGACGAATTTAAACTCAAGTTTCTTGTCAAAAACTCACTGTTGGTTTTGGTTCGAGATTCAGGCGACAACCAAACTTTTTACCGTGATTTTTTGATTGTTTAGAATTCTTTCGATCAACTTCAAGAAGAAATAGTCTCAAAAAATCGGTAGCTACCTTTCTTGTCGTTTTTGTACTTGATCGGAGGTCTACGCAAAATCCTCCGTGAACAGTTATCATTCTGAAAATCCAAGGTTAATTAGGTAATCATCCAAATTAAGCACAAAATAGGAAGGATTTTACCTTAAGAAACGGATTTTCACGTAGTGTCGTGTTCACGTCTACCATTGTGTGCGTGTGGTTCGTTCGATTTGGCCTGAACAAATAAAGTCGCAACTTTGATTTCAAATATTGAAAATATTGAGGATATTCAGTAGACGATAAATAATCGAATCCTCTAATAAGAGCTTTTTTTTGGAATTTTGCTGGCAAGAAAAAGTTTCAAAGTAAGCCACTAGTTATATTAAACTCTTGATTTTGTTTTCATAACCTACTACCCTCTAAATATAATTTTTTTCTGTTTTCAGGATTTTTGAAAGTTTAAGAAAACCAAAGGAGACAAGTTAAAAAACTCATACGCAAAAATAATAAAATTCGAAGCTTCTGATGCAAAAAAAATAGTTGTTTTTCGAAATTTTCTCACATTTTCTTTAACGATCCAAAATCGAAGAAATTATGGAAAATACGCAAAAAATCAAATCACAGAATGATGATTTGCGTCAATCTGAAAAAATTAGGGTCGGCTTCACTAAAAGAAAAATCTCAAATCGAAAAGAACAGGCGAAAGATCGCAGTAAAGGAAGATATGGGAAACAATAGTCCGGTCGACACATCTGGAATTCGCGCCCAATTTTTTGGATGTGCGCAGGGCAGTTTCGGGCCTAACAGGTCATTCGTTCCACACGCGCAGAGTCTATCGGCCTCACGTTGTTCGTTGTGCAGATTATTCACCTTCAGAGGTTTTCTTTCGACGCAGAATTGGCAAAACGTCTCCTGGAGAGCGTGTCCGCGAGTGGAAACTTGTGCGGAGACTGCGAAGTGCCAAAACCTGCAAAATTCACAAGTTGAAAAGGAAGTGCATCAATCAATTTCGAGACGAATTCAACAAAAAACGACAGATTTCCTCTTCTTGGAAGTGTTTTTTGAGTTCAAAGTACACAAAGGGTCATACGAAAAAAAAAGAAACAGGTTTTCGCAAGTACGAATTTTCACACTTTTCGAAAAAAAAAACTTTATTTTCTTTTCACTGTCAAAAATACTACGCAGACATCTTAACCTTTCCTGTGAAGTTTTGAATATAAGAAAACGAAAAGTCTTGCTTTCTCAGATTTTTTTTCTGGTCAGCCGAAGAAAGGGATTTTAATGCGTACCTGATCTCAAAAAATTAGAATTAGTGCGACGATACGCTTTTTTTTTTGAAGGAGTTGAAGAATACTTCGCGGACGTTCAAAATTTGAGTAAGTTTTTAGAAGGCAATTTCAAAATCTGTGATCCAGAAACATACAAAAAGTTGACAGAGGCAATATGAGGGAATGGAACAACATGTAGGAACATGTGGGAGTAACTCGGTGGAAAAGCCAAAACAGCCAGACGGGAACTGTCCATCTAAGATAAACGTCAAGTGGGCACAGCTGGGTGCCGACAAAAAAACGTGAATATCATTCTAAACAAATGGAAGTTTGTGTTGGAAAAAAAGCGTGAGGATTGTAAAAGCAAACAATACAAGCGCCAAACGAAGCAGACGTTACTCACGAATTTCTAGTTTTCTTTGCAAATTATGACAGCGAAATACCTCAACAACTTTTTAAAACGTAAAATTCTCGAAAAGTTGTAGGTATGCCAGCTCACGTTCCTCGTGAAGGTTCTGATTTTCAACTAAACAAGCCTCTGACAAAAACCAGACGTTATGATTTTGGTTCGTATTACCTTGAACACGCATGTTGTTGGACTTATTTCGAATTCATACAAGGGAGAGAGAACATCTAGGAAAAAAAAATAAAAATTAAAAAAAATAAATGTAGACACTCTTCATGAAACGCAGGAAGACCGACTGGATCTTCTCTGGAGTTCAAACATTGTTTTCGCGCCAAATTATTCGAACTTGTCCAGCCGCTGCGGAGTCAAATCCTTCAACTATCTTAGCCGTTTTATCAGAATCTTTTTTTCTGAAAAGTTCCTCTAACTTTCTCTCATCTGCGTAACACTGGCACACCTGATCAATGGGAAACAAATTTATAAAAGCCATAAAATTTGAAAACGATTCTGCCTGTGATGCAAATGAAATTAGTTAGCCTGTTGAATGGAAATGCAAATAAACGGAACTTTGGGTTTTACCATGGTCGAAAAGTCGCAAGGTCGTCAAGAATATGGCCTGGAAATCACAATTTAGGGCAATTATGAGCGTCCTCCGTGTTCCCGCCCTTTCGGGAACGCGCTTATTTTTTTACAAAACGCGTCTCAATTGCTATTGTTTAAAGATGAGAATAAATTGAACTTTAGATTAGGCAAGGGTACAAGTTCACCAAAAAACGAAATTGTCATAGATCGCTTGAAGGAACTTACAATTTTGTGATCTATCTACTATTTTTTTTTGCAGCAAAAAAAGCAAAAGACTGCGTGTTGCAAAATATTGAGCAAGCTTCAAACTTCATTGAAATGACCTTTTCTTAGTTGGAAATCGATCATTTGGAACAATCTAGTCACATTTTTCGTGTGGAGAGAAACTCTGCAAACCTTCAGCTTTTTTATTTTACCTCATCGACAAAAAATCTGAAATTGGTGAGATAATAATTCATGTGAAAAAGCAAAAGTGTCTATCTGAGAAGACGGATGTTGATGGCGAATGGCTCCAAGTAAATAAATACGAAGAAGATGCAGAAAGAAAGTATGCAGTGAGGTCGTGTTTGGCGCCGTCGAAGGCCTCCGATCTTCCCTTAAGAGGGCACGACACTGCAGATCCGCCGTCGGGCTATCCTTTTTCACGTATTAACGGCTTCCGCTTTCCAACCAAAGTGCTGTACTCATCACTTCCATCTGGAGCTTTTTTGAGTATGAATTTGAAGTTAGAAAGAATGATTATGATATCTCTGGCTTTCAGAGCATCAAATAGGAAAAGGAGGACAAGGTTTGAGTCCTGTAATTCCCAGAAACTTTCTTTCATTGGAATAAAAAGTTTTTTTTTGTGAGAAATAATGAAAATGTTCAAAATAATAAAAAAAACATTTTTATGAAGAGATAAAAAAAAAATGATAGTGGATGAAAAAAATCAAAAAAAAAAATAAAAGTAGCGAAGTTACTCGAACTCCTCTGTGATTCGCTAAATCTACCATTTGCCAAGCTTCGATGAGCTATAAATAGACCATAAAAAAATGAAGACTTCAACTTTTTTTAATTGATTTTGTTATTTTATCAAAGATTCTAATAACAAGAAAAATTTTTTTTGAAGGCATGGAGATTTTTTTCTTGACAAGAAAAATATTTTTTTGAAACGCATATAAAATCTTCCAATTTCAAAAATAAGAGCAGAAAAATAGATTTCAGTATGCATTATTTTTTTTGAAATGGACAGATGTTTTGGGAGTTGTTCTCGGAGTTTTGTATGTATGAGACTGCATAAAACGAAATTTGGGAAAACAAGCCTCAAAATGAAATTCCCGATTTCTAATGAAGAATAGGAGAAATGGACATAGAACTGTTGGCAAATGGGATCGCACGGCCCGATGGCATCAATGTTCCGGAAAGAAGGGGCCGCCATCCAACCGGACAACGGAGCTCACGCATTTTGATGTTTGCCAATATGAGTATTTCAGTGACCGCCCGTTTTGTCAACACGACACGTGATCCTTCTGGATTTGGAAGTAGCTAGCAAGAAAAAGAAGGTGGGCGAGAAGAAGGAGGAAATTTTTTTATTTAAAAAAACTATTTTTTTGAGAAAAAAAGTTTCTTGGCCATAACCAAAAAGGGAGAATGCAAATGAATTTGTGAATATTGAGTATTGCTACAAAGTCAGTCTTATAATATTTTGAAGGAAAGTTTAAAAATAAACATAAGGCAAAAAAAGGAAATTTTTGTACTTTACCTGATGTTTTTTTGATGGGTCAGTGGTGTTGACCAAATTTGAACAACCAATGTCACGAAATCCTAACCAAAACATCATCAATTTGTTTCAAGAAATTCTGTGAACACATCAAACAAACACTTTAAAATTTTTTCTAAGGGACGTATTTTGTTTCAAAAAAGGCATCGGCTTGCAATTCGGCATCTCAAAGAAGTCATATGGCAGCAAATTAAAAGAAAGTTCCGGATTGAAACTTATCATGTAGGCTTTATCAATTTGACCAAAGTTATCCTTTAGAAAAATGAGTTGAAAAACAAAACTCTTCTAACAAGAGAAAAAAAATCTTTAAAATTACTCAGTAATGTCAAAACGCAAGAAAGAATTTTTACAAACGTCGACCTATCGACTGAGAAAAACGTTCACGGGTCAGCAGACAGTACAAGGGCAAAGATTCCCTCGTCGCGTTTAAAATTCACAGAAACTTTAATTGCAATGAATCATGCCAAGTTTTAGGGATGTGACGTGTTTGGAACAACTTGAAGAGATGTCTCATTTGAAAGTAAAAGAGCCGCTCGTAAAAACGAGTGATTTGGTGTGAAGATGCTTTCTTTGGCGGTTTGCTGAGAGTGGTGCGGTCGGTTTGTGTGCACGCAGTGGTTTCCTCCAAATTGAGAGCACCTCCGTTCTGACCGAAACCCAAAGTAATTGGAGAGTGTTGACTTAGAGCTCCCGCCTCGAGCCAAATCATTCAGAAGGTTGGAGGGTCAATCACGGCTTTTGCTCTTTTGTTTGAAAGCTATCAAAAAGAAATGCAGCCTGTCTTAGGAAATGACAGCAGAGGTTAGTTTACATTACGGTTTTGAATTTCTAGAAAATCGACCAATTTTTTTTGTTGATGTATCAGACAAAGATCCTGAAAGTCTCAGTCTGCTGACCTTTCTAGTTTTCGAAAAAAAAGCTTAAAGCCTCAAAAGGAAATATGTTAACATAATTCGAAGGTTCCCCTGACTCTGAAATGTCCTTACTAGGAAGTTGTTCGATTTGGAATTTCCAAGTTCTTTTTCTGGTACATCCTGGAAATATTAGGTTTTTTTCAGGAAACTTCCAACCGAAAAATAAAAACTTCCAACCGAAAAAAATAAACTTTTTTTGTAAGTTTTTTTGTCGTTTTCTTTTTCTAAAAAGATTCAAATGTTTTTTTTTAAAAAGTTTTATGGTTTTTTTAAACGCAGCAAAAATCGGAAAAATCAGAAAAAGAATTCGAACGGTAAAGACTGAAAAGCAAGCAAGTACATGCAAGCTTGAAATTAAACAAAATCATGTTTGTCTGAAAGTGCAGCTAACCATACAAAACAATCCGTTCATGTTTCAAGTTTCAAGTTTAAATTTCTAGACTCAAGACGTTTTACTGTCTGAAATTCAGAAGACAAGGGTCAAAACAACTTCTTAGAGGATGAAGCTCAATCAGGATATCAGATAAAAGCGACAGAGATAAAAGTTGCAAGCAAGGGGATCATGACGCAAGATGACGAACATTAAGTCAAAAATTAGGTCAAACGCCGCTATCTTCCCTCGTTTCGTATACAATACGAGGACCAGTGTTCGGAGAGGAATATACCGGCGGATTTGTGCCGCCGGACTTCTCGGATTGCTGTTTTTTTGTTTCCCTGAGAAGGTCGGTGGGAATGTCTTGCCAGCGCGAAATTATCGTTGAAGTGAAAAAGAAGCGCTTCGCTGGGCTAAAAAATGATTGAAATAGAGTGTGAATGAATTTATAGAAAGGCGCCCTTGTATCAAAAAAAAAAACGAGAAAAATGGCGCGAATGCAGTATAGAGTGAAAAACTGAGCTTTCAGTTTTGAAAATGGGTCATTTTTTTGTTTTATGGTCTACTGAAAAATATGTCTAACGCGTTGATAGTTTTGTTAAAATTTCAAAACTGGTGAAATATTGTAATTAGCAAAGTTAGAAAACAACAAAATAAAGTAATAATTATTTTTTTAAATTTTTTTCTGTGGAGCAGCATTATTATTTTAGGAAGAAAGTTTAAAAAAATAATTATATGAGATCGAAGGGGAAAAAAAGATTTTTTTCATGGCCTAGCTGAACTCATTCAAAATATTAGGGGGCGGTTAGAAATAAGTGGCGATTTCGGGCATTTCTTCATGAAACATTATGAAAACAGCGATCTGAAAGGTATTTTCCAATTCTAAAAATGATATACTGCCAACCTTCACACCAATAATGAACGTCCTTTCTAAATCCTAGATTGGGAGTGGAAATTGAATCGATAAATTCAAAGCTCATGTTATTGGTAAACCTAAAAAATACAGTTCAATTATTATTGGAGGAGTTTCATGAGAATTTTCGCGCAAAGTTAAAGCAAAAAATTTTTTCGACGGTCGACCATACAGAGAAAATGTTGTTGGCGAGAAACAGTCTGGAAGTGGAAACAATGGTTCGACAGGACGATCCGAGGGAATGCCCTGGTAGCGCTGCAAGAAAGGGTCGTCTCTGACAGACAATGCGCTCATCTTAGCGGTAAACAACCTCCGAATTTACGTTGCTCACCTGCACCGAAAAGTTTTGAGTCCACACAAACGACATTTCAAGACAATGGATTAGGCCTGATAAAAAGGTGCTCGTATTTTTGGAACATTGGCGTTGAGGATTATCTCTTAATTTTTTGCCTCGCTGCCCATTTTTCAGTTTTTTCCGCCGTTATTCGGAATGACTCCCTTGGAAACGGGAGCTCCGCCGTTTTCATTTCTTTTTTCATCCGACTGCAGTTCATGCAAATTTCTGAGAACAAGGTTAGTTGTAAAAGGCTCTTCCAAATTAGAATTGAACCATTTTTCTTATCGATAAAATAACAACTTGCTGTGAAGGTTTCTTAGGAAAGGTTCTATTCAACACTGGAATGTCTTTTTTGTGACTTTTCGATGAGGACCGATTACTTTTTCAAGAACTTTGATTTTCATGCTTTGATTTGATTGTTCTATAACATTTCAAAGCAGAATCTAGGATAAACCTTTCCTATCCGAAAAAAAAGAAAATTGCAGACTAAACGGCTGGGGGAACAACTGTATGAAGAATGGATGGACTATAAACATTTGGTACAGATTTAGAGGTTTATTAACATGATTATCTACCTCAAATTAAGGAACGGCGAGCGTCGGACTCAACGATAACAACTGTTGAAAGCGCACCGAGAGGAAGACACAGACTTCACCAGGAATACCTCGCACGTCTCTCGAAGACTCCAGTAAACAACTAAACAATAAGCAATAACGTCGCCAATCATTCAGCCACTTCCCCCGACGCCTCAGCCAGTTCAACCGTCTCCAGTAAAAAGTGAAACGGCAAAAGTAATCTTCTTCTCTGTTTTTACCGAAGTTAGCTTGTTTAGAAAGCGCGGCAGCTGTGATTGACACCACCAAAAAGCCATTTACAAGAACTAGAAGCTAACGAAAAATGTGAGTGGTTTTTTTAGAGTCTCATCTTCTCGAAGTTTTATAACCACAGATGCGATTGAGCTTGCGAAAAACCATTTTTTTTTGCGATGGGAATGTTTTTTTTAACTGGCTGAGGATGAGGAGCTACCAGCAGAAAATAAACTATTTGGAGAAAGCTGTAATTTTTGATTTTGCTTTTTTTTGACTAAAAATGAATACTCAGTATTGAATGGACAATTCATTCAATTTTTTGTTTGTTAAAATCCAAAATATGTTTCTGATCGGGTTTTCGGACTGGTTAGTCTAAAATATCGAAAAAATGAATAAATTCACATTTTCAGCTCAAAGTCAAGATAAAACGAGAATTCGGGCCTTTTTACAAATGGGTGCGGAACGGTCGCACGGATGACATCAAGAAAGAAATTATCGAGAAGCTACTTTTCCAGAAATGACACCGAATCTTTCAATACACAAATAAAGAGTTTATTGTTTCAGTTGCACAAAATACATTGAGAAAAATCCAGTTAAAGTGATCACAAAAAGATATGGTACAATTTGAGATAGCGCATGAGTATATTAACCGTAAAAAAAGCCCTGACAGCTGACAAACGGGCGATATAAATGATTGGCTGATGCTTATTTAAAGCGCAAAATGTTAAATATTTACCCATAATTCTTTTAAAATAATAATATCAATCTCTAAAAAATACAAAAGGCTAGTAAGAAAGTTGAGGAGAGGTGTGAATTAGGGACTGCAAATTCAGATGAAGCACCTCGAACGATGGTCTCTTGGAGGCGTCGAAGGTCCAACAGGGCTTCATGAACTCAACGAAAAGTCTGTTAGGACAGAGGCTTGGACGTTGGAGAGAGGTCTGTAAATTTCAAGAGCGAGTTGGAGCACAGTAGAGCGAAATCACCTGGAGCTCTCCAGAATCGCTCATTTTCTGTAAGTTCTCAACAACTTGGTCGTCGCTGAGATTCAAAAAGGGCTTTTCTTTGCAGAGCATGAAGACTTCCCACATGGTCACACCAAACGCCCAAACATCGCTGGATGTCGAGAACTTTCCCTGAAAGCCAAATTTTATTCTAGCTTCACTTATATCTTTCTAACCATAAGTAGGGCTTCCCAGGCCATCCAGCGAATCGGTAAGACAAATTTTCCCTCGACTTTGTAGTATTCTTGGGAGTAGAGAGATCTTGCCATGCCGAAATCGGCAATTTTCACGTTTCCTTCTCTGTCAACCAAGCAATTCCGCGCGGCAATGTCTCTGCAAGGAAGCTTCTGATTTTAATAGCGACTGGCATATTTAAAATACCTGTGAACAAAATTGCAAGATTCCAAATAGGCTAATCCTGCAGCTAATTGCGTGCAGATTGATATACAGGTTGAGGTGCTGAAACTACAATTTCCAGAAGATGTCGAAGAATATCAACTCACTCAATGTTGCTCGACTTATTGATGTAAGACTTAAGGTCTCCGTTATCCATGTACTCCATGATGCAGAGTATCGGCTTTTGAATAGTGGAGACTCCAACCACTTCCACGACATTTGGATGCTTCAGGCTACCTTAATTGCAGAATTTCAAAATATGAAATTTCGCATCGTTTTGTTACCGAGAACTCGGATTTCTCTGTGGAAAGCGAACTCGTCGGCTTCTGACATGCTATACAGTCGTTTTACTGCCACTTTCCTGTTGTCCAGCTGGCAGAGGTCCACCTACAAAAAAAAATTCACAAAATTTCCGTTGAAGCTGTAACCTCTCCGAATTCGCCATGACCGACTTTTTCGATGAATTGCAATTTGTCTCTAGCGATCTCTGGCAACGTTGTACAGTAAACTTCCCCGTAATCTGAGTACTTGATAAGGGACGAGAGAGGATTGCTGAATTGACGAGGATGATGGAAATGTCAAATTGAAGGTTTACTCACGCTCGTTTTGACTCGTATTGTCCTTCCATACCGTATAACAATGGCGTTGTGCTCTCCGAGCAGCTGAAAATGTTTTGATTTGAAATGATATAAGAATGAGTAAATGTGGTAAATCCAACTTGGCATGATATGAAATGAGGACCACTTGTACTTACACGCTAATGTCAGGTTCTGCGTAATCGCTGACGGCCGAATCTATTGGCATTTTCTCGATGAGCGCGTTCTGCAGATTGTCTCGTGTCATTTGGTATGTTGATGGTGAGACGCGCTGAAACGACATTTCTCAGCTCGATGCATTGAAAACAAATGATTCGATCTACAGATTTTACACTCACAAACATCAAAGCTATTTTTACCCACCTTGATGGTTGTTCCGTCGATGGTGAGGTGAATCTCTCTTGTAGCTACATTGAAAGAAGGCGAAGGAGAAGAAGCCTTGACCCTGTCCCTTTTCTTGTATAAAACCATCGCCAAGACAACAGATGCAAAAATCAAGACCGAGAACAGCAAGGTTACTGTAAAATGAAACTGAAAGAGTTTCGTCAAAAGATACTAACTCATGAATCCAACTCCGTTTTCGTTTTCAGTGACTGTGAAAAACTCAATGGTTTCTGGAACATTGATGTCGTCTATCGCAATCGCATGAGCTGTATAGTTTGATTCAAAGGAAATTTCAGAAACAAAGATCCATTCCGAATCAGATGCAAAGTGAAGCCGAATCTGAACCTTCATACTTTTTCTCTCGCTCTGAAGACCAAATCAAACCTTCAAATTTTTTCCGGTTTTATGATTAACAGGAATTTTGATCCACCTCGGCTCTTCAGAGTCATTGTCTTCTGTTTTGTGTGTGATTTTATTCGAGTAATCATGTCCATTATGAGAGAACAAAACGTTCGCAGAAGCGAACATCTGAAAAAAGAGCTTTTTGCGCTCAGAGAAATTTTCGCCTGACCCTAGCGTTTTTGCTGAATTCATTCGCGGTATGGATCAAAACGGCCGTGATGTTACGCAACTCGGAAAAGACGAATTGCATGTGAACGTGGTCTGCAGTGAGAATTTCAGTATACAAAAAAACTTTCCCATGTTTTACATACCGTTTCTACGTTTTTTCCATCCGACCCATTTGTGCGGAGTTTCGTATGCTTTTTGAGGCGCCGCCTGCCCATCATAAAGTTTTCCGATGCCTGAAAAAATTCTATGGTCTGAGAATGGAGTTTTCGAGCCCTCACCTCCTAACAAGTGGCTCTCCTGGACGGTTCCGTCGTACTGAACGTCGTGGAATGACCGCGCGCCTTGCATGTCACCTTGATCGATGGCATACGAAATTAGAGAATCTGAATTTATAGCACCTCGTTTAGCTCGTAGGTTTTTTCGGCTCACCATCGAAAGAACATCCGAAAAGTTCCACTCGTAGACAAACAGTCCGAGTTGAATTGGATATTGGTACGATTCTAATTCTTCGCACGATGATTCCACCGTCGAGAACATGTTTTACAGGTGTTTTTGTGTCCGTGTTACCCGGAACTGTCTGAAAAGATAACCTCAACAAAAATGAAAACTAGTTTTGCTCAAAAAAAAAAAATCAGCTGTCACGCAACTTGGAAATTAGCTCAATCCGCCGTGGCCAATCTACTGGAAAATGAAAGTAAAAGTTTTAGAAGGCTTGAAAATTAGTTTTTAAGTCATTTTTCGGGACCTTGATGATAACTTCTTCATTCATCTTCAAATATCATTTTTCAGACTTTTTTTTTATCAATCCTTGAAAGGATACCGAATGTCAACAAGATGCATCATGGTAATGAGACACCGGACAACCAAAAGAAAAAACGGCCACCACACCGAAGAGTGGATTAACTTGGCATAATAAAGCTCTGCCGCCCCTCCATTTTCGGATTGACCCGTACACTTGACTGAAGACAGCAACGCATGCCGCTGACATCTTCAGAAAAAATGACAAGCCTCAGCATCACAACGAAGACGTTTTTGGAGTCTTTTTGAAAAAATCGAAATAAATAAACAGTTGTACTTCACCTTGTCTAGTTACAGGTGTTAAGAAATTCACGTATTTTCCTTTTTCGAATCGGGCAGTCCCGAAATGTATTCACTTTCGACGTTTTGAACGGATTTTCACAGCTTTAATAACTTGACTGTGGAAGCAATAATAGGACTTTTTTTCATTCACGGAAATCAAGATTTTTTTTGTCAATTTCTGCAAAATCCATTAATTATCAAAAGGCTAACGTCAGCCCTTTTCTAGTCAAGGTGGCAGATAAAAGCTGCACTTTTTGACAGAAAATCAAGAAACAACGCGGCTAAGCCGCATATGTTCAGTACTTGAGACCTCATGCAGACAGATGCAACGTCAATCAGAATTTCGGGCGTCCTGTCTTTGTTAATGCAATTCTCGCCATTGTTCTGAGATATGCAGGCCGGTAAGGTGACCTTGCTGACCACATCGGTCAAGTTCAAGGATTGGAACATGTGTTCTGGGCAGTTGAACAGGGCCTTAGAGTTCATTTATAGATGGGAACTCAAACTAGTTAGTCAGCTTTGTTAACATGCCCTTTGAGTTGTGATGAATTGAAAAAAATTGACATTTTCTGATTATGATTTCATATATTTTTCTGGAGATTCTAAAAAAATTTTTTTGTGCAAAAGATTTTTTTATGGTCGAAAAAGAAACTCTTTTTTTCCTTGACATTTTTTTGATTTCTATTAATAATTTTTTTCGAGAATCCTTCATAATATTTTTTTGAAAAAAATGTTTCAGATTTTTAGAATGTCTTTTTTTCAAGGTAGAAAGGTTGAGGAAGGGTCATCAGCACCTTCCGCCCATTACCATTACCCGCCTAATTAGCAAATCGGTAAGGAGCGTTCCCTTTCTTTTCGGCGCCAGGCGGAGCATCCTTAGCCAATGCCATTCATCATGCCGAAGGCCGTTGGACATTGCGGTGCATCTTCAATGAACCGTATTCTAAGGCAACTGCCTGCTGTAAATTTATTGGCAGCAATCCAATAGAAGAAAAAAAATTGAAGAATTCGAAATTTATTCAAATTTCCGCTAATTGCATGCAATTTTGTCAGACGAATAGGCCGCATTTTGACAAAGGACCAATATTTATTACGGTAGTTGTTGTAGTGGGTCAGCATGTACAATAGTCCCATTGTCATGCGTGACGGTTCCTTTTTTGCATATGGCTTTTTTTGCGTGTGACAATGTGGCCAGAAACCTTGACGCACTTGGGAAGTCAAAAGATTTGGCCGGTTTTTTTTCGGCCTGGGAGACTGTTCTTCCAATCTTTTGAATACTCCGTTTTAAAAATTCAAATCGTAGCCGGAAGTCGAAGGCGTTTATGGAAGTTTTCCTTCAGAAAAAATTCCAAAAGTGAAGATGTTATTTGACTTTTTAATGATTTCTCTCAAGCTACCAGTACATGGATTGGAATATTTCATAACGAAACAGAGTGATAAACAAACGATCACCTCCACTTCTGCGTCGTCCTTATACGAAGCCCAGCCGTTAAGAGAAGGTCTCCAGTATTCGATTCGGAAAGCTGTAGCGTATTCCATGCCTCGGCCTTCGTCGTACCTTCCTTGTGTCTCGATAGCAGTTATCACTAGAAATCATTAAAAAATCATCCATACTACTCAAAGCTTTTTCCTCACCAGTATCCCTTCCAAAGGAAATTTGCAGCCATTCCTTGCTCTGTGAGTTGATTTGGTTCTTTGGGCACCAGGCGCCACTTCCCGATTCTTGGTGTGCTCTGCAACCAAATCACGTCTTTTTCATTTGTGCTAGAAAACTCCTATAATGGAATTTTCGCGACTCCCTACGCACTTTTTTCTGCAAACAGCCAGCATTTTCGTATGATGAATGTGAGCAACGAGAGTATTCGTTTCTTTTTCGCCCTTGGGTCATTTTTCACTTCGCGATTTATATGCGCTGAATGTGTTGAGAGAGTTTGTGCGCATCAGTCAGCTTTTTCCCGCGCATTTTCGCTCCACGCAAAGATCTTCAAAAGACATTTGCCGACGGTTTTTTTTTTTCGCAAACTCCGTCTTTTTCTTCAAAAAACGTGCAAAATTTTCTACACGTTCATGAGAACCGAGAAAAAAATCTCAGGTTCTCAAGGAGATCAAATGGCTGTTTTATGCGCATAAAAAAGTTTCTTCCCACTCACGCTAATGAAAAACTCTTTTTGCAGAAATTGTATAAAATAGCTCTCAAAAAAATGGAATAAATATTTTTATTTCCTAGGAGGAAAGTCCCTTCCCGCTTAGATAAATGAACTCTGGGTGTTTTTCTCACGTAGGAGCCCTAAGAGAAGCTCTAAGAGCCCGAAACAGTTTGCTACTCTGGGCGGCAAAGGTTTGGCGCAATTAGAAGTGCTCGACGTGTCAGTCAAAACAATCTAACTAGATAATTGCTCGACGAGCCGCAAACGTATGGCGTCCGTAGAAATTCAAGGAATCCACGACCCGCTGATGAAGCACCATTCCATGCGAATTGCCGCCAATTTTGATGACGTCCCTCCCTTCTCGGTCCGGTCGCAATTAGCCTCGAGGCTCACTTTCATGACCATCTTAGCGGAGCGAAATTCGTAGACCGCTACTAATTTAGAATTCACCAAATCCCCTGGCGATGTGTGAAAGAAGTTAGGTGCGGCGTTCGGTTGGTGAGAAGATCGAGAGTTGGTGAAGCAAATGTGAAAACTTCAAAAAACCTGGCATGTTGAGGTCCTGTGCTCTGAAGGTCGAAACTTGACGATGCAGAAATCTGTTCGTCTCTGATCTTCCTGTTCGACATTCCCAACGGATGGCTGCATTCATCTGTAAAAATTATATTAAAAATTTTGTTCAACTTTCAGGAGGGCTTTTTTTCATTCTTTTTCAAGATTTCATGACACCTAGAAATTGCTCTGATGTACTATTCAAATTTGCTGTACAGTGTATTAACAAAAATTTCTGAAAAACTACAAAGTTCTCTTATTTTATCCAGAAAAACTTTTTGCGAAAAATTTTCAGTTAACTGAAATTTGGCAAAAACAATTTCAAGAAGAAAGTTTCAATTTTCATAATCTCAGCATATTTTTTTATTGGTTTAGGATTTGAGAGCACTTCTTGACATTTAAAAAAAACCGGATTTTTTTCTCGAAACTCTCCTAAACCGTTTTCAATATTTCCCAATGGGTAAACGTGTGTCGCTGTGATTCTACACAAGATACAGTAACAAAATCGGCCAGTCAAGGGCTTTCGTCTCGGATTTCAGTTGCAACGTTTGCCATACATGGCGGCAAGTCTTTCAGGCCTGTATTTGTGCATGGTTTCCCCCGATTCTTTGCCTTCCGTTCAACGCTACTGGGTGTTTTTTTTTTCTCTTGTTCGAGGGACATGGCGTGCGGGCTCCTCGTTGATGATATCAATCATAAGAAACGTGTAACAACCAGAGGCCAGTTCATCGTTTTCCTCACAAATCGTAACTGTTGTGCGGGTTTCTCCGCTCTGCGAAATGTTAGTTGTTGAAGATTCTCCGCAAAAGCTATTTTTTTTTCAGTACGAAGAAAAGTGATCTAGAACTAGCAAAAAATAGCAATAACGCGTTTTCGAAAACAAGAAGTGTTTTTATTTGTAAAATGTTCGAATCAACGAGAAAATTATTTTTGAAATGTATTTTTTTTTGTGTCTCCCATTGGAGAATGGGAAAGCAAAAGGGCAAAGGAGAAGTAATGAGGAGAACCAAGTCTTTTCAGCCTCGTTTTTGCGGCGCAATCACAGCGAAAAGCGTGCGGAGCCCATTGCCAGACATAATCTTATGAAGCGGCTTGCTAGAGTTTACGAGCCACCAATACGTGCTTGGAATGAGCTTTTCCCTTCGTGTTTGAAAAAAAAGTACGACAGAAAAGAGCTCGATCTAATGCAATCCTAAGCTCGAAAATGGTTGGAATCCAGTTCTCGAGTCATTTCGATTTGAATCCAAAATAATTCAACAACGACTCGTACTCGTCAAGCCTGCAATTATCTATATTTATGAGCAGACATCAACTTTTACGACGAAAAATATGGAGCGGTGCGCGACGAGGATTTACGGATTTCCCGACTCGTTGCTACTTTTGCCTTGGCGATTGATAGTCTAGATGGTACCTGCGCGAGAGAAATAACATCACTCTACGAGGTGTCAACAAACGCGTTAGTTTGGCAAAGTGCCTGCGAGATTTACAATGGCCGGAGATGTGTACCTACTGGACCCATTTACCACTGGACAATAGTACAACCCGAGTACACTTCAGGGCAGCTGTTTTACTCTGAAGCTGATGAATGTTGCATATTTATCAAGGAAAGCATCCAAGTTCAAAAATGTCAAAAAAACGGCGTTTTCACTCATTCTACATTCGGAACTCAAAGTATATACTATCAGCTTAAAAAATATACCGAAAGTACCATACCCTTCCGCCTAGGTTCTTATATTTGTCTGCAAATTTTACAGAAATTAACTTCAGAACTCATTCTCTTACCGACCCTAGGCATCAAGTTTAGGAAATTATGATTGTGATGATTGACTTCTACGCCCCAAAATTGAAGAGCCATTTTTTTAAAAAAGGACTAATTTTTTTATTCGAAGATCCCGAAAAATCAGCTTCGAATATATTTTATAATGTCACTCCGGCAGGCCGTGATCCTCAATAAATTTTGCATTTGAAATAATCCTTACGGAAAAGAACGTATCTTCTTCGAACGAAAAAAAAACGACGATTCTCTTTTTTATCAACCATTTTGTTTACTCATAAATATCTACGCTCTGCGATTCCACAATCAGATTCTCTAGAAGTCCCGAACATTTTTTGGGCAAGACAGTAGGTTAAGCCTCTCGCAAAAACGGCGCCGCCACCTTCTTTCTTGCGCAACCCCGAAGACTCACAATCATAATAGCCACCGCCACTGTTAGGTCCTCGGCACCTCAATTAGGGTCGCAGCCTAATACGGTCAGCTATTCAGTAGCGTCTTCCGTTCTCACGCCTCCTAATAAGGCTTCGATAAGTATGAGTGGTTTTGACAGAGACAGATGCATTTGAACAGCTTCTTTTTTTTCGAAAAATGTCATTTGCTTTCAGAACAGAATTTAGTTTAAAAAAAAGACCCCTGCGTTGAACTTTTGTCATTGAAATTACATCACTTCTGCAGTGACGTTGAAATTTTCTTGGTGGGAATTTTTCCTTTCCAGTATTTTGCAATATTTTGAAGTCAAGACCAAAAAATCTTATATTGGGTGAAGTTTGAGAATAGCAAGAAAGCTACTACCAGCCAAATTATGATGCTTTTTGAAGTTCTCATAGGCACAAAAACTTTGAGAAAGGTTTTTCCACTCCACTGAGTACTTTTTTCACAAAAAACTCTTTTGATAACTATAAAAAATCCCTAACTGCGCTTTTCTTATGAATGGCGCAACAACATGACTAACAAAATTGGTTGACATGTTAGTCAGCAGAGAAAAAAGCACCTGAAACCTAGAAACGATGCCTTTCCCTCGACGTTTGTGTTGCAAAACTGTACGACATTCATCATTTCGACGCTTTCACCCTCTGAGCAGGCACCCGCGCGGCTCTTTTGTCTTTCCGCCACAACTGTTGCGCGCCTCGCCGGAAACTGTCAGCACTCGAACCTTTGATTATGGATGGCCGATGCGACACGACCGGATGGCCGCGCACTTCTAAGCTTTGTTCGAATTTGATCAAGATTTTTGGCGCTCAAGTTTACCGCAGTAGATCATTCAGCTTTTTTTTTTGAATTCAAACCTTTTTGGTAGAGCTGCAAGATAAGTCATTGTGAGAAAGAGTAAATCGAGGAAATGTATACGATTTTAGTTTGTCGTTGGTTATCGCAGCCTTTTCGATAGTTTCTTCAAATTGATATTCCTTGCTCATAAAGGGAAAATAAATTCGGTTTTTGTGAACTTGGCTCTAAGGAATTTCATTCTAATTTTTTTTCGAATAGTTGTTTTCTAAATAACATGTTTGATTGATAAATAAAAACATTAACTTTGAAAAACAAGCTCTCATCTGAATTGAGAGATGAATCGAGCCGAAAACCTGAAAAAAAAAACTTGGAGTACATCTTCTGGAAAATTTCGCAATTTTCATTTTTCCTAGCAACCGGAACACTTCAAAAGCTTTAACTTTTTTGCGACGACTACTCTAACGCAGAGTTATGACGTGTCGCCGAGGCTACCACGAACAGCTGCTTCAGGGGCCAATTTCCGAAAAGCCGTCGTGATTTACGACGAGACCCCAACGATTGGACATTAGTTGGGTGCGGTTAGACGGTGTCCTCAGAGAAGAAAAAAGATGCGCCGAACAGTTGTTATCCGTAAAAATAATACAGTAATAAATATTTTGTTTTGATGGGATGTTGAAAAACAAATGTACTACACCAAGAAAAAAATTGAAAAAATATAAATAATCCTCAATCCCTTGATCAGCGGTTACCCAAATAGAATTAGAACAAGCTGAGTGGATAAAAAAAAATCCGAGATACTGAGATGCTCGCAGCTGTGTATTGCTCAATATTATAAGTAATAAACTGTGGAAGATCGTAACTGAATCCGCTCAGGTCAGTATTAACGACCGTGGCGCCAATGCGTGAATCTCGGCACAGATGGAGATTTCCTACATTGCGCAACACCTTGGGTCCGCCAACTAACGCAATTGATGCCTCAACACATTGAGCACTCAACAGTGAGCAAGTCAACTTTTACGGCCATTGGAATGGTCAGATGTTCTGGAAAATTTTGGTCCTCACTTAAAAAATCTGACACGTTTTTTGCTAAGTCTTGTTCGGACATTTAAGCTGCAGAGAATCAGGTGTACGCAGAACGGCAAGTTTTCTTTTTGAAACTTCAAAGATCTGCCTGATAAATGACCTTGCGAAAGTACTGAAAGCAGCAAAGTTTTTAGATAAAATCACAGCATCTAGTGGAAGTCGGGGGAAACGGAAACAAAAGGCGCGAGTTTGCCAAAGATTCCAATCTATCTCGACTTGGAGTCTCTTCTAGAAGATGTGCCGAAATGTCAACATTCTTTTGTAACCGATGCGGTCCCACTAATGTTGGAGTGGCCGGCGTGTGATGATAGAGTTACATGGCGTGCCGTATGGGGTGCCCACTTGAACGGATTCCTACACTCCTTCTCAGAAGCTTCTTTATGTGGGTATCACTGTTGAAACTTAGGCAAGAAAGATAAAAAAAAAGGATTTTCTAGGTATTTTTAGGCATCTTGAGACTTGTTACGTTGAATCAAAGATTTTTGAAGCCACTACAAAAAAATGAATTTCCCATCATGACCAGTTTAATCTTATTTATGAAAAATACATAATTCTTTTCATTCTACTATCTCTCAGAAAAGTTCGATTCAGGACCGTTCAAAGTGCCTTTCTTTGAAAAAACGTGCGTTCCCATGGAGGAGACATCCTTGTGCCCACTCGACCGTGAAATCCACTACCCCATATATTCTTTCTCATTTTCTATGCCAGCCTGTCTTTGAGTATACAAAAAAACTAACGTAGATCGAGGGCAGAAGTCAGTCTTATCAGCAGAAGCACCACCAACCGCTGCATCACGTCATGCGACGATGTTGAGAAGCTGAAAAAAAGAAAGTAAATTGCAGGTTGTTGATGGAGTAAAAATCCGCGCGAGACATATTAAACAAATGAGTTATTCTTTTATAGCTTAAAAGCTTCCCGAAAAACAGTTACATGATTAAAGAGCGAGCAAACCGTTTCCCGATTGTTTTCATTGACAAAATGGGAAAAGCCGGACAAGGAAATGGGGAGGAAATCAACACAAGAGTGTTTTGCGCCACAAACAGATACTAAATTCTGATTGAAATTTGAGGTCGAAATCGGTGCAGATGGACAAACATCCGCGAATTCTCACCCCGTGTCATCCGTCTCAAACTGAATATTCACTGACACATTGGGCTCCTGTCAGTAATGCAAATCAAGGTTCAGTACAAATGGTTGAAGCTGAGATTGTGAGCGTCGTGTTAAGCCTGGCGAATGGGTTTTCGCGCATATTACATGCAGGACGACGGCTGCATATTCCCACAGAATTACTATACAAGCTGGGCCTCGGGCTTTAATCTTAATCAGTATGTTAATTACGCGTGAGAACGAACGTTTTTGCGCGATTTCACATAGTTAAAAGTTTCGTGTTCGTTTGAAAAAAGAGCGAAGAATTGCAGAGAGCTTTAAACTCTTGTTGATTTTCCGTTCACAAAAGTGAGATGTGTTGTGATATTTTTTACATGGTGAAACGAGGTTGTATCCATTGGACGCGCTTTTTGAAAAGCATGTGTTGCCCGTTTTATTGACGGTTCAAACTTTGGAATCTCAATAAAACAAAACTTTGAATTTAGTCGACGAGAAGGACTATTAAAATCGAGACAATCGACGAAAATAACACGAAAACTGCAAAATTGAACGTTCTAGAAAACTTTTTCAAATTTTTGCAATAGTTTTTCTTGATCGAGTGCTAAAAAATATAATAACGGAAGAAGACAAAGTTCATCTCAATGAAAATTTTTTGCAAAATCTTCGAGCTTCGTCTTGAATTTTTAAAGCTCTGCGATTATCCCTCATTCGATCAAGAAAAACTTTCAAAATGTCATCGGGCCGCTTTTCATGTTGCTTGAGGCGTTTTCTCGACGATTCGGTTATCCGACCAGGACTGGCAAAGCGTAAAACGCAATTAGTTGAAATGAAAGTGCGCGGGTTTACGAGCTTTTGGAAAGTTTCTCCAAAAGCGGAAAGGATGGCGCGGGCTTTTAGTGTCATAAGTATCGGGTCGACGCTCTCGGCACGCAACATGGCTAACTGCCTCATTTACTATGCTAAACGTGCATTAGCGGGGCAATCCTTTTTATTATGTTCCCGTTCAAGATTTTTTTCTTTTTTTGTTCTTATTTCATAGAAAAAAATTAATAAGTGAAAGTTTCCGAGTGGTGGAAAGTTCGTCGACAGATTCCGAAAAAGAACTCCGAAAAAGTTTACGATAAGACGCTGAAAGCGAAATCCCATGATTTCTGTTCGATTCTTCTTTCAAGAAAGTCATTTTCAATTGAAACTAAATCTTGAACATTTATCTGATGTGGTACGAAAAACTCAGGGCAAGATAACCACACTGGAAGCTAATATCAAAACGTGAACGAGACGCAAAACATATGTAATGAGACTGCGGGAACATAAATTCCGAAAATTTCATTCAAAGAGTAGCCAAACAGACCTTTCCATTATTGAGAGCTCAAAATTGAAAAATTTCAGTGATTACAGAAAGTAAGGAGATTGTGCTAAAAAAATTATAAAAAAAGTAAAATGAAAGACAAAAAAATAGATTGTTTTAGCGGAAAAAAACCATAACAAAAAAAGGAAAAAGTGGATCGTGAAAGATGTATTGAATTCAGCTCTCAATGAAATAAGAAAAAAAAATCGCATTTACATAAGCCACAGGTAAGAATATTGTGAGAAAAAAGGCTTATTATTTTTTTTCAACTTTTGATGATAAAAGCGATTATTCAAAAAACAATAATAAAACCACTATAAACTTTGAAAGATGATTTTTGAACGAAGGTATTTTTTATAAATCAACACGTCTGGATATAAGACGCCTGTCGAAGGCAAAGGACGTGGGGAGAGGCGGACCTTCGCCTCCGTCGGAAAAAGTGGGCGTGGCGTTTGGGACACGAGGGGCAACATGTGTAGATCCGTCCATGATAGGGCCCTTTTTTCGCTTTGCGCTCCAAAAAGCTCGCTACTTTTTTTATCGCACTCCGTTTCCTTTCCTCTTCATCAAAATATCTGCAGCTGGCGACGGGGAAGCACCAAAAATTTAGAGCGTATGAATATCCGAACACGCGTCCTTCGAGCTCTTCGTTTGCGAAAACAAAAAAATGCAGCTGCGACAGAAATGCACAGAAAAAAACGTGTGCGCGCTTTTTCAAAAATTTTTGGATCTAAAAAGAAATATTCTGAAAAAAACAGATTCGTAATATCCGGAGAAAAAAATTAATCAAAAAGGAATCTTTCATCGAGAAAATCTGTGAAAAGTGAGAAAAGAAAAAAAAGTTCAGCCAACTCGACTAAAAATTGAAATTTCACAAGATTGTGCTAAGATACTAGTTAAGTATATATTCAAAATTTATTAATTCTCACCGGCGCAAAAATTTATTCATCAAGGTTCTAATTTTCAAAGCTATTTCTCTCTTCATGTTTTGAATACCTGTTGGAAGTAAAAAACAACTTAAATGAATAAATGGCGATGATGAGAGAGGGGAATTTGATGAGTGCATTGAAAACCGGATATCTAAATAAATGAAGAAGTTCTAAAAATACAATAAAAAGCCAGAAAGAAAAACATTCGAAAAAATCTAAAATTCTCTAATTCCTTTCGCGTTCATAAAATGATTGGAATGAGTGAATTATTAACTTTTTTGTTTATAAAAAAATGTGTCTTAAAAAGTTGTATTGATGTTTGAAACAGCAAATCTCACGAGTATGCCCCAGTCTAAAAAAACACAGTTAACACTTCTTCCTTTGATATTTCACGGTTGTTTGCTGAGTTGGCAGGAAGCGCAAAAAACTTAATTACAGGCAGTCAGGTGAGGGCATCTCGCCCACACGCGGTCTAATGAGACTCGCAAATTTGCACCCGCAAAAGCCTGGAATTATCGCCTTGGCGGCCTTGAAACCAATCTTTTATAGGCCTATTATGCGTTCCGATTTTTTAAATAACTTGGCCATGATCATCCGATTAGGACGCTTTCGGAGGCAATCAGAAAATGGAGAAGTTTCAGGCGAATTGCTGAAATGAGTGCGATTTCTTTGTCAAAAAGGAATTAGAGCTGATCTTCATATCAATATTAAAAGGCTTGGTAATGTTGAATAATTATTTTTGAAACTGTTTACACATCACACAAAACCAGTTATCTAAAGAAATCAGAGCAACTTGGAAAAAAATATAATTAAAAAAACCCAATGGGTCCAACACTCCTTACGAAACTTTCATCCATTTCCAATAAAAAAAGGAAATTTTTTTAGTAATTTATTGATGCCTGATCGAACGCCTGCCGCCATTTGAGGGTATTTTGACAAACTTTAAAAGATTGCCTCGATGCGGTAAAATGCGTCAGGATAATTCAATTAGTCAGCCAGCCTGGGCGGCGGACCTAAAAAAAGCAAATGGCGGCCGAAAAGGAGTCAAGTTTTGTTTTTGGTCCTTTCGTCCTCAATTTGTGCCGACAGCTTGTGATTTACGAAACGACTCGTCGCCAATCTCGAGCCCACTTTCCTCTGTTTTTTCTTCGTTTTTTTTATCTGAGGAAATTTTGAAATAACGAAAGTCCTTGAGAAATATAAACTAAAATGATAAAATAGAAAGACTTGGATGAGAGTCTAGACCACTAAAAGGATTTCAAATATTCTTTGGGATTTAGTCTTTTCAATGACGGCTCATCACAAGAATAGGAATCAACGGCCAGATGACCCCCTGTTTTCAGTTTTTTTTTAATGGTATCAGAAGAGTTTTGGACACACTTCATCAATTTTCAAGTGGAGACGACAGCCAAACTTTTGCAGGATTTTTCTCGAAAAAGGCAAAGGAGAAAATTGCGCATAACCTTGCGGCGCAGGTATAATCATATCCCCGCAGAGGAGCAGCTTCCAAAGTTTCAGTAGCGCGAAACTTGGACAAAAGACACCTGGACAGGCGTGACGACCTCGAACTTGACGCTTATCGAAGCGGCCGATCTGTTGTCGAACACGAACTCTCTAACCATCAATTAGCTGCTGGCTGGCCGTGAGCGAACGACCGCCAAAAAAGGACACATCCAAGTTCGAAATGGAGTTTGTCCCATTTGGGCGCCAAAAAGAGCTTGTAAAATTTGTTTTTACAATCTCATCAGAAGCATTTTTCTAAGAAGTTGTGTAGTCAACCTATTGATTTTTGTTCAAGTTTAAACAAACTCTTCGGAGGAAGAAAATATTCAGTCCTAATTTTTCAGAACAGTCCGATACTTCTAGAAAAAGATAAATAACTAAGACGAAACCGACAAAAAAAAACAGAAATAACAGAAATGGAATGCCCAGGTTGACGGGAAGCTCGCATCTCAAACTTCATAGTAGGAACGAATCTGATGTTATAATGCTTGGGCAGGTAACCCGCGTAACAGATGCTCGAAGCTATAAAACCCCCCGAGGCGACATTAATCCAGGAAAAAGACAACTCCACCGACGTCGAACGCTTCTCTGGGCGTTTCCAATCAAGATCAATTAGTTTAGATAGAAAGGAAATTCAGTGTTCAGAGCACTTTTCTTCTCATTTTTTTCTGACAGAGGGCTACAAATGGTTTCCATCTAATGTCACTGTCTCAAGCTTCATGGTGTAGAATAAGAACCGTTATACGAAGTGAGACGACAATAGAGGAGACGGTCGCGACCAGTTGGTTGCTCTCAGATGACCCACAGACACCTCTTACAATGGTGGATTAGCACCTTTCGACGCGGAACACACTTGAGCTCGAATTACCGTCGAGTGCATTACAAAAGTGACTGGAAGACAGCTGAACGGTGACGGACCCGTTTTCTTAAGCTCTGGAAACCTGAGGAAGTCCACACCTGCTAATGATCTAATGTCGGAGTTTTTTCGAGCAAAAGGTATCGGTTACATGTAGTCGTTTAGAAGTTTTTTTTTCTATTTATCGTGATAGCAAGAACTTCAGCATGCCTGAACCGCTAAAAAGAAATTTTTTTTATCTACAAAAAAATACTTTTTTTCTTTTTAGCTGAGCAAACCTTTCATTACTCTTAAAAAAGACAAATTTATACATTTAAAGTTGACAAGCGTCAAAAAAACCCAAAAAAACGCCCTCAAATCCTCGAAACTTTATTGAGGTAAATCTTTCGAGTTAATTCATAAAAAAAATTTATGATTTTCTTGTGAACCGCTATAGACTCATAACTGCAAATTTTCAAAATCAGTTCTTTAATTTCAAAACGAATTTCGATTTTTGGCCGCTCCTTCCCAAAAAAAAAAAAAATGCATTAGTCGATACAAAAGAGGAAGAATGAACAACGCAAGCAACTCAAAAACGTGCATATTGTATGCGACAGAGATTTTCGGAACAACGGTTCGCGTGCCGATTGCAAATTGAATGGTCCAAGTCGTTAACGTGCATTGGTTATCGCTCCAGGACGCCAGGTTTGCTTTCAAATTCGGAAAATTTATCCCGAGATGGGTCACGACAGATTCAGAAAAATAAAAAAGACTCTAAAACAGGAAGACAATTCACTTGGAAAGTGAGACACTAGAGAGAAAAATTTTTCAAGGTTTCAAGCCAAAAACACATTGAAACTTTTTCTTTTCAGGTGCTTTTTTTAATAAAGAACTCTTTGAATATCTAAGATTCGAGTCTTTTCAAATAACCGCAAAAAAATTTTTTTGTATAGTGCCTTCTTCTCGAGAATATCTTTAAATACCGAAAGTGTGATCAAAAAAGAAAAACTTCCGAAATTAAAACAAAAAATCAAAACTAGCTATGATTCAAAGGAAAATTCCGACATAAATTGTTTTTGGAGACTATAAGAAGAGTAAAGTTTGAGTGAAGAAAAAAAAGTAGAACATTTATAGACAGAAAAACAACAAAGCGGCTCGTAAAAAGTTTGTGTCAGGTTGGAAATGCTTAAACGACCAATGCGAAGCGATAACTCGTACCAGTAAGGAAAGGAAAGGAAAGGATAAGGATAGGGCCCCTCGGACTCGGACTTTTTTGACGAATTCAGAAAGTATATCCAAATCTGAGAGTTTCTTTCGATTTAGTGTACAAAAAACTTATGAAATAGAAGTTTCAATATTCTAGCACTTTCCTTACTGACAAATCACCCAAAAATCCAAAAATCGGTACAAAGATCTGTGAAACGAGTTCATAAGCATAGCGGTGTCCATCATGGAAAAGTAATAGCAGGAAGATGTACGTCAAAGTTTCCACTCTTGGAGGCATATTGAATTACTTCGCACGTTCCCTCCTATTAATTGCAGCCATTTCGAGACGCTTCATGAACTGGAGTAATTCAAAACAAAAGAAGGAAAACTGGTGCTAAAGTTGGAATCGTACCTCAAAAACGAGTCCAATTAGGGTAAACTTTGATGAACTGCAACTAATAGACAAAAAAGATGTAAGTTTTTGAATTTCCTCTGTTTTTCAGCTGTAGTTTAGCTTTGGAAAATCCTAATTATCCAAGTTTGCAAAATTGAACAATTTTTTTGAAAATGAACGTTTTCGAATAAAATTTTGAAAATTCAGAAGTAGAAGATACCGTTTTCAAAATAACTTTATTATGTAACAGATTCATTTGGTCCAGAACTTTCTTAAATTCAGCATGCAACTGTTTAAAGACGTTCATTACGATCACATGATAAAACAAAGTGGGGAAAAAAACGTAGGTTTTTTAGTAATCTTGGCACGAATACACAGTGAAAGTTTCCAATTACTGAAATAGAGAAATCAGAATAACTTACGAAGAAGATAAAATGTGCGGAAGATCAGCAGGTAGCTGTGTGGAGGCTAATCGTGCACGGTTGAACAAGCTGCGCCCGCAGTTAATCCGCCACGGGTCAGCGACGTCTTTCAGCCGTATCGTCTTCGTCTTGTGTGCTCTCGCCACAGGCTATTTTATGTTGCATAAATTCACCAGAAAAAATCAGGAGACTGATTAAAAAATTTCTGGCGTCATGATACAACGATGGAATAGAAACTGGGAATAAAAAAACTCAACCAGAAAAATTTAAGTGATGAACTCAAGCAAAGTGTGAAAAGGCGATATATTTCAGTGCGGTCACAGAGACAAAACATACACAAAAAAATGCGCAAAATTTCTCGATTTATGCCTTTTTCGTGTGTCCCTGTGCTTAAGTCAACCACTGTTGTTAAAGCTCTTGTTAAGTAGTGCGTTGTCTTTTTTTTAACTATGATCCTTTTTATGGAAAGATTATTATGTATGATTATTTTTTTGGAGAGCATTCTCAGAAACGCTGGTTCGAGATTTTTCCTGTAACTAACCGTCTTGATTTGTTTCCAGGCTGTATAACTTTTAGTTCGTTCCATAGGATACCAAGAAAAAATTTTCAAGCTCTAAAAAACTGACCGATTAAGAGAAAATTGAGTATTCCCAAATACAAAGCTACAATGGCAGCCTTGAAAAACTCGAAAAACTGAGCATAAAAAAGGAAGATTTGAATCCGAACGATTCATTGCAGAAATTTGAACACACTGTCAACGATTGTCTTCTAAAATCTTCCGCGTGAGTGGAGCACCGGCTCCGTAGAGCTCACAGTGATCGGCCTGAAATCCATTTCGCTTCTCATTAGAAAAATTATCCAAAAACTACTTTGGAACGTATCATTCTCGATTTTTCGGAACACCCGAACGCTTTTTTCCATTCTTGCATTTGAGACATGAGCGCATTTATACGCACATATCCTGGCGAATGAACTCGACTCTCCACGTCGGAAAATCTATCTTCTTTCTTAATTCAGTCGAATTTGAACTTTTTCCGGGATCATCTTACTGTTTGACATCTACGACAGGCCATAGCGTAGAAAAACATTTGTTCTTCAGTGATTCCCGGAATGTCGGATTTCTGAAAATTACTATTGCATTTGCCAAAGGTGACCCAATTTTCCTTTCGAACCTCTTGGATATGTTGAATTTTATAAGTGGCGTAGGAAATTCGGATCGAAGCCAGGTCTGCGCCATCTTCTTCTTCAGTTTGGGTGTTGCCACTGTGACACTTTTCCTTAACTTATATTTTACAGTGAACGTTTGGAATGTGAAAATTCTTCTCTGCGGTTTTGAAAACGGAATGAATAATCAAACCTTCAGAAACTCTTGACATGTTCTTTTGTATTGTTTCGAAACACAAGCTGAAGACTTGGTCCAATAAGAAGACAATTCGCTGGGTTCTTCGTTTTTTGCCACAAAGAAAGAATGCATCATTTCATGTGCCACAATGGTTCCCAGCACGCCAAACTGAAACAAACTAAGAAATAATTCATTGTTTGAGGACTTTCCTTTCGCGCAGTATTTTTTGTGAGACCGTGCATTTGGGCTCCCCGTCGCAGGACAATGCTTTCCTATAATTCATCTTTTTCGAATTTTTGAAGACCTCCTTCACGTTCAAATTTGCAGCATTATCACTTGCGTCAGTGAAAATGTCGAGTTGGTGTTGATCAAGTATGCTGAAAAACTGACTGAAACCTCAAAAAAACTAATATCATTAAATACAATTGGAAATTTCTATAAATTTTTTTCTGAACATTTTTTTGAAAAATGTGAATGGAATTATTTCTTCCTGCTGAAGCGTTGTTTGAAAAAAATATTTTCAAATTTCTCACAATAGGAGGGTTTTTAATGTAAGAAATACAGAATCTCACTTGAAATACTGGGACAAGGCTGCCAGAAGACATATGTAAGATGGCCGTACCAGGTTCATGCTGGAAAAAAATTTTTCCATATTTTATTTTTTTGAAGAAAAATTGAATATGAAGGGTGACGGAGAATTGAATCAAATTTTTCGGAACTCACAGATTCAGATTCCTTGATTTTCTTTTTTTCTACTTATTAAAAAGCAACAAAAAAAGTCATAAATAGTAAGAACTTTTTTTCTATTTTTGGGTTGATAGCGGCAAATTTCCGAGTTCCCATAATCCGAAAAAAAGAAATCAAGAAGAAATCAGGAATCAGGATTCTTCAAAAGCAGTGATAATGAAAAAGAAAAAAAGGTCCTTCATCTCTAGCAACCAAACAAAAAACTTTCTTCATAAATAATACCTTTCTCGACAATCTTCCGTCGATTTTTCGATAGAATTCAACATTTTATCGTACATTGTAACAGTAGAGTTGTCAATGAATGTTAAACTTATGTTGTCACAAAGATATCTTTCGTAAATTGTAACGCCGTTGTTGTTGTTCAGCCATGGTGTTACCTGTAACGTCTATTGAGTGTGATTTAAGTTTCATTATCTACATTGAAGTAGGCTCTTATTGTTTTTTTCAGCTTCTCGAAGATTTCATCAGATTCTTTGTCCAGTTCTTTTGCTAATTCGGACTTGGCAAACTCGATGCCATGTAGAATCGGCCTCAATAGGCGAAACTGAAAAGAATAATATTTGTTTCACCATAAGAACTCACGTGGTCTCTGTAGTTTCCTTTCAGGCGTTCTTTGAGGAACTGTTTGGCCATAGCTTCACAGGATGAATTGTTCACCGCAAAGAGCTTATCCATTTCTGAGATATATCGAGCTGCCTTCAAAGCTGTTTCGAACCCTTTTTCGTCTATGGCACAGCTGAAAATTTCATAGGATTGATTTGAAAAAAAAAGCCAACATCTTTTGGAGGTCGTTTGCTATCTCTTTATGATTGTAGGATGACGCTGCGTGAGTATCCTGCTCGATTGAGAAATGATGTATTTGAAAGAAGCAAAAAATAAACCAAAAAATCGAGGAAAGGACTTCTAAGTTTCTTGGTTTGTTCTTCATACAACTCTCTCAGTTGATTGTCGATTAAGTCATCAAAATGCAGGTTTTCATGACACACGTGCGCGTAGAAGTCTTCACAAGGATCGATATCTTGATCAATATGTCTGTAAAAAACAAAAAAAATAGTTTGGAAATTTTCAGTTATCACTAATTGAAAATTGATGAAAACTAGGAAAAAACTAACTTTCGCAAGAAAGTCCGTACTACTTCCCTATCAAACTGTTCAAGCTCGACAAAATGGAACAGATTCATAGATGCCAGTAAGAACATCAACATCCTGAAAAAAACGTATCTTAAGTAGTTAAAACCATTGATGGGCATTATAAAAGTTCAATTTCAATTTCAATTTTCAATTTATTCAGTCTTCAGAGTAAGATGAAGAAAAATTTCTGCTGAATCATTGTATAATTGAAGAGTTAGTCGTCGGCGCGGGTTACGGTCCACAATAGTTGTCCAATACGCCCCGGAGTGACAGCTAGACGCCCGTCAGCCCTGGACAAGCTGGGCGCCGTACTGTTCCAACATGGTGAAGCAGTTTATTCGCTGGCACTACCAGCGGGCCCACATTATAAAAGTTCACAAAACGAAATTTAATAGTAGGATTCACAGATAATCCAAAAAAACTCTCCATTTTTCAACCATCTATGTTAAGATTTTCCTGTGAAAAATTTCACTTTCCCAAAAAAACTATTCCGTCATAACGTCTCCCAATTAAACCAATTCTGAAGTCTTTTAAGGCACAAGTCTTCGCTTTCTGTTTGACACCACTGATAAATGATAAAGAGTTGTCTTCTTTGAAAATTAACACGTTGCAGGCTGATATAATCGTTTTTCTTGTGAAGTTATCAGCTGTGTTTCGATGCTGCTGACAAACAAAGAATATGCTGTTAATCTAGAAGAATTACTCACGGAGTATTGAGGACATAGCTTTTTCGTTGCCGGCTTGAAAACCTTTTGGTTTTCAAAAAAGTGGAAGAATTGTCCTCAAAATAAAAAATCCCTTGTTTTGTAATAATTTTGTTTGAAACTAGTTGTGAACTGAATTTTTAATTTACTTTCCTTAAGACAAGTTGACTGATGCTATACGATTGAGAACAGCTAACACAAAAATATCTCGATAAAAGTTTGTAAAATCAACAGACAAAAAAAGACGCAATGAAACGATAATATTGAAATGTTTTTGCTTTGTTTCCGTAAGAATGTTTTTTTGAACTTGAGGGGGAGTGCATTCTTTAGTAAACGAATACATTTTTTTGTTTCGATGGAATTCATATTGAAAAAGTCCGACAACTGAGAAAAAAAGTGATTACTAATTTTTTTATGAAACATTCAATATCTATTCTTCCTATTTGTCTGCTACGGGTTTCGCAATTTGGTTTCAAAGTTCTTTCTTTTCTCGCCATCTCATTTTTCAGCCAAAAAAAGAGAATTGTAAAATGTGGGCGAAGCAACTGAAACAATAACTATAGCTCGGAATTTACTCTGACATGCTAATCAAACAATTTTTTTTCCCGTTGCACGTTGCATTTGATTTGGAAAGCGGGGTATAAAAGTGAAAAGGATGGAGGATTCATCACTAGATTCACGGCTCAACTATGTCGTCCAAGGTTTGACTTATTTAAAAATTTTGATTTTTTATTCCGGTGATTGTAGCTCTACGGTCTGTTCGTTCTTGTCGCTTTGATGGCTCTCGTCGCCTATACCTCGGCTGCCGCGGCTTGCATGGATGCTGCTGGTGAGCGACCCTTTGCTAAACATTTCTTTCGTATCAAAAAAATAACGTTGATAACAGAAATCAACCAATCTGCTCAAAAAAAAAAGTGATTTTTGCTCATTTGTCGAATTCTGAATTCCCTTCAAAGTTAGCAATTCAGACGGTCACTGCGCTGTGATGTCCCGTCTCTGCGCCAACAAGAATTTGGCCAGCTACACGTCCAAGTGCCCCAAGACTTGCGGCTTCTGCTAAACGCTTTCAAGAATCAATGGCAGCTCCTGTCAAGTTTCAGCAGTCGTAGCGCCTCAATAAACTTTTCACTCCGCCAAAAAATATCAAACAGTTTTCACTTTTTTCGCCTGATTCACAAGTTTCGTACAATCCTGTAGACCGAATTTCGCCGAGTCGTTCCGCATTCTCACAAAGCTTTTTCGAAATTTTGGACTGGTCCTCCAAAACTTTGGTTAAGATTTGTTTCCCGCAAAAGCCACTTCCATTTTGTTCCAATATCATTTGTCGTCGAGTTTGGAATAAACACTCAGAGCCATTTCCTTTTTGGAACCAATTACAGAAACAAGAGAAAACATACGATGACGATTTTTTTTTTAGCATAAGCACAACACTAAGAAAATGACAAATTTCTTTTCGAATTCCCCTTGCGTTTTGAGGCCTCATCATTCGAATGAACTGTGCGTGGTAGACTTTGTGAGAATTTCTCTTTCATAAAGTTCAGGCAAAAAATAAGGGACAGCATTTTTACGCGGAAACTTGGGGCTAAAAAGCCACTGAAAAACTGAAAACGCTACAATGAAACTTCCTGAGTTCAGAGAGAGAGAACCCCATCATAAAATTCTTAGGTACTTGATAATCCGAAAATCACAAAAAATCTAGAGGATCTGAACTTGAGGCTATTTTCAGTCTAGGCAATAGATTTATAGTAAAGCAAGCAATGGTAAAACGCACTCGAAGCTCCAATTAACAAAAAAAAACGTGTTTATTAACTGTTTTCTAACGTTAATAAACGAAAAATCAATTTTTAATTTGTTTTTCGGTTTCGGAGATTCCATTGATTTTAGGTTTCCGACTATAACTTATAAAGTGAGCTATAGATATCTATTATCTATTCAAAGTTAATTCAAAATGATTACAATTTTTCGTAAGAGCTGTATTTCGTGGACGAACGTCTGGAAGAAAAAAATAATAAAGATTAGACCAATTTTTTTGAAGCTTACGTTTTACCGATCAGAGGGGCGTGTTCATTTATTGTTGTGTTCTAAAAAACATAACTTTTTTTTTGAGAACCTGAAGAGAAAAAACTAACCCTCGAACGAACGACGTGCTCCATGTCTTCAACAATGTCACACACTGCACGAGCTTTCGTTTCTGGCATATTTCTAAGAGGAATTGCTGTTTTAGAACGAATTATTGCGTCCATACCGGTAGAGATAAATAACTATGGGAAGTTGCATGAAAATCAGGGGAATATAAAAGGCTGATGGGAATGTTGTGTTCAGAATCGGATACAGGACCATCATAGGTGTAGAAGAAAGCATGTAGATGAAAATATTCACCTGGAAAACTTCATGAAGTTTTTAGAGTACAAAAAACCTGAGTGACAGCAACTCTTGCGGGTGCGGGAAAAAGCTCCAGAGTGAACAACGACGTCAGAACAGATACACCCGTCGCCAAGATGAGATCGGAACTTGCTTCGCTGATAACCACTGAATTTGGAATTTTTGTCCGTCAACCAGGTCTTGCTTACAGAATACTCTTGTCAAGGTGCTTGGGCCATCAAAGAAAGCAAAGAACTGAGCGACAGCCATCAAAACAGTCTTCAAAAACCTGAATCTCCGAGAAGAACTTATTAATCATTCAAATGAAAACTTACATTAAAGCTGCAGAAAAAAAGAAAATGAATCTTCGGCCTAGGATATCGATAAGAAAACTACCAACAAAGCGAGTTGGAGAGAAAACCAAAGTTAGAATAAAGTTGAGGTTCAAAGACTAGAAAAATTGAAAAATTTCTAAGTAATTTTGTCATACCTGTTCTGCTGAGAAGCCGAGAGAGTTGTGCAATGTAATTCGATAGATTCTTTCCACAGCACTTGGAGTGAAGATTTCGTACAGTTCGAGGGCGAAAAGGATTTTCAGAGCTTCACGTAACGTTTTGTCTTTGTAAACTTGTCGGAAAGAAAGTTTCTCTTTCGCAACCAAATTATTTTCGCGAAGCAAAGAGTTGAAAACTTCTTCTGTAATGCTTTATCATTCAAAGAAATAACTTTGAGATTCACCGAGATCTGCATCTTTGTCCTGATAGAACTTGATGGAACGCTTAGCTGCAAGGTATTCATTTTTCTTCACGAGATATTTCGGCGACTCCGGAAGAATAGAGGCGGCGACGACAAAAGCCAGACACCTGTCGAATTGTTCTTTGTTATAGTCAATTTGAATGAAACTCACAGAATGAAAGACACAATCGGGTATATGAACCATTTTTCGTTTCCGAGAACTTTTGGCGAGCTCACGTAGTACCTGAAAACAGACTGCATTCAAAGGAAATCAGAACTTCTTGCTTTTTTGCTCCCTGATCTCTGGACGGTCTTATCGGTAACGCTTCTTTCATGAATAAAAAAGATAAAAAGATAAAAAACAAAAACGTGTCTTCACGAATGGTCGTATCTTTCTTATCAAATCAACATCGAATATATCTACTGAATTATAAGAAAAATATCAAGAATAAAAAACGAACACTATCAAAGAAACAACGACGTCCATGATAGAATGGAAGGTTGTCGCGAACCCTGAACTCGTTCATTCATTAACACGATCATTTTCAAAGAAAATTGACAGGAACCTCGGTTTTTATCTGCTGCACATTCTCCAATGAACATGGTCGTCACGAACGACTGAATAAAAAAGTTGACCCCGACCAAAATTTGCGAAAGAAAGAAGAGTTCAGCTGAGTTCAGAAAGGCTGATAACACTAAGAAAGTGCTCGTTGCACTGCCGAGAAAAAATCTGAAAAGATATTATAATCACGATCTTTCAATCATTTTTCAAAAGTAGTTAGGCTGACCTCATGTAAACGGCGACAAATTTCCGTCCTCTTGAATCTATCATTGGAACGACGAAAAATAGAGATATAATCATTCCGAAAGTCATTGCTATAGGGACACTCGCGGACATAAATGCAATACTCAAATAGATTGGTTTTCAAATGATAATGATAAAAATCCCTAACTTGGTAGTCGAAGCCTCAGCGCCATAGCGTAGAAGAGTTTTAGCAAAAATATCGTTAAATTGAGCCGGAATAGTAGGAAATAACATGAATAAAAAATTAGAGTACATTCCCAATACAGAAAAAGTGAGAACAGTATACAGTAATCTGCCCGAAATCTTCATTTTGGAGCAAATAAAAAGTTGCAAACCGTCGTTATCGCAACTTTCTGCGCTCATAAAAACCCTGTTCTTATAGGCAGTTCAAATCTTAAACAAAAAAACCCGTGAGCAAAGGCATCAAACTACTGATCAATTTTCGGTCTCTTTTCTTTATGTTGCAATATATTGATAGGCCCAACAGTGCCACGGAAAGTTAGATAAAAATTAAGTGTCAAAAAGATCAAAAAAACGTTTGAACTTGTTTTCAAATAGCTCATCAAAAATCAAAAAAAGAAATTTTTTTACATAGCGCAGATTTTCCAAATTTTTGATTTTAAAAAGACCTTGGAGAAGGAGTGGATCAAAAATAACTGACGAGCGAAAACGTTTTTTTAAAAACTTTCTGCAAGAAACCAATACAAAAGTATGAGCTTTCAAACATTTATTGCAGTTCAATCAGGACAATAAAAAAAGTTCTGGTCCAATTATTGTGCTTCGGTGAATGTTATGTACAAATTCTCAAGTTGTGCGTTTACAATAATTCTCTGAGCGCTTCCCAATCTGGAGCAGTTACTGTACTTGCCTTAAAAATTTCTATATGTGATATAAAAATAATATCTACTTACCCTTGGTCTTCTTGGCTCTCGGATAACCATGTTCTGCAGATCAGTATAACTTTTCGCCTAAACAGAAATTTTTCCACTTTTTTTTTGTATCCAGTACACCTTGATGCGAATCAATGGGCTGTATTCGTACATTGTTGTGGCCTTAATTGTTTTTTTTCAGAAACAAATAACGTTAAGAACAAGCTTCTATATATCGGAAAAGCCAAATGAAAAATTGTGCAAGCGGGAATAAAGGCACTAACTCTGGAACGGACATCGCTATCTAATTCAGCAACAATATCACAAACAGCTCGTGCCTTTGTTTCAGGCATTCGTCTAAAATACATTCTTCAATATTTCCGATTCATTGTGAAGTGCGTTTACCTGTGAAGGAAGAATATGAAGAAGGGTTGAAGGATCATCAAAGGGACGTAAAAAGCTGGCGGGAAAATTGCATTCAAAATTGGATACAGGGTAACCAGTGGTAGAGCAGAAATCATTGAGAGCAACACGTTGATCTGAAATCTTTCACAGGTTTCACTACGATTTAATTTTTGTACAGTCTTCAATTTTGGTTCTTTCTTTTTTCATATTAAATAAGAGAAAACGTAGATTGAAATTTGCAAGCTGAGTTGAAACTTTGACATACAGTAGAAAAATGGGTGAGTTTTTTTATTTGGTTTTTTCGTTTATAACTTTGTTAAAAATATTTAAACCTAAAGTTTCGAAAAAGCAAATCGTAGAAGTTTGGAAGAAGATCCCAATTTTGGACACACTTATAGAGACGATGTCTCAGAAATGCAAAGCTGTTATCAAATCCAAAAGCTATGCTACGGAGTATTAAATCTGTTTTACTTAATTTTTTGATTCGAAGTCTTCTATATCAATTTACGGGCTTTGTTGAATTTTTATCTGTTCATTTAATTTTTGCGGTTTTGAAAATTGTTCAAAAAATACAATTTTTGAAGTTCATTTTTGAAATCGGTTCAAATCGGTTATTTGTCCATAACATCAGTTTACTTGGTTGGTTAAAATTTCAGATTGATATAATTGTTTTCGAAAAAGTTACGGACGAAAAAACAAGAAAAAAACTCACCATTTCCCGCTTTTTTATGTTAGATTTAAGTGTGTATCTAGAAAATAACCTGTTGTAAATGATCGTAATTACTCCGAGATTTGGATAATAATTCAACACCTG
This sequence comes from Caenorhabditis auriculariae, assembly GCA_904845305.1. Taxonomy (NCBI): domain Eukaryota; kingdom Metazoa; phylum Nematoda; class Chromadorea; order Rhabditida; family Rhabditidae; genus Caenorhabditis; species Caenorhabditis auriculariae. Next base: position 2,061,325 of record CAJGYM010000002.1, on the reverse strand, counting down.
ATTCTTACTAGATTTATTATTTTGAGAGTGAACGCTTTGAACTCAAGGACGCTAAATATACATTTTTTTGTGAAAAACTGTTTTCCGAGACGATGAATAAGTCTAAATTTGTTAATAAGCTATCTAGCTAAATCATGATTTGAAAATAACAGTTAAAGAGTTAATGTCTAAGAAAAATTTACTTGTGCTACGGAAACCCGCGCAGCTGGAGGGAAAAGCTCCACAATCAAGAGAGTCGCGAGGGCGCTGATGCCAGTAGCCGTTATCAATTCCGACAGAGCTTCACTGACGATTACTCAAGAAGGACACATTCAACAATCTGAAATAATCATCTACCCACCCAAGATTCTAGTAAGAGTGCAAGGACCATACTCAAACGCAACAAACTGCGCGAAAGCCATTATCAAAACTTTCAGATACCTAAATTTAAAAAGAAGCTTGATATAGAAAAGCAAATTTACATAATTGCTCCAGCCATATAAACAACAAATCTTCTGCCAACGATGTCAATGACGTAGCTCCCGACAAATCTTGCCGGAGCAAAAATCAATGAGGTGAAAAAGTTAACATTGAGCGACTGGAAAGAAATTGAAGCTGAGGAAAAATATTACATCCAACTTGATCAACACTTAGTCCGAGCGTATTGTGCAGAACCACCGTGTACATTCTTTCCACTGGGACCGGGGAGGTCACTAGGAATAACTGGACAGCGATCACAATCTTGAGGGCTTCTCGCAAAGTTGGATCCGTGCAAACTTCCCTCAAGCTGATTTTCCCGCTTTTGGTCAGATTATTTTCCCGGACAAGAGCTTCATAAACGCCAACTGAAAAAAATGAATAGTTCCGAAATGAAAGAAAGCTACCGAGATTTGTTTCTCTGTCCTGATAGAAACGAATGGCCAGTGCCGCCGCACGATGTTCATTTTTACGAACGAGCCATTTCGGAGATTCCGGTAGTCCAGCTGTAGTCACGAACAGAGCTAAGGACCTAAAGTTTTATTTTTGATTTTTTTTTCTAATTTGAACCTTCTCACATGAAAAACGAAGCGAGAGGGTATATGAACCAACTGTCGTTTCCAAGAACGCTTGGCGAGCTTGTCGAATACCTTAATTTGATTTCTACTCTTTTTATTGAGGAATTCCTCCTGAATATGTAGTTTAAAGTTTTCTTTAAGTTTACTGAGAAAAACCTTCGTAAGTTCAAAAAGCAGCTTGATGAGAAATTGGGAATGATTAAGAGAATAGTTGTGAAAAACTAAAAAAAGTTTAATTTACAAAAAGTGTGAACGGTCATCAAAAAAATTAAGACTTCTAAATGAGCCTCACAATTTTTTTGATAGAGTCGAGGTGGACTTGATTTTCAAAAATTGATGAATTAAAATTTTTCGAGGTATCCATAAAAAAATCACGCACATAACTAACGAGGCAAGGACGTCGCACACAATCAAAGTTGTTGTAGCAAAACCTAAAAAAAGGAAAAATTATTTTAACATCTCCGTTTTTTTCATATATTTTTGACTTTGCATGAGTTACCTCAGTGTTTTGTTTTTTATCTTTTTGGAGATAACAGAAAGTCACAAAATGATAAGAAATGAGCAAAGATGGAAATCATTCGTTATATTGCCTAAATGAAAAAATAAATTCTCACCTCGGTTTTTGTCAGCCGCGCATTCACCGACGAACATAATGGTGACAATTAAGCGGATCGGATAGTTGCAGCCTACCAAGATTTGGCCCACAAAAAAAAACTCTGCTGAGTTGAACTGCGCGGCTAACAATTGGAAAATACACGAGGAACTACCAATGAAAAATCTGAAAAAGTTGTTTTCGGCCTCAATATTTAGCAGCGTGTTGAATTAATTATCAACACGCAACTCGAATCTAACTTGATTTTCAGCTTGATTGCGAAACCAGAAAAAGGTGTTTTTAAACGATTCTTCCCTCGATTTTATCAACAGAAATTGTGAAACGCACCTCAGAGTCACACAAACAAACTTTCTCCCTCTAGAGTCCATAAGAGGTACAATGAAAAATATGCAAAACAGCATCCCAAAACCCATAGAAGTGGCGATTAAAGACGAAACAATGGAAACCCTTCAAAAATTGCCCGTTTACTCAGAGAGATACAATAACTCACATTGCAGTTGTTGGTTCAAACCCGTATCTCATCAGAGTTTTCGAGAAAATAGTGTTGAGTTGGCCAGGAATTGTTGAAAACAAGAGCATTTGGAAGTCAGAATACATTCCAAGTACGGAGAAACAAAAAACCGTATACAGCAAATTCGAAGAAATCGTCATTTTGAAGCAGCACAAAACCGGCGCTCAGAATGTTTGCCGCATAGACCCTTTTTCTTATCGCTAAGTTTTGCAAATCGAACTCTGAGCTGGTTCAAATTATCACCAAAAACAAAATATTGCGATTTTTTAATGCAAAATTGGAATTACAAATCGGAATTACATTTGAATAAAGTCGTCGTTCGACGGCAAAGAAAACTTTCGATTTTTTCATCTGATTGTTCTTCTCGGTTTTTAACGTCGTAGGTTTTCATTTAAATGAAGTTCAGTTTTTTTGTTTCAAATGTAATCTGCATGTGAAAAAATGTGCGAAGCGTTTCTAAAACAGCGAAACGGACTTTTTGAACTCAATCCCCTTCTGTTTGAATACACGAGCCTAAATCTACTCAACTTGTGTGTGTTTCTAATAGGAAAAAAAACAACAGAAGTCTTCATTCCGAAAGCGAAAAAAGACAAGAGAGGAGAAAAAAAGACTCAGCGGTGGCCCAGCCGACAAGTAGCCACAGCAGCAGCCTCGGCACGACGGCCCGCCAGGCCTCACGCAAGGCCAACGCAGCAGCAGAAGCAGCGGCTTGCGCCTCGTTCTTAGCCACCCACGGCGGCAAAGGAAGAGCGGGCGGCCAGACCGCACGACGCAACTGAAAGATTTTCCGATTTGTGAAAATGACGCGGTTTTTGACAAGTTTATGATATCCGTTTTTGAGATAACTGCTCAACTAGCAGTGTCCTAGTTTCTAATGGACATCTTTCCACTTTTTCTTCAAAAACAAGAGCAATCGGAAAATTCAGAGATGCACACTTCGACCGTCTAAGACTTCGACATCGAACTTCTAGTTCTGTAGGCTGCTGAGTGGAATATGCTCCCTCCTCTTCCAGTGAGTTCCCATCTAAAAACTGTTTTGTCAAAAAAAAAAAATAAAAAAGTTTTTCTAATAACTTTCTCTCTCTTCTCCGATCTGTTTGACCTCAGCCCAAAACTTTCGGATATCATAAGTTTGTCAAAAACCGCTTCATTTCACAAATCGGAAAATTTTTCAGTTGCGTCGTGCGGTCTGGCCGCCCGCTCTTCCTTTGCCGCCGTGCGTGGCTAAGAGCGAGGCTCAAGCCGCTGCTTCTGCTGTTGCGTTGGCCTTGCGTGAGGCCTGGCGGGCCGTCGTGCCGAGGCTGCTGCTGTGGCTACTTGTCGGCTGGGCCACCGCTGAGTCTTTCTTTCTCCTCTCTTGTCTTTTTTCGCTTTCGGAATGAAGACTTCTGTTGTTTTTTTTTCCTATTAGAAACACACACAAGTTGAGTAGATTCAGGTTCGTGTATTCAAACAGAAGGGGATTGAGTTCAAAAAGTCCGTTTCGCTGTTGTGGAAACGCTTCGTCATCGTTTTTACAGATGTGAAAATGGTTCTGGCGATTAATCAAAAGTCGAAAGGGCTTAATATTTCGTAGAATTGATACGGGTATTTTGTATAATCATAGAAAAGAAACAATCCTTTTTTATCGAAGATTCCTGAAAAATGTGGCAGTGCTCTACTAGTCCACTTCTTCAGGCTGTTCTTTGAGCAATTTTTGTTTTCACTCGGTGTTCATCTGATTTGTCAAAATTGGTATTCTGCAGAAGCTGGTTTCAACGACGGCTATTTTTCTATTATCAATAAATAAAGGCTAGAGCTCATATGAGCCGAAAAAATCATCATAGTGAGCTCTACTTCCTTTCAGGGTTTTCGCTAAAAGTTGTGAACATCTTCTTATTTTTGTGCATGATTTTTCAGTGCGAGGGAACGAAACAAGTTGCTTGACGTTCGATCTACAAAAACGCAAAAACTAAAATCAACATGGCTAAAGTTGTGGGCTCGAGCTGAATACAGCACAAAAAGAGATGAGAGGAACAATCGTGGGTTGGAAGTCTGGAGTTTTGTGTTGTTTGTTGTGTTCGCGTGCACCTGTGAGCATTGGAGGCATGTTCCAGACGCGATGCGCAGGCCATTGTAACGCATAATTTTGATTTGTAACGATGTTAGGAGGATCAGGCCAAGCTGGCGGCGGCTCTCAGGTGGCGCGTCCCTGTATATTAATGGCCGTCGACGCGGTGTAATGCACTTTATTCTCGCTGGAGGGACTTGCACAGGAATATATTGCGCCTAATTTCACGACAAATTGCGCGAAGCTATTGGCTCTTCTGTTTTTTTAAAAGTGTTAGCAGCGGTTTTTTTTTTTGAGGTGGCATATTTTGTCATTATGTGTCATTCACTTTGGTTTCAGGCTGTCTTGTCAGACGTCGCTCAGGTGTGTCATTTTTTTCCTAATCTTTGTGTAGGTCAGACGTGGGGTTTCCCGTGAGTTTGTTGCTTCTCTGCAGCCCGGCGGAGACTTTGATTAATCTCTTCGATGGTCCCGTCTCCTTGGATTTTTCGTTTTCTTATCATTTTTACGCTTCCATCGAACGTTTCTTTGATTTCTATCAATGATTTCAGCTTTTAGTTCGATTCACTTTTCTTTTGCAGAAAATTGAAATTCTGTATGTGTGAATAATTATTTTTCACTAGATTCACAAGGAACAATTGTTATTCTAAATCTTCTAATTTTTTTTTACACATATTCTCATAAGATTCAACAGCTTTTTGAAATATTTTCGTTTTTCAAACACTAAAAAAAAGTTACATGGGGGTCCAAACTGTCCAAGAAAGTTTTTATTTATGATATATAATCAGCATGTTGCTAAAACGACTTTCAAAACTTCTCACGTGAGCTTTTGGGCTGTTTTACTTTCGGAATTTTTTTTCATAACCATGAAAAAACACGAAACGCAAGAAAAAGCTAGGAAAATTGCGCTACGTTTTTGTTTTTGAAATTGGATCTCCGAAGCACGAGATGATCCGCCTTGATCGTGAATTTCCAGCCACACGCTGCGATTTTCGAGTCGATTCTCTGTCCTATTAGCTCAAATGATTGCTTCCGCCTTTTGATTGCATCTTTTAGCATTTCGCTTTGAAAGTTGACTTCTTCATTAATAAAAATTAAAAATTTTTCAATCAGACTTTTTCAACCTATTTTTTGCCTCTCGTCTCCTTCGATTTTGTTGAACTTCCTCTTCGAGAAATGTTTTTTGCCAGACACTCTTTTGTCATGTGTTTTTGTTTTGATAGGGTATGTTAACATAACTCTTATTTCTGACAGCTTGAAGGATTTGTGAGCACTCCTTCGCTGAAGTTATGAAAACTGATGGAAATCAGTTGCTGTTGGTGCCTTGAAGGAACTCGGATAGTTATCGAAGACGAGGAGCCTGGCGAGGACAACGCGAGCTCCTACAAGTGTTTCAGAAGTGACGTACACGTTAAGGTGAACTAATTTCTCATAATTCAACAATGGTTTTTCTGGCCTTGGCTTACATGTCGAGCGGTCATCATTTTCTAGCCATTCCGTTTCGAAAGCGTTTTCAAAGTTTCTTTTGAAAGGCTTGCTATCTTCTCAAAAGCTTGAGTTTTCGATCAGTGCAAGGAAACCCCGAGGGTCTGGTATTTTTAAAACATCCTTGAAACTCGAACTCACCCGTTCCCAAAATTCTTTTTTTACTTCTTCATCTCTGTCGCTTTCTATACCTCGAGATTTCAGAAAGCCTGCTTTTACGTGGGCGTCTCGGCTCTTATTGTATGCGCTTTCTCGACGGTTTGTATGTTTTTCGGGGTTTATACGGTTAATTTGTGGCTCGACATTGTCCTCATCATTCTGAACACGGTGAGTCAATCGAAATCTGATACAAAAAACAAAGACTGGGTTTAAGATTGTGTCATTAATCATGTTTATTGGTTTATACTATGACATGGCTTTTTTGATTTTACCTTTTATAGTATCAGAGGTTTGTCATTTTACTCATTTCCTATCAAAAAGTTTTTTTCCAGATTTTTCAGTGTGCTGCATTTTTCATGTTGGCCAACTACACTCTTTATTATACTATTACTTTCAAAAAACAAAAATTTTATCAAAAATTTGGTTAGATAGTGTTTATCCAGCTATTTCAAATGTTATTTATTTGCAGATCAAATGTTGATGGTGATATCAATATATCTGGGGATTGTGATCTGCGCAGGCGCCGTTTGGGCCGCTGCCAAGTGTTACCATTTTCTGCGGAAAAAGAAACAAGGACTTTATAGCAATGCTGGACCGAGATGCATGTGGGCATAGTTGGCTCAATCCAAAACTATAAATCCAACCGAAGATACTCATTTTCTTTAATTTTCCTGCCAATACCTTTCATAAACAATTTGTTCTCTGCAAGCTAATTTTTATCGGACACATCTGAAACTGGGAATGCTTCAAAATCTGTGGACTTCAAACTGCGAAATTGTAAAGAAAAAGCTGTGGTTTTTTTATTTGTCTTTCCATTTTCCTGAAAGCTTCAACCTGTAAAATTTTCTAGAAGTTTAGAACAGATGCTGGAAAGTTATGAATATTGAAAGAAATCTAGACAGGTACGTGAATGCATTATTATGAAATGAAAAAGAGGAAAGAAAAAAACTATCACATGGAATAATCTGCCATTTCGGGAAGACATTATTCGTTTTTTATGGTTTTCTTTCAAGAAGTTTCAAAAATGAAAAGTCGAGAACCATTATCCACTACAAAAACTTTTATTTGAACAACTTTTTCTATAGAAATAACAAACTAGGGTACAAAAATAATTATGGAAGCACATAAGATTCACAGAATTATGACTATTCAAAGCTTCAGTTGGCGGGCGAGAGCGCATCCACACCGGGAAGAACTTTGCCTGCAAATAGATCAAACTACTATGTTCCCAATTAACGAAATTACCTTCAAGGAGTTCAAGAGAGGCTCCTCCACCGGTCGAAACATGCGAGACTTTGTCCTCCGTCTTATACTTCTTGGCAGCGGTCGCTGTGTCACCTCCACCTGAAAAAGATCAATTTAAATGAGACTTCAGAAGACGGATATCACCAATAATTGTGATAGCTCCGCTCTCGGTAGCTTTCACAACGGCGTCCATCATGGACTTGGTTCCCTCTGCGAATTTTTCCCATCTTAAAAAATGAGTTTTCCATGGTAGTAAAATGGTATTTTACTCAAAAACTCCTGCTGGTCCGTTCCAAACAATAGTTTTAGCGCGACTGATAGCTTCAGCAAACTTCTTAGAAGATTCCGGTCCAACATCCAGACCCATGAATCCTGGAAATAAGCAAACTTATAGTCAATATTCCTAAAACTAACCGTCTGGAACGCCTTCATCGGCGGAAACAACTTTCGAAGAAGTGTCCTCGGCAAACTTCTCGCCGACGACAAAATCGACAGGCAGGTGAATTTTCACGTTCTTTTCTTTGGCCTTTTCAAGCAATTCGTTCACAATTTTTGCTCCCTGCAAGAGTTTTTTGTAAACTAATAAACACGAGATTTTGTTCCACTTCTTCATCGTACAATGAGTTGCCAATTTTGACATTGTTGGCAACCTTCAAGAAAGTGTACGCCATTCCACCGCCAATGATCATTTCGTCCACCTGGAGTAATTTTGTTCCAGATGTTATTTCAGGTTTCAAAAACATACCTTGTCCAGCATATTTTTGATGAGTTGGATCTTGTCGGCAACTTTGGCTCCTCCGAGAATCGCCAAAAAGGGACGCGCAGGATTATTTAAGGCCTGTAGTTTTTTTTTCAAACTGTTTTTCCTTATAGAAAGGACGATACCTTGTCAAAATAGTTTAGCTCGTTTTTCATCAAGAATCCACACGCTCGATCGTCCAGCTTGACTCCCACCATAGAACTGAAAATCAAAAGTTAATCTGTAGTTGCATTCTTCTGACCTGTGAGCACGATGGGCTGTTCCAAAAGCATCGTTGACATACACGTCTCCCAGTTTGGTGAGAGATTCGCGGAACTTTTCGACGTCTTCTGGTTTGGCTTTCACCTAAACAAGTTTTTTTCCAATGAATTTTTTTTTCAGCTGGAATTGTACAAATTCAGCAATAGTTCATTCAATCATATTTCATCATTATTTTTTTGCTGCCGTGAGATCGTAATCACACAAATTTTAATTTTTTTTACAATTTCCAAAAAAAAAGACATTGTTATTTTGTGTAGGCGCGATTTTGCCCATGATGAATCGGTTAAAAAAAAATTGTTTCCTACCAAGCGACTTTGCGTTTCAGTTATTCATTTCGTTCAAAAATTTATTGCATTTTTCAGAACTTGCTTGAAAGCTGTTGGATACCTTTTCTCCAGCCTCATTGACGCCTTTTCCTTCTTCCTCGAGATGATAACGAAGGTTCTCGAGGAGGATGACAGTTCCGTCCTGCTGTGTTTCGCAACCCTTGACGACTTCATCTCCGACGCATTCCTCGAAGAAAACGACATCCCTGTAGATAATTGTATAATAAATACTTCTTGGGATTTTTCACTTGTTGAGAAGTTTTTTCAGCTCCTCTACAACCGGCTTTAATGTGTACTTGTCCTGTCGGCGACCGTCGGGACGTCCCAAATGTGACATCAAAATTACAGACTTTGCACCATTTTTAAGCGCGTGCTGGAAAATAAAAAATCATTTTTTGAAAATTCAGACTATTTCTATTTGTTTTGAAAATAAATATATACCTCGATTGATGGGAGAGCTGCGACAATTCGCTGGTTGTTGGTGATTTTTCCTTCTTTCAAAGGTACGTTAAAGTCAACGCGAATGAGCACGCGTTTTCCTTTCACATCAAGCTGAAATATCAGAGTTTCAACTGCAGAAAAAATATTGATCAGAACCTTGTCAATGGAAAGTTTGTTCAAGGAACTCATCGTTAGTCGTAGAGCCGTTCGAAAGGAAATCTGGAACATTATTTCTGTTTTTCAGGTAATAATCAGAACAACGCATCGAATGAACACGCGTTTCCGTTATATAGTTCTAAAAACCAGTTTTTTTCAAAATTCACGAGAACTATGTTTTGATTATTTCAAATGTACATGACTCTAGCTCGATTTTGGTTACTTTGTCCATTAGAGCTTCAAAATATCAATGTTATAACAAAGTTGACGAAGCTATATTCAAGAGCTACCGACTCTGATTAAGACTTCAAAGCGTCCAATATTCAGTTAAAAAGGTAACTTTTACCAAAATAACCTTACAATGGTGTCATAAAAATTGGAGGAAATTTCGAGGGGTACGAAAAGAAGGTGAGTGAGCTTCAACAAAAACAACTAAAAGATTTGGTCAAAAAGAGTCTAAAATGTTTGCAAAACAGAAGAAATTTTGGAAGAAAGAGAAGAGAAGGTCCAAAACGGACGAAGAAAACTGCATTGATGTGGCCATGTTGTTTACAACTGCCGTTGCACTGATATATCGAACCGCTGGCCTCTCGAGCGCCGCGAAAAACTCGCGCTGCCTAGCGGTTGTAGAGCAAAAAAAAAGAACGAGTCGATCGATGCGAATGAATTCTCAAAACCTCATCGGCGTTTTTAAATAATGATAGAAAAAAAGTTCATTCAACAATGTTTTTTTCTCAGATTAAGGAAAATTAATTTTTTTCTAGCTCTGACCTTGAGTTTGTGCACTGGAAAAAAAGGATGCCAGTCTACACTTTTTAAAGGATAGATATTTTGTTATTATTTGATATTTATTTCCGATTTGCAGGTTTTTACTAAACGAAAACTCAGAAAAATAAAAAAATATTGGAACAGGTGATAATTCAAAAATGTTTGTTACCAAATTTGCTGCAAGTTACGGAGTCAACTCTTGAGTGACCCTTTGAAGTAGTCCAAGCGAAGGTAACATTTCGAGCTGGGATAACCATGCAATTATTTCGCTTTCATCTTTTTCAAATTTTATTTCAAATAGTAAAAAAGCAAATATCGAAAAAGTACTTTAAAAAAAACAGAAAAAAAACGAGAAAAAAATGCAAAAATTTCTGATTATGAGATCTTACTAACAAGAAAAATATCGTAAATGAAACCCAAGAACAACTTGAAGAGAATAGATAAACAAGTGATATCAAAAAACCAAACACCAACTGCGGAAAAAAATATTTACATCATAAAGTCGTATGGTTGCGCGCCTTTGGTGCACACACTTCAGTGAAAAGCCACATACACTGGTCTCCTCTCGCCTCGCATTTTCTCCACTTTTGCATTGTTCAAAGTAGTTTTTTAGCGTTTTCTTTTCTTTTCTAATGTATTTATGAATCAATTTTAAGTGAACACAAGTTTTTAAAAGACTCTCGGTGCTCCTCATCACATTTTATTGTTATTTTTCTGTTCTTTTGTTCTTTTTTTGCCCAATTTTTGTATAAAAGTGTTTGTTTCTTAATTTTTTTCCTCTTTGTTCCGCATTCCAATTTGCAAAGTTATCAATATGAAATAATCTTGTTAACTTTAGGTATGCCTGGAGAAGTTGTTCAAGTGAACAACAAAGGGCTAATAGTTCGTTCTCCGGATCCCAGCAACTACGGCGCCGTCGCGGTAAGTTCTCATACCTTACTTTTAGTATGAATTGATTTTTTTATATTTCCTTAATACAGACTTTTTTTTCATAAAAAGAGCTTGATCAAGCGGATAATTTTTTTATTTTTTTCTGAGAAAAACAGTTAGCAGTCTTTTTACAGATGGATTCCAACATCAACAACGACATTCAAAACAGTTCCAATGCTCCTCGGGAAGTCGTGGCTCAACAATCTGAAGCTAACTACCGAGGACCGGGGGTAAACTTTTTTTAATTTTCATTCTTTCAAGTATTTCCTAGTTTTCTTTTGATATTCGTTTATCAACATAGAAACTTTGAATTCCAATTTTTTTTTTCCTAAATAAAAAGATTTTTGGCTCTCTTTCAATACCTTGAGTCAAAGTTTTTCTGTTTCGCTCATGAAGTTAAAAAAATTAGATATTACTAGAAAGTATCATATAATTAAAAAAATGTTTTTTTATCATAATAATAACAAACATAAACAAGCAAGAACTTAGCACTACGAAGTCAAGCAGGTAAACTCAGACGTTTTTAAGAGGTCGGACATTTTGTGAAGAACACATTTCTAAACTACATACCTTTTTTTATCGATTCCTAGTTTGGTTTAAGGATAAAAAAACCACGGGGCTAAACGTAAAATTTTTACCAACTGTTTTCAATCTTTACAATTTCATTTGCAAAGCATATCAAAGAAAAATAACGGAAGTACTTTTTAAGATATTTTTTTCTCATTTTTTTAATAGCTTGTGGTACTAAAAAAATTTTTGAACTTTTTGTACATGGATTTGGTAACCGCAGAGTTTGGAGTTTTATATTCTCAAGATTCATTTAAGTACAAGTTCAATAACCATCACCAATTCTGAGTAGCTGTTGAAAGTTATTCCCGAATAGCGGAAATATGTCGAAGGTAGCCACTAAGTAATAAATTTTAATGGAGAACTTGAATGATTTTTGTACAAATTTTAGAGCAAATAATCTGCCTAACGAATTTTCGAAAGTTGAATCATTAAAAAATCGTTTCAGGTGGCAGCTCACTACGGAGCAACTGCCGATACGCACGCTCCTTCCGGTGATTCTTTGATTGAATTTTTTTTTCAACGATCGAATTATTCAGAAGAGAGCCAAATAGAAGAAATGGAACTGAAATACGGCGCTAGTCACGTTATCAATCTGTTCGTGCCAGTTTCTCTGTGCATGGCTCTTGTCGTGTTCACGATGAATACGGTTACTTTCTACAATCAGAACGATGGCCGTCACTTGTAAGTACACCAATGAGAAAATGAATAGATAAAGGAGAAATTCAGGTTGTACACGCCATTCGTAAAAGATACAGACAACGCGGGCGAAAAGGTTCTCATGTCCCTTGGAAACGCTTTGGTTATGCTGTGCGTCGTTGTTTTCATGACAGTCATCCTCATCATTTTCTACAAATACAGATGCTATAAGGTTTATTATTTTTTTTTATGAAAGTAGGGCTATTTTTCAAGTAATGAGTTTTAATTTTTTCGAAAAATCAGTTTTACGATAAAACGTAATTTTTTTCAAGTATCAAGTTATTCTTGGAAATCAAAAAACTTTTACAGCTCATTCACGGGTGGCTGATTGTGAGCAGCTTCTTGCTCCTCTTCCTCTTCACTGCCATTTACTTACAGTAAGCTCACACTTATCTTCTTATTTTTCTAATCCAATAAATGTTCAGAGAAGTGATGAAAAGCTTCAACGTGTCGATTTCGGTCATAACTGTTGTTTTCTTTCTGCTCAACTACGGCGCACTTGGCATGATTTGCATTCATTGGAAGGGCCCTCTCAGACTTCAGCAGGTTTTTTCTATCAATTCAAAACTCAATTAATCTTTCCCACTTTCAGTTTTACCTCATCACAATGTCCGCTCTAATGGCCTTGGTGTTCATCAAATATCTCCCCGAATGGACGGTTTGGTCGGTTTTGGCTGTGATTTCGATCTGGGACCTTGTAGCTGTTCTTGCACCCAAGGTAAAGCTGAAAAAAAAAAACAAATGTAATATATACTTTCCAGGGACCCCTTCGGATTCTAGTTGAAACAGCTCAAGAGCGTAACGAACCAATCTTCCCGGCACTGATTTACTCTTGTGAGTTTTTTATTTTTTATTGTCGTAAGAAAGATTTAGAAATGAAAAAAACATATGCTTTATTGCCTTTTTCCAAGAAAAAAAAACCTTTGATTAAATGAAAAATTAATGTGATAAGATTACTTCAAATTAACAAGAAGTTGAAGTTGAAAGTTCTTTTTTAGCTGGAGTTCTTTACGCCTACACATTGTTGATCCCGTTAATTGGAACCATCGAAGCTCCCGAAGCTTCTGAACCTCCGACACCGCTTGCTGATACAGGTACACACTTTTCTATTTAAAAACATGGACATTGGTTTATATCTTATACTGAAACTAGAATTGTACTAGAGAAAAAAGCGGCCAAAAAGTGAAGATTCCGCGTTCAAGAAAAACTTTGAAACACTTTTCTCAACATTTAAGCTGGTTTCATGGGAAGTTTTGAAGGACTTGAACCTTCACAATTAGTCGCAAACAAGGTTCCAAAAAAAATTTCCAAAGTAATTTTCAGAAGCCCCTGGCCCGTCCTCGACTCCTACTGCAGGATCACCACCAACTGCTCGCAAACGAAACAAAGTCAAGAGAATCCCTCAAAAAGTAACGCTCACAAGCAATCAGCAGGAAATCGTGAGGTTTGTTTATAGCATATGAAACTTGAACTGAGAAAACTTCTTCAGGAACAGGTCGCCAGAAGTGATTGTAAGACAGCGAACCGTCGCTCCAAACGCTCGGAACCAACCTCAGGCACGCTTGGTTCATGAAGAAAGTGAGTAATTTCTGTAAATGAATGTCAATTTTTCCGGGGTTTCAGAAGGCGTAAAGCTTGGTCTTGGCGACTTCATCTTCTACTCAGTGCTCTTGGGCAAGGCCTCTTCTTACTTCGATTGGAACACGACTGTCGCCTGCTACGTCGCCATTCTCATCGGCCTCTGTTTCACTTTGCTGCTTCTCGCTGTCTTCAAAAGAGCTCTACCGGCCTTGCCTATTTCCATTTTCGCCGGCTTGGTTTTCTACTTCTGTACTCGCTGGATCATCACCCCTTTTATGAGCGAAATTACCAGAAGACAATGGATGTTCTGAATTTTTTAGCTTTTCTTTTATTTTCCATATCGTTTTGCTTCACTTTTCCCTTATTTCCCACTTGTGCAAAGTCTGCTCATTTATCTGTCTGAGCGTTTTTGATCTCAATTTTTGAACTTTGATTCAAACTGGGTACTTCCCTCTTGTCATATGTTTTGATCTTGCCGCAATGGCTTTTTTCTTTCTTTAAGTCTGTGCCAAGTATGAATATCAAAGCTTTTGCGAAGGGTGTTTATAATAAGTTTTTTTGTTTTGACAAGTTTCTACCTGTGCTTCAGTCAAAAGTTTCCCATCGTTGTTCCTTTATTAAATTTCTGTGCGTTATTTTAATAAATTTTCTTGATAGGGAAGTGTTGAGAAAATGTTTGTAAACAAAAAAAAAGCGGTATCAACCGTCAAATGAATGATTACTTGGTTGCGTTTTCAAAGCTACTAACAAATTAAAAACATTTCTGGTAAAGTGAAATGACGAGTTCAAAGAACAAAAATAATACCGATAAGAACGATCGCTATCTTGTAGTCTACTCCTCTGTTCTTCAGAACCAATAAAAAATTGTTGTTTCAAGGAGAATGCGTTTATTTGGAACATTACTTCAAAGACTTTCTCGCCAGGCGATGCCACTCCAAGAAAAAATCCTACGCCTCGAATCAGTAGAACTTTTGGCACGTTACGAGGTTCGGCTTTAGTATTTCATTTGATTTTTTTGAAACGATTTTGAGACTTATAACCCAGACAGAAGTTTTTCGATATCGAAAAAAAGCTGGCGTCCAGCAAAAACAATGAACGTTACACATTTGTTTAAACTAGCCTGCTATCACTGGCGGCACGTCTTATCGCCAATATCAATGTCAGGACACACAACCTGAAGGATCCTCGTTAGGCACAGCGGTCGCACTTCATGGCGCCCCAGGCTCTCACAAAGACTTCAAGTACATCAGAAGCTTTCTCGAAGAGAGCGGAATCCGCTTCATTGGCGTCAATTTTCCTGGATTCGGCGAGACACCCAGTAAGTCTTGAGAAATATTTTGATAAAAACTTTCCATCTTTCCAGAGCTACAAGAAGAAAAATGCTCAAATGAAGAACGGCAGAAGTTTGTGAACGCTTTGATGGATGATCTAAAAATTAATGGAAAGGTTTTATAAAATTAAAATTGTAACCAAAGAAAATCCCAAAATCGTTTTGGTCGTTTTCATTGGCCATAGTCGTGGATGCGAAAATGCTTTGATGTCAGCAGTAGAGAGAAATGTAAGTTTTTTTATTTTCTTACATCAAAGCTCCAATTTTTTTCTATTAGAGCGATGGAGTTATTCTGATCGCTCCCATTGGACTCCGACTTCACAAAGGAATGAAACCCCAATTTATCATCAAAGGATTACTTTTCACTCATTCGATATTGCCGAAATGGCTTGGTGACTGGTTTTTTCTCCAATGTGAGAGTTTATCTAGAAAAATCATTAATTAGACGAATTTACAGTTTACAAAGCACTGAGCTTCAAAATCAGTTCTGGGGAAATTGCTCATCGGTCACTGACCACAATGGACAGTGCCGCGATTGAGAAGCAGTTGCCGTACATTGAAAAACTATCAAATATAAAGGTCAGTCTGGTATTTCTACAGGGAAACTTTTATTGTCCCTTGCAGAGTCAAGTTTTGATCACTTACGCTGGGAAGGATCATTTGGTCGAGAAGGAAGTTATAGACGAGTGCATTCCTGCCTACAGAGGAGTGCAGCATGTATGAATTCAGATGACGAGCTGACGGAAATTTTTATTTTTAGCGTGTCGTGAAAAATGAAGATGATCCATCTGAGCTCGATGAAGTCTTGAAAGGTCTTGCCGAGGGTTCCAAGGTCTGATCTTTCACATTTTGATAAAATTGTTTTTTTTTCAGGGATATGCTTTGTATTTCGCAAACGACAACCATTTTCAAAAACAAGTCACGGGCAGATCTCGTTGCAAAAATCCGTCTTGTCAATTATTTCCTATAATCGTCCCCAAAAAAGCAAACTTTAATTACTTTTTCGATTCGTGATATAAATTTGTAAATTTATTGATTTTTTTGCGAAAATTGGAAGTCCATTCATATATATGGCAGATTTTTACTTGTGAAAGTGTGAAAATTGACAGGAAATGAATGCCTTTTGTGGTTCAATGAAAAACCGTTTCTTTTCATCAATAGTGAGTTTTTTTGCGAATATATTTGATTGCAAGTATTTTTCAGAGACTGATGGTTCGTCATAATGGAAGTGCCGGTGGAAACCAGGAAGGTCTCAGTTCAATTTCTGTTTCTTATCGAGTTGGACCCCAATTAAGCAAGGAAGTAGAAACAGACTGTGTTTACTTGGTAAGTCAATTGATTAGAATTTCCTATTTTTTTGCACAGAAATTCCTAAAAAAATTATTGAAATTTCCTTTCGAATTTCATTTTTTTATAAGGTTGTTTACTGTTCCTTCAAAAATTTTACCCTAATGTTTTTTTATGGGGTTTTTTTACTATCAAATTCGCTGGCTACTATATGCATTTTCTAAATCATACCAGTTCTTTTATCGTTTATTTTCCTTATTGAAAATGGTTTGAACTAAAGCCTTCAAATGTGCTCTTTCTGAAAAAAAAAATGTCAGAACTTTGTGCTATTCCGACCCAAAAAAAACATCATTGTAAGCTGAATTCTTTTAGAAGACATTCAAAATGGTAGTCAAATGATGGAAAGCAAGATTAGAGCATTCATCAAACTTTTGGCAAAATTTTCTGAATTTTCAAGAGCAGGCAAGCAAACTTCGTTTAAAACATAATTACGCCAAAAAAAAAATAGATGAAGTTACTATAACCGCAAAAATTTACAGGACACACATGCCGGGTCGACTACTGAACCTGTGGGAACCGTGGTGGCTATGCATGGAAGTCCAGGTTCTCACAAGGACTTCAAATACATGAAGCCTCTTTTCGAAAAAAACAATGTTAGGTTGATAGCACTCAACTTTCCTGCGTATGGTTATGTGGAAGGTCTCCATTGTTGCGCGGGCGTTTTGATACACAATTATTTTTTTAGGTGATATTCAAAATTCAAACACTAACTTTGAGAGGAATGAATACATATCGGCTTGTTTGAAAGCTTTGAAACTGAAAAGTTCTAAGAATTTGATTCTTCTTGGACATTCAAGAGCAGGTTCATTTTGAAAGTTAATTTCTTTTGAATAACTCCGTTTTTAGGTGATAACGCGCTTCAGCTGGCTGATGAACTAACCGTAAAAAAAAGCGAAGTTAAAATAAAACATGACAAATTTCAGAATGAAGGTTGGCCAATTACGGCTGCACTTCTGGTGAACAGCACTGGACTAGAAGCTCACAGAGGAATCAGCAAGAGGTCAGTAAGATTTTCTTATGGTACTAGAGCAAAGTGTGAGAACTGTAATAACATTTGTGAGCCAATAATTTTCAGATTTGGCGTCATCAAGTTTTTCACTTGGTTAGTTCTCCTGCAGAAAAAGTGGATCGATTTTTGGATTCATCCGCTTTTAGAATTTTGTGAGCGTTTTAAAAAATTTATGAAGAAGACGAAAAAGTATTCAGACTACAACAACGTTGTCAAATTACGAGTTCCTTCAGCCAAGGTGGCTGCCGCTTCTTTACCGCCGCTTTTGACGTTTGCGTTTGAAAAACAAAGAAAAACGGTCGATTCCGTTCGAAAAAAACCCCAGGTTCAAAGTTTAGCCTCGGGAAACAACTGAAAATAAATCAGTTCAGATTCAAGTTCTGTACGCGTTCAGTGGAAACGATTTTCTAATAGAAGAGAGGATCTCCAGAGATTTCGCCAAGGCTTTTGGAGATATGACCGTTTATGTGAGTGAAAAATCTTTTTTCCTGAGATACATCGATTTCGTGCAGACAACTACGAACGATAAAGAAGAAGTGGAAAAAACTACAAGAACGGTGGAAAAAGAGTTCTCTCAAGGCTGCAAACATGTCGGTGTCTGCTTCAAAAACGAAGGTCATTTTCTACAGAAACACCATGCCGATTTTCTCGTCCGAGCAATTTTGTCCTTGATTTCGTTTTCTTCTAGTCATCGATGAGTTAAAAATTTATTCAACTTCACTTTTCAATTTTCCCACTCTCATTTTGCATTGTTTTTTTAAAAATCATATTTTACTCCATAGATTTTTTTAAAAGAGTCTTTCACGATTATCAGGGCTTCAAAAAAATATAGGTAATACAATTTGCTCTCTCAGAAATAAAATAATAGCATGACAAATTTCGAAACATTCAATTAGATTGTTTCATAAATTTTGAAGACAAACTCTCTGACCCTTTTCAACAGGTATTTCCGCATTGATGATAATTGAAATCTATTTGAATTGACATACAGGCTTTATCAAATATACAATAAATACTACTTACAAGTTTTCCCCGTCTTTGAATGATTTTTTAGAACTTACGATACTATGCAGTACACAAAAATGACTATAGATCAAAGCAGATAGAAGGAGAATGAGGGTGTTGTTATGCAGGGAAAAGGAATAGTTAATTATGCGTTTTACGAAATGACCACGTGCAGCGAAGCACAAAGCGAAAGACTCAGCAAGACTAATTTGAGAGTGAAATAAGAAAATCACAAAGAAGACTATCCGTTTTTAGTTATTGGATTGCATCAGATACATGAAAAAAATAAATAAGAGACAAATTACAAAGCCACAGAACTATTAGAACGTTCATGTTGTTTCAGCGAAGAGCCGACTTCCCGCAAAGATGTTATTGTCTTTTTGAACCATCTGCAAGTTCAGATTTTTAAATTAAGATTTTTGTGAAAAACGTTTATTTTTTATTCTGACAAATCTTCCCTAATTGGAATTCTCAGGAACTTTTTGGTTATCAAAAATCCGTTTGAGCAAAGTTTAAAAAAATTCTAAAAAGTCAATAAATCTATCGAATGACATGAAGGTAAAAAAATAATTTTTTTAGATCAAACATTTTTTTCAGTAATCTTTTATAAA
The DNA here is from genome assembly GCA_904845305.1 of Caenorhabditis auriculariae. Classification (NCBI taxonomy): domain Eukaryota; kingdom Metazoa; phylum Nematoda; class Chromadorea; order Rhabditida; family Rhabditidae; genus Caenorhabditis; species Caenorhabditis auriculariae. The sequence goes on along the minus strand of CAJGYM010000002.1, from coordinate 2,042,437 downwards.
TGAAACACTCTCACAAAAATCTTGATAGAAACATGATATAAATTCAAATTAAATAAACAGCTTATTTCATATGCGAGTTTTTTTGGAATTTGTTCCATTTTTATAGCTTTGAGGCAATTTTTATAACGTTTTTTTCACAAGATTTGAAATGGGGGAAAAAAAGGTATAGGCACATTTGGAAATTCTCCTTAAGGCTATGAACAGATTTTCAAAAAAAAAATCTAATAGACACTTTGTTGCTGTTCCCCTCCCGGATCCATACTTACTTTTTTCCGTCGCTCTCACTTTGAGTCATGAGTTGATGGGTCAGATCTTGGTTGCGGCATTCAGCTTCAACCAACGCCAATTTTGTCTGCGCCAAGTCGATTTCCAACGCTCTGACACGTCAAATCGCATTAGAAGAGGGTTTGGCGCAAACTTGATGTGGTTTTCATGTTCTTCGAGCTTCGAGAGGAGGTCTGGCCCTTCAACGGACGCGACGCTGTGTGAAGGACTGCGGTTCTTTTCCCACTCTTCGATCGCCGGCCAGCACTTGTCGCAGCTTGAAACTCGAGCCTGAAAACAATCATCATCACTGTTTCACTTCAAACTCTTATTTTAAAAAGGAATAGTTAAAGGTTAAAAAAATTATAAAGCCTGGAAAATTCTAAAATTTAAAATCAACATCCACAAAATGAATTTTTCGACGATTTTTACCATGCATGACTATCAAAGAAAGCGAGCCGTTAATGAATCAAACTCACTATTATCGATCTTTTCTGTGATTCGAACTGCTCGCGTTCGTATTCGCTTCTTCTGCTTTTCTCCGAAAATATTTTCTTGTACTCTTCGAGAAGTTTCTCAGCTCGCGAAGCGTTTTCCTCTAACCTATTGACGTCCCTCCGATACATTTCTTTGATCTGAAGTATCTTTTTTGTAACCATAAGCTACGTTAAACTGACAACCTGCTCGTATTCCCGGAGTAAGTTGCGGTTTTCTTCAAGAACATCTTGATGTTGCCGAGTGAGACGTTCGATGGTGTTTGAAGAAGTTTCAAGTTGATCCTGTAACAAAAGAAACTTTTAGATTCAGTCTCGAGTTTACTGATAATTTTCCTTTCAGGTAAAACTTCTCATACCTCAACAAGATCGAGCTTTTTCCGCAGTTCAATTTTGCTGGTGACAAGCTCGTGAGCCAAATCATCGTTCTCTCGTTCCAGACGCATAACGTTGACGACATGCCGCCCGTTTTCTTTCTTCAAAATTATAATAGTCTTCTAAAACAGCTTTTTGAAACATTACCTCAAGTCGGACCAGAGGGTCTTCATTTTCCCGTTCGATTTCTTTCATTGCAATGTATTCTTTTTCGTACTTATTCAAACGTTTATGCTTGAGCTGGAACATGATTTTGAAAAAGAGTTATTTATCAATGTCTACCTTGAAATTGACAGCCCGCTGAATGAGTCCTTTTGTGGTTGTCTCTGTACGGTATTTTCGTGGGAGAGACACACGAAAATATCTGGAAGTTTTAAATGAAAGGAGTGAGAAAAAGACGATTGACTGCTAGTCGGAAAAAAAAAATGTTCTCTGGGGTTCCACAAAAGAAGAAAAGCGCAATTAGTGCAGAACATGAGAGCCAAATTTTAGCAAAAAAAAAAGAAAAGTTCTCCGAGAGAAAAACTTCATGTGTGTCCAAATTTTCAACGGCTTTGGAATGATAGAAAAATGAATCATATTATCAAAGAAAAAAAGATCGTGTAATAGTCTTTTTCATTGGAATTTAGGAAGGTTTTATTATATATAATATTGAGTTTGCATTATCATGCTGCACTTTTTTTTGAAGATTTTCAAACGCACTTCAAAGTTCCTTCAAAGTCGAGCTGGAGTAGATCAGTTTTTGCATCTTGCAGAAGAGCGAGCGAAATGTGAAAAATGGTTGTCATCCCCTATAAAACCTCATTTTCCGGTTGATCTCCTGCGAAACAAAGAGACTTCGCTGAGAAACAAATCGAGGATGAAGAACACCATTTGCAACGGAAATTTGGCGGTGAATAAGGTCAAAAACCATTGTGACGCGTACATATGCGTCTCGATTCCTATTTGCTCCAAATGAGCGTGAAGATCGGGGAGATAATCCTGGAACCAAGCAACTGAATGGAGGTCGTTCAAATTCACAGTTTCTGAGATGGAATTCGTGCGGATGGAGGCTAGTTATTAGGATTTGAAACATGAAAAAGGCCGGATTAGGTAAGAAATTTTGAAAGAATGAGAAGTTTTTTTGAGAATTTCAGGCTTCTATAAAATGAAAAATAGAAAAATTAAACACGCTTCAAATTTTTTTCAAAAAAATCGTTTTTTTCTGGGTAATAAAAAAATGAACCTGCGCCCTTTTTTCCTTTTATGAAATTGGGGTTTTTTTAATTGCTTTTTCCAATATCGTCATAAAAGATAGAATTTTCCTCCACTAGTGAGTCGATTTTCAGGAATTCACCTTGAGCAATGAGGTAAGCTGATAAAAACGTAGATGAAGACAGTCGAACCCGAGTTTGAACAAATCTCGCAGCCCGTAATCAAACATTATTTTGACTAGAGTACAGAAAGCTTGTTCTTCAGGCATCTGAACTCGAGATCTTACTCGTCATCCCAAACTCCCTGAAACTCACGTGTAAGAGTAAACTAGCGGCTAGAAAAGAAAGTCCTTGGCAATATGATACTTCCTCGTCATACAGCGAATATGCCTGAACAGAAAAATTTGCAATTCAAAACATAGAACATTGATACCTTGCTAATTTTGTACAGTGCTTCTTGACCTTCCCCTCCAGATTGTTTGAAATAGTCATGAGCGGGAAACGTCCGATGAATATCGCGCATGATAACTTGTTCAGAGGGACACTCCTGAAAAGGAACAGTTGGATCGAATTCAAAGAACTGAAAAATCACCTTGTTTAAAAGTATCGCGTATGTTTCAATGAGCTCGGCACATTGGTCTGCCTTAAAGTCAGAAGCTTGTGAAATGAAAAAAAAATGAGAAAAGTTAAACTTTTGAAAGAAGTTGCCACACTTCGCCTCTCAGAGCATCCGGTATACCGTTCAGAATAAGGGATGAGACCGCTTCTGGCCGCTCACTGAAGATGTTCACAATACAACCTTCTAACTTTGATTGATGTACCCTTCAGAAGATTCTTTCCACTGAGATATGCAATCATTCCAGTTTTGCATCACTTCTTCTCCGCAATCTTGAGAAACGACTCCAGACCCAGATAGAAGAGGTTCATCGCAATCTGAGATAAAGGCATGAAAAATGAGAATTGCAGTTGTGGAGGTAGCCAGGTTTGGCTCGACTGAGACGCCGCGCAGCGTCGCGCGCATCATGATAGTTTTCACGTACAAACGGGAGTAGCAAAATATTGGAAAGTTAGACATAATAAAAGGCTAGGGTCAATTAAAAAGCTTCAAAAAAAAAGAAAGAGAAAAAATATTTTTACATAAGATTACTCACCACAAAGCTAAACAATTAAATTTCATTGAAAAGACGTTTTTGCTTTTTTTAGAACTATATAAATACAAATTGTTGGATCTCTTGGTGGAATTATCAAATTCTTTAAAATTTCATTGTTCATCACCGATTGCAGTGACCGTAAGTTAATACTTACAGCTTTTGCCTTAAACTTAGTCTAATTTTTGTTCTTGAAGTGCTAAAAACCATTCATGAAGTTTGTGAATCCATAAGTTTGAAAAAATATGAGAAAAAACTGTCATATCAGCTTTCTAAACTTTCTAAATTAATTTCTGTGAGCCCTCAAACTTCACTTTAGTTGCAATCGCTACTCTTCAATTTCTGGAGTATCGTGCTTTTTCTCAGTCTTTCAGTGGATTTTGATAGAGAGATTTGTCAATTTTAACATTTAAAACGCGTTTTTTTCTAAATTTTTTTGGACTAGGCTTTTCGAAATTGAAAAAATGCAATTGGCACCTGATTCGTCGTCTCCCGTAGGATGCAAAAGTTGTGTTGGCATTCTGGAAGGGCTCCGACCAAGGTTCAGTTTTGATCTCTTTCTGGAAATAACGTCGTGAACAAATACAAACACGACTCCTACGAGAAAAATATTTTTCATTTGTTTCGTTTCTCAGTTTCACATGCCTCATTCGGCGAGGGAAAAAAAGGAGAGAAAAAAACGACGCCCACTCACTTGTCGCTATCAGATTCGAGTGATAAGAATATCAGGCGTTCGTTTGGAGACTGTTTTGAATCATCGGCTCCGCGCTGAAAAGAAAAAAGGTCGAAAGTCTGGCTGAATATCGGAGAACGAATAAGAAATAATGTGAAACGCCAGAATGAGGCGGCAAAAGTATGGGACACAAAAAAGCGCGATCGCAATGTTTAGATGAAGCAGCCTGCCTGCAGTGAAAATATCAATGAGTTGGTGGAGAAGTCAGACGCGGACGTATAAACGGCGAATCACCCGCAGCAAATTTTTCCAAAAACCAACTTCTTTCTTTACCAAATGCAAATTTGATCAAATTTTCTTATCAAGGCTCATAAAAGCGCAAAAATGTAGTCAATTTTGAAGTCATTGATTGATTTGCGAGAAAAAAAAAAATAAAATTTTTATTTTTTTGAAGTATTTCGGTGTAAAAAAATTTGTCAGTTCTATTCTACCTGCTGTTAGTATTCTGTTATCATCTTTTTTTCAATCTCTGATCTCATTTTTTTCATCAATCAGAAAAATAAAGCGCTTGGATTTATCAGACACATAAAAAAACACTTTGTTTTGAAAAATTTTTTTGGGAAACTGTTTATCTGTAGTTGATTCGAGAGTTTATTTTTTTGACAGTTTTTTTGCAACTTTTTGTCTAATTTTTGGTCCAAGCTTCTGCAACTTTTTTTAAGTTGGTCGAAAAAAAGCTTCTTTCCTTCTTTTTTTCCTAACTTCACGCATTTGATTAATTTAAAAAAATGAAGTTTCTAAAGAAAAAAAGCCGCAAGAAATCCTAATGAAAGGAATTTTGGTATTAAAACTGTAAAAAAAAGAATAGTGCGCTTCGAAAAATTGCTTGCTGCTGATTTAAAAGTTATTTGAGAGCGTTCATTATTCACAAAGCGATGAATATTGCGAGTAAATGTAGTACTTTGGAGCCAAGCAGCCGGTGAGCAAGCATACAGCAAAACGATTGATACCATTCTTAAGTTCTCTATTTCAGAATGTGTGCGAGAAACAGAAATTCAAACCAAAAAACCAGTAGGGAAAAATGAATCACGCGAGAAAGGACAAAGCGGACCTCCAAGACGAGTGTGTAGCCTTCGCGGACCACAGAGTGAGGCGTTTTGTAAAAGCGCTCGTGCTCGTGGAACACGCGGGACATCGATTCCATCGAGAATCTGATCGGCTCGCTCACTTCTGCCACGATCACGTCGATCGCCACCGTCATAAATACTTTTGTCTCTAAAAATTCATTGTTTTATATTATTATGCAAATCTTTCCGTTCATAATAACCTTTTTCCAAATTCCCGTCAATTTATGAAAACGCATTATTTTCGTAAAAACTTGATTCAAAGTTCTTTTATTCAAGCCCATCGAGCCATTATCTATTCGGGGATTTTCGTAATTAGCAATACAGGTAATACAAATTATAATTTGCCAAGAAAAAGCTGGAAACATGTTAAGAAAAGTTAAAAAAAATTTTGCAGGCAAAAATTTTTGATTCCTGCAATCAAAACTTGAACGAAAAAACATTGAACTTTCAAAATTGGAGCCAGTTGCAATTCAACAGATTTTTCCTTATACTTGGGGAACTTTTCAAGGTATTCTTGAGAAATTTAGTCACTTTGCACTATTACAAATTCGCTTCTAGATATAAACGATTTCTTTAAATAGCGATTTTTTTCATGAAATTTTTTGAGAAAATACTTTTAGTCATTCAAATTTCTATCCTGAAAAAAGAAGTTTATACTGAAATACAATAAATAAGAACCGGAAATGGCAAAAATAAATTGGAACTCCATGAAAACGTAACTTTTTCAAAGTGCTTTAAACAGACATAAACGAGTTGTTTTTCACCCACCTCGTGGTGTTTCAGTGTTTAATACTTCGAACATGTGCACTCTCGGATCCCAGTTGGCTTGAATTACGAAAATTGAAGGATCGGAGCCTGAAAATACTCTGTTTTCAGAATATCGCGTGAAAAAGTGTTTTTATACAAAATCAGTCACTTTGCTCGTATTCTTCTTCATTTTTCTTGCCCCATTTCCACTAACTTTTTTTCGAATTTATTGTTCTTTCCAAAAGATCAAAAATTCTACCAACCAAATTCGGTTTTCTCCATTTCGAGCAGCTGCAAATCCGAATGCCTCAAATTTCTTCCAGCTGCTAGAAGCATTCCGAAACACTTTGTTATAGTTAACGGAAATCCGCTTGTCTGTGAAGAAGTCAATTTTTTTGTTTTATCAATTTGATCTAAAGAAACCTGCTTCAACTGAACAATCAACTTTTTTGCACGGTCTCGCCGCAATTTGAAGGTTCCACTTTGCTGCGGACAGAGTTTCCAATCAGGAGTTTGAGCTGATCCGTCGTTTTCCTGTATTTCAAAATCAGTAATAGATAAAGAAAACTTTCGAACTCGGATGTCGAGAAAAGCTTCAAAAGTGAATTCGTGCCGGTTTCCATCTGTCGGCTTCTTGTTGGAAAAAGCTTGTGAGAAGCAGTAAAGAGCTCGACCAGCCTGAAAACTCACTGTTTCTTTTTTTCAACCTGAGAACTGAGAGCGATTTTTGATTTCTTCTGCATTTTTTACCACAGAATACTTCTGAAAGATTTTCATCTGGAAGGTCTGGTTGTCTAATTGATTCAATTTGGCAATTGAGGTAAAATCTACGTTCTTAAAAACAATTGAGGTGAAATCTACGTTCTTAAAAACGAAGATGAATTTAGGCAAAAACTTCAATTTTAAATCTGCTCGTCCTCGTTCAAAATAGAAATTCGCTAGAAAACTGCGGAAAATAAAATCAAAAACTGATAAGATTCTCACTCACCGTCTCCGGCTCCAGAGCTCGGAAAACGTGGCATTGATGTGTGGCCGTGCTGGCTTTTCTTCTTTCTTTTGTTTCTGTAGGATCGCTTTCTTCTCCCGAACTCGCTTTGCTTGGTCGAGAATGGGTGAAAGAGATAGCGAAACAGTTGACTTGAGACGTTCCCAACTCTCCTCTAATACAAAATCGGATACATACAATTGCAAACGAAGATAGGAGGCTTCCGGTGGAATCAATCAATCTGGAAACATTTTTCATGAATATACTGGGTAGAAGGAAACTTACTCCACAGTACCCGTAACATCATGAGGAATTACCAGTGTGACTGACACCGTATTCGAACCCCTTTGTTCATCCAGAACCTGCAAATGTTTCCTTATCCTCATTGAAATCTAGAAATAGTGCCTTCATCAGAGCTTGCATCTCCGCTTCATCATTAGGATTGGCCAGTTGAGAACATCCGAGGTATTGAATCTGTAAGATAAAAATTAATGAAATCCATTGAGAAAAACTTACATTACTGAGCCGCGTGCATTGAGTGAAATCATACTCGTTTTCAATCTCTGAATACTCATGTTAACTTCGATTTCAACTTTATGCATACCTTTTTTGAGGGTACCATTTGGAACAACAGAGCCGTTAGATGTAACCTCAGACATGACGAATTTTTATTTTCTGCGCTTGCATTAGCCTGAAATTCAAAAAAAAAAAAGTATTTTGAGAAATATTAGAATCATCGTAAATTTTTTGAACGATGTAGGGTTTCCGGATTTTGATATTTATGACTATACAGAACGATTCAATGAACGATCATAAACTACGAAACAAGAAAAAAACAGAAGTTGAGAGAGAAATACAAAAAAATCGTATTAACAACAGGTGCAGAATTTTTTTCGGAAAAAGGAAATAAAGTTAAATCTTTTTCTTTTTGAAAAAAAGTTTCGAGCAAAAACCAATAATTGTATTTATTCAAATTTGAGAACTTGTGAAGTTTTTGTTGTGGCAATTTTTTTTTAAACTTGAAAAAAACTTGAATTTTGAAAAAAAGAAAGCTTGAAGTTAACACATGGTCTACGGTTTTTTATCAAGCCTTCGTTAAAAAAATCTTGACAAGAAGTTTTACCTTTTTGGATATTTTTTTATATTTTTTTAAAAAAAGAGTTCTGGAAAAGAAATGAAAAACATCACGAGCCTTTTTCGAAAAAAAGAACACAAGATATAATGCGAATGGAGGAGGAACTCGATTTCTCGTGTTGTTGATATGAGATACAGATCTCCGCTAAAAACTTTTCAATCATGGTCCATTAGAATTTTTCTAGGAAATGTTGTTTGAAACTATTCATTTCATTCCCGTTGGAAATGATAAGACTTTTTTTATCTTGATTTTCAAGACTCAGAGAAAAAAATTCAACAAAAAAATAATTTTGATTGACTTTGTGAAAATTCTTAAAAAAATGCCGCTCAATTTTGAAGTTTTTCAAATAACGAAACTTTGAAACTTTTCAAGACTCTCGTCACATTACTTTCTAAGTTCAAAAAGGTTTTGAACGAAATTTGAAACACAAAGAGAAAAGTTATCCTTATCTCATTCCAAATAAATACAAAAAAATTCGATGAGAAAGTGAACAAGAGAACCAAGCAAAGCAAAAAATAGTTGACGCAAAAAGTTTTTAAAAAGAATAGTAGATGAGGGAAAAAGGTTTGCGAAGGGATCGATATAGCACTAGTGCGCTCCCGCGCAGCAGTCCTCATATGGTCGGAGAGAGCGGAACCCAGCCTCCTACCTAAGGAATTTTGCGATTCCGTCTGCTTCTCCACACAAGACGCCGAGCACAAAACCACGGCGTTCGTGGGAAAAAAGATAAAAGGTAGTAGGGTTACCTGAATCATTGACGCTCGCCCCAAATGTAAATAAACACGCGCCATCCCTCCCTAACATCAAATTTTGCTCAGCGGACTGGTTTTTTATTTTATTTTTGTTTAACGGTGACCTTATTTATTCATAATTCAATAAAACCAAAATTTTCTCGAATTTATTTTTTTTTAATAATTAAAATAGCATTATTTCATTTTTCCATGACAACTAAAAAAATATTACATACCAAAAAAATGAATTTCAAAAAAAGTTTTTGTAAGATTGATGTTTTGAAAAAAAGATGAATATTTCCAAAAAAAGTTTCATTGCCTTTTCGCCTTTTTAAATGAGAATGTTATTATTAAGATATCGAACATTTGAAATTTATTGGGGTAAATTTGAGATTCTCACTAGACAAAGTATTTCTGAATGCCCAAGGGTCCGATTCCAACTGCTAAAGTAATAACGAAAACCAAAAATAAGCACAGAAAGCAAAAAAAGGTAGAACTTTGTTTTCGGAGGTTTCTACCAAGTCGATGAAGCCAAAAAAAAACAACGGTATGCAAATAGGAGCAATCTGGTGCAAACCGGAGGCTGCAAAAGAACCCGGGGCCAATTAAACGCGACTTGAATGGTGAATTGTCGCATCGTCTCGCGTCGTGTTTGCATCCGCGCGTGTTTTTTTTTTCTTGGATTGTTTGACAACCTGATCTGCCGTTTGTGCTTACGCCTCCCGCCATTTCTTTCAGAACGCTTCGCCCCTATTTCCTCTTTGTTTCCCGTCAATTATTTTGATAGGCGGCAATTTTACTGAGTTTTCAAGACTAGAATATTTTGATTGTTCTTGAAATTGCTAAACGAATAGCGGTTGCTTCAAAGTGTTCAGAGCACCTGACCTGAAGTTTCTTGCGCAAAATGATAATCAAACGCAATTGCAAATTCTTTTGAAAAAAATAAAAAAATCACGTAAAATTTTTTTATATTATTAACTTTTCCAAATAAAATTGCGTGAGACCTGAAACAAAAAACAAAAATATAAGGCCATTAAAAATCAAGACGTTTGATTCTTTTTTGTTCTATGGACAAATATTCCCACTTACTGGAAATAGTTCAATTTTCCCTCCAAAATGTGGATGTTTTTTTTCAAACGTTGTTCCCTTGCTGTGATATTTTTGCCCCATTGAAATGTTATTGTCTTGCGCGGCTGGCGGCTCGGTCGCCAAGCAATTTTTTTTCGTTCGTCTTCATTTGTTATTTATTTCAAGAAACATAACTTTTGCGTGAATACTATAGTTCAAAAAAATGAATACTAGCACGAAAAAAATCGAATTAATCTAAATATCTCAGTTTTTCGAAATGGTCTTATTTTTTTCTATCTACCTCTTCGTAAGTAATTCTGAAGCAAATTACATTGGGCTATAACGATCGAAGTGCGTTTTAAAGCGTTCTTTGTTTGCTTACGTTACGCTGAAGGACCGGATTTCCTCTCCATCACCAGCGAAATAGCAAAAACTTCTTACCATTTCTGTCGTTATAACAACTCGCAAAACATTGTTCTAGAAATGGAAACGTAGCTTTTTTATTTAATGCCTTTCTCTGTAAATATAAATATGTTTTGATCGATTTTGCGTAGACACGTGTACATTCATACTATGGGAAAGAAAATAGAAAAAAAAAAGAAATAAAATTTCTGAACCTTATTTTCTGTCGCGTGAACAATTTCTTTTCGAGCAAAGCATTGTCAGGAAGAACCCATTTCCTATTACTCACATCTTTTTTCAAATAATATCGCTCTTCGCTACTTAGTAATTCAAGAGAAAAATTTATTTTTCAGTTCTTTTTTTTTCCGTGAATGGAAAATACACCGATCACATGCAGACATTCGGAAAGAGGTATTTGTACCAGGTTTGAAAGTCGGAGTTCCAGAAAAATAAAGAAATCAAAATTTCAGGTGCTCTCTCAGTCATACTTTTGCCATCAGCAAAGCAGAGGAGAAGCGGATGCAAGGAAAAAGCAGTGAGTTTAGAAAGTATTAGGTTACCTTTGCCTACTGGGTTAATTAAGGTGTGCCAGCAAACGAGGCCAGCAGCAATTTGCCAAGAGAAGCTTCTCCTAACGAGGTTCAGCCGACTTGCTTTTCAAACGAAATAACCGAGCATTTCAGGAAGTTGTTCGCATTTTTCCTATTAATAGCCAATCGGATGATGAGAATGAGGTATTTTGATTATCATTAAAAATAAAAGCACGATTCGTTGTGAGCTGATTTATGCGATAAAGTTTTAAAAAAATTTCATTTTTGTTCTTTTTCTCAAGGTTTTTTTTTCTCGAAATTGTTGGCACTATGGAAACTATTTTGAGATTAATTGCCTCAGTTTTGCCTGGGAAGGAACAGTTTCGTTAGATAATCATCGAAAGTCACGAAAAAAACCCCCGAGCGACGACCTAAAAAGTTAGCAAAACAAAAAAATTTGCGCCAAAGTTTGAATTTTTTTCCTTATAATTTTTTTGAAGTTGAATTGAATATTTATTGAAAAACAACATTCTTGCTAACAACATACAATTAGAGAAGATTTAGAAGAGAAAGTTCAGAACACACCGTACAGCGCTGATATTCGCTCCGACATCTACCAGCCGATTCAAATTCAAGTTTTGAACAATCAGGATGAAGGACCAATTTCCGTGGTAAAAATTTTTCTTGTTACAAAATAACTGTGAAAAAAATATTATTTGCTCTTTCTAATTTTATCAAATTTGAGGGCGATTTCTAAACTATAGAAGGTTTTTCAAAGAAAAAAAGGCTACATTAAATGGTTAATACCAGTTTTTGTTATAAAAATGATTTGATCAAAATCAAAAAGTAAAAAATTGAAGGCAAAACAAGACAAAATAATTTAATGATAACCAGAACAAAATGCAGACTCTTCCGCTAAGCGAACCACCGAATTGGTTGATGCGAATGTTCGAGTCTTCGTTGTTTGACGCGCCCATGGCTGTACAGTATCTTTTCATGACAAGTGAAAAGCCTGTCCTTTCTTACTTAGGTGAGATTTGACAGTCAAATTAATCAAAAAAAAAAAGATTTTCAGGAAAGCGATTACTTGGGCTCCCTGAGAAAGAACTGGATTTTTTCCTGCCCCAACTAATCAACATGTACATCCATAAGATGGACGTGGCCAGCACAATTCATGCATACATCGAAATGAGGTTTATTAATTAAATTAATTAGGAGTTTAAACTTATTAATTTTAAATAATGTTTTTCACCTAATGTCCTTGATTTTTTTTTTTGAATTGTTTTAGATTAATTGATTTTTTCAAACTTTTTTGCTTTACAGATGCAAAAAATGCGTTCATTTCTCCTTACTTTGTGTTTGGCTAATAGAACGTTTCACCAACGCACCTCCAGCCATTTCTTTCGGACACAGTCAAATGTTGAGGTTCATCGCGAAATTCTTGCAAGAATAACTTTTCTTTTCATTTCAGAAAAATGATCTTGGACGAATTCGTAAACGACTTAAAGTGCTCCAGCAAAACATCAGAAACAGAGTGAGTAGACCTGAATTTTATCACCGTATTTTTCAATAATCAGGTTCAACTCATTGGAAAGGAAAATCTCAACCCTATCGCCCGTTCATTCTGCGTCTCGTAAGATTTTATAAATTGCGAAGCAAAAGTGGGAGTACAGATCCAATGCTCACGGAGCTCGATTCGACGAAAGGAATGCCTCGCAAAAATCAAACAACCTCATTATCGCCTGAAAAATTCCTCGATTTGGCTCTTCACATTGGTAATTAATTAGTAAAAGAATAATCATATGATAAAAATAAGTTTCAGATTCTTCAAACCGTTTATCTCATGTCGGCGGAATGCAGTCGGTAAGAATTTGTGATTTAATTTTTCTGATGAAATTTTTTGCAGGCATCTGTTATGACTGTGCAATCAAGATTTATTTCCTGGTTAACTTATATTGGAGCAAAGCTTTGCGACGAAATCGGCAAAGAAGCAAAAGTGGGTTTCAAAAAATGAATCTGATTTTTACCAACCTGCAATCGAGTTTCAGATGGTTCGTCTCAAACACGAGATAGCCATTCTAAATCTGGAGCTGCCAGCGAAATGCTGGATTCCATTTTCAAACGACCATTTCGCCATCCGGATCCCGCCGGAGGAGTGCTGTGTCCTCAACAGCAAGGACAAAGTATGATTGACACATGTCTCCGTTTGGCATATGCTCCTCAATAATAGGCGCCTTACATCTTGTATGTGGAGGTCATGCGAGGTCCCGCAAACCAACTGATGAACAAGGATTCTCAAATCATCAGCAAAATCAAAAACAGTGTAAATGTGAGTTCAACTCAACTTTTCAAATGATTGAGAATTTTCAGCCAGACGCATCGTTCACAGAAGCTTTGGACCAAACGGGCGAGTATCTGCGCAACTTGAGAGTGCTATTAAATCTAATAATAGAACAATATTTTTTTTCGTGTCAGATGCGCAATGACCCGGAAGATCCATCAGCAGCCGCTTTGAGCGAACCTTGGATGGACAAGAAGCAAAGAATTCGGAACGGAAGTCCTTACGGCAGTCTTCCTGAATGGGATGTCATACCTGTGATTGTCAAAACTGGAGACGATCTCGCTCAAGAACTTTTTGCTTACCAACTTCTCTGTACATTCAAAGTAATTTTCAGTTCATTTGATTATTTTGATATTTGTGATAAAAATGGAGTTCTCCGCAGTTTCAATCTCGTCCAAACAAATTTGAATACTTAGCAGCCCGATATTGCTTTATAATAACTTTGCACAAAATTTTTATATTTTTCAGCCACTGCTCCGTCGGACAAATATATTTTTTTTCAGCAAATCTGGGAAGATGAAGGTGTTCCTCTACGCGTAAGACCTTACAAAATTGTTGTCACTTCGCCAAATTCCGGAATGATAGAGCCTATAATCGATGCTTGCTCGTTACACCAGGTAATACGCATCAACTAAGTTCATAAAAAAACAAGCTTTCAAGATCAAAAGAAGTCAAGTCAGCGCGATTCCAGGAAAAATAAGCCTTCTTTCTTACTTCATTCGCATGTTCGGTCAAGTTGGACGAGACCGCTTCATAATGTTTTTGTTTTCCTGATTTTTTTCTAAATAGCTTCAAACTTTCAGCGCTCAGAAAAAATTTATTGAGAGTTGTGCTGCATATTCTTTGATTTGCTACTTCCTTCAATTGAAAGACAGGTGTTGAACTCAGTTTGGTTTTTGTTTTGACCTTCCGAGTTACAGACACAACGGTAACATTCTGATAGATTCAGAAGGACACTTGATTCACATTGACTTTGGTTTCCTTTTATCTTCGTCTCCGAAAAATCTTGGATTCGAGATGTCTCCATTCAAATTGACCACTGAACTCAGTGAGTTTGAGAGATAGAAAAGGGTGGAAAGTTGATATTGTTTTTAGTCGAAGTGATGGGCGGCCTGGACTCGGATATGTTCCTCTACTTCAAAAGCCTGCTTCTCAGAGGCCTGATAACAGCTAGAAAGCACCACGAGCGAATCGTGACTCTTGCAGACATAATGAGCACAGGTGACCTACTCCAGAAAGGAAAACTCAAATCCAAGGTTTATCACAGGTTCAAACATGCCCTGCTTCCGCCTGGGCGCAGACACTGTTCGCGCTCTGAGGCTCAGATTTCATATATCATACACTGACGAGCAACTGACTTCTTTGGTTCGTTTTTTTTTTCATTTGTTGCAAGATTTCAAACGGTTTGATTTTTTTTTGTTTTGTTCATAGCAGTGTTCATTGGATTGTTCTGCAAAAGGACAAAAACGTACTTTCACGTGTTAGGTCTTTTTCAAGTTTTTAATGAGAGGAAACTTTGGAAAAATGCGCCAATCGCCTAAAGTCATAAAAATCATTCTAAAGGGTCATTTCATAAATACCAAGAATGCTATGAAATTGATTTTTTTCAGACTTAAAGAGTTACATTAAAAAAATATCTACTCTCAGTATCAGGAAACTTCACAATTCTCAGTTTGATAATTTTTGTTTGGGAAAGAAATAAGTTTAATTACCCAGACTTTTTTTCAATTTTATATCATAAAAAAATTTGAAAAATTTGTTTCAGGTCAGCGACATGGTTGAATCGAGCCGAGATTCCATAACGACTCGACTCTACGACAATTTTCAGTATTACACAAATGGCATTTTGTAAAATGTGTATTCAGCTTCATCATCCACTGTTACTTTGTTATTTTTGTCTCTACCTCTTTTTTTCTGTTAGTGTGAGTTTTAGTTGATTAATCCATTTTTCATATTCGGTACAAAAGCAGGTTGTCATTGTTGACGGTTGACCCACTGGTACTGTTCTTGATTTTTCTTTCCTGGTTCTATTTCTTTTTTTTTCACTTTTCTATCAAATGAAATTTTTTAGAATGCTTGGATAAATAATACAAAAAGGAATAATTTCAAAAAGTCAGGCTTCTGAAATTATGAGTTTTGTTTCGCGCTGTAGAAAGATAATATTTTCCTGAAACTAAGGCTTTTCAAATTTGAATGGAGCTGGTCAAAAAATCACTTTTGAGGCTTTTGGTGATATTTTGAACTTTTCAACTTTTGAGAGGGAAGACCGTTTAATGTTGCATGAAAACGGAAGATGATAACTAGACTTCTTTCTATTCGAAAACACAATGAAATTATGGTTTGGATTGCTCCGCATTCCTTATCATTCTTATCACGCAATATCCGTGATGGAGACTCGAAAAACTGAAAAACTTCACGTGGTGACAGGAAAACGGCATAGATAAGGGCTTCTACTGAAGAGCGATATTTCAGTTTTTGACGCGCCTTTTTTCATTTCTTTGTCAGAAAAAGTTCAAACAAGAAATATTGGATTTAGCAATGCGTTCACTTGCGGTGTTGGTAGCTCTGACCTTGGTGGCAACATCGATCCAAGCGCCATGGATGCAAGAAGCCTCATACACGGACGCCTTCGCGAGGTCTCAGATGCTTCCTCTGGCCGCAGCCGCCTATGCTTCCGCGCCGCAGACTTGTCTCACCAACAAGTTCACGAACGCTCAGGTTTCTCCACGAGGTTCAACTTTTCGGAACTTAACTTCAGCTCAAACGCCAAATCACTGTCAAATGCGACGGCTTCAAAGGGGACGACTGTTCTGGCTACACCGCAGCTCTTCACACTGAAAAGGCGATCGTTGTCAGTTTCCGGTAAATTTAGACATCTTTCTGAGTGAAACAGTGCTTTCTTTTTAGTGGAACACAAGGATTTCTCCAACTGGTATCAGAAGCTGACAAGAGCGTGTTCCAATTCCAGGTAGTAATAACATCCCTCTCTTCCTCTTAAAATCTTGTAATTATGCTTTCCGTTTTTCTTTTTGTTTTAAATATTTAATTTGGCGACCGTCATTAGGGAAATCGTCTTCTCAACTTTGAAAACATCTGAAAAAAAAACAAGAAAAAAGTTGGAATAAATGCAAAAAATTCAAACTTGCCTTCAGTCTCCCTGGGTCGCTGGAGGAAAAGTCTCAAAATATTTTGCGGACGGATTCCTGAAGGTTTGGAACAGTGGAATGAAAGATGACTTCATCGATCTTCAATCCAAAAACCCCGGCTATCAGATCTGGGTGAGTAAAGCCATTTCCAATAAGTATAGAGAAACCGACCCTATAGGTAACTGGACATTCACTCGGAGGATCTATGGCTTCCCTAGCCGCTTCCTACATTGTCAACTCTAAACTGGCCGCTGGAAGTAACGTGTACCTGGTGACTTACGGTCAGCCAAGAACGGGAAACAAAGCTTTCTCTTCTGCTCACGACAGCCAGGTAATGATGCCGAGCTAACTCGAAACCAGAATTTTAGTTCGCTTACTCTTACCGAGTCACACACTATCGAGACGTTGTTCCTCACATTCCTAACGAAAACTTTGAAGGGTACTACCATCACAAGTCTGAGGTAAAATCTCTTTTTTTAACGAGAAATGAGCTGTTTAAGGTTTACTACAAAAACAACATGAAGTCCGGCGCATCCTTCACAATTTGCACAGGTATGCTCAATTTCTGAGCTGAGAGTAGAGGTTGTTGGAATTCAGCGGACGAAGACAGCAAATGCTCTGACGGACTGTGGATCACGACAAGCATTACTGACCACCTGCACTATTTTAACATTGACGTTTCGGATTACGGCGCAAAAAGGATGCAAATGAACAAAAAAATAAAAATTTTCTCTGAATGAATGTCCATATCATTTTTGTGTTTTTTTCCGTGTCCCATAAAAAAACTCAAAAAAAGATCTATTTGGGTTTATACAAAGTTTTAACAAGAAACGAAAATTTTTATTTGGATTAGAAAAAAAAAATGTTTTCAAATAGTTTTCCTCTAAAACTGTTAACTCGGCAAACTTCTTCAAATAAAAATTTATTACTATGAAGATGCAAAAATAATTTATCTACAGTTTACTGTTTTTCCGGGCAGACATCATCAACGGCTTCAGGTACTTTTCGAAAACTGGTAGAACCTAAAAAAAACAAATTAAAGATTTTTCAAAGTTCCCAAACTCACATCAGTGCGATTAAGGCTGCTGTTCTGAGCCCATTTGTACAGATTCTCATAAACATGACCGTCCCTGCGACCCAAAACAGATCGAAGCTCCATATCGCTCAATTCCCAAGCATCGACGTAGGAAACTGCGTTGGGACGGATTTTTCCAAGAGAACGATAGAGCTCAGAACGGATGAAGTTCATCTGCTCGCCACAGAGGTGACCATCCTAAGAATTTCTCTTTTATCTTTGTTTCCAGTTTTTCTCATACTTCTAGAGCGTAAGACGCTACATCAAGCAGTTCATAGTTGAGGTGAAGATGGAGAAGATCATCTAGCGCTTCTTTAATATGAAAGTCGACGACATCATGCACTCTTCGGGCAAAGGCTTGAGCTATGAAAAGCCTTGTGTGAAGACGGCTGGCCTGAAATCCTTGTTTTTTATTTTATGAATTGGAAAGAAGTCTGACCCTGGTGAGCTCAACAGAGCATTTGTTCCAGGCTTCCGAATGTGGAAGTCCAGAAGTAAGCATTTTTTCAAGCTTGTCGAAGGCCCGGAAAATTTGCTGCCTTGCAATATGCTCGAACGTTTTGAGATAAGTATCGTAACCTTGAAAAGTTTGATTTTAGAGGTTTTAATTTTGGGAAATTGCACTTTTTTCTGGTGTTCTGTCGATTAGTGAATGTCTATTGTCAGGAGCTGAGAGATATCCGACAAGTCCTTCCACTTTCTTTCCTTCTTTCACAGCTTTGGCTGCTTTCATCAAGTATCTGAACAGAGTTATTCTTGAATTACCGATCGTCTCGAAACCTCGCCAACTGCAACAGCATAACCATGTTCTCTCCTTCGTAGGTGCAACCACCGATTGCGATACCGTATATTTCAGAAATGTAGCTGGCCATTGAGTATCCATGTCCTCCACAAGATTGTCGAGCCTGAAGAGGTCTTCAAAATCTTTGAAGACTTTGGTAACAAATAGGTCTTGAGGGGGATAACTAGAGCCGAAAAATTTAAAGAAGGTGGGTAAAAGCAAGCAGAAAGGCACAAAACTCTTTAAAACTTAATTTTTGACTAGTTTCTTTACAGCCTTTTGATTTATCCGTCAAGTGTCCCATGTACTAAAAATTAAGTCTAATTGAGTCGAATTATACCTGCTCAATGCCTTGCATCGTCAAGTAAGTCACTACTGACTTCAAACCAGATGTCAAAGCGTGAAGATCCGCCATCAATTCAGTCTGAAAAAGAAAAAAAGTTTTAAATTTTTTCTTTGATAAACCTCTCCAGATTCCATGTCTTTCTTGACTTTCTCATACAATCTTACAGTTTCCGCACCAGCAAAAGAAAAAGCGTAGGCACGGGCGATGTGGGGGAACAAACGATGTTGCTGCGTTTGATACTCGAGAACTTTCACCTCGGGCTCTCTTCAAATTCTTTGATGAGGTACTTTCCACAGCTCGAAAATCACTTCGGATTGATATGTCCCTGGCGGCGGATAGATGAGTATCTGACTGCAATGGTCAGTGAAGAAGCAAGAAAATAGGCCATCGTGTTATTCATGTGCGCTCTGACGTGCACCATCGCAGAATAGCTCATTTTTGCATGAGGAGGTTTGATATAAGTTCCGTCTTTCTCGACCTGCAATAAAGCGCTGTGAAAGTCGCTTTTTTTAAAGTTTCTTTTACTTTCACATGCTTCATCAGCATGTTGGTTCTGGGAATGCGCAAATGATTGAGCTTCAAGAACCCGTTGTCTGTAGCGTTGTAAGCCATTTTGGGCCCAATATCTCCCACTTCGATGTCTAAAAAAGAAACTGTGTACTTGTGGATTAAGAAGAAAAAATTTGTGCCTATTATTGACAAAAAAAAATGTATTTAATGGTTCTGTCGTATTTATTGCATCCCTTCAGAAGTTAATATCCTCTCAGAGCTTGCAAACTTACTCGGCAAGGGCTTATGAGTGTTTTCATCCCTCAGTTGCACCATGAAACTGTGTGGTCCATAGTCTTTTTCGTTTATAATTAACGTCGCCACCACAACCGCGTAGTTTGTGCTTTTGCCCAAGTTTCCAGGCCACCTATTCGAAAAAAATTGTTCAAATATATTTTTATAATTTCCACCATTTCATGGATGTGGTAGTGGGGCTGTTGAGAACAAATTCTTCGGTAGCTTTGTCGTAAGTGGCCGTTGTTTCCAGCTTTCTCAGGTTGCTGCCTAAATCTTGTCCTCAATTATATAACTATAGCTAAAAATCTTGCCGTGTCCCATTTCTGTTTGCGCATATGTTCCAATGATTTCTCTCTTCATAGCTCTATAGAGCCATTTCTTTTTCTGTTCGTCGGTTGCTTGAGCTTGTAAAACTGGAATGAACATGACGCCGTGAAGAGCGAGCGGGTTTCCTTCTCCTCCGATGACCACACTGAATATTTGAATACGTTTTCTTTTCGGGTCAAGTACGAACTTGTTCAGGTGATAAAGCTCTGCTCCGTCATTCACATTGACAAGATCATAGAGATGTTCAGAGAGAATGCCAATCTGGAAAAACACATCTGATAGAAAAAAAACCGGAATAACATCCAGAACCTTTCTTGCAGCTTCCTCGACTTTTTCCTCTCGACTCAAAAAAGGAAGAGGCTTGATGTCCTGGAGTTCTGGGATTTTTAGAACTGCCGAAGTTATTTCATTACGACGATCGGCAGCCTTTATAAACTTTTGTGAGAGATTTCAAAACTATATTTACCCTCTGAGAATTGTAAATTTGAGCTGCCATTTTGTGAGTGTCGAACGTGGACTTCAAACGTTCTTCAGTAATGTCTGGATGATCGCCATCGCGGATTTCTTTGTTAAGATTTCCCATACTGAAAAGTTGAAACATTTTATTGAACGAATATTTTTATAACAAATCGTATTGATGCCGAAGAGAGAACGTGTATCATGGGAGAAGAACTTCAGAAAAGCAAAATTAGCGAATTTTTTTCAAATAGAAAGAAATTCAGAAATGCCGTCTACTAGAAAGACCGATATGGTCCAAATTTTCCTTTAATAGTTCGAAAGTCGAACCAAACGTCCTTATCACTTTACGCCACAGTGTAGCACTCGGTTCGTGTGTCACAGTGTAGCCAACACAGAACAAAAAATGAATGAAAATAACTCATCTTCGTAATAATTCAACTCACAAAACTTTTCTAAACGTGCCATGATGTCCTCTGTTCGTGAAGCTTCAACTTTCTGTGGAAAAAAATTAAAGATTAATTAAAAAAATTTCGGAAGAAAAGGAATATTCAATCTAATACAGACACTTGAAAAACTTCAGAAACTGAAAAATTTTTCGCAACTTAATTATTGCTCAATTTTAAAGAGCAGCAATTCTTGATGGAATTTTCAATGCTCATGTTTCTAAAGCTTCTGCATAGATTCACCGTTTCAATCAATCAGAACGTCAAAGAATACTTGGGTATCATTAAGAAAAAAAATCATCAGTTTTATATCAAAAAAAAATGGCCTTTCTCAAAAAAAAATCAATCATTTTTTCATTATATATAAATGTTTGAAATTGTGCCAAATCCAATATGAATTTTATTTAACTTTAATAGATCTTTGAACCATCTACTTGAATTGACTTGTTCCCACGAGTTGTCAATCATTTTCAAGGTTAAGACACCTGTACCCGATTTTCCATAGCTGTGAGAAATATGTGCTTTTTTATTTGAATACGGCACATAATTATGCAGTCTAATAATTTCGGAAGTTTCGTGCGCAAATATCGCACCAACACTCTATGAAGTGCCAAGCAGATGACGCTTTATTGAGCGTATTTTTGCCAAACTCTGCATCTCAACACAAGGTTAGAGATGCAGATTCAATGGCGCCAATTTTTTTTTCCCTGTGGTCTTTGCTGTGTGGTAAACATGATCTTATTGTTAATTTCATTTAGCTAGCAAGACGGTAAAAGTACCATTTTTTTTTTCTATTTCTCTCCTTTTTCTCTTTTTTTCTCTTATTTCAATAGTTTTTTCTTTTTCTATATTTATTTGGGCATTGATTGGAACACTTTCCCAGTGTATATATCGTATCGCCTTCAACTTTTACTTGCTTGAATTTTTAAGGAAATCATACTAGCTAAAAACTTGAGGTTGATAAAGTTTTCTGATCTCATTTATAGATATTATTTTTTTGTGTTCTGTGAAAAATTTTTTTCATAAGAAAAAAAGACCTGATGAAATTTGCTACAACATGTGCCTTATTATTTTTCATGACTTTATGACATAAAAAAAGAGTTTAACTTTGAAGATGACACAAATTCTGGTTTTTTTGTATTCAGATAGAACTATTTTTTTCAAAAATTCAAATAATTTTTTTAAACAGTTCAAGAATGGCTTTAGAAACCTCTTGTAACTAGAGCTCAAAATGAAAGTTTACTCAACTATTTCAGTATTTCACCATAAATTGCTGAAAAATTCTCTGAACGTCTAGAGAAAATCCGTTCCCATGGTTATCTGCGAAATCTTTTGGTCTTAGAAAAGGACATTTTCAAAACTCTATCGTATGGCTTTTTTTGAAATTCTATCGTATAGCAGTTCTTGTTTCAATGCTCAAATCAAATTTAGAAAATTCACATTCCAAGTGTGACATTGTTGCTGATATCCGTGAGATATATTCGCTTTTTCTCCGATATCAGTACAAAATCAGAGTCCTCCTTTTTTTCTGACAAGTGAAAATGGTTTTACAGTAGCCACAGCTCACAAGATGGCCAATTTAGTGAAAGCGTGCCTCACTCGTGTGAACGATGAGATCCCTCCACTTATTCGACTTACTCTTAAAGAAATGGAGAGTTTGGATGGAACGGTATTTTTTCTTCTTAAAAATCATTTTCTACGTTTTTTGCTGTTTCAGGTCAACCGGCGTTTGGAGCGCGTTGCCTACCTGAAAAAGAAACTTCTTCAGAACTACCGGAAGATGAATCCGAAACAAAAAAAAGCGGCTATAGATGAAATTAGAGTTATTTTGAGATTTTGAGTCAATCAAATAATTTTGTTATTTTTAAGTCTTGTCATCGAGCAATCGGAAAATATTCGAACCAAAAGATTACCCTTGCAAATCAACTTTACGAGAAAGTCGACGCCCGTATTCTTCACATGGATAGAGTCTCCGCGAAGTTCAATGCGTTTGCTCTCAAGCGCCTCGAAGAAACTAGTAAGTCCTCTTTTTCAATGAAACTTGGCTTGAACTGGAACTTTAAGCTGTTACTTTATGAATTCTCTGCTAAATTTGAATTTTTTTTTTTGATTTTCGAGAGTCTCACGGTATATAGCCTGTTCGCCACGGCTTGAATTTTCTGCTTGTCTGCGTTTCTTTGTTCTCTCACCGGCGAGGTCAGACAAACACTAAACGGCACGTGAACATGAGAGGGTCACACAGAGACGAAGAGGGCGCAGAGAAAACTCTGATTTATCAAGTTGTGTCGAATGGGCTATAGAAAAGAAAATGTTCTGATTTTTGCGAAAAAATGTGGTTTCAGCCTTTTTTTTTCTCGATTCAACTCTCAATTGCAGGAAGAGCGAAGAAAATCCAGAAAGAAAATGAGAATAAACAGACTACGGACAAAAAAAGCGAGGAAACTCCTGGTAACATTTTAAAAAGCTCTGAGTAATAAACTTTCTGATTTTTCAGTCAAGAGCGATTCTGGAAAGCCTCAAATCAACCCGGGCACCGACATGCCGATGGATCCAAATGAACCTGTTTATTGTATCTGTCGACAGGTAATATAATAATTTTTTAATCTTTTGAAAATATAATTTAGGTTTCGTACGGGCAAATGGTTGCGTGCGATGGCAAAAATTGTTCTACTGAATGGTTCCATTTTGCTTGCGTGGGAGTAACTGAAGCCCCCAAAGGTGATTTTTTTTTCAGAAGAATCCTCAAAAAGTATGGTTTTGAGCAAGCAACAAGGGCAGATTTTGGCTGGAAAACTAGTTGGAAAGAAGACACTATAATTTTTTTCGTTTTCTAGTCATTCTTGAAAGCTCGGTTTTGTTTGAGGTTTTCCAAAAGAAGGTCTGATTTTACACTGAGACTGGAAATAACTCTAATTCTCACCTCGAAAAAAGATTGTTTTCGAAATTATTTGATTTCGTCAAAAAAAAAAGCTGAGAATCGAAATCAGGAGAGTCACATCAATAATCCATACTCACATTCAAAGTACATGCCTTCAGATCTACCATAGCCCTAATTTCATATTTACCTTCCACATCTTCTTAGTCACTGATTGATCTACAAATTGATTATCTCAATACTTCAGGGAGATGGTACTGCGAAGAATGCAAGGCCAGGAACCCACGTCGGAAGAAACAGGCGGAGAAGAAAGCTAACGAAAAAGAAGCTGCCGAATGAACCATCGCTGTATCAACTCCATATACATAACTGTAAAAAATTGTTTGATAACTTCGTGTGAGACAACCTTGTTCGAAGCAGCTTTAGTAAAATCCCCAGAAAACCTTTGTAGTTTTTCCTTTTTCATTCTTTTTTCTCTGTATTCTTTCATCCAATAATTCTAAATTTTTTACGGTTGAAAACATTATTTCCCAGATTAGTACGTTTTGAGCTTAAAAAATATTCTTTTTACTCAACTATGTGTATTGATCTCTTGAATCTGCACGATGAAGCTTTAAGAACTCCATTTTCATTGATTATTACCACGAAACGAAACGATCTGAAAAATCTCATTCACAAAGTTTTGAGATTGAAAAAGCGAATTCAATCATGAATGCAAAACAAAAATATGAAGCACGTGTCAAGTTGTTTGAAATTCTTTTCTTTTTCAGTATTTTTTGAACAGGTTTTTTTTTACGACGGAGTAAATAATTGCTTCAAAATGAATTTATTCTATGAACCGGCAAATATATTAAAAAACTAGGAAAAAAAAACGGAAAATTTCAAAGTTTGCTTTGCTTTCGCGCGTTGAGCATCATAGGCAGCAAGTGTTTTTTGTGAGACGGAAGAACCTAAAAATTTGAGTTTTCTCAAAGAATCGACTCAATCCAAAGGGTCAAATATTCGTGTTTTTGATTACATCGAGTGAAAGACGATTCTTGTCAACGCTCACGTCATTTTGGTTGAGATCGCTTGATTTGGCCCATTTGAACAAATTTTCGTAGACGTGGCCATCACGTCTTCCAAGGACTGAACGGTGTTCTCGATCAGTGATTTCCCACGAATCCACAAGAGAAACTGCGTTTGGACGGATTTTCTCTAACAATCGATACATTTCAGATCTCAAATAGTCAAGTTGTCGGCCATTCAAATAACCATCCTGAAATTTTGCCTGTTTTCTTCTTTTTCAAGAAACTTGCTTCAAGGGCGTAAGAGGCAATGTCAATGAGCTCGTAGTTCAAATGAAGATGTAGAAGATCTTCGAGCACTTCTCGTACCGCCATATCCTCTACATCGAGTACTCTTTCATAAAAGTTGCAGGCGATGAATAGGCGGGTGTGAAGTCGACTGGCCTGAAAAGTCTTATTAGAATGATAGAGAAAGCTAGAAACGAACTCTGTTCAGTTCGACGGTACAATTGTTCCAGGCCTGCTCTGTGGAAAGCCCCGAATTCTCATACTTCTGAAGACGCTCCGCGGCTCTGAATGTTTGTCGCCGCGCGATGTGTTCGAAGGCTCTGATGTGCTCCGCATAACCTGAGTTCCCACAATCAGTCAAGCTTCAGGTGCAAATATCGGACCTTCATTGGGCCGACAGTCGATGAGCGAATGACGCTGACCGGCGTGCGCTAGATAGGCAACATAGCCAGTGGGCTTTTTTCCTTCTTTTACTGACTTCACTGCTTTGATGAGGTACCTGTGGAAGCGGTTTAGTTTTTTTTTCATTGTGACTCTACAAGGTCATGCACTGCGATCAGTATTTTTTAAAAAAATTGAACAAAATTTTTTTTGGTGGTCCTGATAAATATCCTAAGCTATAAAACCTGTGCGATATCGAGTTTCCAAGAAAGAGAAAAGCTCAAAGACTTGAAAACGCCCAACTTAACCTTTTTCTGAAATTAGGCGCAGACTTGTTCCGCGCCATTTGGGTTTAGGGATGAGTTGGATGAGCCTTATGGTAGAATTTTCTCTAAATTTCTTCTTTAATTTCGAGAAGATTTGAATAAAAAAATTTTTTTCAGGAAAGTCGTTCCTGGCAGCAAGTTTTATTTTCTATACAGTCCACTCCTTTTTTTTGCAGTTGAAAACTTTGATCAAAATCATTAGTAATCACCTTCCAAGTTGTTGCATCATCACAAGATTTTCTCCTTCATATGTGCATCCGGCAATCCCAACTCCGTAAATTTCACCCATGTAGCTAGCCATAGAATATCCATGACCTCCACAAGCTTGACGAGCCTTTGAAATTCAAATGAATATTTGAGATTTCTACTTTAAAACTTGTTCGATTCCCTGACCAGCCAAATATGTAACTACAGCTTTCAATCCAGAAGTGAGAGCGTGTAAATCAGCAATGAGTTCAATCTGCAAGAGAAACTTTTCAATTTTTTGGGAACTCTTACATTTCCAGCTTCCAAACTCCTTTTCATTATTTCGAATTTTCTGATCGATTCCGTTCCAGCGAAGGCAAATGCGTAGGCTCTAGCAATATGTGGGAATAGCCGATGTTGTTGAGTTTGGTACTCAATCACCTTCACTTCATCTTTTCTGAATTGTTTTTTAGAACAGGTTTCTTCAGAAAACTATACTTAGGATCAATGTAGCCCTGCCTCCGGATGCAAGAATATCTTGTGCTGATTGACAAAGCATAGGCCAGTAGCATGGCATGCTGAGTTATCATGTGCGATCTCACGTGAACCATCGCTGAATAAGCTAGTTTTTCGTGAGGCGGCTTTTTGTATGTTCCGTCTTCTTGCACCTTGAATTCAGATTTGGAAGCGAATTCTTATAACAATGGAGGAACCTTAGCGTGTTTCATCAGCATGTTTCTTCTAGGGATCCTCAAGTTGCTCAATTTGAGAAATCCGTTATCCGACGAGTTGTACGCCATCTTTGGCCCGATGTCACCAATTTGGATATCTGCAGAAGTATTTCCACTATTTTTTATACCAAAACTGATAACTCGGCATAGTTTCATGGCTGTTTTCATCACGGAGCTGAACCATGAAACTGTGCGGACCGAGTAGTTTGTCATCAATGATCAAATTCGCCACGACGATTGCGTAGTTACAACTTTTTCCCATGTTTCCTGGCCACCTGGAATATTTTTTTTTCCTAGAGTGCTTTTTTGAGTCAACCATTTTAGAGACGTAAGCGTTGGCGAGTTCAGAATGAATTCTTTGTTTTGTTTGTCGTACGTCGCCGTGGTTTCCAACATTCTGAGGTTGGTACCTGTATTTTTTTTTTTGAATGAAGAATATGAAACAGGAAGGTGGAAGCTTTGGCAGAATACATTTGTATTCTTTATATTTTAATTTTCAACCGTAGGGCGGAAATCAGAGTAAACTAACCGTGTCCCAGTTCCGTTTGGGCGTAAGTTCCAATGATTTCCATTCGAATCGCTCGGTCTAGCCATTCCCGTTTCTGCTCATCATCAGCTTGTCCTTGTAGTGCCGGAATAAACATGGCGAAATGTAATGAAATAGGCATTCCTTCGATTCCAATAACCATTCTAAATAATTAACCGTTTCAAAAAAAAGTTTTGAAAACTGACTCATTCAAACTTTGCGTTTCCCTGTTGTTACTCAAATCTACAATATCCGTGATGTGTTTAGAAAGTGTGAAAACCTGCAAAGTGATACCTTCTGCGTGGAAATATACATTCATTCAAGAAAAAGTAATTAGTTTCTCGATTGTTTGGAATGGAACCTTTCTTGCAGCTTCTTCGACCTTCTCCTCCCTAGTCATAAACGGCAATGGCTTGGTGTCATGAAGTTCAGGAATGGCGTCAATGGCTTTGGCGATTTCTCGTCGCCGCCGAGCCTAATGGACTTCTCACATTTGAATTTATGATTCGCTTACTAGATGGGATCCGAAAAATTCGTCGGCTAGTTTTCGCGTGTCAAAAGTGGCCTTCCGTCTTTCTTCTGTGAGTTCTGGATTGTCGCCTTCTCGAAGCGCAGCATTTAGATGTGCCGACATGTTCCGAACAGTTCTGATTGAAGCTCAATTGAATCGAAATCAGATTCAGTGATTATCATGAATGAACAAAACACACGACGAACAATCGAAAAAAATTTTTTTATCTATACTTTCAATGTTTTCCTTAAATTTGAATGAGAAAGAAGAAATTCATAATTTTTTTAATGAACGAGGGCGGACTTATAGACGCAAATGAGTGTTCGAAGAGAACTTTAGTCGTCCTACCTGTACTACAATGTAGTCTCGTTGGTTGCAAAAACAAAAAATAGCCTTTCGCAAACCAAAAACTTTCCATTTGAAGCAAACTCTCTGTTTTTCTCTTGCAACGTTCAATCGTTTCACTCAAAACGAAAACAAATTCTCTCTCACGGTAAAATTCTGATATTCAGAAAATTGCAGAACTGACGCAATTTTAAAGCAATTCAGGAGATGTTGTTGGAGCACCAGCGCCGTTCTTCGGCACATCCATCAAAAAGTGCCAGCCCCAATTTGCCCCATAACAAATTGCCTGCTTCCGCAACACACGGTTTCCTGAGTTTTTCTTCCTTGAAGCTTTGCAATCGAAAAATCTTTTGAAGCGTGCTTAAATCTTTTTTGGGTCTCTACATTGTTCCAATCGAACTGATATCAAATAAGCAATTAATGTGGCCTTTTGAGTGTAAATTTTTAAAAATAGACTTGGTATTTTTGAGGTGGCCTCAAGGATTTGTGATAGAGATTAATTCGCCGCATGGAAAACGGTGAAAAGGAAAAGATGCAGATGGAAGTTACTCATTGGATTTTTCGATGTTTTAACGTTTTATAGTACTGAGTAAACTTACAACCCTCACAAGAAGTTGTTTTCTTATTATCTAAACTTTATTTAAAAATCATGAAATGGTTTTGTTTTAATTTAAAGAGAATTTCGAAAACCTTCGAAGTTCTGGGAAGAGTTTTTCACGATTTTGAAGCTCAATTTGAAGAAAACCAGCCGACTTGCATAGGATTCTTCTTCTAATTTCAAGTCGAAGAAAAGACTCCGAGCAGAGTGAAAAGTCGATTCCGCGAGCTAATCAACAGGATCGATTCTGTTTGACCGTTCATCTCGCGAACGATGACGAGAGGCTGAGGAAAAGATAGTCGAGCAGAACGTGTTGACCTCTACCTTGCATATTGCGGCCGACGCGTCTTGCGATATCCCCGGCCTCTTGGCTCCTCGGTTTACACTCTACATTATCATTTCCTCTGCTGCCACTGCATGATACTTCATCCAAAATAATCGAAATCGCGCTTTCCATTTTATTCCAAGTTTTGTTCGTTGAGAAAATTCGAATATTTGGATGAATCCAATACTCAATTTGAAAAAAACTTTTTTTATTTAAGCTCTAGATGTATTAAGAAAATAAAATTTTTTTTCTTTCTTGTTCTGGCGGGAAGAAATTATCCTCATTTGCCTCTAGTAATTTTTTGTTAGTCCCAAACAGCCTAACATTTTTATATATTTCTACTTTATTTCTATTTCAAACAGGTGAAAAAAAGCGCCGTGTTTATTGCCCTTTATCTCAAAACGACTGCCACTTAACTTTCCGCCCACGGTTTCCGCCGCTTAAAATTCCAGGAAATGTGCATTTTCTAGTTTCCTATATATATTTTTTTTCATTCATTGATGTCATTTGAATCTAAATGAAAAAAAAGAAGATGAATCTGAACTATTCTAAATATATCATATCACTCGATGAAAAGAAATAACATACAAATATGTTAAACATTCATAACCGATCATTTTTGAAATACGCTGTGATTTTTTTCAATGTATCAGATAGAATTTATGAAAATTGAAATTTTCATGATTTGTGATTTTTTTCACAAAAAGAGGCTACAAAGTTTCCATTTTTTTCATGACACTGAGATTTTCTTAAATTTTAACTTTTTTTTCATAAAAAAATTACTCTTAAAAACTAAATGTTATCAAAGCCTTAATGACTTTTGAAAAATTCACACGCTGACAATTATTTTGATCTCAATTTAGCAAGTTTCCAAATTAAAAAGACGGATTTTTTTAACTTTTAAAAAGTATATTTCATATTAACCTTTAAAGAAATTGAAACAGTTTTTCTTAACCTTTTTTTGTTCTCTTAATTTGTTGAATTTCAATTTTCTCGAACAAATTCAAACTTCTTCTCAACTGCGAGTTGAACAGCTGAAACTCAGAAATGTCAAAAAAGCCCATCTCAAAGTTTATGGCATTTTCTCGTTTTTCTTTCGCTTTTAATTTTTCTTCTTCTCGTTATCCAGAAAAAGCTTTGGCGACAAATAGGTTATTGGAAAAATTGGTTCGAAAAAAGAAAATGATGTGTTTTGTTGGTGGTGCGCAAGGCGTTTTCGGGAATGGGCTGTTCCGTGCCGACAGCCGTGTCTCCAACTCGGCCGTTCATTCTTCATCCGGCTGTCCCTCTGTTTTCGCCGAGCTTTTCCGCTTGTCCGACGCATCATTAATGTCCGGTCGCAACATGTTTCGTCCTTCTTTCATCTCATTAACTTGCTGCTTTTGAGCAATTCTATTGCTTTCAACTATTTAAGTTTGTCTCAGGATTTTGAATATTTACTTGCACAAAAACCAATTTATGCAATCTCAACGTTATCATTACCTCCTTCCATTTATAACTATAATAAATCACAGCTTTTCGTAAATTTATGAACTTTTTTTAGGAGCGGTAGTGATTGTACAAGAGTCTCTAATTTTTTCGTTTTTTTTTAATGCAAAATTGTGTATATATTTTGAAGCTTTTTATCATTATGCACTGCTGAACTCGATTGGATATATATTTAAAGCAACAAAAATTATTCTACTCGCTCCATCTTCTTTCTATAGAAACATTTTCTCAAACCGAAAACTTCACGTCCACTCGTTACACAGCGAAAAACACCGAGGGACCGTGAAACTTGTGAAAAATCCAGAAGTTTTTGTTTGCAATTAATGGGAAAACCACGAGTTTCGTACGCGTGTTGAAAGGTTCTGAGATGATTAAGGACGTGCTCGAGTGGAGGACTCGCCCCAGGGGACAGCCGCGAGTTTGCGGTCTCAGCTCCGCGCAGCTAAGGATCCCTTCGAGAGCTCAATATGGTTTCTGAAGATGGAGCCGTTGCCTGGCATGTCGCGAACAAGAGCCGCTTTATTTTGGCCCCAACACATGACGTTTCATGAGTTTGCATATTTTCTCGCGGTTTTTCGGTGTTTTTTTATTTCGTTTTGCTGTGGATTTAATTTCAAAATTTTTGAAAATTTTTGGTTGGAACAGAATTTCTCTAGAAGTGATTCAACATTTTTAACGTTGGTAGGAATTTCTTCTTTTTCTCAATTGGAAAAAAAGAGCTATAAAGCTTTTTCTCAGTAAAAAAATTTTCAAAAATTTTCAAAGTTTTCTACAATTCAAGACTGAATGTTCTATCCATTTTTTTCAAACTACTTGATAATTCAAAAATTAGGAAGAAAAATCATTTCTTACGTTTTTTTGAAATATTTTGATAAATTCTGAAATTTTTTTAAAAATTTCATGTTTCTTGGATTCCCTTTGTAAACTTGAACCATCTTTCCTTTATTTTTTTCATACTTGAAAAAAACTGAACTTGTTGAAACTGAACTTGTTGGCGCGTCAGTTTTCTTTTTTTCAATATGAAGATAATTTCATCAGCTGGTTATATACATAAAAATAAGACCAGGAACTTTTTTTCTAACTCTTTTTTAGATTTTAGAAAAAAAAAACGAGAAAAGACAGATTTTCTTTCGTCTTTTTAACATGAGCAAAAAGGATCTCGTTAGGCCATGCGAAAAACCACCTGCTGCTGGCTTTCCATGCGTCATCGAAAGTCCAGAAGGAGCAAGTGCAAAGCTTGAAAGCTTCTTGGCGCCGCCGTGTCCCCTCGGCCCGATTCCAACGCTCTCCATTGCCTTACGCCTTATCGGTGCCATATCCGACGATGACAAACAGTTGAGACGGCAGCCTGAGGAGGAGGCTAGATTTCTCTGACTTCTTTCTTCTCTGCTTTAGCCAGATATAGAGCTGCCACCAGACCGAAATAGAGAATAGCTGGGGGACACCACACGTTTTTCCTCCCATTGATTGTTTCCTGTTGCTTCTCTTTTCTCTTTGTGGGTGTGTCACCACAATTTTCTTATTGGTTTTTTTTCCACAAAACTCTTGTCGCTTCCGGCGCCGTCGGCCGGAAGGTCGTTAGGCGGTCCTCCTGCGCAGCAGCGGCGCCTCATCACTTTGCCTTCCAATAAATATCAAATTACTTCCCTGGCTCCACGACGTCGGCCGTTTTGCCTTTGGAGACATTCCCCGACGTTAATCAGGTTGTTCTAGCTTCCGCCTATTGCTGCTTTGCATAAATTCGTCCCAAGACTTCCAAATCAAATTCATCATCTTTCGCATAAACACATGTTTTATTCAGAAGATCGACCATTGTTCCTCTCCCAACTATTCAAAAGGTTCTTCTCCGCAATTCTTTTCCGTCTTCGTGAAATATTCACAAGAAACTTTTTTTCAAGGGTTCTTGCTCCCCTGATCTATGAAACATCGGCTTGACTTTAAGAAAAAAATAATAAGAGGAATTTTTTTCTTCTTATTTGACTTTGGCAGAAATCTTTGTTGAACTTGGAAACTATTTCAAAAAATGATCTGAGTGTAAATTAATGATCTAACGGTTTCCCCGCTTTAACCTGTGGTTTTAGTTTCACTTTTTGCATTCAAAATATTTTTTTAAAGTCCAATCCAATTTGATACTAATTTGGAATGTTATTTAATCAAACAAAAAAACAAAAAAAGTGAGTGTAAAGTGTATCCGAAAACACGGAAAATTTATTTTTTTGTGTTGGAGTGACTCAATTTTCTGAAAGGCATGTCCTACAAATAGTTTTTTTGATGAATGCATTTCTTAATTACCATCGTAAAAATTAATAAATATAAACTAGTTTTGAAGTTTTTAAAATTTTTTTCAGAGGAGTTTGGAAAATCTGGAAATAAGTCTGGAAATAAGAAAGATTTTGAGAAACTAATTTTTCCAAAAAAATGCCAAAAAAAAAACCGATAAATCCAGATTTATTCCAAAAAAATGGTTCAGGTAAAAAAATCGTTTTTTTCCACAATCTTTCAAAGCGCACACAGGATTGCGATTTTTTTTGAATTTTCGAGAGGAGACCGAAGTTTTCGTGAGAAGAGGTGAGATGGAATTTCCCATACATAATAACTGCTCTAGATTCACATTCAAGTTTCACCTTTTTTGCCAAGCTTGTCCCTGCAAATTTGTTTTTGGCTTCGGCGGTTTTCCTCGTTTTCGCCTGCCCCAGCGACATCCTCTCCGTCCGCATATTGTTTTACGCACATTAGAAAATCGGACACGCCTTCTTGCAGCTGCTTTCGCCGCCGGCGTTCCCACCTTTCTCATCTCGTTTGGTCAAATCTTCTTTCCCGTTGCTGTCGTGACTTTTTTTCCGATTTTGCCAAACTCACTATATGTATTATGAGCAAATATTGCGTATTTGGAAAAACGGGATATTGAAAAATAAATTGAATTTTTTGTCAGGATATGAGCCTTTCGAAGAGCAGGGTTTCGAGGAGACCCCTGGATTTCATTAGACTTGCTTTGGTTATTTCTTTTTCTCAGATGAATATCACGCTTTGAATAAGCCATATCTTTAGTAATCGTTTTTCTATTCAACTTGTTTTCTGATTTTTTTTGGTTTCCTATCATTTTTTTACAAATTAGTTAACCTGTACTCAAAGAACGCACAGCCTGGCCTCTCCGTCGCATAGAAATTGACCACTTTTGCTCTAAGAAATTCTCTCAAGTTTTCAGTTAATAAAACGCTATCTCTGAAAAACCGGTTTAATATTTCTCATTCTGCACTTTTATAGAGATTATTCAAAGTTTATCCAAAAAAACAGTTAATGGCGTTTTTTTGCGGAATTTCGCCCCTGAAGAGCGGAAACGGCGCAAAGAATATTGCCCGGCGAAAGTCGCTGACAGTCGGGGGAAAAACAACAGGGGGGGTATAAAAAAGAATGGCGTTTGTGAGGCTGACGGGGCTTCGGCCCCTGCATCATGGCTCTCGACCCAGCTCTGAGCGCGGTCCGGATCCGACCTCCAGATTTGAACCGAGGTTTAACCTGGAGTGCCGAGCCTAACTTGACCGCGTAAAATTTTAAAGTTTTTGAGAAATTGATTGCTCAGGTTTTGTTTTGATTTTATCGAATGGGCCTGAATAATTGCTTGATAATCAATTATCAGTTCAATAAGATAATTATTCTTACTGACTGTTTCTTAGAAGCTGTATTTGATGAGAGATCTGAAAATTTGACACTGTTTGCAATACCATCGCGTTTTATGAAACTATTCTGCAATTGGCATTTTCGTTTTTTGGTTTTTTGATGATAATTGAAGACCCACGTCATTGTCTTGTTTATATAACGTTAATCTAACTTGTTGGACAGTTTTTTCGTTTAGTTTTTGTTCCCCTCGTTTGACGCGCTGCTGATAAATGATCCACGGAAGCTTCGAACTGTTTGCAGAGTCTATTTGTCTTTTTGGTACAACTTTTTCTTTGTAAGCCCTTTTACTATCCGCTTGTCTTTTTCTGTTTTTTTAACGGATTTTTCTCAAAAGAATTACTGTAAATTGCTCTGCTCCTTACGTCACTTTTCATTTGAAACTTCCTTTCATTTTTTTCACATCATCATCAGTAATAGACAGTTTTTTTTATCGTTTTTTTCAAATCCTGAAAAAAACGGTTCTTACTTTGTTTTTTTCTTAATCATCTACCAAGGAAAAAAATAATTTTTTTCTGGTTTTACAACAAAAAAAAAACTAATTTTTACTGTTATTCCTAGCAAAACAAAATTACAAAAGCTTTTTTTCAAGAAGCATTAAAGGATAGAAAAAAATCACAAAGAAGCATCAAAAGAATAATTTTTCTCAATTCTTATTCTCAGGTCTTCAGGAATTTTAGCGTCCCCGCTGACATATTGTTCTGTATGATTCACGACGTCTTCTGGCTTTCCGTGTTTTGATTGCTTTCCTTTCACCAACGTTTTCTTTGGCCGTTATCCTGGTGGTTGCAAATCGTTTACATACGACTTGTCAATATACATTCTCTCTTTAAAGCTTTCAGTAGGTTGATGAAAAATTTTAACTTTAAATAAATTGTTCTAATACGGAGTGATAAAGTTCAATGACTGCTTCTTTTTATTTTCATAATTCTTATTAAGGAAGAAAAAAGTTTAATTCCCAATTAACAAAGATATTGCCACCAAGTTTTGATCGAACATCAAAGTTTACATACACAACTATCTTTGATAAAGCTTCCCCTTTCCAAAAGCTTTTTGAAACAAAAATATTTGGAACAAAGGCTTACCGTTTCTTTTTTCATTTGCAGCAGCAATTTTTCATACTAATTGTTGACACTCAACCTTTTTTCCGGTTATCAAAAGCACTTTTTCATCACCTATTCAAGTTTTTAAACCTTCATCTTGCAGATCAACTAGGATATGGGATGAAATGACTTGAAATGGCAGCGAAGGACGAATGGCAGAACGAGGGGCAGTCTGCCGACGACAGCGGCGTCTCCACTATCGGCTCTTCTTGCTCCCTGCAACTCCAGCTCCGATCATCAAGTGGGCCGGACTCCTTTGCCGAGGTAGGACAAAAAATGTTTTAATCAGAACAAAAATCAATTAACTCTTTTTTTTTCCTTCACTGCAGAGAATTTAGGGTTTTGAAAGTTTTGAAAACTTTTCGTTCGTTTGAAAATATTTTCTGCGTTGTCAAATGTTTTGAACGTCTCCTAAAAAAAACCTCAAGAATGATTTTCTCATGATGAGACTTTTTAATCTTTGCGGAAAACTAACTAGACCGTATATTTTTAGGTGACCGGTTAAGATTCTTGAAAAACCTCACAGAAATTGATTTCGAGGAATCCTGTTTGCAGATCAGAGAAAATATTTTTCACTGCTGCTTTTCTGTCGAACTCTGCTCTTCTGAGTTTTTGTTTCAGTTGCGGCGAAAATTTTCTTGTCATTACCGGAAGGAAAATTCAAAAAAATGTTTAGATTGTTGGAATCAAGAGATTTCAGGGTAGAAGTTTGCAATTTTTTCATTATGGTTTCAACCGGCCAACAAAAAAAAATGTTTTTTGTCAGCTGTGCGTGACTTTCTGTAGTTTTGCAGTTGATTATTCGAAGAATTTTCTATATCGTTGTTCCTTGTGCGAATTTTCATTTACATATTTCGTTTCTGAAGAAATTGTTAAAGATTCTGATGAACGAGCACAACAACAACATCTCGGCGCAAATGGACGTCGTGAAGCTTCTGGCACTGAAGTCGACGGACAACGACGAGGAGCAACATTCGAACTCGAGTAGCCTCGAATCCATCAACTCTCTGCGAAACCATCAAGGTTTTCTTTCTATTTCCTCCGCTTCAGAAGCAACACGTCGCCGTTAATCTCTCCGGTTAAACCTCACTTCATTCTGCCTTTTGTTTCTGTTTTCTTTTTTTGGTCTCACTATTTTCCTCATCACGAGTGGAAATTATTTTGGCTAGATTTTCAAAATCTCTTTCACAGTCACAGTCCACGCTGAAAACTCGTGGTGTAGCACCTGAATGAAAATAAATATAAACTCTGGTTTTATAAACTTTTCTTTGAAATACTTGACACAAGTGTTCAAATTTTTTCCGGCTTCAGAATGGTTAAAATATGTTCGGTGTTTTGGCTTGAATAGATCCCTGAGGACATACTTTTTTTGGAGTTGAACTTCCAGATTTTGTTTAAACCAAAAAAAGAATTTTCAGGTAGCCAGGAACGAGAAAACGAAGAAGACGACACAGGCTCAGGCTCAACGTCATGTTCTGAAGACTCGTTCGAGATGTCGAGTGCTTGCAGCGTCAGACCAAATCTGGGTGCACAAATATTTTTTGGCTTTTTGTGCTTTTCGTTTCCGACTAGCTCCCAGAAAAGACTTTGGTTTGTCCGAAATGAAATTTGCAAGTTAAAAGATGTGGAAAAGGCGAACACACACGAAAAGGCAGAACTGCCGTTAGGCACGCAATCAACGCGTTGCATATCTCAAATTCAAAGATTTTTTCGCAAATATTTCTGACATTCTTTAAAAATGAAATTTCTTTGCAACGCTGATTCAGTGGAGATATTGAAAAAACAATATAACACAAATAATGGACCGAAATAAACAGTTAAACAAATTTAACGCCCTTTTAATCTAGTCTCTGCGGGTTGTTGAGACTTTCTACGGAAAAAATTATTCAGATGGATTTTTCGAAATATTCTTTGATAATGGTCTCTGAAACTCACTTTTCCACAATATGATTGCTTACCGCATCAGTTTCATACTAGTTTAGAAATAGAGCCCATGAAATTAAAAACTACCAGAAAACTGATTCAAAAAAACGTAATTTTGATTAACTTTTAGAAGTCAGCTAAAAAAAAGAGCAATAGACTGAGCAAGAGTTTTGCGTGGCTTCCGTGACGGTTAATTTGGCGAAGATTTGGAATACTATGCAAATGAGCGTTCCGGACTTCAGGGCTGACGCGCGATTCACGCGAGACGACTTGTGACTCCTTCGACGACATTCATAGCCCAGCCGTTTCCAACGCCACGATAAACGACTGCGGATTCGTGTAAGTTCATTTTTCAACTTTTCTGGTTGAACAAGCTTTTGCATGGATAGTTGTAGTTGTAACTGTACACATAAGTTGTTTAAGTGGCAGGTTAAGAATTAGCGGAGGTCAACACTTTTTATTGCTTGCTGGTATTTTGTATATTCCTGAATAAGAAGTAGAAACATCTCATATGCAAGGTCATCTTATTTTTCGCTTGGGATGTTCTGAGAGATAGGCCAGAACACTTCTTAATGTACTAAAAGAGATTTTGAAGGTTTCAACCTGCTCAACTTTCTAATTCTTTAAGAAATGAAGACTCAAAGGCGCAAAATAACCTACTTGAACAAAGTGCATTTTCTTCTTTTTTTTTGCAAATTGAGATTTTTTAAATTTCGATCAACAAATCAAATTTTCACCTCAGAAAGTTCCCAATTACAGGGTGAAACGGTTTTTCTGGTTGGCTTCAGACATTTTTCTCTATCTGAAAAAAATAATCGATATTGAGAAAAATATCGTTAACAGAGAAATATCAGGAAGTAGGCTTTTGAGTGTCTTGCCGGCCGTTAGCATATTCAGGACGCCTTTCATAATGTGTCATTTTGCCGCTCAGTTGACCATGAGTAATATGCGGCTCTCTGCGCCACTTTTTGTTCTAATTGGCTTCGTTCTATTTTCGCTGCTTTTTCCTAGGACAAGCTTTTCAGGCCATGCAAACCGTCGTCTTCATATTCCGTCGATTCGTTCATATCGGCAACTAAGAAAGGAGCTTACCAGACTCCGACTTCCTTCGAGAAGATTCGCCACAGAGTCGCCAACCAGATTGATCACATTGATACCGGTTTGTTCTTTTCGAGATGTTGTAGCATTTTCTGACCTTTTTCGAAATTCCTCATATTTATCGAAAAATACTACTGCACACCTCTCTGCAACTGGCTTATTTAGAATCGGTCTTATTGCTCGAGCGTCTCCTTTCTCAAATCTTCTTCCTTTTCTGTCCATGAATTCGGCTAAGGTGACATTTCCAGGCTTGCCATCTTTGGACTTTGACAAATTGGAGAAGCAGCTAGCGACGGCGGCTCAGGAACGGGAAGAGCAAGAAAGAAGGATGCTTGGAGAAGAGGTACAAACCGAGAAATCCATGAGACCTTGTATCTTCCTTGTTTCTCGATCTTCAAAGGCAATTCGAGCTTCACTTTCAAATTTTTGTCAAATTAGCGTCAATACAAAGTTTTGAATACCTTCACTAGTGCATTTCAAAATGCATCCCTAACATGAACGGCACTCAGGAGATCTCAAGCTTTTCTGACTTTTTATTGTTATGTGATCACTTTCCATGACCTCACGAAACAAAGAAAGAAGACGTGTCCTCTTGGGCCCGACTGTATTGACCAATTGAAAATAATCGAGAAACGGTCAATGTTATTTTTCCTGACCACAAAAAAAGCGTTACGTCATACTTATTTATAAGTTCCGCTGTATCTAACCCAAAATTAAAGCATGTGGGAGCTTAACCGACTATTACCTGAATTTCGGCTTTTCTTCATATTTTTAATTACGGATTCTGTGTGGGAAAATTCTGTCCCGAGTTTTTTCGTCCTTCCATCGTGTCTTTCAACATTCATCTGATTTGCAACGTTCGCTGTCATATTGCCTCTTCATCTGCCTTTAATCGGAAGACGCTTTTTTGACCTTTTTCCGTTTGCGCTCGTTCTTTCTCATCTTGATTTTGGAAGCTTCGCGTTCAAAAATTGCATACCCTTTCAAACTGCACCTCATCCAAACAATGGAAATCAAGAAAGATAAAGCTTGAGAGAACGTTGTGTCTACATTCATCCATAACAAAACAATTAACGAAGTTCTTTCAAGCTAAATTAAAGATTGGTCTTTTTCAGTGCTCAGGACATGTTTCCTCAACACACTCGAAAGATGTTTTTTGGTGGGAATTTTTAACTTTTTCAGGTGAGAAGGAGGCTAGCGTTACAAGCGGACTCGCATATAGGCCCGTCGCCGCAAATCTACACCAGACCACATCGTTCTAATTTAGCCTTGAGACTCCAAACTGCAATGAACCTCCAGGTTAATAGTTCATAATCATGAGCAAAAATCCAAGAGATTATTAAAAAATCTCGTAACCTTTAAGAAAATTAGGCATTCAGGTTGATTGGAATTGCTGCCTAATATCATATTGCAACCATTTTTTGCAAGCTATTCAATTTTTCGTGACATTTCACGTCATGAAAGCTCTCATTTCGTTACCTCTAGAGCTTTTGAAAATATTAAGATTCCAATAACTTTTCAGAAAAATCACTTTTCCTTTCTCTATCTTTGAAATTTGAAGTGGTTACAACGATGTAGTTCAGGTGTGTTACATGAACGAAATGAGCGAGAGTGAGACCGAAAACGAGGAGTCCGACGACTCCGACACCGATATGTTTGTCAGGAAAAGCAAGTCGGCGCCTAATCTCAAAGGTAACACACCTTAAGTCTGTGCTCACGGAAGTACTGTATTTGCAGATTCTTGTAAACCTTCTTCGCGGCAGACTCAAAGAATAAAAGAGTTGACGGGGAGAATACAGAACGACGAAGTTTTGAGCCCAGGTAACGGATATTTCACAAAGCCATCGACATCGAAAGAATGTCATCAGGATTATTTTTTGACAGATTTCAAATGTTTTCTTATGGCATGTTCATCGGAAAAACGTAACATGTTTCAAAACGCAAAAGTATGTTTATCGTCGCATCAAACTTCATCCGAAACATTACTAATTTTTCTTTTGAAACGATTTTCTTGCGTTTCGGAACCCTTTTCGTTTGTCCGACGAACACGCCGTTAAAGATTAATTTCTTTAGAGGTGCGTTTTTTGTAAACCGCAAGAAATTCACTAGAAATTTTTCAAACGCATAGAGTTCTTTCATAAATTTCTTACTGCTCCATTTTTTTTACAGCGTAACTTCTAAAATCATCTGTTTCTGATATCGACAATCTTCCATTTTTTCCATGTTTTCAGTTTTTGATCGAATTTCTCTAGGTTTTTTTTTCACTGGTCAATTTCTTTCTCCGAACACAAAAAAAAAGAGAAGCAAAAAAAAAGACAAAACGACATAGAGCGGTCCCTTGACACCAGAAAAGGTGCCCTTGATAATCTTGGACCTTGATTCATTGCCTCGGGGAACGACTCTGTGGCGGCAAAGTCGTTCCATACAGCCTATTTTTCTAGAAGAACGGATGGGATTTTTTTGCGGCACGAAAGTCAACGGGTATTACAAATGGCTAAAAACGCGGCTGAAGAGTCTCTGACCAATTACAGAAGGTTAGTTAGAAAAATATTTATCTCTTAATTTTGCGATACTTGTCAGTGCGATTTTTTTCTTAAACAGTTACTCAAGATCTTTTCCGTTTCCAAAAATTCAAAAAAATTTATAAGCTAAATTTTGAATTTTGCTGTAAGCTTTTTGAATCGCTTGAAAACAAATTAATTTTTTTTTTCAGAGGAAAGTCCAAAGCCAGCGACGTTCCTCGACAGGCAAGGCAATACTTGAGTAAAAAGAAACTCGACGAAATTGATTCAATACGGAGACTAATCGAAAATGCAATATCTAGTGGGTTGCCCCGAAAATTACGTTGAAAAAGGATATTCAGGGAAAAATATGGAATTGGTACAACTTCTGTTAGAAAGAGACAGTTTGCACATGGAGCACGATTCTTTACGAGTAGA
Source organism: Caenorhabditis auriculariae (assembly GCA_904845305.1). Classification (NCBI taxonomy): domain Eukaryota; kingdom Metazoa; phylum Nematoda; class Chromadorea; order Rhabditida; family Rhabditidae; genus Caenorhabditis; species Caenorhabditis auriculariae. Next base: position 2,001,536 of record CAJGYM010000002.1, on the reverse strand, counting down.
CATCGACGACTTCACTCAACACGAAGCTCAGGTTTTTGTTGCTTCCATAACGCTCAGAATATATCGAAAATCTAATCAAAAGATCCTTTTGGTTGAACTTGCTTTAAGTTCGGAGCAGCTCCAGTAGGAAGCTATCTATGTATATACGGAGCGAAACCTTTAACAGTTGCTTTGGGAGTTGAAAAAAAATATGAAGCCGGGTGATAAAACCTTGATTGGCAAATTTTCATATGTTGCTTTGAGCCTTATTTTGACACTTACTCTCAAATTTGATTATTCACGATGCCCATTCAGGTCAGAAATTAAAAAAAACACCTTTTTCAGGCCTCAGCACTAGATCTCAAAAACCTGATTCCTCTGCAAGAAAGACTGGAAGCGGGAAATTTCACGGCTCCGCGCAGATGCGAGAGGAAACCGGCTGCGGCTCCTCCATCGAGCCTTCAGCCGGAAAGAAGGATGAAACCCACGACTCCAGTCACACCTCTCACTACTCCTACGTCCCCTTCCCTCTCGTTTGCTTCTGTCATACCAAATTCCTTCAACATTATTCCTTTCTTCAAACGTTGAGTGACTCTAGCGATAGTGATGTGCAGAGTTTTTATTTCTTAAATTATTCTGTCCAATAAAGATTTAAAAAAAAAAAGAGTTTTATTATTTTGCTGTACTTTTAACATTTTAACATTTATTCAGTCCTCAGAGTAATCTTGTATCTGCTGAATCATGAATATTTGATGAAATGTTTGTCGGTTCGCGCAACTGTCGCCCATCTTTTACCAAGAACAAAACATCTTGCCAATGAGGTTTAGGTCGTCCAACTTCGCGAGTTTTCGCCCATGGTCGCCATTCCACGATTTTCTTCGCCCATGTGTCTTCTCCCGTAGAGATCTTCTTTGCGAAAAGCCATTTTCTCTTCACAGCTTCCGACCGAACTTCGTGTAGCTCTAACTTTTCATAGAGCCAGGAGTTTCTTATTTTGTCGAGCAACGTTACTCCGAGCATCCATCGCATCATTTTCCGCTGATCTGTTTCGAGAAGGTCCCTCTCTTTCTTCTTTAGAGTCCATGTTTCCGAACCATAGAGAAAGGCTGGTTCAATACACTTGGCTTTGTGTATATTGAAAACGTTTCTTCGTGTTAAGCACGTGCGTTGGATTTCGGTTTTTGAACCACCAGCGAAGTAGAGATGAGTACCGAGGTAGATGAACCCGTCCGTGTAGGCGATTCTTTTTCCATCAATCTCGAAATTTTTTTGGGCTCGATTAGCCATTATGAACATTTTCGCGAAGTTAATTGCCAAGCCGGCCTTCTTGCTTTCTTTCGCCAACTGGTTAGCCATTTCTTGGATCTTCTGCGTACTGGATGCAAGCAGTACAATGTCATCAGCGAAACGGAGGTGCGACAAAATTTTCCCATTCACAGAAAATCCATAGTTCTGCCAGTTGAGCCTTCGAAAAATGTGCTCGAGGGTGGCGTTGAACAAATCTGGAGAAATTGTGTCTCCTTGACGCACGCTTTTCTGTATTCGAACTGGTACATCTTGTCCTCGAATTCTGACAGAGACTTCTGCTTCTTCGTAGATGTTTTTCAGAGTCATAACGATCTTCGAATGGACTCCAAACTCGCTGAGAGCCGTCCAGAGAGAACCGAACTCCACAGAATCGAAAGCTTTCTTGTAGTCGACGAACATCAGGTACAAGGGGAATTCGTATTCCTGAGACTTCTGGATCATCTCGGTCACGACCAGGGTGTTTTTTGCTGTCAAGAATCTAGATCGGAAACTAGTTTGCTCGATGGGTTGAGCAGCTTCCAGTTCACGCGTAGCTCTTCTTCGAAGTATCGAGGTGAACAGTTTGTACACGACGAACAGGTGCTACTGGGCGGTAGTTTCCTATATCCAGGCAGCTTCCTTTCTTGTGTAGCAGTCTCACGACAAAGTCCGGCATTGACTGTGGAGCTCTTTCTTTCATGAAGCTTTCGTTGAAAATCGTCATTAGGTGTGGAACGACGATGTCTTCACACGCGAGAAGCATCTCCAGAGTGATCATATCCGGCCCAGAAGCTTTGTTACTTTTGGGCTTTCCTCAACGCCGCACGAACTCCGTCAGCCAGTATCGAAGGGAAGTCTTCTTGAGATGTAAGGACCAGGGCTGGAGAACTTGCGCGAGGTATAAAGAGTTTTATAAAACTGCTGAACAGTTATTGGTCATCGAGAGATTTCCAGGACCACTTTCTGTTAACACGCTTTAGAAAAAGGTGTTCTAGATCCTCAGCCCATTCGCCTCGCAGAACTCTAAAAGAGTTACCCGACGGTTATTACGGACTCCAACGCCATGGCAACTGAGAGAGAGTTCGGTGTCAATCTTACTGCCAACTTTCGCATTGAAGTCACCTAAAGTCAAGGAATAAGTCACGTCCGCCCCCGGGTGCCGATCACGACGTTGGAGGTGACTCAGAACTTTCTCTAGGTCATCTAGGAACATTGAATATACCTCATCGGTGTAATCCGTGGTTGGAGCGTACACTTGGAAGATTCGTATACGTTCTTTTTTGATCTTGACATCGATGAAAGCGAGGCAATCGTTAACAGGTGTGAACTCAACACTGGCAGCCAAGTCTTTGTGCACAAGGAACCCTACTCCTGCTTGAGATGATTTTCCGTGGTAGTAGAGTATGTGCTTGGTGTCATTCAAGACGAGGCTACCAGTGCTGGCCCGGCGAATTTCGCAGAGGCCTATGATGTCAAAGTTCACCAACCTGACCGCGTTCTCGAGGGCTACGAGTCTTTCGTTCGAGAGCATTGTTCTCACGTTGAGCGTTCCAACAAAAAGGTGCTTTGCCATGTAGGAGCAGTACGACGTCCAACTTGTCCAGGGCTTGCGGACGACGGATTATCAACTCTCCGAACGAGAGCGGAAGAGGAGAGCGACCGCTCGGCGTGTAGAAATGAGTTAATAATTTTGCTGTGCATTTGTAAAAATTGAACATCTGCATCAAAGACTTTCGAGTGATCCATCTGAATAAAGAACTAAGAAACAAAGCTTTTGTAGACGGCAAGTTTAAGTCAACAGTCTAAAACGCCGTACAAGTCATCACTACCCGCATTATTCCACCAAAATTCCAACTTTTCGTAAAATTTTTGCAGAGAGATTTATTTCATTCGGAAATACTCTGATTATTTCGAAAAAAAGGAAATTATTTTATGGATTATGGGCTTTTCTTTAATTTCCTGCTTCTTTGGTTGATCCTCTTTCAGATTCAAAAAACTTAAATTTTTTTTTTACATAGCGAAAGAAAAATCACAACAGAATACCAGCATTTTGTCTATTTTTTCCAGCATCACAATGCAGTAGAAAACAAATAAATAAATATTGATGTGAACAAAGATATAAAGCCGGTTTCAATGGCACTGGGCAAGATTTACAACGTCGCATTATTAAGTTGGTCTCGTTCACAACGTCAGAAGCTCATCAAGAAAACTGAACAACAAGTTTTCAAATGATAGCTGAAATTAACATACCTTTGTGTGTTATGCATGAAAGTGCTTGCCAAAAGGATTGATGGCCCGCCGAGACCCTAAAAGATTCTACTTATCAATCATATCAAAAAAAAACAAAATCCAACTTGAGCGCGTTTGGCGTTCACGTTGCGAATATATGCGGACTCTTCAAAAGTTGCTCCTCCAATAACAAAAACAACAATGTGATCGGTACGGCAGCTGAATAAAAAACCTCGTCAGATAGTCTGAGATAAGTCCATTTTCATTTGGTTGGAATGGTCACAATGAGAGTGAATAAATCAAAAACGAACTTCGCAAATAAAATTACTGGAAAAAAAGCTTACGTTTCTGACGAGACTGTAGGAAACTGTTCGTTCATCCTGCCTCTCAAAAGACTTTCAATAACAGTTTTCAAATAAGGTTCATGCTGGGTGTAGATGTTCTCAACGCCTTTCAGTCCTTTTATGAACCTACAAAACCGTTTGCATAGAAAAATTTGAAAATTCACCTTTTGGTCAGTTCTATAGTCGATCCTCCTCCGAACAAGTCGTTTGATCTTCTTCCCGAACCGCCGTATTTCAATAAATTTCTCACTATTTGAGAAGCGTTGGCGTTCTTAACGCAACAATAGACTTTGAAAGAAATGCTTGAAAAAAACCTTTCCTCTCAAGAAACTCAACAAGGTAGTTATATCATTGTTCTGGTGGTTCTCAAAACGAAGAGCGTACAGCATGACTAGCCGGAGAGCGTTCTAAAGATTATTTTTTGCCCGAATTTGGTTTCAGTTTTAAAAAGTTATTCATCACCAATGGAAACCTTTTGGCCGCAACTGACTTTTATAAGTTCTTTAAATAAGATTCTGAGAAAGAATTTCATTTAACTTTCCAGTTGGGAATGTCCTGAATCAGACCACTTTTTGATGTGCCAATTTTAGATTTTGAAAGTCTGCAAAACTCCAAAACAGGCGATACCCAAGACCCAATACAACGGATTTTGAGAAAATTATTCAATTTTGAAATTTTTTATCTCAGAAACTAGAAAGTTGTGCGTGTTAAGACTTCCAAGATACAACAACAGTCAATTTTTGGGAATTCCAAAACACAGAGTGAAATGACCTTCCTTGTGACTTTTGTGACTTGAAGCTATCACGTAGCTGCCAGCCCAAGGTTTTTTTTATGAACTCAGGCAACCGTTCCCAATTTGAAAATATTCTTTTCAAAAATTCAGAAATAAACTCTACCAATGGCGTGGTTTTAGGATGATTCAGTAAACTCTTCACTCTTCCCAAACATCTGGAATGGTCACCTTCGGCAACGATCGTTTGTTCAACCCAAAATTGAAATAAATTGGATTACTGCAAACGAAAAACAATCACTTCTGACATCTCGAGCAGATTTGTACTTGAAACCAGTTTACTCAGCTCTCCCACAATAGTAACATGTTTAGAGACGGTACCTTAAACTCATTATCATATTGTAAAACGAACGGATAAAATCTCTTTACCTGATATCTTCTGGAACTGTGGGTATTCTTCCACGAACTTTTTCATGTCAGCTATGGATTCAAGATTTTTGTGAATCTTCGATTTTTCTTGGAACTCGTTTATGAGTGTTTTGATGTTCTGACCGATTTCTCCAAAGTTTGATGTGATGTTCTGCAATACGAATTTGAAATGTAATGTACAATTCCACAAGTGCTTATGAAGCTTTGTATTTCCCAATCATAAGCGTTTTTCTTGTTCATATTGGTTTTGAAAGAAAGCCAACAAAAAACGAAAGATTGCACTGCCTTTCAGTAAGACGGCCAAAATATGAACATTTCAAATATCAGTTATTTTGTTTTTTCATTAGGATTTCTCTAAATATAGACAAAACTGACGGCTGCAAAGAAATCGTCGTACAATTCGCTGAGAACCATACTTTGGCCATCTGCCGTCAGGCGATTGTTACTCAAAGTTATCAGTTCATGAATCTAAAATTTTCCATTTTAAAAAATAAATTGAAATATGCGCTTTCTCACCATAGCTTCGTAGGTCCACTGGTTCAAAAGAGGCGTGATGGCGTCCAACGATCGTTCAACAATTAATAAAAGTCCTTCGTTGTGAGCCGACTCGAACAAAGTGTTTTCTCGACGTACCACTTGAGACACTTCTTCAGCAATGTTTCTACAATTCAGCGAAGAAGCTTGATATCTGAAAATGATTTTCGAACAGAAATTCCAATAAATCCCACCTTATCATAGGTTTTCTTTTCAACTGGAGCATTAGAGAAACTATTGATTGTTTGATTCTCTCAAACGCAGCTGCCTTCAGATTCATGGAGGAGTCGTAAATTTTATTCATATTCAGGCAATATAAGTCTCTTCTCAACGGAATGCCGTCCAAAAAGTATTCGTGGACTTCACGAACCTATAAAAGCCCAACGTATAGAAGAAAATTTGAAAAAAAATCTTACCACTTCATTCTCGTCGGCTTCAGCAAGCGTTTTTAAATCCTGTTTGCTGATGATGTTTGAAAAATCTGAAATCAAATTTTTCGAAGTTGTTGCAAAACGAACAAGCTCACAAATATAATATTGGCTATACTTTGGTTGGCGAAGCTCTTTAATTAATCTGTCAATGTTCTCTTGTGTTGGCCGAATGAACGCAATACATTTCAGATGGGAAATCGAATCTCGAGGTACGGCAGAATCCAATCGGTCAAATAAATACACCTTAAAAAAATATGAATTTACAATTCGAAAAATAGTTTGAGTTCTTGGTTTACCTCTTTCTGCATTATTTCTGACTGAGCGTAGGCACAAGAAACGCAAGAAGTCTTCAAAACTATTTCATAATCAATAGAAACAAGTAAATTCTTACCGTTTCTTTATCCATCAAAAAAATTTTCATTTGAGGTCCAGCTAGAGCTATCATGTCAGTTATTAACTGACGACTTGACGTAAGAACATCCATTATGACCTTCAAAAAGGGCGAGGTTAAAAGTTACGAAATGAAGATGACTAGATTTGGAAGTAAGACGTTTTTTGAAAAATTTACGACCAAACGAAAACAAAAAGAAATATGAAAAATTGAAAAAAAGAGAAACAAAGAATAGACAGAAATTGACGAGAATGCATTCATACGGCAAACGTGCATGCACACAGCCGCGCTGGCACTCGAGCCCCGCGCAAATTTATTATTTTTTTTCATTGGTTACAGAGCTTTTTCTGTTCTTTGTTTGTTAGTTCATTTTTTTCTCAAGTAACTTTTTTTCAAAAATTTTTTCCAGTCAAAATGGCAACGGCGAGCCGTTCTTCAGCGGCTAATCCACTTAAAAACAAAGTGGATGTTATTGTAACCAGAAAAACTCAGCTTGGATAAAGTAAGTTTGTGGAACGAAAAATGAAATTGATTTTCGAATTTAGGACTTTATGGGCGTAGTTGAATACGTGGCCCCTCTGGTCAACGATATAGAACTCGACAACTATGCTGAACGAAAACTGACAAGAAAACTTGAGAAAAAGCAAATTGATCTAAGGAAGGAGTACGTTACGGATTTGGAAAAGGTGTGATTTATTTAGCATTGCTTTTCTTTTGATAATAAATTATTTTTATTTTAGGTGAATAAACTGGTACAATCTGTCGACGAAATCGTGCAGAATATGAACAAAACTTTCGTCAATTTAACGGATAGAATAGAACACGTCAAAGAAACTAACACAAATCTTTTGCAAGAGACCCGTCGACTCCAAGTTTTGAAGTGCGTTAGGTTTAGCTTTCTTGAAAATTCTTTCTTTTCCAGGAAAAAAGTAGAAGCGAAGAAAAAAGCCGTTGAAAGTTTCCTCGACAAGTTTTCGTTGAGTGATGCAGAGATCGACGCTCTTGACTGTGACCAAAAAGGTTAGCTTGATCGAAAGTCTTAATCATCTGGGAATAGATAACCGTCTTTCTCCGCAGTTTTTCTTGGCTTTGCAACATGCCAAGGAAATTCACAACGACAGCAAGGAGCTCATCACAACTACTGGAAATCATTTAGCAGCGTTAGTTCCGGAAGAAAAAAATTCTGGAAAAAAATTTAAATTTGCAGCATCGAAGTTATGGACGCTATGGAAAAAAGAATGAAGGCAGCTTATACAACCATCTTCTCCAAAATCACTCGTAATTCATGATTCAACAAAAAGGTTACATAATTCACTTTTCAAGGTGAATTTCGACTCCTGAATTCGGATTTCATCGTTGCAAAATGTGTGATTGTGCGCTCACTCTGCTGCCTTCAAGATTTTCCTTATATGCTTCAACTTACTCTCGGTTCGATAAACTTTTTTATTCTCAATAAGAAAGTGCTCAGATGAATACGCGACAATCCGAGGCAACGAAGTTCTGAGACAGTACATCGAAGCGCTCACCAAAGGCCCACACGGCAGTGGAAAACCCATCGAACTCATGAGTCACGACAAAATGAGGCAATTTTTGCATTCTTAGAAGTTTAATAGAAAACTCGAAATTCAGGTACGTAGGAGATATGCTTGCGTTTATGCTGGAAGTTACGGGAAATGAAATGGACCTTCTGGAACAACTTCTTTCTGAATGTGACAAGAAAGGTGCTTTATTTTTTCTATTTTTTTTGTTTTGCTTCTGAAAGTTCTGAAAGCTAGAAATATAATATGACCGCCCAAAAACTTTTTGCAAATAAGCCAGATTTTTTTGACATTTTTTTAATGCCTTTTTGTGTTTTATACTTGCGATTTTTGTTGCAGCTGACGACTGCTGGAAGATTTTTTTAAATAAATACAATTTTTCTTCTAATACTTCCAGAAAGAAACTTCATTTTTTTCAGTTTTGGCCTCTAACTCGGCTCAGGTGTTGAACAACAGCACGAAGTCATTTTGTGCCCCCTTCAAGGTTTCAATAATAAATAAAAAAACTGTATAAAAAAACATTAAAAATTTTAGGTGAGAGTGGAGCAATCTTTGTCGACAGAATCGGAATGTGTTCTTTTGTTCCGCATCTCTAATTTATTTTCTTTCTATGCGCAGAAGTTTCGGTAGATATTTCATTTTTTTTTTCTAATAAATCAAGAATAATCTTTTCAGGCCGGTGATTGGCGAAGGAAGTGAACTCGAAAAAACTTTAGTCGATCTTCACTCGCTGTCGATGACCATGTTCTACGCAGGCTTAAACACATCCGTGCAAAAAATCTTGAGCAAGGTTTCCGAAAAAAACACAATCGATTATCATTTTTTTTTCTCAGATGAGCGCTCCAGACTACGACCTTCTGCCCGTTCAAGCAGTTCATCACTGTTTGATGTTGCTCAAGGAAGTTCTGGACACTCATGACGGAGGAATGGGAAGTCGGCCGGACGCTAAGGAAGATTTTCAAAAGATTTTTGAGTTTGTCCTCGATCCTCTCACAAGAGAAGTTCAGTTGACCGCGACACAACTTCATTCGCCTTTAGGTAACAGATCATCTCATTCTTTTTCCAGAACGCAAAACGTTTCAGATGTTGCTGTGTACACATTGAACTGTTTGTCTGCGATTCAGTCAGTGGTGGTCCTGTACCAATTCGCTGACAAAAGATTGGAAATGATCGATGCAATGGTGAGCAATGTTTTCAAGCAGGACTATATTTTTTGTAGATTGAAAGTAATGCGGACGTCCTGGTGTCAGAAGAGGTTGCGGAAGTTCTCAAACAAACGCGAATCCTCAATATCTACCAGAAAGCATCCGCTCATCAGAAAGAGCAGGTATCACTTTCCGAATCAATATTTTTCAAGTAAAATCGTACGAAGATAGGAATACGACTTTGGTCAGACAGGCAACGTTTTTTTTTTGGTAACAGTGCAATTCTGTATTCAGGAAAACCTCGAATGAAAAATTAATGGTTTTTTCATAGGTGGTTATCAAAGGTTCCATCAAACTTCAGGGTTTGAATTAAAGTTTTCGGATGTATGCAGTTCATAGTTTTGTGTAAAAGAAGCTTATTTGCGATAATTTTCGAGCTTAATAAACTGCTGATAAATTTTTCGATGATTCCTGAAAAAATTTAAAAATGACTGTTTCTTAGCGTCAAAAATCATTGATATCAACAAAAAAAGTTTTTAGGGCCCACTTTCCGCTGTTCCTGGAATGGACAAGGCTACGGTTGCTGAAGTTCTCATCAACTTTTCAGTTTATCTACACAATCCAAGCACTTGTCATCTGGACCACGCTTCAAAAATAAGCAGCTCCAGGATCCGGTAAAGCTATTTCATTACACCATATCAGGATAAAACAAATAAATTACTAAAAAAAACTTTTTTTTTTCAAGTTTTAGATGCTATTTACCTTTTAAAAAAACTTAATAAAGATTGTCTCAAGATAGCGTTAATTATTGAGACCAAGATTACGGTATGTTTCCAGAGAATCCGTTCGACGACGCAGCGTCACTGAGCTCATCAACGTTTACAGCTGCTTGGCGGCAAAGTTCTCTGAGCCGAACAATGGGTACCTTGGCGACGAAAAGTTCAATTTTTCTTCCTGTGGAACAAGTCACTCAGCTTCTTGAAGTCGGCCTTAATAATTAATTTAGTTTTTTTTATTGTGCAATATATGTATTTAATGTCATCATTTTGTGATAATTCACTTGCTTTATGGGGTCGAACATGGACAGATTTCTATTCTTCGGTTGTTTTAAAATAATTATATTGAATTAATGAAGTTTGATATCTCATCACCCGTGCATTTTGAGCATTTTGAAGCCTTCAATCCAACTGCACGGCGCCTGTCATTCAAAAAGCCAAGTCTCTCAGCAGTCCCAAATGTTGATAATAATTGTTTTAGTTGACCTTTTTACCAAACTTTCTTTTTTGTATAGCAAATGGAAAAAAGGAAAAATCCAAACAAGCCCAAAAACTTAAAAACCTTGACAAAACTTCGAACATGCAAATTGTAGGGTTATCGGAAGTGTAGACAGCGCGATGGTTTCTAAGGCGCAAAATTTGGCACATGGTCACAAGCGGCGTAATTTGCAACCGGCAATTTGTCGACGGTATTGTCTTGCTTGAAGTGACATGTTTCGTGTGAGGCCAGCTGTTGCCCACAGACTCCAATCTCATTGAGGAAACCAACTTTAGAAAGAATCGTTTCAAGGTTCTGTTGTCCGGATTCTGACTTTTCATTAGTCTCTGTCGACCACTGTATGAAGCTCCTGAAAAACGTTTTATTCCTCATACTGTTTTTTTAATTTCAGAGTTTTTTTGTAATCAATTTTTTAAGTAAGATAAAAAAACGGAACACACAAAAATGTTTCAAATCTTGAGAAAAATACTAAAGTTTTACATAAATAACATGGTTTACTTTAAGAAAAACTTGTTCCGTTGTAAGCGCAATTATAACATGTCATAGTTTACACGTTCCTCCTAATGCACTTCAATATTAGGATCATTCGTTTAAAAAGTCATAACTTTACCGAAAAAAGAACATGTTTTTTTGGATTTTTAGCTGTTAAATTATATATCAGCAAATTTTCTTTTTTTCGACTTTTGAAAATTTTAAAACATCTTTAAATTTTAGGGGATAAATGTACAGTAGAAAAAAAAATGCAAAAAATATTTTTAAAGAAGCTTATAACATATCGATTCAAATATTTGAAACCATCTTTCACAGCCAACAATATATTTTTTTCAAATTGTTGTCTTTTTTCTCAGCGTTATCAACATTTCTCGAGATGATGAACTTGCCCCGAATCCAGAAAAAGTGTACAAACTTTGCGCCTCCCGCATCTGCTTGTCCTATCTGCGCGCCTCGCGATTGATGAATGGACAGATTATGGGAGGTTCGTGGACCTCACTGGCAACACTTTGTTGGGAAACTCCTGCGAAGCTGAAAAACTCCTAGTTCTGTACACCCTTTCGCACTAATCTAGTCTTATGGAGATTTTAGAAAAGTTCAAGAAAAAAAATCTTGAACGTTATTGAAATCTGAAGTCATTTTTTTCTCTCGTTTTCTCTCAACTCTCATTATTTTTTACTGTCACCCTTCAGCTCTCCACTGATTAATGTAGTCTGCTGAGACCGGATTATGAACACCCATACGTTGGAGGATGAGTAATCGTCTTATAATTTAAGTAATATATCAAGCAAATTTTTCCGTTCCATAATTGAAAAACTCACCTGCTGTAACGTATTGTCTTCCATTTGATTTTTTTAATTTTTTTGTTCTGGGAATTTCAAAAAAATTTCATAGTTCCAATAAATTGTAGTCAAAACCCCTATCAACGGAAAAGAAAACTTATAAAAAAATTTTTTTCTGCGGCTTGAAACTAGGACAAGTATTATGTGCAAAAAAAGCATTTTTCTCCTCAATAATAAATCTTAATTTTTTGTTTTCTTGTTCAACTACTCAATGCATTCATTTTGCGCAGCGGCTGAAGTGAAATTTCGAAAACATTTTTGGAGCTTCTTCAGTTTCAAGCTCCAACCGCTAATAGCGCAAGTCGTTTGTAGTTGGGTGCAGTTTCATGATGACCAGTTAACGTCGTTAAAAATTAATTCCTATTTATTGCATCGTCACAAACTTTTTCTCCCTTGAACTTTTTTAGATGAAAAATTGTTATAAATTGTTTTTATAACTTTTTTTATCCATTATAAATGGTTGAAAAAAAGTCTTTCAAGACGTTTTGAAATTTGAAAGCCATCCTCCTGAAAAACTCAAGTTTTTGAGAGAAGGTGCATTAGCGGCTAATGTTTCGTTCTCAAATGTTCCTTCAAGTTCGTTAATCTTGCAACCTTGAGATTCAATCAGAAGCTGTCAACAGCTGTCATTATTTGAGCAGCGTTACTTACGACCTATTTTAGAGTAACCATAAATAGCCGTTACTTTTGGAAACGGTTCAATTAGATTGGTCCCGACGGCGTGTAATCTGAGCCACGAACACCTCGATGACCCGCGAGTCCATATCGCATGCACACCTGTTTGTTTACTTTTGCATCGACTGGAATTAAACTCTTTCTCTCCTTGCAATAACAGGAATGTACGGGAAAAAACATTCTACCTACTCTCACCACTGTCCTTCAGACCAAAAACGGGAAAGTCTTTTGCAAAAAGGATTTATATTAAGATGTCTTTCTCTGCCAATAAAAAAATAGTATTGGAGGATATTTCCAAAAACTGTTTGGGGAAAATGGTCAAGTGAACTATTTGGCCCAAGCATATTCAAAGTTGTCAACTACATTTAAAAAAAAAATTTTTTTTTTCTGCTTTTTTTCATATTCTGTCTGTCGGGAGATTCTGACAGATTATCGTTTTTGGAATCGTTTTTTGGTGATAATTTATTTAAGGTGCACATGGGAATTTCGACATCTACAGTAAGAACTTAGGGAATTTTGTGCTTTTGAAATAAATTGGAATTTTCTAAAATTTTTCTGTCAATCTCTCATTTTTTTTACATCATACGAAAACGTTTTTATAGACATTTCAAAATATGGCGAAAAAATCGTTCTGTATTTTTATGGTCGTGGGAGCTCTTCAAATGTTTGGCTCCTTGTGTTTCTCACCTATTACGATTCTATGGAAATTTTATTGGCCTTTGGGAAGGGAATCAGTCCGATTTCTTCAAATATTTTTTCTGGCATACTGTAAATGTCACGAAAAAGTTACCAGTTAGTATGAAAAAGTTTCAGTTTCAAAGTCAAAATCATTATTATTACAATTTTTTCAAAAATTTTTTCCGTAAAGGAAATCTTTTTTATAAGTGCAATTGTCGGTTATTCTTTTTTCGATACCAGTTTATCAATTTATCAGTTTCAGTAATCCAATTCTCTATGTCTTGATATTTTGCATGACTTTAATGGTTTGATTGTTTTCATCGAACTTATGTTTGGAGGTTTCTAAAGACTTTTATGTTTCAAGTGTAATAATGGATCGCGCTGACCAATGCGCCTTAAAATCACCCCTCCGCTAGCGCTCATTCATCATCTGAGCAACTTTCAAGTGTATTTCTAAATTAGGGGTCCTTTTGTGAATTGCGTGGCATAGGAGAAATTGACGGGCTCGAATAATGCGCCAAAAGTGGATGGAAGCGCGTCGGGACCCTTAAAAAGCTTACAATGCGTCGTACGTACATACGGCCAACTTCTTACGGCGATGAATGTCTGGAGCGTCGTATACAACCTTTTTTGCTTTTTCTCATGTCTTTCATCTTACTTTGAACGCCTTGATAACGCCGCTCCTTTTCCCACGATCCGTACGCACACTCTTTTTCTACTTCGCCGGGCTGTGAGAAGTTTCAATTTTACGATATCGGTGGCGGTGAACTTTTGAGAGCAAGTGTCATAAAAGAAAATGAGAAAGTTTCTGTTTTACGGTTGAGTCAACATTTTAGTTTTAAAAACAGCAAAGGATCTTTCAACTTAGAGTTTGTTAACTTCATGAATCAAAAAAAGACTTCAAATGTAAAACTTTCCATGTTCTGAATGAGGATTTTTAGAACTAATTTTTTATAAATGTTTTCAATATGGATAATATGTAGACAGAACTTTCATCTGATATTAAAAATAATATTTCGGTTGATAAAAAAATGGAACCTTGAAGATCTGACAGTGTTTTTGGGTTAAAGTGTATATCATTCAGATGAGATAATTGATAAATAATAAAATAAGTTTTTTTTGAGTGATCGAAAAACATTTCAAATGTTAATATGGATAGCCATGTTGTTACACTGAGTTCAGACCACGTTCGACATTCAATCATATCCGAGTTTTCGAGCCATTAGATAGTGTAAAATCCTTTGCTCGGAAGAGAGCCAGATAGAAAAATCTTTTCTAGAAAAGGAACCTTCCTCAATTTCAATCTTAAAAGTTTCAATCCGAGTTCTGAAAACATCTCACGAGTCAAACGTTCTTGGATCGTATCGTTTTTGCATTTTCTTTCAAGGCGTTCCGACAGCTCCAGGCTCCGCCTCTTCTGCCCTCCTTGCCGTGGTGGGCGTCATTCCTCCTATCCTTTCCGCCATCTTCCAACTTCTTCCGTCTGTCGGCAGGCGATTTTTCACAATCAACTCAACCCATGCATATTCAGGCGTAGAGTGGACTCAAGCTTTTTCTCTAGAGGCTTTCCTGCAGAGGCAGTGCAAGTGTTAAAAACTTCTTAGAGCCAGACAAGATTGAAAAAAAAGAAAATAACTGCTTTTACACATATGTCTCGAAGAAATTGTTGGAATTTTGATTACCTCGCTTTATTTTTTACTCATTATAGCAATTTTTTGAAGAACGATTTCAAAAATCTGAGCTGGTAAGGAAGCTTGAAATTGAAGTTTTTAACTTACACTGAAAAAAACAGAAATTGCCTACTTCGTTTGGAAAACTTTCATTCGTCTAGTCTTGGGTTTTTCGAGACAAACCTGAATTTTCTTTCGTGTTATGTTTTTTTTTTCTGAACATTAGAACGTTTTTTTGAAGTCTTTTCAAAAATAAAAGCTCTTCGATTGCTTTTCCGAACGATTTCAAAGTTTTTACAAAGTTGAGATACAATAAAGTGACCGGAAGCTGTCCAATGCATTTATTTATTTTCGAAGCATTGTCCTGCCAGCTTCTAAACCTTCTCGTTGTCTCAGGCGCTAGCCAGCGTTACAAGGACCAACGCAAACATTCTTCCCGAACGGAAGAAACACTTGTTTTCTTCGTTGCTTCCGGCGACTTCATTTTTTTTTCGGAATATTCATTTCATAGTCTTGTTTTCATTAATCTCCGTCACTTTTCTTAACATCACTAAAGCCTGAGTTTTCGTCTTCTGTCATGTTTTTTTTTAATCTTACGGTCAGATAAATTATATGAGTACGCAGGGAAATGAAGGAATTGAAAAATATTCTAGCGTTTTGCGTAAATTTTCCTTTTTTTTGAATTTCCGCAGAATGTCCCAAATAACAGCCTTTACAAGATATGGTAGTTTTAAAAAAATTCAAATTTTCATTAAAATTTTTTTTATCAAAAACACGCTGTGTTGTTTCTTTTTCTACGGTATTTTACCGTAGGTATTCTTCATGAGAAAGGGGAAAGTGACTTATCAGAATTGTGCCGTTGCGTGAAGAGCCTTCAATTGTTATTCTGACTTCAAACTCATAAAACAAAAAATAGTTGCCTGATGAAATTTTCTTCGTCCTTGAGAGAACGCCTACCGAAACAGCTTAGAGATGATTGGCTAATAGCATTAATGCAACGGCGCTTGTGTATTCACAACTCAATTAGATTTCCGATGAAGGAACGCTTTCTCAAATGCCCAATTGGATATTGAGAAATGTATATAATCATTTATTTGTTTCAATTCGAGATCTATCCTATCTGTTTTTGCAAAATTGTCTTTTCTTCCGTATTTTTGCATGTTTTCGCTGTGGAAAAAAACGTGGACAGGCGTGATTCACCGATTCGCGCTGCATCATATCTGTTAAGACGTCGCGTTTGGCTCACGTTGAAAAAAAACAGTTTTTTTTCTTCACTTTTTCGAAGTTCCGCGCCATTTTACTAAAATATGTGAAGCTAAGCATTTGGTTTAGTTCGTTTTTTTTTGGATTCGAATTTCTTTCACTAGTTCAATTTTTTTCTTCAGTTTCACTCTATTTCCAGTTTGTTCTCATATTTTTTACTACTCAAGTTATATCTTTATATCTCTAAACATTATATTATAAACACTTTTTTTCCCACATGAATCATTTCTGATCATAACAAACTTCATAAACAAATCGTTTAGTGAGTCATCAAAAATCGGAACATTTTAGAAATCCTCTCTCATCGCTGCACGTCTAGTGATCCCGAAATTTTCGAAATTTTGGTTTAGAGAACTTTTCCCGTCGAACAACGCAGTCGACGGGATGCTGGCTCTCGGCTTGATCAAAAGGATGTCCGACGACAGCAGCGACAGTCCTTCGCGAACTTCCGAAAACGTTCAACTCCTGCTCATCAGGCACGACCCTTTTGATTTTTTTGTTTATTTGTGAATGTTGTGTTGAGAATTGCGCTACGAAATTTTTTTTTCAGTCTTTAAATTCTTTTTAATTTTTGAAAAATTTAGATGCGATGCATTGACACAGAAGCTTTTCCAAGGTGTCCTGTGCTGAATTCACTTTAGCCAAGTAATAACACAAAATCGAATGACACATAAAATCTTCAAAAAAGCTATTTTAAAGCGTATCCGACCCAATGCGCCTTGGGTGCCAACGCCTAGAATCGCTTCGAGAAAATAACAATATTCACTATCGGCTTTATGATTTACAAGGCGTTTCAAAACGCATCAAATGGCGAGACCAACTTTCTATAATTCAGGAAAAAAGCTGAAAAACAAATCGGACCTCATCGATCGGAATTTCTCAGCACCCTCATTTGTATCGTATTGGCTCTAGTACTGATGATTGTCTTCTTATTCCTTGCAATTGCTTTCTACCATGTCAAGCACATATATCCCAACTGCGATGGAGAAGATATCAACCCATATGATTTGCTGGTTCAG
This sequence comes from Caenorhabditis auriculariae, assembly GCA_904845305.1. NCBI lineage: Eukaryota > Metazoa > Nematoda > Chromadorea > Rhabditida > Rhabditidae > Caenorhabditis > Caenorhabditis auriculariae. The sequence goes on along the minus strand of CAJGYM010000002.1, from coordinate 1,984,585 downwards.
GAGCAGCCGAAAGAGGTTCTTTTTATTGAAAGACTGGAGCATAAAGTTTGGGTTTTACAGTTGGAGGCGACTTCAATGTATTTGAAAGACCGATTTCTAGGTTATCGTATAGTGGAGAGCATTAACTTTCTGGCCAATGGCTCTCACATTGCTGGAAGCAAAGAATCCGCTCACCTAATGCATTATTTGGCCAATGAGGTGTAGCTTTTGTGTCTTTTCATCATGAATTTTTTTTTCATAGTATTCGTCTCTTGGATACTCTGTCAAAATATACAACTATACGGTGCTTCTGAATTATCCTCAAGTGAACAGTCCAAACACCATTCACGTTGATAATGGAAATGAGTCTTGGAAACTGCTCAGCACTGGCAGAGGAACCCCCTTAGGACCAGAAGATGCGAAAAAAGAGGTTTTCCGTCAGAAAATTTTCTTCATTTGTTTTTTCTCTGAATTCCAGCAAGAAGACGCCCGTTCTCAACACTGGTGGAACGCTTACTCGGCCAATGGAACGGCCGACGCACAAATTGTTTATTGCAATTACGGAATGAAAAACGATTTCGAACAGCTCCTTCAGGTGCAATACTCCTCAAGAAGGCCTAATTCAACTGGAATTTCAGATGGGAATCGAGCTGCGAGGTCGGATCGCATTGATGCGTTATGGGGGCATCAGACGCTCGGAAAAAGTGAGGCTGGCACAGTCGCGAGGGCTCGTCGCAGTCATCCTGTTCAGTGATCCCATTCACTACACTTCTGCTGCTGACAAATCGAATGTACGGCTTTGCAGAGATTTTTCAGAAGCGACTGGATAATAGTGAACTTTCATGATACCTTGTCGATTTTAATTTGAAATGCTGCCATTTTCCAGGAAATGCGTAGAAAAATTCGATTCCAAACCGAAAAGTTCTTGGCATTATTCTCGCAAGCTCATAAATCACGACTTGACTTTTTAAAAAAATCGGAATTGCTCTAGATGCTTTTAAGAGGCCTCGCGTCTTTGCGGATTTCCCCCGCAGCGTTTCAGACACATTTGAAAAGTTTTCAATCGATGTCATGATCTCATAAGTTTCCCCGCTTTTTGTTTCATCATTCGAATTTGAAAGATCGATCAATCTTTTGAACAATGGAATCTTAGAATCTATAAACCTCTCAGAAAAAAATTTAAAAAAAAATTTCTTTGCGCTCTTGAAGTTTCCTGGACCAACTAAAATATATAAAAAAATTTTTTTGATTTGAAAATTATAAAAAAACAATTAATTTAATTTTGAAACCAGCACAAAAAAACAATTTATCCGTAAGTTACTGCGAAATCGAAGAATTATCGTTTCTGCTCTCGAACTTGTTTTGAAAAAAATTTCTGATGTGAAGCGAAAACCGTGCCCAAGTCTGATACAATGTGTTTCATGTTAGAACTTTTCATACTCGATCTTAAAAAAAACGAGAAATACTGTCGTTGACTGGGCTATCGTCTCAGATTTATTCTCGTCGTTGAAGGTGTTTCCGGAAAGCACTTACCTTCCTGGCGACGACGCGCAGCGAGGATCCGTTCTGGCCACACATGGCGATCCTCTGACTCCTCTCTTGCCTTCACTCCATTACGTCCATCGGGAAGAAAACGAAGAATCCGCCAGGCTTAAGGGTTTGTAATTGGATACAGTTGGCAAAAAAAGAGTCGGGAAATTTCTTTCAGGAGTTCTCCCGAACATTTTAGTGACGCCCATAGGCTACAATGATGCGAAAAAAATTATGGACCTTCTGGATGGAGAACCTGTTCCGGTATGTTTAAAGAATGGGAAAATTATGATGTTCAAAAATAAAATCAAACTTGTTTTAAACATTCTCACCATCAGCAAATTTGAAGGATTACCACTATAAAAATATTTTCAGAGTTTCGAATGGAAAGGAGGACTTTCATCCGTCTACCGCGTAACTGGAGAAAAGAAGTTCCGAGTTACTGTACATTCGAAGTTCGTGCACAGAGTCATCAGCAACGTCGTTGCCATGATGCCAGGAAGCAAAGAACCAAATCATTGGGTTATGGTCGGAAACCATGTCGACTCTTGGGTCAATGTCAGAAAGGCGCAACTTCTTTTTCGCAATCTGTCGATTTCAGGGTGCGATTGATCCCATCTCTGGAACAGCAACTCAGCTTGAAATGGCAAGAGTAGCGGCTGACGTATGTTTCATTTTCTGAAAGCGAAAAAATAGACTTTCGCGCTTTCGTATGTATGCAGTAGATGAAATTCGATTATATCGCTGTGCGGAAATAAAAGACAGCCATAGATGTGCCAAGGATTTTTTTTAAAAGTAACAAATCATTCAATTTAAAAAATTTAAGTACAAAAGCTGAAGGATTTTTGTGTTAGGTTACCTTTTTTTGATTTTTCCGAGTATTTTCTGTACATAATTAGAGTTTCAGGTCTTCCAAAGAGAACGGCCAAGACGCACGATTGTTTTCTGCCACTGGGACGCCGAAGAATTCGGACTGATCGGATCTACCGAATGGGTCGAAGAAATGCAACACGTGCTTGGTCGAAAGTAGGTCATATATAGATGAATCATTTCAAAACGGGACAAAATGGAAGATATTCAATAAAAACGAGAAAAGTTCAAAAAAAAAAAAATATGTTTACTGGAAGGCTTCGTTTGGATTTTGAAAAAAAAGATCGACGTAACAAAACGTTTTCTCGTTGCGCTGAAGTCGTGAAAAACTTTCCTAAAGGAAAAAATTTTGTGCGTTGCATTTTTCTTTGAAAAATGAAGTTGCAAATCAATCAAAAAGCGGATGATAAGCTATACACGGCTGGCAGTTGCATGTCCATAAACTTTTATCCATAATGGAAAAAAGGGAAAAACTTGACTAAACTGGTTTTTTCGAGGTTTATAGAAAAAGAAGAGTTTTAGGATTTCCGCTTTTTTGAATATTATAAGGAGAGGGTATCCTAAACAGCTTCAAAAAATGATAGCGACATTCAGAGCGGTAGCATACATTAACGTCGACCACATAGCTGGAAACATTGCGCCGGATGTGAAAGCAGTGCCACTTCTCTACCGAACAATCATTGAGGCCTCAAAAAAAGTTTCCGACCTAATAATTTTGTGACATTAAAAATATTTTTTTCAGAATTCGAAACTATAACATAAAAAAGAGAGAAATAAGCAGCGACAGTATTTGTTTGACTCTTGGCGGCATTATCGTGGAAAGGTAGGCTTCTTATTACTTTTTGAGCAATAAGATTTGCAAAAAAACTGAGCTTCCACAAAAATGGGTAGCTTGAGCGATTCCGAGCAGTTTAATTCTAGGATTAAAAATCAAACAAATGTGTTACTAAAGGTCATAGATGTACTACCAATGTTTAATGGAAGCGCAAAAAACGTCTAGAAACTTTTTTCATTGAAATTTCTACTCAGTGTTAGTTCAGAAGCAGAAGTTACCTTCCAGATCAAACTGAAATAGCCACTAAGTTTGATTTGAAAAATAAGCAAAGGGCGTATTTATGATCCCTGAAGATTCTTTTTGTTACAAGCACAATTCGCCATCTCTTCGAAACTATTATCTTTCTAACATTCTCTTTTCCATTCTTTGAGGAGGTAAACAAGGAAAGGCGTTAAAGGAAAAAGAGGTTGCAGATAATAAAGGCAGTTTCCATTCATACTGAAAAGATTATACTGGTATTCAAAATTATAACGCATTTCATTTCTTTTTGAGCTCATTGGTCTTCACCAAAGTTGATTTCATCAGAAAAAATCGTTACTAGAACTATTTTTAACTTTCAAATGTTTTGAACTTTGATTTTTGGTCCTACTCTTACATTATATCCAGGGACAGTTCCTGAGCGACCGAGAAGTACCGCACATCGGACTTCCAACGGCTGGGTCCGACTACCACCGTTTCATTTCTTTTTCTGGAATACCAGCGGCCGACTTGAAGCTGGAGGGCACGCCAGGGCTTTCTTATCCTCTGTATCATACAATGTCAGTGAAAATCAATATGCTAACCGAACACTTGTTGAAATCAGGTATGAAACGCCATGGTTAATCAATAACCTTGTTATTGAACCTTTTAATTCATTCGTCGCGATGGGTCGATTTTGGATGGAAATAATCCATCGACTCGCCAATTATATGGTTTTTCTAGTTTTTTGTTCTTCTGGGAGTAGACTCTACTGTTCAGATTATCCCTTTCAATGTCGTCGATTACGCCAACTTTCTCAGTGCTTTGATTCCTCGGGTTTGTGAAGAAGAACAAAGTGAAGTTAGAAAAATATTCAGGTTGAAACTAACCTTTCTCATCTGAACATATCTTCACACGTTCCTTCATACTTGGACAAGATTCTTTCACTGAAAGACTCTCTCAGACGGTTTGGCAACGCCGCCAGACGATTCCAAGAAATTACGGATGTAAGTTCTATTGTTTTCATTGCGTTTGGCGGATATGTGAATGCAAACCGTGAGAGCGAAAAAAGCGTGTGTTAGGAGCTCAACCTTTTACTTTTTGGGGCACAGATATTATTTAAAACGGCCTTGAAAAAATGCAAACCATGAGAACGAAATAAAAAAGTATAAACTTATGATCAAAGAAGCCGTCAAAAAGCGTGTGAAAAAGCAGTTCGCAGTTACGGATGTGAAAAAAAGACTTTTCAAAAAGGACAAATATGAAAAAGTTTTTGAAGAATCACTATACAATATTGAGAAACTGGGTGGAAAAGAAAGCCAGAAAACGATGAGGAAAAAAATAAACGGAAAAGTTTTATAGGTATAGTAAAAATTGATTAAAATACTCATTTTTGTAAGGAGAATTTTTCAGGGCTTGGCATCGGGAGAAAAGAAAGTCAGACTGTCGGAAGTAACACTGTTGAACGATCGCCTGCAGGCGCTCGAAAGCTGCTTCTTGGACCCGACCCGCAGCCACAGCCTCGACCGTCACATCGTCTTCTCGCAGTCGAAATTTTCGCCGCAGGTCACCTTACTAGCCGGGATCCAGGACGCGGCTCATCAGATCTCCTTGTCGCCCACTCTCGAGAACGTCCATCGACTCTCTCTGGAGTTTTCCAAATTCCAGTTTGCTATCGAAAGTGCCATACACACTCTCACCGTGTGAAGCCATCATCAAGTCCGTGGTTGGCGCATCTGACGCAGTAATCGACGAATACTCTCATTCTCTTTTAAACGTTCTGTTCCTTTATTATCCTCCTTCTCACACTATCATTTTTGTGAATTTACGAAAAATTGAATAATTTAATTGTCTTTAAAATTTTATTTTTCTCGACTCGAATTTACTTACTTGCAAACCCGGTTTCTGGAGGTTTATTTGAACGTATCCTGAAAAATGTTTTTAACATGATTTGTTTTTGATTTCCTTCTACTCTTTTTATTGTCAGTTGCCCAAATAGGTATAGTATGGTCTCACCACAACTTGTCTCCACGGGCAACTTTCCTTCTGAAGCTTTCAAAAGAGCAATAATTGCCTTATAAGAGTTATCATGTTCTAGATTTCTCATTTTCGCCACTGTTCTTCGCCTTAATCACTTCTACTTGTTTTTAGATGCTTTAATTTAATAATATTTTTATCAAAGCTTCGGGAATAAACTTTTTGAGAACTCAATAGCTAACGCAAAATGATATGGAAATGAAAGGGACGACCCAAAAGAACGACCGTTTCACGGACAATGAATAACACGAATCGTCCATACAAAGATTCCGACGTCCCTCATTTATCGTTTAAGATGAGTGAAACCGGGCCATTTGTTCACGCCTTTTCTCAGGCTGGTATGCAAAGATGATCCCAAATAGGTTTATCGAGGCGAGGTTATAAAAAGTTGAGGGACCTTAAATCGGAAGATTCTGAAAATGAAAAAATGAGATAAAACTTATCAAGGCTGAGGACATTTCACTGAGATTCAAATTTTCTTGGTAGCCTTCGGAAAGTTTTTTCCCTAGAAATTTTTGAGGCGTTTTCTTGTTATAAACTAATAGGATTTTCAGATTTTCATAAGAAGTAAAAATGACTTCGCGATCAATTTTTGAAGCACCATAACTCCAATAATGAACGCAAGGTGCAAATTTTCTCTGAAACGGAAAATAAATTCTCTTGATGCAAATTAACTTTTCTTGCGAGTTTCATTTTTTGAAACGTTTCTTTTTTCAGAAATTCGACTCCGATGACGAAAAACTGCCTAATTGTCTTATCGGAGACGTTGAACGCTAAATTGGAACGGCTGAGTTTTTACACAAATTTTCCTTGAACAGTCTTCAAAGATTCAATTTCCAATCAATCAAAAGATCTTCAGATTCGGAAAAAACCAATGGAGAGTGATTAAGACATATTGATACCACACAAAACTGTTGTGTTGTACAGTAACTTCTATTTTTTGCTATCAAACTATCGAGAAAACTTCTTCAATTGATTGATGAAGATGTTCATTTGTTGAATTTTTGGTGATAGACTAAATCGAATAAAACCAAAAAATTTCAATGTGGAGTACTGTGATTTTCGTTGATGTTTTCAAAAATTGCCCAAACAATAAAGATTATTAAGAATAACAGAATTTCATTCTTGGAACTTGGATGCTAAAAGTTTTTTCGTGAACGTTGAACAAGCTAGCTAAAATGCTTTGAAAATTGCAGTTTGAAAGTTACAACGGAGCATTGTTTGCAAAAATAATCGGAGATCTCAAAAACGTATATCTCGCTTTAATACGAACTACATCATTTTTCGAAGTTTCCATAGAATGTGAGAAAAATGTCTCCGGCTGATATCTATGAAAGACCATCGAGCGCCACTTTCTTTCAAAGCGAAAAACTGTCTGATGAGACGATACGTATCGTTTGTCAAACGTGATTCAACAATGTCACTATGACTTTTCCCCCTAATTTCTCACTCAAGACCGTCATTTCGCTGTCTTTATGAAAACGCCTTCGGAGAGTTAAGAAAAAGAATATTCTTCAACGGATTAAAGGCAATTTGAGCAGTGTTTTTGAATTCAAATAAAGTAGCTTCTCTACGTGAAAACCTTCATTGTGGATGACGTACACGAAAATGTCTGTCTTCAAGGAATCAAATTTCATAAACTTTCTATCTAATTTCTGCAACCTGAAAACTTTTTCAACGGGAAAGTTTTGAAGTATATATCTTTTTTGGAAAAAGTTTTTGAAACTCGGCCTTCCATTTTTTTTTTTTTGAGCAGAATTATGACCCAAAACGGCCTCAGAGACATGTTAACCGTGCGAGCCAAAAAAAATGCATAATTTTGAGATCAAAGGAGCCGGTTGGAGAACATGGGAAAGCAGTTCTCTTTTACGGATGGGAAAAACTTTTTTGAGAAGGGCCGCCAACAAATATGAGACCATTTTCAAATGGAATGAATTTCAGCAGGGAAAACGCTCATGGAAAGAAGTTGTATTAAAACTTGGAAAAAAGCTTTTCCTCATTCATGAAAAGTTCCGATGAGTACAGGAAAATCCCTTAGATCGTCACTTTTCTCTGAAGAGTTTCTTAATGTTTCAAATAGTGAGCGATTTTTAAAATTCCGAGTTCCGAGTAAAAAAATCTTCAAGAGCATTTGAAATATCAAAGAACTCTGAATATCATTGTTTTTTAAGTTTTTATGAAACAGCGTTTTCTTCTTGTTTTTCGTTTTGAAATTCACGATAACTGCGTGATTTTGGCCAAACGCCAAGACCAAAAATCTTGACCGGACACAGGCCTATTTATAAGAGGCGCCGAAAAACGTCGCCGGAATACTGTTGTGACAGGGCGGCGGTTTGTCGCGGTGTCGAGACGCGCAGTTTGATGGACGCAGAATGGATGAGGTCCTTGCCGACGGCTGACGTTTTGCGGCGTTGTGCCGCAGGCGCCACCCGGACGCTGGATCCATCATTCTCACGTCGACGCTGATTAGCACTACATATTGTTACCGACGTGCACACACACGCCTCCCGCTCCCAGCCTAACCAGCAACTCCTCTCGGACACAACAGTCACCAACATGTCGCTGCTCGCCGCCGTGCTTGTATTCAGCCTTCTACACTCCGTTTTTGCTGCTCCTCCCATCGATGTTTCCACTCAACCTGTGTTGGGATCTATTCAAGGTTGTTAATCGACAGATAACATCATAAATCTATAAAAATTTCCAGTAATATTGATGGAGCACTTATTTTTGTTAAAAGTATTAATAAGGCGTTAAAATAAAATCCTAAAAAAACCGTGTCAAAAAGCCGCCGTTGGCAATTTATAAGTTCAAACTGATATTCCGAAAAAAATTGTCTATAGCGTGTACCTTATACCCGCTGAAAATGTTTTTCGCAATCTTGAAGTCTTTAAAAAAAGTATTTTTTTCAAATTTCAATTCAAAAAAACATCATTATTCAAACTTGAAGGCCCGGAGATTCCTAAAAGGAATACTTTAAAGTGTCCATTCACCAAGTTGAGGGAAATGAAGATAAAATAGATTCTCAACGGAAAAATCCAATCGAATCATTGAACATGCGTGTTTCAGGTTCACCAGTTGTTGCAGTTGTTCATGGCCTCTCAGATGTGCTGAAAGACGACATCCAGTCGAAAGACACAGAGGATGATCCGCTGCAGAAGTTTGGAAGAACTGTTGAATGACTATTTGCATTCAATTGTGTCCATCTGTTCATTTTCCATCAAAAACTATACCACACTTTGAACTCATAACCGCTACAGTAATCCTCGTTTAACTGATTTTTTGCAATCATTGCTTTTTTTTCCGAATATCAACTGTAGATACATGTACAGCATCTAGTTCATGCTTATTCAAAATCCTATTTTTTCTTTGATTTCACCTTTGAAACTTTTAAAAAGTTTTTTTAAATAAAACTCACACGTTTACAACTACAAAAAGGAATGATTGATATCTTCTATTTTACTATACGAGCATCAAAAAGCGAAATAATATAAAGGAAACAGAAAAAATCAACTCCGGCATTTTTTTTTGTGAAAACAAAATTGAACGAGAAGCTTGCAGAAACGTTTTGAGAAGCAGTAAACTAGTAATCTTACGCGAGAAAATTCCCGCCAATGCATGAAACCGAGTATAAAAGGAAGGTCTTCAAAACTGCAAAGAAAATGAGAATTGTAATTTCAGAGTCACTTTTTCAAAACATCAAGTAAGGTACTCAAAGAAGAGCAAAAAAGATCGAGCGTGAAGTGAAAAGTTCTGGACGATAAATAATTCGGGCTATCCGCACTTACCAATGCTAATGAGTTGGTGCAGGAGAGCTCAGGCCGTTGCCCTCTTTTGAGAATTAATATTATGATGCCGTTTTTGTTTTCAAATAAGCTCTCAGAACTTCCTTTGGAAATTTGATCCTGTCTTGTCTGAAATAACACCCACGGCCTTTCGAGGAAGTTTTCCTCGAATCAACACATGGAAGTTGTTGAGATAAATCAAAGCTTCTCATTTATGACGTTTGTATGTTTTCACTGACTCGTTTTACTTTTATCAAAGGGAAAAACCTTTGTCCCCAGCGCAACAAACTCATCGGAATAGGATTTGTTTCCAAAAAAGTGAGTTGGATGCAAAAGCAGCGGCTGCTTGATGAAAAATGAGCGATCCCGAGAGATTTTCCAACTCAGAGCAAAAATGGAATCTGCCGTCAGGCTAATTTCTGCTTTTTTTTTTACAGTTTCCAATAAAAGTTGGAATTTGGAAAAAAGACTTCATTTCTAATTTTATCGCGCCATCACTTAGTGTTAAGCCTTCCGTCGCACCACGGAAAACCGGATATTGCCTTGGGCAAACTTGTCAGCCGCATGAGATTAAAATTGAATTTCTTCAAAATTTGAGTTTTTGCGTCGTCAGCGATCAAATCGAGTATGTCAGAATTTTAATTCAAGCTTTTTTTTGACAATCTGGTTCATATTTTTTTGCAAAAAGAGCGTTCACTTTTTTTATATCACTTTAATACCAATTTGGTATATTTGGAAAAGGAAACTTCCCTTTTTACAAGTCATTTCTCCAATACCAAAAAAAAGTCTAAACTTTATTAGACGCTTCGAAGCCGGAAAATGTTTTAAAGATGTACATCAGGGATTGACGCGTTCAAAACAAAATTAACAACAGATATCCTTTTGAATACACGTTCCAGTAAAATAAAGAAAACATTCTTTCCCAGGTAGATTTTTCTATCCTTCGGCTGACTCTTCCAATTAAACTTTGGAATGTTAATATTGCTTCATTGCTAGTTGGGTTCGAAAACTATCGACGACGGCGCGGGAAATTGCAAATGGCACATTTAGTATTTTCATTTCCCCTTCTCCAACTTATTACTTTCTACCCGCAGGAAAATCCGATTTGTATTCACAAAATTGTAGTTATCGTACTACTCCTTTGTCTCAATTTGTTGAGAATCAACTGGAATCTCCCTTTTTTGCCCTCATTCTTCCAAGACGGAGAAACTCGAAACTACCCGCCCACACAAAGGCAGCTGATAAGTCATCTATTTGATTTTATTGATGAGTAGTCGCAATTATGGAACAAAGATTATATTAGGTTAATAAGTAGAAAAAAATTTTCAGCATACTCTGGTTTATAATTGGAAAAAAACTTCAGCACTTTCTGTCCGCTTTTTGCAAAAGTGTTAGCTTCTCATGAACTTTTTTTTTTCTCCTTGATAGTTGGAATTTGCATAATACTTTAGTTATTTAGAGGTGAGTTTCCGAGCTTTCATTCTATCATAATGATTTACTTTGATTTCAAAACTTTCCTTTTTCAAAATTTATACAGGGTTCATTAAAAGTTTCTCGATTTATTTCATCCTTTTGCTCAAGACTTTTTTCTCACTAAACAAAATTTTTTTTTTGTAACACAAAACTCAGAAAGACAAGAAAAGTGAAGATCTCGTAATTGGCAATCAAATGAGAAGTCGGCTCATTTTCGCGGCCTCAGTTGAGATAGGAATTCGCGGCTTACCGACCAACGCCCCATTTATTGTTAATGTGAAACGGAGAAAAATTTCATCCCATTCGTTTGTTATGAAACGCGCTCTGTGTATTATTATCATCACAAATCGTGCATCTGGGCGCCCGAATGAGCATATGCACGCGGATAATTGCATAAACGCTTGAGATGCTCTTCTCCGTTCTTGTCTGGAGCTTCTTTCCACACTTTGTTCTCCATGCTCGAAGCACTGAAATGAATTTTGTGCTTTGATACATGATATGTTTGGTACAAAATCTGAAGTAAGGAAAGCAAGATATTTCGAATACACATTTATAAAAACAAATTTTTCAATTTCTTCTTTGAAATTCACTTCGCGAACTTTCAGGAATCAGACAAAAAAACCAACGCGCAACTTCACACTTCAATTATTCATTTGGGATGTTTTCGGAAACGCTTTCTATGGAATTATTCACTGAGCAACCCACTGCTCCAGAGAATCCTAAAATGACATGCTCATTTTTTTCTCAGCAACTCCTTCTTATTTTTTTGCTTTGGTTCAAAAAACAAAAAGATAAACAACAAAGAAGACTAGCAATTAGAAAAATCGGTTGAAAAAAATGATTTTCTGTAATAACAGCTTTTTGATCCTGAAGAAAGAGATATATAGCAGTCTGAAGCCTTTTTTTGGAGCGACATACCGGCAGGTTCAGAAAATGTTGAAAATTTCCTTTTTATAAATTTTTTCAAGGTTTCAATTCTAGAAATTATCAAAAAAACTTTTTGTCAAGGAACTTGATTTTTAACTGGCTTATTAAAAGACTTCGAAAAATAGCCAAAGGACATTTAGATGTAATAACAGAATAATTCGAAATCTGGCCCTGCAAAACTCATGATTTTTCAAGAATGAACATCAAAATGAGTTTTTCATGTCTTTTAGACCTTCTTTGTTTGAAAAACAAAGGTTCGTGTCTTTTAATTTTTTTTCACGTGTTTAGTGCAGCTTTGTTTCCCGAAGAAGCTTTTTCTTTCTGTGATTAATAAATCTTGAATAAAACTACACGTTGAAAATTGCTTTTGTTGCGTATGGCAACTCGTTCTCGAAACTCTTAGTCAGCCTAGACATCCTGTTGGCTACTGAAGCAACTTTTACCGCAGTTTCCGTGTAAACAGCCGTTTTTCAAGCAATGAGTGATAAGTTCTCATAATTTAATTGGAAGCATTGTTCACATTCGCCTTTTTTATTAACTCTGTTCCCTCATTAGAGGATGCAAACACTTTTCGCAAATTGTCGTAACTCGAGACGAGTCATTTATTGCGGTGGAAAAGTTCAGAAGATGCGCGTCTTCTCCCACTCTAGGCAACTCACTTCACTCCTAATCGCTTTGATGTCTTTTGGCTCTTGCTTTTGATTTCCGAACTCTTGTATTACATCCTTGAATGACGTGATCTTCTATTTGCATGACTCGAATACGGCAAAACTTTGTCACGGGAATTTCGGCAAAAAATCAAACTTTTCCCACGTTTTAGTACGCTTTTTAGTACTCTTTTTGCGGCTTAATTTCAGCAAAAATTAGTTTTCAGTTCAACTCTCTTGCTTTTTTTTCCAAAAAACTAGAATGCATTTTTAAGTATTTTGACGTCCGACCAAAATCCAAAATTTTTTCTTGATTCTCACTATGCTGTCAAAGCTCCCTCATGACAAAAAGGAGACTTTCGTTGGTGTGCGTGGTTTCCGTGAGAAATATTTCATTTAGGATTTAATCCTGATGAACTTTTATCATCTGAAGGATTTGGGGGCGATTTCGAAAACGTTGCTAGCATGTAATTTTCCCACATTTCTACTGTAATCCGATAGCCTTTTTCGGTTTGCCTACACGTCGCTGAGCTTTGTTCCGCCGCATTTGGTTTTTTATTGATTATGACACACAAGAATGAAATTTGAAGGTTAGCTTAAATTGCAAAAACTTTTTTTTGACATTCTTTGAAAAACTGTCAACTTTTTTTTCTCATTCTTTTGTCACTAGAAAACCGCATTTTTTTTGCTATTTAGGGAACGGATTAAGAAACCTTTTCAATAAAAATTTGGAAACTGCTATCATCTTTAAAAATTGAAAAAGACTTACATCTTTCTTCATGAGCTTAACTTGTCATATTGATGCTTTCAAACCAACGTTTTTGTTTTCAAAAATCAAGAAGGTTTATTCTACGCTTTACACTATACAAAAACAAACACTTCTGATGGCGGACGAAATGAGATATATAATTGAAAACATATGCGCGCATAGATGAGTGGTTCTACTTGTTCGCAAGGATCGCTCATTTGCAATTTTTTTTAGTTTTTTTCAAGAAACTTTTCTTTGTACCTTCGAATATTTTTTTCAAAAATTTTCAAGAAAGTCATAGTTTCATTCTGCGAAGGAACAAAAAAATGAAAGACTTTCTTGATCGTAGAATCACTGTAGAAAAATCCAAAATTTTTAAAAATTTTTCGAATTACCTTTTTTGAGTTTCTGAAGCTTATTTTTATTCTATTTCTTCTCTAAATCAAGGAATTTTTCTGGTCAATCAGGTTTCTAAAAAACTTTCAGACTGAAAAAAGAGAGGCATTTTACTTCAAGGTTTGGAATTTCTAGAAAATTTGGCAGGACTCTTTTTGGGTGTACCGAAGGAATATACTGTGTCTCGACTCAATAAACTTCCTAGTTTCCGAGTATGGGCACCTGAAGTCAAAGAGAACCCTCAAAATCCATAAAAGCAGTCCCTTTCGGGGCTTTTGGCGCTCATTTCTCAAAAACTTGATAGTTGCGCAGGTTGAGACTTTTGAAATCTTATTTTTGTACGTTAAAAAAATTGGGCCAATTCTTAGGAAATCCTTGACGGCGAAGTAAAACGACCTTCCTTGTGAAAAATTTTTTATGCTATTCTCATTCTTACTTCTACTGTAACGATTTTTAATTCCAAACCCAGCTTTTTTTTGAATAATGTATAAGTATGAAAATCAAAAATCTCAATCTCTACCCTGCCGAAAAATGCTTCAAACTGCCAAACCCTAGAGCGGCTTTTTGGTCGAGCCAGTGGGGCGGCGCGACCACCAACGTGTCCTTAATCCGTCGCTTGCGGCGCATCCTGGGAGACGCTCAGGAATGTGTGGAGACGTGTCACCATACGCACTTTCCAGTCGGTGGCTCCGCCGAGCCGTTGCCATGTCGACGGAATCTCTGGTTTTGGGCCTGTCTTTCAGTATCCGAGTTGCTTTCATCTCATTGCCTCGTTTCCCTTTTCTCTCGTTTGAAGTTCTTCCTGGACCCTTTTCAATGAGGTTATCACCTGCGATTCAAAGTCTTGAAATCATTTTTCAGCTGGCTATCTTCAAAAAGCACTAAGTTATTCAGGACGCTGAGTAAATAATCTTTTGCCCAGATGACGTTTGGATTTCGAATTGACAAGGATAAAGCATTGCTTAAGTTAGTACAATAAAAATTTCAATGAATCATTTCAGTAATATGCATTTCGCATTTTTTGGTTTTTTCCTACCTTCTCATTTCGGATGCTTAGAGAAAAAACTTCTCTCAATCTGCAATTTGAACATTTTTGAAGATCTTAATAATGATTATAAAACTTTCAGCTTTCAAAAGTTTTAGTTTGAAAAATAATCAAATTTAATTTCCAAAAAAATCAACCTTTCTAGTGAAATTCAAAAAGGGTTCTTGATAATATCCAGTCAAAAACTATTAATTTATTCAAAAGACTTTTATCTGTTTTCCATCTGAAGGCCCCTCAAAGAAGATTTGTGCAGAAATGCAATTTCCTTGCACAACTTGTTTTTGTGTCACTATCAATGTTAATCACCTCTGTGTGAACTCCTCAGTGATTTCATTAAAGTGATAAAAAAATTTAATTGTGTCAATTAACTTGTCTAGTGATTTACTTATCACCCGCTTTTTAATTTTGTCTTACTCATTGGCGTTATCAAAGTTTTTGTTCGGAAAAAAAATTATTTTCTACTGTAGTTTCTCGTTTTGAAAAATTTAAGAGCTGAAAGCTAATCTCCCAACTTACAATCATTAAGAAGAAAAAAAAGGTAGCTCAGTATCTTAAACTCATAAAGAATGAGATCAAAACGAGGTCAAAAATGGGTTATTGAGGCGCGAAGCAGACGGCGAGCAGAGGGAGTGCGCGCGAAATCGTTCGACAATCAACACCTTCTGATTCTTGTCATACTTTCTTTCTTCTTTCCTATGTTTTTTCGCTTTTCTAAGCTTAAAAAGGCTGTTAAGGCTCAGATTCTAGATATCTTCACTAAAAAGTGAAAGTATCAAAATTTTTGTGATCTGCATTTAAGAAACTTTTGAATCTAAGTTTGCAATGCTCCTGAATTTTCCAACCGAAAATCAAAAAGCTTTGCCTTATTAGGGAAGATCATTTATTTTATCAAATGTTTTACTCAACTACCGATAATATTTTTTACAAAATATCATACTAACGTTGAAGTTGCATGATTATTCAGCAACTATTTTCTTAGATGTCCATTCAAATTCTTGGGACCGTTTTTTTCATAGGATTATATGCGCAAAGAACTACTTTTCATGGAGTTCATTGGTATTTGCTGAGAAAATAGTTGTGCCAAAATGTGCCTTCGAGCTAATCCGTTTAGAAGACTCTTTTGTTTTTGTGCGTTTGTCCAAAAAAGCGACGAAATACGCCAAAGTCTGCCGCAAAGCGATTTCCAGAAACGTTTCTATTTTTTGACTTTTACACGTAACTTCTTTCGGCACACAATAATTGGATGGCAAAGGTTTGAGGTATAAACTCCAGACTTATCAAAAAATTGAGCCATTTTCTCACAACTGTAAAAGAGTTCTCAATAATATTTGTCAATTTTTCTAATTAAATATTGAGCATCTTTATCAATTTTCCCCAAAAAAAAGTTATTTATGGAATGACGATTGATTTGAAAAAAATGTTCTAATATTTACATGGAAAGTGTCCTTTTAATGATTCTTTGTTTCACTTTTGCATCTTTGTACACCTTCTCAAAAACCTTTTTCCCTTTTTTATACTTTTTTTTTGAGAAAAATGTCCACAAAAACTCAGATGATCAACGACTCCAGTTTGTCGGTCAAAATTTGATTTTCTCGCCAACTCTTCGAAAAACATATATTCTTCCGTTTTGCCGTCTGAATGCCATATCAATTTCCACAAGCAGCTTTTTCAGAAACGTTGGGTTTTGCCAGCCAATGATGTGACAGAATGGGAAAAGGACACAGCAAGCTCAAGTCCGATCAAATTCGCGACCTCGCTCAACAAACTTACTGTAAGCCTTTGATTTGTTTCAATCAACTCGTTCACTCAGTTCATTTAAGAAAAACTTTTCACAAAGTATAAAAAATTTAGAAAATGATAGTATCTATGTAAAGCTGAGAAGTCCACAAAACTTCGCAAAAATTTCTGTCGAGATTTCCTAATTTCAGATAATATCCTACTAGTTTTTTTTAGGCCACGTTATACTCGACCATCAAATTAAACAAATATTTCCCATTTTTTTTTTCACATAACTAAAATAAATGATCAAAGTTTCTTTCTTGGTTAATAAAAAGGTGGCAAAAAATTTTCATGACTTGGAAACAGCAATTCGTCAATTAAACAACGCATTATTATATCTAACAAAAAACCTGGAAGACATTTATTTTGATCAAAATTTGTTCACGAATCATTCCTTCAATGACTTGTAATTCAGTTACCGAAAAGGAAATCAAGCAATGGTACAAAGGGTTTGTGCGAGATTGCCCGAATGGAATGCTCACAGAAGCCGTAAGTCTTTTGAATTATTCTCATGACTTTTTTCCTCAAAGTGAATAACTTTAAATTCTTTTTTTATTTTTCAGTTTGTTTTTCTTTTTATTTCAAACTACATCATTTTCCGTTCAATCGGCTAAAGTCTCGTTTCCAGGGGTTCCAAAAGATTTATAAACAATTCTTCCCACAAGGCGATCCTTCCGACTTTGCTTCCTTCGTTTTCAAAGTTTTCGACGAAAATAAAGTGAGTTATCCTTTCAATTTATGAATTAAGCTCTACAGACTGAAATTGAGTGACGTCTCTTCAATAGGACAAAATAGACTACTAAGCTCACCGTTTCCCTACGCCAAATTTACCCTCGACCGACATTAGTCGTGATTTAGCGTCGCAGAAAAAATGTAGTTTTCCGTGAGGTTGAGTACAAAATCTTTTTTCTTATCCTCGATGCTTATCTTTCCGTATGTAACCAAAAAAGCGTCTGGGTCGGAAGAAAATTGAGTAATAGTGCAGAAAAAGAAAATTTTCAGGATGGTGCGATCGAATTCCACGAATTCATCCGAGCGCTTTCAATAACCTCGCGAGGAAATTTAGACGAAAAACTTCATTGTGAGTAATCATTTTCTCATCGCTTTGCGCGAGTTTTTGGGATCGAAATCGCAACTTTTTCAGGGGCTTTCAAACTCTACGACTTGGACAACGATGGCTTTATCACACGCTCTGAAATGCTCTCTATTGTCGACTCCATCTATAAAATGGTCGGATCTAGCGTCAAACTTCCTGAGGAAGAAAACACTCCCGAGAAAAGAGTTGACCGCATTTTCCGCATGATGGATAAGGTAAGAAACAAAATATTTTCAACAGCGTTAACTTTTTTATTTTGAATTGGTCAAAAAAATGGGATTTCATTAGTTTCTCAAGTGAAGCCATATACATGTTGAATTATAAATTTTTTTTGAGATCAGAAAGAAATATTTAATAGCAGATTTCATTAGAGAACGTTTTACCCCCTGATTGAATTTTTGATAAAACTTTGCTTAAGTGTACTCTAGGCCCTTCTGATTGCAAAAAAAAAATTTCTAGCAATTTATGTTTTTTTCGAGTTAGGAAGCTTCGAAGTCTGCAAAATACGCGATTCATCACTAAAAAGCGCTACTTCAAGCTTTTTAAGTCTCTGAGCTCGAAAAAATTTGATGCTAAAAATTTTTTTTATAAAAACTGGAGGTCCTACAGTACAGTTCAACCGGTAGGTAAATAACGTTTCCTAATAAAACAAGCATCGTCAACATTTTAGTTAAAACTGCTTTATTTTTGTTTTTTATCTCAAGAAAAAACGCAAAAAACTTCGCAGGCTGGACTCCTTGACATTTTAGGCGGAAATAATCGAAAACTTCCACTTTTCAGAATAACGATGCTCAATTGACGCTGGACGAGTTCAAAGAAGGAGCCAAGGCAGATCCATCGATCGTCCACGCCCTGTCGCTCTACGAAGGCCTCTCTTCGTAACTTATACCCGTTCCGCTGTTTTTATATTCGCGGGTTCGGTACCTGATTAAAACAACCTTCCTGAAGTATTATTTTTACAATGAACATGATAATTAACTATTAATGCGTAAATCTAACCGTTTTGAGATACATATGAATAAAGTGTGCAATTCATCGATTTAACTCTTTTAGTCGGGGTCCAAAAAAGTTTCCCCAGAAAGCGTTCCATCAGATAATCAAATAGTTATCGGTAGAAGAAAAGAAAATCAGAGGAATTGCTGGGAAAAAATTCCTGGCGTCCACGAGGCTGCAGGCTACAGTGAATTATTTGGTTAACAGAAAAAGTTTTTCCGTAGCAACAAAAATGAAAGGAGAGGACAGAAAGAAGGTTTTTGCCTTTAAAAAGTCAGATCTGGACCAAATCTCTCAATAATCTTTGAATTTGATGTTTCATGAGCGCTTTTAACTTCTTACTCAGTAGTTAGACTTTTTGCCAATTTCAATTAACTGACTATGGAATGTTTTTTCGGGATCCCCTGTTTTTTTAGATAAAAAAATTTTCAAAACAGATCTTTTTTTCAAGTTATGAAGTTTCAAAACTTGCAAAATACGCGAATTATGACAGAAAAAAAGCGCTATTCCAAAATTTGAATTTCTTAGTTTGGAAACCAGATGTACTGCGAGAAATCTTTTTGAATTGAGATCTTACATCAAATGTTTAACCGGCAGATAAAAAAACGTTTCTTATTGAGAAAGTTCATCTCCAAAGGAACCCAAATCTTAAAAAGGAGAAAGAACCCAAAAAAATGAAAAAAATTTATACATACCAGCAATAATAACAACAGCAAGTATAAAGTTTCAAAAAGCGCGAAGAAAATAATCAAGGCCTTGACCGTAGTCCCAGATGGCAATACCACTCTTGAAATAGTCAGCCAGCTTTATTCTCAACTCAATTGATGAAAGTGTGGGGTAGTATACGACAGATCTTCTGAAAAATTACGTATTTAAGAACGAAAGAAATAAATTATCTTTCAACTATTATTAGACTGATAGAAGTTATTTTTAATCACTTTAAAATTTTTTGACGACTTTGAAAACATGCTGCAAGTTGAGACTAAGAAATGTTTTCATCAAATCTGAGTGCTTACAACTTTAGGACTTTTTTTCAATTCGTCGAGTACTTTCAAGAAACTCAAAAGTTCACATTGAATTCAACTTTCTCTTGATTTAATTCAGCTCTCAAAACTACAAACCTGTGAACAAAGTAGTGCTCCCAAGAGTTCTCGTCCCAGTTGATCTCGGCTTCTCCGGACTTAACGATATCCAAAAACCTCAAAAAGAATAAAATTGTCTCATAATATTCTGAGAAACCAACTTGTTGTTGATTATGTGCTCGAAATTTTCCGTTGGAACGATGTCTCCACTTGAAGGATCACTGACCCCTTTGAATTCGTAACCGTAAAAGTTCATTCCCATCAGAATCTTCTTCATGTTTGCACCTTCTTTTTGAGCAAATTTCAATATTTCTGCTACCTAAAATAATTTTTTTTAGTTTTAAATTGGTTTTTGTAAACCCAGTCGTAGGGAGATACTCCAAAAAGTTTACCAGCTGGATAATCGTAAGTTTCTATCTGTAAAAGTTGTATTGATGTTTGCAACTTTTATTTTTCCGCAAGGCTATTAACAAATTGATAAATTACCCTTATATGAGTTTGAAAAACTTTATAAATCAACAATTTTTGTATAAAAATCACTCAAAAACCGAAAAAACGAATCTCGATACCCTAAACGATTTTAGGGACGGATCGCCCTGAACCTCTTTACTCTTTCAAAAATTCCCAATATGGTACCTGTATGAAAGTTGAAATATCGGTAAGTCGTTTGAAATCTCTATTTCCATAAAGATTATTTGCTCTTCTGCAAAAAAAGACAGTCGAAGAAAGATTTTTGTGCAAACCCGGAGTCATCGATTGGCGTCTTCACGGGGAAGATCACCTCGAGTGATGCTTTTTTAAATCGATTCGCAAGTTCTTCCATGGCCTCGTAAGTCATTCTGCAATGTTTATTGGAAATTTTGACTTTAAAGTTCAACAAACTCTCTGTATTCCAGTGATCCCGTGGAAAAAAGCAATGGAGCAAAAGCTTCAATAACAGCTCCGTTGAACTGATTTCTCTGTGAAATATTTGTAGAAAAAATTCCATTTTTTCAGTTTACACTGTAAAAGTCAACGATTTCTCGAGCACAACGTGTTTGAGCGGAACTGTCGCGCAAAAATTCCACAGCTGATTGGCCCCAGCCTTCGAACAAAATTCGAGGAACAATCGAGATGCTTGGGTTATTGGATACCAGAGCTTCGATCCAACCTAAAATGTTAGAAATTATCTTTTCAGGTGATAAAATATACTTCGATCAATGTCGTGGCTACCCTCAATTTTACAGTGGAGCTTGCTGTCCCTGTATTCCGGTTTTGCCTGAAGCTTGCACTTTGATCAAAAATTCATGGCTGAAAGGCCACCTGAAACCATACTGGAGCGATGTGCGTCAACTTCTTCGTTGTTTTCTTGGCTAGGTCGTATCCACGATTATTCCACTACACCAAAGTTTATTCCTGATGTATTTTGTCATACTTACAGGAGTAACATAGGCCAAAACAGGACCGTTGAAGTTTCGTTCCTCGGCTTCTTGGACAGATAAGCTTTTGTATTCGTCGACGATCGAATCAATGGTAATTATGTTTGGTGGGAAACGATAATCGTCATCTATATTTGGCTTGGCTCCAAATTTCTGAAAGGAGATATTCATAAAAAACACTAAAAAGAAAACCACTTGTTCCGTTTGCGAAACTGCCAAGGCGACAAAAAGCAAAAAAATAAGCATTCTGAAAAAGTGTAGTTTTTTTTTTTCAATTTCTGCATTTGAACCAAATATTGCGCCCTGTAGGTGGAAACCAAAGAAAAAACGTAATAAGCAAAAACAACACATTTTTTTATTAACAAACAATAAATATTCCATGAAAAATTTTGACAAGCTAATATATTTGAAATATATTACATCAACATAGAAGAAACAGTAAAAATAAATTATAAATAAAATTCAAATAAATCAGCCCTGCTGCGAGATCGAAAAACGAGTTAGTTGTAAGAGGAAAGAGTTAAATTGAATCTAATTCATTTAAGTGCGAATGGTGAATTTTCCCGCCTTCGTAATGTACTTGACACCTTTGAATGGTTTGTACTTTTCGCCATACATATCCAGACGGTTTACCTGAACATTTTTATGATTTTGGTGTCAATTTCCATACAACCAACTTTCATTCCACTGACAGCCAATTGATTGATTTTGAACTTGATTGAGATCGGTGGAGAATCTAAAGCTGCAGTGCCGGTCACAGAAACCTACAAAAAATCAAGTCATAGCTTTGGCAAAATTATTTACCGGTCCTTTGAGGGTTGGCGGCTTGCCTAACTCGATTTTGCCGATATTCCAATGCAACAACTTGGTAGTAGGATCGAAACTGCACTTTCCATGTGACGGAACAACATTGCAATTTTGGACGGCTTTCGGCATGGTCATTTCCAGAACGACGTCTTCAAGCTGAAATTTGAAGAATGATTCACTTGAATCCCTCTGAATCAAGAACCATCTTTCCCATGCTTTGCTTTGGTCCGACTGTCAGTTCCATCTTGCCTCCGACTGGCTTTAATAATATCACATGTCGGACGTAAACTGGAATAGCAACCATACTGAAAGAATGCAATATTTTATCTATTTTCAAGTGAATTCCTACTTTTGAGCAGCAATGTGGTAAGAAAGAAGACGGAAATTTCCATCAGGTGGCACGAAGGAAAGCACTTTCTCATTCTGAAAATCGTTTTTTGGTCCTTTCTTGGTAGTAACAAGTCTTACTTCCCAACGCTTGTACCTAACGCAAGGGTGAAACGAAACGTCGTCAAGAAGTCGCGGATTCACCAAAGTCATCGTGAGGTCCGGCATTCCCGATAGTTTGCAACAGACGTCAACCTGGAAATGTTTTTGCATGAATATTTTATTATTTTCCTCAAAATCAGTTTACTTACATATCCTTGGATCTCTGAAGAAACGGTAGTTCCTTGTTTATCAAGAATGACGTCAATCTCTTCGATTACATCGAAATACGCTTCGTTGTTGGTGTACTTGACGCCATGTCGACGCCACGGAATGTTGGAAAGTTGTCCGCTTGGCAACGTCTCCGAGAGATTTGTTCTTCCAGTAACCTGCAATGTATTTTGGACTTCATAATAATGAGACAAACAAAGGAATTTGAGGAAGTATTGATGAGAAAAAGGACAGTTACTGTTAATTTTCTACCTGATTGGCAATGTTGCGCAAGAAGTTTGGAGGTTTGATCAAGTCTTGGAGAATGTTTAGCTCAGTCACAAGTGGGAACCCGTTATCAAGCATTTCGTCTAGCAACTGAAACGTTCAATTTGTTTCTTTTTTGTGGATTATAGCGCACCTCAAAAACAATGACACAGTTCTCCTTCATCGAAGAATCGGAACATTCGCCGAAATATTGCACAAAGGTTTGAATGACCCTATGTAAAAACTCTATAACCATCAATGGAGGGGCTGAAATTGGGATTTTTAAGCTTAATTTTTAAGTTAAATGCTAACTTTCCGTCGTGACAACTGCCAATAAATAAAGTTGGTTGTGATAAACATTGATTAGATAATGATGAGGCGTGGAAATAATTGGCGGTACGTCTTCCGGAGAACTCTCCTAAAAGTGATTATTTAAACATCTCAAGAAAAAAACGTACCTTTTTCTGTAGATCAAAAAAATAATCACAAATCGAACGATGGATAACCGATTTCCAATGTTTTTCAAGAATGACGTCGCTGGAAATTTTTTCGATTATCTCATGAACCACAATTTTTCTTTGCTGTATAAAATACACTAATCGAGACAGATTTTTAAAACTTTTTTTAAGTAGCAAATTAGAAATTCGAAGAACACAACAAACCCAGAAGTATTGACGATAAATAAACTGTTGAGCATCTAGTAAACCTATTGAAAATATGCACAAGTGGCGAGAAAACCGATCGAAACCTCGTTGAGATTTGATGAAGCGAAGATGGCGACCCTAGGTCAGACCCTTAAGTGCTGTGCAAACACTCCTGCCCAATATTACACTAGCAACAGCAAACTCCACGCAGAAAAATTAATTTCTTATTAAGATTTTTTTAAGTCATTTTTTTCTTTGTCAAACCCGACTTAGAAAAAAATTGAAAAAGGTATAAGATGTTCAAAAAATAATATATTTTCTTTTCAAAAGCAATAGAAATTCTAATTTGGGAATTTTGAAAATGTGATTGGTAGTACAAGTTACGATAAAAAAAAAACAGAAATAGGAAAAATGGCAGAAAAGTCCAAAAGTTTATGATACAACTTTTAGCTAGCTCATGAAGTCAGTTAGAAGAAACAAAGTTTGAAAGTGAATTGATTATTTTTGCTTTTATGTCAGTTTTAATACTTTCAACATTTAAACGCGCCCAGTTATTTTATGAACAAACATTTAATTGGCTTGTGAAAGATTTATTAAGAAAAGTTCAACATTTTTCTTCTCGCGAAATCTTTCCACCAGCCAATTATAGAAAATTACACTGTTGGATTTTGGCAAACTTGTTTCTACAAGAATCAACATTTTTGCAGTTCACTCAACAAAATAAATTTTATTGGGCTCTACAAAGGTTTCCCGCTTCCTGGGTCTGTCGAAGATCTTATTGCTAATATAGAAATTCAAAAAATTAGTTATTTGATATTTTTTTCTCATTTTGAAGACAGACATGCAACTTTATTTCAATCACTAAAACACTTAATGAACAAGTTCGATATGTGGAAAGGTTCTGGTGAATAGAACAGTCATTATGCAAAAACGCTGCAAAGTTTCAAGATGATAAAAAAGATAACTAAATATATAGTTGAGAGGAAACAGAGAAGTACACATCCTCAGAAAATAAAATCAACTTTTTTACATCTGGGAAAAATGAATATATGTACATTACGAGAAGCTCAGTGGAAGAAATTATTTTGAGACGGGAAAATTTCGTGTTTTGTGTTGATATCTCAGTTTTTACCCAAGAAGAGATTAGTAGCAAACATTCAAAAAATTACTCAAAAACCCCTTTTAAAATTCAGTTCAAAAATATTGCACGAAGATCAATGAAACGTGCCGAAAGTGCATCAGATCGGAGGAAATCGATTATAGGGATTTTCCAAGGTCCAACTTATCACAGCGTCTGGTTTGAATTTTACTGGAGTAACTTTTCGCTAGTACACATTGATGAGAAATTGAACGACTTTTTACACCGTGATGGAAAGAACTGCAAATTAGGGGCAAAGCGACTGAAGGGTGGAGGGTAGAGTGAGATTGAGAAGCCGCAGAAAGTTTCAGGCGGAAGTTGTAGTGCGATCTTCAGAGCAGACTTTGCGACGGCGTCATTGTGCTCGGCGACGGCTGGTCGTCGCTGTCGGCGCCGCGAAGGCGAAGTCGCGTGAAGTCTTCGAAAATGAGATCGTCCTCGTCTTTGACGTCTCTGAAATACACCAAAACTCTACTGAATATGATGCAAAAACAGAGAGCCCGAATGAACCTCTACTTCATAAACTAGAAAAAAAGCATTTTTTTCAATCAAAAAAGTTTCATTTTTTTCATAACTATTTTTTTAAATTCACTTTTTTTGAAGATTTGATGTCAGCCATTCGAAACGAAATCGCCAGAGGTCGGACGTAAACGACGTATGCTTTCAAAAATAGAATTAATGTCAAATAAGTGAAATGGAAAAATTCTCAATATTTCGGTTTATTGCTCTACATCCTAATTTTATTCTATTTTTCGCAAACTTGTTTGCTTGGGATTTTTTTGTTGTAAAGCTTTTTCCAACTCAAACTCCGTTGTGACAAACGCTCACATTTCCTCGTGAAGCTGGATGAGATCCACTTCAAGGAGATTCGGCTCCTCGTCGTCAATAGGTTTTTCAATAGGTCGTTCCTGCAATTTGACTAACGTTGGCTCAAGCTTTCCTCCAAAGCTTCCGACCTTTTTTTCGGGTGTTTCGGCTGGTTTCGCATGAGTAAGCGTGAACGGCAATTCGGCGACTAGTTCTCCACCCAAGGGACCTCCGATCGATGCTCTCACCTTCACTTTGTACTGCACCACGATCCCCAAACTCTCTTTCGAAGTCTTGCCATCCAGGCTACAAATTCCAATTTTTCATCAAACCAAAAGAGCAAAAAGAAGCGAACAATGTTGCTAATTGGCAAAATTAAAGTTTCCAGTGAATTGTTCAAATGATTCTGCAAATTTTTGCAGATAACAACATAAGCAAAAAAGTTCGAAACCGGTATCCAAAAAAAAAAACTCGGAGCGTTTGAAATTATCATAACCAAAAGCTATTATTTTCACGTTGGAAAAAATTTGACAATCTGAGTTTTACTAGAACTATTTTAAACTTAGAAAAAGCGAAAAAAACAAACTCGAACATAGTACTAGATGCAAGATTGGTGTCTTCATGTTTCAACTGTCCATCCAATGCAAGACCGCGTTTGTCCTTGTTGTTCCGCAACAGCGGACACACCGAGAAAACCTTGGAAAGTGTGGCGCCAGGGCCGACAGGGAATCCTTCGCTGCAAAAAATGAACAATTACACGGAGTTTCGATAATTATTTGTGAAACCTGCTCTCCATTCGTGCCACTTCGCATGTGTAGGAGGCAGTCGTGAATAGGCAAATGTCCGCCACTTGAACCACGCTGACCTTCAAGTCAATCATTTTTCTTCTTGTTTTTTTTTCATAAAGCTGTAGGAACTTTCTTGCTCTCCTGATTTTTTTTTTAGTTTTCATCCATTAAAATTACCTGTTCACAGGCCACCATTAACCCGATTCTGCCACTCATAATTATTTCCACAGCAAATTATGGGCTGAAAATTCAAAAACAACCAACTTTGAGCTTTTTCACCGTCTTGTTGCTGTTGTTCTGAACGTGAACATTGACAGCAATCGATTCTCCATGGTAATACATCTGATAAAATTTTACCAATTTTTTTTATCGAAAAGCCAACCTCTTTATCGAGCGAAGCCTCCATATGTAAAAAGGCCAGTAGACATCATGAAGTCTTTCGAAACATCAACCATTGGTTGAGCTCTTGGTTCCCAGGGAGCATAGGTAAGTTTGCGAATTGCCAAACGAACGCTGTTGCTGAAATTGATTTTTTTAGAAATTTAAAAATTTTCAAACTGTTTTTTTCGGCTTCTCATTACACGCCTCCATGCTTCCAACGATAGTTTTGAGCTCGTAATCGACGCCGCATGGTTTTCCCGTGTCTCCTGGAGCTGGCTGAACAAAAAAAAAAACATCAGCCATTCCTTTTCCGTTGGGTAAATACGTCTAGGTTGTGGTCAGTCAGAAAAAAAAATTGGCTTCCTATCTTAATTGCAAAAAGTAAATTTTCTCAGATTTCTTATGGATAATGAAAACTGAATTGAAGCGTTGCCCACTTGCAAAGTCACGCTACTGGCGCTCTTTGGAGGAACTTCGAACCAAAACGGAAAAGCGTTAACGCCGAGTTTCCTCTTGAGTCGCTCTTGCAAACGCGTGAGTTGCCGGTCTGGCGCATTTGGATCCGGCGGATAAACCTTCAATTCTCAATAAGTCTCGGAAAATAAAAAGAGCAGCCCTCACCTGATATTGTTGCGATATCAAATCCTTTCGGAACGTTAGGCCCAACACGTCTAAATCTTCCCGGCCGTAGCGAAATGCGGCGAGTAGATGAGCCGTTATCTAAGAAAGAATAAAATTTCAAAAAAACCGTTTTCATTAATTAGAGAAATTCTAATAGAAATGCCGAGCTTTTTTTGAAAAACTGCAGACCAAAAAAACCTTTTTGCCTTCTTTGATGTACTCGTCATCGACCAAAACCATGCCGTCTTAAAATTTTTTTTTGTTGTATACTTATGAAAATTAACTAACCGATGAGATCAACATAATCACCTCGATCGATGAAATCTCGTTTTCCCAGGTAAGTTGTTATTTTCCCATTAGGGCTTGTCTTTTTAAACACCCTGCAAGCAGAAAAAAGTCACGAGCATTCAAGAAAGCTAACCTCGTTCCCGTTTTCCGATCTTCATCTACCATAACCACACGCTCGTGAGAGCACTTTCGTCCTGAAAGGCCACTTGCTCAAGGAAAAAATCAAATGAACACGGGTAGAGTGTGTAAAACATGATAAAAACGAGCAGGAGGCAAAGAAAGTCGGTCACAACAAAAAAGGACCGAGTTAGCCAAACAAACCGAAAAACGAGAATTGCGCTTTGGAAGAGCGTGGAGGAGGGTGCAAGACTGGCCGGCGGGAAAATGAAAAATCGGTGTGCAGTTGTCAAACGTTGGAAACTTTCAATACAACTTGATAAAATGTCATACTTCCGGAGTTTTTGTTTAACAAAAAAAATTTCTTTTTCACTCCAAAATTCCTTCAGGTTTTATATAACTCAGATTGAAACACACGAAGATGATTGGAGGAATCTATCCCCTTAAAAAGTGGAACATTGGATTAAGTTATTAAATTTGCATCGATTATTATTTGTTGATCTAACTGTGAAAAAAACTTTCCAATTCCTACGGCCGTCTTAATATGGCAACGTTTCATACTGTAATCAATTTGATAGCGTACATTCGGAGCTAACCTACTGTAATTAGTAGGAAAAAATAAATCTTAATTGATGATTCAATATTCGCTGATTCTTACTTATTTTTGACATTAATACCTGACCACCCCCTTTCAAATTTGATGTTTTGCCTACCGTAAGAAAAATGGCTTTTTTTTCACTCGGGGCTCAGCTCTCAGTGGTAACGGTGCTTATAATAGCTTTTTTTCTTTTTATCTATCAGAATGCTTTCATTCAAACAATTTGACATTTGCAAGCTGCTACGAATTGAGAAAACCATGTCGATGGATTCAGAAGTGAGGCTTAAAAGCAGCTTGACTTGACGGGGTGCGAAGAGAGCAAAAGCCGCTTTAGCCGATAAGCAAGCCGAAACTCCAAATGAAATGCGGCGGTAAGTAAATGAAAAATGTCCCCGGCGACGCGAGGCTACGAAAAGTCGGCTCAAAGGCACTCGAATGACTTGTTCCATGATATGCCACCCCTTCTTTTGTCAATTAGTGTCAATGGAGCAGAGGAAAGGCCTTCCCTTCGCGCGTTGGCTCTTTTTGGAGAATAACTGTAAGAGTTGTTCAAAAAAATTACTTAGTTACTCTGAATAACAAGGTTCACATGTATCAAAAATATATGTGCTATAATCTGTTTTCAGAGTTATGGTTATTTTGAATTTATAAATCATATTTGATAAGCTTTTTGAATTTTTTTGATCAATTGATTAATTGCAAGGAACGGATTGTTTGGATCGGAAAATTTAAAATAGAATATGAAGATATTGAAGTTGTCCATAGAAACAGCTCAAGTTCACTTTCAAGCTGTAACAGCCTGTAGTCAACCGTAGTATGATGTTTTAGAGGGATCCTGTGAAAAACATTGAAAAAAGCAAGAAGCAAACACTTGCGACTCATTCATGATACGGTATCGGATGAGAAATAAGTGCAAGAAGAAAAATTGAGACACCAGAAGCTATCGGTTTTTGATGAATAGACTGATAAACACAGGCAGACGAAATGAAGATGAGGTGCCTTTTTAAAGGCAAACCGAGTAGCGAACCACCTCGTGTCTTGCCCACGAGATAACAACCGCTAGTCCTTCTCTCTTTTTAATTCTTCTCACCTCCGTTGTTTGCGAATTTTGAGGAGTTTTCCCCGGATATGAAAAGAGTTTAAATTGACTTGTGATAAGCTTCTGTGTCTCGCTATTTTGAAGCATTCTGATATTCTGCATAATATTGTCACATTTTTCAAAAAACGGAACAAACCGAATGTTGACTCAAATACGATACAAATAATTTTGAGAGCGATAATTCCAATATCATCACAACCTGTAATGTCTTTTTTCTAAAAACTTTTCAAAACCTCCCGGTCCACAAATCTTGACCGGAAATTGGAAGAAGATCCACTGAACTAGAAGTGAATCGCAAGTGTAGACGCTCGGCTATTAGGGCGAATATTAATGGCAAATGGCCTGGGCGGAGCATAAGGAAAACCAGAGGGCGAGGCGCAAAGATGGAAACTCTTGCTCTCGCCTTTCATCTTATGATTGATTTTCCAGGTAAGTCCGTTCTCGGGAAAAAACAAAACTACAAAATTTGAAAGAAAAAATTAAGTAGAAAATGAAAAAGAAAGAAACATCTTGAGAACGTTTTTTTTTAGTTCAACCAAGATCTCATCCAATTATGTTGAAAAACAAAAGGAGAAAACTTCAAACTCAACATTTTTCAGAGGTATAATGCGTTTCGCGCAAAACGGTCACCTTTTAAGAAAACGGAAAAAAAATACAGACTTTTGCTCTACAAAACTTCTGAAAAAGATAGCAAAAAACAAAGAACTTGAAGCGATGTTGTTCAAATTTGATCTTATTTGGTATACGGTCTTTTTTCCGGAAAGGAAAACGTAACAAGCTGGCGCGGAATGGGCTATACAAAACTTTTAAACAATTGATGCAAAAAAATTAAGCATTTGAAAAAGTACAAGGCATAAAGTCAGTTTCAGGTGAGAAAAAAAATGTACCTGTCGTCTAACAAGACAAAAAGTATATTTGAGCATCAGAGATTGTAAGAAAAAACAACTTGGCTAAATAACTGGGCCATAGGAAAAAAAATAAGCCGTAAATCCAAAAGAAATATCGAAAAAAGCAAAGGTAATGAAATGAATGACAAAGCAGACCACCCGTAGAGCCTAACTTGAAGTTCTTTTGATTGATTTTGAAGTTTATGAATTGCGAGGCGAGGTGCGCGGACGGCGGACCATAATAGGCGACCACGTGCCGCGAGCAAACCTTTCAAGGTTTCAGGCATTGGTCTCCCTCCACCAGAGTACATAAATACTCTAGGGCTTCAAGTATGCTTGCCTGCTTCTCTTTTAGTACGAAATAGCTCTGATGCCATAAAACTTTTAAGGAAAAAGATGATACTCAAAAAAATGAGACAAAAATGACGGAAAACTTGTGAATTTTTAACTGAAACAAAAGGTTAAGCAAAATTTGCGGAGCTATGAATTTTCGGATATTCAACATGTGCACGTCAGTTTGAGGACAACCAACACATTTATAGAATGAGAAAATCCTTCTGCTCAAACATAAGCCACATTATACATTCTTGGGATAAGTGTAACCCAAGGGATACTGCTCAAACACCCATTCTTCTTGTAAACAAAGGATTGAGCAGTTTTCTTTCGATAAAATTTTTTTCTTTTGGAACCTAAAAAATAACTGTTTAAAATAAAAAAAATAACTGCTATCAACAATAAAAAAATAACTAAAGAAAGTATAGAGTATGGAACTTGAGCTTTGCAAGAAACGCGTGCGTAGCGAATTTGTATTACTGCACGCGAAACGCTAGGGTACGCGAGAAGGTGCACGCTGGCGCGCAAATGCACAGAGAACAGCAGAGTTCGCAGTTTGAACTTTACCGAAAATGCTCCTATTTTTATTACATTCATGAATGACTGTAACTCCTCAGATGGATTTCGTTGAAATCTCATGAGTTCGAAGATCCTACTCAATTCATGTGAAAGTGAAAAAGTTCGAAGATAAACGGTCATCTTTGAAGAAAATGATAAAAAAATATTTATTTCTTTTTAGTTCTCAATTTTATGGAAACATTCACAAACCAGTTTCAAGCCAACACCGAACGACAACTTTCTGGAATTTGGTCACGAATCCACGCCAAAGTACACATCATCGGTTTTTTAATTTTTATTCTTTGATCTCTACCGTAATCTCACGCAAGCATACAATTTTTTGCAGTCTGTAATAAATTGCAAGCTTCAAAGTCCAGGTACAGTAATTGTATGTTGTAGTGATACCCCGTTGTTAAAGAGCGTTTCAAAAAAGTAGTGCGTCCGCTCAACTGATAATCGGCCACATGTATGTGCGTTATAAAGGTGCCACTTATTCACAAGTCTTTTTTAATCTACAAAAAACGCTTTTTTTCGTCTCGACATTCTCAACTTCCTCAATATTTATCTCAAGTTGCTCTTCCTTACATCATAGGTCCACCCACGGACTATCCCAAACTTTTCTGAGACTACGTAAAAAATGTTTATTGCTCATTTGAAAAAAAAAGTAAAACCATACAATGTTGATATAAAAGTTAAGTGTCAGCTATTTCTGAGCAACATCATTGTTTGTTTCAATCAAGTTGAAAGCATTTCAATAGTTCGAGAAAATATATATAAATGAAAAAAAAAAAAAACAAAAAAAGTGGGCTGCAATATTTCAAGCAAATCCTGGCCCAGGAAAAGCCGAAGGAAGCGTCAACATCTTGCTTGTTCAAATTTGGCGCCCAAATGAAACAGAAAAGTGCTCGTTCGAGCCCTCCTCAGGCTCGCTCGAAACGAAGGAACTGGAGTTAACGACCAAACATGATTAGCTGAACGTTGTCTGGAATTTTTTTATTTCCATTTGTTGAAGTTCTGCGGGAATGAACCAGCAAATTTTCGAACAACGTAAAACGCAGAAATAGCCAGCTTAAAAAAGATAATTGAACTCGCCCAAGATCAATATCGTCTTGTTAATTTTTTTTTATACTTTAAAAAGTCTGAAAATGTGAAAGTTCAAAGCGTTCTGAGCGACAGAATTCTATCAATCAAATTTCGTAAAGATTATGAAAAAAAAACTGACTAGTCCAGGTTTATTATTTGTTGAATGTTCTTTTGGAAATTTTCCTCTATGCATTGAAAGTGTATACTTCTCTTGATCAACGTTTCCTGTCCAGACACAATATTATTCATGAGTTTTCACTGCATCACCAAGTTGTCGCACGTGAAAAAAATGCGATTTATTGGTGGGATTATTCCGTTTTAAAAGGAGATCGCAGCAATTTTTTTTTTTTAATTATTCAAAGTGAAAAAGTCCTAAAACATTTCTGAAGCCGTCTGAAAAAAGGTTTTAGATTTGCAGTGGTTCAGAAATCAATTTGCTCTAAATAAAAAAATCTGAGATGAAAGTACTGAAATGCTTCTTTTAAAAAAAAAGGTGGCCCTTTCGAAAACAACTGTTTTTAGCTTCTGCAAAATGCAGAGTTCTCGAAGTTCCAAAAAGCGTTTTTTTAACCTTTTAAAAATTTAAAACATCTTCTGAAAGAAAAATATCACACAGCAAAGAAATTTTACGGATTTGATATAATAAGTTTTTCAAAACAGGCAGGGGTCGATGAAACTAATAATATCAGGCGTATTGAAAAATTTGCTTTTTTTGAGGACTTTGTCTCTGCATTTGTTTCAGCGGTTTTTCAGGCTATTTCTTTATTTCAGTCAACTTTTCGAAGCACGCGTCATTTACTTAGGGTGCTAGAACATTTTTCAAATTGATATGATCAATTTTATGGAAAGATGAGATTTCTGCCTTTTTTTCTTCACAGTACAATTAGTATCGTGGGCAACAACGCCAGACACCTCGTGAGAATTTTTTTTTGCAAGGTGACTCGAAGGGGAGATTCAACTCCATAATTAAGAGCAAATCCGAGTCACTCTTATGAGGGCAAGAAAAACTGAACGCTGTGCTCGGCGAGCAGCTTAAGAAGCAGAAAGAGCAGCAAAAGTAAGAGCCTGTGTGCCTGCAAATTGGCGATGAGCGCGGGAAGTGGGACGAAATAGGATGTGAGGATTATAGCTTCTGGAAAGACAAGAAGACGTCTGTTCTCGTCTGAACTATGCACTCAAGATATCCGCGTTTCTGCCGTCATATAGGCTCGCAGTTGCGATTGCGCATGTAAAAAGGATATAGACCATAATGTCCCGTGGTTATAAATCTTTCTACAGGGTTCAAACTCTTTTCCCACGCACAGGAAAATATGTTCTGTGAACGCACCTCGAGAATCGCATCGGAAAAGTTTCAGTTTGTTATTCTTGATGACCAGAAGTTTGACAAAAGTGAATTTTGGAACGTTTTATTTTTCAAAAATGAGCTGAGCGCAGTGGAACTTTTGGCTCACAATTTTCATTTTTTCCTCAAGTCAGTAAAATTAATGTATGAAATTTTACAGTAACAAAAAACTTTGAAAAAAAGCGATCAAAGTTCATAAATTTTTCGAAAAATTTTAGTTAAGACTAAACGAAGTTCCACTCCTGCAGCTTCGCAGTGTGAGAGAATCTTCACCACCTTGTCTTCCAACGGCTGGTCTCAACTTTTTGTTGATTGAGCTCACAACTTACATATGTCAAAGAAGTGTAATGAGGAAACAAATCCGACAAATGGCCAGTTATTCGCGAGAATTCGGTGCTATTTATTGAGCAGTGCTTTTTGAACAAGACTATAATCTTAGTATTCTCTGTTTTTTTCCACAAAAAAAGTGTTGAAAAATTTTTTTAGAATAAAAAGTTTAAAAAAATTTTTTTAAATCAGAAATTCAACAGTATTCTCGAAGTTTATTGAAAATATTCATCATATGAGTGTCCACCGCTAAATTTTTAAAAAATTCGAGAGATCGATTTTTTGAAACGAGTACTTTTGGAGGACTCCCATATTAGGTTTATTGAAAAGTTTTCCACACCATCCTCAAAATCTTCAGAGAGAATGTACGACTGTTTCGAAATTCTAGCAAGTGTCTCTCAAGCAATATCTCTTTTATTGTTCATTCAGTCGAAATTTCTTCTATACGTCTTTGAGATTCAGTGAGCAAGTCCAACACATGTGGACAAAAAATATGAATGGGGAGAGGTTGGAGGTTGGGTGATAAGATTTTTTGCGGAGATCTCGGTGTAATGTCCCTGGCACATAGTTCCTCACGGGCATCGAAACGTTCGTGGACAGCAGTTTTCAACTCAGGTGCAGCTCAAACAGCCAAAACTTGACGCTGACCGACCGAAATTCACGCCGTTTTTGATGATTTCTCCAGGTTTGGTTTTATGGTAATAAGTTTCCGCTTCATTGACTCAATCTACTAACTTTTTTTTTATCTCGGAAATGAATTACTCATCTGCAAATGTGAAAAGTGTTTGCAAACACTAAGCTTTTTTGAGGTGGGAATGTACAAAAAATAAATTTTACTTTGAGATGGTTGAGATTGAACAAGAAAAAATCGAATATTTTTTTTGAGTTCCTCGAAATTTTCTCGGTTATATCTACATTTTTTTTTTTAACACGTTTAACACCACGGATGGAACTTTTTCGCAAGAATACCAGTCAACCAGGACGACAAAACTGGATGACCGATTGCATAAGACCTCCTGGAAAACGTGTGGTCCACGCTTCGATCAATAAAAGGCACTAAAAGGCAATAAAAGGTCGAGAGCGAAGATGGACCATCTAAGTATCTAAGTAAGTAAGTATATCTACATTAAGGCTAAACTTTTAGATTTGAAACTTCTCGTTATTATCTATTTTTAAGCTATAACAAAATTAATCAGAAAATGGTCGCCAATCCGATTCACTCGAAAAAAAAATCTTGCAATCTTGAAAGAAGTGTGTTTCAATATGGAGTCGTAAATTGAAACTTTCGTCTTGTAATCTGTTTTTCAGACGTGCAAGAGTTTCTCCTCCACAACCAGAACGCGATTTTGTCCTTTTTCAAATCCATCGATGACCAGAAATCATCAGTGAGTTTTTGTCTTTTATTTACGAGTAATGACATAGGTTTCTTTCTCATTTATAGGAAGAATGCTCCTCAACCAGTTGCCCAAACTCTGACACTAAATCGACCGTCACACTGGGGGAAAGAAGGTTTGCTAAATTTTTGGAAAAAAGATTTTTCTCTACTATTGCCATTTCTTTTGATATAGAAGGATTTTTAAGGGTTGCTTTTAAAAATGCTTGAAAATTTGACGTGAGATTTTTTATAACTCAACTTCAATTTCACAAACTCCCCGTTTCAATAAAAACCATCCAGAACTAGTTGATGGGTTCTTCGGAAGTTTCAAGCTTTTTAACTCTTGAACTTCAAAAAATTCAACCATTTGAAATTTTGAATCTTTTATTGAGTTAGTTGAAATTTATCTCAAAATCAAGGTTTTTCACTTTTGCAGTTTTTTTTCGTGGTTGCAGTAAAATTTAGTTTAACGGATAAGTTTCTCAAAACTGTCGATATGCGCATTTTTCGAGAAACAAGGGCTTGGTCTGGCTCTTTCAGAAAATTTTCAACCCCAAAAGAAATGACCTTTCTTCCATGGATAGGGAGAAACGACTTTGCTTGCAAGAATATAGCTTGGAAAGCGCCGCAATTCATTTTCCCGGAGTCAAGTTGGGAAGCTATTTTTGGAAAATTTCCTTTTTCTCATGCACTAAAAGATAACTCTAACTTCAGAGCAGGAGTAGAAAATGAATTTTTTTTTCTCAGTCCCATAAAAAAATGCACCTAGAAATAATTTTGCTTTTTATAATCAGATAGGTGTCATTTCAAGGTCCAGGGAAGATTCAAGAGAGAGGAAAAACGAACAACGAAGTGAGTCTAGCTCACCGCAAAGGGACCTTCTAAAATGCGAACGGAGGTTTTACCAGCTTTCGCGTCCCATTAATTCGTCGGCTACGCATAAAAGGTTACGTCTTTTATTGCCTATTTGCAAGAATAACGAATCAAATGTCTCTCAAGTAATGGGAAAAATACTTGACAAATCTGTTTTAATCTTGTCTTCCCATTACAGTATTCCTTCATTCTGGATAAATTTTTCACGAAAGGAAATTTCAGGCGAAGTGCTATTCGAAGAACGGAAAGAATTACACCAAGCAGGTTTTTTTCCAATTATCCCAACACAATGTTTATTACCTTCATTTTTCAGATGTGTTGGAGTTTTTGGTATGAGCCAATACACAGACGAACGGGACTTGTACGCAATTTTCCGCGAATTCGGTCGTATAGAAAAGGTGAGAGAATATAAATCCACATTTAATTTGAGAAAAAGTTTTCGCAAATGGAAGGAGAAATTAATATACAAATCAGATTTTTTGTAAAGAAAACATCCCTCTGATTGCGAGAGCGAGAGAAATTTTTCTCGAAACAATCATTGAAGCTTCAAATGAATTGCATGCGGAATTGAAGCATCAAGAATGATTTTAGCCAGTAGGGCGCAGAATGATATAATATTAGCTTTCAGAAAGCTCTTGAAACTATTTTTTCGATTTTCAAAAATCAATGTTGTTTTAAGTTGCACATGATTGATTCCATTCAGGTAAACGTCATACGGGATCACAGTAATCAGCGTAGCCGAGGCTTCGGTTTTGTCTACATGCGAGCAACTTCGGAGGCTCAGCGGGTAAATTAATCAAGTTTTTCTTTGAAATTAGAAGTTGTTGGCCCTGCACTTATTCTCGTTGACCAAATTAAGCTGTGGTTGTGACACGAGCAAAGAGGTCGTCTTTCTCTATTTTCTGTCTAATCTTCGGTTGCTTTGCAGGCCATTGAAGCTCTGGCCAACGCCATCATCGACGGGCATCGCGTTCGCGTCGACTTTGCTTCAAGCACTCATTCACGTCGATGAAACCTTTTTCTACGGCTTTCCCCTTTTTGTGAATACGAGCTACTTTTGCGTTCGTCTTGGTTCTTGTCCAGTGCGTTCCTCTCAATGAAACTCCTTTTCTCAACGCTGAAAAGAAGAATTGTTCACTCACTCTTTTAGTTAAACAGTTATGTTTGTTTATAGAGATGATCGAATCCGGCTTTTTATATCAACGAAAAGCAGAATACATTTTTGCAAAAAATTTTTCCATTTCAATTTTGTTTTTGGAGCAAAAAGCTACAAACAATGGTTTTGAGACTTAAGCGTTGCAGAAATTTTCAAGTTTTGATAAAACAGAACCTTTGAAAATAAGTGCCTAGAATGAAAAATTACGATTTTTTTCGAAATCATTTTCTAGTTTTTTTCAAATCATTTTTTTGATCATTCAGAAAAAAATGTGCAACTGAAGTTTAATTTTTCTTTCTTTCAAGATTTATGAACATTCTTCAGCATTAAAACTCAATGAGTCAGTCAATTGACTATACTTTGGTAGTTCTGAAAAAAATCCAGTTTGTGGTGTACTTCCTCTCCGTGCAATGTTTATTATAACTTTTTTTCAATATGAACCAAGAAGAACTGGAAAAAGTATTGTGATCTGATTTTAATTTCTGGGATTGCAAAATGAACAGTCAGAGATTTTTCAGAAAGACTTTTTTTTCAATTTTCAACTTTTTTTGAGAATTCGGGAAATGAAAAAATTTAAAAAAAATAATCGTAAACTTTTATGAAAATTTCCGGATTTCCAGTGACGTTCATGGAAAAAAAGAAGTCTAATCCTATGAAAGCAGCTCATACCATTATAGCATCATTATACTAAAAGGCGTCATTTTTTCTTTCACTTAAGAGAGATCTTCCGTTTTTATGGAATTTCCTCTGAAGAAATGCTTCAAGCATATATTCGTGCTATTTTTCAAAGTTTTTTTTTTTTTTTGGCTAAAATGATAATATTTATGAATGATGTGTGCGTGAGAAATAAGTTATTTATCACATCAAATTTTTGCAATCATTTACATTCCTCATTACGAGAAACTTTGTGGCAAAGTTGTTATCTTAAGTTTTGGTGGAGTGTACTCAAATTGATTCTTTTTCTTCTGCTTTGATCGTCGACTTGGCGCCGATAATAGTGCATAGATTGGATCGTTCGGGCGATATTTCACGTCTTTTTCTCTCTGAACGTCGTCACACTAGTTTTTTTATTTAAAAATTTGGTATAATTTTTACGCTTCGTTTTTTTGCGCAAATCAAAAAGTAAATTAATTTAATTTTTTTTTTCAATGGTTGAAAAGTTTTTCAAAAAGGAAACCTTAAATATTTTCAATAAACAGAAGAAATTTTCGAAACTTTTTAAGATAATGCTGTTTTTGTGTTTTCAATTGTCCATTACAGTACAATCGAAAAAAAATCTAAACATTTTAATTTTTTGAGTGGAGCTCGTTATCTCTGAAACTCTCTGAAGCTGCACTTTTTCTTGCAATAAAATTTCTCTAGCGTGTTTCAAGTATCAGTCATCTCAACTATGAAAGTTTTCAAAAAAACTGACCTCCACACAAAAAAGTTCTGATCAAAAAAGCGTGTTTTCTTATCTTTTCTGACGAAATCGTATTTTTTCGCTTTTAAGCGTTTCAGTAAAAATATCTAAGATGAAGAGAAAATCCCAGGTTTTTTTTTCTAATTGCTAGGTTTACTTGACGTTTTTTTTTTCACATTGCAAAGCTAACAGGGATCAAAATCGAAAATTCGAAGTACAAAAGAAAGAGCTAAATCACTTAAAAGAAGATATTGGCGGCGACGACGGATTGCAAGTGACGCGGAAGGACGGAATCGATGTGTTGCCGCCGGGTCGTGGAGTTGTTTTGGAAAATGGTGCCCCATCGCACACCGGCTCTTCGTTGTTTTTGCCCATCGCTTTTTTTTCTGCGAATGCCCAGGGCTTTGTTTGTTTTCATCGATAGCGATCGCTTATCACTCAGCTCCTGCTGGAACGTTGTTATCTAATTCTCAAATTGTATTCTCTTCTCAAAATTTTCAAGTTTGTTCCTTTGAAGTTATTCCTCAATCCTCTCCTTCAAATTCAAAAAAATTAAATGTTCAAAATTTTGATCAGAAAAAAACAGTATTTGAAAAAAACTTTCCGTATTCATGTTATATATCCTATTTTTTCAGGACTTCTTATAAAAGCAAAAAACCTTCTGATTTGAATGTGTTTTCTCCTTCCATCATACTCAAATATTTTCCGATGTCAATTACAACCTATTTAGTGTTGATTTAATAAATTCAAAAAGCTGATTTTGAAAATGATTTTTTTTTAACCTTGCAGCTTTATACCCAGTTATTCAGCTAGAAAAAGGTTTTAAATTTAAAAAAACTTTCATGAACGTGCTTTTTCAATTAATAGAAAAAAGTATCAAATTACCTAAAAGAAAAAAGATAGAGATTTATCGAAGAACGCAGCATAATGATTTTTCTCACTTATGATATCACGGAAAGATTGATGAAAGGGATTGATACGCTGTCCGAAAGCGCGTTTGGGGGCAATCAGTTTTGTTTCACCGCCTGTTTCCGCGTTTTAAAATGCACGGACGGCCTCACCTGCGGCCCTTGTTGGGTGACCGACAAGTTCGTGTTTTGCGTATTCTCTCTGAAACTTGTAAGAGAACAAGAGACGTTGTTTACAGCTGACGATGCTCGGCGGTCACAAACGTGGGCAAAGCGAGAGCAACTTGCCGCTGAGGTCCGTCGTTGACGTCAACACGGAGTCCAACGAGTTGCAGGTTTCTATTTAAAAATTCCTCTGTATAAATTTCCTGCTTACCCTGCGCAATTAATCATTATTACCATTAATACATTTTTTTTTCAAAAATTTTAAGCTTATCTTTTTTTTATCAGTGTTTTTGTGAATGCGCATTTATTACAACAAAAAAAAATAAGAATGCATAGAAGGCGCATTCAAAGAAACACTACGCACGCACTGATGCAATGAGTTTTTTAACTTGAAAGATAATAAACTCTTGACTAAGCTAACGTAGAAGGAACTATTCTTTTAAAAACTACTCATAAACATCATTTTTTTTGAATGAATCTTTGGTGGAGGACTCCAGCAAATGATTAATTGAACAAAAATTTTGAACTTTTTGTTGAGGTACATTTTTAGCATGACCTCACTCCCACCCCTCTATCATACAGCAGAAATGCAATGATCTAAACTTTATACTGATTGAAAAAACATTGTGACTTTGCAGGTGATATCATGCAAGAGTGTCACACGGACAGGATCGCCGAAAAATAACGGTGTCATAATAAACATCGATCCAATCGATCCAGAACCGACCCCTGTTCACACAGCCAAAGAGGTTTTTATCAAAATTAAGAAAAAGAAATAAAGTGATAAACTAACCACTGCAAGAGCACCAAAATGGCAGAAAAAGTCGACGTACTTTTATTCCAAAAAGAGACCACAAGACCGTCGCAAAAGCGAATATCAACTATCATGTGAATTTTAACATTCAAAATTTTTCCGCGTCTCGCACTTTCGCGCGTTTTATGTCTTTTTCCGAACACAATCGTTCTTTTTTCTTGAAAGCGTGCTCGAATGTGATCAATTTTATCTTTTGTTTTGTCGCTTTGCCGAGTCAAAATTGTTTTCAAATGCCATAAACATTGCGAGTGTAATTTGATATTGAAATTCGTAAACAACGGCCGAACTGTTAAACAGATACTTTGTTCTCTATAATTCTGATTCTGTAGTTCAGTCTTCATGTTTTTGAGATTATGTAAGAAAAAATGAGTTGCAGATCGTACAGATTGTTTTGAATCAGTTTTTTCCTGAATCTTATTTAATCGGATTTTTCTTTTCTTCTTGTTTCAGCAATAATGATTTTAGAGAAAGATTCAGGACGATATGATTCTGGAAGCGAATTCCGAAGGTTTCAAGACGTTCGTCGCTTTTTTGTGCCTGATGGTAGCAGCTTTTTTGAACTTCTTCCTTTTGACTGTCATCCACGACGTCGTGCCCCGCCAACCGTTGCCCGACCTCACCTGGATGATCGTCCCTCAGCAACGCTGGGCTTGGAGCGTTGGCGACGTCCTTTCCACTTTCAGGTCATTCTTAAATTTTGTTGTGAAGTATAATCCTGATTCTGGAATTTATTACAAAATTGCTCTCCATTGAGGATTTGCCGTCTATTGTAAAATCATTCAGTTTTCATGATTAATTTTTGATCTTCATGTTAAACTCGAAAGTAATTTAGCTGCCAATTTTCGTAACCATACTATTTTCTATGTTAAAGTTAACGATGTGACGCCATTAGCAACTGCCATATAAAAAGCATTTTTTTAAATATTTTTGAAAAAAATATGAAAAATCCAGAATTCGCATTGAATAAATGAAAAAAACTTTGAGCGGAAAAAAACCAATAAAAATTTTTTTCAGCTCTGTGGTTGGCTTCACTGTAATATTTTTTTGCACCACCAACGACTGGTCGTGCTCCGACGCACTTTTCTGCTCGGGGCCATTTTATACGGTCTTCGGGCTGTTGTACTTGGAGTGAGATTTTGACATTATCAACCTTTTCGTTTTTTAAGTTATTATTCCTTAAGATTTTTTGAAGTTTTTTTTTAGCTAGATACACTAAATTAATAACATGTCGTTCTCAGTAACATCTTCCTTCCTAGTTTCAGCAAAATAAAAATTGGTAAATGACTCTCCACAGAGTTTTCATAGTTATTTAACTTCAAACAAAGTTGAAAAAGTTTGAGCGTTTTTTTTGATGGAAAATATGAATAAAATATTATTTGAACTGAAATATCTGGAAGATGTTTCCAGGTCACTTATCTCCCTCCTTCTTTCGAAAATCGCGATGAAATCTGCCAGCCACAAGTAAACCGCACAGCTATGTATGGAATGGAGATAACTACAAGGTGAACACACTTTACATAAAGTTCTTCAAAAAATGTTTAGGTTTCTGACGTACGTGATCACGTTGGGATTGACCTCAGGTCAAGAAAAAATCCTGTGCGGAGATTTGATGTTCAGCGGCCACACGGTGGTACTGACCATTATGTACTTTGTACAGCTGCAATACACTCCCAAAGGCCTCGTCTGGCTGAGGTACCCTTATTTTTTTCTTGAACCTATTTAGGAGAGGTGATAGCCTTCAAAACCGCTCTTTCCAAAAAAATTTTCAAGAAAGATAAATTTTACAGCATTTTTATCGTGAAAAATGGCATAGAAAACAAACTCTCACCTTTTGTGATTTGAAGGTACCTGGCCGCTCCGATAACTTTCTTCGGAATCGCGGCTCTGGTAGTGTCGGGAGGTCATTACACAATGGATGTTCTGATCGCTTATTGGTTGACAAGCCACGTCTTCTGGGGCTATCATCAGATGTTCGAAATGCCCAAAGACATCCGACCAGAAGCTCCAATGAGCCGGCTTTGGTGAGTTGTTTTTCAGCGTGTTTTGCTTCCGATCTTTCGACTGATCTCTTCAAAATGTAAATAAATTTTTAGGTGGTTTTGGTTGTGTTATTGGTTCGAGTCGGACGTGCGAGAGGGACGCCTTACTAATGAGTGGAACTGGCCTTTCAAGGGTCCGCAGCGGATCCATGAAATCATGGACGCAGTCAATCAGAAGTTGCAGTGATTCCAAATCAACCTTGCTTTTTTGAACTGCGGCAAAAAGTCTCTCCCCGCCGATCTCCTCATTGCCTATCTGAGATCTTAAAACTTTCCATAGCATCGATTGCCGACAGTTATCACCTCATTCTCTCCTGTACTAATATATTTTCTATGAGAAAACTCATGTGACATAATTTTAAGCATTTTGTTCTGTCTTACTCTTGAAAAGGGTTCATTTTTGCCATTTATTTTTGTTAAGTTTCCATTCCACACAACGACTTAATGGGTCAGCAACTTCTTTTTGTTTACGTGTGAGATTATCAAGTTTTTCAGGCATCAAACACGTTAAGATTCTTGTTGAGAACTCTCTGGTGGTCTGCATCTTTCCTGGTTCAATTCTCTCGTCTGGGTTGTCAGCCTTATTATTTTTTGTTTTCAACGCAATCTCGGTGAGAATTCAAGCTCCTTTGTTTGGTTTATTGACGTGTCAAAGAGATTAATTCAATAATTCATGCAAATTATTTTATTGGATGTTGCTTATAGCCTTTTTTCATCTACTTCTGCTTCTACTTATGGATGAGATGGTGCTTTTTTCAATCGATTCGCCCTTTTTCAACTTCTTTCAGTTTCAAAACTTCGAATCTGGTACTATATTTTAATGATTGCGATTCTTAATTTTCACTTCTGGATATAATCACTTTTTGCTTTTATTGAATAAACTTTTAAAGTAACAAAATGGTTTCAGGTGTATCCACATGAAAAAAATCCAACAAAATAACAATTTCATGCAAAGCTTTTTAAGCAATGAGATATTTTTTACTTTGTCAAAAAGCTCAAAGAGCTTTTTTGGAAATTTTCAAAAACATCAAAAGGAGGTGTGATGCAAAATATTTTGCTGACGCATCTCCCCATCACCCGAAGAAAAAAAAGTGACGCCAAAATTATTTCATCCTTCTCTCACAAAATGGAGCGTCAATAGAGCTCTATTTTGCTGACTATTCAATCAGAACATTGAAAATAGGTAATAGGAATTTGTAAAAATTCAAAAAAATAGAAACGCAAAAAGGTCTCGAAAAGTACATATTTCCGTTTTTTTCTGCCATACTCTGAGAAGTTTTTTTGATCTATTTGGCACTTTCTATGGACAGAAGGAGTACAAAATTGTATCAGCATTTTATTTTGCAAAAACTATTTTTTTAATTTTTGGGAAAAATATGGTGGGTTTTTTTCTTAAACTCATATGTAATCGAACTATATCGATCAGGAAGATTTTAGTCTTAGATCGCGTGCAAATAAAAAATATATCTCGAGAAAAGAAATCAGCTTCCAGATCCAAACCACTAAAATTGCAAACTAAAAAAGCCAGTCGTGTAATACCTTAACTGTTCGAACTGAGTTGTGAAACATCGAATTGTGAGAAAGTTCACAAGTATGTGAGAATATTCATTTAATGCAATAATATCAATAAACACTGAAGGAATGGGAAATCAGGGCTCTTCAAAAACGCTCTCGCTGGAGTTGTAGACACGACGGTCGATGGAGTCGAGGAGTCGCTGCATCTCCTGACGGCTCGCCGGCCTACTCGCCTCCCACGGCCTTCCGGCAGACAGGGACGCCGTTCGATGATGCACCTGCGCACATTTCTCCGATATGCTTGTTATACAGTCCTTGCGTACCTCCGACACTATTTCAGGGATCGGTCGGTCGCGGGTTTCTGTAAAATATTATTTGAGGTTTTTTTTACTTCAGTGAAGGTGATTTCAAAAATTTGAACCTCAGTCTCAACTCAGAAACTCACTCTGAAAGCTTACAGTAAAAAAAATATGCAAGAGCTTTTTTGAGTACATCTCTCTCAATGATGGTATTTTTTAAATGTTCTGAAAATTTGCAAAAGCTTCTTTTTCATTTTTTGTATTGAAGTCAGAAAGACCTCATATTGTTTCAAAAAAAACAAAAAATCAAAAACATTTATTTTTACAAAATTTTGATTCCTCCTGACATCTAACCTTTTTTCACTTGAAGACGAAAACAAACCTGGTAACAATATATACATGAAGACAATGCTGATGGAAATCACAACAATAAAGGGCAAGTAGCTGAACGACACACCAACGAGCTGAACCAGACGGAAATAGGGAAAGGACAAAGGTGACTCAAACCTGCTGGAAAGGTAAGTAACTGGTACTGATCAAAAAAGCAAAAGTCCAGGCGACAAAAACCGATACGGTGACCGCGGTGGCTCGAAACTGCAAATCAATATTGGGGATTTAAATAAAATGAGAAGAA
The DNA here is from genome assembly GCA_904845305.1 of Caenorhabditis auriculariae. Classification (NCBI taxonomy): domain Eukaryota; kingdom Metazoa; phylum Nematoda; class Chromadorea; order Rhabditida; family Rhabditidae; genus Caenorhabditis; species Caenorhabditis auriculariae. The sequence goes on along the minus strand of CAJGYM010000002.1, from coordinate 1,939,870 downwards.
TTAAGTTTTTTCGTTTTTTTCTTGATTCTTCCAGACCTTTTCTGTTTCAATTCACAAATAATTCAAAGTTATAAGTGTGAGTATTGATTTTGTTTTTGATTTTTCCCTTTTTATCTGATCTTAAGATAAATACTAAATCAAAGAATGTGGAGATTGAGACATGCTTTGGTGAATCAAAGTCATTTTGACCAATTCACAGGGAATCCCCACAATAAATCAAAATCATCTACATTGTGAGACAAATGAGATTTCAAATATGCTTGTTTTTTTTTAAATTTTTGAAAAGTACCTGCTGAGTGAATAATTCACTGGCGATAATCCATGGAATCGGAGATCCTACTCCATAAACGCACATGTACAAGATCAAAGCAAAAATAGTACCATAGCTTGCCCATTCCATCTGAAAAATCCAAAAACGTATGTACGATACTCGATCGAAATTTTTACCATCAAGTAGTTTTGAAGATATGTGAACAACGATAAAAGAATCAGCGCGAACAGACAACTTGTCAGTTGGAATAGCGATAAAGGACGGCGGCCGACCTAGAATTTTTCAGTTCAAGTTATTTTCCCTATGAATCGAGCCTTTTCAATCAAATAAGGAGAAGTGCAAGCAAACAGAAAATAAACGATGCCAATTGCCAGAGTGCTGTAACGGGCCAGCGATCTAGAGCAAAAAAGATTTTAAAAAAAGTGTTTCTTCTACTTACGGATCGAGTTTGGCGTTCAAAAACATGTCCGTCGAATAAGCAAAGACGGCTGTGCAACCGGTGAACTGTTGAGCGATCATGACCAGAATGGAGACGACGAGAGGAACACGGAGGTCTTTTCTAGTGAAGAGCTCATGGAAAGTCCCGCTTCCAGACTGCAAAATGTCAAATAAAATGCCTTGTTTCTTTTTTAACTAACCCGGTCCAAGGCTATCTCGCGAATAATCGATTCAAACATTTGATTCGCAGAGCTCTCGCCCGAAAGCAGTTTTATATCTCTCAAAGCCTACAAAAATAGGAATAAATGAGGGTTAAGAACTAAAAACTACTTTTTCTCGATTGCCGATTTTTCCAAGAGTATATTTTGGAGATTCGGGACAGAATGGCAAAATGCAGACCAAAGCCAGGGCAGGAACGCCTGGAAACGCGAAAGCGTATGGCCAGAGCTTTTCTCCTCCAAGGACTTCAGGCAGCCCAATCAACAAAGAAAACCAGTCGGAAAAAGCCACGGCTACCTGAATAACTACTTTTGGTTTTCAAAAGTTAACTTTTTGAATTAGGAATGATTTTATCTGAATATTGAGATTGGTCTTGACACTTTTTGAAGGTTTGTATGAGAATCGAAGATAGTTTTTCTTCAGATGACGCACCTGATGAAGTGTTCCAGCTGGTCCACGATACCGCATTGGAGTGATTTCCATCAGGTACATGGGCACAAGACCGCTTGTCAGACCCATATTTATACCGAAAATGAATCTACCCGCTATTAACATTTCCGGAGAGCTGAAAATGTTTTCTTCTTAAAAGAAGCCGGTAGATGAAAAACTGTAGCGGTTTGGCAAAAAGCTCGAAAAGTGCGCCGAAAACATTGGCGATTCCGTTGATAATCAGCCCGTTCCTTCTTCCAAACCGTTCTCCAATAACCCTGGGTTCAGAACAAATTTAGAAACAGTAGAAACGAAGCCACTCACCGAGTGAGGGAAGCACCGATGATTGCACCAATAGCTATGCTAGAAACTACGAAAGACCAGATAAAGTTAGAAGCGGTTAGTGTGAGAGGAGTTGAATATCTAAATATTGTTATTTATTTTTAATGGAAGATATTGTTACCTTGTGGCATAAGTAGAGTTTATCCAGTCGGTGATGACCACTTGGGCTGGATTCACCACCCCGTAGCTGTAAAATTGAGCGCTTCCGCCCAACACAACTGTCACCACAGTGATTATATATCTGAATCAAAAATGTAATCAGTAATCATCTATATTCAGGTTTTTTATATTAAAAATGATCAAAAAAAAATGAAATAACTTCGAAGTTTCTGCTCTTCAAAAAAAAAGTTCTTTAAGACCCAGGCTTTTTTAATGTCCTCTTTAGGACTGTACAACGTTTTTGACTGTTTTTCCAAATACCAATGAAAATGATGATCTTACTTTGAGCTACCTTTTTTAATCTTGAGGATTAGATTTTTGACAGACAGTCTCCGAAAAAATGCGACATTTTTGAGCAAAGTTAGGAAAATGTTTCTATAAAAAACTGATCGCAAAACTCACCGTGATGTGACCATTTTGGATGTCAGAAGGTTAGTCAAGAACTCGTTAATCGGACATCAGTCGAGTACTTTGATTGGACAATACAGTCTGCAAGAACAACGGTAGAAATCGAGAACGATAAGAAACGTCGGCAGGAATTGCTCCGATACCCCCAAAAACGCTGTGCTGTGTTTATTGCACTCAGAGATAAAAGAAATAACTATCGAAAGTGTACCAAAAGCGATAAGGTGTCAAAAAACGCAATGAAATTGTGACAGTTTCCGATTAAAGAGTACGAAGAAAATCAAATCAAAAAATATTAGTCAAATTAAAAACTTTTCTTGCTTCATTTTCTCAATTGCATGGGAGAAAGGGATGAAAAGGCACAATCTGAGAAAGTCCCGCAGAGATAAAGTTTTAATCTTCGTTGAAATAATTTTTCAGTTTCAGAATAAAATAATCTTTTTATCTATAAACATCAAAAATCTAGAATATTTCAATTTTTTTGAGCTTAGAAAGGATCGCAACAGGATGCCCCGAAGAACTACCATACTTGTATGGTGGAGCCGTGAAGTCTTGCAAAGATATCACGAAGAAGGTTATAAAACAGAGCCGGAACAAAAACAACTAGTGCGTGTGGACGATAACTCTGCAAACCTCGGGGTTTACCGCCATGCAGTTGACCTTGTAGATCACTCACAATTGAACTTGCTGGCATCTGAAAAAAAATTATTATATATCGATTCACACACGACTTTCCGTAATTGACAAAGAAGTCATTTTGCTCACATTTTCAGATTTTTCTGTTAATTGGCTGAAAACCTCTTTGATCCTTTCTCAGAAACCTTGTAGAAAATTGTTCACGCTATGAGAAGATTATTTGAAAATACTTATTTTCAACTACGTGAGGTTGAAACTTTTGGACATGACCAAGAGTTTGAAATCAAGTGTCTATGTGGGTATTTGAAATACGTCAAAAAGCGGTTAAGCTACATATATTTCAAAGTGAATTGAATTTAAAGCGTCTAATTTTTTGTGGTATTTTTTCTCGTTGAAAAAATTTTTTAATTTTTGCCGCAGTTTTATTCAAATACATAGGAGATTTCAAATAGAAATTTGAACTACTTTGAAAAAATTTTTTTTTCAGTTCGATCTTCCTGCTATCCCTCAGAGGTTTTTTTTGCTTCCCCAACAAACTCAAAAAAATTTTAAAAAAATTACTTTTTTGATTAATTCTTCTCAAAACTGATAAGAAAAAGAAAGCTACAATCATGAGTTTTTCCACTTTTGTTCTCCATCTCAAGTAGGCTAATGACTTTCCTTCTTAAAGTTCAATTTTTTTTTTGCAGAAGTAAAAACAAAATCACATTGATTCAGATAAAAACACTCGAAGCAACTGAAACTTTTGAATTTGTCTGAAGTTTCATTTACGATATGATCCGGAATTTCCAGCATCTAAAAAAATTCGAATTTTAATACTTTCAAGGTAAAAAATTTATTGTCTCCATAAAAGTATTGCTTTCACTGGCTCTTTTGATCCAATACATCATTGTTATGAATTAACTTGGTATTCAAGTCTGTAAGATGAAAAATCGAAAAACCATAATATTAATAATGTTATTTGAATATCAGAGAAGTTCCTCATTGAAAGAAAATCTTCAAAAAAACTTTCCAAAACAATGAAAATTCTGAAAGTTTGGAAACACGTTTTTTTTTACTATAAAAAAACAACAGAAATTCATTTTTTTGCTGAATATTCATAAATTTATCAGTTAGGGAGTAAACATTTGAAAAAGTAATCATCATAAAATCTTTGAAATTGACCTTAATATAATTAAAATTTTTCAAATAGCAAAAAGCTTCAGCCAATTTTTTTCAAACACCGTCAAAAAGGCAAATACGCTCCACGGTTATGCGTCCTCGAGCTGTCTGCTCTCTCTAATCTCTCTACAGAATGAGTCTCGCCGCGAATCCCACCGCTCCCTCCCTTTGTCAATTCGCTGGCCTAAATTTTCGAGCAGCTTCCCTAATTTTTTTTCTTCATTTTTATATTCATGTTTTCGTTATATAGTTTTTTTTTCTCAGTGATAAAAACTGTTTTAATTTTTATTATCACACGCCTATCCACTTTTGTGGGAATACAAAAAAGCAGAATAGAAAATATTTGTTGATATCTTCACTTGGAACTACGCTTCAAAAATATTCTCGAAAGTTCATTAAGCTGAGAGTTCACTCAAGTGATGACCCAAATAAAAAAATGTTTGTTTTCGGAAATGCCTGCGGCAAAATTTCTTTTTCAAAAGGGAAAATCTCGCTTCGTATTTAAATCGCTTTTTTTAATCGTTCTATTGTACTAAGCACATGTTTGCAGCTTGCGGTACTCTCAAAAATGGCCCGTGGACCGAAGAAGCATTTGAAGCGCCTTGCCGCGCCAAAGCACTGGATGCTGGACAAGATGGGTGGCGTCTTCGCTGTCCGACCAAACCCAGGACCACACAAGCTCCGCGACTGCTTGCCCCTCAACTTGTTCCTTCGCAACCGTCTGAAGTACGCTCTGACCTACCTCGAGTCGAAGAAGATCCTCAAGCAGCGTGTCGTCAAGGTCGACAACAAGGTCCGCACCGACCACAAGTTCCCCACTGGATTTATGGGTTAGTTCTACCTGAAAAATTGCTTTGCACTAATTCCAACCTTCAGATGTCATCAGCATTGAGCGCACGAATGAGCACTTCCGCATGCTGTACGACTCCAAGGGACGCTACACCGTCCACAGAATCCAGTCTGCCGAGGCCGACTTCAAGCTGTGCAAGGTCAAGGCTCTCCACACCGCTCTCAAGGCTGTTCCATACATCACCACTACCGATGGACGTACTCTCCGCTACCCAGATCCTCATATCAAGGTTATTTTCCGTTTCAGTTCTTTCCAGAACTTTAAATTTCTAGACCAACGACACCATTGTCCTCAACCTGGCTACTGGTAAAGTCACCGACTACGTCAAGTTCGAGGCCGGAAACCTGGCCATGGTGACTGGAGGTCGTAACGTCGGTCGTGTCGGAGTTATTGGACATCGTGAGAAGCTCCCAGGAGCTCTTGATATTATCCACATCAAGGACGCCGCCGGCCACTCCTTTGCCACCCGGTAAGACTCCTGATCGTTTTTTGATCAAAAACAAAGGAGAAAGAAGTTCGGGGACCTCGAAGGTCGTAAACATCCGAACGAGGTTAGTTCGCTTTTTAACTTTGAGCTTTCCAGAGTCTCCAACGTTTTTGTTATCGGTAAGGGCACCAAGTCTCTCGTGTCCCTGCCTACCGGCCAAGGAATCCGCCTCACCATCTCTGAGGAGCGTGACCGCCGTCTCGCTCAAAAGACTCAGGCATAAAAATGCTTGTTTTTTTGTTGATCCTTAAATAAATTGTTATGAAATTCATTTGTTTTTGTTCTCGCAAAAAATAACGTTTTTTTCTTGAAAAACGGACAACAGATTATGATTTATTCAACGATTTTTCAAAATTTCAATTTCTTTGTCGTGTTGTCGTTTGATGTCATCCAAAGTAGCCACGAAAGCTTGAGAGATTTCGATATTTTTTTGAAGACGTAAGAAGGAGAGAACGACGGCGGCCCAAGAAGCGTACAAGTACAAGTAGAACGATGCCATCTGAAGCACTTCAAACGACTCAACCTGAGAAAAGGACTGAATTTTTGTTTTTAATTTGATGTCTCACCGCAAAAAAGGTTCTTGGAGCTGAGAACGTCGTTAGCAACATCACCGTAGAAGAAAATGATTCTTTGTAAGAGATGTCAAGTTTTTTGTGTATGTATAGAACATCTGAACTTTCATTGAATTTTTCGGCTATGACCTTAATTGTTTCATGGCTGGCTAGAGCCATCGAAAAAAGGGTCCTGGCACGGTAAGAAAAGAGACATTGCCGGGTTGGTGGAGATCTGGCCACGCCTTTTTGCGTCTCAAGCTAACCGTGAATCAGTTGAACACTAACTGAGTAGAAAAGCTGCGCAGAAGTGAACTGTGATAATCCCCAAAACAACTGAATCTCGAATAATCGTCAATTTGTTACGAGCTCTTGAAAGGGGTTCCAGTTTCTCAAACTTTTTGAATAGGAGATAGACAATATTGAAAAAGATTCGCAAAATCGCTGCGGCAAAACAACCTGAAACCTCTGAACAGTTACATAAAGGTTAAAAAAAAATCCACCTGTGAAGAAAGTTGCAAGAAATGGAAATAAAACTCTTGCAACCAATATCAGAACTTTCGACTTTATCCTCCTTATAACAATTTTTCCATCAAAACCGATAGTGAAAGATTGGGTTATCACGTTCCAATAGCTGAAAATTGCATACTCTTGATTTTCGCCTTTTAACACTACCATTGCGGTGTAGTCCATCGGAAAAGGTACGAGTTATTGAAACTCTCCACGTCGTTTAAATAGTCCGTGAGCAGTGCTGAAATAAACTCGTTTTTATACTTCGAAGAAAAAACTCGACCACCTTTTATCTCGTCTTTCTTCAAGTCCACCCCACTGAAGATTTGCTGGACTCGATAAGCATATTGATTGGTTGTTTGCAACGTCTAAAGCTGTGAATAGCAAGTACAATTTTTAGATGGGAAACCGATAAAGCTGAAGATTGTTGGTTCTCAAAGTCGAGTTGCTCGTATTTCCATTCTTCATTATAAATCCATCTGAAAAAAAATAATTGTGAGACTTTTTTTTAAATGATAATTGAAAACCGTGGGTATAGAAGAATAGGAATCGATGTGAAAATAACAACGCAAAAACAGAATAGGGAGCAGAGAAGAGCCGGTCTCAACATTTCCGAGAGCGAAGAAGTTGAAGGAATGCATTAGGCTACCAGGTTACAAGTTTTGTTTCCATGTAACCAACAAATTTTATGTCTTCCCAAGATTTCCCGTGTTCAAAGCGGAACTAAGCTGGAAAAAAAGAAAGAATTTGAGCTTCTGAATTGAATCGAAGGCTAACTTTTTCTCTGCGCTCGGTAGTTCGCTAAGTTTGCTGAAATCTGTTGAACGTGAAACCTGAGTTCAAAGTTCAAATTTTATCAGTTTGGGAGAGGAATATTTCAAAGTTTTGCGTGGTCTTTTGAGCCCACAGGAATTTTTTTCAATTTTCATCTTTAAAAACTCCCGAGGAAAAAAAATTTCGATTTATTTCACTGTTTCAGTTCAAATTAACAATGCATTATAATGATGTCACTATTTTCTTTTAAAAAAGTGTGATCTTTTAATTTCACGATTTCAAACGCAATAGTATATGCTTCGTACTCATTTTGCATATAATTTGTTCCCTTTCCTTCCCAACAAGAGAATTTGTGTCGATGGTCCTGATCCAATAAACAATTTTTGTTAGAGAGTCCCTTGAAAGAACCACTCTTTCCGCCGGAGAAGCGGCAAATGTGGTAATTGGTTCAAACGTTCGCCGTTGTCGTGGGCAACGCTGTCGACAGCCTGAGTTGCAGATAAGCTTGTTGGAATTTCGAAGATTTTTTGCAACATTCTAGTTTCTCCTTGTTTACCAACGGTACACTTTTCTATTCTGGGCTCACGATGAATGTGTTTTTTGAGAAAAAAAACAGGTTGGTACAAAATGAAATCAGTTCTTTTATCTTTTTTGCGTCATTCAATTTCTTACAAGAAACTTGTCTCAAAAAAGAAAGAAATTTGGTTGAATTTCGGAGCCACTTCGTAATCCATTCTCATCTTTATCAAGTTCAATCAAAGTTGACAGGTCAGAAAAATAAAAAAGAAAAACTTTTCTTTGCAATCTTATATACTAACTAAAAATGAATGAATATTGGACTTAAATATTGAATTGAGGAATACTAATCTACTGAGAGTTGTCAACAAGGAAAGTATTGAGAATAAACTTCGATTCCCAAAATAATAGCGGTAATTTTCAGTTTCTAAGCTATTGCTTTTTTAATTTCAATCCCTATTGGGGTTTTTTTTGCCTAATGGATTTTTATTTTTCGCATTGTGACAATCCAGCATTTAGTTAGCCACAGAAAGGCATAACGTAGTGCGAGGCTGATAGAAGCTGGCTGCTTTTTGTGTCCGGCTGGAGAGAGCCGGCATGAGGCTCATCGCGATGCGAGCCATCGATCCTGGACCCACGACGCCTTCACGTCCGCCTCAACGTTATTGCCAGTTCTCCTTCCCCCGGACTATAATTAAATCAGACTTCTCATCAATTGCTTCTTTCAATTTTTTGACTTACTATGGGGTTTCTGTGTGTGTGTGTGTGTGTGTGTTTTTTTTTTCGCCCTTTTCATAGCACATGACAAATTTTATAAATCAAAATCGCGAAAAGTTTGGTTCTTCATTCAAGTTCTAGATGTGTTTTTTCCCCTTGAAGTTGTTTCAAAGAATGAGTTGAATTTTAATATTTGAATGTGCCGAACTTTTTGAACTTCTCAATGCATTCAAGTTTTTTGACCTTTCTTTGCGTCCTTTTTTGAATTTTCTTTCCAAGGTAACTTTTGCGTTTTCTCCGATTCTTCAATTTTTCAACCTTCCAGACTTGTTTATTTTTTTATGAAACATAATAGAACACAACACTGATAATGATTATTTGGTTCGATGACTTCCAAAAGGCTAAACTGTATCTCTTCAAATGAAAATGCCGGTATTTTTGTATATTATCCCGGATATTTTTTTATATAATCCCCTCAGAAATTTTGCTGAAAAGATCTTTCTGAATGGTCAAATTCGATCAGAATACACGAAAAATGAGATCTTCCGCTTTGTTGAAAAAAAAAGAAAGATAAAATTTTAAAAAAAAATTCGTAATCACCTTTTTATGGCTCATCATTTTGTTTTCAAAAAATTGATTTTCTGGAAAAGGCTCAAAGCCCTTACATCAATAGTTATGCCCTTTGTTGAGCATTTTCTGAAGCTTTTTTGATACAAGTTATTCACGCTGCCTGAGCCAAACAAGGCTTTTAGGCAGTTGTCTCTTCATGGCACTTTGGAATTCGCCTCCAGAAGTCAAGTGAGTTGGAGGAGAACATTTGTGAACTGGCCTCAAATGCACCGGCCTTGAGTGTTCATTTGTGTGTTCCTCTACTGTGCCTCTCCAGCCTCTGCGACCAGTTTCAATAATAGGTGCATCGAGAATAATAGGCGACACGCGGCCCGCACACCTGCCAAAATGGTAATCTCATGTTATTTCTCGTAGAACTTGTAAGTGGCTAGCTTTCGCTCTTTTACCGAGCTTCGATACCTATAGAGGTAATGAGGAGTAATGAAAATTTCCTTTCTCTTTTTCAAATAAAGGGTTTTAGCTGAAATCCGGATTCCGCACGTCGAGAAAGTTTGTTAGAGAGTTTTTCTACTGGAAACTTTAACATTTTCACATATCACTTGCGGACTCTGATGCCTTTGAAAGGACTTTATCAGGATATCAAGGAAAAGATTATCTTGGACAAAATTCTCAGTTTTCAAGAACAATATCATAATTTTTCCTTCGCAGCCTTCGCAGAGGTAGAGTGATAGGTTTTTTCCAAAAAAAAAAACGTTTGCCAAAAGGTCAGTAGTGATTTTTTGTGCACCTAAACCTTTATTTTTTCGAAAACTTATCAATTATTTATAAATATCGCCGACACTTTAAATTTTTATTTTTTCGCTTTTCTCTCTCCGTTTGCACTTTTTTTGATTGCCTCAAATTTTGAATGCTGGCGCTGGCTGCAATTACATGAAACAAAAAAGGAGATGCACCAGATGGGGCTTGACCCCGTGTTTTTCGAAATGCATGAACACTGCGCCGCCTGTCTAAATAAATATCTAAACTGAGTCCCAGATGCTTATTCGACTTGCCTGCAGAGCTTCTCGACTCCACTGAAAATTCCCTTCTACCTATCTTCATCACACTTTTTCGAGTGAGAGGAGAGTAAACACGGGTAAGCGATACTTGAGTTTTCGTTTTTGACAGTTTTTCTGCCAATACTTATTCTTCTCTTCTAGTTTAAGATTCTTAAGGTTCAATCGTCACCTTCAACGAAGTAAAGACCAATGAAAAAAAGGTTTAAAAAAATATAAAAAAATCCTCATTTAGTGATACTCCTGTTGTACTAAACAGTTTTGAAAAATTTACCAACCAAAAATAGCTCAAAAAAGTCGAAAGTTTCTCGAAATTATTTTCAGTTTGAACTTCACTTCATTCTTGTAAAAATTGCTATATTTTTGCTTTTTAAGTTTCACCTCATTCATCTTGACTTTTTTCTTCGGTTTTGCGGCAACTCAAACACGAGCTTTTCCGGCCTGAAAAACATGCTGTGCAGCACGTCAGCAGCAAGAACATGACACGAAGAAGCCCCGTGAGAGTCAAAGAATGGATGCCCAAAAGTGGCCGTCGAGCCGCCTCAGGCGCTTCTTTCTTTGCACATCGATTTGCGGCATTGTGCTTCTGTTTCGCACTTCGGGTCACAACCGCTTAATGACTTTGTATATTTCTCAGCGCATCTGAGCAGCGTTCCTTTTTCTTCGCAGTGAGGGAAGCCATTCGATGGGATAAGAATCGGCAGCTCATAGCGCTGCAGGTTATGTGGCTGTCTACGGTCCACAGGGTCGCAGGTTCGATCTCCGCCTCGACCCAAACAAGGGGCTAAGGAAAAGTTGACAGTGGGAAACCACGACTTCAAAATCTCCAGCTGTCCCACACAAGGACTGATATGTAACTATTGCCAGTCCCTGATTATCATTGATATCAGGATAAAACCTCGGTTAATAGACTTGCGGCGCCGACGTCGTAGGAAGAAGAAAAAGCCATCCGGTGAAAAAAGTAACGACATCAAAATAAAAGTTATTCTGTATATCTCGAAAGTTCAGATTTTTCGAAAAGTGCGAATTACAAAAATGATTTTTTTTTCACTCTTACATCAATAATTGTGTGCATAATTTTAATGATTTAAAATAGCAGCTTGCGTAACTTTAAAAACATGTATTTGAATATAACTGTTCAAAACTGACTCAAAATTCAACTCTTGCTCTTTTTTTCACCAATTTCCCGCTTTGCGCGTTCATTGATGGCAGTAATTACGAGATTACTCGAGCTGGCGCAGAGGGTTGGCAAAATGAACGTCCGTCCTCGAAATGTCTGTCCTCTTCTCCTCGGAAACGTTCCAGTGTTGGCAGAAACGCTTTGGATGAGGATTATGCGGGTTCTAGTGAATGTTTCTTCATTATGCTCGTTTTGTGGACTTTTCTAATGAGACAAAGTTCTCAATACGTAGAACAAATCAAGAATGAGTACTGAAGTTCAGCTGAAAAAGGACGTTCTTCCTTGTTCCTGAATATTTTTCTCCGTTATGTTTGTTCTTTTCATGAAATAGTTTGAAAATATTCGAACTATTGTTTCAAGAATGAATTCCTCTGATTCATTAAACTCTACACATTGGCACATTTTGTTTTTTATTTTTTTCTGAATTGAACTGTGACCTCTGAGAGAACCAAAATTGGGCCGAGCCCACAATGAGCCTGGAGTCCGTCGATACACGATATCGAGTTTCCTGTGTCTTTTCCTGTTTGACATTTGCCCTGCCTGTTATCCAAATACACTTTCGCACATTCTGCTTCGACGTTCTCTTTTTGTCTTCATATATATCAAATTAGTAATTTCGCGTAAAGTTTCAAGATGTTTTTTTTATTTTTGATTTTCTGTTTGATCATGACGTTAAAAGATTCAAATATTACGGAATTCAACCAAAAGAAAAAAGAGGTTTTTCATCTCGGCAATTTTCTGGCCCTCGCTTCACCCCAAATAGGATTCTGTACAAAAATATTGCTTAAATAAAGTTTAATTGTGATTTTTCTTCTGCACACCATTTCTCAAGGAATTGACAGATATTAACAACACAACTTTTTTTAGTCATAAATGAATCCATCCCTTTTATATACATCTTACTAGGTAAAATTTTTTAGGCTACCCGTTTAACCTTTAATGGAAATTTGCTGGAGTGTACTTTAGGACCTCCTGAATTCAAAAAAAGAAAAACTATTTTTGCAACAAAACTTTTTTTGATATATGATGTTTCAAAGTTGGCATAACACATAAATTGACAAAAGAGCGCTATTTCAAGCGCTTGAAGCGTCTCAACTCAAAAACCAGATCTGTTGCAAGAAACTTTTTTTTTGGAATTCAGGAGTTCCTGAAGTACACATCAGCAAAATTTCCTCAAAGGTTCAACCGGGGGCTGAAAAACGTTCTCTAGTCTGTTAAAATTCTTTTCTCACGGATCGAGTTATTTTGAGATATGTGTCCCTAAAAATCCTCTGACTTCATTTCTAAAGTTCTTCCACTTCCTGTCTTCAATATCAGAACACGAACTGACGCCCAGCACGTTTTTTTTTTCCGACTTTTGCACTTTTTTGGTTGTGAACACTGACAGGCACGTGTCCGCCAATTGCAGTGTCTCGCGCTCTTTATCTTTCTCGCAAAGCCGAAAGGCTGAAGACGTCGCGTCAATTCAGATGAGATGCTGAAGCAGACAACGGATGCGAACTGCGATTGCATGGGAGCAGTACTCGTCTGCGCGTGAGCAGCTGCAGTCGCGTATCGCCGAGAAAATTCGACGTCAGATGAGCTCCTTGGTGCGTTGCGGTCGCGGCGCTTGTCACTGTTACCATACGAGCTTTTCACTCAAAAAGTCACTCCTGCCATTCACAAATAAAGAAAAAGGCATTTTTTGAAACCAAACGAAACAAAAACGATATTATTTCAGAAATATTTCAAATTGAAAAAAAGACATTGTTTAGATGTAGAAAACTCCTCACATTCCATCATTTTTTTATTGAAGCTTTTAACTGAAAATCAGCTGATATTTTTTTCAAAAAATGAAAAAAAGTTGATAGCCGTTTTTTTTGCGCACGCTTAATTAACATAGCAGCTCAAAATCCAACGCCAGCACTAACAAATTTCATTAAAATGCACATCCTTTCTTCTTAACTTTCTGCTTTTTCCGATGAACTAAAAAATATCCAAAAGTCTTGATAAAAAGTATTCCTCTAGTGAGTTGAATAAAATCTTTTTCAGGTAGGAGACATGGAAAGCGCCGATTTGCTGCTGGTAGCAGCGGACGGCAAAAAGTTGGCAGCTCATGAGTGCATTCTGAGAGCTCGAGCGCCCGGTTTCTACCACAGACATGTTGAAGCGACCGTGGCAGCCATGGGACCACGCCAAGAAGGAAAACTCCGCGAGGTCAGTACATTTTTGTTAGCCTTGAAGGCATAGAAAAATAATAATACAAATCCCTTCTGAAACATAAAAATTATGATTTCGGAACTATTATTTTGTTCCTTGTGAAAACTTACGATACATTTCAGGTCGCTATTGGAGATATCGACTCGGTTGGATTAGAGTTTTTCATCCATTCTGTTTACACAGAAGAGGAATTCGCACAGATCCCTCTCGACCAAAATGAAGACAGACGTGAGATTTTTCAATTTTTTTTCTGTTTGAATGCAAAATCACGCCCTTCAGTTTGCGACAATTGCCGAAAGGTGATAGAATCACGGCTCAAAGTGAAGTTTTCGCTCGGTAAGGAGTCGGGTGCCTTTATTTTTTATAACAAACCACGCTGGCACTTGCAATTTGAGATTTCCTTCAACACTTAGGTGGCGCTTTGGACACTTGAGAAGAATTTTCATGCAAAAAACCAAGTTCTTTGCAGAAGAAACTGCATCGCGATCGTCAAATCGTTCATATGCGATGGATGAATCAACGACAGAGCTGGATTTTCAGATGGCAGGGGCGGATGAGAAGTGAATTGACTTTGCTCGACAGATTGGAACAATGTCTTTTACAGGTTGGATGACGAAACTCCAACTTTAGCCGGACGACCACCCCTAGTGCCGTACTCCATGTCTGGTGTGAGTTTAAGCCTTTTTGTATTTATCAGTGCGTCAAAAATATCCTTTTGACAGCTTTTTTAAAGATTGGCTCATATCCAAACTCACCTCGAAAACAAGTGATGCCAACTGCGATGAGCGTTTCGGCAGGACCTTACCCTCTGAACGGGCCATATCCTATTATGGGCAGCGGAGTGTATGGACACTGCTCCGTGACAAATTCCGCTCCTTCTGTACCAGTGATGACTTCATTTCGGGACCTCGCAACGGGGTCACCTATGAACAGCTCGATTTATTCTCTCGGAGGGAGAAGCGAGGTCGCTGACATTCCTGAAGAGGACGAAGACTGTCAAGACGATCGAAAACCTAAAGCTTTGGACAATCGTGAGCAGTTTGCTCGTTTTCTTTTGAAACTTTACCTTTTTATAGGACCAATGAGCAAGTTCATTCGATTAGACAGCATCACAAACGGTAACGAAGCACACAAAGAGTATCTAGAACGAAAAAGATCAAGTGGAGGTATTTGAGTCTCTTTCATTTGGAATCTCAGTGAAAATTCCAGGAACAAAACAAATCTTTCCGATGTTCATTGGATTGTCAGATAGTTCGGATCCGTTGGAACGAGGGTCGGATAACTGGCGAGGAAGTAACCGTCTGAGCCTTTCGAAAAGGATGTCCATGACGAGCCTGACTAGTTTGACAAGCATCGACATAACTCCTGGCCAAGATGGTACTCAGCTAAACTGGGAAAACAAAACGGCAGATTTTCAGGACAACCCCCTGTAGGCGACATGACGGCTTGTAGTCGGTTGGCCGCTGATTTGATGCAGATGTACGTTAACAACGAAGACACAGACGTGGTTATACGAACAGAAGGAGGAGATATTCACGCTCACAAGTTTATTCATTTTTGACCGGCTCCATTTTCAAAATAGCATACCTCAGGTGCATCTTATCTGCAACGTGTCCTTTCTTCCGGCAACAGCTCCAAAAATCCAAACGCATTGAAATGCGTGGATTCACTCGAAGCTCCATTCATTACCTCCTCATGTTTCTATACGGCGGAGTGACTTCTCTACCAGACGATGTGAGAATCGACTTTGATACAAGAACAATTTGTGTTCAAGGTGGACGTTTGGGAAATCGTCGCGTTGGCAGCACACTTGAATCACAAAGATCTTGCTCAAGTTGTCATTTTGCATCTCAAAGCCACTAAATGTCATTGGTTTCATAGGGTAAGTTTTTAAGTTTTGCAAAACGAAATCTTAGCTTTTCAGCCATGCGCTGCATGTGTATCTGCGGTTTTTGATTGTCTTCCGCAATTAGCTTCTATTCGATGTCTCAGGCCACTCTATGAGGAGGTTCGTGAAATATTCGATGTTTCGATTCAAGACGACGTTTCCAGGCGTTGGCTTGGCAAGCGAAACATTTTGCACGGGTCTGGAAAGGTCGGGTATTCCTGTATTTGAATGAGCGATGGCAGAAAGAAGCGTATGAAGCGGTCATTCAGTACATGGACGATGAAACGGTTATCGACTTGATACTTGGCTCCGAACGATTACAGGTGAATAAACTTATTCAAACAAGTTGCCTGGACCCATGGTTTAGGTTGCTTTGTCGAGGTCAAAATCCGACTCTTCCGTCGCGGTTTTGGGATTGGTAGACGATATTTTAGACGTCGCCATGCAATTTCTCCTTCACTCTTTTCATCTTGTAGTAACCAGCAAGTCCTTCCAACAACAAGGAAAAGTAAGAGTAACTTCGAAGTTTTCAGAAATCTGAACTATGTGCAGTCGCTCAAATAATATTATTTTTGCGATTTCGTTTCATGTACTGAAAAAATGAGATTTGAACGCTTTTTCAACCCAAGGTTGATTTCAGGGCTTGGCGTTGAACTTGGGACTGTTGGAAGATCTGCTTCCTTCTGTGATTCATTCCTTGTCAGCAGATGTGGCCATAAAAACTTACAAAGGCCTGACAGGACTTCTTTCGGAGATTCAACAAGCGCCGCCTTCTCCGAAACGCACCTTGAGCATTCTTGTTGATGAATGGAGCCCTGTAATTCTTATCCAAAATTTTTCTCTGAGTTCAAATTTACAGAGATTCTGCGCTTTGATAAGAAGAATGGTCGAGTTAACTGACAAACATCTTCTGCACTATGCAGCTAGTGTGGTCAGGGCTGATGCTTGGAATTTACTCTCAAGTGATCAAAAACAACGAATAGAAGAGAGTTAGCATTTTTTTTCTTCTACACCTGATTGATAAATCGTTAAGCCGGGATTTTTGTTGAGTTACGGCAACCGAAAGCGGCTCCTCCACGGCTGTCAAGTCATTCGCGCTCGTACAAAAGAAGCGCCTCTGCTGGTGTTCAACCAAACGGCCCGTTCTCTTTGCAGAGAGCAAAAAGTGCAGAAAGGTTGAAGAAGTGCGATTTTCTTTGTCTAATTATTTTCTGGCAGATCTCGTCCTCTCTCCACAATACAAAACCGACCTCAATCCGAAGAATCTACAAAAGAAGATGACAAAAAAACATTGGTTCCTGGAGAAAACACCGAGAAAGCTGAAGAAAATATAGAAAGTAAGAAAAAGGATGCTGATATCTGAAAGACTTGAATTTTTACAGAGCCATCGACTACGTTGCCTGAGAAGAAGACATCCAAGCTAGAATCTCCAAAAAGAAGCAAGTCTCGTGGAGAGAAGGTTCAAGAGAAAACCGGAAGCAAAGCGATTCCAACCACGGAAACGGCCAAAGTAGAAAAATCCGAGGTGAAAAGCAGACAATCAGCAAAAATTTAAAAATGAGTTTTAGTCAAGAACGGATTCACCGCGTGGAAGAGATCCAATCAGAAGATCGCCTGCCAAAAAAAAAGTTATGGAAAACGAGGAGGTAAAAACCGAATTACAGAAATTTTTTGAATTGTTTCCATCACATTCAAGCGATTTTTCAGATGAAAATGGAGCGACAAGTTACCCATACAATTATCACGCTCGACAAAGCAAGAGCTGCCCAGCTTCCGGGTCCTGATTCACAAACATCAAAGGTATTTTTTTTTGCTTACAACGTAGAGCTACTTCCAATTCAGCTGAACAATCTTTTTTTGAGCTTTTTGATCTTTACCAAAGTTTTCTTTTGCACTCTGACATCAGACTGACGTCTTGAGGGCATCTAGCTTTTGTCTAAATCTTTGTAATTCCTCTGATAATTTCAAAAAAGTCATTTAGTCGAAAGTGGAAGACCTTCAAGAGTTTGAATGAGAAGTTTGAAAAAAATTTCTTAGCAAACTTTGCATGAAACTTTGAAGATTCACTTTCTCGGTTTTTTTCATTCTGCAAAAAAATGTTTTACAATATTTTTCAAATAGGTCTCTACCGAGAAACCGAAGTCTGTAGTGAAGCCAATGGTGAAAGACGTTCCGCTGGCTTCATCTGCGAATCGTACAATCACGAGGGATCGCATCTCTCAGCGCCGCACTGAACAAGTGAGAAACATTTTTATTTCTGAATCAAGGTTTCATTTAGGCTAAATCTGCAACCAGTGGAAAGTCCTCGATTCCAACGGCAACAAAACCGACAGGCAGCCGACCGAATTCGGGTAAAGAACCGTCTCGGATCCCAGCAAAGCCCGCTGTCCCAACCTCCACTTCGAGGATCGCCAGAAATCCTCGCATTGTTGGAAACCCCAAAAAACCCGAGAGTAATTCTATTGAAAAAAGGATAAAAATTCTGAAAGAATAAAAAAATTTATTTTATTTTTTTCCATTGCATGGTCTACCAGAATAAACGAGAAAAAAAGCCAGCTTTTTTTGGAGAAGAAAAAGAACGCGAAAAAAACCTTCTTGTTATTATTATTTTTTTGAAAAAGTTTCCTTTATTATTTGAAATGCAACTAAAAAAAGGGTTCCATTGGTTTCATCATCTCTTGATGAATAATTTTAATCGGTCCAAAAAGAAGTGAAAGAGAAGAAAAATTGTTATCGCTCAATAATCTGCCGCTGATAAAATGAAGTACAAGAGTATTATCAATAGGCATGCAAAATTCAAGCTGTCCTTCTCAATTTTGTTTCTTCATGGCCTTCTTGAAAAATTTCAGAAAAATTTTTTCTTTAGAGAATGTTTGAGAAATTTTTCAGAGGGATGATTGCCTTTTGGGCAATTTTACCGGCACTCGCCTTGGGAGCAAATTTGCCGCCGTTTTTCCTAGGCAGGCCACCAGGAGGTGCTCGAAAGTGAGAATTCCTGAGGATAAACGGTAGCTGAGAGCTTTTTTGCAGCTATCAATTGCAAAGACACTTGAGCAGTGTGCAGAAGTTGGATACTCAGTATCCTTATCTCGTAACTGCCAATTTTACGCAAAAACTAGACCACTTCGACCCCTACAACACTGCGACATGGAACCAGGTGGACTTTATTCAAATATCGGCAATTTAGAGTCAATTTTCAGAAATACTATTACAATCCTCTTTATTCGCGCAACAATTCCATCATTTTCTTGATGATTGGTGGTGAAGGTCCAGAATCGTCACATTGGGCGGCGTATCCTGAGGTCTTGTATTGAAACAAAGAACTTTATTTTTTTGTAAATTTTTTTCACTTATCTCTTTGGGCTTATAATATTTCACAAGTTGAATAAATAAACTATTTTCATTTCTAAACAATAATTTCAGTTTGGTGAGCTACGAAAACTAAACTTTTAATGTTAAATATAATCATATAAACTTCAGGTACAATACCTCCAGTGGGCAAAAGAATATGGAGCAGCAGTTTTCGATCTCGAGCACAGATTTTTTGGAGACAGTTGGCCGATTCCGTGAGTGATGATGTTGAAGAGGATATATGTGAAATATTATAGCAATATGGATGTTTCTTCTCTCCGATATCTGACGACGGAGCAAGCTCTGGCTGATCTTGCTTATTTCATCCAATCAATGAACCAAAAATACGGGTTCGACAATCCTCGCTGGGTCACCTTCGGCGGTAGTTACCCTGGTTTGAATTATTTGAAATATCTTCGTTGTGACAATTTTCAAAGCTTCAGGTTCGCTCTCCGCATGGTTCCGCTCCAAATATCCAGAACTAACAGTGGGAGCCGTCGCCAGTAGCGCTCCCCTCAACTTGAAACTCGACTTTTACGGTCTCAGATAAAAGTATTTCGAGAAAATTCATATATTTCAGAATACGCAATGGTTGTGAACGACGATTTGAAAATCACGGATCCCGCTTGTTACGCCTCGGTGCAGGCCGGCTTCACGGGCATTCAACAGCTAACTCTAACACCCGATGGAAGAAATCAACTCAACAACATTTTTCAAGTTTGTATTTTTTTCATTTTTTTCTGGTTAACTATTCAAGAGTTTTTTTATGAAGACCGGGTTTACTCATTTAGGTATAAAAAAATTTTTCAGCTTGCAGCCAAAATTTGATAATAAGACTACAAAATTGGATATCAACAATTTCTTCGGCAATCTGTACAATGCCTATCAAGGAATGACTCAGTACACCTATGATGGACAAGTAGCGATTATTCAATGAAAATCGTGATTTGAAAAGTTCAGAGCGATCGCACTCATCAAAACATGACGGTGAGAGCCATGTGCAACGTCATGACAGACCCCAAGGAGCCGGATCCGGTCAAGAGAGTTCACAATCTTTTCTTATGGTTCTATTTTTTCATTTAAAAGTCAAACAATAAAAAATAAACTAAGGTACAACTACTTCGACCCTGCAGGACCAGATCTTTCTGTGCTTCCCAACAGTTACTGGGACGTCATCAATCAGCTGAAAACGGGCAATCTGACAGCTTTGGGAGAGGATGGAGGTTAATTTTTCTTGCATTCATTGAAACTGAAATAGTTTTACAGCCGCTGCTCGTGGTTGGATGTGGCTGTGCTGCAATGAAATCGGCTTCATGCAAACTACCGATCAAGGAAAAAATGTTTTCGGATCCACTGTGCCCTTGAAGTAAGATATTTCTGTTCCATCGAAGTATCGCCCAATAATTTCCAGTTTATTCATCGACATGTGCACTGATATGTTCGATGACAGCGTGAAGATGAACTTTGTTTACAATAGAAACTTGCAAGCTCAAAACTTCTACGGCGGCACTGATTATTACACAGTAGTTTTTTGAACCGAACAAGTTAGGATCATTTTCCTGCCAGGCTACGAATATTGTGCTTCCGAATGGTTCGTTGGATCCGTGGCACGCCTTGGGTCTCTACAAAGACAATGCAAACGCCGCCTTAAAAACTATTCTCATCAACGGTTAGCGGAAAATCATTGAAAAACAGTTTTACTGATATTCAAAATTTTGAGAATTGCGGATGGACATTGTCAATCGACTCGAAAAAAAACTCTGAAACACCAATCTCAGTAGCTTCCTAGTATTAGAAACAGAGCTTTTCTTAGCTTTCCCTACAGCTTTTTTTGCCGATTCGATGTCCATTAGAATTTTTGATAGAAATTTTAGCAAATGTTCTAACGAAACCGAAAAATTTCATGATTTCTCACTTTCCTCTCATCAAATTTTCAATAAATCAATAAATCTCAGGCACTGCTCATTGCTCTGACATGTACCCGACTTATGTTGGAGAGCCTCCAGCTTTGCCTGCCGCCCGAGCCACAATCAAGCAGAACGTTCAGAACTTTATTCGTGAGTTTCAATTTTCTTGGCAGGTTAAATCCAAAATTTTTAGGCTACGATCCTTCAAAAGACGGACCGAGTGGCTTCAGCTCTTCATTGCTTTCGATGCTCTCTGTTGTTGTGCCCACTCTTGTCGTTTCTCGTTTCATGTGAACAATAAAAAATTATTAATATACTCGGACCTTGTCTTCAAATGTTTGAGAAGAGCAGAAAGAATATTCTAGCACATGAGTATAGCGTTCGCCCGCCTGGCAACCGGAGTCTCTTGGTTCTTTTTCTGGATTTTGTCTCGTCCTATTGCATATCGATCGTCATGGCTTGTGAGTTTTTCTTTTTATACATGAACAAAGTTAGAAATTGATCGAGTCAAAAATGTAGGGAAAATTTGTTTTTGGCTAGGCAAAAACCATCTGAGCTTTTTTTGCAGTCTCTTTTAATGAAAAAACTTTTGAAAGTTTTCGAGCATTGATTTGATATTTTTTATCACAGCAAAGTTCTTCTTCTTATTGTTTACGACACTGATAAGATAATGCAAATTTTCATAGCTCCTTCAACATTCTACGATCCCCACAATGACGTCTCCTACGTGCAGCTGAATAAGAGAAAACGAGGAGATTATGATAGGCATGAAGGTGACAAGTTAGTGAATCGACTTCGGAAGCCGGCTGTAAAGAAAATTTACGTCAAAAGAAACGGCGAAGAGCTTCATACAAGGTAAAAACAAGTTTTTTTCGTACAAATTTAAAAAGAAAACTCAGACCGAAACTGTTTGTTTGGCGACAATGGCAATCGCCAAAGCTCAGTCATTTTCTAGAAGATGTTGGCCCTTACGTCGGTCTCGACGAAGGCGCCAATGCCATTTATCAAACGCAAGTTGAATCATAAACGCTTTTACAAGAAAAATTCTAGTGATGGACGCCAGATTGTAGATGAAGAAGACATTCAAGATCTAGAAACGTATTACATCACTGGTGACGAACAGCTACTAATGTAATTATATTGATCGAAAAGACTGAACTTGATTATTTCAAGCCCTTCTCGAGATGATGGTTATTTCGATGGCTATAATCGGAGAAGAAGTGATCCGGACTTTTCGATTAATAGAAACATTTCGAGTAGAAATCGTGGGAAAGCTTACGATGACCCAAGACACACTTCTCTGTCAGCTCCAGAATACGCCACAAGTTCAGTTAGATCGACTTATCCAACCAACAGTGAGCCTTCCCATTGAGTTAATCTTAGAAATATGAGATTTTCTGTTTCCAATCCTCCAACCCCGCCACCAAAAGTTTATGATGCACGGCGATACAGCCCGGAAGAACGTTTGGTGAGGTATCTACAAGAGAAAAGATGAAATTGAAGTATACAGAATAGTAAAAAACGTTTACCAAGAACTCAAACTGGCCATGGCAGCTATGACGTCTACTACAATGAAGCGATAAACGAGCTACCGCGTATAGCTCTTTCCGAAATTATAACCAAATTTGTAAAATTTTCAGGTAAGCCCACTAATAATAGGAGCGAGTATCGTCCGTTAAGTGTTAGCGACTCGGTCATTGCGGAGAACAGTGTTTTCGACACAGCTCACACTATAAGAAGAGATCGGGAAGCAATTGAAAAACATAAGCAGTAAGAACTTATACTTTTGATTCATTTCCATTTGATTTGCAGAAAGAATTTGGGACAGCGAAGGCGCGAGAGTGCTATGATTTACAATCGCAGGGACCAAACTCATCCTGATGCTTATATTATTTAGTAGCTCTTTTTTTCTGACATTGAAAAAAAACAACAAAAAAAAAAACGTTTTCCAGTGTGTTTCTCAACGGACAAGGAATGAACTGTCAATTCATGAACTTCCAAAGAAAGCAACTTGAGAAGGGCATGAACTATGTGCTGGAACTTATTGCTAGGCGTTTCAACGTGAACCCTTTCAAGTTAGAAAATCATTGAAACTACTTTCACTCTTGAGCACAGATTATGCAACATGGATGGAAAGAAAATTGGAGAAGTGAGCTCTCTAATGTCACGAGGTGTGTTAAAAAATGACGACAATTTAAAGTTTGATTTCAGGAGCTTACGTACTTGTACCTGCTGGACAATCATTTCGGGACACGTGGTACTTCCTTCCGGACAATGCTATCGACACCAGGTATTTATTGCGAAAATGCGTTTCTTAATAAAATTAACTTTGTAAAGGCGCAAAATCGCTAACAAAAACAGCGAAAAGTGCCACAGAGCACACTTGCTTTCTTCATTTTTTGTTCGTGAAAAGCAGCTTTGCAGCTTCCTAAAAGAGAAGTCAGACAGTTGTTTCAAATATTAATTCACCTGTTTTTTTACATGATTTCATGGGAGTTTTTTTGCAAAGAAAAAAATTGAGAAGAAAAAGATTCGAGTTTCTGCAATAATTTATCAAGATAGTTAAAAAATGAGATATCCAAACCGCCTCTCGCTTCTAATAATGAATATTTTTTTACCTTATTCAAAAATTGTATTCCCGGATTAAATATTTGATAGCTCATATATACAATCACTGATAAAAAATCGGACGCTTCTTCATTTTTTTAGCATTGAAGATTGTGAATTCGAAAAACTTTATTATCTTTTTTTCAAAAAAATTTCTTTGAGCTCGGACAGCAACAAAATTGAAGACCGAAGTGCGCAACGTGATCGTCTGCTCCAAAGGCGCAGCAAGAAGAAGCCCAAAAAGTTTTTTTTTTCTTCCAACCATCAAATTTTATTTTCTTTTCAGCCCTTCATACATAAGAAGCAAATCAGAAGAATTTGTGCGCAACTACAAAAATGAGGCTTCTGGAAACTTGTACGGCAACCGATATTAATTCGTTTTTTCAATTCATTATTTTGCACAAAAACCATCACTGTCTGAAAATATTTGCTTATAATTTTTTATAAACATAATGATGATGTTGTTACAGTTAAAGTTGTTCTAGCAGAATACAAGGCACGACGTAAAAAACCCGTGAGATGAGATTCCAATTGAGGCGATGAGGATAAACAGGGCGGGAAGCTCTTTTTTCTGGGATGTACAAAAGAATCAGGTAAAAATATAAAATAATGAACTGATGAAAAAAATCAAGCTCTTTTCTCTGGGATGTACAAGAGAAATCAAGTAAAAATATAAAATAATGAACTGATAAAAAAATCAAGTTTTTTTCTCTGGGGTTTACAGAACAAATGAGATGGGTCAAAAAGACAAACTAAAAAAATCTCTTCTTTTTGGGATGTACAAAATAATCGGATGGGAAATGAGAATTGATATTTGAATAAAAACGTTCACAAAGAAAAAATAAAAAGCACAGTTCTCGTAATCGTCTTTAATCCATTTTGGCCCATGGGTTTTTAATCAAAAAAACTCCTCGATAACCTGGAAAAACTTTTTGTTGAAAAAAAAGAAAAAAAAATAGAAAAAAATACCTCCTTAACAGCGAGGTTTGGAATCAAGCTCGATTCGTTTAGCGGCTCGCGAGAGATAGGGTCAAAATGACCTGAAAAATTGTTTCTTCTTATAAGTTTTTTTGAAATTTTATGAAAAAGGGTATAGTTCTGGAAATTTTGAATTTTGTTTCAAGTTTCTATGCTTTGTTGCGCCTTTTTTCTAGGTTTCCCTGAATTCCAAACATCATGTTTGTTCGCACCCATCACTGAGAAGATTTCATAAGATTTTCAAACAAAATTCCAAATGGTTCAATGAAGGTTTTCATTATTCTAACTATGACAAACCGATTCGGCGGAGGTGCATGGTGACCTCATCGCGATCGTAAGTAATTCCAGAAGGAGTGATCACCGGATCCTTCATCAACTCCAGATTCAGCTTTCCGCATAAATAATCGGGCACTACGCGAGATCTCCGTTTATTCTCAGACTGAAAAATTGTCTATAGAAATTATACTCGAAAATAGGTACATTAGAAAAAATCTCGTTGAGGAGGCATCGAGATTTGTCATGTCGCTCAATGATTGCCTCCGAATCCGTCGGATTCGCTGCGACTTTTTCGTCTTTATCCTTGGCCAGAAGACTGAAAAAAATTTCCTTCGATAAAAATATCCCAACGAAACCTTTCGATATATATTTGGAGATTTGATTCCATTTCGCTCCTTATTAAATCTTCTTCTTGTGTTGCCGCCAATCGAGCTTCACTCAGAGCAGAGTACATCTGGGACAAGTCCTGAAAGCTCATTCAAAATAACTTTTCTCATTTGAAGCGCATACCGATGGTTTAGTGGTCAATCCGGAGGCTTTGGTCAAGAAAGATATCGCTTCTTTGTACTTGTTCCTTTTGAGGCTGATTAAACCAAGGAAGTACAATGGCTAAAATTTCTCGTTTGAAATAGCATTTTTGAAACATACCTTCGGCTCCGCGTTCGAAAGTTCAAGAGCCTGGCGACAGTCATTTTCTGAGAGCGTGAGGTCACCGTTCTGAAAAAGTTGATTTCTGCATTAATTATGTATTAATCTTGAAAAATACCATATAATAAGCCATGGCTCTATTTGAAAAGTATTTGGGAATTGGATTGCCAAGAATGGCAATTGAAAAAGTTCTTTATAGCTTCCGGGTACCTTAATTTTTTTAATGTATACTTTCAATAAATGAAACTCACATTTTTTGAGCGTAACAAGCTTTGCCTCGATCATTCGCTTTCTCATTCTTGTCTTGGTTTGCCGCCATCATTTCTGGAAATTAAAAATGAGTAGCATAAAATTTCGGATAAAAAAGGAAAATAAAAGAGAATCGCAAGAGGCTTGCGGGAAGCAGGAAATTACTGACGCTTTGCATTAGAGCGCAACTGCTTTGACAACTTTGTACCCAAGCTGTTTGCGAGGGAATTAAGTTTCGTGATAACTTTCGAGTTTTCTATTGATTGCTCGAATATTCTACAAAAAGTCCAAATAAATTTTTTTCTAACTGAACACACTTTCTACATAAAAAATTTCTGGATTCAACTTTTTTTGAGAGCTGGAAATTAGCGCGTGGCTTTCAAAGTTCACAACTTTGAAACTATGAGTTAACGTTACTAGATATTGTCAAAAAAATCTTTTTTTTCAAAGATATTCGAGAACTAGTAAAAAAATAAATGAATGAATTCTAAGATTACATAAATGGTACCCTTCTTTCCAAAAATTCTTTTTATCAACATACCGTCACACATTTCATACAAGATCCGATCAATATAGTCGTAATCCGGAACATCGTTGTTGCGATACCGTCGCAGTGTCCTTCGGACCAATCGGACGGGAGCCGACAAAATTCTTGTCAATTTCATGACTGAAGTAAAACCATTTAAGAAACTGATTCGAATATACGAAAAATTCCGTTTTTTTTTTCCAATTTTTGGTTGGAAAAAATAAAAACGAGGCAGCAAAACGTTTAAGATATTTTCAAAAAGACTATTACAAAAAAATGAATATGAGAACTTACTGAGAGTTGACAAAATATTTTAAGGATGCAAGAAAAGAAAACTTCTGAAGGGAGTATTTCAGGATCGATAAGTGTGAAACTATAATAGCATTACTGATTTGAAAAACTGTACTGGGAAAACTGTCTGCGCAAAACGATGCATTTAGTGAGAACACAAAAAATAACGTAAAAATATATTACAGTTTTCCATGAAAACTCATTTTCACCTCAAAAATGATATAAACTTTTCCAAACTTTATAACGCCCAGCCAGGGTTTTAAAAGACTATGAAATGTGTCAAAGGATAATCTAGAAGTATCTCAACTAAAAAAGAACAGATGCCCAACACATGGCAATATAAGGCACAAACTGCGGGGTTGGGAAGAAAAAAAAACGACTGATTCCGTTTCGCGCGTCGCAATGTCCTTTGACCTACCGTCGTTGACCCTCTAGTTTCGTAGAAGTTTTTAGAGTTAACACTTTCACATGTATCGGAATTTGAAAGTTTTTCTAGAATTCAAAAAGAAAAAAAAGTTTGGGTTATAATTTACAGATATAAGGTATAAGCATGAACTTGCAAAATGATATACTATGGAAAATTGGAAAAATAAAGATTTTTTTTGAAACACTATACTGGAATGTGATGTCACGCCGAGACTTATTGGACATCTATTGTGGACCGTAACCCGCGCCGACTACTAACTCTTCGATTATACCATTATTCAGCAGAGATTTTCTACATCTTACTCTGAAGACTGAATAAATTGAATTAAATCAAATTTAATTGAACTAAACTTGTCATGAAAAAAATCTACTGTATCTTATTGCCGGGTGATTTGAAACAGCCGATTATTGTTTTTTGAGTGATCTCTTAAAAAAATCCGCTATTTGTCAAATTTTGATTCCAAGTCAGAGAAATTCTTTATTCGAATAAAAGTTTGCAAAACTAAATTTGAAATGACCATTATTGGTCACCAATCCCTATATTTTTTTTTTGTAAGCTTCGATGGGAAAAAATTTTAATTCAAAATTATTGATAAAAAGCTAAGGAAACAGTTTTGAATAATTACGTGAGCAGAGAAGTTGTGCTGAATTGGCTTGTAGTTTGCCGATTTTCAGGTAATCGCTAGAAGTCACGACATCAACGAACTGAAACAGTAAGAAACACACCCTTGAAAAGGTTTCCTGAGTTGGAAGAGACATAAAAAGTTATTAGCCCAGTTTTCATAGGTCAAGTTTTGCGTCGCTTTTGAAGGTAAAACGCATTGAAAATTTTGAAACTTTTTCTTGCAATTCGCACAACCATCTATGGTGTATATGACGTACACAACAATTGTTAAGAAAGTTTTCCTTTTTTTACTTCGTCCTGGTTGCTATCTAACAAAATTAACTTTATAGACAGCGGAAAACATTTTCAAAAGCCGTGAACTTTTGATAAAACCAACGACATAAGAGCAATCAGATAAGAATGATGTCGGAATGGACTCATAGAAGAATTTCAACTTTTTTTTTTTGTTTACATGGGTTTCATCAACTTTCAACAGTTTATTTCATTTTCATTTCATTCCAGGGCAACTTGTGGATAATAAGAAAAAGGAAAGTTTCTCGCAAAAGAGTTTCCCATTCTTTTTTCCTCACGCTCATTGCTCAGTAGTTCGAACTGAAAAATGGTTTAATTATGATTTTGGTTTGAAAGAAAACTTGCCAAATCCATCTGCTTTCTTTCTTTGAAGAGGTTGTAGACGGGAAAATGAGCGTTTGCCGTAGATGTCCACTGAAGAAAAGCAACCAAGACAACTATGAATAGCGCTATTGGCCTCATCTGAAGACGTTCTTTGCAATGAAAACAAAAAAAATAAAAAATAAAAATAAAAACCAACGCTTCAAAAAAGAGAAACTGCAAAAAGCAGAGGCCGAAATTGAATAGTTAGTACTTGAAGCGATGACGACGATGAAATGGATTACACCCAAATATCCCGAGCATTCTTCTGACGTTAGAAAACTTTGAAGAGCCTGAAACAATGCATCATCAAGAAAACTCACACATTTGTACAAAGACTCCGTGCAAAAAGAAAATCTACAAAACGCAAGAAAGTTGAGACTCTGAGGGAGAAGAATTTCGAGCCGAATAAAAAAAAAACAATCGTTTCCGCTGAGATCTCGGAGGAGTTCCCGTATCATTTTTTGTCTCAAAAAGGATTTCACTAGGTTCTTCAATCTGCACATTGTGAACCTTTAACTGAGAAAAAGTCAAAGTTTTCTTTCTCTGATGAACAGGGACATAACGGGTTTTTTCGCCTCATAGTCTCTCCATATCTCTTCGAGCTGTTATCAGATGATGTATCATTATTACGCCTCTCACTTACGCTAAAACCCGAGTGTTCCACTCAATTTATAGCTGTGTTTCAAGTCACCGCCCTCTTCCCGCTTAGCATTCTGGTTGTTTGTCTGCAACAGTTATCGGAGTCGGATCGCAAAATCAATGGTTCCAGCAAGGTGAAATTTACTCGACCTTTCGCGCAGAAAATGATCAGGTAAGGTTGAATTTGTAAAGAAACTATTAAACGTCGTTAAAACACTGGGTTTGACACTTTTGAACGAAAAAAGCTAAAAATGAGCGTCACTCCAGCGTCAATTCTGGAATAATCTAAAAAAGTCGCTGCAAGACTTTCTGGAGATTCACATAAAGATTCTTCACAGACACTACCTGCACAAACTCTAGTTTCGAACGGACAATTTTTCAAAATCGCAAAACTTAGATTTTAGGCGCAATTCTTTGGTGAGCAGTCTTCAAGGTTTTTAATCATGAAAAATATAATTTGCGCTAGACCTGTGAAAAAAGTTTATCTGAATTTCAAAGAATTTACTCAGCAGATTTGTAGAAAAATCTAAATTCCACAGAAAACGACGCCCAAGAAACTTAAATTTTCTTTTGTTCCTCTTTATTAATTTTTCAGTCGGTTAGTTTTCTCACGAATTATTCATTCCAACAAGATAATCGTCCTCACTATCTGTAAGCGTATTCTTATCAACTTTCGGTTGTTGGCCACCCTTGAATCGATGATTGTAGCTGCTCTGTTGTTGTCGATTTACGCATAACGAATCATAGTTTTTTCTCAAAGTTTCAGAAAGTTTTTAAAATATTTTTCCCCATTTTTTCAACATGAGAGAGGAAAACTTTTCCTCCCCACAATTTTATTATTTCTTTTTTTCTGTGAACTTCTTCGAGGATTGCATAAAGTAAATCCAATTCATAACGGCACGTCTTCAAACTTCTTTTTTGAACTTTGCAAATTTACGAACACCCTGAAAATTTGCCCAAAAAGGCTAATAGCACGCGAATGTTGAAGTAAAAATGCACACCTTATCTGTTTGCGTGCAGTGTTTGAGTTGACGTTGTGATTCAAGCTAATCGCGGTTCCACATCAAATTTTGAGAATTTCTTCGCGCACTTATTCTATTAAGCTGGTTTTTAGGATGAAAAAAATATATCAGAAACGGGATCAACGAAAAATTATCTCTTCTTTAGTTTAGAAGAGGATTCTTTGCCGCTTGTATCAATATTTTTGAAATTTATATTATCCATGTGACTGAAAGCTTAAGATTTTTCGGCTGAAACGATCAATGTTCTCTGTTTGAGATATTGATGAGCATTTTCGAATTATCTGAAGTATCACTTAAACTTTCTTTAGAGACCATTGAGAAGTTTTTTTTTCGAGATTGTCCAGAGAAGATTTTCAAATGAACACTTATCAATTTAATCACATTTTGTCGACGTTTTTATTTAGTATGAAATTCCAGATCAATGTCGGCCAATCCTCTTCTTGAGGATCTCCTACCGACGGAGTCTCTTTTTGTGGGAGAAGCCTATGAGATGCGCAATGTCCGCACAGTTTATGTTGCAGCTCAAGAAGGTTTTCATGTCAACTTTTCTTGATCAAAGTTGTTTCACAACAGATAACTTCAATCGTGAAAATCGCGTGCTTCTTCTGATTGGTCCACGGAGTGCCGAGAAATCAGCTTTGATCGATTTTCTTTGCAATTTTTTCTATGGTGCTGAACTGCACAGTAAGAAAAGATATCGGATTGCTGGCGAAGTTAGTTCTTTTTCAAATTACTTTGTTACTTCTTCACATAATTCAGAAGTTCAACGGTGCGCAAGTCGATAAATTGATCAACTGTTATATTTTCAACAATTCGAGGATGACAGTGCGGCCCGTGATTATTGACACCCCAGGAACAGGCACCGAATTGTAGGTTCTTCATGAAAAGCTTGGAAATCAGAATCATGAAATTATTTTCTAGAGCTGGAGAAGACGTCCCTAGTATGTTGTCAAAGTGGTTGATGGATAATTGGAAAATGCGGTTGGACGTAATCGGCGTCGTATTCTCGGACATGAATCGCTTGACCCAGCAAGAAGAAGAAGAGCTTCATAAAGTTTATTTTTGCAAGTTCTAGTCTCATTTCATTTTTAGGTGCTTGAAGTGATTCCCACTCACGCCAAGAAGAACCTCGTCGTTTTTGTGACCGGAAACGACGGAACTCCTCCGCTGCCTGCAATCCTGAGGCGTTTTGGACTGCAAGATTGTAGGACCGCAAAAATCATAACTTCCTGCTTGTTACAAAAAATTGAAGGTGGGCATTGTTTTAAAAACTCACAAATATATGAAAGAAGATTGAAAAAGTTGTGTTCTGCGGTTAAACTCTGAATCTTTATTCTTTAGAACTGATTTTCGAGATTTTCGAGATTTTTTAATTCATTTTACACTGAATAATTTTTTTGGGAGGTTTGAGGCGAAAATACGTTTTCCTAAAAGAAAAATGTAAATTTTCATAATTTCATATAAGTAGTTTGAGATCTCAAGCCTTTCTTCCTTGAAAGATAAGCATACCTTCTCATTTTTGATTCAGAATGTTTGCACAAACTGTTGTTTACAGTCTTTTTCAGACGACTTTCTTAAAGAGAGAACGCGAGAAAACTATTGGTCCATGACAATGCAAAGTTTTGAAGGCCTTTACGATCATCTTGTGGTAAGTTTTTCGAAAGTACTTTATGAAATTTCTGCTCAGAATATTTCGCCAGTTACCATTTCTGGGCTTCCATACGTGAACGACTTGATCTACGGCCTCAATAATTCTTCTCAAAGTTCCGGGTCTACAGTAATCGAGGCCTCAACCTACAAGTGAGTTTTATTTCCACTTTTGTTCATTAACGCTTACCATCTCACTGCACCTCACACCCTACAAATTCAGATCGCAAACTCCCGTCTCCACACTAATCAGCCGGCAAGTCGAAACACCAGTTTTATCGCGAATGCCAACAGAACTGAAGACTTCTCTGTCTAGCTACACTTTCAAGTCTTCAACGCTCCGCACAGCAGAGCTTGACTCTAAATCGGACTATGAAACTAAAATGACGTTACCTGTGTCCGAAGTTGGAGAAGTGTCACGACCTAAAGCACCACCTCCACTGCCCCCACTGCCCTCGGCTGATTTCGCATCGAGACCGCCGTCGCAACCGCGTCTCCCTCCGCCTCCACCTCCGCCTCCACCTCCAATTCCTCCATCATCTTCAAAACCTCCACTGACACCTGAGCCAAGGAGTCCACAGATCGAAACAACTTTCGGAGTAAATCCGAATCCTCCTGCAGTAGTGCCCAAACCGCCCAGCTTTTCGCCGCCTTCTCCGCCGCGAACCACGTCACTACCGGAGAACCAGCATCCAGACACGTCTTTTGGCTCGATGCAACAGAACGGGACGGCCGCGCTTACTAACGCTATGCTAGAACATATTCGGACAAAGTTTGTGTTGCTTTTCTTTTATTATTGTGTTATGCAATTAACCGAGTCATGGGACGCTGATAGTCATTATCGTACAAAGAAGGCCATTTCACTTTGCTCTTGGGATTTTCTGGAAATCGGCCAGAACGCTTCTTGATGTACCATATAAAGATTGTTGAAGTCTGAACCTGCAAAACTTACTCGTTTCTGAGATAGAACGCCTTAAAAACGAAGAAACCCCTCAAAATCTTAAAACATTTAAAATAGGCTATTTTTGGCTTTAGACCCTTATTTCTCGAGAACTAGAAAGTTGTGCAGGTTAAGACTTTCAAAATCTTTATCTGGTACATCAAGTGTTCCATGAGCATTTTCCAGAGAATTCCCAAACGGCAGGTTGAAACGACCTCCCCAGTTAAGTGATCGTCCTGACTGAAATAAGATTTTGATTTGTTTCAGATGTTGTGAATATATTGTTTGAAGCACACTAACGACAGTTCTTGATTTCGATCTAACCGAAGAATTGATTTCAGGCATCTGAGAGATGAAAAAGACGAAGTAGTTGTCGTAGATTATGGGAACTCTCAACCCGAGTTCGTCGTTCTACACAATAGTACTGGCTCTGGGGCTTCAACTCCACGCGTCGGAGTTGCTGTACATCAGACTGTTCCAGGTGAAAACGACATTTTTCGCCTATCACACGACCAATTGTACGTTTTCTATTGAAGTTGCTCCACGGCGATGCGTCAGATTTCCGTCGCATTGTCCATAAAAATTGTTTGCTAACTTTCTGAATCATTGCCAGGCTTTGCTTGCCGTGAAGCTTGGGTTCAACGAAAAAATTGTTTATTTATGTA
This sequence comes from Caenorhabditis auriculariae, assembly GCA_904845305.1. Lineage (NCBI taxonomy): Eukaryota > Metazoa > Nematoda > Chromadorea > Rhabditida > Rhabditidae > Caenorhabditis > Caenorhabditis auriculariae. The sequence goes on along the minus strand of CAJGYM010000002.1, from coordinate 1,907,062 downwards.
ACAAGTGTCACTGAGAGTATCAGCACAATGTTGAAGAAGAGGTTTTTATTTATCTTAAAACGCTTTCATTTATCTTTTAAATGTTAATTTTTGCCTTTCTTATCTTTTCTAATTCTCCGAGGTCATACAAAAAGGACAGAAAAGTCGCACTTGTTTATTTTTGGAGTTTGATGGAAGGAAGGGTGTAGGGAAAAGGAGAGGTGTTTGATTTGGCGCGAAGAATCGAATGCTTTACAAACGACGAGCTGATAATAGCGCGTTTGATAGCGTCCACTCCTGACTAATGCCCCCACGCACTCGGACCTACTAATGTCGACCTACGCTCGCAATCAAAGTTTGGCTTTATGTAATTTAAAATGTTTTGTTTTCATAATTCATTTTTCCAGTTTTGAGAGCTCATTTTTCAATTTCTTCGTTTTGCAGAGTTCAAAATTACAAATTTTAGACACAATCCGCGGCTACGCTGACGAGAGAACTCCGTCTCCTGTGGTGCACCGCAACTCGGACAAGTGAATTTTTTCCTTTCTCAATATAGGAAGAGCAATGTCGATTATTGAGGAAACTTTCAGCTTCAATTCATTCAGTGGAATCCCAATCAGAGCCTTTTTGTTGAAACATGACTGTCCGAAAAAAACTTTTTGAAAACTGATTTTTTTTCTGGATGAATCTGAGCAAGTTAACACGAAATTTGAGGATATGGGTTAATTTCCTCTGTTATAAAACCTAGCTCAGAGCCCAGAAAACTAACAGCTTACAGGGTTTTATGAGCATGTTCGAACCAGTTTATACGTTTTGAATAACAAAGAACTTACAGCTACTCCACGGTCTCCTTCATGAACAATGACCAGTATTACAAAACTTCGCGGTCATCGCACACAGAAGCCAAAAACAGCATTTCCGTCAGAGTTAACAGCTCTTAGGCCTCGTGAAATCGATAACTATCATCTAGGATGCTTATCGGCTGAGCAGAGAAGATTTGAGAGTCGTTGACAAATCTCAAAGCAGCCCCACCGATTCAAACAGTGATGAGCTTCGCAGACTTCCATCTGGCAGAAGTGCGATCAGTGTTTCGCCTCGCGGGGATATCAAGTAAAAAAAATCTCAGCTTTTTCCGATTTTTTTCCAACCATAACCTTTCACAGTACTCGTTATATCTACGATACCTCGCAGAGGAACTACAAGCCTTATAGTGTTCAATCAAGCCAGCATTCCTCCAAAACCACGGTGATTGCGGCAAATACAGAAAACAAAAACTGGTCACGGTATAACCTTCGCACCTTCAATTAATCAGGCGATCACTTGGCAGAACTGCTGAACCGCGAGAAACTGTGATTAATGACTCTTATTACGACGGCAACGACGCTGTCCATGGATACGGTACCATAGAAGTGCATAGAAACCGTGGGAACCTGAGCACTCATGGAAGTTTGCCGGAACTCGTGCATTCGGAGAATAGAACCGATGTACAGCAAAAAGTGCCCTTGCGGTAGGTTCGAAAAGGAAGAGACAAAGAGTGTCTGATTTTTCAGCGAGACGACTATCGACTACCCTGTAGTCGACAGGAGAACTTTCAGCAGAGAAGATCAGACGAGAAGAAGTCGTCATCTTTCAGAAGGAGGTTGGTCGATTGATTGATTGAGTGTTGGAAAGTTTATAAGTTCAGGAGGAAAACAGATTCCTATCGAAAGGAGAATTTCTCCAGAGCGAAGCGGCCAATTCGTGAGAAACTCTTCAAACCGTCAAAGTATTTTGAGCCACTATCAAAACGTCGACATGAGCGATAATCCTCAATATCGTGTGCCAAACTCGCGTCCAAACGCTCCAAATAAAAACGGAGCTACTGTCGTTCATCGAGTAAGTTTTTCTTTTTGAAGACTATTTATTGTTTCTGGAAATACAGGTCGCCGGTGGAGAAGTGCTTGAAAACGAAAAAAATTCCACCTACAACGCCTACAGCTCTCGGCATTCTGCTCATTCGACAGGGTAAGTTAAATGAAACAAAACATTCAAGCTTCCCTACGTCGTTCAGACAAGATGTTTTGCGCCAACCTGTTCCTCCCTCTCCAGCACCTGTCGCTCCTCTGCGACCTCGGTATGATGAAGTTCCACAAAGTGAGATTTTAAATATTTTTTTTTTGTGAGAACAAAAGTTAAGGCGTGACGCCATCGAACCATTACATCATTCCCACGTCAATGCGGACTCCCGGCTCGCCTATACAAGTTCGTGTCCACTTGGGCAGCAAAAAAGCTTCTGATTCAGTGAGAACGCTTCTTCCCTCGCTTCCATATAAAGTGCCCTTTCCAGTGATGACTATTTTATTTTATTTTTTTCGTTTGAGTTCATCATTTAAAAGCGCATTTTGAAAGCTTTTGATTTCCATAGAACCGAACTTTTGCAGGTATTCTCATCAGGTAAGCCTTTTATGCACCCCAGCTTTTGCTAGCTACTTTTTTCTTTCCCATTTTTTTATCTAATTCCTTTCTCGTATCAAAAATAAAATTTCGAACATCAAGAATGAAACTTTCCTTTTGTTTTTTTCCGACTGTTGCGCTTTTTTTGTCAATTGAAAAGGATTTTTCATTTGCAGAACCAAGTGCAAGTCGATTATGATCCTTATGGACAAGTGGGACTTGATAGACAACCTGTGGCGCTTGAAGTAAATTACATTCTTTTTTGATGATAAAAGCTCAATATTTCAGACCACGACGACTACAACAACGACAAGACGCGAAGAAATAGAAAGAAGAAAAGCCAAAAAAGAACGCGAAAACCAAGAGAAACAGCTTCGAATCGAAGAACAGAAGCAACAACAGTACAACCCCTGTGAGTTGTACTCGATTCGTCACAGTTTGTAACTATCTGACTTGTCTGCGTCTAGTTTTCTGTAAACAACAAAACATAAAAGTTTTACCGATGAAAAAAAAGTTCGCAGAAAGTGTAGACAGTCTCAATCTGCAGCGAATAGAGTATATGGCACTCCTTGAATAATTCTTTTCCAACCGACGCTTCAGATGACGGTGAGTCTCAAGCGCATCATCATGGCCATTACGGAGGTATTGTTGTTTTTAAATGCTTTCTTATTCATTTCCTCCGCATGACTCATTTTGGTTTTAGAAAATTATCACTTTGTTCAATTTTTTGACTCTTGGTGATGAAGGGATCGGTATTTCCAGACGTCGAGAGTGGTTTGCTACAGCAAGAAAAGACCACAAGGACAACAACAAGTGAAAATAGAAGAGGCTACAGGAAGAAAGAGAAAAAAGGACAATACGTCAGGTTGAGTACAAAATAACATTAGAACAAGGGAAAAAGTTTGAAATCAACATTTCAGGATTCGGAATAGAACTTCCTACTTTGGATCTGAAATACCTCGCTGGAAAATCAGTTATTTTATTAAAACCTGTGTGCCGATAGTAGTAGCCATAGTTTTGATCATCTTCCTAACAATGTACGTATATAATGAACTAAAGAACAGGAAAAAACATCCTTTATCATTTTAGCTTTGCTCTTTTCAGTTCGAAATAATTCCTGCACTAACCAACGGGTGAACTAACCTTCTTCTGTGTTTCAGTGAGTCTGGAAGCAAAAAATCGAGTGGTTTTGGTTGGTCGCCATCAAATTACCGGAACGCCAAAGATTGCTTTCTCAACGTTTTATGTTTTATCATTGCACCTTTAATTATCATTGCTATCATTATTGTGATTATTATTTTTGTCATCGTCCAATAGCTCAGTTGTGACAGTGAAATGGAACCAGGGATTCAATAAAACGGAAATGAAACCTGCAAAGGTTCAAATTCGCAAACATGATGACAACCCCGCTTATACTGCCTTATCGTTTATTCCAATTTTTATTTTTCTACTGAATAACAGAAAATAACGCTTTGCACTTTACTCCCGAGTTATTTGCTCTGACTTTTTACTTACTACTGAATTTATTTTCTTTCTGCCGTACCGTATTTCTTGAATCTTTATTTTCAGCACAAAGACAATAAATATTCATAATTTGGATTGTTATTCTGAGAGATGGCATCAAAACAATCTTTTTAGCTGGAACGATTTGCAGAAGCTTTCACTTGAAAGCTTTTTTCTCTGATTTACGCAAGCTATGAAAAACAAAAAAGGGTATAATCTCGTATTTTAATGTGGTGTTGGCCAAATTTCAAGGGTCTATTGTGTGCCCATTCATGGAAAACAAATGCGTCGTAGGTTATTTGCATAAGTGGCAAGGTTTACCTAGTACGTGTAGCGTGGGAATTCATTTCGATCCGCTACTATTATTAAAATTGCACAGTCCAATTCTTTTTGATGAACTGACCACTTATTTGAGCACTTTATTTCAAAAAAAATAATATAGTTATTTAAACCAATGTTTTCCGAGAAAGTTTGGAGAATCTTCTTGCGAAAAGTCGGAAGTTCACAGTGAGATTTTTCGTGAGGTTTTTTGACAACGTTCAATACTGAAAAACAGATAATTTAGATTTCTGAAGTAACCAATCTGCACCTTATTTCTAAATGCCACTTTGGTAAAGCATGTGGAGCGCTTAATAGATCTTTGGCCAGTTTGTTGATTTTTCGCCCAATCCACATTAGTAGCTCATTTTTTCGAATCGATTTTGTTCATGCTAGATTTAAAACGGAGGTTTTTTTTTAAATCTGTGCATCTAATTTTCAAATACTGTATTAAGTTTCCGAGTAATCATTTACTCGTAAAGTTTTGAGGGTAAACAGTATATTTTCAAAAAAATGAATGAGAAAGGAAATAATGCATCTTTGCCCGCCTTTCTTTTATTTATTCCGAAATGATGCTAATCCAGGAGAAGGCTCCGCGCACACCTGTCCCCTCCTTCCGCTAATTACACGCTTCGCCAAAATCTCCATGTGTTCGTCCGTTCCAGAAGCGAACGCCGAAAAGTAGTTGTCCCGTTACGTCGGTTTCTCTTTCACTTTCTGACGTCGTCATGGAGATTTTCTTTTTTTCTCCTCTTTTTGAGCAAACTCCGTCCCGCCCTTCTTCCAATGCTGACTGCGTTTAAGAATATCTTATCATTCCTTCATTTCGACTTGTTGAGTTATTTCCATTCTCAATTCTCATTTGTTTCAATAGATGGTTAGAACATACCATCCTTATCTCCAATTTTAGTCCGAAAAAAAGTTTACTTTTTTTCCCCTGAACCTTAAAAAAAAGAATCAACCCTCTGAATTTTTTTGGCTTCTTTCAGGTTTTCTGGGCTTTTATAAGTTTTTCCTTATCGAAATTAAATCCAATATTCTTTCAAACGGAAACGTGATCACACGCTTTACGGAGAAAAATTGGTGTCTTTTTACGTGAGAAACGATTATTGCAATTCATCTCGTGTCGCATGGCCATTTCCACGAAATATGTTGTAATCATCCTTGGTAGAAGCCTTCCTTTCATATTTTTCGTTTCTTATTTTTTCTTGAAGTTATTCGTTCAGGAGTTCATGGGCCGAAAGAACCTGAAACATCGACTGAAGGTACGTTTGCAAAAAGAAGAACGCTTCACTTTAAAAAAAAAAGCTGCAGATCACGAAAGCCTCGCTCGACCGCTTCTGCCATGAATTGCGTATTGTTCAGTTTGTCAACCCAAGCGGAAGAAATGTGAATATTTCGTACTGCCGAATGTTGCAGACTTTTTTTGAGAATTACTTCAAATTGGATTTTTTATGAGAAACTTTTTTCAAGAGGTCCTGCGATCGGAGAAAATTATTGGCAGACGACGAAGCAACACCTAGGAGCAACAAAGGTCACCTCATGGTATGTCACTTCTTCAATGAAAACTCTAAAATTTGACTTTTTCCCAGGAAAAGCTAGATTTATCTGATATTGGATCTTCTGATTTTGAAGACGAAGAAAAAAGGATTTACATAACAGCTCTTAGGAGAGGATTTGGTTGGTGCTGCCGAAAACCGACAAAAAAAAAGACATTTTCAGATTTACCGTGCTCACCCAGAGTCGAAACAGACAAAGGAGGTGAAAACAGAAGGTAATTTTTCCTGTTATAGGTTTGCTTAAATTCTAGATAAAGGTAGAACTCAAAAATCTACGTTTCATTGGATTTTCCTCTGATAATCTTTTGTTTATTTTTAATAAACTATTATTATGATCTCGGGTATGTCAAAATTGCAATTTACGGATAAAATTTCAGCTTGGCGTTTCGTGTATTTTGAAAACCCTCGAAACAATGGAGTAATGTGAGATTCGTGTGAATCGAGTAAATGTTTCAGGAGAATGAAACTCTTCAAAACAACCGTACAAGTTGAAACACGAGGAGGTTTTTCAGAAATAGCTGGAGATCCTTGGAGTCTCCCAGAGCTTTTTTAAACGGAGAAGCCGACGTTTCATCTCTGCCGTCTGCTGTTTCGAGATCATCGGAAACGAACGGACTTGGAGCCTTAACAGTCAGTTTTTTGTTCAAAGTAGATGAGATTTTAAACTGTGATTGTGTCGGTGTGCTTCATTTGCCTGAAAATAAAACAACTGAACTTTCCAGCTTCTTTTTTACTTGCTGCCGCTTTCCCTGTAACATAAAACTGTCAATAAAGCACCTCCAAAGACTTTGCCGGAAAGTCGAATTGCTCAGAATACTGGCGGACTTGTGTGGCTTCCAAAAGTTGGAACAATTTTCACTTTTTCCTTTTTTTGGCCATGTCTCAGCTTTGCTTAATTGAATGATTGCGGAAGAATATGTGCAGCGGAAAAGATTAATTGAATGTCGCCGAAACGACTTTGGAACGTCAGCCGAGACGAAAGAAGAACCGAAAATTCACAGCCTTGACCTATTGTTCGTAAAACTTCCAATCATGTTTTACACTTTTCATTTTGTCGCCTTTTCACAAACCATCGATTATATCAAAACGTGAGTAACTTGATAGACTTCGAGATTACAGCGTCTTGTCGCCTCTCGCAGTTTAATAAGATGTTAAAAGGCTCTGATATGTGTTTCTCACCGAGTCATAAATCTTCGGACAAATGAGTTTTTTTTCGCAATACTGTCCTTGAGTTTGTTTAATATCACTCTGACTAGTCGGAAGTTTTCATCTGAAAAAAAAAATCGAAAAATTTCGTACCTGTTTTTGCTAATTGTACGATGTCTTGTTAATTGATTTCAAGGACAGTGACAGTTTTTTTTTCACTGGACTCTATTTCGAATGTTCTGCACTTTTTTTCTTCATATTTTAAAAAAATGTATAAGCTTAAAAATAAACTTTTCTGTTATCTCAGGCCTTTTTAAGATTAGCAAAATTTCCCTGATTTTGTTTTTACAATGGTGAGAATCGGTGGTTTAACATTGGTTTAAGATTTTTTTTGAAAAGTTCTTTTGTTGATTTCCCCGAGGTCGAAGTTGTTACTTCATCTAAAATCTACATGAAAAAATTATGTTCAACTTAGTTTTTGACGGTTGAAATTTGAGATTTCAAGAGCTTTTAACATTTTGGTGCTTGAAGAGAAAAAGTAGAAGCAAAGCGGTAATAAACAAAAGTTAAGAAACGCCCACGACATCTCTCCTCTCTATTCCCAAAACCTATTTGAAATACACCTCAGGTGAAAGTTGGGAAGCTTCTGCTTACCATCCCTCGGAAGGCCTTTGGAAGCTCTCCAGCAAAGGGTCAAACGCCTTTCACTCAGTTTCCTAACACTTTATACTCCCAGAAGCCTGCTGAGAAGCTTCTCGAAAGCACATTTAGTTTTTGACCTTTCGAAGACCTTTCAACTACCTGCTGAACACCTACCCAACGCCTTCTCAAAAACTTCTAAAATCCAATCACTTCCAACTTCCTGCTGGTTGCCTTCCCAACACGCTCCTACATTTTGTATAAATGAACAGTTTTAGTTCAAAGCTGAGAATTCGAAGAATTTATGACGAACTTTTGAACTGAATCATGTTTTTTTGGAAGGCCAATAGCTCCATGCTGCCGTTCCCGAGCGTGCAAAAACTCGAGGTTCACCTCATGAGGGGTTGAGGAGGTCACAATTGTCGCCGACTCGGCAGAATTTGACCACTTTGCGCGTACTTTTGCCGACAGCTGCGGTGCCACCGACGGCATCCATTACTCTCGGACGGCTAGTGCTCCGCGAGCCGTCTCTCGACGCCCTCCGGCCACGCTGTAACAATACCAGTGTTCCGCGAGCTGCTTCTCCCGACTTTTCTGCTCCGTCGCCCTGGGTGACTTGTCCGATTTATTGGATTCCATAATCTCGATTTTCTCTACCGATTATATTTTTCCATTTGAAATAAATTTTTTTCCGTCTATTCAAAAATAAAAAAATTAATCCATCTGAAGTTGGAGATGACTTGAACCTAGTCATTATTTTCGACACAAGTTTTTGTTTTTTTTCATTCTGCTTTTTTTTACATCTTGAGCTTTACATCAAACGGAGCATTGTCCTATAAAATCGAGAATGGTTCCTGAAAAAAATGATCTTTCTCTGAGTTACCAAGACAAAACTTTTCAGAGTACATTCCTTAACTTAATAATTCTTTAATAAATTTTAGTCGAAGAAAAGTATTCCAATGGTTCTCGTTTAATGAGCCTTTTGAGAATAATCTTTAGAAATAAACTAAATTTTTTTAGTATTTTTTTTCGACTAAACAAAAGATCTTGGTTTTCATAAGTTTCAAGCTTTCAATCGATATTACCAGATCTAATAAGACTCAAAAAAAGAGTTTTTCTAATTTTTTTAAGATCTAATCTCAATCCCACGTCTGAAAGTTTTTCTGTGACAATTATCCGTGTACAATTTTTTTCAAGGAATGATTTTTTTCAAGATTTTGAGCATTTTCGAGACCCAATAAAGTTTTCATCCTCATTCTCAAATTAAATCGTTTTTTTATCTTTGTGATTTCCTGATTCAATCGATTTTTTTCTTACAAAAAAATGTTCATTTTTTTGATTCAGACAAAAAAACGTTTTATCAATTTTTCAAAAAATTTAATATTAGACAACAAAACATTTCTTTTGCATAAAAAAATAAATTTTTTTGAAGTGTTTCTGCAAAAATTTTTCTCACCTTTAAATTTCTTCAATGTTGGTTCTTCTCCAGAATAACCTGTTTTTTTGTTAACTTATCATTTCAACGAACCATATTTTTTTATAGATCGTACAACGGAAATTTCACTGAAGAGTTCTTCGATCTCATGATGAACTTAGAGTTTTTTTTTTCGAGAAAGTTTTTTTTTACTAAAATTGGAAGAAAACTGAAATCTTGCCACATGTTGCTTTCAGCTTCCATTTTCTTGTTTTTTTGACCACCAAAAAAGATAAAAACTTGTATGTGAAACTGATAAATAGTTACACCAGAGTCTACGTTTGTTTGATTTTCTCTATCCGAAACACCTCGACTCCTAAGTGTTTTCTGGGCTCTTGAAGTACCGCTGCTGACAAAATTTTTTTCAGCAGTCATTATAAAAATTTTTTTCTGTGATTTTTAATGTGATGTTTTTTTCTGAAACCATATCGGAAAGAATCTACTCAAAGAAGATCTCATCGAACGTTCGAATCAAATTTCTGCATTTTTTTGATTCTTATTTCCTTGAAAAAAACTCTCTTTAACTGTTCCAAAAAAATGTATAAGTTCATAATCTGCTACAATGAATCGCTAAAATTGGAAATAAACTTATAATTTTTTTGCACTTTGATAAAGCCTTTATTTTTTTATTGCTTTTTTTCCGTTCATTTTTTTCTTTAAATAATTCTTTGAATGTCAAAACATCAAAAAAATGTTTCTCAGCTCTTTTTTTAAAAGTCATTACGTTTTGAAGTCATGAAAAAAATTTTTTTTTCAAATCAAAAAAAGCTGTTTGAGTTTGTGTGCTTTGGCGGATCAAGCCGACCGCGACCTTCTTAAGTGTTTGAATTGTCGCGTTTTTGCAACGTTTCCGTGAGAGTACAAAGCAAACGAAAACAGCTGTCAATTCTATTTCAAAAACATCAAAATGGTCTAGAATTTTCATACGACTTTTTTAGTTAACCTGCTCTCTCAGTAAAAGTTTAGAGAACTAAAAGGCCTAAATTTCTGCAAAACATAAATTTCTTTCCTTTCGTAAGAAATTTCAGAATGCATTCAAATATCTATTTTACCAACTATTTTTGTTGGTGATATTTTTTTTTGCTTCTTTGACCGAACTGTTCGCGTGGGAATTCAGACATTTCTGATAAAATTTTTGTTCAATTTCAGTGGTTTTGCGAGCTGCCGTCGCTCCAGGTAAATGTACCACAAGGACGACGACTACTTCGCACGTTTCAATCAGCCGAGCTCTTCCTCCGTCAACTTTCCATCAGAATCGTCAAGATTCGCCAGCAACGACGAGCCGCGCTTCCGCTCCCACAGCGCAGACGCACGTCGCTCCGCCTTCCAGTCCCATCGACCATACTCCGAAGATCACGATCCTTATTGGGCTTCTTCTGGAGGCACAGCCAACGTCACTTTTCCGTCTACGAACCACCATCGCCAGTGGCTGCAGCCTGAACCAGCGTCTCAGTTTAACAACCACGCCCATAACTTCGGCGAGCACTTGCGTGAGAGGTCGCCTGCCAGCGGTTCAGCGCTTCTCAGCTTGCTCTCTCGCTACCCATCAGCTCAGCAGGCCTACCTCGAGCGTGTTCACACAGCTTCGCCAAGGCCGGTCACTACCGTAACCTACGAACCTGTCAAAGATTCACGTTTCCCACTTATCGAATATTCTGTGCCGAGCTCTGATAACACCACACAAAGACGTTTTCACAGTGAGTCTCGTGGATTCGTCAACAGAGATTTCAACACGCCGACATTTGGCCAGAACCACACGTTTTCTGTCACTAACCGGCAAATTGACAACGGTCCCACGCAACGCTTCGAGCAAACCACTTTTTACAACACCTCAAAACCTGACTCATCAAACCTCGACTTCATTGCCGCCGCACTTCTGGATGACAACATGAGCCGCAGCACGAATGAGTGGAGCAAGTCTTTCGGACAACTGCAGAATCGCTTTCAAAGCGTCCAGCCAGATGAGTCGACGTCAAGTTTTGCTTCTTCGGGCTCATCAACTCTTCCCCGGAGAACTCAACCTTTGATGAAATTTTCGAGCAATCATGAGATGAATGCATCTTTGTTAGGTCAGGCTGTAGAGAGAAGGGCAGCAGAAGCTCCAGAACCTAGAAGATCTGGAGCATTAGATCAATTCTGGTCTCAAACAATGAGCCAAAGACCAAGCTCACCAACCATCCAACGGATCCCATCAAGTTTGACTGCCGCTGAAAGACTTCAGCTGCTGCATGAGCCAATTGATGGTGAACCACGACCTCCGCAACGAGTCGGCAGTGGACATGCGGTGGCCGCCCGCAGAGCACAGCTGCTCAATGAAAACAACATTGGGTCACATCCGGAAAAACCAAGGACTCCTCTCAATCCATCATTCCCGTCTAATTCATTTCTTATTCCAAACTTTAACGATCTTGATAACGCTGTCCACGAGCTGAGCGAAGCAAGGACGAAGACAAGTCCAATTATTTTTGATTCCGGAAAACGAGTAGGAGGATGTGCACGTTTCCCGACAGGAGATCATGCCCTGAGCCCGCCACCAGTAAACATTCCAGTGAGGGTTCAGCAACAAGTTCAACAGCAGCCTAGAAAAGTTCGCTCTCCCTCCCCAACTGAGTCAAACAGCGACAGCTCTTCTGTGTATCAGATTCCCACTGGCTTGCCGCATCCAAAACCGAAACACAATGTTAAAGAACAACTTCATCAGGCTGGAATTCAGACTAACAGTTCATACTATCCGCAACGTCACATCTACAGAAACGCTCCCAACTTCCCGGTCCCAACAACTGGGAGCGTCGCTTCTCGGATAACCGAGTTTGAGAGACGACCTGGAACTCCAATTGTCCAGCAAACGACTTCGATTCGCTACCAAGAGTCTATGCCAACGACGAACAATGGCTCGATGAGTCCACGCAGCGCTGTCTTCAGGTCCAAGCCAGTCATTCACGTGGACTTCGGTTCTGCGCAGCACGTGTCTGCTCCGCCGCCACCTCAGAATCTAAGCCACAGCTCGACGCACTCGATATTCAACTTGACATCAAACGTGAGTTTCCGTTATTTCTTTCGGAAAAAAATAGAAAAATTATCAAAGAAAATGAGTTTCTTGACTCAAAATTTTGAGCTTGCGCGAAATTCGGAAAATTGAAACAGTAGAATTTCTCGATACACATATTTCTTTCAAGAGATCCTTGAAGCAAATATTTGTTCGTCTCTGTTTCAACTTTGTTCGAAGGTAAAACTTAATATGAGAATATCTACGAGGTGGAAAAAAAAATTGTAGTCTTAATTCTGTGCGAATTTTCGATTCCACAGAAATACATTTAAAATCGGAAATTAAACTCATTACTGCAAAAATAAGGTCCCTGATGACAAAAAATGGCCAGCGGAGTTTATCGGGTTCCTGTGGACTGGAGCTTGTTTATTTTGGACTCTTCGAACGTTGTCGGCTCTCAGAGAGACCATGTCTTATCATTATGTTCTTTTGCATTCACTCTTTGCTCAGCGGCTTTTGGCTCCCGAAAAAAGGTCCACCGAGCCTCTGCAAATTATTCTCTTTTTTCCCACTTCCTCACTGAGAAAAGGTTATTAGAAAGTGTGTGTGGGAAGAACCGCCTCGGGCGGAAGAGGACTTGCGCCTAGTTCGTCTGAGCTGATTATTGCAAAATTCGGATTTGGAGCATCATTTTTTTATTGGTATTTATTCCATGTGCTGCTCAAATTGATTTTTTTTTTGTAAAACGGACATTTTGAGTTAATTTGGCAAACATCGAATTTCTGGAAACAGTTTTCCGCTTTTAACTATACAGGACAAATTATAGACCATTAACATTTTTCGAAAAATTCATGGACAGCTTCTTTCAATGAAATGAAAATTAGTTATTTAGCGGAAATGGAAAACTTTTTTTTGTAATCGAAAGTACAAGAATTTACTTTTTGGTTGTTTTAGCGCTCTTCTCAGTCTCGGGAGAAAATAAGGAACCGTTGATGATTGCCCTTCAGGACTTTTGAGTTGTTTCGGACCTCTGACGACGCTCTCCAAAACACATATTATATGCATATCGTATGCTCAAAGGCCAGAAGCTGCCGTACAACCGTTAAAAACAGCCTAAAGCTTCTCGGCTGTTTGGCGAGAGCCGCGTTTTTATGAGTGCTTGGCGCGCGGATACGAGCCCGCGTTACATGTGGAGTCCGAGAAGTTAATCATTTGAGCATCTTCGATGGCCGCCGAGCCACGCCTCGAGCTCAGCTCGTTCGCATTCTCAGCAATTCAGACCTGATTTATTTTCACACTTTCTTAGTTCTCAATTACATTTCTTCTCAGCGGCATCTTTCTAATAGAACATCAACGGTCTCCCTTGCTACTTTTTCTCTCTTTTTTTCCTTCAAAATCTTGTTGATGTGCTCCGATAATGGTTTTTTTTGATCCTATAGTTATGATGTTTCCACTGAAGAATGAGCTTATGACTCGATCAAAAACCTCTAAAAAAAATTAAGAAGGGTTTTTTGCAATTAGTACATTTCGATCATTTGCTTGAGAATAAAAAATTTTGAAGCTGAATATTATAAAGTATGAAGAAAGCAGACAGAGTGCGAAACCGATAATGAACCTATCTATATCCGTTATCAACATAGGATTTTTTTATGCCTAGAATTCGACAAACTGGAAATCGAGATTTTTTATAATTTTCTTTGAACTGTCATGGAATAAAATTTGCAACGAGTTGACTAGAAAAAAGTCCACCCAAAAAAATTGAACTCAGTTTATTCTCAAATTCCATGCGTTACGATTTGAGAGCGAGTGCCATCAGCAGGAAAAAAAACGCCTATTTTGACACCTGCAATGTGATCAAACTCGAAATCGAGTTTTTTCTCGTCTCTTTCACACCGCCGCCTTGTTCATCGACAACATGGGAACTGTCGCTTCTCATTGCGCCGTTTAACTCTTGGCGACTTTTGTGTAGGTCGAAGAAAAGTTTTGTCGGTGCGATGGAACAAGCAAAAAGCCTTCGCGCACGCCGAGCGCATTTTGTTTTGAGAGGCAAAATGTTGTCGAGCGAAAAATCGTACGTTTTCTGCGGCTTTCATCCCCAACGGCCGGCCAGAAAAACCGCCACCAAAACATCTCATGTGGCTACGTTTTTGGAAACAGTAACCGGTTTGCCTTACTATCACTTTCGCCTCCCGGCCGCTCGCCTTTCAACCCTTTCTTATTTTCCTTGTCAATCACTCTAACAAGCCGTGTCCCTTGATCGTCATGTGATTGATTCTAATGCCATCGCTATGAGGTTTGACGAACGCGTTCCTCATCTTGTAGCTTCCGCTACAAACCAGAGTTCTCGAAAAAATGTTCTTAGGTAGCGGCTCTCACTCACAGCTTTCCTAATTTTCTAACAAAAATTTATCATTTTCAGTCAACCTATGGCGCCTCGAAAGCGCCAAAAGCTTTTATTTTCCGTGAGAAAAGCTTGGAGCCTTTGGAAATGTACAAAATTAGTTTTTTCTGCTGTCAGATAAGAGAAGATTTTCAAACGGAGCCGAAATCACCTTTTCCGTGAGATAACTCCAAATGGTCAGATAGCTGCTGCATCTATGATTTTTGATTAGAATATTCCAGATTCATCGTTTTCCCAATAAAGAAAACTCATGGAAAAATTCATTTTACTTGAAAATCTCAAATTTGCGAAACTTGGCCAGGTCGCTGCTCGAATAACTACACCGGGGTTTCAGAAATAGCAACTCTCAGGGCTCCGTAGTTTTGGAGAGAGCATCTCTCAAACTTCGAAGATCTGAGATGATTACGGAAATGTGCATTTTTTGTCCATCTCTATAAAAGTGCTTTTGCCTGAATTGATAACTTTGAAAAAAAAAAAACCAATTTTCTACAGCACTGAACGGCATTGGGAAAAAAATCCCAACCAATTTTTCATTTCACTCGAGCACTTCAAGATTTTCCGTTCCGATACCAAAATCACATCAGAGAAAAGGCTACTTGTGATAGATCAACATCAAGAAAACGTTCACTTGATTGCCCCAAGTCTGGTTTCTCTCTACGAGCTTCGAGTGGCAGGAAGAAGAAAGTAGAACAGATAGAACCGAATGCAGATCACATTTCGATCTTATACGTAGTTCGCCTACGCCTCTCAGAATATCTTCTTTTCATTGGGAAAGAAGAGATCTTCTTAAAAAGTTTTCTATTTCCGAGTTCTGCTTTTTGAGCACCGAAAAATAGTAGCTATTTTTGGATTCCCGTAGAAATGATAAGAGAGAAAAAGTCGTAAAGTGATTTCAGTCGCTTCTTCCAGAGAGATAGTCCAAGAATTCACCAAAATAGCCTCTTTAGTTTCATTCAGCTCCACAAAACTATTACCTCAAACTCATTTACCAGTTTTAAGTCGATTACTTCTCATTCCTTTAAGAAAGACAATGGAAATTCGAGTAAATGAAATGAAAGCGTATTTGCACCTTTATGAGAGAAATTTCAATTATTTTGTTTTTTTCAGTCTTCTTTTTTTGGATCTTTTTTTCCCAAAGGAAGTTAAATTGACTTTCCAAACTTCAAGAAAAAAATGTGAGAAATGAATTTCCGATCGACTTTGAAACTTTTTTTAAATAATTCTAGATCAAATTCTTAGGGGAATGTGCTCAAGTCCCTCACTCGCTGTCTCTGTAATTTACCAAAATTTTCGAAACAGCGGGTACGGTAGGCAGGTTAGCACCTGCATACTTTGAGAACGATGAATTTTCCCTGAATGTAATACACACCGATCGATATGTAATGCCATTTTAGAAAATTTCACAGTATATGACATCTTGGGCTACTGTGAAAATCTTTTTGATAATAAAAAAATATCTTTTTGAAAAAAACCGATACTTTCCTTGTCAGGTGAAAATAGCTTTACAAAGGGAGAAACGAATGAATAATCGTTCTCAAAAACTGGAAAATTCATTACCTATCGGTTAATGTAGAATTCGCATAGAAAAATACGCCATTTGTTGGATTCGCAGAGGCCTACCGTAACCTGGCTAACGTAAGAGGATGTGAGCTCGAAAGTTTGCTTCCGCATTCGTGATTATGAACAATTTCACTAGATTTGAAAAATTGAAAATTTTTTTTTGAAAAATAATTTTTTTGCCAACTTGTAACCGTTGTTTTTTTGAGAAATACAGAAACTGTGTGTTAAAAAAATTATTTTTTTGATTGTTATTAAAAAAAGAAAAAAATAACCCATTTAGAAGTAAAATCGAAAAATATCAGATATATTTAGCAGTTAACGGAAGTCGAAAAGTTTATTTCCACTCATTGTGACAATTTTTTCAGCAACGTTTTCTTAGACTTAAAACTTCGTGAAATGCCTTTTGGAACTGCCCTGTTTTCTCAGAAAACCTTTTGGCGAAGGGAGTTACCGAGAAATGACCCTTTGTCAGTTGGACGAGCGATTTTCGCTGGGACATTTGCATAGAGGTGATTAGGCTGAGCACAAACATGAAGTGGCCGCGGGCGGCGGAGATATCGCGACGAGCTGACCGGTCCTTCGGTGCTCTTGTGTCGCGACCAGCCCTCGGCTCCTTCCAACACACCTGCCGTTTTTCCTCAAGATGTTATCACTTTTTCCTCTAATTTGTTTTTTTTGCGTTGAAATCCTTTTCACGCTTCACGCAGAATTGATCGAAACGTGAATCCAGAAAGTTTCAAATAGTTCTCATCACGAAAACTTTCTCACACATCATTTTTTTTTTTTGGAGAAATTAGATTTTTCAATACTTTCAGAAGTCTCAGACTTAGCAAATAATCTTTTAAATGTTTGTTTTTGTTTTCAAACTCACTCTGAGAATTAGGAAAGATCATAGTTGAACTGCGAGAATGTCGAGCTCCGAAGTTGTGATTATAAGGATTTTTGACGTATTGGCCATTGGTCACAGACTTCAGTCTTGTTAACAAAACACAAAGAGTTGTACATTTAAACTAAAAAAATTACTGGAGTAAACTTTGTGTTGTTTTATTCAGACCTTCATAGTTTTTGGGCAAAATCTAAGAATATTTAAATCTTTATCAGCAAATATAAACATCTAACGAAAGAGAAGTAGGGTTTATTTGAAAGCAATTTTACCCTTTTTTCTCATTACTTATTGAAGCAAAAAAGGGACTCGATTTGTATGCAAAAATCGTATCGCAAAAATGTAGTTGCACTCGCATTAATATACAAATGGAGTATCAAAACAATGTTTTCCTTTTCCTATTGAAGCTCTATTTTTTTCTTTCGAGACTCTATTCAAAGATTTCATTCGAATCGAGCTCTTCTTCACGTTTCCTTCAAAACCTTGTTTTGCGTTGGCAATGCGCCTCCCATTGTATGACAGAAACGGCCGCCCGTCTACCGCTTTTGTCATTTTAATACGTTCCGAAGCAATTTTTCCGTTTCCTGTTTGAACTGTACACTAGAATAGGCTATCACTGCTCTCACACAGTTTTGAAAGATTAGTGCCGGAAAAAATTATGGCAATTCTTCTAAAAATATTGTTCGAAGCTTTAACAAAAAATAACGAGAAAATTTTCAATAAATGAATGAATATCCTGAAATTTCAACTCTAATAAAATCTACTTTGAGTCCGTCGTTCCTGTTTTTTTCGTTGAAATACAAAAAAACTGTACTTATTTTCTTACCGATGGCAGTGATTAGACCTATTATTATTGATGAAAAAACTTAATTTATCAAAAAAACAAAATATTTGAAGTCAGTGAATCTTAGAAATTTAGAAAATGCTGCTCCATTTTCAGAAAAATTTTGAAGATGCTAGTTGAAACATTTCTCCTAGCTTTTCTATAGTTTTGAGACGGACATAATGACATCCATTAAGCTGACTTAGGTCAAAAGTCTCAGCATCGATTTCAGAAGGACTTCCGCGTGAATCTCTCAAACAAAGCTCTGCAATAGAAATGGCGTAAAGGTTCTTGCGGGAACACTTGCACCAATATTTGCGAATAGGGCAATACCTTCTTCTTCTTCTTCTTCTTCTCATTTCCTTTCTATTACGTCTTCCGTCAGCTCATTAATATATCATTAAACTTCCACCTTTGCCGCCTGCCAGTTTGAAAAATTTTCTCGACTGTGTCTTTTTTGGCCCTGCATTTTCGTTATAGTGATTCGAGCTGAGGTTTCTCCAGAAAAACCAATTAGAAAAGGTAAAAGAATTTTTTTTTGTTTATTGAATAATCGTGTTACAAAATAGAGTAGGAAACAAAAAAATTCAAATTTAAACATCCTACCAATGCTTTAATCTTATCAACTCCTTCAAGCCCTGCTCTTCATAGTCTTCAAAATTATAGATTACATTCTCATTTCAGATTTTCATTACAGAAACTGAAGTTTTCTGGTGTTCTTTCATGATATTAGAAAAGAAGAATTCTTTCTGGAGAGAAACGTTAGCTTTGAAGAAACAAAAGAAAAAAACCACACGAAAAAGCATACGCGGCCACTTTTTTATTTCAACGAATTGTGTATATAGACCTTATGAAGCTCAAATTACCATGAGCTCAAATGTAACAGACTCGCGTTGCCGTTTTTCGCTTATAAACATCTGTGCGAGCCTTCAAAAAATACTAAGGTCTACTGAAAAAAAAAGATCTCGATTCTGGCACTTCCTTCAATTTTGACTTGTTTTTCGCGTTCTCATATCTCGAAGCGCAGTTCCTTGGATTAAGTTTTTTTTCCTTTCCTCTTACCCAAACACTTGAGAAGCTGTAGAATTTTTTAGCAGAGCCATAAATTTTAGGCCTTTTCTGTCGCCCTTTTGATGTGAAGTTTCCATTTCAGTCTTGACAGTTTTTTTTCCAAGCTTAGATAAGAGCGTTCGTTCCAATGTGGTTATTTTTGTGAAGAATTTTTTTTGGTCTTTGTCCAGGAAAAAACATTTTTCCAAGATGCATTCCGATCAGAAACTTCCGAGTTTTTTTCTAAAAAAAAACCCCATTGCAAGAAAACTTTTGATCAGTTTTGAACTGATTTTTTCTTCATTTTCTTGAGCTTTTGCCTCCATCTTCATTCCATTATGACTTTCCTTCTTGAAAACCTTAATTTGAATATTCCAGTTTTATCCATATTCGATTCGACCTTTTATTGTCCAAGTATCACGACTTATTTTATTCTTTTAATTCTTCACTTGCAACATTAAGAAATCGTAGGCTTTCGGTCCTCCGAAAGCGCGCTCCTTCGCCAAGAAGGAGAAGCTGAAATGACGGCTCGGCCTCCGGATGCCGTGCTCTGCGAATGCAGTATTCTCGCTGCTCGCCGTCCTTCCACACGTCGGATCGTGGGAGAAAAGAAAGCTCGCGTTCCTCGCAACTCGTCGCAACAGCGATTTCGCCGTTTCATAGAGAGCATCGTTAGGAAAGTCTTCGACAGTCAGCGAAAGGCCCCAAAAGATGTAAGTTTTCCCAAAAATCCGGAAAAATGAGCTGTGCTTTTGATTTTTTATAGTATAAGCTTGATCTCAACATCTTTTCGAACATTTCATTGCAAATGAACACAGAAAAAAAGTATTCAACAAACAACAAATAGTGAAAATAAAAGCAATGTGCTCGCAGATTCTAGATGCCGACCAGCTTCATCAAGATTAATCTTCAAGTTTTTAAAGTTGAACCCAGTTTTAATAAATCATTTTTTTCGATTCAACTAAGGATTCTTCATTCAAATCTGACGGCGTAAAAGAAAACTCATGAGTTAGTATCATTTTTTAAGACACTAATTTTTTGATTTTTTTTTCCTTGTGCCAGATGAAGAGCATGCTTCATCGAAACTTTATTTTGATATCGAAAAAAATCGGAATTATAAATAGAAATCTGATTGAACGAAAGTTTTTTTCTCACTTTTCAACTTTCTACAAGTACTTTTTTTGTACTTTTTATTATAATAATGATTTAAATTGTTTTTTTGTCGCTTTGGCTCATTAAACCACGAAGTTCCACGTTTGAAAAATTATTTCGATGCTTTTTCCGCATGAATAAACTTGGCCAAGAATTTAATTGGGTTATTAAAAGAATATGAAATCCTCCTCTTTAAGATTTTTCTATTTTATTCCAGCACTTTGAAAGAAAAAAATGGTTGTTTGTTGGACACCTGGAAAGTGCTGGCGTCCCCAGCTGGACGCCCGAGAATTCTTTCGGAGTGTAACATGAAACCGTTTGTAAAAAGTTGTTGCGCACTCTATTGAATTACAGATAAATCGAGAAAAAAAAACTAAAAGGTCTGCCAAAGCAGAGAGTGTGCAATTTCAAAGAAATACATGTTTTAGAGAAATTTTTTCTGTAAGCTGATAGTAGTGCAAGATCATTGTACTCACCATTTCAATTAAAAATAGTAACACTCGTAAATAAATAAAAAAATTTTTAGGAAGTTTATTTGTCTGTTCAACATCAATTTCTAGAGCTTAAGTTCCCAAAAACTTGGGCTCAGTTCTAATATTCAAAACTCATTTCTCAACAGTTTCGAACATTTTCGGAACCTCAAGCCAACAATTATGAAGAATGTCTACCACAAATGTTTGTTTTTTGAAGTTTAACTGCTACCTTAGACAGAATTAGGATTTTTTGTATTTCAACTTCAGTATTTTTTTCAAAACGAAGAAAGCTACAGCCTTTTGCGGGAAAATTTCATATCTGAGAAAAAAAATCTCCTTTTTTGCCATCAACTGGGCTATAATTAGATGAGAGACATCAATCAACGGAATCTGAAGATCGTCTGCTATCACACATGACATAACCGTTTCACGCGGTCCCTATATGCAGGTGTTAGGCCAATAACTCGCCCACTGGCTTTCTGCCGCCGTCGCTGTAATGCTCCAACACATGAAGCATCTGTGCGGCCCTCGAAAGAGATATTTCGTTTGTGATCGTCTTGGCGCCGCCGCGGCCGGTTTTGCCATCACTCTGATATTGTGAATCTCCCATTTTCTATCTTTTCTCTACTCCCAGCTGTCTTGAGTGCAGTACTTAGATCGAGGCGTATTTACTGAGTTTTCTTTCCTGTGATAAATCTGTTCGGTATCGCCATGTGATTCGGCATGCAGGTGTTGCCACCGCCTAGAAATCTCCGCGTTTGGCGATTGCTTAGGAAAAAGACCGTAAGTTTTTTGGGCGGTCAGTGTCGATCAAAAGAAAACTTTTTATTTCTTTCATTCGTTACTCACTCTCGAAAATGGTCTTTTTTCAGAGCATCAGCGCCGCTTCAGCTACGCAAGTGCACGCAGATGTTTCTCCTACATCAAAGTGAGTCGAATCAATCTTCATTTCGGTTTCATTTCTGTTCGATGAAGTGGGTTTTTTTTTTATTTTCCGCTCTACTCAATTGCGAAAAAAAAACAAAAACCAAAAAATCAAAATCTACAGCGTTGTTTGAAAATCAGTTCTTCGAGAGTTTTTTTTTGCCGAGAGGTTTTTTTGAATGGAGTAGTTGATGCTTGGTGAAGCAAACGTGGTTTTTTTTTGAAGTTGAGAAGATCTTCAAAAGCTTTGAGAGGTATTTTAAGAAGATTATATTTTTTTAGTTTTTTTCAAAAAAAGAAAAAGCAATTTTTTTCAGTAATACTTTTTGTAGACGTGGTTTTTTTATTCTCATTCGAACACTCGATGAGAAATTATTTTGAAAATCCCAAATTTCGAAAAAAAAATTGACCGGCTGTTGGTGGGATAACAACAGCAGAAATCAGTTCTGGCGATTGTTTTTTGATGCCGACAAGGCGTGGGATGACGCAAGCGGCCGCCATGAGAACTTCGAGGATTTGTCCACATTCTTTGGGTTTGTAGGTATGCCCCGTTGGCCGAGCTTCATATCGCGTCGCCGCCAAAAAGAACTGCTTCCGCACCGGCCAACAGGTGTGCCGTCCCTTTTATGACTTTGAATCTACAAGAAAGACAGTTTAAAAATTATTATTGGAGTAATCAAAGTTTGACATACTCCTAAATTTAAAACTTAGGAAGTTTGCAGTATTCATGAAATGTTCTGACTGATTCCCAAAAGTTATCAAACTTTGAAGTATAACTTAATTACTAAAAAGTTCCCGCACGTGAGGAATGGAACGTGAAGTCATAGATATCACTTTAGTATTTGTTTCAATAGTTTTTAGCGACAACTTTCCTTATTTTCTGTGTTTCTGAAAAGTTTTCATTGGCTAATCTTCTAATCATTCTCAAAGTTTACGTCTGCGTTGAAAGCTTCTTATCACTTCATGGAAAACTTCTTATCAAAGATTAATGGAAAAAAGACAATTAATTCTCCACTATTCCACGCGATGAAAGTTTTGTGTAGCTCACCTTTCCATTTCAGGATCGGCATCAATGGCGGCCTCGACGCAAATGGCAACTACGGAAGGGTGAGTCGAGCAAAAAAATGAACACGAAATTCGATTTCCCAAAGCGAATTTGACCCTCGTAGGACTTGAGAGCTTTCAGAACGCGGCGTCGCAGAACGATATTTCGCTGTCTGCTGACACGACGATTTCCCTTGCCAAGCGCGCCAACATCGAAACTACCTTAGGGTTGGTTAATCATTGAATTAAGTTTCGAGAAAAAAAAGCGATAATTGAATTATGTGCCAAGCTTGAGCCTTTTCCTCTCAGTTCTTTTTTTAATTTTTTTGATCGAGATTTTTAAAAAAATTTTCTTTTTGAATTTGGAATATCAATAAAAAAATTGTTCATTTTTTTGGCCTTCAAAGATCTGTAGGTTTTAAAAAGCAAGTATTTCATGATCAAGATTTTCAACGTTTTTTTCTTTCTGAGTATTTTTGAAAGATTCAGTTTCAATCCCTTGAAACAATCCAGCACGGATGATAAAAATTCGACAGACTAATAAATGTCCGCCTTTTATGTGGTACAAAATTTTTTTTCAAGAATTGAGTATTAAAATAAATATTACAATATAGTCACACGTGATAAGCTGGGTCAATAGTTGATATATCGGGGAACTTTCGACAAAGTTTCCCGATATTTCATTTTTTATATTTTCCTACCAAGCATTCTCTTATCGCAAAAAAATTTTTTTTTGAGGTTGAACGATTTCCTCGATGAACAATATCGCCCATCACCTCGACTTCCGCCAGCTCCCGTGCCTGTTAAACAAACGCCCAAACTTGTAGCTCCTAAAGAACCGTAAGACTTGCTTTTTCCAACTGACTATATTTTTCGTTTTTAGGTTTTATTACCCACAAGGCAAACCGGTGCCACAGCTGCAAAACGATGCCGCACTGCGACGAGTTTGCGATGTTTTTCGGACTTTGCCTGGTCAAAAGGTTTGATTGTGACCGCTCGTTCTGAACAATATTCCATGATTTTTTGAGCGGTGGGAGTGTTGAAATGAAAAAAAAAATTCAATCCAAAATAATGAGAAGAAGATCACCAAAGTTATCCAGGGCACGTTTGATTTGAAGAATTAAAACGGAATGCTCTTTTTAAATGAGATAAGCTCTGAAAAAAGAAATTGTTTTACTCGAAGTTTCAGAATTTTTTTCTGTAGTATGAAAGTTTAAAAAAATTTCAGTTTTACATTGAGAGATATTGAGATTCTGACAATTTTTTTATTATCAGTCTCATTTTGCTTGAAAAACTTTTTTTGAAGCAATGATTATGCATTAAAAAAACTTTTAGGTTTTTTTCATTTAAATTGAAAAAAACTTTTTTTGATGAGTATTCAAAAAAATTCTGAGAAGGAAGAGGTTTTTTTCTGGTGATTGGTCGGGGAGTTCGATGCGGTCGATTCCAAACTTTTCTTGATAATATGTTGATCGGGGAGTAACTTCTTTATGATTTTTTTACAAACAAACACAAATAACATATTTCTCGGGGATCTCCAAGCAAACTTTTTATTCTTGATTGTTAATTGGAAAAAAATGTGTTTTAAAAATTTGCGAGTCTGCGTATAGTTTTGTAATACAATGAACAGCATGAAAAACGCTACTTTCAAAAATATGATGGAACGGAAATAGAAAAAAAAAGAAGTGTAGGGTGTCTCGTTTCAGTGCGAACTGGAACACATGCCATCTGTCTGCGCCGCCGCCGGCATCCCTCTCTACTGGAAAATGCCCGTGTTCATGGCTATCACCAACGAAGAGGTGGGTCTTGCCCAAAAAAAAGCCATTTTTCGATATTCCTTCAAAAATAATCATGAAAAAGTTATACACAATATTTTAGAGCACAGTTTGACTGAAATTTTCTAGGGAAAACGAAATTTAGTGAAGGGATGAGTGAAACAAAAATTAAAAAACAAATCTTGTTTTGACAATAATTGTAGTGCGTTTAAAAATACTCTTTATTAAAAATAACTCTTCTTCTTGAGATTTTTGCATAATAAATTTTGCTTTTTTTCAAAGTATAATTATCTTTTTTTGTCTGCCAGGAAAATATTGGGAATTTTGATTCAGAACCGTCCTGCCTCTCAAATCGACTTCACCTCTTGGTGGAAAGCAATGACGTCAGTAGCCCACGATGAAGCTGCCAGGTTTTTTAGCCTTTATTTTATAAACAAGAAGTCCAATTTTCAAGATTTGTCTACACTTTGACGCTGGGATCGAGGAGTTTTCTGGTTCCGGAAGACCTGTACCATTTGGTAATGGACGTAATTCACACGCATCCGGGTCTTGCTTTCTATAGAGACGCGACCGAGTTCCACGATAAATACTGCCAAGTTGTGAGTTATCTTATTTTTTTTGTAAACTTCAAGGATATTCCAGATTTCCCTCAGAATTATTCAATTTACTTGATAAGATCTCTGTAAATCTCAATTTTCCCAGCTTCGTAGTTTTTTGTGTAGGAACGTCTCAAAACAACGGCCAGTCTTACAAATTCATAAAAAGCAGATTTTTGTGGATTTGTCTCTAAATAAAGCCATCGAGATGCTATGGTTAAATGAATAAAAAGTGCTGACAACCTTTTAAATCACTTCAAACTTTTTTTCAGAAAATAAAATAGAAAAGATGATTTTTCTATTTTTCCAGGTGATGACAAGGATATTTTGGAATGACGCTATGTCTTGGTCGGGAAAACTAACAACGGAAAGACTCCGCCGCGGAGGAGTTCTTCAGGCTATCAGAGACCTAGCCGTCGAAGATGACATCAATAAAAGTTTACGATACTTCAGGTACGTTTATCTTATCTCAAGCCGCCGTTAATGTGCTCTTGCAGCTATGAGCACTTTTACGTGGCCTACTGTAAATTCTGGGAAATCGATACGGATCATGACTTGAAAATCAACAGAAAAGACCTCGCTGCACATGCTGGAGGAGGTTCGGGTTAAAGTTTGCCTTTTCGAAGAAGAAGAAGTCAAATTTCAGCTCTTGTTCCTCTCGTTGTTGAACGCATTTTCTCCGGAGCAGTTTGCATGACTCCTGCAAACGGAGGTCCTCTTGAAGAAATTGGACTGCCGGAGTTCACCCAATTTCTTCTGGCTGAGGAAGACAAAACTCATCCAACCAGGTTCTTTTTGTTTTCAAGGTGGACGCAATCAATTAAAAATCTATAAAATTTTGAAAAGTTCTGTTGAACTCAGAATTATTCATAAGATGAATCTCGCGAACTTCTTCAAACGTATATCAGAATTTTTCGACGAAAATGTCTTATAAGAAAGGTCACTTCACTAATGAGAACTTTCTGAGAAATATCCGAGATGTTTTCATGCTGAACAAAATTTTGAAAGTTAATTTGCATAAGTTTTCAAACTTGAGAAGCAGGAATCAATTCAAATCAAAAACCATCAAAATCCATAAAATTTGAGGTTTTAGGAACGTTTTCTGTTTCTCAAAAAGTAGGAAACGTCTCAGGTTGAGTTTTCTCCATCTAGCGCATAAATCTTTTGAGCTGCTTGTCAGACTTGTAAGGAAAAACGGAAATTTCTGTAGAAAACTAATTGAAAACTTGGCTAGATGTAACATTTTTCAGTGTTGAGTACTGGTTCCGGATATTGGACCTTGACGGAGATGGGCTTGTCACTCTGTACGATATGGAGCTTTTCCATTCACAAGTGCAGAAGAAACTTGCCATTGAAGGTATCGACTCAATGGCTTTTCCTGATGTCGCTTGCCAGGTAAAACTTCGTCATGAAGTTTGGAGTTAATTTGACGGTTCAGCTCATCGATATGCTCAACGTTGAAGGAGCTTCCGCATTTAGATTAAGAGATCTCAAAAAATCGCCCTTGCGCGGTCGGTTCATTAATACGTTCGTCAACTGGCGCAAGTTCTTCTTGCAAGAGACTAATGAAGGTTTACTCTATTACATTTTCGCCATTTTGATCAACTATTTTGAGGCTCTGAAGCTCCACGAATTGAGGATGAAGGTGGTCAGGAGCTGACAGACTGGGATCGGTCAGTTAATCTATCTCATTGGCACAAAATCGAAAGATTTCAGGTACTGCATCGAAGAATACGAAGCCATGATGGAAGACGATCAAGGTGATGCCGAAACGATGCGAGTTCTTTATTTATTTCCCAAAAAACTTAGAAATTTGTAACTTTCATAGAAATAAGTTGTAACATGTCGGTAGAGAATTTTTCAAAGATTTTCAGATTTTTTGTCTCTTCGAAGTTTCTCTTCAAATTGAATATGCAAAAAAAACATTTTGAATTTGACTTTCATTAGGTCTAAACAAAAAATGTTGGATACTCCGTATTTTCATGAGAGCGACATTAGTAGCAAATAAGGAAATAAATTCAACAACTGTCAATTTTGAAGTTTTTTTTTAACTTTTCGATCTTTCGGAGCTTTTTCCCTATGAATAAATGAAAATGTACCGATCGTGGGAATATTTTCAAAATATGTCTAAAAATCAACTACGCTGATTTTCAATGTTCTCTTGATTTCAGTAGCCTCAACTTGGAAGAAGACGATTCTCGGCCTGGTCTCGCTTACCATGATCTTCTGTGAAAGAATGACTTCCACAGACTCACATATCTCGGCACAGGGTCACCAATTACGGTCTTTTCCCATTCCGCCCTTGTTGGACAAAACGTTCTCAACTGGTGCGATTGATTATCTTTTTTATTTTTCAATTCGAAAGACGGTGCTTTTTGGTTTTTTTTTTCCTTTTCGTAACTCTCAAACTTATTTAGTCATTCCTAACTATGACCACAAGACAGAAGAACCTCAGCTCGGTTTTGAAAGAATTCTATTGCGAATCTTAATCCTCAAATAATCATGTTCATGAATTTCTATTGTTACAAACAAGTTATCAGAATTCGGGATCTGTAAGAGTTATAAACAAGGCCTTGGTATAGCCATTTCTCTATAATTTACTTCATGTGCCTAAACTTTCTTTTATCTATCAATTTCCATGTCAAGAGAATAAAGAAATTTTTTCAGTCATTATTATTCTAACAAATAAAAAAAATTTACAAACTATTGAACACAAAAGACAAAACTTTCAGCACAGCTCAACAATATTTAGACGGACAATCATGTACAAACAGAAAGACAAACGATGCAATGTTACCGTAATAAATAATCAAATTCGTATTCGAAGAGAACTGGGACGAAAAAATGACAAAAAACTGAAATGAACAGGGAACCCGCGATGTTGATCTAACTAAGTGAAAGTCCGCAAATTATGACAAAACAAGCTTTAGAAAAGGAATCTTCAGGTGTGGAGTGAGTTTGAAGCTGGAAGATGATTGAGAGAGATTCTAGTCGTTGGGAAATAAACTTTCTTTCAAACTTGCGATCTTCATTCTACCAGATCTTGCACAGTATACACAAACACAGGCAAATCGAGTCCTTAGAGCTTATCCCTGCACCGTGTCGTAATAGTCGACGTTCATATCCTTGCTGTCGGCGGTCGTCGTACACTTTTCGGCAGAGCAGAAATCCGCCGAAATGTGTATTAAATCCTGCAAGATGAGTAGGCAAACGTCAAGTTCAAAACAAGAATAACTAACGTCTTCAAACTCGACTTGGCTGCCCATTTGCGTGTAGTCGAACATAATAGGCAGTTGGACACCTGAGAATGTTTTTCTTCATGATTGGAAAAAAACCCGGTTTCAAATGAAAACTTTTTATAAGATTCTGTTTCAAAAATCGAGAAATGGAGTTACAAAAACTTCTGAAGCGGCTGCAAAGTTTCGCAAAAGTATATATTGCCAATCACTCGGATTTACCGGCTCTCTTTTAATTATATGCAATAATTTTTATCACCCCAAAATTTGTTCCTTGGAAGGAGCAGGTTTTGAACTGGTTATTTCATTTTCCGCAAATAAATTTGAAAAAAGGGGTAAAAAGTGTGGGAAAATTTTAAACTTCACTGGGAAAATTTAAAAAACCTTATTTTTTGGTTTTTCCTAGGGACTGAAGATTCTACGAGTCAAACTGTCATTTTTTAGATTAGAAAACCTTTCAAAGTTTCCTCTTAACACTGTATGGATATTTTTGACACTTTGAAACGTACTCAAACCACGAAACTTACCACCACGAAGCTTCTTAGCCATATCCTCATTAAGGATGAGTTCAGTCAAGGCATTCACTAAAAACTCGAGAGAACCCTCATCAATTCCATCAACTAAGGAAGCTACCTGAAAACCAACTTTTGAAAAAAAAAATGTTACAAAAAACTTACATCAGATATTTTGAATTTATCGATTCTCATATCGGCGTGGAGCACAAAGTTTTTGAAGTTGACCTTATCGAATTTAACCTCGGCATTCATAGAAGCTGTCAAAAATCTTCTTGTCCGTTCTCCTTGCTGGAGAATGCTATAAGATTCGAAAACCTTGTTGTCTACCTGAACAAATGCGTCGACGCGGCTGTCAATGTAAACTGTTGCGTTGTTCTTCTTGAGAACCAATTTCGGGTAAGAAACTGTGTGGGACTTGATGACAACTTCTCCTCCCGGGAATCTTGAAGAAAGCGCTGAAAAAGAATTAAGACCACAACTTCGTAAAATTGGGCTGAAAATAATTCAATGAATTTCGAAAAAATGTTTTTTTAGAAGCAGTTACCAGGAAAAAGCGTTCCAGCGCAAATGTCTCCTGTAGAGCATTCGGTTTTCAAATAACCAGCAAGCGCAGTGTTGTTCTGTGCCGAACGACTGATTTCGTAGTCAAATCGCCTGAAAAATGGGTTCGGCAAAAAAAAGAAAAATTGTCACCTGTATTGATCCATCCAGAAAAGCAAAGAGCTGAGAGTATAGTTCGAAAGATAAAAATCAACCATGTGACCAGAATCGCCGCTGGGAACATCCATACGTGGGCTTCTGTATGGAAGGCGGAAGTCGTTCAAACGAGTTCGTCCTGAAAGAAAACAAAATCAATTCATTTCACTTTACTTTTTTAACCTTGTCTCAAAATGCCAAACGCGTTGCCGCGATGCTTGAGCGTGATAGCGTCAGCACTAAAGTCGACAGGGCCTCAAAATTTTCGTTACTTTGTTTAAATTAAAAATCTCAAACCTAGTAAAGCATAGTTGAGGAAGTACTGCTCAAAGAGCGCAGCACTGAGTGGAGTGTTCATCAATCTATTTGAAAGAACTGGGACCAGTTCTGAGTGGAATGAAGGGCAGATGACCTGATAGAAGGGATGATCATGTTGAGGAAAGCATCAAAACTTGTTCAATAGTTTGACGAATAAAATTTTGCATGTGCGGGAGATAGTTGGCCAATAGAGCAGCGTCGTTTTGAGAAAATTGAAGTTGCAAGCCATTGGCCGCCACCTGAAGACCATTAAATTCAACTCAAAGTATATGGAAAATCACTACCTTGCAGGTGATAAGATCTGTTTTCAGATGACCGTCGCTATTCACACCGGTCCATAACAAAAGCTCAACATTAGTACTGAAGCGAAATTCGTTAAAAGGTGAATGAAAAAAAAAACAAAGCACCGATCAAAAGACAATGGAACGTTTCCAGTAATCTCTCCTTGTGAGGTCAACAGTTGGAAGTTGGCAAGTAGTGTGAAGTTTAAATTAGATCCCTGAATGGTTGAAATTCGAAATAAACTTCGAATGGGAGCCTCACCGTCCACGCAAGACCTTTTTGTGGGATAATGAGCATAGAAGACTCAAAAGCCTTCTCATCAAAGAAAAGTACCCTGGACGACTGCAAAGTGAATCTCACCTGTTAAAAAATTCAAAAGTTATTCAAAGTTTGGAGATTTGCAAATACCTGATTGGTAAGAGGTGCTGTGATATTGAATTCCAAGCCATCGACGTTAGCGAAACGAACGACTCTGTCCCGCAACTGATCGGCTACTATTTTGAAAGCCTGAGAATATGTAATTGAAGATTCGCAGGTTTATTCATTCCTCCTTTTTTTTATGTTTTCAGCTAGCACAACGCTCAAAAATAATGAAGCAATCGATTAATGGTCCACTAAGTATTTTTGACAAATTCATATTCTTAAAATATGTCAACGTTCTGAAAATAGTTGCTATTTTTTAGCCTCAATGAGTTTGAAAAAAAAATTTCGTTTATGTTCAATAACCGAGAAAACTCGATATCGGTTAAAAATTTGCAGGAGAAACCAACTTTTCTGTTAATTTTTGTGACGAAACCTGGGTGCGTTCCTTCCTCCGCAAAAAAACTATCTGAAGAAGAAATATCAATAAAAGAAAAATTACAAATAGCTCACTTGCTAGACTCTGGGCGTTGGAGGCATCGTGAAGAAATAGTAGTACGAGCACCCAAAGCATCGGAACTCACAGTGGGAGCTGAAATAAATCTGAAACATATGATTTTCTGAGAAAGGGAAGAAAAACAGAAGCGGAGCGAATCCAAGAAAATACTCAGAGAAGGTGGCAAAGTAGACACGTCGCTTCACAGCTTGACCACTTTGGCCGGTTCCCAGCGCCAAAGCCATTATGAACGTGGGTACGGTATTTAGAACAAAGCAAGTGTTCCAACAGATAAGTGTAAATCGTGAGTTCATTTGGGAAAGTCTAGCTTTTTGGAGAACATTTTTTCACATAATCATCAAGAGATCATTTGGGCTTTGAGAAGACAGAATTCTTGAACATATTTTTGTAACTCGAAAGTTTTGCACTTCCTTTCTCTCCGGCGAGCCTAGAGGAAATCCGGAGAAAACTATCAAAAGCAACTTTTCGCACACACTCTGAAAAATTGAGAACTGTGAAAAAGCAGAAGATAAGTGTTTCAGTAACTATCGATTAGCGGTTGAAACTATTTGCTTGAGACGAATAAAGTAACTAAGGAAAGTGGCTATTTTCAAACTTCAATGAGTATAAAGCCGTTACGGAGCATATTTCAGGTTCTTTCAATTTGCTATGAAAAGATTAGAAAGTTATTTGGAGCGATAAAAAGATAAGTAAGGTATTATAGCAAGAATTAATGCAAATCATGTCAATGAAAGGAGTTCGGATCGGTTCAGTGTGAAATATGAAGAAATGGAAGAGTGGAAGCCCATTAAGGAAGTGTGAAAAATCAATAAGATGGAGTGATGCATCGGCATTCAGAAAGGCCGCACGGCAAGGCTGTCGCGAACCGGCCTGAGCGGCGCCAACAAGAAAGCTGCGGACCCCGGTGAAGATGTGGCGACTCGTCGGCGGCAACGTCTTCAAATCACATGGAAGGCAAGGCGCTCCTAAGACTGTGAAGCGGCCAAAAAAGCTTTTTGCCAACGCGAGAGATGCAAAGGAGAAAGCTGTGGGCGGACGTTGGCAAGATAAGCAGTGAATATTAAGTGCGAACACACCGGAGACCTTGCCAAACTGGAAACCCTCGGAGAAAGCTCGGACCGGGAAGAGTGTAGGTGAAATGGAAAACGACAGGCAGGCCAAAGAGCAGTCTGCGCTAGCCAGTACACGGTCTGATTGCGATCGCTCAATTTTATAACATTCTTTTTTTTCGCGCCCACGAATACAAAGTGGAAAACTTGAATGAACGGCTGTTGAACGGTTTTTGAAGGTGGCGTCAGTTATTGATGATGTTGTAAAGAAGTTCATTGTTGAGGAAAGTACGACCTTCTCAAGGTGGCGAGATATTTGAGACAACAACTCCACAAATACATTCAAATCTCTTCTTTTTTTTGCATGGTCTTTGGCGATCTTACTGCTCCTCATTAGATTATGTCTCTTAAGACGGTGGTAAGTATTTTATTGACACTTCTTTTTTGAGAGATAATAAATTATTGAATGCATTGTTTTTGTCTACTGGCCCAATCTTGAAAATTCAAGTTACAATTGGTTTTTTAGTTCGGCTGAAATATTCAGACGTAGCAATACATTTAAAAGTAGATATATAACTTAAAGACTTATTATTTCGATAGATTAGACAGATTGCTCAGAACTTAAGAAAGGAAACTCAGAAAAAGTTCTGATCAAAAAACAAGCGATGGCAACAAGTTCTTCTAGGATCCACTTACAGGTGACAAGCGGAAATTACAGCCGTATTGTAAGGGTGAATCAGTCAGAGCGTCGAGAGCGGAACGGCGTTTTGCCGTTTTGAACCAGCTTCTGCTTCTCTTGTTCACCTTTATACCTGTCAGAAGAACAAAAGGAGGTTGGTGCCACAATGACTGGTAGACGCCTCTGTCCGTAATTCCCCCTGCCTTCATACTGATATTCAAGTTGAACGACGACAAGTGCTTGCCAACCGAAAGTTCGGGACACCGTCGTTTTTGGGTCTTTTCTAGCTAGGGAGACCAAAAAAAATGAAAAAAAAACTTACTCAAATTTTCCGAAAATTCGTTTCTTTTTTTTCTAGGATTTTTTTTTCGCGCTGTCGGCTTTGTCTAGGCTTAACAGAATCTTAGAATCGTGCATATTTAATTTTCCCTTTGTTGCAACGAGAGAAAAAAAGTATATAGAAGTTTGGTTTCTTTTTAAACGTATTTCGCACTTAATTAACTTTTTTTCAAAAATTCAATTTAGGAAAAAGGCTCAGATTTATAAGGCTCTCCGGCTTTAAAAAAAGGAGTAATCAATCAAGAAATTTTTCTGTTCAGAAAGTTCAGATTAAAATAATTTTGTTTCCATTGTATCCACAAAAAGCTAGTTTCCGAAAAAAATAAAAAGGCGACTACCATCTCAATGAAACGCCACAGATGAGTGAAATGGAAGAAATATTATAACACTAAAGAAAGAAGAAAGGTTTGAGACGTATACAGAGTTCGAGGCGGAGGATTTTTGAAATCCGATTAAAATAATCGAAAGAGAAAGTAGGACAAATAAGAAGATCGATGGTGACGGTTTTCGTTGTGGATGGGGCTAAGTATTGGAAGACGGAAGGAGTCGTAGAACAGCAGAGAAGCAGAAAAATGGCCAAAAGACAAAATCCACGGGCGGTGCGACGACGCGGTCGGGCCGAGGGACATTCGGCCCAAACCTGAAACATCTTCTTCGTTCTCCAGCATCTGCGCAAGGAGAGAAGAAAGCGATTTTACGGCGACGGATCCGACGCAAGTGTCTGTTTGACACGCCGAAGTTCGTTGAACTTGACGCCGATACCGGTGTTCCTTCGGTTCCGATGCGCTTGCGCAATCCGCGTCTTTTTCTTCTTTCTTTTAATGATTTTTTGAACTGCACTTCTGAAGGACTTCAAAAACAGTGAGTATCAATAAAAATTATTGAAAAGCGATATATCAAGAAGAAAAAGTTGAAGAGGACAATGGTGCGGATTTCAGAATGCTTAGATCTCAAGCTTATTCTCGAAATGTACAAAAAATTCATCAGCGACGAGAATGTTCCATCTTATTTCCACCGATCACAACTTGAATCAAAAAACGGAATCAAAAGCAAAAAAATACCTATTTCTAAGGAAGATATGGATCTTTAAAAAAAAAGCTGCATATCCTACTAAGAAAATTTTCGTAGAACTGACCAACTTTATATTTGCTGATGCTTCTGTCAATGGCAAAACGAGCATCTTCTCACCTGACTGCCCTTGCTCGTTTTCGTCTTTAAACTCGTTTTGGCATGCATTTTAAACATTTTGCGTGATGCTTCAAAAAATTTTGTGTAACGCTTATGGCGAAACGGCTTCCACAGGCTTTTTTGCTGATTTGTTTGGTTTGTGTCAAAGTTTGAGGAACGGGTCTTAGTGTTCTTGATCTATCAAATTACTGTGGCTTTTGAGAAAAAAAGAACAGTGCGATTACTTTTATATGTCGTTTCCTCTATGATATCTTTTTCATAAAGTTTAAGAAAAAGACACTTTTTTTAAAAAAATATAAACTTTACATTCTGCTGAAGTTTGAGCCTGCACATAATCCCTGTTTCCGAGAGAGGGCATTTTTAAGTTTCATTTATTTTTCTCTGCCCACAAAAACGACAGCTTTCGTGAAGTAATTTCTCACGACAGAGTTGTGTAAGATCGACTTTTTTTTCAGGGCTTTCATCCAGTACAACAACGGGTTTGGAAAAAATACTGAAATATCCGAAAAATTAACTCAAAAATATTTTCCAACCTAGCTGTAGTTTTTAAAAACAGAAAATTTCGCTCGAGAGCTTTCAAAAACAGAGCCAAAATATTTTACAAACTTGATCTGAGTGATTTCATTGCTCAAAAAAGCAACATTCCTTGTTTTTTTCTCCGCTCCAAACCGGTGCAGGTCGGTCAAAACTTTTTGCTCTTTTCAAAATGACCTCTGTGTTTGCCTTCGTTTTCCGCTTCTTTGTGCTTGAGTTTGCCTTGTTTTTCTTCCTCGAGCAAAGTTTGTTCAGGCCTCGGCGAATCCTTTTGGGAAGTGTTTGAAAACAATGGAAGCCGTTTTCTACACTCCTTTGACGTGATTTTTGCGCCGCATACATTTTGAGTCCACTTTACTTTGGTTTGTGTGCCAGCAATTCCTTGTCGGAAGTTATTCCTTCAGCAGCTTTTCATAGACACTAAACCCATTTTCTGGATCGAAAAACCTGAAACTTCCAACTTGGAACGAGGAAGGAGTTTTACGGAGTTCTTGTTGCTGAACTCATTGGCGAAAAACGCATTAGGGCTTCAAATCATGGACTCAGTAAAATCTAGTCTTTGTTGTGAAAATTTGATTAATACAGCTCAAAAGTTCACAAAGAGGCAACTTTTTTTTCCATTCAGAAAGAACATCTGCCCAAATCAACCAAGTGCATCTTTTTTTTCTGAAATTGAGCGTGATTCATTGGAAACACTGAACACCCTTTTTATTTCAATGATCTAGGTATCAAAAAAGTATTAGAAAATATCACATAAATATTTATTCAGAGATCAACAAAAAAATCATAAATTAATAACAATAAATTACTCTGATACAGGTTACTCTGAAGCACTTTTTCACGAAACTGTGAAATTTTGTACTCTGCTTGACGGAAGGAAATGTGAACGTCTCAGAATCCGTTGCGGAGGTGACGGAAGGGGAAAATTCGGCGGTAGATGGTGGCAAGGTCGGGACGTTTGAAACCCAGAAAACCTTCCTCGTCGATGGTGGTTGTCTCTAGAACAAGAACACCATCGGTAGAAGTTTCTGAAAAATCATGTTTTTTCGAAAAAATTTATCGGATTTTATAATACCGAGAGGCTCCGCAGTGCTGGAAATGATGCGAGTGGTCGATTCTACGGCCAGCGTCTCGGATTCTTCTCCAGATCCTTCTCCTATGGTGACAGAAGGAGCGACTGAGCTAGCTTGGAGTAACGTCTCCTCCGAAGAAATGGAGCCGTCACGATAGATGGCGTTAACAGATGAAGATAAAACGGCCGACAGAGCAAAGAAGAAAAAGAACATAATTGTTTTGAGAGGTGAACTAGAAGGCTGGATGCCCTGTTCTGTCCTGTGAGCCGCTTATATAGCCGAGAGGCAGCGGTCAGTTTCGGGGTGGGTGCACATCTGCCAAAAAGATCGTTTTTCGCGCATTCTTCTCATTTGTTTGTTCAATAGTGTCGCAACACGCAGTAGGTGGCGCTGCAGGGCCTAGAAAGTACTGGCAGGACGGAGACGCAGGATTGGCTCTCCGGTCGGCGCGCAAACAAAGGTCACAAACGGAATTTCTGGATTCCACTTCCAGAACGCCTCCTTTTGACTTGAAGCACGGCCGAAGGTCAGGGACTAGACATGCAAATTTTCAACTGGGTGTGTGTTTTACAGTTTGTTCAAGGAATCTTTTGTGTTGTGCTCATTTTTTTCTTGACGCTGTGGATTGGTGATACGCCCCGAGTTCGACCTTTTGAACTTCTTCCTGCATTATTTCAATTTCACA
Organism: Caenorhabditis auriculariae; assembly: GCA_904845305.1. Classification (NCBI taxonomy): domain Eukaryota; kingdom Metazoa; phylum Nematoda; class Chromadorea; order Rhabditida; family Rhabditidae; genus Caenorhabditis; species Caenorhabditis auriculariae. Next base: position 1,870,873 of record CAJGYM010000002.1, on the reverse strand, counting down.
TTTGAGAGCTTCAAAATATAACTTGACGTCAAAATTTTTCAGTCTTACTCCTCAATTTTCAGCATTTGCAGAAAAAAAGTCCTCATTAAGCTTAATGAAAATATTCAGTATGAAGCACTTTTCATTTCTATTGATGATCAAGAGATATTCCTTTGACATGGAACATCTCAGGAATATTTCCAAGAGGGATACGAAAAAATAAAAAAAATTGAATGATTTTCGATAAAAATTCACTTCTCTTCCAAACAAACTCTGGAAAAATGTTTTAAAATTCAAACCCTTGACAGGTCCAACGTATCCATATGAGCTGTATTTCTTCTTCTTTGGGTCCAGATCAAAATTTTTTCTATCTCTTTTTCATTTTCAAGTTTTTCGCTGTCAACATACAGCAAAAAAATTTAGGAGTTTTACAAAATCATAACTGTGCAAATTCTTCAGAAATATTTTTTTTTTTTAGAAAAAATCGATATGAATTAAGCTGAATCAAAAAAATTTGAAACAACTGAAAAACGCTGGAGGTCAAATTAGCGTTCTCCGTTCTCCAAAAAAAAAAATTATTTCATGCCCGTTTTTCGGAAGTTGTTTTTTCCGAATTTCAAATTTTTTTGAATTTTTTTGAAGCAAAAAGTTCAAAAATAAAAACGTTGTAGTTCTAAGAGAGTTTACTTGTCTCTCTTCCTTTCTCCTGATTGGAATTTGCCTTTTATTCAGTTATTTTATGACAGTTGACACATGCATATGTTAATGCACTGGATCAACTCCATTCAAAAAAAAAAAAGAATAGCTTTGGCGTGCAAAAATAGCACCGCCTTGAGTACATAACCGCGCCCTGTGCCGCCAACAAATTTCGGTCGACCAAACAGGAAATCGTTCAAAAGAGCAGCACATCTGAAAGGTGTGTTTCGGTGAACCTGAATTTAAAATTTCAGCTTGAAACGAGAAAAAAAAATAAAAAAGAAAAGATTGGCCGTTCAGTCCAAATATAGCCGCGACCTGAGTACATAAACGGCCGTTGTGCCGCCGATGATTTTTTGTGTTATCCCAACATTGTTTCAACAACGCCTGTTACGTTAAGCTGTGCAAGCCGGCTTCATTTCTTATGTTGAATTCAGCAGCCTGATTCTGTATGTACGACTATAAAATGTGATCTAGTAAACATTGGAGCTTACGTTTTCTTATGTTTTTTCCGCAGTTCCTTGTGAGCAGAGAATAAAAAGCTTGAGGTTTTGGTCAGTTTTTTTCTTGTTTTCTTGATATTAGTCTCAATTTCACTAAAAGATTCGAAATTGAAACAGCTTAAATCTACTTCTTTTATTATTTATGAAATATGTTCCTTTTTTTGCAGCTTTTTTTGCTTAATAAGTAGATAAGTATTATTTTTCATTTTACCTAATTTTCGGGTCTACAAAAAATTTCTATTCACAATCCATAATTTGACCTTGCAAAATGAACAACCGAGTTATCGACTATCTCAGAAAAACACAGAAGAAAAGTTATTCCAGCAAAGTCTAACGTTAAATATCTTGAAACGGGACCGGTGCAATATACTCAAGTCGTACTCAAATGGAACAAAAAACCGTTGAAAAATAATGCGAACTTAAGGGCCGAGTTTTTCTTCGCCAATTTTCCATTCTTTCTTCTTTTTTTTTGATCCACCTCTGAGTGACTCAGATTTTCTCGTTCCGATGTCTCTAAAATTTTTCAAATCAGATTTCACGATGCCAAACTTTTGACGATTCGAACACCTCCAAATGTCAGAACATCGCATAAAAGCAGTCTTGAGCGAAATATTTTCCAAACAGTAAAGTTAAAAAACTTCAAACACGATTGGAAAACTTTTTCAAAGAACAGAAACAATTTCATTTATTTATAGTCGAGTAACACGAGTAGGATGCGAAAAAACAACATATGGGATGATTGCGGAATAAATGACACAGTAGATGCTTTCAACTTAAGAACTGGGCTTCGAGGAAAGATCCCTGTGGATTAGTTTGTCGTAGGATCTTCACAATATGACTGACATTTTTGCACTAATCAAACCAAAAACTGAGAATTGGTTGTCAAATGACGTGGAATCAACCCAAAAGAAGAAGAAGGAAATAGAAGGTAATAAGAACGAATCATTAATAATTGACGGCCGTATTTGGGGCATTTGACAAAACGAAAAGAATTCCGTGAAGATCATATTAAACCATGTTACAGCACACGCCTGGGTAAAGGTTGGTTTCATTTTTCTTGAAATCAAACACGCATTCAAATGCACTTGTATAGGGAGCTATATCAATGGAAAACAAGTATTATAGGGAGAAATCCTCGGATCAATACGGTATGAAGAGGAGGACTTATTAACGGAAAAATTGAAAACTGGTTCCAAATAAAACTAACTGCTCGGGCTATTGAAACGGTGATTGCAAAGGGATAAAGAAAGATCGAAGAAAACATTGCTAGGATACCAATAAGTACAAAATACAGAGTAAAACGCGTCTCGGGGATTTTTCAGGATACATACTTTATTGAGACCCCTATTCTGGTTGAAATATGATTTTCTCACCGAACTCTTACGATCAAAACGCAAATAGCCTTCTTATACTTTTAGAAATAATATCTTTTGAAATTTTTCAGAAGATTTGAAAGATAGTTCTCCGCGGACCAAAAAAGGCTATCTGATCGTCAAAAAACAGCCCGGATTGTTTTGAGCTTCACAAGTAAGCAGAAAGAATCGAAAATAAGAACATCTCCCATATGAACCACTGAGGAATATAATTGAAGAACAAAGACTATTTGAGAAGATGCCGGACCGCGAATTTACCCAAATAAGATGATAAAAAACCATGAGAAAACAGCAGAGGTTTCTGTACAACGGTTGCGTTTGGGCAGACAAAGGTTTTTTTATAACCGAATATAGACACGAGAGTTTTGAGAGTTATTCAAGGAAAGAATAATGGTAGTCCTGAGAAGAAGTCGCGACGTTGTTCTGATTGTCGTTGTGACTGACGGTGACGATACCGGCTTCGTTGAGAGCGCGTTGGATCTTCTTCGAGAGTTCCGTCACTTCAATCTTAGCCGTCGTCACTTCGATGATCAAGCGATTGTACTCGACCTAAAACCAACAAAATAATATTAGAACTTTAAAAAAAAGCATACTTTCTGAACATCGTTCATCCATCTCTGTGGGCTGTTGGTGGCCGGCTCGCTTTCAGGTCTGACGCTTTCAACCTGCAGAATACATATTTGAGCAAGTTGAATAAGTATCTAAAGAGAAATTAATTTTTCTCATCTTCTAAATGTTTCAAATTTTGAACAGAAAACAGTTTTTTTGAATTTTTCACTAATATTTGCTGAATTTTAAAATTTAAAAAAACTTCTCCCTAAGTTAATGATCTCAACTTCAAGTAGTCCGAGATTTCTTCTAAGGACTTACCAGCTGCTTGAGCTCCGCTTCGACGCTTTCCAGAGCAGGAATCTTGCTGAGCATGAGGTTCATGTGGTTGAGGACAGTCGGCGGCAAGCTGGGCTGCCCCATGATGTTCATGTCGAGGAATCCTTTTTCGACGGCGTATTTGAGCATCTCCGCGATGGCCTGAGTGTTGTTGCCGCTGCCAGGATCTGTCAGAGGGATCGTGCCGCCTTGCACCCAATTGCCAGTGTTCTCGTTGCTTGCGAACTGGTTAGACGACTGCTGGCCAGGTAAGTACCAAGGAGTATCGTTTGAGCTTGTCGTCACGTCCGACCACTTGTTCACGTCTTCTGAAGGATTATTTATTTTTGACTTTCCATTCGAACTTTAATATTTTACCGCTCTTAGTCGGATTATTGGGATCATTCTCTGGAAGCTCGCCCCAGCCAGTGACAACGATTGGACGGTTTGCAGGAGTGGGGAAAGGGAGACGAGACGTTCCGTCTTCTGACTGAAATGAAAGACGTTACAAAACTAGTCATTCAAAGCACTCAGGTCGCCGCCGACTTTCATGCTACCTTCTTGTGAACCTTTTTCTGCGGTACCGGACACTTCATCAACGCGGTTTCAAGATCCTCTTCTTCTCCGTCAGGAACCAGCCACATGCGGATCGGACGCTCGTCTGTAAGAAAATCAGTTCATTTTGGAGAACTACTGAGGTTTTTTTTGTGGTAGAACAAATTTCTTCTATGATGATGAAATCAACTTTTCTTTGCCAGAGGTTTCAAGCCAGTATTCGAACTTCTTTTTTTAAATCCATCAAAAATTTTTTTAATGAATCTAAAAACTAATATTCAAAAAAACCCATTTTTTTCAATCAGAGTATTCAACGTTCGTGTCTGGTAAATGTCATTCGAAGTACGTGAACAGTTTAGTTGAAAGTTTGCTTGATTTTTTTTGAACTCGCAATGACATTTTATTGGATCTAAAAAAAGAGGGATCTAATATCTCAAATTTATTATATAATCACGAGAACTAACTGTTCTTATCCGGGTCGCCCCAGTTGGAAACGCCCGTGTCCCGCTGCCACTTCTTCAGGTCGACGTTCGGGTCGTGCCACATCAGATCGTCTGGTCCAGAGATTGGGAACGAGGCGACGTGCGGTGGAGGTTCTTTCATGTCCCAGAGATTCTTAACAGGTCGCTGAAATGCCTGTACCTCTCTACCAGCTACTGGCCAGATGGCCACTCAGTTGTACTTCTAATCTCAGAGTGAATTTTCAAGCACTCACCATGTCGTCATGTCCTTGGTTTTGGTAAGAGCCAACGTGCTGCGAAGAATCTTTCATTCCATTGTTCGCGTACGGCTGAAAAAGTGATCATAATTATATAAACCGAAAACTTTGAATTCAATCGAGTGAATTTCTGCTCTTTATTTTTTTATAAAAACAAAAAAACTTGATAGTTTTCATAGTAACGCCGTATTGAGAGTATTTTATCCCAACACTTGCAAAAAAACTGGAATTTCAAAAAAATACTGTTATTGAAAAATAGAAAGTTCTGCTATTCTGGGCTCAAAATTTCAAGTGAATACGAAAAATTTTTTTGTGAAATACAATAGTTCGATTATCAAAGCAGAACCAACTTAGAAAAAGACTTTTTGACTACAGTATACCACAAACCTCATCAGGTCCCATGATCGGAAAAGCTGCATGAGGGGCTGGAGGAAGTCGCCGATCTTCCCACGGATTGTTTCCACCCATTCCACCAGGTGGCGGTCCGGGTCGCATTCGCATCTGCTGACCTATGTGCTGAAACTAAAAAAATTAGAATTGGTTATAAGATATTCACGAAGCAGGCCATTCTACTCGGAATCTCAGAATTCATTGAAAATTGGCTGAAAAATGTCCTAAAAGCAGCGCTTTGGATTGGACGATTTCAAAATAACTCGCGTAAATCGATAAGCGTCCTGAACAATGTTCAAGAAATCTGATGTTTCCGAGTGAAGAGACCATTACTCGTAATGAAAAAGATACGGGCAACTAGTCTAATGATTTCTGAGAGAATGTTTTTATCGCTCGAAAACCACTAGCTGCTCACCGGCATATCAACAGGAGGAGGAACACTGACGTCGACGCTTCCCATATTGGGGTTTGGATATCTTCCTCCACCGCCGCCGCCAACTTGAGGACGGCCGCCGCGCTGAGACATTCCCTGCATACGTGGTTGTTCGCCCCAAGACATCGGTTTGTTTTGCCGCATCATTCCATTCTGTTGCCAGCCGCCTGTAAGTTTGAAAGAAAATGAGATGAAAGCAAGAAAAGATTTTTGACATTACATAATAATTATTTATAGGATTGTTTTTATTCGAAAACTACCACAACTTTTTTGATATTGTGAGAAGAACATTTTTAATATTACCAATGTAACTGTACATTTCCTAGAGTCGTTTTCTGAATGTGCTTAAAAGCGTTTGCTTCCAATAATCTTTTAATACAAGTTATGAACTCGTTTCTTATTGCTTTTTTAATTATTATGTCATTTATGTTAATATGGTAATAGCTGAATTTGGAGATAGTTTTTTTTTTTCCAATCAGTTGAGTGGAGATGAGAACAACACTCAATTTTAAAGTTTGTAAAAAAAAATCACAAATTCGGTTAAACAAAGCCATACGACTATTTCTAAGCGGCGCAAACTTATCAAGCTGCTATGAGTTTTTTTAGAGCTTTAAAATAGTTGTTTCAAGATCTTTATTAAGAATTTTCGATGAAAAACTTTTAGAGGAACATTTTGTTCGGTTTATTCTTTCCAGCTCATCTTTTCACTGATCCCGCTTACGCGTTGTTCCAGGTATGGCAGGTGTGAAACAGACCTTGATGTTGCATCATAGGTCCTCCGCGGGGTCCACCGCCGTGTTGTGGTGGAGGTCCGTTTGGATGACCCATCTGACGAGGAGGCCAGCCTCCGCTCATCGGAGCTGCAGGAGGACCACCCCAGGTTTGCTGCTGAAAATCAATTAATATTATATGGAAAGGTTAATGCCCATTGATCTCTTCGAGAAAAAGTTTAGGACGAGGCTTCTTTTTTTGAAAAACCTTTGTTGACATAATTATATTTGTCTCATAACGGAAAAAGTACAAAAGTTTAATACTGGAATCAAAAAAACTTCCAAGTAGATTTTATCTTTTTCAATCATATTCTAACTGAAAAACTAAGTTCAGTAAGAGATTTCTTACTTGTATTGATGTTTTCACGATTACCTGTTGTTTCCAGTAGTGGCCAGGTTCTTTGTTCATGCTGTTTCCCCAAATTTGCTGAGCTCCTTGACCGCCGTTGGACCATTCTGCAGCCGAAGGATCTCCGATCATGCCGTTCATGTTTCCTGTGATAGTTCAATTGAAAAATGGAAAAACTTTTTTCTGTTACATTTTTGCGAAAACAATGAACTTTTAGAAGAAAAAGTTCAAAGATCATTTGTTATTCAACATTCTTAGCGATAGAAAAATTACTTGAGTGTGGATGGACTTGATTGTAGTGCGACTCAAGAGGATCAGCCCAAATCTTTTGTTGATCATATTCGTGGTCTGGCATTGGTCCTCCCCATCCTTGACTGGAAGCTGGATTCGACATTCCCATGGCGTCATTTAGTCCTTGGCCTGTAACTTGTCGTACAATGAAAAGCCGAGACGTCAGAATTCCTCACCCATGTTACTCGGCTGCCAAAGGTTTCTCATTTGCTGTTGAGGAGACAGATGTCCCCAGGGCTGCTGACTGACGGAGTTAGGCTGCATTCCGCCGCCCCAAACTTGGAACTGAAATGAAGAAATTATTACAGGTAAATTCGAATTCAATTTGCATCTGCAGTTATTCAATAAAAAGTAATGAAATATTTTGGTTTACCTGTTGCTGATCATGGCCCATCTGTTGAGGTGGATCTTGTTGACGCCATGGATTATCATCTAAGGTTATGTTGTTGAGACTGTTTTCCAAATCCATCTTGATCGCTGGAAAAGCGATCTGATCGGTGGTCTGAAAAATTGAAATGTTTGTCAAAGTTCTAAAAAAGTATCAATCAAGTTAACAAACGAAAAAAAAAAGTTTCTTTGAGTGAAAACTTTGAAAGAAAAAAAGCGATGTTGGGATTCTAAAAGGTTTTGAGAAACCTTGTGGTGGACAAAAAGAGAAAATAAAAGCGAGTTGACCCGAAGGAGGTGCAATCGATTGGTCATCAAATAAAGAGGAAAGTGCGAGCGCGCACACTGTGACGCGATGCTGATCGATAATGATTCCTCGCATCGCAACAATTTTTTTAAGAACGTGGAACAGTCTTTCAAAAAACTAAAACTATGGCAGCAAAGATGGAGAAAAATACAATTAGTTAACTTCAATTATCATTCAAATCATGGTATTTATAAAATACGAAAAATATTTTATCATTTTCAAAGTTATTCTGACAATACTCAGTTTTTTTGGAGTGAGAGGGACGAAAAAAATCATATGTCAACAAGGCGTCATAATACATTATCAAAACACTTCTAGGCTATGATTATACTCAGGTTACACACGCTCAGTAAAAAAATTTGCAAAAATAAGAGTTTTAGACGTTTGCACAATTTTTCTTTCGAAAAAAAAAGATGAAAAAAACTAAAGTAATTTTTTTGAAAAATAGTTTATTACAGGTATAATACTAAAATACTTTTTTTCAATGTTTTATTAATACAGCCTGTAGTTTTATCTTGATAATTTTTTTCACGAATTGGTCGCTAATAAACTGAGAAAAACGCATGAAGGAAACTTCTTTCTGAAAAATCTTTAAAAAAATTCAAAAAAACAATGAAAACCGAATTTTTATTAGAAAAAAAAAGTTGAACTTTCTTATATACAGAAGCAGTCTTAGAATATTTCTTAAGGAAAGAATCGTAAGGAGAGGAGGAAATATGCTTAGAATGGAAATCATGAGCAGCGTAAAACATGGTGAGGCCAGGACGAGACGCGGTTGCCGCAACGTGTCCTCTGCGTCTCTGCCCAGCGCCGGGCCGGCAGATCGATGCACACGAGACGAGGGACTGCCAGACAGCGCGAGTCCGCTGAGAGAGTGTGTCCGAGACGGAGGGTGTTGGTTGACCTTGTTCCGCCTTGTCAGACGAAAGCGCAAGTGCGAGGGACGCTCCATGTCCAAGTGCCGGTGAAAACACACAATTTGCAAGAAGCAGGTGACAGAAGAGACTTGGAAATGACAATAGTTCCAATTTCAAACTGTTGGCTTTTTCGGCTAAAATTTTTTCTTCCAATTTTACTTTTCTCAAACTGAAATATCGAAAGTTGCACATTGGCTATAGTTCATCCACAGCTGTTTTTAGGAAGTATTACGCGAACAGGATAGTAGGCAAAACAATAGACTAGAACGTCTTTAGTAGTTTTGCTGAAGGGAAAATGCAAAGTTATCAAAAAACTTTCTCTGACGAGCAGAAAAAATTTCCTCAACATGTCTTGCATTAACAATTGTTTAATTCATAGCTTTACTAATCATAAAAAATGTCTGCGAAATCTTGTTAAAAAGTTTTAAAAAGTCATTTTAGCGAAAAAAAATTAAAATTTTTGCAATCACTAAGCTTTCAGCCAATCAAAAAGGTTTTCGAGCAAGTATAAACTATTGGATGAAGAGAAGTAAAACAGAAAGTCTACAGGGAATCGTACAATACGCGGCACAAAGAGGAGATAGAAGTTACGACGACCGGCCAGGAGACAAAAAACGAGAAAAATGAGGAGTGAGGGCTAAATGGTGAGAACGTTGGCATTTCTTGGCGCGCGCGCGCGTTTTCGATCTTTCAAAGTTGTACGATTTTGCTCTACGACATTTTGCAAGTCTGATTGCAAAACATTTTCTTAAAACGTTTTTTTCACCCCGTGTTTGAGGCAGTTGTTAATCAGAAACGATTGCAAAATAGTTCAAATGCGAGCAATTATTTTTATCTTTTCTCTCGAAAAGTTGCATAGCAACCATATTCTTGCTACAAATGTTGATAAAAACCCCTAAAAAGACTTTTCAGTAAGATAAGAGCTGCGAATATGATAGATATTTCGAAATGAATGCTTTATGGAGCACGAAACTCGACTGTTAAAGTTTTGGCTTTGCTTTTCCACTCAGAAAGTAAATTTGCGGAAAAGTTTCTGCAAGAAAACTTGGATATAATTTTCTTTGATGAAAAACATCGAGAAAGCTAAAGGATAAAAATGTGCACTTGCGTTAAATTCTCATGGAAATCGGTTTTTGCAGGCTTCCACTATAAACCACGTTTTTGCTGCGTCTCTCAGTCCTTGTGCTCCAACTTTTTTAGTTGCTTGGCTCTTCTCCGCAAGAGGTCAGATGCCACAGGAACGCAACTCGAGATAAGGCCATACATCTTGGAGTGGGCCGCCTCTTTTTCATGGACTAGGCTTATTTCTGGCGAAGGGATTTATATGGCGGATTCAAATAAAGATAAAGTTGTTGAGATTACTTCATTTGATGATTTTTGAGCGCACAAAATTTGTTGAAGAGTTTCATGAAAGCGGGTCGATTTGGACTGAAAAAAAATATTGATATCTGAACAAATAGAAATAAACAACAACCGACAAAAATCCATATCCTTTGATTATTTATGTTTTCATTCGTTTAACTGAATTTTCTCAAACTCATACAAAATTACAATTTTTCTAAAAAAACTGTTGAAAAAAAGATGCAAAAAAGCGGCTCGTGATTGACTTGAGTTCGTCGTCAAAAGCCACGTCGCCCACGCAATGCTTCACCTTTGCCAATCAACCCATCTTGCTTTTCAAGTCGAAAAGGATAGACTATGAATTCGAAAAAGAGTTTCCACGGATACGAACGTTTTGAGCAAAATACTTTTGTAAGTGTATCCAGTGAAACAGTTTATTTTCTGAATTTCGTGAGATTGTCTAAATGAACAGCTGAAACGAGATCGCAACCCCGTTTCCTTTGGTTGCAAATCTTCTTCAGATAAGCAGAAGAAAGTAAAAGTCATCTTTTGTCGCACGTTTGGGGTCAGCGAGGCCAGTTGAAAAAAAGTTTGAGTCTATAAAGCATCGGTTTTTTTCTCTGAAGTCATTTTCCGATTTATAATGTTTTTATTTTTTTTACTTCTTCGCGCAATTTATATGGTAAATGTTATTTTTTTCTTTCAAAATTAATAATAAAAACAAAAATTTTTAAAAATAAAAATATTAAAAATAAAAACAAAAATTCATTGAGAATGGCTTTTTCAATAGGCTTTTTTTCTTGCAGCGTTTCAGTTTATTGTTCAAAAAAATAATCACTTTTTTTCAGAAAAGTAAAAATAAAAAAACAAATAAAAAAACAAAAAAACACGTTTTTTTGCTATCAACTACCAAAAATGAATCAAAAAAAGAGCGTTTTTCGACTATTAAAGAGCTTTTTTTGAACACAGTTGGATTTCGAAAAATGATGAACCAAAGGTTTACGATTGTAAAAAATTTCTTGGCAAAACATTCAAAAAAAAGCCTCCATGGGGCATGTCAACAACAGAAATACGATTAAACGTTTCCAACGTTGAGAAGTTACAAAATGTTTTCAGGAACACTTTCGAAAAAAAACCCCCACAAAAAAACGGTGGGAATTGTGAAAAAAAGAAACAGGAAATGAAAAAAGTTGTACGAAAAATGAAAAGTAAGAAGAAAATAATTGAATAAATGAGTGGTAAGTGATGCGCAGAAGAAGAAAAAGGGAGGAAGGAACCTTCACGTCGATCGATAGATCGAAAGGGGCACCGCTCACTCCACTGATCGCGTTCCGACTTGCCCCATGCAAACATTTCCAGCTATATCCTTTCAATCTTCATGCTTCCTGTATTTCTAATTTTTTGGTTTGCTCTGTAAAGTCAGAGGAACCAATCACAGTTGGTTCTTCATTTTCAACTTCACATCTAGCTCAACTATACTTTCTTCAAAAATGATTTCCAAAATTCTAAATGTTTTGGGAAATTCATCAAAAGAAAATTTCTTCAACATGAGTGACAGTGTCTAGAATTTTCCTCCAAATTGATTCCCCAGAGTGGCTTTGCATCCTGTTCTCCTTCGTCAAGCTCCAACTAAATTTATATGATCTTAAAAAACCTGGCGTTTCTATTTTAAACTGTCACTTGAGTTTTTCATCTCTTTTGAATGTTGCTTGATTATTCTCACCTACGGTGGCTAGAATCAACTCGGGTATTCTTAATTTTGTTTCAACTCTCAAGTTTATTCCGGAGTAGACTTTCGAACTTTAATTTTGGTGAAACAGTATTTATTGACTCACCAGAAAAAAAAAATCTTTTTTTTCGAAAAGAATAGTCTCATATCACATTCTTTGCCCACGTTTAAGCCAATAAATGCCTCCTCAAGAATTTTATCAGTTATCAATCTAGAAGTTCATATAATTTGCCACACTGCAAGCCTATCAAGATTTTTTAAAGGTATTTATTCTTTATCGTACCACACAGTACATATTAAAGATGATCGTCTCAGGAATCTTTGGAGAAGAGTTTTGGAAAAAATAGAAAGTTCATAAAAGTGAATCAAGTTTATTCCGTCTAGCTATATCATTTCCGTTTGGCTTATTTGTGTAATTTGCAATTTTTGTTCAATTTCTAGCTCTGGGTCATATGAACCGCGTGGAAGTGAATGAACGCAGTTCAGACACGGAAAGGCGGATTCATGCGGTTCCGCCGACCCCCATGTACCAAGGCGAGACCAAGCTTCTGGACTCGCTTTGGAAAGAAGCGCATCTGAGTACTGAGGCATTCCCACCTGACATCAAAGCTCATCGTGCGTTTTTTTTACTTTTTTCTAAACTGCGAAGTTGGATCGTAAGCTATAAAAAAAATTGAGTGCTTACTTTTCTCAATTTTCCTTAAAGACAAATGGCTGTTTGAAAAGGACAGAGTCTAAAAAGTTTTGATTAAGATTCAAATAAAAAAACGAGATTTTTGAGAAACAGCAAAAAATCAAGTTCTGTCGTCTAAAAAGAAGCCTTTTTGAAAGAAGAAAAATGTTCAGCTATGGTACCCAACCCACCAACGGCACCAACCCTTCAACAGCCCACTCTTGTTGCAAATCTGTCGGCTCCAAACCTCCCGCAGCCGAGTCAATCCAACGAAGATGACGAGCGGAAGTTGCAGCAAATGCTGGAAAAATACCAACATGAAGTGAAACAACAGCAACAAAAACGAGCAACGACCAAAGTAAAATCTGATAGGCCGGAACGAAGTGAGCTTTTTCATAGTTTTCATGGAATAGAGAGAAATTTGAAACTGTAAACATTTGGAAATTTTTGTAAACAGAATAGCGAAGTTTCACGAGGCAGGACGCAGAACGTTACGATACGATTTAGAAAACGAAATGAAAAAGACTAGTATAGCAGATCTGTTACACATCTGCGCTTTTTTTCTAGTTCTATACGATCTTGTCAAAGAAATGAGAAGAAACGACTTGATTTAAAAAAGGATCTGTATCTCAAAGTCTACAAACCATTGGAAAAATTATTTTTCTTTTTTTTTTTGAAATAAATTGAAACGTTAGTTGATAAAGTCTGGATTACTAACATCGCACTGTATTTGCAGCCAAGTCTAGAAAGAAACCTCATTTTTCTGAGAACCTCGCAAACTTATTTGAAGTATTTTCTGATTTATTTTGTTGTTCAGCAGCTCCTATAAGCCATTCTCAGCCATGTTTGATTGCGATTGGAACGAGAGGATCAGAGTAAGAGTCTTTCTTACGCGAAGCTCCAACAATTCCGAATTTAAGCCAACGACCTCATGGAGAACGGGCGATGAGCTCATCAACGTACCAAAGACGAGCTTCGGCTTCTGGGGAACAGCCCCCGGAACCGCCCACCTTTGGACAAACAAATCAAAGAGTATACTCCTATAATAACATTATTAAAGAAGAAAAGTTTCTAGATGCCAAACAACCAGAAGTTAGTCCAGTCATTGCGAGAAGAAAACATGCACTTAAAGAAGGAAATGGAGGGTGTGAAGCGCTATCTTTTCAAGCTGCAGCAGGTGAACATCAGTTCTGAAATGACGCCGTGGCTTTTTTAGATTGAATTTTCTTATGCGCAAATTGAAAAAGAGTACGAAGTTTTGCTCCGAGAAAAGGAGAAGCAAGAAAACTTAGAAGTGACAGCAATAATGCAATTGGAAAAACATGTGAAAAGGTACGTTTGCAAAGATAATTGTTCATTTCAAATTTATAATTTTCAGGCTGACCGCAGAAAAAGAAGACCTTCAGATTCGACTTGACAAAACGATGGCTGAGCCCTCAATGGTAGCAAATATAATGATAGCTGAGATGCAGCAAAGTAACACACAAACCATCACTGTGATTGGCAGAGAAGGATTGCAGAACAAGAGTTGTTAGCTTGCAAAGAACGGCAGAAGTTAGAAATCGATGCCCAAAACCAGACACTAGAAGAGCAGAGGAACCATATCGCAATGCTTGAAAAAGCACTCGCCAACTCGCAAGAGAGACTCGCCAAAAAAGACAAGGTGCGTCCACTTGAGACAGAAAAAGCTTCACTATTCACGGATTTTTGAACTCGTCTTGAATCTTCGATTTATTCAAAATATAAATGGATTCAGCAAAAAAAAAATAAAACGTTTGTTTCGATATCCGACAATTTTGTGTCGTGATGAGCTGAATCTTGAACTTATGTAGTTGTTGGAAAACATTAAACTGCTCTTTCTTTTGCGATTAGCCATGCAAATCGGATGACGATGAGCTTTCAGAAATGCGAAGATCTCTGCTCTGTAGTGGATCGAGCGGAAGATCTGAGGAGACAGCTCGAGGATGTGCTCGCCGAGCAGCTAAAACGAGATGAGGCTCATTCAGCTGAACGGGCTCAATGGGAAATGGAAAAAACTCAGTTGAGGATGCAGCTCAACCGTGATCCGTCATTAACGGGAAGCTTGAAAGTCAGTATAATGTCAACTTTTTCGAGAGAGGATTTTTGAAGGCTCTCAACCAACATAATTTCAGAGGACATCCGGTCAATCGAATAATGAAGAGGCGCTCCTTCGGATGAGAAAATCATTACATGTGAAAGACGAACGAATCACCCAGTTAGAGAAAACAATAGTCGATCTTCAGAAGTGAGATTCTCACTAAACTTCAAATACTTACATATAGTTTAAGAACGCTTTTGGAAGAAACCGAAAGAAGAAAATGCACGTTGAACGCTATAACAGAAAGTTTTGAAGTTCGGATAAAACGGCTTGAGGAAGAAAAAGTAGAAAAGGTAGAACTTCATCCAAAAATTAATGTCCTTTTTTTTCAAGGACAAAAAAATCAGCGAGTTGAAACTGGACAAAGACAAACTGACAGCAATATTGGAAAGAAGTAAGTTTAATGGTGATTTTTTTCTTTTTACTATATATAAAAAGGTGAACTCGAAATTTCTATCGTTTCTATTCAATGGGATTTCAAAACGTAGTTACAGATCATGAAGACGATGCCGCCATGAGAGACTTGCACAAAATGGAAGATATAAGGCAAAGAATTCAAGAAAGGAGGAAGAAAGGTCGCTTAGGAGTCACTGGAGGGTAAGAAGTATGAAAGTATGCTTTGATGATCTAACTCCTAGGCTAATGGGTAGTTCTTCAGACCATGCCAGGTCACCTTCAGCTTCGATTCTTCAATCAAGTCATCTCAGGTGTTTATTTCGAAGTTCTCCTGTTAGGCATGAACTGGCCAGAATATAAAAATGAAGTAGAAAATGGCCTCAAAGCAATGAAACCATTCCATAGAATAAAAACCAATATTTCCTTCCGTTGCAAAATCAGACACTTCAGCCGCAAAAATAATGACCATTCTCATTTTAAAAGTAAAATGATTTATTGCAGATCTTCTTCGGGACCGTTCGACCCGATAATGCCCAGTTCTGGACAAAGTATTGGATACTCACATTCTTTTTACAAGCCTTCCTAGACATTTTTCATTTTAATTTATAACGGCCAAGAAATTTAAAACATTTTTTATAATAGTCTCATTTGGTTGTTGCTTCGTTTGTTATCGTCTTTGTTTTCTTTATTTTCAATTTTCGCATCGCTAGAATCTCTGCTGCCAATTTTCTTGCATCATCCATTATTTGAGCAGTTCTTTCTCACCTACTACGAATAATATTCCTGACAAATATTGAGCTCCAAATTTTCCCAGAAAAAGTGTGCTAATGTCATGTTTCCGTGTAGTGAATGCTCAACAGATTGCTAGTGTGATACGTCAAATTTCTATGAAAAAAAAAATCATTTGTACAAAAATTTAATAAAGAGTGTTTATTGATGTATAAAAACAGCATAATAAAGATTTTTTTCATGGTGAAAAAAATTCAACACGACATGATGAAACACTTGAGATCTACCCTGTTGTTAGGCAACTGCAGTATTTCATAAATAGCTTATGGGAAAGTCATTGAAGAACGAGGAGAGACGGAATGAGCATATTGAAGAGCAAATGACGGGAAGAAAAAATTCAGGACTATGAGTGATCACCGAAAAAAACATAATTATTTACAAAGTCAAATTTTTCTCAATTCGAAACCGGCTGTGATGACGATCAGAAAAAAATATTCCATATGATTTCAAAATGTAAAAAAATTATAACTGAATATTAAATTATCCATTCTTCGAAAAAGACAGAATTAACTAGCAAAGATGATAAGATAATGGGTATCAAAAATAAACAGTAGGTGTGGCGCCATCGCGGGACGTCACTGTGACAGGGACCAAATGCGCACCTTGGGATCTTTTGGGTCCTGGAGACTTTGCGTCGTAACATCGTTCCTTATCACTGTTGACAATGTATCGGCTGAAAGCCCGGTTGAGATCGATTCGAACGAAAAAGAGACTTTTTTCACCTTGTGGTGGTGGTTGGAGTCGTTCCGGTTATGGATACTCCTGTGTCGCCAGTGTGGCTCATCCAGCAGATGCTTGCTCTTCTACCGTTCCTCCACCTGATTGTAACACTTTTAGTGACATTGAAAGAATTTTTGATGTCCGGTTGAAAATTCGAAATTCTTTTACAGTCAGTGAAGATTTTGAATGTTAGGCAGCTCAAAATTGATAAATGAAGAGAGTACAAATTTTCCACTCACATTTTCTGAAACCGTTTGCAGACTATTATGAACAAGAGTGAGAAGATTAAAATTAATATGACGAAAATGAGAATTGTAAGAGCCGCTGTTGGTGGAATGATGAAAGCCGGGTTCTCAACAATGACCTGAAAACAAACTTTTTTATTTCTCAACGGTCTGCGGCCGACCTTAGCAACTGCAAGCTGGTGCCCGTCTCTGGCGACTACCACAAGCTCGCAGATTTTGCATTGTGGCTCATTTCCGGGAATAAATTTTACAACGCCATTGCTGTCGATGGCGAACACACTGGAATTTCAATGAATTTCTGTTTCTGTTGAAATCTTGATCTTACGAGTTCATGTTGATGAGAGTGTACTCGATTCTGCCGTTTTCTCGCGTTGATGCATTCACGGAACCCAGAACATTCAACGACCCGAGTTTCATTTTGTACTCAAATTTGTCGAACTGAGGCGGCTTCTGACACGCTTCCTCGTTTTCTATCGGAACAAGAGTCAAAGATGTCATGACTATCTACAAAAAGAAACCTTCATGAAAGATTTTCGAATAATAGGTTTACTCACGTTTTCACCGTCGTTTGCAGTAACATTTAGAGTTTCCGGCTGGCTGATTCTCTTTTTCAAAATAACATTTCCAGAAAATTCATCAATAGAAACAGCGTTTGTGTCGCCCAAAAGAGAATAAGCAATAGAAGAGTTCTGTAGAAAAATATTTTTTTTTTCAAAGTTGGATGGATTTGGTTACTTACGTTCTCAGAATACGCGTTGACTTTTAGCAGTTTAGATCCGATTTTGGTCATTGGCCTGATCTCAAAAGATGAAATTGGGAATCAGAAACAGAAAAGATAGTTTGTTCTAACTCGATCTCATTTTTCGAAAAAAAAATTTCGAAATTTCAATATGTTTCGACAAAATTAGATAGAGAACTGTCATTACTCTATAGATTTTCAAAAATAACCAAGTCTTCAATGGATGTTTCAAATGACAAGAAAGGCCTCAGTTATCCAAAATTTCGGTTTAGGGAGAGAAAACTTTGAAAAACAGAAATTAAAGCAACTTTTATTGTGAAAAACAAGCCAATTTTACAGATTTTGAATTTTAACAGCTTCACCCAAGATAACAAAAAACATTTTGTTGATTTTTAAGTCATCACTTTTGAAAATAACTAACTTGAGCTGAGTAAGTGTTGTGATGGAAGTAGATATTTGGCTGCAGACGTACTGCAACAATGGCTGTGGCACTTCTCTCAGGCTCGTCCCTCTCACTTGCCTTCAAAACTTCTCTGTTATCTTTTCCTCAGGAACTTCAGATGCGAACGTTTGAGCGCGCATGTCATCTTTTGACGAGTTCTTCGGAATATAAAGAATTTTTTCCTGTGGCGAACGTGGACCGCTCATGGGTTTTTAACTCGAGGTCGCACAGATGATGGAGTTCAGTTTTTTCCAGCAACAAAATGTTCAACGGACCGTACTTTTTGTCATACCATGAGTTGAAATCTTGCGAGGGAACTCTTTCTAGGGCGGAGTTTGGAACTTATAAGTGATTTTTCCCACTTTTAAAATCATTTGTTTTAAGATTCGTTCCTGAGAAAAAAACTCCAAACTTCGCACTGGAAAAAAAACTAGATTGTGAGAATTTACTTTTTTCGCACAAAATTCTGAAAAACTTGTACTAACCGTCACGAAAAACGTCGCTCGAGGAGGTGCAGATGCAGTTTTTGTTTTTATATTGCCTTCGTCGTCAATTTCGAAATGCTCCGAGAGTTCTGAATGGGAAAGTTGAATGGATGGATTTTTTAAAATCGATTATCAGAGCAAATCATACTGTACATTTGCCATTCATGTTCACTGAATATCAAGATTTTTTCACGAATCTCGCTTGCTAGAATTTCTTCAATAACTTTGTGATTTTTTACATTATGATTCATGTTCATGTACCTTATCTGAAAGACTTCGACTTTTCCATTTTTTATACTGATTTTCGGGTCTTGTTCAAAGCCCGTGCCGTCCTTCACATGGCGTGAAAAGCTTGTTGAAAGCTCAAGATTTGTGACAAAAGCCCCGACGGCACGGAAAATGCTCGACCGGAATCGGTGGGAAAACGTCACTCGAAGGATTGCTTTTCCTTGCCGCGACAAGAGCGATGAAGCTCCGCATGGCTTCGCAAGTTGAGTGGACAATGCGATGGGAGTCAACAAATATTATCCGCTCTCCTTGAATACATACCGACGAACAAATGGTACACGTCTGAGTTTGAAGTCAAGTGCTTTATGGTGATACGAGATATCGAGATATCTAGCTGATGAGAAGACTGTTATCAGAACGCTTTGAGTTTGCTGAACCCAGAGGAAAATACTTGACGGAAATCTTCTTGGCAAAAAAATAATTTTCTATTCTGTTGGCCAACTTCTAAGACATTGAAATAGTTTTTGATTTTGATTCGAAAGTCTCGATAGAAGCTTCAATGAAAAAAATTATACTTTATCATTCCTCATGTTCAAAAATTCCTA
Source organism: Caenorhabditis auriculariae (assembly GCA_904845305.1). NCBI lineage: Eukaryota > Metazoa > Nematoda > Chromadorea > Rhabditida > Rhabditidae > Caenorhabditis > Caenorhabditis auriculariae. The sequence continues at coordinate 1,851,827 of CAJGYM010000002.1, read as the reverse complement.
AAAGGTCATTTCGATTCGATATAGTTTTTCGTGAGTTCTACGGTCTCTTTTACAAAACTAGAAAGTTTGCAGGTGAAAACTGTCGGGAATGTTTTACCTTTATGAACAGAAAGGCCTAAACATTGTTTTTTTGCGGCAAAAAAAGGAGGTTTTTTTAAAGTTTTAGTTCAAACTAAAAAGAAAGATCATAACATTCAAGTCTTATCAGAATATTTTTTTTGATTGATTTCAGAGGAAAAAAATCTGTGAAATGACAAGTCCCCCAGATAGGTACATTATTTTTCGATTGCCCTTTTCTAAAGATGTCAAAACCCTTTTTTTTTTTTTGGAAAGCCGGCCCGGAATAGAGCGCTCTAGCGTGAAAAATGATCGCGATTGATGAGATCCCCCCTCGAAAAAGTTTCCGCCTTGAATGTCAGGACCTCCAGACAACGAGAAGATCAGCGGTGCGTTGAGGCGATCGCCATCTCGCGCCGAAATAGCCTCCGGTTTCAGCACGAGCAGCCCATCCTGCAACCAAGTTTTTTGATTCCAACATGACAAGCCTTTTGTGTGTTGAGAAGTAATAAAATTTCGAAAAAAAAACCTTTATGCTTTTCGCGGTGTAGTATTGATGCGCGAATTGAGGCGATAAATCGTTGACATCGACTACAGTCACGTGCAATGGGACGCGGCTTGAAAGGCTTGGCTCTCCTTGGTCTCGTGCCTCGATTTCCACGGAGAACGTTTTAATTTGCTCGAAGTCGATCCGATCCTGAATTATTGGTAAAAACAAAAGGCGCATAATTTTTCCAAGAGAAACTTATTTTTAACAATTGGAATAATCTATTGTGCCTCCTCTGCCTTTCTATCAAAATGTTCCACCTTGGTAACAAAAAATTCTACACCAGTTTTTCATTCACCGCTGAGTTTTAGATACAATAAGTAGCGAAGATGGGTAAGTATTTTTTGGTTTTTTGTTTATAACTTTGTTAAAAACGGTTGTTTCGATCTCAAACTTTTGAGAAGCAAATCGAAGAAGTTTGGAAGAAGATAAAATCCAAAGGCTATGCTACAAAGTATTAGATAATTTTTACATAATTTCTTCAATTGGAAGTCCTTTATACCGGTTCACTGGCTTTGTTAAATTTTTTTATTTGTTGATCGTATTTTTCGATTTTGTTGAATATTCGAAAAACGTTTGTTTCATTTTTGAATGGGTTCAAATAGTCATTTCAATAACATTATTTTACTTAATTTATTGAAATCTAAGGTTAAAATAATCTTTTTTTGACAGCGTTACGGACGAAAAAAACCGAATCAATACTCACTCATTTCCGCTACTGTAAATCTTTTCGCTCATTCGAAATCGTCACAAGACGGCTTTGAAAAATTCATGATAAATCTTTGAAAAAGGTCAAAGTAAGATGAGATGAACCACAAAGTTTTTTTCAGTGAACAGAAGAAATTTTTTCTTTTCCTTTCAATTTTCAGTGAAGTTGTACCACTCTTGTCGCAAGGGAGCGTCAAAACTTCAAAGTACTAACTTTGAGTAAAAGCAGTTTTTGTGAAAATGTTCTGGTTGGATTACTGATGAGTTTAAGTTAAATCTCACAGCTTTGATGACTTCTTTTTCTTTGTCTTCGTGAATATTTTCTTGAGCTCAAACTCAGCTCAAGCCTTTCAGCTCCATGAAGAATTGTAAAAACTCACTTTGACCACAATAACGGGTTTGAAGGGATCGGGAATGTCGAGCAGATGAGAGAAAGTTCCTTTCACAATCGAATACTGTACGAAGCTGTTGGGACCTGGCTGATCATTGTCGGTCGCTTCAAAGTCAGTGAAAACAATCGTTCCTGAAATATTTTTTCAGAGAGCTGATTTCAACGCTTACTTGTGACAAAAAATTCACAGAAAATCCAGAATTTATTACTTTTAATTGACGCACAGACCCTTAAATGGTATTGCGTCACAAGTCATTAGTCCAAACGTTACTGATTTTCTTCGTTTGTTAGAAGCCATTTGAGTTCCTATTAATGAGAAAAAAAACTCACCGATAGGTAACTCTTCTTTGATCGAAACAGAATATTCTGGTGAATCGAAAACTGGCGGATTGTCGTTGACATCTTTCACGGTCACGAAAACAGAAATGTTGAGCTATAATTTCAAAATTGTTTCTTAATCATGTAATTCGATTCATGTTTGACGACATACTTTCACAGCCCTCAAACGATTTTGATTCGAGCTAATATTAAACAAGGCGCTTTTCACGAAGTGCGAAAAGGCGCCTTCAAAATCCCTCGCGCAAATAACTTTCCAAGTCGTGTGGTTACGGTAGCCTTGTAGTTTCACGCACCTGACTGAAGTCGGCATCAGCGTTTGATGAGCGGCACTCGACGATTGCCTCGAACTTGCCGACGCCCTGAACTTTTTGCTTAGGTTTCCTTGAGTTCAGATAGCCATTGTCGGCTCGCGTGTGACCGCAATCGATGTACGCCTCATAAACCTTCGCGCGACTAGTGACAGCGCCAAATTTTGCTTTGTCAGACAGGGCAAAACAATTGGAACTTCAGAAAATTTACATAACATCAGAAAAAGATTTTTTGAAAAACCCCAACACCAAACTTTTGATTTCTTTTATTCTGGTACATTATCACACAGAGTGGAAGTTCAGGAATTTTATATGAGTACAAGACAACAACTTGACTGATTAAAAAAAAACTTGCAGAAGGGTACGCAAGTAATGTGTTTTGGAGCGAATACATGTATAACCAAGAAATTAAGACCCATAGACGTATGTACATCTCACAACATTTAGCCCATGCTCGCAAAGGCAGAATTTTTTTTGTTTTATAAAGCTGAAAAATTTCGAGGAAAAACTTGAATGTTCACTCTTTTTGATTGAAAAATTCCATCTTTTTTTGTAACATATTTCTGTAAATTTCAAAAAAATTTCTTTTTTTGTTGCATTATCAAAGTGAACTTTGAGTTAAAAAAAGTTTTTTTCTGATAACTCAAGATGAATAAAGAAATAAAAAAACAAAAGTGGAATTTAGGTTTGACCGCAACATGAAAAATCCACTCCGAAAGGTTGGAATAATGGCAATTAGCGTTCCGGTTGCATATTCGTTCAAAAAAGGTGAAAGTAATTTGTTTTCGGATCGACATCCATTGAACCCCAACTTTCCCTCAAATGAATCTACTCTTCTGCCATCCCCAGGTTGTGCGTCTCATAATTCTTTGTGTGACCGCCAACTAGCGCGCAGACGCTTGATTAGTTTCCTTAGCAAGTCTATTTAGGTGAACATCTTGGCTTGAATGAAAGCAAGATTCTGCAATAATTGCAAAGTATGAAACATTGAGTATGAAAGTATCGTTCTCAATCTTCAGATTTGGAACGCCTAGATGTTCATGGAAAAGCAGTGATCGTCGGAAACGCTCGAAAGTCGTCTACTACTATCAAAAGAGAGACGAGAGGCTCTACGCGTCGTCTACGCTTGATCAACAACAGTTTCGCAAACCGACAAACAACTCTTCAATAATTCCATGATTCAGCAGAGTACCTTCTCTGAAGACTGAATAAAAGTTTCAAAGTTTCAAAGATGTTCGTGCTGGCATAATTTTTGTTCATAATTTCAATGGTCAACTGGCTCTATGAACTTCTAAACAATGTGAAAAGCAGCCATGACTTCAATAAAAACGTTTTTTGATTGCCTGTGGAAAAGTCAAAAATATTTCTAAAGATATACATTTGATGTCCATCGATTACCCACAAGAAAATTTCCTTATAAGGTTGATTGATTTTTCTTTTTTTTAGAACGAAAAACTCTCATATTTTCTGTTTGAATGATAACTAAAATTCAATTTCTGCTTTTAGCTCTTCGGTTTTATAGTTCTGATCATTTTCGATTTTTGGTTAGAACTTTGATTAATAAGTTATGCCCGTCTTGCGATTTCCACTCACGCTTCTAGCAGTCCTTGACAATTTCTGGTGATTTTCAAACCCTTGCCTCTTTCCAATTTAGGTATCATTCCATTAGCAGCAGTGACGAGGCCTGCTGACGCGCTTTTGTTTTACAAGCGACAGCACTTAGAGCCTGGCTGGTCAACAAGGAAACCCTCGCTGAGTCGCGCACACACGGTCCGACCCACACTTGAGTTGACAATTTGTCCACTCTCTCCGATTTCATGATCACGAACTTTTGGGTTGAGCTTATATCTTTTGCTAATCGATGGCAAAAAGATAAGATTTGAGAGATTACAAAAAAAGTCAATTTTACGGTAGAGAGAAGTGGGAGAAAAAAAAGAGTTAGGAAAAACTTTAAAAATAGACAGAAAATATAAGATTCAGGAAACGGCAGACCAATTTTTTTCATACATCTTGACTTATGAATTTTCACAGAAATTTTGAGAATTCGAAAGATTTTTGAACAGCTTCGCAAAATTAAGAAGTCTAATGACTTTGAAAAAAACTTGCAGATCAACATCGACATCTGGCATTTTTGTAACAACGCGCAGTTAAAAAAAATCCAACTCACTTCATCTCTATCCAACGTTTTTTTCAAAACCAGGTCTTTGGTGCCGGGGGCTATTTCCACCAAGTCGGCCCCTTTGATGACCGCAAGCTCGAGTTCCGACTTAGCTTTGCTATCTTCCTCGTCATCTTGGATTGGCAACTTCCCGATGACACTCCCTGTAAATGTCCTCATCTCTTCTTTGACAAAAAATGTTATCGGAAAACTCGGTTGTGGATCTAAACTGTCGCATCTGGCTGGCATTTTTTTGCCTCTACTTGAATGGTTTGAGCGTGCGCCATGTGAAAGGAAACGAAGAACAGGACCCGCCACGAGTTGACTCGTTGGGAACCGAAAATTCTCCGGAATCGCAGCCAATCGGCCCCCATTTGCCAACTACAAAGCCTCCGCCCGAATTCCCAAAAAAGTAAGGAATTTCTCAGATCTTTCGGAACATCCCTGGTTACAAGGTAGAAAAATTCCAAACATTCCTTTTTTTGCGGGAAATACCAAAACTTTATATTCATCTAGCACACATTTTTTTTTCTCAAGAAGTATACAAGGTTTCCACGATGCAAAGGCAAATTGGGCATTTATCTACAGTCAGAGCAAATCGACTTATCCTTGCTGCCAAATTCGTTGAATACGCGCCAGATAACCGAATTGGCCCACGGTCGAATGCACGCAGTTATGTCACTAATTGTCAACCTTGGTGTTCTTCTTGCGAGAATGAGTCACAATTTGTTGTGATGAAGAGAGACTCAATCATATTTAAAAAAATAAAATTGGTTTTGTGCCAGTTTCAATCAGTGTACTTTTGAAAATTCAAAGTTTTTTACGATTGAAACAAAAAATCCAAATCAAACCATCAAAAAAAAATATTTGTATTCATTTTGAAAACAGGAAGAAAGAATTTTCATAATCAGGTTTAGATTTTCGAAAACTTCTCATGATGAGCTCAAAATTCAGAGTTCAACTCACAAACTCGCCAAAAAGCAAATATTACTGCCGTTTCTAGTTTAGGTTACATTGATATAAACGTATCCAGAGTAAGTTTTCAAAATAAGGTCTAAATAATTGTGACAAACGGGAAAAAAAAAATAGGAAAATGAGAAAACTTTAGAGGATAAAAAAAAATGAAAAAAAATCCAAATTGGCCGACCTGTTTTGAGATTTTCGAAGGCTGACAGATAAACGGAGCTCATGCCGTTCTCCAGTAGACATCCATGACTCCCCCAAACGAGGAAATACAGCAGCAAGACCTCCCGCATAGAAAATTATGACAGGATATCAACAACAGTCCTGCAATTGATCAGAGTCCGGCCTGAAGCCGACGGATAAGCAGGGAAAAAACGAGCGAATGGCACTTGAGCGGCGGCGATTTGCCGATTGGCGGTCTTGCCGGACAGCGTTTGCCGATGCGCCCCCACGAGTGGACTTGCCAAGCTCGCCGACCGCACCTTTAACATGGTGATTGGTAAAAAAGATATTTAAAATAACAAAGTACGACTTTTGAAATAAGTTAATGTCGGACAACAACTTAGGAAATTGAAAAGTAACAACGGAAGATTTCGCATTTAAAAGTATATGTACAAAAATTTCATGTCAATCAGAGAAAGACTCGCTTAGAATTAGGGGATCTTTTTTTCAAACTTGAGAAACAATGAAAAAGATCGTTCTGAAAAATAGAGGAAGAAACTTACTTTTTCAGTTAAGAATTCTTCATGGAAAAAACTTCAAAAAAATCATAATAAAATGGGCTAACAAAAAAATGTTCCTGAAGTTTTAATTTTATAATTGAAAAAAAGATTTCAAGAAAAAAAAAAAAACATTTTTTTATGAAAAAAACTTGTACGTTTTAACATACTTTTTTTCTTAAAGTTCCCTAACATCATGATGAAAAAAATAAACAGTATTTCTCTATTCGAAGTTTATCACGAAACGGTTAGCCTCAAAGGGAAGGAAATCTCACGCAAAGGCGAGCTCCGCCTTTTTACCGAACAGCGTGTATGGTGGAGGCGTGACTGAAGAGGCAGAGTCGACGAACCCATTCCGGTTCCTGGACCGAGGGCTTCGCGTCCTTACAAGCCGACTGCGAAATGAGCTGCCATTGAGCTAATGAAATCCACAATATACATATGAGTGGCCACTCGGCTCGAGGGCCTTCGAGCCACTCTAATAAGGTAATAACAATGTTGCCTAATTCGATCAACTTTGAGGCCAGGGACCACTCGAACGCGTGTTAAATTCTGTTTGCGTTAGGAAACTTAATTTTAAACACGTTTGGAGAGGAGAATGAAGGATTTCTACAGAGTTGCGCAGATAAATGCTCCTAATTTCATGCACTGAAATCGTCGCAGTTCAAAATGGATAATCCACTCAAATGGTCCAGAGAATCACGTTTTTTTTTTTAACTTTTTCTGTTTTACTCACATTTCACCGGTCAAAGTACCTCACCTTCAGAAAAAAGTCTGGAAAAGTGGAGATGAGAAAATAAAAACTATTGAGTTATTTTTGTTGCCAATTGAACGGGCTAGAAACTGTTTCAGATAATGACGCCAACTCAGGGTAACCGCTTTTCGATCACGAAAAGATCAAATTTTATAGTATTGAGCAAATTAATGGTACTCAAGGTATCCACAAAAATTTAAAAAAACGATTACTTTTGAAAAATAGTTGCAACTCAAAAAAGAGGTTTTTCTCAACGTCTTGCATCCATTACTACACAGAAGACTATTTCAATGAAAACTGGTCAAACGAAAAAAAAAGTTAAGAAATTTCTTTAGTTACGACATAAGTGAGAAAATTCTTTTCTAGAAAGAGGCGCAAAAAATCCGAGGAGAATCGGAGCCCAAAAAAGGCAAAAGTGTGTGTCGAGCTATCGAAAAAGGCTTGCCCAGACCGATTCGAAGCTGCGAGAACACAACAAGCGTAGCTTATCTCTCGCCCAAGTGGTCCTCATGTCCATCCGCCTGTACGCACGGATAGCGTCTTTCAGACGATTACACATCAAAAAAGCCGAGAATTTCAACCGAACTCTAAGAAAAAAAGAAATTCAACTTTTTTGTACTCTTCAAAAGTGGTCCGTTTGAGAGTTGCGTTGAGTGGGAACAAATAAATAATTCACAGCAGGCTATACTTGTTTTGAACCTCGGGAAACATAAAAAAAGCTTGAAAAAAAGCGTATTGAAAAAAAGCTTAAAAGAAAAAAAGACATTAAAAAAATTATTTATACTTTGCAAGTTTAGCTTATGTGCTGAAGCTTTAAACTCCGAGTGAGATTTATTTTAATGTTCTCAAAAAAAAAAATGAATTATGAAAACTGATTTGGGGGTGATTTCAAGATTTCACTTGAACCATTCAAAAACTTTGAAATATAATGGAAAAAAAGCTGTTATAAAACGGAGTTAAGATTCTCAAATTTGAGACTGTAGAACAAGCTCGTTGAAGTTAATAACTTTTATAAAGAAGTATTGTGACTGGGAACTATTCGTTCTTTAGAAATACAGCTTGAAAGTTTGAAGTTTTAGATAAAGTGTGTCAAAAAGCCTTTTCTCACAAAATAATTTCAACTAGACTTCTTCTTATAGAATAATTTCTTTAAAGACCATATTGTCCTTCAAACTTGAAGCAGTCGGAATTTTCGAGAAAGATTTTTCGAGGACCAAAATTGAAGTTTAGAAGCAAAAAAAGTTTTTGATCCGAGGACGAAAACAATAGCTGAGAAGGAAAGTTAAGGAAACGATCGGAAAGGCCGACGGCTGTCTTGTATGTCAGCCGGGACTTCGCGCGTACTGTGCTGCTGCTGCACCGTTTTTGTGGTCCGAGTTCTGACAAACAGAGGAGCGCCGATTGTGAGGTGGACGGTAAGGGGACACCTTGGCAGACCGCTCCTCCGCCACTGTTGACTTGCTGCCAATTACGAGGACCCTTCGTTCTTGACCTCAAACTTCAAATGATCTGGGCCGTTATGATGTGGGAAACTGATTTCTGCAGATCTGCCTTCGAGAATCTCATTTTCGAAGTTCAACAAGGATCCGAAAACTTTCCTACCCACATGAAAGCTGGAGTGTGTCTGACAAGGGCGATCATTTCGCCTTACACTTAAAACTTCCCAAGGAATTGCCAGTACTTCAAACGATGTTCTAGCAAACATTCCAAAAAAACTCCCAACCACAAAGTAAAATGACATCCTTGTGGAGTTCATTTTGCAAAAATGGTTTGAACTTTTGTGATAAATGGTTCTAGGGAAAAACATTCAAAAAAACCATTAGCCAGGTGTCAAAATACATACTCAAAAAAATATTGATATTTAAAAAGTGAGTAAGACTATTAGGCAAATTTTTATTCATTTTAATTTTTCCTCATTCTATTTTTTTAAAGGTCTTTACGTTTTGCTGGTGTTGAAATTACTTTTTTTCTACATTTCCATTTGAAAACTCCTCGAATAATCGAATTCTTTGCAGCTGAACAACTTTTCGAAAATGATAGGCAACAGAGGCTCAATCACATCGATAGCAGAATAGATGAAATTTGAAATATCTTGAAAGCATAACGCAAATTCATAAAATACAGGAAAAATGGTAGAGTACTGACCGAAGAAGAAGCCCTTTTCATTTTGTCAGAGGAACATGATGTTATTTGACAAATCAACATGGAAGCTCGGATGACTCCACACTGACTCCAGACTCTTTGAAAATTTGATCCTCTCATCAAAACGTTGTAATTACATGTTGCGTATCCAATTTTCGCAAACTCTCACAATCTGAAACTTTCGAATGTTTTCGTTTGGAGCTTTGAGAAACGACATTTTTATAAAACATCGGAAATGGCGCGCTGATATTGCGATAGAGAGATCTCCCATTGCGATAAAACTTTCTTACAAAAAAAAAACTGCCCATCATTATTACGTTCTACCGCACTGAAATGTACTGCTTTTCGAAGATCTCTTCGTTTTTTTGTCATTTATTGAAAACGGTTAATTATTCTTAGTTTTTTTTTTTACGAGTTCATCGTTTCAGATTTCGTCGGTTAGAAGAGAGAGAAGAAGTGATGAATTGGAAAATTCTCCTCTTGAGGAAGTTCAAAAAAAGGTTTGTAATTTATTTCGATTCCAGGCAATTTTTATGATTTCTGAAGGTAAACTCAAAGCGTCGGCTGAGTAAATCTCGCGGTCGACCCTTACGTCCGGATGAAGCTGAAATCGACGAAGAATATTATTCCGAATAAAAATCTTTTCGATCAAGTCTCTTTTTATTTTCGAACGTTTCAAATATATATTTGAGATAATGTTTGAACTTTGATTTTTTGAAAGTTAAAAAAAAAATGAATTTTTACGTGTCAGAGAAAAGTCGTATTTCTCAACAACTTGTATGTTTAAAAAAACTGGTTGAATTTTCAACCTGCGATTGGTGATTTTCTCTAATTCTGAAGTTTGAAAAAAGTCTGCTCTGCCAGTTGAATTTTTTAATTTCAGTGTTTTTTTACATTTTTTTACACATTTTGGCAATCTTCGTATTCAGTACAAAAATGCGATAATTTTTTTGCCAGTTTCCGTGCTCCCAAACACTGTTACCAAAAAAACTTCGATTTCTCTTTTTACATTTTTTTCAGCAAGGGTTGAAGCTTTTTTTCGGTTATTTTTTTCAAAGTGGAACGTAGAAAAATATATTCTACTGAGGTTTTTAATACAGAAAACCTAATGAAACACATAAATTTCGAACGAAACATTTTTTTAAGATCCATGAAAGGAGAATATTTCTTTCACCAATGGGCCAATTAGAAATGATTGTTGCATCAAAGCTTCGAATTATTCCTATACTTCGATACAAAACGAAGCAACTGACATGAAACTCATAATGAAAAACCTCATCATTTTCTTAATATAATTCGTGAAAGTCGAATAACTTTGGAAATAAAATAACAAAAGCAAAAAGGGTTCTGAAGCAAATGAGCCTACGGTAGCGCGCACGCAGCTGTGCGATCATCATCTTTTCCATTCGGCATCATTCCGAGCATTCAAAAAATGACGCTTCCCTCAGCCTTTTTTGTCTCCTTTCAATCGAATCCTGTTATTTGTTTGCAATTTGTTGCCTTTTTATGATGAATGAAAATCTGTAACTGATGTTCTTTTAGCTGAATTATGAGATTAATTACACTGCTTTCTAGAAAGTTAATTGCTCAATGTATTTCCTTCTTAAGCCTTTTTTTCCTTTTCTTTATCATTTTTTTTGTAGAAAATGAATCGTATGATGCTCAACATCTGGCGCAACCGCCCCGGCGGACCAAGTAACTCAAGTAAGTGGATTGACGCCGAAGACGAGAAAAAAATTTGAATTACTTTTTTTGAATTTGTTTTGAAGAATCCTGAATATATCCAAACAAAGTTAATCCGCTCGAAACTTCTTTCAAAACGTCTACGGTTTATTTTTTATTTTTTCGAAAAATCTGCCACTTATCCAAAAACAAATGGAAGCTGGAAAATCTGCCAAAATTTATATTTATGTTTGAATCAAGTGCAAATGGAAACATTTGATTGTAAAAAACAGTTATCCGTCGTAATGTTTTTTTGCCTTTGAAACTTTATCATATAAAAAAATAATAATTTTAATGAAAGTACCAAAAAAACTAAAAATAAATAGAGATCTTCTTTGGATTACAATTCAGAAATTTTTTTCTACAAGTGTCAAATTCAATCTACAGTTATTCCAACTAGCAATTGAAAACAATATTTTGACAAAACGGAGTTTTTTCAGGCGCATTTATGCGTGTTTTGGAATCTCCTCGCTACAGCTACGAACAGAAACAGATGGTCGTCGAGGCTTTCAACGAATGGGACATTCTGAACAATACTTGGTTTGAGGTAAAGAATAATATACTGCCCCAATCAAATTCAACAACAATCTTTAAGGTGGCCGACTCGTTGCCTGCGATCGAGGACCTTTTCGAAGACAAAAAGTTTGCAGCTCGCAACGCAGCCGCTCTTCTTGCTTCCAAGGTTTATTCTGACATTTATCAAAACTATAAAACTTTTTACAGGTATATTTCTGCCTTGAGCAATACGAAAAAGCTATGGATTGGGCTTTGCACGCTGACGAAGAATTCTGTCTCAACCCCAAGCCTCCTCTTCCTGTCATTGGCAACAAAGACGAGGAGGTTTTTTTTTCTTTCTTTTTTTTTTCAAACCCTTTCATGATTTTCAGTACGTGAACAAAATGGTGGAAGAGGCTTTGGATAGCTACAAAGCTCTCCATGCAAATGGCGAGGAGAACGAACCGGATCAGCGACTGGCCAAGTTCATCAACCGCATTTTCGATCGTCATATTCAAAGCGTAAGAGTTTTTCCCCTCAAATTACGGTTCTTTTTGAAACTAAATTCTTGTAGAAGCAAAAAAAAATTGACCAATCAAGAGATGAAAGTGACAACACTGCGATACATAAGTTTTGTTGCAGGAAAGATACAAATTTATAGGAAAGAAGTTTTCAGCCTCAAGCTTTGTGATACGCGTACTTTCAAAAAAACTTTTTTTCTTGTTTTTTTCAATTTTTGTTAAAATGTGTAAAAATGCACGATTTTTTTAATGAATGGGGCTTATTTGTGCCTTCTAAAAAAGTTCTCAAACGAACTTCATTTCTCAATAAGATTATTCAGGGCCAACTTAACTACGTTTTGGCGCTTGCTATTGAGACTAAACGCCTTGATAAAATCGAAGCGGCTATTACGGCGAGCTCGGATCCTGCGGGTGAGAAACTTATTTCTTTAACCTTTCATATGAAGTTCATTTTCAGCGATGATGCACGTGACCATGACCACAGTTGTCGAGGGTTTGTTCAATCCAACTTTCCGCTCTCACGTGCTCTTCCTCTTGGTCATTCTGTACCAAAAACGCTTTGCCACTCCGGATTACTTGTCCATCATCCACGTCTATTGTATTTTCCCGAAAAATTTTTATTTTTCATTTTCAGTGCTTCATTCGTCTCAACCAACCGAGAGATTGTGCTGATCTTCTCTTGAAGCTTGCTGAGGATCCGGTAACTCCACTCTTCCTCTGAAGGAATTCATTTTTTTTTTGAAGGAGACTGAGCTTCTGGCTTATCAGATTGCCTTCGACCTTCATGAAAACGCAAGTCATCATTTCAACACGGTTGTTCTGGATAGACTGACGCCTAGCGATCCTTGGGAGGCAAATGAAAGTATTGCTCCAAAACTGGAGCCTGAAGAACCGACAAATCTCTCGTCGCCCCATAGCGGTTCGTATTTTCATATTTCAAAAAATCAAATAACTTTTACAAAGTTTGGCGAGAAACCGAAAAGACCTAAAAAATAACTGAGAACTTATCATGTTGAAACGAATAATCTGAGTATTCTCTCAGATTCCTCGGTATTTGAATACATATTTGCAGAAGACTCGGACGCGATCGACGAGTCAGTCCCAAACGTGGAAGTCGACGAAAAAAAACCAGAGGTGCTGGAAAAGTCGGAGGCCGCCGGAAACCAAGGCAACGTGGCGAGTTTTGGCAAAGTACACGACATTCTCACTCTGTGGGAAACCGTAAGTGCGGCATGCACGTAGAAGTTTAACATAGTGGCGTTGGACTATTAAAGTGTGTTTTTCTGAATATTAACAATTCACAGTAACTGTTCTAAACTATCAGCGAGACTTTCAGACAAATTGAGATTTACTGAGTGCAAATATTTTTTCACTTGAAATAGAAAAATTGCAGGCTTGACCCTTGTTTCGCTCTAAAATTTTACTGTGAGCCAGTCAGCCAGAATGCCGATAAAATTTTGCAGAATGGAAATTATAGATTTTGCCGCAGAGATTTCCAAAAAAGAAAGTCAAGATTTCGGAATTCTAATTGAAACACATAAGAAATGTTTCTCAAAAAAACTTTTCTCCTTCAAAAAAATAATAATTGAAACCATTGTTTTTTTCAACCTGTCTTTAAAATGCAGTGTCGATTTTTTACAAAAAAAAAGTTTGATGGACTAATTACAGACTGCTCCTCTCGTTCGTATCCGTTCAATCATTTCGGGCTTGGAAACAACCCGCAACCACATGCATTTCCTCATCAAGAACAATCACACGGATATGCTCATTCTCAAGGTAAAAACCGTTTTTTTCTTCGATGTGAGGAATCAGTGAGAAAAACATTTAAGATCAAGACCACTACTGAAAATATAAGCTTTGAAACATTTTTTTAATTCAAATTATTGATAACCGCGCAGACATTTATGCTCATAAAGAACACAAATAATTAGAATCAACTTTTTTTCCTGCCTTTTTTTCATTACCGAAATGATCTTTTGAGCCTGACCAACACTGGAAAAACTTGGAGTTAACTTAAAGTTACGATGAAATCGATACTCCGGTAATAGTGATAATTGAAAAAAAGTGGCATACCATAGAAAATGAATTTTGAACGAGCAGCCACTATGAAACAGCTTGAGCTCAACATTAAAAAAATTAAGCTTATTAAAAGAAAATTTCTAAATAACGTGTTCAACGATTTTTATTCATGGAAGATACATTTTTGAACGATTCAATTTATATACAAACCTCAAATGTTTTTGTTTACCCCAACACTTGTATGAGTGTTTTTCTACTTTTGTAAAAAGAACAACTTGCAGGAGATGAAAGACTCTGTCCGAACGGCAACTTCTCACAATGCCACGCTCATCGCTAATGGCTTGATGCACTTGGGAACAACGTGCGACGACTTCTTGAGGTACATTTATCGTCCTGTCAAACCAAAATTGAGAGTGACGCAAACTTTCAGAGACAACTTGGACTGGATCAGCAAAGCGACGAACTGGAACAAGTTCAACGCAGTAGCTTCTTTGGGTCTTATTCATAGAGGCCATGAAGAGTCGGCCAAAAAATTGCTCGATCCCTACCTTCCCAAGTCGACCGAAGGATCGGATTTGTACGGATATAAAGAAGGAGGAGCTTTGTTTGCCTACGGTGTGTTTTCATGTCTTTGGGTGTACGTGAAGGTGAGGAGATTGGAGATTTGCAGATACGTGCGACCTTCAATAGGCTACTCGGAGTGAAAAATTGCATGGGATATTCAGAAAAAAAGCATTTTTCATTAAAATAGGTCTAAAAAAACATAGTTCAAAAAGATCGGACTCTAATCTTGAGAGTATCAAATAGAAAATTTTGAAATGAATCTAGTTTTTGGAAGTTTTCAAAAATTTAGGTTCAAAAAGGTCACAAATATTCAGTGATGATAGGAAGATTTTAATCAGCTGAAAAACCGGACTATCCACTTTTTACAGGTTTGATGCATGCAAACCGCGTCGTCGACGACGTCATTCAGTACCTGAAAGGACACATTTCTCATGGAATGACCGCTCCTATTCGCCATGGAGCCTGTCTCGGTCTTGGAGTTGCTGCCATGCAAACTCACAACTACGATGTACATTTTTGTATGAAAATATATCAAAGAAATGGAAAAAACGACACAACAATTTACGAAACTAATGAATATCCACTTTCTCAAATTGCCCAAAAAGCATGCTGGAACAGTCAAAACTTCCAGTTTGATTAATGGAAGAAGCTAGGCAAATCATCAACTTCAAAAATTTTCTCTGTTGGCAGCTTCAATTGAAGTTACCATAACTGAAAATTGAAAAGTTCAAGTTTTGA
The DNA here is from genome assembly GCA_904845305.1 of Caenorhabditis auriculariae. Taxonomy (NCBI): domain Eukaryota; kingdom Metazoa; phylum Nematoda; class Chromadorea; order Rhabditida; family Rhabditidae; genus Caenorhabditis; species Caenorhabditis auriculariae. Next base: position 1,836,682 of record CAJGYM010000002.1, on the reverse strand, counting down.
ACTCTCAGCTTACTGGAGAACTTTCGGTTTGTGAAAAGTGAAGGTTGGGAAAAGTTCTAAGACTGTTTTAGAAAAATTATTGTTTATACGAGAAAATGTCAGTCGTCCGCGTTTTTCAGGCTTACACGGTTCTTCATGACGCTCTCCGTCAAGACGAAACGATCACCGGAGAAGCAGCCGGAGTGGCGATGGGTCTGGTCATGGCTGGAAGCCTGAATGACCGTCTCTGCCGCGAAATGTACCGCACCATTGATGAGACCCGCCACGACAAAATTCAGCGCGGTCTACGTACCGGTGTTGCACTTCTGGCTGCTGGTAAGCTCATCAAGATTTAGAAAAGTTAGCAAAGTTTTGTTTATTATCGAGCCCAAGATCGCAACGGAACCAAAATCGTTGGTCGTTTCAAAGACCCATTGATCTTTGAGCGGTTAAAAGTTTGTGCTGCTCTTGAAAAGTGAGAACAAACAGTTGGAAGCTCGAAATGAACTTTTGTAACTTCGATAAAAAAAACATTCGCCAAAACAATTTCAAGGTTTTCAAAACACAATTCCGCTAGTATTATGAAAATCTTCCAGTTATTACTTTTTCGATTGAGAAGAAGTACGTTTTTCTATGCCGGAACACAACATGTTGAACAATAAACCCTGCCTATTTATTAATTATTCCCCGGAGAATGCAAAGTCATACTTCAACAAAGCAAAAAAGGAGGCAGCCTTCTTTTTTGAGCTTCGGACAAAAAATTAGCCCAAGTTTTGAAACTAAAACTGAACAAAGCGCATGATGCTTATTTTCCATAAAATAAAAAAAAATTGTACTCGCAAGTTTTTTATATTCCGACTTATGAAAATTTTTTTTCGAGCCAGAAATTTTTTTTTCCATTTTTTTTGGTTTATATGGACTTGCCCGACACCACTTTTTTTGCTTATTAAAACAGAAATAAAAAAATTTTTTTTAAAATTTTGCTTTAAAAAAAAAGTTGCTCCTTCTTAGTGCTGTGTGAATTGTCCGAAGTAAACCAAAACAAGTAAGCACGAAAATGGTTTCTTTTATTTTATAAAAGGCTTCCTTCTCAAGCCTTCCAAACTGAACATTTATGTTATATTCAAACTTCAAGATGAATCAATCAATTAATCTTATTTTTGGTATGACGCTCGAATGTTCCTGGATTAGAACCTCCGGTCAACCACAGAAATTTCAAAAATCATATCTTTTGAAAAAAACTGTCAGTTATACCTTAATTTCTAGTCCGTCAGAGATTTTTCATGAGTTTTCAGAAGAAGCTGAAAAAATGTGAATATTCTGGTTTGCAGGCCGACAAGACGACTGCGAGCCGTACGTCGCCGATCTGATCAACGCCAAGAGAAATCCGGTGCTTCGTGGGGCCGGAGTCAACATGTTGGCGATGGCCTACGTCGGCACTGGAAATCCCTCTGTCGTGGCTCGGCTTCTCGACAAGGTGAATCCTGGATGCCCGTCGAAGCGAAGACAACGCAACATTTTGTTTACTCTCACGCAAAATTGCATCCGATGAAAAAACTCAGCTATTTTTGACATTCAATTAACTTTAATTATCTGGGAACGTATTTTTTTCGAGTTGGTCCAATGATCGTATTGGTCAAATTTCAAATATGAGCTTTTCTTGGATGACTGAAACGTTCCTAGGTCTAATACTTTTACTCAACACGTTCAGCATTTTGAAACCTTTTAAAATTTTTTTTAAAATTATTTTTCAGACTACTGATCTCTTAAAAATGTTTTTCTAATGTCTGTATCAACTGTTTCAAACATTTCAGCACATCAATAGGATAAAACCAACATATCAAAAATATTACTAGCCTAGGAAGTGTGGAAAAAAATCGAGTTGTAAATAGGGGTTTGAAAGGACCATGGACGTAGCTGTGAAAACGGAAAAAAAAACAATTTTCTGAGTGAAAGAGTTTTAAAAAAAAACATCAAAAATAAGAAATTAAAAAAAAACCATATATAGTTTCTCACACAAATTTCAGACTTGCAAGCCACGTTGAAAAATACTCTTGAAATCTTGACAAATATTGTTGCAGTATTCATGACATTTTTTTAAATTGGGCTTCTTTTTAATTTATTTTGAAAACCCATCAGATGACTATCAAACTTTAGAAGTAGTATAAACCAGACCTTTCTTTTTATACCTTTTTTAGTTAAAAGAAAAGTTGAACAAAAGCGATCTGAAATGGAGCATTTTACAGGTTGCGACCGACCCTAATAACGATGTGAAGCGTTTTGCCGCGACGGCCCTCGGATTTGTCTTGTGCAAGTAAGTTCCTTTCTGATTTCTTACAGCCTAAACTCTAGGGTCTGCGATTTTATGCGTTTTCCTCAACTGTTGCCTCCTAACCTATGTAAATTCTATTTCGCGTGCATGAAGTTTCGCGAAAAAAGTCATGTCGTCGAAAGTGGCGCTTTTTTTTGAAGATGTACTCTCAAAAATGCTTTTTGAACGCTTGTAATAACTTTTCGGCGTTCCACTGAAATGTGCAAATGATCGATGTGGAACTCATGAAAATTTCGTAGTAGCATACTTTCACTCTTTCCTCTATTTCTAAGTCTTCCTCTACCTTTCTCTATCTATCTCCGTCTATTTTTCTCTCTTATCTGTCTCTCTATGGACCTCTTTTCATATAAACGGATTGAGAGAGCTCCTCGTAAGCTATCTTTGTCACCTAATTAATGACATTTTATTCGCGCGCAAAAATAGAATCCGCTTGCGTAAAAGATGTTTGTGCTACAGAAAATCTGTGCCCTTGTTTCTCAATCACACTTTTCATTGTGAAAAGTTCAGTGGTTAATTGATGTCGTCCAATTAACCACTGAGTGAATAACTGAAAGAAAATTAACGCAGTGTGACAATTAGGGTAAAGTTCGAAGAGAGCGCATGTTCTCAGAGAGAATTTTCGGAGTTGATTCATTTTATTATTTGCTAGTGTTACATCCAAAATTGTTTGACATTCCCTCTCCTTCGCCAATTAGACGAGGGCACTGTTTTGGCATCATATTTTTGCTCTTTGTTGCCCCTAAGCCTTAAAGTAAAGCAACTTGACACCTAGGCCTCTCGTATTTCTCATTTGCACCTCTTTCATCCTGAAATTAGTGCATGGAAAATTTCATCCCGCAAAACTAGAAAAAAAAATGGAATTTTATCCCAAACACAGCTGTGATAATGATAAAATGGAACGAGAAAAGGAAAGAAAAAGATTGTGCTATCGAATGATAGGAAATACATACACCGTTTTGCGGAGTTTCTATTTTACACGTAATCAAGGGAGATAAACGAGTCTTGGATATATCTGTGCCGGAAAGCACACCGGCAATTATAAGGCTTACCAACCAGAAGAATTTACAACTAACTTGACGGCGAAAAAAATATAATCAACCAGTGAATTGAAGTGCTAAATACAAATCAAATGGACAGTCCTCAATTCAATGAGACTAAGTTTCGAACGAGTTAGTTATGAGGGTAGAAGAGCTATGTTTCAAAAATTTACAAAACAGTAGAAAGTGACAAGTTTCATTTAAGTGCACGATAATCATCACAGAAATGTTTCTTTCATGGTGCCGAAAGTCGAAGAGAACAAAGTCAAATGTCTGGGACAGCTGGTACTGGAAGAAGTCATGGCATCGTCAGAATCGCAAGATAAAATTGCATCGGCACGTTGACAATCAACACAAGATAGAGATTTGACCGGTGCCGATGAAGAGGAAGCAGAAGAACCAGAGTAGTTAGATACATGGACTGAAGGGGACATGAGAGAACTCGACTTGCGGATGTTGAGCGTCCTGTGAGCACCTGAGGACTGTGGCAGCAGAGGTCGATACTCCTCATCGCTCGTTTCTTCGGTCGTCGCGCGAGATGCATTCTGATGAACTCCCCGTGGCAAATTCGGCAACGACGTCTGAAATGTTTTCCAACTTTGAAACCGCTTATTAACTTCAGCAAAAACAGGGAAATTTCTACGTTTGTCAAACTTTCGGTTCAAAAAAAGAATAATTCCTGCTTAGGGAAGTTTCATATGAGCACGTGAAATGCTGACTTCTCACAAATTACTGCCTTTGAAAATTGTTTTTAGAAGCACTTTACGGTGAATAGAAAGAAATCATCATGCGCTCCAATGAAAACAAAAAAATAAGGCAAAAAGTTGTGTCGAGAGGAAATGGATCAAATAGGAGCTTAATGAGAGCCCAGTTGATCACTGAGCGGCGCCGCTAAATCGAGGTAAAAAGTCTAGAAGTGCCTCAGGAAATGACAAGCCAGCCTACGATGGAGTAGGATGAGAATGGCAAGAATAGAGAGAGAAAATGATGAAAAGCATAAAGACCTACCTTTTTGCTGGTGCCATCGTCAGTGCTCTCAGTGCGGCGACAACGATCGCTGCCCTGCCGGATGCTTCTCGAGTCGTCACGCCGCATTACGGAAGTTGCTCGGTCGTGGTTAGACCTGCAATTCTTCATGATTGACGTGATTGTTGTCCTGGCTGGTTTCTGCCCTCTTAAAAAGGATTACAGGATCACTTGTAGTTGGAAACTTTTTAGGCTCAATTATGATTGAATTAATTACAAACAAACTACTAGCAATGCTTCTGAGCGTGTGAGAAACGATTAAATGGCGTCGGACCAATCAAAATTTGTGTGCTCGTTAACGAAAGGGCGGCAGCCTTAAAACCCACACCCTCCCGTTCTCAGTGGGGGTAATTATGAAAACATGTTCATCGAATTTTCGTGCTGAAGGAGGTGCCTCTGGCACATATATTGTTACATATTACAGCGTGGAACGGGGAGTTTTCTGCTGGGAAACGAAATATGATCTGAGCTTTGTATGATACGCGTTGATGCGGCAAAGTTTACGCGTGCAGCTTTTTTGTCCTGCTCGGACCGATAATAGAGCAATTAGAGAATGAAGCAGAGCACTTTGCCTTCTTTTTTCGCCACTTCGCTGGCATCAGTTGGCGACTAAATGCATGAGATGGTCGGCAATGACCCTGTCGTCATAAAAGTCATCAATCACCGAAAAATGAAGGAAATGCGCCTGGGCTTTAAGCTTCAAAACACATAATGCTCTAAATTCGGTGCCTCCGCCGTAGTTCTATTGACGGCAAACGCGCGAAGACAATGGCTAGTTATGCACGAAGCCCTAAGCGTCAGTCGCACACAAAAATGGAAGAACAAGGAACTTCGCCTCTCGGGAAGCTTGGAAAATGAAAAGATCCAAAAAAGCGAGAGCACCTGGCTGTTGCATATTACCAATAACTTTTGAACCCTAAAAAAATGTATCTCATAAATCCTCTCCCAAAAAAAGATCATTTGTGGCTATATTTTCCTATTTTTTCATGTTAGCAGCAAGTAGTCCTCTTTTAAAATTGTTATAACTAGCTCTTTTTTGATATGTGAAAATTGAGTTCAAAATTTTTCTAGATTTTGTCCAAAAAAAGTTCAGAGCGCTTTTTAGAAAAAAAACTATGAAACTCTCCAAAGTGTCTTGAATTCAAACTGACCAAGTGTAGGTGTCTGGAACAATGGTTGTCGTGAAGTTGCGAGAATAAAGGGCGTGGTGGTCCCTTAGGGGATGGTAGCACTGACAGCGTAGAATTCGGACAAAAGCTTGACGGAATCTTTTGTTGAAAACAGTGTAAATAATAGGATTAATGGTGCTGGAGATGTAGCCGAGCCAGAGGAAAAGGGACCCAAGCCACGGAGGCACGTAGCAGATGTCGCCGCAGAAGCCCATGATGAAGTTCATGGCGAAGAACGGAGTCCAACAAATGAAGAAGCAGATGAAAACGACTGCGAGAACTCTTGTCGCTTTATGCTCGTTTGCCAGGTCTTGGCTTGCCGCCTGCAACTTCTGGATTTTAGGCGATTCTTTTTTTTGTTTTCTCCTTTTTCTTTCTTATTACTGTAAACACTTACTTTTTTGCAAAATTCACTTGACTCATTTTCGTGTTTTTCTGTCATCACCTGCGGTTTTCGCCTTAACGCTAATTGGCTTACAGCACGCTCTTGTTCTTATTCTTTTTCAGGTTTTTTTTTTCAAAATTTCTCAGTGGCATGTAAACTGTATTTCAACATCATCTCCCGTAGTTTTTCTTAGAACAAGGCGTCCTTGTTGTACAGCCCTCTTTATTTAAGTTCCTCAGTCGAAAATATTTGCTATCTTTCAAAATTAAGCCGAATTGCGCGGAGCAATACTGCATCCTCTAGCTTATTTCGTGATTTGACCTTTGACACCTGCGAAGCTGTGAAGATTGGAAAGATTGGCGGAAAGAGAGGGTAAAGGATCACAAAGTAAATAAATGTTTGATGGACCAACCTGAAGTGAGTTGCGGCGGCTAACTCTCATCGCGATGTTAGAGATGTAATTTGAAGTGCGTGACTTCCATCGCGTTATTGTCGACGTTTTTTCCAAAGCTTTGTGCCCGTTGATCAGGGCGTTTCGACCTCGAGAAGGGTCCAGTCTGGCAAGGTCGACGATTTCGCCGGTACTGTAGCAGGTGGCCAAGGCTGGCTTTACTCCACTCGATAAGCTGCTCTTCTGTGTTCCATTTGTATAAGTGGCCGTCGAGTTTGAATTGGTGCGTACATATCCCAATTTCCGATGAGGGATTGTCCTTCGCAGTCCATTGCCGTTGAGCTTGTCATTGGCTTTTTGGCTCAAAATGGACGCTTGCTTTTTCAAAAGCGCTGTTGTTCGAACGTAGGCAACTGCCATGATGCAGAACGGTATCAGAAAAAGCATTGTGCTTCCGTAGACGATGTAGTGCCGACTGAAGATTCTGCATTGATTGTTCTGGAGAATATTGGCGTTGTCATGCACTGCGAGCACTGCGATTGGACAAGAGACTAGCAACGTCACAAGCCAAACGAATGCGATCTTGACAAATATCAAGGTCTTGGATTTGTTGCGAGTTCGGAGAGGCTGCGAAATCCCCAGATATCTGTCCAAAGAGATGACCGACATGTGAACTATGCTGGCGCTACACAGAAATACATCTGCATAAACGTACAGCAAGCACAGCGACACGCTCCAAGTCCACACACCTGTAAATTACAGGGATAAAGAGAATGTAAAGTTAAGAGATTACCGTGACGAACTTCGACGACCACGCTCAATGGCATGACGATGCAGCAAACGAGAAGATCAGCAAGTGCGAGAGAAAATAAGAAATAGTTTGTGACGTTGTGCAGTCTGCGGTCGGTCGCAATGGCGATGCATACCATGAAGTTGCCGATCAAGCCGACCAGACATAGAACTGGCAGGAGCAAAAGAGCAAGACCGTTAAAGGCATGGTCTGCAGAGACAAACTTCACCCGCACAGCGGAGAAGCTCCATTGGCTGACTTGCGGCGCAAGCGCCGTCGACGAAAAAGCGTCGAGCGGCGAAATAGTGAGTGAAATTGCGGCCGCGGTGCTACCTCATGTAAATTTTCAGAAAACAATCACTGTTTCCGCCAATCAACTGTGAAACAAATTGAAGAACGCGTAAATGCCAGGAACGGCCGGCGGTGGGTGTGCTTTTGCGGAGAGTTTCCTCCTACTCGCGAGCAGACCCTCTTCTCTCTTCGTTCGCCGCCACGCCCTCATAGTTTTTAAGCTCCGCCTCCAGATTTGCTAGCAACTGGCGCTTGAACTTGAACCCAGGCTGATAAGGAAATTCGAGCAGAGAAAAGGTCAGACAAAGCGGCCAGGCACGCTTGCTCGGCTGATTTGCGCTGAAAAGTGTCGGACTATAAACGGTTTAACTCGGAGAAAGAGAGATGGACGGCTGTTGTTTGAAAAGAACGTCTCAGTGACAAGTTGAGCACTCTTTTATTGAATTTCGAGTTTTCCTCTAAGAGATCATATGAAAAAAAGTTTTCCTCGTTTTCTTGGGGATTTTTTCGCAGTTTTTTGTGCGTAATTAAAGTTTCTTACGAACATTTTCTACGCAAAAAAGTAGATAAAATTATAAGAGAGAATTCCTGCGTGCTAAATTACTGACATTTTCAATGAGTGAAACTGAGAAACTTAAAAAAAACTTCCTAGTTGTAGAATTGCGAGAGCAGCGGAAATGAATGACAAAGATCTAATGTGATGTTGAGAGTCAAAATCTTTTTGAGCTCATTTTTGAGACTAAAGAGCTTGAGTTTATTCTGAGAACATCATGAAGCTTAAAAGAAAAAAAAAATCAACGTTTTAATTTTCAGCGATCCGGAGATTTGCTTGTCGTACGTGGGAATGCTCGTTGAGCACTTCAACCCTTATGTTCGATACGGAGCCTGCATGGCTCTGGGCATTGCTTGTTCCGGTTCCGGCTACAAGGTCAGTTAAGCCTTCTTAAAAGTTTCTCTAATGTCATATTCAATTTCCTTTTTTGCTCACTTTAGATTTTTTTATCTCCTGAATTAATCTTTAGGATAATTCATTCGTTTTTGCAATTTTTTAAATTATTTTCCAAAGTTTTTCGCCTGTTTTTGATCCAAAATTATCAAAATTTACCTCAAAGGTTTTTTCATTCAAACGAGTCATATTTTCCTATTTCATAGGGCTTCTTCTCTCGGTTCCATAGAAGAAGCCAAGTTATCATAAGATGCTCGAAAATTTTTACAAAAAACATAATTTTCTCAAAACAGCTTGTTACAGCTGCAGTGAAAAACATTTTTTGAACTTGAGTATCACTTGGAAAAAGTTTCACCGCTTGTCTAGCACAAAGCGAGCCTGAAACCATAGGTGGGTGTGATGCTCGCTAAGTACCCTGGGAAAGCTAAGAAGGTTCTCGCGCGACGAGTAATAGGCAAGATGCTTGAAAACGGCGTGTTGTGTGAACCGTTTAACGGGACCGCCAAGTTTCGTCTGAAAAATTGCAATATTCCTGAAAACTTTGTCCTTGAGATTTTTCGGGACATTCAAAAAAAAAACTATTCGAAAAATTTTTATCATTCATCCTCAAAAAATAACTTGAAATGAAGCTTTTTTTCCCGGCTCGTTTCGAGTTCAACAAACTTTACAAAAATAATAAAGATTTTTTTGATTCTCTATTGTCCTTGGCACAGAAACCAGAAGGGTGATGAAATGCAACGCCGCGTGTTCGGAGGATTATCAGAATATCATTAAAACATTTTCACTGTTTTATAAATCAGGGCAAAAAGTTCAAAAAAGTATCACAAAACTATTCCAGGAGGCGGTTGCCGTAATCGAACCTTTGCTTCAAGCCAAGGAGAATTTTGTTCGTCAAGGAGCTGTCATCGCCCTCTCCTTCATTCTCATTCAACAGACCGAAGGCTCGTGTCCTAATGTGAGTTCTTTTCTTTCTTATCAGAAATTGGAACATTTGAAAAGTATCACTTGTAAACTTTCATTTTTGTCATCCAGGAATTCTTTCCTTTGTTCCACTCTATCCATGAAATTTCGTCAATTTATATTTCGAAATCATTCCATAAGTTTATGTTATAAAAAAAAAGTAGAGTTTTGCATTCATATGACTCCAAATGTATTTATGGATTTAATTTCGAATTTCCCGGAAATCGTGCAAGACTGTGTTATTTGATTCCGCTTTTTGGTCACCGCAGTTAATGAGATAATTAGTGATAGAAGAAACTTGAATTTTGATGTTTCCAATTTTTGCTCTCTTTGATGATAAAAAAAGAGTCATGGGTTATATTTGGTTGCAGTTTTTTTTACGTCGCGAAGACCTATTTTTTACTTGAATTGCTGTTAATCAGAAATTGCTTCAGCAAAGAAAAAATAGTCTTTTGCTACAATGACATGTGAAAAGCGTTAAGATATCCAGAACATGCAAAGTTTTTTGTTCAAACTGACATTAACGTCACTTTTCTTGGAAATTTTGTGTTATTTTATGACTTTCAAATAAATATAATGGAAGTTTTTCGTGATTGTCTGGAGTTAAGAGTTGCGTGGTCAACTCATATTCCACAACACATTGTGTAGAGTTCAAAGATTTTCCAAATATCGTTGTAAGTAATTTTTCAAAAAAATTAGGTATAAGAAATGGAGAAAAACAAATGGAATTTTCTTAGACAAAGAATGAAAGTTGAATAGATTCGAACTTTTTCTCTCAGAGTGCACTGAAAAATTTTCTGTCAAAGGAAGCACTATTTTTTTGTACTGCAGTTATAATTTTCCACAATCGAAATCATTCTCATGCAAGTTTCAAAAATATCTGGTAGTTGGCTGAAATACTTTTTGAGAATGAATTTTTCAAAGTAGCACGTCTCACAGTTTTTGAATTTTCGGAATAAGGAGAATTTAAAGCTCTTTTAAAGCAATTTTTGAAAATTTTCCAAATTTTGATCAAATTTTCATATAAAATTATCATGAAGAACCGGATTTTGTACAAGTTTCCATAAAAAGAGACTCTGACTCTCTTTATGGGTTACTCGAAGAACACCAATCTTACATCGGTTCTAGCCAGACCACTCATCATTTTTGACGCCTTTGATAGCGGCTGGTGAATGTTGGGAGCCACATAAATCAAATATTTGAGTGCCGGTTGGGGGTTAGGGAGCTCGTTTTTTATGATTAGCCAACGGGAACAATTGTTGGCCGTCTTGATGGGGTCTCGTTAGGATGCATGATTTACGCCCGTTTCGCAAACGTTGGTTCCGCTTTGAATTACAATAGGATTTCGTCTGGATTTTTATTTCAAGATTATTTTGAGACGACGAGTAATCCCAATTGTTATGCAAGTCAGCGTCCCATCTTTGCTTTAGCCGCTTGTTGTGCAGGCCTTACGTTTTTTCCTTGTGTTTTCGTTGCTTTTCTGGCAGCAAAATGAGAAATAAATCCGCCACTAATGAGAGCGCAAAAAACCATGTACATAAAGGAACATGGATGAAAATTGATAAATATATTCTTAGGTGGTCGAGTTCCGCAAGCAAATCACTAAGATGGTCAGCGAGAAGGGTGAGGACTCGCTTGTCAAGTTTGGCTCAGTGGTTGCTCAGGTTAGTGATCCAGGAAAAACGGAGAATTGGAAGGAAAGAAGAAGATATGCATGAACTTTTGAAGGCACAGTTATGGGCTATACAAGAAAAAAAGTAAATAGCTACGCTGAAGAAGCTACCATCAGAAAGTATTACTCTGGAAAAGACCGAAGTTATCTTTTAGGGTATCCTTGATGCTGGCGGTCGCAATGTGACCATCTCACTTCGACAACGCGCAGGTCATGTCGATATTTCGGCCGCAATCGGAATGATGCTGTTCCTGCAGTACTGGTACTGGCACACGATGACCAACTTCATCTCACTGGCCATGCGCCCCACAGCTGTCATCGCTCTGAACAAGGATCTTAAGGTGATAGAAAAATTGGAAATACCTTTAATTCACACTTATCTAATTCGGTTGCCTCATTTTGTAATTCTTACTTTTTAAAAGAAATCTTTGATAGTCTCCATTAGATTGGTATTGACAAAAACGATTTTTTTTTCAACGAAAAAGGTAATATTCCGAATCAAAAAATTCTTTTCTCTATGTCTTACTAGATGGTATATTTACTTACACTATTGAATCCGTAATTTGGTATATCCGTATGTTATGCTATTAATTAATAGCTTTCCGTGGCCGGAAACAAACAAGAAAAACTTTCTATTTGTTATGCATGATTGTTCACTTGAAAAAACAGAAGTTTGAAGAAAAAATTGCAGATGCCAAAAATGCAGTTCAAGACTAGCGTGAAGCCAGCTCTCTACGCCTATCCGCCGCCCGTTGAGCCTAAAAAGAAAGACGAAGGCGAACGCGTGAGTTTGCTATGATGAATAAAAGAATATTTGAGGCAGCTCTTTCAAAAAGAAGTGCTTTTGCAGGTGGAAACGGCTGTTTTGTCGATCTCCAACAAAAAGAAGCAGCGACGCTTGCAGACGATGTTCGACATGAGAGGAGATGGTTTCGAGGACTTTGGCGACCTCATTCCTTCTTCATCATCCAAGAAGGAAGAAGAAAGGTTTGGATTTACAAATGATTTCTGAATAAATGTGGCGAACAAAATGGAAAACTCATTTTTCAATTTTTCGTTAAAATTCATTCATCTCACAATTTAAATTTGCAGTAAAGCATGTTTGGAAACTCCAGAAGCTGTTCGAAAAAAAGTGTAGGACAAAGTTCAGACTAAAAGCATTTATCTTGCGTTTGGAAGTAGTCTCGAAAATGAGTCTATACCGTCCTGTTCTTTTTTTCCATCAACGAAAACTTCAAGGAGTGATACCTCGAGAGTTTTCGACCTGCTTCGAGCGATCTTTGAACAAAAAACGAAAGCAAACAAATCTGACGCAGTCATGAAAACTATTCTTTGCAATAGGTATCATTTTCCCACAACCGGAGGCTATTTTCGGCGACTCGGAAACCTAAATTTGGCTCTGGATTCCAGAGAAACCGCCCTCGCACGGCCGCACTTATTTCAAGCGCCCATATGATTTGTTAATCAGTTTCCAAGCTCGAAGATTCGCGGAGAAAGCTGAGGTCGAAAAAGTACGAGGGGTTTTCTGGAATCTGCACACATACAGGGAGTCTATGAGAACCTCGCTCTCTCAATCCTCTCTTTTTCTCTAACGTGAAACTTTTATTCGGTGGGGACCTGCTGAAATTTTTAAAATGTGTGACGTTTCGAAATACGAATCTTTTCTCGCTCGAGAATGCAGAAACGCAGATGCTGGCTATTGTTGTTCCTAATTTTTTCAAGATGTCTCTGTTAGCGGTCGCAAAACCAAAACATCGATAACATCTCGATTCTAATTATGTGATTAAACAGCAATTAAGCTTGTTCTGACAATCAATTAGAAGACATCAGAATTCACATTAATTAACACTGAAGAATTATTTTTTTTTCTCTTTTTGAGGACGAACCAAAAATTTGTCTGCAGCTATTGTTATTTTAGTAAATCTTTACTGCAAAGCTCAGTAGAGCAAAAATCTCAGAAGGTTTTACTTTTTGCTTGAAACATCTTCGAAACTTCCTAGAAGCGTTTTTGATGAAAGTTTAGCCTTTTCAGTTGAAGCTGAAAACTGAAGTTTTGATTTTTGTTTACTTTTTCAAATTTAAAGTTGAACTTTTTTCAAATTTAAAGTTGAAAAAGACGCAACAGACGACGGAGAAGCTCATTTTTTTTTCAAACATCTCAGGATCGTTAGGAGATTGAGTCATTAACTTTTTGTCGGCCACATAACTCACGCGGCGTCGAGATTCTTAGACTGATTGGGTGTACTTCCATTTTATTCGGATTGCACTGAAGAGGCTGCACTCTAATAAATTTGAAAGGAAGAACTTTTTCAAATTCACGTGATGACTGCGTCTTTCCTGTTTCAGTTTTTGTCGTCTGTTTTTCAAGACACTCTGAGCTCTGTTAATCAGGAATTTTCTTCATTTCGTCTTCAGGGTCTGCCACCATGACAGAAAAACTCAAAATTGTGGTCATTAATTTAATTGCAGCAAGTTATTTGTTGGAACTGCCTCCAGTGATGAAGCTTAATTCCCGAACAAAATAAAAGAGTTCTGTGAACCAAGAAATAAAGCTTTGAGTTAAAATTGGTATAGAAGAAATTAAGCAATGAATCAAAATTAAAAGTAAAATGATCAAAGCATATTAAATCGTAAAATAAATTGTAAACCGAATAAAAAATACGAACATTCAGAAAGCCAGTGCAGCCACAGGATCTGATTCCTTCGCTACAGAATCCGGCTCGTGTTGTCAGACTTCAACTCAAGACGCTGTCTCTCTCAGAAAATTCTCGGTATACTTTTTCAATAAAATTTTTTCCTGTTTTAAGTTTTCCTGCAAGAAATAATTTTCGTGCTACATCCTCTTCTTTTCAGACATGTTCCGATAAAGCCGCTCAACTTCGGCGGCGTTGTCATCATGAAGGACACGTGTCCGATGAACTTCGAAGAGCTGGTGCCAAGTCATCAAGAGGTTTTTAGTCTATAAAAGCAGAAAAAAAGCTAGCAACGAGAGATTTTAATAAAAAAACTTTATTTATTCATTCGATTCAACATTTTTTTCATATCAAAAAAAGCTGGCAATAGAATGATTTTAATTTATTTTCTTCTCGAATGATAAAGATGATCAAAAAACAGCTTCACGATTGTAATTTTCGATTAAAAAAATTAGAGATCTTTCGAAGTTTGAGAGCAATTACTCCACTGATTTTATTCCAATTCAGGCCACTACTGATTCTCCGACTGATGGGAAAGTTATCGAGGAGCGCAAGCCCCACGCTGCCTTTGAGATCGATCTCAACGAGCATTAAAATTATCAACCAAAAAAATCCCCATTTTAATCACCGTTTGAACTCTTATAATTTATTTGTTTCACCCCTTTGTAGTGATCCATTACTTCTTTATGTTGCATCAATATCTACTCGGCACTTTTTGTAAATTTTCAATAAAAACTGAGTCCAATCATTGGCTATTTTATTTCGAAGAGATCAATAAGGTCAGGAAAGCAATTTCAGAGAGTTATTAATTCAAATGAGAAGGATTTCGAATGATCGTCGCGTTTTCGAACTGTCTTACATCTAGAAAGATATCATCGTAGTTGTCATCTGAAATTATATGAAAGTTACAATTAATTCTCGAGTTGTCACTAAAATTTGAGAAAGATAAAATTCTTGCATGAAACGAAACATTGCGTTATCGGCTTCCATGTTCATTTTGAAAACTATTCCCATAATTTTAGGAGTTTTTTCAGAATATGAAATTTTTTTTCATTCCGCTCGAAAACTTTTAGCCTATTCTGAAAGTTAAAGAAAAATACTTTTTGCACTGAAACTTTTTTTGTTTTGGTATAAAATGATGAATGTGAGTTATCAAAAAAATTATAGCATTGAAGAGATATTTTGATGAATCGCATTGTTATTCACTTTTTATTTGATAGTAATCCTTCATGTTGGATGTTCTAATAGTGATTGAGATTTGCAGATTGTCCTTTCGGCGCAGCTTATAATTTGGCATTAATTGTTGTTTTTTTGTCTGGCTTCCTCTGAGTGAATACCGATAACTGAAATTTTCGAAAAAATTAAAAAACTGACATGGAATAACCGACGTTTTTTGGTGCCACCTCATTTCTCGGCTTTTCTTTCCATTGGCCATTGAGCCGTTCGAAATAAATTTCTCGCGCTTGGTCTACAGTAACCGTGTCAGCTACCGTATAATTGTCAGGGATGCACAGAGACAAGTGAGAAACTGTGAGAAAAGCCCGCTTCAAATGAGTCGAAAACATTGGAAGACACACGACCATCGCTATCGTTAGTACTGGCATCAAGGACATCTGCAAAAAAAGTTTTCTCTCTTCATAATCGAGTCTTTTCCTTTCAAGTTGCCTTGATCTAGGCAATCAAAAATCACAGCTAGCGTCACCATTGAAAAAAAGAGAAAATGGCCGAGACCGGGCCAAAATACCTGGTATTCGGCAAAAGGAGCGTAATCCATCAATTCCTGAAGTACTCGATGTGTCACGACTGTGTTCCCATCGTATACTGGCATGTACATCATGTAGATCTAAAAATAAGTTTTTCCTCAAAATATACTTTTCTCTCATGAAAATATTCAAGTTGGAATGAAAGCAGTTCATAATGACCTGAACGGTATCCAATTGTTTTCATGCTCAATGTTTGGCAAGCAATTAGCCAGTGATATTATTTTATGAGCTTTTGGGCTACATTTCCGTTTTTGAACAACTTATAAAGAGCCCCACTTTGACGAAAATTTGAAAATAGAAAGCTATGTTCTGGCTATCTAACTTGCAAGCAAAATTATTAGCCCATGCAACTTTTTTTGATATTCATATTTTTGATTGGTCTCCAAAAATACTGGAACCATTTTAAAAAAGGAGTCAGATGATTTGCGAACGTCTCCGTGCCGTGCAGGCGAAACGGACAAACAGAGGCCGAACGGCCGCGTGATTGATGGGCTGCATGCCATGAACTTACTATTTCTGCTGATGTTGTCACCAGCGCGACGATCGCCATGACAGGAACCTAGAGCGGTAGAAAATTAGTACGAACTTTCGGTCAATTCTGGTTCCTCGTTGAGGAACTTTTAATCTCTCATAGACATTCTCAATTCGAAGCAAAAAACAAGTTTTCCATAATTTATACTTTCATCACCCCAAAAAATCTTTTTCGAACATGTTCCGCTGTTAATTCGAAATATCTTTTTTTTCATACCCGCAAAGCGATGAATTAACTTTATTAGACTCCCGCGTATGCGAGTGCGTCTCTCGGAAATAGTCAATTTGCAAGTTATTCCATGCCACTTCCTTTTCCTATCAATCAAAGTTTTTTTTTCTGCCTGTCAAAAATTATTTATGATTCTGACTCTGATTGGAAAATTTCCCCACTTTTTTTTTTTCCTAAAAACTGTTTAAGAAAAGACTCACCATCAATCGCGTTGTTGAAATGTTTTCCCGCAATTGGTAGCGGGTAGACAGAACGCGGAATTGCTCGTCCACCAGAATTCTCTGCAAGAAACTAACGTATAATGTTCACTCTTCATTTTTCAGAGCGAGAAAGTTCAAAATAAAGAAAAAAAACTTACAGCTCTGTAACGGTTGATGATCCACAAAGTGAGAAACACAAGCAGAGAAAGGAAATTAACAATCAAAATAGCTCCTGAAGCGAATAGCGTAGACCGAGAATCGGTGAGCTGAAAATGAAGGAAATGTACTGATTGGTTTGATAATATAAATTACCTCTGGAGGGTTATAAGGATAAACTTGTTTAGGTGTCGTGATCATCAGAACAGGAAGTACGCAGAACAAAAACTGAAAATGCTTTCTTGAAAATAAAAGCTTTATTTCAACGGAATCCTTATATTCTTTTTGATCTTCACATCGATCTTCAATCTAAGCGCCATCACAACCAACAAATTTAATTGGAAAATTCTTGCATTCGTAAAAGAAAAACTCACGCAAGCTTGGAAATTGTCAGAGTGCTTCTTCTAGACATAAAAATCGTTTGAAAAAGTTTTTTGAGCAATGCAAACTCCACTCTAGAAAAACCTCTTCTGAGAGTTGATTTTATTCAATTCCCCAAATCCTTGGTCAAGATTAGTTTCAAAAGAAGTCTTAGCAAAGGAGAAACAAACCTCGATGAATAGCAGCATGAACCCTAATATTGGGTATTCATCTCGTTTCTCATAAGTGCGGTAGAAAACGGTAGCTACCGTTCTTTCTATAGCCAAAGTGCCTGTCGAAAGAACAAGGCCCATTCCACCAACACTGTAGAAGTTACGAATTGCTGAAGCTCAATGGTCAAAACAAAGATCACAAAAAAGATACCGCTTAGATATTGAGGTTTGAAGACTTGATAGTCGCATCGAGTATCTTCAGGCATAACATAAGATATGAAGAATTTGTATAAAGTTTCGGCTAAGACGCCTGCAAAAAGTTCTTAGAAGAGCGAAAAAAAGATGTTTTTTTCGTTTAAAAAATATTTCAACTGACCCATGTTGCAAAACAAGGTAGATAGGGTCATGAAGACAAGTAATCTTCGTGCATTGCAGTGAAGGGCCTTGGCTTTGTAGATGGCCACCATCAGAAGTCCGATGCCCATGGCTGCCAAAGGAGCAAAGAGCAACCGGAAAAGCAGCGAAAACTGCACAAAAGGAGAATTGTAAATGGCTGCCGCTGTGGCGCATAATTCGCATCTTGTGCAGTTCACAAACCTCGTGTCCATTCTAAAACGGCTCAATTTACTTTTGAAGTTTATCAAAGCGAAAAAAAAGGCGGCTTGATATGTTTTTTTGGGGAGAGACTACCATCAAAATAATTATGACTCTCTCAGATGAACAAAACATCAATGGCGGCTAACATAACATGGGAGGAGAATTTGTCTGAGCAACTTGCGTACCTGCATTGAGCTATAATAAAGTTAGAAATTACTGGGAGGAAAAAAGCTGGAAAAAATGAATTTTTTTTGTAATCTCTAAAAGTCGCGAAAATGGTCAATTCCTTATTGATGGCGAAAAATGTTTCTTTAGTGTTACCTGCATGAAATACATGTTTTTTTCCTCAACAATGAATCTTATAAAAAAATAACAGAATTTGTCTCAATCAGTTAAAAAAATCAGTTTTGGAAAAAAAGATATTCAGAAAAAGAACCACCAGAAAAACATTAAGAAATCAAAAACTTTCCGGAAAAAAATTCGCTTGAAAAATGATTTTTTTTTCACTACAGCTAGTTGTTCAAATTATTTCAAAAACATCATTTTTTCAGAAAACTTTTCATCCAAGAAAATCGAGTCACCAAGATATTTGAGAATATTTTTTAAAAAAGATTGATAAGAATAAAAAAGAAGGATTGAATTCAGAAAAAATGACAACAGAGAGAAGCAAGAAAGAATTTTCAAACGGTATCTGAGAAACAGGAGAGTACTCTTAGCGCCCTTTGGACAATTCTTGAAAACAGGTCTTGTGGCGGCGGCGACGGCGTTCGCTTTGGGTGGGTCCAATCAGCTGAGAGACAGATTGACCAGGATCAATGATTTGTTCCGCTTTTACCCTCTCTTTCATCCATCATCCAGAAAAAAACGCGTTGAGAGAAAATAACAGAGTTTATTCCCTAATATAGTTAGACATTAAAATTTGTTTCCACTAGTGTTTCAATTCACTGAAAAAGTTTACCCATGACGAGGGTTACCTGATGAAAAAGTGAATTTCTATTACCCATATCCAGTAACGTGAGAAAAGTTTCTCTTGCAGACATCATGTAGAGAACTCAAGCGTGAACGATGGAGGAAGTATTTTGGCAAAAATGGTTGAATCAGCTCAGCCAAGGAACTATTCATCGTACAAAAAAGTTGAAAACATAGCTAATGAGTAATTATTTGAAAGCATGCAGAACAAGAACTCCGAAAAAAAGAGAAAAGAAGGAAATGAATTAGCCATAAATAGGGGTGCAGTGGACGGTCAAACTTCTTTTGACGGTAGAGACAATGGAAGATGAAGGATACTACGGTTCGTGGCGACACACGACGTGTGTAATATCGACTGTCGACCAG
This sequence comes from Caenorhabditis auriculariae, assembly GCA_904845305.1. Classification (NCBI taxonomy): domain Eukaryota; kingdom Metazoa; phylum Nematoda; class Chromadorea; order Rhabditida; family Rhabditidae; genus Caenorhabditis; species Caenorhabditis auriculariae. The sequence continues at coordinate 1,817,667 of CAJGYM010000002.1, read as the reverse complement.
CGCAAGACGTTCGAAACGCCTTCTTTGCGGTTTTCCAACTACTTTCAGTTCTAAAATGCACCCGAGCATTCATTAATTGAGCTAAATAAAATTCTTTTTTTGTGGGCCAATACAAAAAAAAAGAAAGCTGCATATTTGCAAAAACCTCAAAACTTTAATGTTTCGAGAGAAAGTTTTTGAATGACTAACATTGATGTAACACTTATAAGGCGTTGAAACTTTTTTTTTTGAGTGTTCATGAATATATCAAGACGACCTGGAAGGGTCCAAATAGATCAAAGCTGACGTTTATAATAAAATAACATAACTTTTTAAGTAGGAAAAGAAAGAATATATAAAGAAAAGTTAAAAACCATAAATGTAAGAAAGATTGATTTAGGAAAAATCACAAAATTGGATATCACGATGACATTGGCTCTACTTGCTGCCAAGATGAGCTTGGACGAGAATCGAATATATGGCACGCAAAAGTTTTGCTTTGTCGGGATGAACTCCAGAGATCTTCAGAATTGCTAATCGAGTTTCCTTAAAACTCTTCGGAAATCTTTGATCATTCGCAATAAGAAGCAAAATACTATAGCATTAATCAGATCATTTTTTCAAAGCCCAATAGCAAAAAAGAGGTTTTTTTTTCAGGAGAAGCAGGGGAAAACTTTAAAAAAAGTGGGCGAAAAATCGAGAGTTGGTATGAAGACGATTGAAAAGAAAAAAAAAGACCGCCCGTTAACCTTTTGCTTGACAAAGTGTGCATGCTCTATTATAATCTTGAGAAAATTGCTATGTGAGCACAACGGGAAAATTTAATGTTTGACGGAACTGCAGCAAGAAAAGGGTAAACTGGAAAGAGAGGACACTCCCAATTTGCCACCACTTAATTGAAGAGCAACGGTTCAAAATAAATTTCTTCAAGTTGATCGCATCTCCAATTGATGAAACTAAAAAAAAGCGGGTTGAAATTGCATTAATTTTAGATGCAACTGTGAGAAAACGCCGCGAACAACACGACGATCGAGAAAACTTGTGAAAAATTAAGAAAAAAAACTTATACAATTACAAAGTTTCGAGTTATGAGTTTCAGAAAGAATTAAGTGCGATCAAATCAATTTAATCTATGTTTTCATTTCTGAAACGAATTTTAAAAAAATTGTGAAACTTAGTGCTTCACGTGTATTTTACTTTGTACAACGTTAGGAATGGAAATTTCAAAGAGTTTCAGATCAAAAGAACAATTACCGAACATCCAGTAGGTCCAAGATTCTTGAGATCTTAGGCCTCAAATTAAAACAGAAAAGACCAATGACGTCGCTTGCCAAAACAATTCAAAAGAAGAGGATGCAGAGATTTAGGCGCAAAAGACTGACCAGCAGAGATAAACATGGAGAAAAGGGAAAAGGATAATGAAGGACAAACTCGTTGTGGTCACTGCAGCCTTTCTTCGCCAGCTTCTGCCGACACGCCCGAGGTCCCCAGTCGCAGGTCCTTCAATATTGATGGAGCTTAAGTTTTGTAGTCGTGATACAAAACCCAAAACCGCAAGGCTTTTGCCACGCATTTTCAATCTGAACATATTTTCCAACGCCACGTCAAGGCCGCGAATCTAATCAAGAAAATGAAATATCAAAAGTAACAACTCCGAAAATATTCTTTTTATCAAACCTATTTTTCACGACTAAAAGAACACTGCTCTGTCTGCTCCCAATTTTCGTCCTTACAAAAATATGATGAGAACCCAGCTGCGAAAGAAAAGAAAGTATTCAGATCCCAAAGATAAAAGTCATGACGATGGGATCTATTTTCAATTCACTTAGGAAAGTGAGCTCATTTTTTTGGTAGCTGCTTTTTCTGAAAAATGTTCAAAAAACTTTTTGACAGATCTGTCCAATGCAGACTTCGTTCATCAGGTAGCAGAAATATTTTCAAGCTTTTATGAAAGCGAGAAAAATTTCTACAAGGTGTGACAGAAAAGATACAATCATCGCTATGTCAAAGTTCCTAGTAAAAGAAACAAGATGCTTCATGCGGAAGAAATTGCTTTCATTAAGGAAGGAATGCCTTGAAGAAAGATTTCCCCAGTAAATATAAATGCGGGGAAATGTGCAGTTCGTAACCGGTAATCTTTTGATCAAATTAAACTCGGCTTCCGCTAAAAAAAACGAGATCTACTCAACGCATACTTAATCAACCTTGAAACAAAATCGATCAAACTTTTTTTTGAACTTCGTCTTTTTGTTTTAATGAAGCCTTTTTTTTTTTGAAAAGACAAAAAATATTTTTCGCAGGACTAGTTTATGAATTTGCACGATTAAAAAGAAGCTGCATGTAATATACCACTATATAGAATAAGAAAGTAGAACTCTTGAACAGAAATATTTTTTTGATTGCAAATTATCATTGAATATTGCGACAAGTCATTGGTGAATGAACTATAGACCAGAGTCAAGTTCATTCTTATTGATCATCCAGTGCCCCTCCTACCCACAATTATTTCTGTTCAATGAGCTTCTAGCAATCAAAATTCGTTGGGCAATAAAACAACTTCTCGAGCATTGAAAACGAAAAATATGCGAATCCGCCTACAAATGCTCGAAAATTCTAGTTGAAACCTTTAACAAGGCAAGTGAGATGAAGCTTTTTTTTCCAATTACTGTACGCTTTGCGCCTGGCGACCACAACAACTTTTCATTTATCAGAAGCGTGTGAGTGTAGTTTCTGACGCACCGTTTTACTCAAAGTAATTTTCACTCTTTTTAATCACTTTGAAGCAGAAAATCATCAAAAAAGTGCCTTAACTTTTAGAAACTCCGTTTTTTCAAAACTTCACAAGGTTTGTATCTTTATTGAAAGAGGGCTTCTTAAAAAGACCTAAAATGTTGGGTCTCAGTTTTTCGAAGTAAACACAACTGGCTCACCTATTTTTCCTTGAACTCGTTCGTTCCCTCTTTTTAGCACAAAACTCGAAAAATTTATTTCATTGCCTAACATATTCTGATTTCTAGAAGCTCGTTGAACAGAAATAATTGAGCTAAGGAAAGGCACTGGATGATCAATAAAAAAGAACGTGACTCTGACCTATAACTCATCCGATGACTTGACGCAATATTAAGGATAGTTTTCAATCAGAGAAACCTTCTTAAAGAAAAAAGTTCCATATGATGTGTATTATGAGCCAGTGATCAAACAAGGAAACTTGAAGTTCCTTTAATAGTTTCAAATTTTGGAATTTTTTTTTCAAATCGCCAAAAATTTAAAAAAAAAGAGCCATTTTATAAAATTCATGTCTTTGTATTTTTAAGCAAAGCCTAAGGTCTGAGAGTTTGAGTTATTTTTGAAGTTCATCGTAAACAAATATTTTTCTGAAATTTTATTACAAAAAAATGTTCAACTCTCTTTCTTTTTCCAAACAGACGGCTTTTTTTGGGGTGTCGCTTTGGCAGTTCGAATTGCTTGAGGAACTGGAGAAAGCGCTTGAAAAACCATCTGTTGTAATACACACACACACACTCATCTTCCGTTTATCGCAACTTCAGATCGCTTCTTTCGCCTCACCTTTTCTTGTTGCATGTCATTTCTGTTTTCGAATTCAAAATTTTCTTCTTATTTATTTTTTTCTTCGCCAGTTCTAGAAACATAGTTCCAACGAATAAAGAATTAAAAGAAAAGGTCTGTAAATCTTTCTTGATGAAACGTTTAAATGAAAGTTTGTAGACCCAGGTCATTGAATTGAGTAAATCTTATCATGAATTATTCTTGGGGCTCCATATCAGCTCTACTTTATGATTGACGCCTTGAAAATGCGATAAATGAAAATTCCACTTTTTTTTTCAAATTCTGTTTTATCCTTTTTTCAAAGCTTCCTTCACTTTTCAAAATTTTGCTAGACGATAAGAAAAAAAAAACGCTTGTGTACCCGCTTTTTGTTTTTCATGGTTATTTATTTGCTGATACGCGCTCCTCAGCTTCATCGATTTTTAGTTTTGCTCGAACCTAGTAATTTTTTATTTATTTTCAGGGATGAACATGGACATCTGTCCCAACGAAATAATATTCCTTATTCTCAACAAAACCGATTTGCATTCCCTTTTACAATTTCGCCAGGTTAAAATCAAACTTCTATTATTGATAAAAGTATCCTTGCAGACGAGTAAGAGGAATTTCATCAGAGTTGAGACAATCCTATGGAAGAAAAAAAGTTCTTGACGTCAGTGAATTCCCTACTGTACCGCCAAATACCCTCTACCGCTCACAAAAAGTTGACACTGAAAAACTATTAAAAAAACTTGACTTTTTTTCAGATGATATCTTTTTTTAATGAAATATATGCCTTCTTTGAGTTCTCTGAGTTTGGAGAAAAGTTATTTTCACATGACGTTGGCTAACCTCATCCTTGTGAGCGTCGTTTTTCGAAAAAGCGAAGCCTTGAAGTCGAGTTTAGATATCAAAAGCCGCGCCAAACCTTCGAGAACTTGTTCTCTGGCAGTCTCCAGACGTCAACGTGTTGGAAAATGCGACGACGTTTGCTCTGCCGTACTTCAAAAATCTCGAATCTCTCACACTTTTGAACTGGGAGTCTCGAAACTCTGCCGCAAGAGGTTTGCCCGACTTTTGATTCCGATCAAAATGTTCAAAAACTTTTAGGATGTGCATATCGCAGCGAAATTGCTCCTATTTTGTCTCTGAAAAGACTGAGGAAAATTAAAATTTCTTGTCAAGGATCTACTGCATCACAATTTCTGAAAGATGTTCGAAAAAGAAATGGGCCGTTTCACTTCTTGGAAATTGCTGAGGTCTGTTCAAATATTCATTAATCTTGAGCCTTTTCCGTTTTCAGCTCTCACTCAACTGCGAAGAAGACCTTGGTAATCTTCAATGGCTCGAAAGTCGATATCCTCATTTGCGTGTTGTCAGAAATTGAGGAGCCTTGGAGAACTCGCCAAAAAAGTTTTGAAACCTTTCCTAAACTATCCATGATTAAACAGAATGGGTCGAAACATGTGATACTTCATAAATCAAACTTCCTTTCACAGACAACATTTCTAAGCACAAAAAAATCAAAACAAATACCAATTCATCAATTTTTTTAGGTAACTTTATGAGTTAGTTACTGAAGACATTTATGTTCTGTGAGTTTTTTTTCACTTTTCCTTATTTCAAGCATTCCAATTTTTTTGTTCCTGTTTTTTCAACGGACATGTGATCCCTCAGAGAGCTGAGAAAATCTCTTATGGAAAGATACTGTTACAAATTTTCTTTGATATTCTCAGCCCACTGCTAGAAAATTGCACAGCAACGTGTCGACAGTTCTTGTTAAAAATTTGAATACTCTAGTTTTAAAATCTGAATTCACGCTCTTTGATTAGTTTTCTCACTAAGTTCAATCAATTTTCAATCACGAATTACCTTCCCTTGCATTCTTGAATGTTCATTTCAATGCCAGAAAAATAAAATCTACAAGAAATTGTTACAGTAAAACATTTATCTCATCCCAGTTTCTAAATGAATCACAAAGCAATAGATAAGGGACTTCCAGCCCAGTTTGATGCGAAGCTCTGTGTGTCCATCAAACAGTCGGTCGGATTCGCCTTGATTATTATCAGGAATCTGGAAAAGGTTGACTACTGAAAGAAGCCAATTTTTTGTGTCTAGTTTTAAAGATTTTTTTTTCGGTTTCATAGCTTCAGAATAATTTCGAGAAGGAAGAAAAAGAAGATTTTTTCTAGTTCAATCAATACCTGCTATTCCAAAAAAAAAAATGAAAACCTGTTCAAATCTTCTTTTTCTGCGCACATATCACCGATGTCTATTCGAGTCTCGATAACTGGGTAACCTGAGAAAGAAAGTTTTCAAAAAAATCGAGATATCAGGCATGTACCTGTTATTATACAAGGATCAAAAAATTGCCCTTGTTCATTCGCTAGAGAGCCTTCGAACATGCCTCTTTTGTCGAAAATGAGTTTCTTTGTACTGCCGTCGTCGACTGAAGCTGCCAGAACCCATTCTTTGACTTCTTCATGATCTGAGGACTGAAAAAAAGGCTTTTTTATAAGGAATCGAAAAATAGAAGCAAGAATTTTTTTGTTGTCGTCCTGTTCGGAAAAAAACGATTAATAAAAAATTTTTTTAGGATATTCATAATGAGATGAACTGCTAACGATAAGTTAAAAACGCAACTTTGAATCGAAATTTTTTTCGGAAATGAATTTAGGTGTTAAGTAATTTACTGTTAACAAGCTTTGAAAGTGATGGTAAACGGACTATTTATTGAATATCAATAATTTCTGTTGTTTTTTCTACGTTTCTTGTTTGTAATTTCCTACCTGAAGCCATTGACGAGTGGGAAGTGGAACTTCCGTTGGAATATCCGTTTCTTCTAGTACAGAATAGTCGACTAATTCTCCGTTTCCTTGAATTTGAACAGTTTCTTTTGCAGTCTGTAAAGTCCTTACCTTCTTCAATGGCGTCCACCAAATCTAAATAATGATTGAGCAAGAGAAAACCAAGGTTCTCATAAGGACCGCCAAACTCCTGAACTTTTTTTATTATATAATATTATTTCGTAAGATTCAACTTTTGCTGCGACGCCAGCTTCATAGAAGAGTCTGTCAGCAGGGAGAAGATCCGAATAACGAAGAAGAGAAATGGCTTGACGCAATCTTAGACGAGGAACTTCTGGGAGGTGAGCATGAGGCTGTAAGAAAACTTTTTATTTGAAACAAAAAATAGGTTACTTCAAGAGCTGTCCGCATTGTGAATAAGTGTACTGCCCACAGATACCGCAGGAACAGCTGTAACGAAATGTTTGATTTCTTTCATTCGTAACCCACTTCTTCATGCTCAGATTGTGAAGCTTTTAATGATCTGTATATTTCTAGGAACATGTCGCGAACTTTCGAAACTTCTTTGTAATCGACTTTTGGTTGTGCAATGGTCTGAAAAATATTTCAGTTTCATCCGTTTCACCTCCAACCTCGTCCAAAATTTTCTTGTAGATGGAAAAGTTGGCAGAGTTACCAGAGGCGCCATATTTTTCAAATATGCCAAGAATCCGGGAAAATTCGTTTCTTTGCAGCAAAAAGGCCGCATATTGGGCAACATATTTGTCCAAAAGTGGCCGATGCTGAAAGTGAAGTTTTGATATCTAAGAGTATTTCAACATGAACATTTTGCTGTTTGGCTGTTTCAAGAGCTTTGTCCCATTGATCACGTTCTATCAAGAGGTCAATCGCAGTGATAACATCCACGTCGATCAGCTCTCCAAGCCGTCCTTCATTCTGCAGTTTTTTTTATTGTTTCTTCAGGAAAGTAGAGAATCTAACCTTCAGCGACTCTTTATACTGTCTTTCGATTTCGGGAATAATCTCAGGGAGATACTCCGCTGCAATCTGAAAGTGCATTTTTTTTTGTTGGTTTTTTCAAATTATAAAATTAATACTTGTTTAGCTTTGCCCCATTGTCTTGCTTCACACAGAGCTTGAATGGCCTGTCGAGTTTGTCCCAAATGCAAAAGAAGTTCTCCAGCCTTTTCATGACAATCCGCATCTTGGAGAGCCTCCAAAACGGCTTGAACCATCTGAAGTTAAAAATTTTGTGTGAAAGAATTTAAAAAAAATACTTCTTCATTTCCCAGAAGAAACTTGATGACAATATCCGCAGCTTTCGATACGCTTTGAACTATGATGTCCTCATCTTCGGTTGTTGATGAGTTGATCTGTCAGAAATTCTCAGTTTTTCTTTGAAAAGGGTCAAACTTTCAGGAGGGCAATTACGGCTCTACCCCAGTCAGCTTGTGATTCCCATTCTTTTGCTTGAGCAAGATAAGATTCGACGCCTCGAGCCCCACTGCGAAGCTCCGATTTTTCGAACTCTTCCTAAACAACTTTTGGATCGGTGAGTTCTCTTTTTGGATAACCTGAAGCAACGATAACTGATGCGGCAAATATTCCCGTGCAATTCTTAATGCATCAGGCCACATATTGTTTTCTTTGAAGTATCTGAAAAAATCGTAGGTAGGAGCTACCCATTAATCAAACTTTAAAATGACGTCCGGTTTGTTAGCCCTCAAAAGAAAGCTTTCCGCCCGTGCATGATCTCCTTCTTCCAATGCTTTCCGAGCTTCGCCTGTATAGACATCTGGCAAGGAGTTTGGTGCGTGTTCGCTGAAAAAACCAAATAAAAAGCTTAAACTCGTTGCAATAGTTCGCACCTTGCTATCTTTTCGGCCGCAGCCCAGTCTTTGTCATGAATAAACATAGCCACAGCTTCTTCAGCTTTTCCAGCAGAAATATAATGTTTGGCCGCGTCTTCGAGTCTTCCATCCTCTTCTAGTTGCACACCCATACGGGCGTGTACCTATAAATCGCATCCGATATCAGATCAAACTGATTAATTCTACTTCTGGAAGACGCTCTTTTGCTCCGATCCTTGTCAAATCGAAAGCAAAGTCGTAAGCGCTGAAATTCAGTTATTGGGAAGCAAGTTCAGTTTAGATTTTACCCGCTCTCGCAAGCGTAATCGATTGCTTCTGACAACATTGCAAACTTGTTCAGAAGCTTCACAGCAGCATCTCCACCAAGGCTTTTCGCCCAAAGGAAACAAATCTTAAATTGAAAATGAAAAACCTTAAATTTTCCCTAAGACCTGTTTCTGGGCGGCATCTCCTCCTTCAGACTTAGCAATTCGATGTGCGTCGCTCCACATCTCATTTTCCGCGTACATATTGACAGCCGCCTGTTTTCAATTGTAATTAGTTTTTTCCATAACTTGATAAACCTTCCAGTCTCCCGCTTTCAAATATTCTTCTTCGGCAGCCCTCATGTCTCCACGCTCCTCGTAGTCGAGAGCCAGTCGTTTATGAGTTTCCTGAAGAGAAGTTTCTGTTCAGTGGTCGATTTAATTGATACATTTTTTTTAGAAACTTAACTAAGAGATCTTTGATTTTGAATAAAAAAAGCCTTTTTCGAGTGTGCTGACACAAAAGTCAGAAACCTTCACACTATAGCCAAAAACCATTTGAAGGTGATCTTTTTCAACTTTGAGAAATGTGAAGCTCACCTGCAAACGATCACCATGATACTTTTCCACTAATCTGAGAACATCTTCATCGCGATTGGCTTTTCGATACATTTGAATGGCCTTTGCTGATTCTCCAATCGAAATGTACAGCTGTAACTTTTGAAAATTTCCCCCCTCGGAGAAAATTTATCACCTGTTCCGCTTCTGCAAACCTTCCAACATCCTCGAGTTCTTGCGCTTTTTGAGCATAAAGTGCCAAAGTTTCTTCTTTACCAAGAAACTCTTCAGACAGCTATGAAAAAACAAACTGATTGGGAGAGAAAAATCATTTGAACCCTGTAAGCGTCCGCCCATCTTCCGTTTTTGATGTACATTGCAATGGCTAGTTTATGAAGGTCCGCTTCAATGAACAGTCTTTCGGCCCTCTGAATTTTCAAGAATTACAGAAGCTATAAAATAAATCTAACATCGAATTCTCCAACACTGGCGTAGTGATCAGCTATCTTGCCATAGTACTTTTTGCTGAGCTCTTCTTCTTGAATCACATCCACGATCTGAAGAATAACGATTATCTTTCAAGTGAATAGGAGAAGTTCTTCTATGTGTAAAAAAAATCTTTTTGGAATTTTTTTCGGAGATCCTAACTTTTTTTGGAAATATTTTTTTATCCATTTGAAATGTTTCTTACCTGAACAGCTTTACTCCATTCCTTAGCTTTTAATAGCGGACTCCACAGCTTTTTGCGACTTGTTAGCTTCTGCAACTCTTCAATATTTCAGAAAATTAAATTCTGATCACAAACCAAGAAAATGGTTTATTGCCGCATCGAACTGGCCAACAGACGTCAGGTGGTCGCCCCACTTCTCCTCTAGCTCCACCACTTTTTCGGGAAATGCGAATCGAGCGAGCTGTAAATCATAAAGATCGTGGAGTCTGGCGTTACAGTATACTTGCACGGCTTTGGCGAACGCGTAGCCTTTCTGGTAGCAATCGAGTGCATCTTCAAAGTCTTTAAGCTTTTCGAAAACTTCTCCAGCCTAAGAGGAATAGAAGAAAATTGCTTTCTGGAACCTTTTCTCAACCCTATCATAAATTTGATTTTTAAGCAGGGCAGTAGCAATAGTACGCAACAGAGCGTCGTCTTTTGCTAGGGTTGGGTCTTCCATACAAGTGTTCAGAGCAGCAATAGGTTTGTTCGCTTTCAAGTACAATTGAACGGCTGCCGTTGAATCTCCTTCTGATACTTTCAACTGAAAATTTTTCAGTTCTTTCAAGTCAAACATTCCGAAGAAGAATCACGTCAGCAGCTTTTGAGTCCTGACCGGTATCGTTCAACGCCCGCAGATAACTCGTACGAAGTTGGTCATATCCAGAGTAACTCTGAATCAACGTGTTGATTGTAAGAACATTGAAAATACCGTAGCTTTGGCTAATTCCAAGGCTTCGTCCCATTTCTGCAAATTTGTGTACATGTCGATTGCAGAATCCACATCGTTCTGAAAGTTTCATTGGAAAAGATAATATCATTGATTTTTACCTGTTCAATGTAAATTTTCTCAGCTTCTTTGAACTTGCGCCCCATTCTTGCGAGATTCGCGCGAACTTTGTAGTAATGAGTTCCATCTCCCCCAATCCGAGCAGCAGCTTCTTCCGCGATTTCAATCGTTTTCTGAATTATAAAAAAAATTTTCGTTCAAAAGTGAGCTCGAACATGCAAAGCCACAGCTCGAGCCACATCGTTCAAAGCGGCATAACATCTTTGGGCGACAAACAATTTCTGATTTTCCAGCGCAAGTTCAGCGACTCGAGACCACATTGTGTACCTTCAAAATGTTTTTAAACAAAATATGAACAGATTCTCACGAGTCAGGTCCGCTTGGGTTATTTTCCAAAAACATCATTGCTCTTTCAAAATCTCGTTTTTCCAAAGCAGCTCCAAACTCGATCTGTGTACCGTCCAGCTCATAGGCAACTTTTGCATTCGGTTCCTGAACAAATAAATCCCTTCAAAGTTCAAATTATGACTAACTTGAACGATAACTTCAGTTCGATCGACATCTCTCAGCACAGCTTCCACTTCCCCTTTTATTTTGATGTTGGAGACTTGTTCAGGTAAATCAGGATTATACCTGAACTTTCTCTTACGATTTCATAAAAGATTTTTGTTACCATATCGAAAGTACGTCACCACTTTGAGCGACAATGACGTCACTCATTGGCACCCATTGGACGTAGGTGCAAAATGAGAGAAGCACGCTTTGGCGATCTGTAGCAATGTCAAACAAGCTCACTTTTGACCTTTTGTCGCGGAAAAGAAGTTTTGTCGCAGCTTCGTTCAACTTCAAGTTATTCTTTCTTCACTTTATCCAAAATTTTCAGCTGACCTCAATCCAATCGATTGCACTGGAATGCGTTATGAAGGAAGTTTGTTGCGAGCTGTTCAAATTCACTGTAAAACAGTTGCTGAAAAAAATGAAAATTCGACTCACGAATAGAAATCGTGTTGGGATCCACGAGATAAGCCAGTTTTTTCGCTTTTCTGCTGTCTTCCAAAACTGAATCGGCGATGCGAACACTAAAATTTATTCGGGAAGGTTCCTTGAAGAAGTTTACCTGAGTAAATGCGGGCTGGTCAGTTCTGTTCTCACCCAGCCTAGAGCGCCGTCGATCCCATATTCGATCACGGTTATTTCTCCAGCGTTGATGATGAGACAAACATTCGGAAAATCAAAATAAAACCTGGACCCAACGATAAATAGATGAAATTATTTGTTATTCAAACTTTTCATGCCCTCCAGACTGCCACTCGATTTCGGAACATTTCTGAAGCTCCGTGTCGGCCAGGACAAGACTCGACGAGGTGTATCCGACCACGAACCGATCTCTACCCATTATCTAGAACTTGATCATCGATTTCAAATGCAGGGGCTGTGGATACTTTCAGCTCGTCTATGGCCAAGCCCTTGTTGGATATCACGCTTGTTTTGGCTTCAGTTGTGACGTCACGCACAATAACATGAGAAGGAGCCACGTAAGTTGTTTCGAATCGACTTTTCAGCATTCCTCTTCGCAGACAGCAATCTACAGAAAATACTCCTCCGCAAAGAGTTCCCTTGAAATATTTTTTGAAAAGAAAATAAAGAATCGTTAACCGCGTAAATGACAGAGCCATCTCCTTTCCACCCTAAAGAAGTTATTGCGTAGGCGTTTTTGATTTCGAGTGGTGCGCCTTCGTCCCAAGCCCCGCGTCTAGTTGACCACGAAAAAAGACGAATTCTCAAATTTCATTGGGTTGGCTTCATTTAAATTTGTTCAGCAAGGAAAAAATTAGGAAATTATTTGGACCACCGTAAAATACAGAAAAAAAAACCTGTCAAAACTTGCAACAACAACGTTTTGAGCCGTGGGATCGCATGCGATTGCCGAAAACTCTTTTTCATCTTGATCCGAGTAGTCAAATTGCTGCTGTACAACCCCATTTTCTGAATTTGGTCTCTAATCTTTATATCAAAGTGATTGCTCACCAGTGTAAGAAAAAATTCTGCGATCTGAGCCAGCTACCACAAGACCATAATTCGTAAAAACCATGCAGTACGGTGGTATTTGGAGAGTGCAGATTCTCGACTTAAATCTGGTCTTTGTAAGAATGAATAATTCGAAGAAACCTGGGATTTACTGCTGAAATTATACAATATTATCGATCCGTCCTGATGAGCTGTCACAAAAGCCGTTTTCTTGGGACTAAAATTAAGAAGATCTTGTTTGATTTCAAAGAAAGGTTACTTAGTTTCCATGGAAACAACTGCCTGGTCTGTTTTGTACAAAGAGCTGCATTTGTTCGTCTTGATCAGACCAATGCGAACCTTAATTTGAGAAATTTGTTTTTGAGAATTTTCGGCCCTTTAAGATTCCAAACACACTTTTCCATCTAGCAATCCAATGAGCAATTTGTCATCGAAAGGCCAGCTGAGCGCAGTCACAGTGGACGACTGAGGCAGTTTATTGACGATCACTTTCTTTTCGTTCCTGTCCAAACGACAATTTATTTTAGATATTGCTGATACACCATGTGAAGCCGATTTTGTAGATGAAAACAACATTGTCGCTTTGGGCCACGGCGATCTTTGAAGAATCAGGAGAAAAAACCACGCTGAGGATAGAGTACGACTTTTTGCCAAACTCAAAACAATTGTAATTTTTGGTTGAAAGAAAAACAAAACCTTGGTGTCAATTGGTTTGGTGGCAAAACGGTCTTTTTGATTCCCATGCTCGTCGAGAAGCTCAATAGTTTGATTGGCACACGCGATTGCAGTACGGTTTCCATTTGAAGAACAAGCAATACAGGCGATTTTGGAAGCTCCTTCCTCAAAAAAAATCTGTTTTTTCAAGGTTCTGGAGGGAGATTATAACTTATTGAAAACTTAAGAAATAACGTTTTCCCTTAACTTTTTGATATGTGCTACTTTGAAGCCACCGAAAATTTTTTATGATATAATAAGTTCTTGAAAAACTTTGAAACAACTAAGAGGAAATTTCATTTTATCTATAATATCTACATAAAAAAACCTTTATCAATGTTTGGGAATTCAAAAAAATTTTTGAAAAAAAGTTAAAAAAAGGATGAATAATTTCAAGTTTTAGGCCTTCAATTTCTTAATTTTTTTTAGTTTCCATTTGAAAAAAATTACTGAAAAAAATGAATGAATTAGTTGATGGGACGATCAAACCTGTTGAGTCAAGATATTTGAAAGGAACCGAAGCTTCATCAAGAACACAAATGGCTTTCCCGAAAAATAGAACTACGTCCTTGTTTCTCGCGAATGTTGTCATGACAACGAAGCGCGCTGGATGACGGCAACTAATCACTGGAGGGACACCTCAGAAAACCAACGCTTGCCTTAATTTTTCAAAGAGAAGCCAAAACCATGCTGAGGAAAGTTCCTTGTTTTTCAAATGCGCATTTTTGAACCATAACCTTTTACCACAAGATCATATCCCAGTTAGTATGTCTTTTGAAAGTTTACATGATATTTTATCCGCGCACAAAAAAAAATTACATATTATATTCTTTCTCATTTCCAATGAATGTACTTCTTTGGCTACTTTTCGAACTTCAGAAAAAAGGTGTTTTTTTGTCTTCAGAAAGTCCAAGAAATGTTTTTGGAAGATCTCCGTTTGTTTCAAAATTTTTTCAGCGTTGAAAAAAGGCACAAGTAAACTAGAGATTTGGCGCTCCTGAATTATCAACATGTGAAACCTTCAATTTCAACCATTTTATTTTTACTTTCCACAGGGTTCCCTACAAGAAAACTTAGAATAGTAATATTTATTATACTTCAATAAAAAGAATTAATTTATTACAAACGAAATAAAATGGCAATGGCGAAGTTAGGGACAGAGTTTTGGCACAGCACGCAAAAAATGGAACAAGACACACTGAAAAAGAAATACACACAAGGGTCTTCCATATACAAATACCAATTATTTGTGAGAAAAAACAACAATTTTCTAAAGTTAAGGATGTTCAGAACATCAAAAAGGAATAAAAGCACCGTTTTTTTTTGAAAGTCGAAGGGCACGTAAAGGCTGTAACGGTGACTAAACTGAGAGAAGGCACAAAGTCGCATGAAAGGCAAATGGATAGTGTGTGGCACAATAAAGGGAACAAATGAGAGAAGATGAACGGTATATGCAGAGATCACTGCGTGCTCTGAGAGTAAAAGACGTTTGAAGGTTGAGAAAACTCGAAAGAGTCGGGAACAGACTAGGAGACCTCCAGACGAAAATCCGCAGAGCGCGGTCCCATCGAGAGAACACTCGGTGGTATAAGTTAGGTTGAGCACTTAATTTCGTTTTTCTGATATGATACAATATGCTACATGTTATATTTATGATTGTGCAAAAATAAGCCTTGTCTGCGGAAAAACAATGACGCTTGAAGCGTTAGCGGAAGGGATCAGTTTAAAAAATGACACAGATAAAAAATGAAGACTCATGAAAAAAAGTCGATTTTGTGGGAAAAAATATTCTAACGTTTTACAAACGTGTTGGAATACTGTGTCGACAACGGGATCAGTGATTAAGGAAGTCCTAGCGTATTAAGAGAATGAGTTCAAAAATAAGTTTTCAAAAATGACAAGAAGATTTGTTTGAGCAGAAGGATTTACGGAAGAATGTTTAAAACATTCAGAATTTAAAAAAAATTCACCATTGTTCGTATGGCAAAACCTTTTCGTCAATCATCTCCTGTTGTCTTTGCTGTTGTTGCTGCTGCTGCTGTTGCTGCTGCTGTTGTCTTTGCTGATGTTCTTGTTGTTCTTGACCGCCCATCTGATATTGGGAGTTCAGCATGTTGTAGTCGAAATTAGGGACGTATTCTTGACCAGTCGCCAATATAACGCATTGGTCAATCTAAAAAACGTGTTATTTGTTCGCTCAGTTCCACTGTTTTTCCCTAATTCCCAGAGAATGTCATTAAGATGTCTTTGTCGAAGTTTTTCGAAGATTAAAAAAATAATTTGCTGTTTTAGGAATTGGACACACATTGTCGCGATCAAGACACATTTTTCTATAAATATGTTGCTCGGCTGTTGATAATTATGAGCAACAAACAGTCGAAGCAAATTTGACTAATCTGACTTTTTTCTAAAATATTCGTTACCAAGCTTCGAGAATTTCTCCAACCAGCTTGCATTTGCTCTCTTGGGAACTTCGGATGCGTTGACCAAGATGAAAAACTTTGGAAGTTTATTATTCCAAGTGAAAGTCATGAAAGATCCGCAAGCATGATTCTTAGTGCATAAAACTTGGTTTATGCCAGCAAACTAACGACTTATATATATTTTTTTTTTGAGTTTCGACGCAGCAGAACTGAGATTTCGTGGTACGAATACTTTTGACACAAATTTCAAATTCGAATAAATTATCCTACCGGTTGTTGGTAGCCTAGAGATTGCTGAGAGAGCATCATTTCAGGCTGTGACGTCACAATGTACTGGGGATGGGCGAGGTTTCCCGAAGCGTCAGTGTGAAGGTTGTAGTCCATATTGGAAGAAACCGAGGGCAGGGATGTTGACGTCAGATGATGCACAGAAGGCTGCAAGTTGTTGATTCGTCGGTGAAAATGCATGAGTTCGGAAAAGACGTTCCGTGTGGGCGCAAAAACTCACCAGCTGCTGCGGATTGATCGGCCGGAAGTTGAGCATGTTGATCTGCATTGGAAGGTGCATGTTCAACGGAACTGTTGCCCCGCCCATTCCATTCTGCAACGAAGGTGGGGGTAAAGTTTCGATTGATGGAAAATATACCCCGATATCAGGCTTGACTTCAGAGATGATTTGGTTTCCGAGCATACTCGAATCTTCGATACCTCCAAGATGCCGATTTCCAAGGGAGTTGTCCATGTCCCTGCAAAATAGAGAATAAAACTTTTTTCCTCTTTCTCAGTTACCCATAGATTTGCATCAGAAGATGCGAATTGTTGTTCATCAAAGTATCCAGGGAAGAAGTGTCGAGATCTAATTGATGATCTGAAGGAGGTATCAAAGCGCTCTGAAAAACGTAGAGGTGAAAAATATACGTTTAAAATATTTTACCGCTTGAAGTGGAGGGACAGAATTCAGATGAACGCTTGAAACTGAGCCTTGCGACGAAACCGGAGGCTTCAATGAAAAATTTATGTTTTCCGAGAGCGCCTGGATACCTTATAAGCTTTTGAGCTTTTCTTTTTAGGCGTGGTAGTCGTTATCAGAGGCTGTGAGTGGATCGAAGATGCCGCGGATGTAGCTGGCACACCACCATTTTCTTCTTGCTGAACAGTCTCGATGCTAACAAAAAATTGAGAATTTTAAAACTCACCAATTTTCGTTTCGCCGCTGTCGCATAAGTTAACTGTCTCAAGTCATTGTCTAGGTGAGCCGACGTTTCGTTTTTTCGTTGATGCATATCTTTGTGGCACTGAAAAACGTTGGTTTTTTTTATTTATTTCTAAAAAGGTAAAAACAACAAAAAAAAAATTACAGGACAGATCACAAAACAACACTTTCAACTCACATAAATGTTAATTGAGCTTCTGAATGTAAGTGTTATTTTAAAAAAATCAGTAATAGAAGGAAATAAAATGTACCTTCAAGCTGTTTTTTTTCCATTTGAACGTCATCTGGCAGACGGTACAAACGAACGGCTTTGCGTCAGAATGTATTCGCTTGTGATTCCACAGGGTCGATCTTCTATTGAAACGAGCCTTGCAAACCTAAAAATAAACATTTTTTCAAGTCAAATTTGAAATCCGTACGTCACATTCGAAAGGCTTCATTCCAGTGTGAGAATTTTGATGCTCTTCTAGCTCCATTTTTGATCCAAATCTTGAAGGACACAAATTGCAAGGATACGGTCGTTTTCTATCAGCGGCGAGCGCTCGACCTGAAAAAAAAAACCAAATTTTTGAAGCCTAAAAGGATATCGAACCATTGGAGTTCATCTTGGAGTGATTATTGTTGTTGTTGAGGTTGTTGTTATTCAACTGGTCGTTCCCGTTGGGGATGGGTGCTGAACAGAAATTCTGCTGCAAGCTGAAGTTCGAGACGTTGAACAGCATGTCCGACGGGGAGTCGATATCTGAAAAATGCTTTTCTACTTCCTTGATGGAGGACTTCGAGATCTAAACGTGAAATAGTTTCTGTTCGATTCATTTTTGGTTCCATGAAATCATAATTTTTTTATCGTGATTCTTCTCCAATTGAATCAAAGTCAGTGTGAATGAGCTCTGTTCAGTTGTTAATGTAGACTTGAAAAACAAAAAAAAACAGTGGAAGAAGATTTTAAACTTCATTTTTCCGGGTCGTCTTCTTATGAAACTGGAATAATCCCCGCCTAGTCCCAGAAAACTACCGGAAAAAAGAGAGGAGGGATTTTTCGTTCAGTATATTTTTCAGTGCTTCTTGTCCTTCATCATGTTATTTCTCTCTGTTTAAGCATTTTTGAAGCGCAATTGACATGCCAAGAAGAAATTGGACGTGCGGAAACGTCGGAGGATTTCAGGACCCTCATAACTCAACGACGTTCTTTACTCGCATATCAACAGTTGTCGCGCCCCCGTCGTTCCGTCGGCGATTCATCGCCTAACGTCGTCCACGACTTGCTCGGCTCTCGCGAGAAAGCTCAACTAAATTGATTGACGAACAGGCTTCTGGAGTTGACCTTGTCAAAGCTCATACTAAAATGTACTGAAAATCGAAAGAGAACTTTGAAAAGAAAACTAAAGATTATTTTCGATAACAGAGGTGAAACTTTTTATGACTCCTGTTTCCATCTGATGTTGCAAAACCATTCGACACTAACCTGTTCTTTCAGAAACGATTCTCAAAACTGAATAAGCCAAATAGAAAAAAGCAGCCGATCAGAAAAAAGTTTCCCCGAGGAAGCCCTTCATAAATAGGCTTTGAAGCTCATACGAATTTCAATTTTCCAAGAAAATTCTTCGAAAATAATAGCAAATAACGGCTTTTCGGGACAAATATTTTATTTAAAAACTATGAAGAATTTAATTTTTTTCAAAAAAATATCGTCCCTTATTGATTCCATTTTTTTCCAGAATGAAAAATGTCTTTGTAATACCGAAAAAAAGTTCATCTACTAAAATTTAAATTGTTACCCCTTAAAATTTAGCAAATATCAAAAAAAGTCAGGTTTTTCATTTAAAAATTAACAACTTGATAACCTGTTCAAGGAGGTCTATGAACGTTTTCATTTTGCCCTACTCCAATCGTCGAATAAGAATTATAAATTTAAGCAGACGTCAAGCTCGAAAAAGATTTAAATCGCAAAATTTTCCAGGTAATCAGAATTTCGGATGTTGAAACTCTGAACAGACTATTGGAGCTTGATGAGAAAGTGCGCGAGCCGGAAGGAAGGAAGCACATTATAAAAAGGCGCCCACTCACATGTGTTCTTCGCCATCGACTTTGGCGGTGTGCCCGGCTCAACCTTGACGACATCGTACGGATTGTGGTGCATCAGTGGGGGCGCGTGAACTTCCATCTTGTTCTCGTCGCCGAGTTCCGCCAAATGCATGCACCCGTTAGTTCACCTGAAACTCTTCGACTTCACAGTTTCGAAAAAAAAGGTTACAGCAAAAAGGTTGAATAATTGATTCGAACATGGCTATAGGAAGGGCACATCAACTAAAAACTCCAGAATTCTCTCTTGCAAAACAATTTCCTTATGTTTCAATCTTCGCAGATCGCTCAAAACATCACTTTTTTTTATACAGAAAACAGGAATTTCAGGGGTTGAAAATTTCAGAATTAGTTAATTTAGAATAACGGAAATTATTTCAGCCCAGCTATAGATCGTGCTGAAACTCCCAGTAAAATAAATTAGAAAAACAAAAAAAGAAAGCAGTATTGAAATTACGTGGGAATTACAAAAGAGATTCGATTGAAGAAGCAGTTTTTTTTGTTTTTGATAACAAAGAAGTTTTTATCAGTTGAGAAGTAAACCCAGATATTGCTGATAAACTAATTGATCAAATGGCTTTGATTATTTGGTTCACAGTTATTTTCTGGGAAAGGCTCAAATATTTTTATTTCGAAAAACATCAAGATTTTCTTCAAAGCGTTTTCAAGCTTGATATTATTAGAAAAAACAACTAACATGAAAACTCCAATATTAGCGTGAAAGAGAAAAAAAAGCGATAGATACAAAAAAAGAATGTCAAAAAAATGTGATAGAAAGAAGTAAGCGAGGTATCGATCTTTGAAACACGAAAATCAGTTAGAGGAGTGAGAGCAACTCTCGCCATTCCTTCCCTGTGGTAGGTTATCAATGGCAGCGGGTCGAGAACTTGTTCTGCGGTCGAAAAATTGGAATGCAACGCGCCGCCGGTGCTCCGCCCATTCTTTTATTTTTCTGGTGGTTACTGTAGGTGGCATCGGCTGAATGCGGCAGGAGAGGAAGAACGCGCTGTGAGCTGCAGCAGACTCTGCTCCTGGACGGTGGGCGGAGTCTGAGCTCGGACTCTCGGCCTCCGCTTCAAAAGTTTCTCGCCACATAGTTATGCCACACAAGCATGAGTAATTTCGAAAGTCCATTTGGAAAAGCTTTTAGGTGATTCACGGCTAAATGGATTTTTATCGCTAAGAAATCACCAGCGAAGAAAAATATAGCGTTTTTTTTTTACTTTTTGCCATCTCGGACGATGCTGATGAATAACGGTATGTATTAATAGAAAAGTAAAAGGTTTGATAAAATAAAAATAATCTGGAAAATTTTCTGCTTAGCTCAATTTCTCTTTCTCGGAAGTTTGAGAGAAAATGAGTTGTCTTTTCAGAAATAAATATGTTATATTTGCAGTAAATCGCATTGGATGAAAACTGTATTCGTCATTGCTTGACAAGCTTCTTCTTCATTCAGAGTGACAGGAATCGAACTCAGCGGAAACAGAGAACAAAAATCCGACAAACTCTACTGAAAATCAATGATTCTGATGCTCGGCTTAACATTGATTTCTTTTTCTCATCTTATTGAAGTCCACTAAAGAACTTTTGAACTTTTTTCCGCAGTCCTTCAAAGTATCCTAACAAGCTGATCTGGGAAAAATGACGTCAGATGGGAACGGCGACCATGCGTGGACTTCCTTTGCTGCTCATGCAGTTTAAAGAAGTGTAACCGACACGTGGCGATCTCTGGTAGGGGTTTTCCCTTCGGACACTCACACGCTCTCCCACGAACTGTAACAATGATGTGTAATGCAAATGTTTGTTTGTAAGTGTAACACAACGCTCTCATTCGGTCGGCACTGCGCCGTCCTGTTCAGCGGCTCGCTCTGCAGTTCTCTTTACTGTTTTCTTTTTTTTAAATGCTGACTTTTTTGTGAAAATCCTTCGATAACCACTTTTCCAGAGCCTGGCAGTTTTTCCTTTTTGTCTATTTCTTCAGCATTTTTCCGGAAGGATCTCCGATTTAACAGTTTGTTCATTGCTACCCTTCTATGAGCTGTATTTTGAGACCAGCTCATCCCAAGCCTGTCAAGTAATACCGAAGCGCAGGCGGCGTCAGTTGGCGTACAAGCCTTGTCACTCATTGCTATCTTGAGGATTTTTAGCAGGCAGGGCAGCCGTCCGTCTTAGTCGTTCCACCTTCCACCATCTAGACGTCTCGTAGATACCCACACTTTTTCCAAAAAAACTTGAATTCCATCTTATCGATCTAACTTATTGGTAGCCGAAGTTTTTTGGGAACACAAATACGAAAAGTGAACAAAGAAGGGAAAATCAAATCGACAACTGTACGCGACTCCTATTTTGGTGGACAGTGAGTAGGGGCAATAATTCTTGATGTTGCTAGTTGACAAAAACATTGTTGGAAAACTGAATTTGTTGCGGTTTAATGATTGTAGAGGTCAGGGGCAAGTGAGTCTCAATTTTAGAAGGTTCAAAAATTGATGTGAGCTCTCCAAAAAATTAGAAATTTTTAAAATGGACAAACAACTGACATATCTTAATAATTGAGGTCCATAAGCACAGACTTTTTTTAGTGTTTCTAATAAGAAGTTGAAAGTTGACTATTAGAAGTTGAATAGTTTCGAATCCGGCGGAACAAAAAGGAGGTTTCAAACTTTCCTATTCCCATTGTTTTGTCAGGCCATTTCACGACTATAATATCCACGAAAACTTTCAAACGATAGATTGAATCAATTGCTCAGAGCTGACTTACTGATTAAGTTTCAGATAATTCAAGAAAGTATGTCAAGCTCGATAAAACCCTACAGGTGCTGTGAAAAAAAACTTCGCCTTAGTTTCCCGAAAAGGTTCCATAAGCTCGTGTCATGCATTTTTTCGACCCAATAAAAAGCAGTCTTTCTGAATCCAATAAAGATATCAATGCTTGAAAGATAATTAGTTAAGGAATAAGAGATCGGAAAAAGAGGAGAAGATAGTAAAAGTGGCGTGTGTTGGCAGGAAAAGGGAAAGCTGCTTTGCCTGCCCCGCGTTTTTGTTTCTGCCAATATGGCGCTGGAAAGAAGCAACGTTTAACGCGAACTTGATCAGCAGACAGCGTCTTTTCCACCTCTTCAAGGGCTTGACGCCACTGAGAATCATCTGACTGCTGCCTAGAGCTCCTAAACCGGTCGGATTGACCGAGTAGTCCAACTCATCATTATGCTAATCAAATTAGCTCAAGATTAGATTTTTAGTGAAATTTCGGAGCAATAAAATTGATGAAAATAAAAAATTGTACTCAAACTAGTTTTGCTCTCATAAAAGTAGTTATGTTATGAGTTTTCCAATAGTTCATGTTTCTTTTCTCACCTATTCATGTTTTGAGAAGGTAATGCAAGAATTTTAAGATCTTCCTTGATAATTTCGTTTTTGCTGAAGTTCTCTCAGAGAGAAATCCAATCAAAATACATGGAGAACTTGAAATTTCTCCTCCTTAGACTGAGCTTCAACTTGCAGAAACAGATAGATAGCAGAAAACTCTATCATTTCCAATTTTTTCTTGAGTAATAAATACAATATATTCCGAGCACATGTCTTTTGCCGACGCTGGCTCACAGCTGCCGCATTATAACGATATTTCTTCGAATTTTTTTCTAAGCCTCCAAATAAAAAAGAGCTGTTTATGCAAATAGAACCATTGTAACACATGGTCAGGTCACATGCTGGCTAAATGACAATCACGCAGAAAAAATGGCATGCGGTAAAAGAAAAAGGAGCGGAAAAAAGAAAGAGGACCTAGAGCGCCAAATACCCGGTTTTAGAGGACGGCAACTGAACAAGCAACAGAAGGCAGCATAATTTCAACGTCATCTGATTGGCAACACCTATGTGTTTTCCTGACGCCACTTCCAACTTTTTGTAAGAACTTGAGAGCAAGAGCCACCTGATGCCTGAAAGGCTAATGGAAAATGTTCAGGAATGTAATATCAGCTGGAAAATCGCAAGTGAAAATGCCCTGTTCTTTTTGGTTTCAAAGAGAGAGCGTCTTACTCACACGAAAAACTTGATAGTAGAAAAGTTCTGTCTTAGTGAACTTGTTTTGAAACTTGATTTGCCGAATTGGGAACTAGGAAGAGCGAATGCCTTTTTTGAAACTCGGAGTAAAAGTAATTGAACAATGTTTCAATTCATCAAAACTTTTCTTCAATTTATGAGAAACTCAAAAAAAAAATTCTGATGATATCGATAAAAAAGGAGAAAAAAGAGAAGTCACGCGCCACCCAAGGCAAGGAAAGTGCGGGAAGTCTATGTGAAAAGACCTCGTAGTCAACGTTTTGCGTAACCATAAAGGATAAGGGCATCGGCAAGGCCAGATGTGCGGAGCTGCCGTTGCTCGAGCCAGTAACATATGAGCTCGGCATCGCTCAGCTCCAAAAAACTCGGAGAACTCAAAAAACTGGATCGTTTTAGAAAACGGCAGAGCCCAATGGCTCAACGAGATCGGAACGGAAAGAAGAAAAAGTGAGAAGCGAGGTTGAGGTGAAGACTACTGTATGTTAGTGAGTCGGTGAATAGGGACAAGCGCGGAGGGCAGCTGACACGCCTTCTCGAGGCGACGCCGAGGTGCAGAAAGTTATGGGTGCCTGCTTATTTTTTTAGTTTTTGGGAAGCCTCGAGAAGTGCTGAAAACAATAGATTTATGCTTGATAGAAACGAAATTATCGATTTACCGCAAAAAATGCTTTCTGGGGGAAATTCAGCTCGAAAGTTCTAAAAACTTAGTCAAATGAGTTACAAAAGGAAATTGATGTACAAAAAAATATTTTAAATTTTTCAAATTTTTGTCAAAGTTCGATTTTTGAGAAGAATTCATTCTGAGAGAATATAGCTTCTAACGTTATACATCTTTCTGCAAAGTTCTGAGCTCTCAAATTCGCAAAATTCTCAAAAAAAGGTAAAATGCGACTTAAAGAAACAGCCATGAAAAGTTGATTGAAGTTTTTCTTCAGAGTTTTTTCCATTGAAGGCTTTTTCACACATATTTCTTTTTAGAAATCCCATAGCAAAAACTTTCCGAAAAACCTTTTTCATTTATGTTTCCATTAAGGTTTTGCTTATCTAAATTATCATCAAAACAGGTGCCATTTTCGGAATATTGACTCATACCCTCACGAAATACCAAACGAACCAACAAGAACTAAAGAAGCCCCTTCTCCCAAGACATCGAATGTGTCAAATGCCTCTCCGCTTCTCTCAGGCCATTCAATACGCACAACAACAACGACAGTTGCGAGTCTCGAGAAATGAATGAGCCAGAAGGACGGCACCGGAGGGATAACTTGGGAGATAAAATATAGGAAGACGGATCGCCAGCGGCTGGCCAAGCGCACAATGACGGTAAGCAGGGCTTGTTAGAGATAAGATTTCGAGAAACTTTTGTAAGTATGCAAAAAAATTTTTTATATCAAAATGGCTTTTTTTCGCAAATATAACTGTTTCAAGTGCCTGCACGAGCCATCATTATGATATTCTTCCCTGAAAAAATTTTCTGCGGAGTTTCGGAAATCTGAAAAAAACTGAAAAAATTTATTACTTCGACACATGGCACCAACAATTGAAACTTATACTGTCTTTTACAAAACTCGATAAATCACCTAAAATTGATCAAAAGAAAGGTCTAATGTAAAAACCCTTCAAATTTCCAAACTTCCAAATAGTCAATTTGGCGATTAAACGGAGGAACAGCTTAGAGGAAAACACGTTTGTCGAAAACTAGCCTTAAATTGGAAGAAGGAAACGATTGATGGAGCAACTGTGCACATCAAAGGCTCTGCGCCGAGCACTTGGAGCGGCTAGAAAAGTAGAATCTTGATTTACTCGCTGCGCGCCGCTTTCGCGCACTTCATTTTCGACAAATGAGGGTGACAATTGTTGCCCTGAACCCTTTGAGAAATCGGCTTCTGTTTGCAACTTCCCGAAATCTTATTCTATTGAAAAAAGAGGGGAATTTGAGAAAAAAGACGTTTTTTTGAGAATTATCAAGCTTAAATCAAAGTTCAAAGCAAATAAAGAAAGTCAAAGACAAGAAGCGGAAAGTTCCAAGTGATGTGAGCGAAAACGGTGGGGCAGATTGCGATTAATGAGAACATGAAAACGAAGCCGGTATGGCATCAGAGGGAAAGGTTGGAAAGTGAATGGCAGCGAGTACCGGCTAAGAACTTGCCATTTGCAGAAGACGTCAGGGGAGAAATAGCGGACCGCCGGCCAAGGCGCAGGTAATGGAAAGCCTATCTCGGCGGGTTATGGCAAGGGCGTCTTGCCACGAGAATCAAGTTTGCCAAGAAGCTGCCGATGTTTTGGCAACATTCGACAAAAACGGACGATTTGAGGGAGCAGCTGAATAATCGAAGTAATTTTTTCTAGTTCAATTTTTTGACAGTTTCTTTAAAAATAAAAAAAGAATGAAGATCTTTTTCCGGGTGTAAAGGAATACTAGAATTCGTTTCTTGACGAGCATTCCTCGAACAAAATTTATTGATTTCTGAAAAACTGTTGAAACGCTCAAAGGGAGAGAAAGTGCCAAAGCTTTGCAGTATCTGACGGATTGTCGTCAATCATCGCGTCTGGTACGCAAGCTAAGGATCAAAAAAATTAAACAAAAAAATTGAGCTTCGAAACTCGCTTTACCTCTTAATAAACTTGATTTTTGGAAAAATTTCATTTTTTTCTTCATAAGCTGAATCGAATGGGATTTCAATTAGTAAAATGAAAATATCCCCTTCTTTCTGAACCGTTGATTCTGATTTTTCCAGGTCCAAACTGAGAAAAAAAAAGTGAAAGTTTTACTTCCAGTGTCAGACTGCTTGATGAGCGAGAATTCAATGGGAAAATTCGAAAAAACTCTCCTTTTCTGGTCGATCGCTACACAAAACTCGAAAATCTCGGATCTCACCTCTAAAATCCGAGTTTTTTGAGTCGCGCTCCCGAAAGAGCAGCGGAGCCAGGCCGCCGCGCACATCTGGAGCCCGCAAATCGCAATGAGTAATAATAACGAGGTCCAGATGAGAAGGACCTAGTTAGTGTAAAATATACCGCATTTCGGGTTCTTTTTGAAATTTTCTGGTGATTTGAAATAAATTTATTGAGATCCATTTTTGAGGAACACTGATTTGTGCGCAAAAACAAAGGATATTTTCATATATCAATGCAATGTGAAATGCTTCCTACACTCAAAAAGCGCCATTGCAAGGAAGAATAATTTCAAGTGGACTGTGTAAAAATGTTTATCACAGATTGGCGACTTATAACTAAAAAAAAGTACCAGATACAAAAGTATAGTTTTTTTTTCACCGAGCACTCCAGAAATCACACACACACAAATGTTTCTCATTGACATTTTTTCAGCTGATTGGAATAGTTATAGAAAAATCAAAGATATTCAGAGACTGCGCGAAAATGAATGAAACCTTTGCAGAAAGAAAGTGGAATTAAGCTTCCGTTTCCTCTAATTGATGCCTGAAATGGAAATGGCAAAGTGATCTTGAACCCCACTGAAACTTGGCTTTCGCTGGCGCGCCGACATCAAAAAAAAGATAGAAAACTTGCTAGTCGGACGGTTGCGCAACCTGCCGTCTCCGCTTCCTAAGAACCACACTTCCTGGAGTCTGCCATTCGATCTAAGGGAATTTTTTGTCACTAATTGGTTAGACGGTCGCTTTCTATGCCGTTTTTCAAAGAGCATTAACTGTTGAATTGAAAAACTGATTTCTTTTCTACGAGTTATAAAAAAAGGATGAAAAAAATATTTAGAAAAAAAGTTTCCTTTTTTTCAGAAATTTGAAAAAAACTTCAAAGGAATTTATTTTTATACTTTCAGTTACTTCTGTCAATAAACAATTCTCGAAGTTCAATAAAGGCTTTGAAATTTTTTTACTTATTTTTTTCCTGAGAGCTTCGAAAAATACCGCTTCAAGGATAATTAAGCGAAAAAAAGATGGGCCTTCCACAAGCTTTTTTTAGGCACTTTTTAAGAGAATCACGAAGAATTCACAAAAAAATATAATATTTCAAATAAATTCCTTTCTTTTTGTGTACAATCTGATTCTTAATTTTTGCGTGAATCATTTTATATCATGAAATACTCTAAAATGAGTTCATTTCTTTCTTAGTATGAGACTTTCGAGAAGCTGAACCCTCACGGTACGACTGTCGAGCTAGTTTGTCAAAAACTGATTGCCAGTTGTGCCTGGAAAGTGGGAGACTGAACAGACAATACGCTCATAAATCCTATGCTGATCGCCATAAACGTTGGGCGCGAAAGACAGTATGCAGTCATTTGTCATCTCAACTCGATTCAACGCGACAACTGGAGCAGACAGCGAGCAGAAGCTTCTCATATCAGCTTACGAGTGAGCTCGTTCCTCAAACTCCCTCATAACCGGAACAACGAGGTCGTCGCTGACTCGCACTTCTCTTGGGGATCCATTTCGTCATCACAGGCAATCGTTAAAGCAAGGGCTTGATGAAAGGCAATGATACTTATCTCAAATCAGGGTTCGTAGAAAAAAGAACTTGATGAAAAGGAATATCAAAATCTGAAGATTTTCTCATTGATATGGTTGTTGGCCATGATAACAAAGGAAGACGGCGGAAGATTGGCCAAATCAATATTGTTCGGCAGATATCCATTTGCCGATTCATCAATAAAAAGTGCTAGATAAACACGTCTACAATCGAATTCATTTTTTTTGTATTTAGAAGTCAAATAAAAATCTTTATCTTTGGAGATATATATTGACGCATATTTTATCAGGAGAAATATTAGAAAGCAAACAAAAAAAACGCGCAAGAAATTTGCATGTATAAAATTTTTGTTTCAAGCTGGATGTTGATAAATTAAATACTATTACAGTTTCTTCGGATCTACAGAGGCAATTTTCTCATCACGGAATGAATCATATCAGATGTTTCTTTCTTTCATTATTTACAAACTTTTTAAAAACTTTTATTATCATTTACACTACATTCTGAGGTTATTGAAGGTCCAAGACATTTGAAATTTCCTACAAAGTTCAGATTTTTCCAACTTGAAAGAAATACAATAAACATCTTTTCAAGCAAAAGTCGAAAACCGTCTGTATATTTTTGATCTAGAATAATTTCTCTCTCTCGCCATCATCAGAGTGTTTTCTTCTTTGAGAACGTCTTTTTCCAAAAGTAGCCGACCTCTGATGCGCAGAAAAAAAAGACGGAAGCGAAAGAGAGGGGGTGTTTTACGTTCAACTGATACCCGCTTTCAAGCCTACTCATAAAAAACAAACGGATCGGCAGGCAAATTGACGCGGGGTGGCTGACCTTGCTGTCAATAGTTTTGCCTGACTTCCACCCATCCATCACGTCTGCCTGATACGCTCTTAACAGGTTATCAGCAACCAACTCTTACAAGAATTCACGTTCGTGAAAACAATGGCACCGAAATAAACAAATATCCAATGAAACTGCACTTGATGAATGGGTCTGATGATTTCTTAAATAAAAAAATGAAAAGTCCAAATATGTCGCATTGAAACTTGAAAAAAAAATTATATTCACAATGATTGCTTGATCATGCATGGAGTAGAGCACAGTCTTTCATAAAAAAAAACTAAAAAGTTTCTTGAGGTTTTTTTTTGGGTTTTTAAAGGTTACTCCAGTTTACAGGATCATTTCACCTATTATAGGTTTCATATTCAAATTATTATCATTGGTTTATTATTGAAACCATTATCATTGATCAACTGAAAACCTGAAAAGTCCACAGTTGAACCACTTTCTCACGCTCTACAACGTTTCCCACGTGGCCCGATGGGAGATTGTGTAAAATTCAGTAGATTTTGTAAAGTCAATGTAATATTGTGACGCGTAACGGAGAGCGTCGCTCCCGGTGTTCTTGACCAGGTAGAGTTGCCGAGACGGCGAGAAAAAAAGAAATGATAAGGTCAAGGCGATCGTTGTCTTTTGAAAATTTATGAATGATTTTTCGGAAGGCAAATGAAACATCGATAGGAATCTTAATTGGAAAGTTGCCTTCTGAGATCCATCAGGAAATTTCAAAACCAGTATTGCTGTTCGAAAAAGAAAGTCGTGATAAAACATAGGTTGGAACGAGAAAGACACATTATTATGTTTTCCGGAAAGTGCACAGGTAGATTTTGTCGAAGAATGGATAAAATGATGAGACTGGCAAGCGCTTTAGGAATCAATGAAAAAAAGGAGAAAACAAAAAAGTTGAATTCTTCTCAGATTTTCTCGCCGAAATCAATATACGATAAGAAGCTTTCAAAATTTTCATGCGCGTAAGGTCGAACTTCAGATCAAGACAACGTGTGGTGAGCAGAGAGTTCTAAGACGCAAAAAGAGCTTTCCGAAAATCGCCATGCAGTGATAAGAAAGAGGGTCGAGGCGGCAAAATCGCACGGTCGTAGGATATAGTGAAATTTCAGGTAGAGCGATGGACTCACGGCAAACGCAGAGAGCATTTCGAGGTCGGAGCTCACAGATAACCGGCTCGAGAGGTACTAGACTCGCTCAAATACGTTCGCGCGCAAAGCCGTTTCGGATTTCGGCACCTTGCACGCTTCTCTGCTGATATGCTAATTAGTCGCTGATTAGTCAACTTAATCGGAAAAATCACCTTTTTTTAGATTTGTGAAACCACTGCTTTTTGGCGTTTTTAAAAATAAACTACACAAATTGAGCCAATAGAGATCTTTGGAAAAAAAACTTGCAAGTCTTTTGTTTAAAAAAGTTAAGATAATAAGTAATTTATAATCTCTATTTTTGCAGTTTGTTCGAAACATGAGTATAATGATACGATAACTTCTGAAAAATAGACAAATTCTCAAAAAAATAATAGTTTTTTTAACGTCTCTGTAAATTTTCACATAGCCATGTGAGGAATCGAGAATGATTAGAAGTTCCGCCTTTTAAAAAAAGTTGACGACTTAGAAAAATTGATAACGGAAGAAAGATTTCAAAACTGCAGACGAGAGAAATTCTATCAGAAAAAAAAACAAGAGAAAACTTGCGAACGTTTCTGTAAGAATGACAGAAACTTAATGTTATGTAATCTTATCTTCCCATCTACTACTCCGCAAAAAAAAATGTTCGCGTCCCGAGAGATGCACGTCAAAGAAATCAAAACAAACGCAAAAAAGCATCAAAGAAATCCGAGTGACGGAAGAAGTTTCCCAAACAATCGATTCATACCATTTAGCTCTTTTCAAGATGAATAAAAAACGTCTCACGTTTGCCACTAAATGCCAGGGATTTTTTGGCATATTGACATTTGAATTGGGGGCGTATCCATCTGTCTGTGTACCAAAGCCGACGTCATTTTTTTTTTCGCAACACAACCTCGTTCATGGTGTCGCATGGAGTTTCCATATGACGTTGAGAATTTGTGAAAATAAACTTACAGAAGGGAGGTAAATTATTGAAACCCAAGCTTTTTTTTTTTGAAGCGGGGTACAAATTTATTATAGAAGTTGAGTTCGAAAAGTTCTAATTCGATTTTTTTCTAATTCGAAAAAGTATTTTTGAGCAAATAATTTCAAGGAAGTAAATAGCTTTACATTTTCAAAAAGTTTTACTTCTAAGTAAATTTGAAAAAAATTTTTCGAAACCTGAAACTTTTTGGTTAGTTGCAAAAAGTTCTTTATTCGAATGATGAGGCAATTGAAAAAAATAGAAATCTCTTTTTATTTGGACGTGTCGATTTTTTTCTTGATTTATTTTTTTCAATACCTGTTTATAGTTGCATTTTTTATTTGAAGAAATAAAAATAAAATAATTTCTTAGAACATTCCTCATGATTTTTCTAAGCATTTTACCAGCAAACAGTTCTGCTGATCTTGTCAAGTCTCTATTTTAAATATTTTCTAAAGCTAATGGTGGAAATTTGAAAAACCAAAAAAAGTTGATGGGAAGGCGGAAAGACTGCTACATCTTCCGCGGGGAGTAGCAGAAAGAACAATGGCAGAAAGTTCTCTACAGATTTCGGAAAGAAAGTTTTTTTCGATTCTTTCGACTAGACAAAAGAAAATGCCGACAAAGCCTCTAGGAGACGTGCGCAAAATCTTTTCGAAACTTTTCCTTTGAGACAGAGGACTCCTTGCGCAAAGGCAAAGAGACCAGGTGAAAAGTTCACCGACATTCTTGAGCGTCGGTTTTCTTCGCAACGCCTTTGATGTGAGACGGAAGGAGAGCTTCTGCCGGGCTTTTGTGAAGGTCACCAAATGCTTAGATGCCAGGTAGTCGGCTACGACAGCTGACGCGTTGCCGAGAGCGGCGAAGCTTTTGCGGATCTCGGTGACCCTCGCTCGAGTTTCCTGCCGCCGATTACCAGCCGTGTCTGCCGACTCTGTCAGCGATACTTTTTTCGCCTTACCTTCGCAGAGCCAGGGATTTCTAAGGATTTTATCCGAGCTCTTCAAATACATGAAAATAACGGGAGTGAAGCCAAATACGATATTAACAAAACGAGCAAGAAATCTAAAAAAAATAAATCATGTCCAAAGTTGTATTCAAAAAAAAACTTTGGAAACAGTTTCGAAGAAACCCGAAATTTTCCGAGAAATTAATGTTAGTTTTTCAAATTCATCCTTACCGCTTTTTGGAATTTTTTCACTGATAGCGGTTTTTTGAATTTGTTCAGCATACATTCAACAGTTTTCTTTCAGATTATTTTAAAGTCGTCAATTTATTCGAAAAAAACACCATTTTCATAATTTTTGGAAAGGTGATATTGAAGTTTCGTCAGTTCGTGGGACAAAATATGAAGCTCGTGGTCATTTCTGGCGTCGGCAACTAAGAAGTGTGGCGACCTGTCCTGTTTGTTCTTCGGATAATTATGTATTCATCTGCGAGTATCGCATGTCGCAACTTCTCGCACGGCACGTGTAGCAAATCTTCCGCTTATTCTGTTGCGCAACCCTGTTCTGGCGAATTATCCCTTTATCGAAGCCGATATTTCGACGTCGGGGAGCTTCTAAGAAATTATGATCAGGCTGTATGAGGACGGAAAAACACTTGTTTGATAGGAAAATATTAATCTCAATAATTTTGAGCCGTTGGTGTATAATAAAAAAAGGTGAATATTGAAAATGAGAATGATTTTTTCAAAAGATGGACTTCATGACTTATTGCAATGTGCGCAAACTTTAAAACTTGTCCGTTGCGCTGTGAATTTTTTTTTTTGAAATTTTGGATTTCGTAAAAATTATGAGCGCAGAATGAGTTATTGAGAAGCTCAGCTTTGAAAATGTGAATCTTAATCCCAAAACCGTTTTTCTTGTACTTCTGAAGCAGGTCATCTCTGAGACCTGATGGTTTTCGAAAGAAAATAAAATTCCATAAGAGAACGAACTTCTCGAAACGTTGAGAAATTTTACTTCCTCACTCAAATTCGGATAGATAAAGTGATTCATCAGCGTTATTTTTTTCGAAATAAAAAAATAGAACTGTTCTTTGAATTCAATTGTGCAAAGGAAAAAAACTTTGGAATTTCGAAAAAAACTGAAAAAAATTAAAAATTTTTTTGTTTTCTAAAAAAGTCTTTTGGTCGGTCATTTTCGACTTTGAATCTAATTAATTTTGTTTGCGAAGCGAGATTTGCAGTGAAAAATTGTATATTTCAGTTCAGAGAAAAAAATTCTGAAAAAGTAAATTGCTTTTAAGCGCGTTGAAAAAAACAAAGTGAATGTTTTTTTCAAGTTTTCGAAAACATTTTTTCCACTCTAATTCCAAATCTGATATGAAATGATGAAACGAAAAAAGTTGCTATCAGGACTTTCAATGTTGATGTGGAAAATTATGGTATAACGTGAAATTTCGTTTATATATATTCTGAAAAATCCTTCTCTGAATTCATTGTTTTTAGCTCGCCGCGGGACTTAGGGATGAGTCTCAATAAATTGATTTTCCCATTGTATTTTGAACCTTTGCTTTAATAATAATAATAGTTTATTCACTGCCATAAAAAAAAATTAGGTAGTATAGAAAAAAAGTATAAGACATCAACATATGACGGGCAGAAGAATAAAAATACACGTAAATGAGTTAACCCCAACGAGTTAACAGGTACCCGGAAAAAAAAATTTTTCAAAGTAGACGAGAAGGGATATTTTCATAAAAAGCTTGATTCGGAAGATTATTCAATTTGTTCCGAAGGGTTTCTGAGGTGACGTTAAAATCTAAATAAGAAATTAGTTTATTCCAAAGAGGAATAGTCCTAGAAAAGTAGTCAATAGAAAACTGACCAGCTGTCCGTAGTCGAAGTGGATTTCTCGGTAACAGGGATTGAGTGAAATACTTATTGCAATCGAGACAGTGATCAGAGCCACAAACTATTTTGCATCTTTCTCATGCTTCTTTCCGGAGTGCGTCTGATTTTCTCTCGAACGGCTTTGACGGCTTCTGGAGTCGTGACGGTGACTGGAAATCCCCTTCTTTGGATGTCATCTGAAGTACCGAGATGCCGATAGCGTTGTGCAGTTCGAAAAACAAGAAAACGAGACACTTTCAGCTTTTTAACGATCTCTGAATTTGTCATTCCGCTTTTGACACAATCAATGATTGCGGTACGGTACGGAGATGGAACCACCATTACCTGAAAACTGAAAAGTAGGAGCTTTAACTTCAAACACATGATAAGTGAGCATGAATGAACGAAATAAACAAAAAAATTCAAAGGCCAGTCCTTTGTGCAAAAAGCAGCGATCAAACAAAAAACGGTTTCAATATTTATTTGTCACCCTGTATTTAGGGTGATTACATCACAAATTTTACGGCGAATGAACAAAGGTTTGATATCAAACTGATTGAGGCGATCGGAATAAGAAGAGAAGCTGACATTACAGCGAATGAAAACTTCCCTACTGAAGAGACGGAGTGAAGATTCGAGTTTGTAAGAATCATCAGAGGAAATGGCGGGTGAAAAAAGCTCTGGACTGGAACCACGTAAGTTTGAAACATACGACAGTAGTTGAGAACATACAAAATTAGTTGCTTTAAAAATACCGAGGACTAGCAGAAAACTTTTGACCGATTCAAGTCGGGAAAACTTTTTCGAAATCTTCGATACTTTTCTAGGTTCATGCTTGAAGCCTCTTACAACTTCGTAATTTCTGTTGAGTGGGTCAAACCTTACAAGTGATCAGAGAGAAATATATAATAACCTTAACATTCACTCATTGCTCTCGAAAAAAAATTTTCCAGAAAAGCCTCTTTTTTGACAACAAATCAAAACGGTTGATGCAACATGTTAGAAATCTTCTCTCGATCTTTTGGCCTTCAGTGGCTCGAGAGAACCTATTAAAATGAATGGTAAGTGCGCTCCTCCGCACTCTTGCCAGACGTGATAATTTGAAATTTTCTATTCTTATGTTTAACAATTTTGTCAATGTCTTTTTTAGGGTTTTTTATTCTTATCTTCATATCTAGCAGTGTCAAACTTTCAGGCAAGCTTTATACATAGTTTAATCAATTTTTTTAGTTTTGAAAAAGATATTTTTTTAGCGTTTTATTTTTCGCTTTGTCCAGAAAGCGAAATAAATTTTTTTTATATTTTTTTATCGCGAACGATTTTTTTCTCGGAGAACTTTAATTTTCGTAAAAAGAAAAAAAGCAATCTCTTCAGAATGTCTGCAAAACTGTACCCAACTCATGTCCCGCTTTCTGCATTTTCCCGCCTGGCGCTTTCAGTTCAATCAGCTGCCACTGCTATAGTAGACCCTAGAAGAGGAGATATGGTCGCAGCAATGGGAGAAACAACTGCCATAGGCCCTGTTCTCGAGAATATTCGGTGAGTAAGAATACAGTATTTGAAGCCGATTCGAGGCTAGCTAGAGACGTAAGAAGCTATACTTTGAACAAATAAGGCTTGATCTATGAAAGCGCCAGTTTCTGGAACAGTTCAGGCAATAAAAATTTGTTTCAAGGACCTGTTTTAGTTTCTCAAGCAGAAGAAGAGGGCTCAAGCCATAATTTTTTAATTTATTCGGCACATTGAAAAAAAAAAGCAGGCTGCATAATGTTTTTTAAAAAAAGATTTCGCGATATATTTATAGAATTCTTTCATCAATATTTGATGGGCTATCAAATTTTTTTCATGTAAATGTTAACTTTCATAATTATATCTTGTTCGTAGATTATTTTTTTAAAGAAAAACGAATGGAAAAACGACGTCGTCGGCCGACGGCTCCTTCGCGAGAAACCCAGAATTTCGAACAAAACTATTGATAGGAATTATTTGACTTCACTGCCTCAAGGGACTCTTGGTAAAGAATATTCAAAGTATGTTTCTGATCTTTTTTTTTGACAATGATCTTGTTTTCAGTTTCCTGGAAAACTTGAAAACTTCTCCGGATGCCCGACCAGTTGTGAAATATATCAACAATCTAGAACATCTGTATGTTATGCAGAGGTACCGAGAAACTCACGACTTCACTCATGTTGCTCTCCAAATGAAAACGAATATGTTGGGCGAGGTACTATTAAATAAAAAAATATCTTTTCAAATGGCTTCAGGTTGCTGTCAAATACTTTGAAGGGATACAGCTCGGTCTTCCAATGTGTGTGACAGGCGGAGTTTTTGGCGGAGCACGACTTCTTACCAAGTCAGCCGTTAGAGCTTGTTAGAATCAAAGTTGCTTTTTCAGACATCGTCAGGAGTTTTTGCAACGATATCTACCTTGGGTAATTGACCAGGCATCTCATGCGCGACTTTTCATAACTTACGATTGGGAAAACCAGTTCGAAAAATCCCTGGAAGAAGTTCAACAAGAACTCGACATTGTGCCATTTGAAGAATATGGAAATTAAATTTATTTTTTGACGTTGTTCAAACTGTATAAAAAAAGTTTTTTTATTTTCTATTTTTCTAAAGAGTATTCTTACATAAACTACAGTTTTCATGCAGTTCACACAATTTCTAGACAATTTCATATTGTGTGATTTCGCGATCGTAGAGCTCTTGGACAGGGCGGAAGTTTCTCACAATTGGACGACGGTAAGGGTCTTCCACGTTCCGGAAAAGGTCAAGCTGAATGTTGGATGCTGAAGATACTGAGAAAAGATGAAGTAAACCTGTTCCTCGGTGACTTGGATTGGTTGAGGGAAGACCGTCCATGTAACGACCTCCGAGCATGGCGGAGTCGTCAAGGAGCCGGAGTACCTAAAGTCAAATCTCACTAGTTATATTTTTGAAAAATATTTTGAAACTGAATACCTGAAGAAAGAATTACGATTAATTGGTAGTTTATCAGCAAGCACGATGTTTTCGACGTAGGCGGAAGAATCTGCAAGATATTTTCACTTTTCTTGAAAAAAAAGCTGGAAAACTGTTATATTGAAGCCTCGAAAGAACTTGCTCCTCTTGAGCAAGAGCAGAACCATCGTCGCCGATTTCTAGGAAAACGCCAATGACGGCGAGCATATTCGGATCTTCAGTCCCCTGGTGAACCAAATGAAGTTCCGCCGGATAGCTCTTTCCGTCAATCAGGTGTTCAGACCCTGTTTTCACCTCATTATTCTAAATTTCCTTTTCCCATCACCTTCGCAGCAGTTTGAACCCCAATGGAAATGATATTGCACTAGACGGTAAACTTGGTCCAAACCGCCACCATAAATCTCCGGAGCTTCGCCGTACAGTTCCGGTTTCAGTTGAACTACACAAAATATTCCATAAAATGTTCATTGACTCGATATCTACCAGAATGTCCGTTGTTAACGAGTTCTCCGCGAAGAACATGATCGTAGTTTACAAACTTAATGCCGTCGTTGGTTTCATGGAACACCACATTGCTCAGGTCAATGTTCACTGGCGATTGTCTTAATCCGTTTGGCCATTGAGTAGGTCCTTCAAAACCCATAAAAATATTTCTGATAAATCAAAAAAATCTCTAAATTTGAGATCTTTTTTTATGAGTTAAATCTTTCTGAAAAAAAAAAACATTGCCTCTTGATGTCCCAAGGATACGGTAATAGGAGGGGTTTTTATTAATGAAATGGGGAAAGCTGTTTTCACAAAATTTTTTTCATGTCTCTTCGAGAGCTCAAGACGTATTGGGAGGAATTTTTCGTTTTCTCAAAAAATTTGGTGGAGCCAACAAGAAGATGGATTGGTTTGTGCAATGTGCGTCGAGGCAAAATTTCGTCTCAAAATAGTTTTGACAATAGCCAACTCTCTTTTTGACATTGATCATGAGATTCGTTAAATAAAAACTCCTCATAGACTTACCGCATCCGTCATCTTCGTAGTAGCTCCAGTGACCTGCA
The DNA here is from genome assembly GCA_904845305.1 of Caenorhabditis auriculariae. NCBI lineage: Eukaryota > Metazoa > Nematoda > Chromadorea > Rhabditida > Rhabditidae > Caenorhabditis > Caenorhabditis auriculariae. The sequence continues at coordinate 1,780,402 of CAJGYM010000002.1, read as the reverse complement.
AAAATATTTCATATCGTTTTTGGAGCCTCAGTATTTTTTTCATTAGTTAATGAGAGGTAAATGTGTAGAAAACGAACCGGTCATGCTTGGAAGCTTTTGTGCGTTGAGTGGTGATAAAAGTGAACTGAAAATTTGCTCACTGTCCCTGCTTTTTACGGCTGACACGCAATGCTGACACAAACTATAAAATGGTGAGGAATTCAAACGATAGTTTTCAAAGAACTTGTGATTTGAAAACACCCGCTCTTCTAATAATGGAAGAAAAAAGTTTCAGCGAATCCATAAGAAAAATAAATCATCTGAGCCCGAACCTCATTCGCAATTCTCATCTTTCAGCTCGCTGTTAGAATATATCGGACATGTCAACTATGAATAATAATATTCACGTCTTTTTCTCAAATTTTCATGCCGAAGAAGTTTGAAACAAAAAAAACCGTTTGGTAATCAAGCAAACAATCTGAGTTTTTAATTTTACATGCTTAGCATTGAGAAAAAAACTGTGCTTTCCAACGAAAGAAAAGATCCTATGAAAAAGCAAACTTCGATGTTGAAACCGAAAAAACTACGTAGTTTTCATCTGAAGAGAGAGACAAAGCACCCGTGGGAGCTTCTGAACTTAAATGGGGTGAAAATAGACCAAGGTCTTAGAAGAAGCTTTCGAAAAAGGTTTTCTTCGCGTAAACTTCATTTAAAAGAACTATTACTCTCAGCTTAGGTCTGTTCCTCATTTTGAGTTGTCTTTTTTGAAATGAACCAGTGAAAAAGCCTGAAAAGTATTTTCTCAAGCCGTTCCGTGTTTTAATATGAATTTTGTAGTTAGCATCCTGATTCCAAACTGAATTATCTATTCCGACATTTTGAAGTCTCAAGTTTCTGACTGTTAGCTACTAAACTCATTATGAATACTGCACAAAATTCAAGTTGCTAAATCTCTGGAAAAGGCCGAAATTTTTGGATCAAAATGAAAAAATTTTCTCATCAGATTTCAACCATATGTGAAACCTGCCTTTTCTGAGTTTTCTCAAAAGTAGACATTAGTTTTTAGCTCGCCAAAAAGTTTTTGGCTGAAGCGAACACTTACCATAACCATTTCCTGAAAGAAGCAATAAAAGAAAAGTGCTTCTCGGAGCTCAGAAGTTTCTGCTTCTTTAGTGAAAAAGAAGAACGACGCTCCAAAAGGGCAATGCATGAGCATAAGAGCACATGCGCACAATTCGTTCATGAAAGGAAAAAAATCTTTAAAGCCAGAGATTGCGAACGTTTGGAGAGGAACTTCTACATATTTGCATGTTCGAAGTTTGAGAAAGTTTCGTAAGTTATTATAAAAGGACTTTTAATTAGTATCTCTCAATAGATAACGTCATTCAATTTTTCATCTGGAATTTTCATGACATAAAGCACAGAAAATTATCTGATGTCTCAGATGAAGATTTCAGAGTTGTCAGATGGCACGATAAACTTCTGTAGGTCGTTTTTTATCAAGTCGCAATTTGAAAAAAAATACTACTTTTTAAAAATATCAAAACAAAGGCAATATGATCATCTTTGTAGAAAGTTCCGCTCAAAACATAAAAAAGGGAGAAAATTCGGCAGCTAACCATTTTCTTGAAGTTCACTATTTTCGACGAGTTTTTGGCATCTCACGAAAAAGGGTGTTCAAAAAAAGCAGAAAACAAAGAGGGACATTCAAATATGACTGCGACGAAGGAAGATGTTTTCAGTATGCTAGGTTTAAGAAAAAATATTGAAAAAGTGCATTTGCAAGAGAGGGTGAATGAATTGAAAGTGGAGTGCGTGCAAATTGAAGCCGCAGTTCGCTTTTCCATCAAAGGAGCTTTTTTGCCGAGCGTCTGACAAGCCATCTGAGGCACCACCTTTCTCGGTTGTCTTCATTAAATAGAAAGGATTACGGTCGAACGTTCTAAAAATATTTGTTTTTGATATCGGGCAAGCGGTAGTCGTTTAAAAAAATTTGTTTTTTTGTGATAATGATGAGCTGCTCATTTCCTCACCATTCTTGAGAACGTAAATAATAACATGATTCTGAAAAAAAATTGGCCGGAAGTTTCAAGACAGCTAAATAAGTTAATCTTGAGTTAACCTTCGCTTTTGAACTTGGAGGCTGACTAATTTCCGCAGTTGAGAGAAACAGAAAAACAGGATATGAAGGAAGTTAACATGACATATACCAATTTACTAAATAACTTGTACCGATTTGATTAAATCTTGGGTTGTAAATCAAACCCTAAAGCTGTACCCGAAAAGGTAGCGACCGATATTCTTTCTGGCTTTCAAATTGCTCTGAAGAAGTCTAGAAAAAAATATTTCTTTTTTTACATTTCTGTTCTTTCTCCGAAAAAAATGATTCCTAATTAGATAATACACTCCACTGATCGAAAGGGTTGAAGGAAGTCAAGTAATTTATCGAGAAATGGGCCATGCAATTTCGTTTACGACCGCGAGATAAGGTCATAAGCTTGATTAGTGCTGTCTCATTTGACTCTGAGAACATTGAATCATCTTTTCTTTCCCGATAACGATGAAATAAGAGTTGAGTTTGAAGAATTTCGTCTTAAAAATTGAGAAAAAAGTCGGAAATTCTTTGGAAGGCTGAATACAGGTTTAATCATAAATTTTCAAAAGAAAAGCGTGAAAATCCTAAAACTTCTTGAATTGTTTTGAGGTTTTCGAAGAGTAAGGATTGCTGCTGAAAAATTGGTTTTTCTCGAAAAGTTCTAAATCGTGCGTATCAAGACTTCAACAGCAACAGTAGCAGCTTTTCATCAGTTTCAGCAAAAGTATTTCGTTTTCGGAAATCACAGAGTTAAATCATCACAAAATGCCAATTTCTCTTCAAATAGCTTTTAATTGTTTACCCAAGAGGTCCCATGCGACTAGAAGTCAAAAAATAAAAATATTTATTAAGCTTCAAATCGAGGAGACACCCGCACTGTATTATCTTTTTGAAATCACAGTTGGCGGACTTGGAATGATTGAAAAGGAATTTTGATTGAAAGTATCAAATACCGGGAAAAGAGGATATGGCTTCAAAATTTACAGCACAAGCTGAAGATAATGTTCAAATATCCGTATTGAGGTTGATGATGGCCGAAGCGACGGGCTGAGTGACTTGGTCGAGGAGGACGACGTTGATCTTTTCCTTCTCGGTGTCGCGCAGGCCTGAGATCAGTTCGAGCGTTGACGCCGTCGCTTTTTCGGAGAACATCTTCCGCAGCGACGAGAATGGGTGTAGGATCTGCATTTTCATTTGGAGACAACTGAATCATCAAAAAAACTTTTTTTAGGAGATTTTGAAAAATATCATAATAATGTTTTTTTTCATTCACTAGAAAAAGAGGTCAATCAAAAAAACGGGCAATTATTCATTTTTGTTCAGGGCGCTCTGAGGTTCAATAACTCAACAATAACTCAACTAGTATAAAAATAAGACTCCTGCAGGGTCTTGGGTCAGTGAACTTTGATATATATTCCTGCAAAGCTTCATAAAATTTTCAACTGGTCACTTACACCTGCTTGTTGGTTTTACTTCTTGTCAAAACTTTTAATTTTCTGCTTTTTTTTTGCGATTGCCATACTGTACTTTTCAAAGATTAATTGTTATTCTTCTCTCTGCAGTTATGCCCATTTTCTTTGAAGATTTTCTGTGTTAGAATAGTTCAATTATTTTGGAAAAAAATTGCGTTTTTTTAATTCAAAATTTTCTTCTAACTGAAAAGCCACTTACAATATCTGCTGGACGGGCGGTGATGACGCCTTGAAGGACATGAATCCTTTTAGGCGTTGGCTGAAGAATCTCGAGCCTCATGAAATTCATCAAGTCATTGATGCGGTTCTTGTTGGGCCATTTGTTTCGGATTGTCAAATCACTATAGATGAAACTTTCTACCGCTTGTTTGTAAGGTCCAACGATGACGAGTCTAAAAAAACTTCATTTTATCAATTTTATTTTCTCAATATCCGGTTTAAAAGAAAAAAAAATATCGATTAACTAATCCCAAAAATGTAGGCATTTCAAGTTTCAAGTTTAAACCTGTAGCCTTTGGAAGCAATATCCTCCAAAGACGTCTTGCTGAAGTCGTAGGAGGTCGGACAGATGATTTCGATGGGAAAAACTGCGAGAAGAGCATCCACAACAAACTGCACAAAATCCACAGGACTCATTCGGTAAATATGATTAATATCCAGAATGACGACCTCGAAAATTTTGATGAATTTCAGACAAGGAAATAAAAAAACCTCGTAATCATAAGTGTCCAAGAAAGTCTTTACTTGCTCGAAAAACATCTTTGCTGGGAGACCATACAAAGCATGGACGAGCATGGGCTCCTGGAAAATTTTTTGTTACTAATGAAATATCAGTTTTTTTAATTGATATATGAAGAAATTGCATAATTTTTCCCCGAAATCAATGATTTACTCACTATCGATTCTTTTTTGTAGGTCGTCAATTCTAGTCGAATATCTAAGTACCGTACTCCCGCTTTCAGCTGCTCAAGAATGTCTAGACTGAAATAAAAATGTTTTTAAAAATTTGGGGGATTGGTTAAAAAAGAAACCCACTTCTGGGTTTCCGACCATCTTTTCACAACTCTTCGTACAATTCTTGTTTTGCTAAGTTGTCGCACGAATTTGTTGAATTTTTGGTCGTGCGCCAGCGGCATGTCGACATGAAGATTATGTGCCCCCGAATCGTGAGAACCTTAAGAGAGTTTTCTGCTTTATAATTATAAAATCCCAACCTGGGATTTTCAAGGTAGAAAAGGGTGAAGTTTTCCTTGATTCGGGAAGAGAAGACATCCATCCGACCATCAACAAATTTGAGATAATAAGTGACATTCACTCACTAAAATTAAAAGAAATTTCAACCGACAGTGCTGCGGTTCACAAGTTGCACATGGAGAAGCTTGACAATGAATTTTTATAAATTTCATAACATATCAGTGAACAAAACAAAGATACGAACAAAGCGTAAAAATGACATTTTGAGAAGAGAAAATTCAGAAGCTCGAATGGGCAGCAAGTAGAACTTTTTCCAAATCCTTTTCACAATTTGTGCTTTCAAGTCAATTCTCATGATTTTTCGTTTTTAGATATACGTGAGTAAATGTGTTTCTAGACTTCCGGAACCACAAAGTTATGAGAAAATTGTTTTATTTGTTTTTTCTTCTAATTTAATCAAGTCAGGTGAGAATGAGTTCAGGGCAAAAAGTTATTTCTTAGACGTCTTTCAGAAAAAAAAAACTTTGTTATGTGGATCCTGATTGTTGTTCACTCAAGAAGTGTCTGAGGTCTGATCCAACAAGTCATAATGAACGGACCCAGCAAAGTTTATATAAAAACAAAAATTAACTGTTAAGTGATACTGTGAAAAGACGTGCCGAATTTGTTCAAAAATTGCTTCAAATAGCTTTTTAGATGAAAAGCTTTTCTCGTGTTTCTGAGAATCTAATTTTTTAGGTCAGTTGTTTTGAACTTTGACGGAATAAGAAAAAAATCTCTTTCTACGAGTGGTCAATAAGGGTTTTCTCAGTACCTCTCAGCCGAGTTTTATTTTACTGTTGAGTACCCTACTCCAGGACTACTAACCACAAAAGTTTGAAACCCGAGACGTCAGTTTTCAGAAAGAAAGTTTTTAGCTGACGATAAATTGTTGAATGGGAAGAAAGATCAGCTGAGTTCAGTGTTCAAAGGCTCTTTGGAAGGTTTTCGATGAACGCCTGTAGTTTTCCAGCGTCGATGCGAAGTGGCCGCTTCCCTGTACTCTGCGACAAATCCTTTTCTCCTCCTCGGCGTTATCGGTGTGCAGTATCAGCAGCAAATCAGAACCTAATACTACTTTTCATGCAAAAACAACTCTCACTACCTGTGCTCGTTATCACTTCAGGGGCTTTGTCCTCGCAAAAGCGACCGAAAAGTAGATCAGGATTGGCTTCTGTACCGTCGTAAACCTGCAACCTCGCCGATTTATTGAACAACCACCTTTCAGAAAATCAATTCAAATTTTGCAACTAACACAAGTCCAATAACATACTTTTATCTTTATCTTTATGTTGGTTTCTTTGCAATGATACCCAAAGAATCATAACCTCGACATAGTCATATTGGCAGAGATCTTCTGATTCCAACTGAAAGGAAGAGAACTGTAGCCGAACACCGCGCCCTGGAGTTCGAGAAGAGACGTGCCAAGCACAATCCTGCAGAACTAAATTCATTTTTTAAACTTTATCAAATCTATAACCTGATTTTTTCCATAGTTGCTATCGCTGAAAGACGCATGTGAGTAAATGTGCCCAGGCGACGACTCAGCCGTTAAACGGCCTCCGCAGACTAAAGTTGAGCGTTGAAACTACGACAAGAAAAAACCTCACCAGAAGTGTATTGAGCTTGGAATCCTTTTCTGGAAACGGAAGCATCTGAAGAGAACGCAAGGAAAAGCTCATTTGAAGATGAAAGAAGTACTGGAGGAGGCGTCAAACCACAAAAGACTCCTGAAGGGAAAAACTTTTCTGATAGTTCATCTATCAAAAGGATCAGTGGGAAAGTTTGAAAAAAAATGGTTTTAATTTTGGATACAACACAAAAATGCAAGGCAAAACCTGCAAGAGCGCTAGTCTCATCGCCGCCATCATAAATTGACACGGCGTCGTACTTGCACTGCGAATGTTCTTCTACGAGAAATGTCGAGAAAGTCTGAAAAATCACAATTTGTCGGACAAAAATTATGGTGGTGTCCTAAAGAATCATTATGAAAAACTTTATTATTCCGAAAGCGCACGCATAAAAGCCAATAAACCATCACAATCTGAGAAAGTAAAAATTTTTTCTCAGAATGAATGTTTTCATAGATTTTTCGTTTATACCGAAGCGTGAGTAAGTTTGAAACCGCTTTCTCTGAGAAAAAAAAAAGGAAAAACGATACACTCCACAAAACCAACCAACATGAGTCGATGACCAGGTGTAGTGACAAAGTGCCAAGAGCAGTTCTGGCCTTTGGGATACTCATGGGGATAACCCGGTGAGTTTATTTCACCTGCGCCATCATTTTGAAAACGTCCACATGTCGGGCTGACCTGTTGGCGCGTTTAATTCGAAGAAACAGCTGCCTTCTTTGCAGTTGTGACCGTCATCCGACAGAATGAACCCTGGGTTGCATGCGCACACGTAAGTACCTCCAAATTATTCATCAGAAAACGTTTGAGATAATCGAAAAACGGCTGCATTTCCATAGCTCAAGGAATGAAAATGAAGCATTTTTGAGAGAATAGAGTCTTACGGTAGTTTGTTAATGTTTTATTCAAGAATGCATTTAAGAAATTGAAGCGAAAAACTATGTCGTAGACAGTGTCTCTGACTAGGAAAAGCTCTTTTTAGTTTTTGTAGCGACTTAATTCGAAAACCAGATATATTGCGAGAAATGTCTTGTTTTTTTCTGGAATCAGGAGGTCTCAAAGTATGCTTTAGCAAAATTTCACCAAAAGTTCAGCGGAGCAATGAAAAAAGATCTCTAGTGAGAATCTCGCCTTTTTTGACTGTGAAAAAAATTGACGCATAGATTTTGAGATCTTAGTAAGCTCAAGAATTTTAGATTTCGCCTTCTTCGACTTATTTTGTAAATTTTCTCCGATTTTGTGAATCCTGGAAAGAGTTCTCCAAAAACTGAATTCGCATCAATTTAAAATTTTGAAGAATTAGTTTATTATGGAAAGATGCAAGTTTCCTTGATGAAAACTCACTCAGAGGCGGCTCAGGTGAGTTCTTTATGACTAACCTAATCGGTTTTGGCAGGTGTGTTCACATCCCGCGTTGTCGAATTGGCACTCATCGAAATCGGCAATGAATGAAGCAAAAAAGCCTTCGCGCTCGACCGAAGTGTCGGAACTGAACTCAATCCTTATTTTGTTGGTCGGCGACGTAAACAGCAAAGGCTCGTCTGAACATTCGGATCAAATATCTGAGAACGTGAACCACTTACTATACTCTCCACAAAGTTTCTCATTCTCTCCGATTTTCAAATAATCATAGGCACACTCGGTTTTCATCCCCTCAAAATGATTCGAAATTAAATACATATAATTGAGTTTTTTTGTCACTTCAATATTGAAACGGGTGAAATTGAGAAAAATGTGATATCCGACATCAGCTTCGATCTCCCAGATGCAAGCTCTTGACGGTGGGTAACTTTTCGGAAAATTCGGCGAAGAGATAGTTCCATTGGAAGCTCTGATGTAACCTCCACAAGTACTTTCACATGAAAATCCATCTGCGCTCAGACTGTACCCAACTCGGCAGGCACACTTAAAACCCCCTGGAAATTGGATCAACTTCGAGAACGGACAACATTGAAACTATCAACAAAGATGGTTTCATGATTTCTTATACGGAGTGTCTTAAAAGTTGCAAAACCTACCGATCATGTTGACACACATGTGTTCGCAATTATTCTTTTCGTTGGCGCACTCGTTAAGTTCCTTAGTGAATCGAATTTCGAACCCGGTTTTTTGCACAGAATTGTCGGATGTGAAACTGTAAATGCGCATTCAAAAAGTCTCTGCGCCACGAATCGAAAAGGCCTAGTGTCTTGAAAATGGCTCAACGCGATGCGGTGCAACACGTTTTTGGGCGCCAAATGAAGCGTTTCGATTCTTTGCCCTATTTTATGCTGCCTTTGACCTCAACATGTTTAACTGGCGCTGGTCGGTGCGTGTATTTAAAATATAGTCTCTGACTGCCTTTGTAGCTGCACGTTTCTTCATATCTTTTTGCTACACTTTTGCGTTTCGATTCGTGAAGCAAAAACCACAAGGATGAGTAAATGTTAAACGAGTTACCGAAGGGTCAAGTGATTCGAGCGGCTGACGAAGGTTTTTTTCTCAATGAGACCACAGAGTGATTCAGATGGATCAGCGGAGCGCGACCCTTCACCCAGCAGAAGTTTGTCGTAAATACAGTCTTTATGCTGTTCCAGCTCAAAAATTTTTCGTAAACCACCGTTTCAGTGATAAAACTAACATGGAAATAAACAAATTCGAGTGCCACTTGATTTTTCTCTGCGACATGAATTGTCCATAAGCAATCGCTGTTAGGTGGGTAAGATTCTGGATATCGTGGACTCTAAAATTGGTTTTTATTTTCTTGTTTCAAACTAAGAAACCTCAATGACACCACTGTCTGCGTATATTGGTCCACCACATATTGCATAATAAGTTGCAAAAAGGAACATGGGATAAAAACTGTCGATTTCATTTTGTACCAACATTCGGTTGCCAGAAGAAGCTATCGTGCGATACGAGGTTTCGTAGCCACATATCTTATCTGGAAAATGAAAAAAAATTTTATAGTCTTTTGAAAGAAAGTTATTGATAGGCTCTGTTCAATAATTTGACGGTGAAAGTTGACATTATCATGAATAATTACTATGACAGCCAAGAAAGTTTTTCTTGACTTTTTACCTGGAGCCGTTTTTTTGAAGACTTTTTAATTCTAATGATTCATAATCCGTTCACTTTTTTTCGAAAAAAAGTTTCACAAAATTTTTTTTCAAAGTTTAATGGGGGTGGCTCTGCGGTTTCCAATTTTACCTTCAACTCAAGTAATCCCACTTTTCAAAAGTTTCTAAAAACGTTCATATTTATGACACATCAATTTTTAAAACCCAAAAACTCAACTAAAAAGAATAAGTGAGAAATTTCGTGTTATGAAATCGTGATACTTCAGAGTAAATTTCTGCAAAGATTCACAATTTTAAACTGACAGTAAACTTTTATCGTGAATATCTGCATCCGATAATCCAAAATTCTTTCTCTGAGATTTGCCAACTATTCCTAAGAATCTTCGAAAAACGTACCCAGAAGCGACGAAGAAGAAGAAACTCCGTCCCGAACGGTGATCGAGTTGCGATGCTCGTGGCTGCAAGGCACACTCGGTCGAGGTATCGTAGAGCCTGCGGAATGCACTCACAATTATTAAAAGAGTCACAGAGTAAAAAATAGATTGAATCGCTACATTTTAGCCCTTTTTTCCCATTTGCACTTTCTAATTAACTTCATCCTGAGAAACGTATAGCGCCTACTTTTTTGCTAAGAATCTCTAATTAGCTTTTTTTGTTCCTATGAGTAATTTGATAGGACATATTGCAGTATATCTGGCAAACGAGTAATTGGAGAGAGAAGAGTTTTTTCGATACTTAGCGGGAAAGAAGTGGTCGAGAATCAGTTACAACGAAGAATTTATCTTGATGAACAAGTCTAAATCTTGAAGATTTTTTTATTGATGGAAATCTTATCATTTTGAAGCTAAAATATTCAGGCATTTCGTAGTAAAAAAAAAGGTCATTTTACTTCGTACTCTAAAGTTTTGTGAGGTTTGTCAGTCGCAAACTTCACAACTATTTATAAAAAAAAACGCTTCAAAAATCTTCGTTTTAGGATAAACTTTCAAAAGATGATTTTTTCTAACTCTGAAGCGTCGTCTTTCAGAAAATTCAAAAATTATCCATATTGAAGCTCTCAGCTTTTTTCTCAACACACCGGAGAGAAGCTCGAAGAAAAATAGCCTTTTCTGTGAAGCATTTTTTTTTGTATTTTTTTGAATTGTTCGAGCACCTGTGATGTTAAGAAAGATGGTGTGTCCGCGAGGTGCGACCAAGTACCAGACGCAACGGCCCGTTTTAGTCACAGCCAGGTTGCCGGACTCCTGCATCAACGTTCCGCCGCACTCTGCAAACAAGACACATTTGGATGGAATGCCCTGAGATACCTATTCAACCTGCACATTTGTACAATTTCTTAGCTTGTCGGATGTCGCCATCGCTGAGCTGAACTCGCTGTCCTATTTCAGAACGGAAACCTGCAACTCCCCTGCTATTTTTCTTCACTGTTACAGACCTGAGTTGGGTTTCGGCAAAATGGTGTCATGGAAAGCGCCTCGAGAAAATGTGTCTCTTGCATAATGCATTATCTGAAATTGGAAAGGAATATCGGTTATTCATCATAGGTGGTCCACCAGCCGACCGAACTAAAGTCGTACGGCTCTCCCAGCGAGTCCACTTCCTCTTGCTTCGACTTTTCAAAGTTGTAGTCTTGTCCTGTAAACTTCAAGTTATTCAAGTTTTCAGCAAACTCCTAATAATTCAAGAAGAACTTTTTTCGTATGTTTTTTCCTAAAAATTCAAATCTCTTGAAAAATATTCGGTTTTTGAAAACTAGCTTGAAACAGAATCTACAATGACGCTTGCATACCTTTTCTGTGCAGTTATTGAAAATAACGACAATCGAATCCTCACTCTTAGCACACAGAAAAAAGAAGTAATCATTAATGAAAAATTTTTGCAAAGGTAATTACAAAACCTGTTTGAATGCTTTTGTAGAAGATATCGACGTATTGGTCTCGGTCAGGTCTGGTGTGTTCGTGCCAGAATCCGACGACATGGCCCAGCTCATGAACAACGATCCCGAACTTGTCACAGTTCTTGCCGATCGATATCGCTTGAGGACCTTCGCCGCGACGACCGACGTAAGAGCAACAGCTGTAATTCACTCGAATGATCTTCAAAGAAATGCCCTCGCTGGTTCACCCGCATTTATCAACGGTGAACGTGATGTAATGACGGTGATGAGGTTCTTTTGGCACGAAAGAAATGCACGTGCTGTTCTCCCAGTGACGCATCGCACGATGGAACAAGTTTTGATGTTCTCCTGGAAACATTTAAATGACTTTCTAGATTCCAAAAAAGTCCCACGGACTTGAATGATAGTTTGCAACCATCTTCCAAAAACTTCTTCGAGTAGTTTCACATAAATCCATTTTTAAACTTAATATGTAACTAAAAAAACGAGAGAAAGGAAAAAAAGCTAGCTGTAAGCTTAGAAAGATTTTCTTTCTAGTATTTCTGAAACACAAGTGGTGTGTTAGTTCAAGTTAGTTGTAAACTTGAATCTCACGAATTTCTTATTTTTACCTGTTAAATTATTTTCAGTTAGCCGATAAGAACTAGGAGTGTTTTGAGTACCGAAAGTCAAAAAATTTTCGAAACGCTACATGGGCACACTAGACAATGAAGCATTCGAACATAAATATGTAAAGAAGATTATAATCGATTTAAAAAAGGAAAATAGCGAAAAAAAAACTCACCAAATCAAAACTGGACATGAATCGTTTCTTTATCGACGTTCGAATTTTTGATTGGAAGCAGGGAGAATACAAAAATGTGAAGAAATATCTTTTTCATGGGAGCGGAAAATGCATCGTCGATGTAAACAAATGCCATAATATTGTCCCCACGAGGAAGTAGTCAAAGAACAACATGATCGAGAAGTCATAATATTATAGAATGAATTGAAATGAGAAGGACGAACCGGAGAAATTGGAGGCGATCTCATACGGGATGATGCCCTCAGGCCAAACGCGTTCCTTTCTGGCGGTGACGGCGCGTGATTGTCGCGTGGCTCCGTGTAAAAATCGCCGGAACACGACGAATGTTCCAATCGGTGGCTCGCTATCGAGCGATTGAGCCACACAATAAACGGCCAACAGAAGGATCATGCTCCGAAGACCAGTCGTAGAACATTGCGACGACATCAAGCATAAAACTGTCTTCTATCGGAGTTTGTTCCTCCCTGAAACTCAGTTTTGACTGAACGAGTCTCTTTTGTTTTTTCATTTGGATATCGGTAACAAAATGTTCAGAGCACTTGATCAAGAAAATGAAAAACTCTCAATATTCTACTTTTTTTGGACTTACAGATGAAAGTAAAAAAAAGGAATATCCAATTTTTGATCACTTCGCAGAAGGAACAAAAAGTAAGAACTGTGAAAAGATAGATTAGGAGTTCATACTTTATTATGTTGAAGAACTTGAGTCTAAACTCGTTCTTACCAAATTTGCAACTTTACCTTTTTAAGCGAATTCCTATGAACGGGTTTGTTTCTACGAGACGAAGCAAAAAATTTGTATTCAAGACAAAATTTATTGTGACATTAATGAAAAAGGCATGAGAAGTTTTTTCTTCTTTAATGAAAAATTGTATATCAAATGAAAATTCAATACCAAAAATGAATAATTTTGGAAATAACTGTGAAAAAATGAAGTAAGTCAATTTCATTAAATGTTGTAACAGGAATTAGATGAATATGTCTACACAAACATTTTCATCAAGAAGAAGTAAAAGAGAAATGGTTAACATAACGAAACTTTGAAAAGAGCTCAAGCTTTCTCTCAACGCATGAGACAGCATCGATTGAAATGAATGGATTCTTGAAAAGCTTTTTCCAGCGATGTCAGAAATTGAAAGTGGTTTGAAGATACTTTTTTTCTACCATTAAAAATTTCCAGATATTTGAAAGAAGAATTTCAACACTCTTTTCTTAAACCAAACTTGATAAATACGGGAATGGCTCAGTTTCAAAACAAGAAATAAAAATTACCCTGAAAAAAAGAACGATTAAGTGGTTCCAGATGTAGAAGAAAGATGACCGGCGAGTCGAAAAAAGACGCGGAAGGCGAATGATGAGAAAAATAGCGACGGCAACGAGGCCGAACAACGGGCCAGGCTCCGCGGATCTCCCGCAGATCATTTCACACACATCTGTCAGTGGCAGCGGCCTCCCTCAACAGATGATCGTTACGTCATTCGCTTAATTGACCTTCCTGCAGCTTCTCAGGTAGGCAAACTTTTTATCAAAACGGCAGTTCATTCTATTTCTAATTGAAGTTAAGTTTTTATAGGAATTTCTTCCCTTGGCGCATTTTTTATCACTAAAAAAGATCATTCAACAAATTAAATCTTTCAATTCTGACTAGGGAACGTTTTCGACCCCCTGGTTGAATTTTTGATGAAACTTCGGTAAATGTGCTCTAGGACCTCCTTGTTGTAGAACAAAAAAAAATTTCTCATTTTCGAGTTAGGACACTCCAAAAGCTTGAAATAGCGCTTTTTTTTTTTACAATTTGTGTATATAATAAATTTTGAAGCTTCATATCTCAAAAAGAAGATCTAGTGCAAAAAAGGTTTTTCTTGTTCTGCAATCAGGAGATCCTAAAATACACTTCAGCAAATTTTCATCGAAACTTCAACTAAGGGGTAAAAAACATCCCCCAGTGAAAAAAAAACAAATTTTTACAGTTGAAAGGAAAAAAGTGCATGTTCGTCAAAACTTTCACGGAATTCCAAACCGCTATTCAGCAAAAAATGTAAAAAAACCGGTTATAGAATTTTCATAATTTGACTCCATGTCTGGTTATTGATTTTAGCTGGTGTTTGACCTTTTCTCATTTCTTCATATACTGAATCTTTCAATGTTAATCAAACAAAAATAAAGGCAACGACCGCCACAATTGAATAAATTTCCTATTGAAAAAAATAAAGTATTTATGCAGTAAGGAAATGATCATAAGATTCGAAAAAAAAATACAAATAATACAATAGAAGGCGCGAACACGATACAATTGGCAGTTGAAGCGACTTTTCGAAACAAAAACTTTTTTAGGTCAGTTTTGAAACGCTAACCAAAGAGAAAATGAATTTGACACTTGAAAAAAAAAAACGGTCCAATGAAATCCTAATGAAGTAGGAAACATATTTGCAATGACACATGTAACAATAAAGATTACATTGGTCCGCGTAATAAATAGTGTTTCCTAAAAAAGAGATTTCGTTTTTGTCGAAAATACATTTGATGATGAAGCTGCATTTAGGACTCATAATCAGACTTTGGTTATGCGACGGGCTCCGGCGCGGGGAGGCGCAGGTCGGGCGAACTGCTTGGGTGGCTCCTGGGGCAACGGATGGAGGACTTCTAGAAGAGCTTTCTCTGAGAGGTCATCCCTTGCATCGACTTCCATCTGCAACATCGGTAGTTTCATTTTTTTGAATCAGATCTTTTGAGATTTTTAGAATCAACACCTTCTTCTCGTTTTTAGATTCATCGTGTGAAAATTTTTCCCTAAAAAATCAGCTATAATCAGTCTTACCAAAAGAAAAAAAGTATACTCAATAATTAAAAAAATTATTTTTCCCGCTTCAGACCAGATTTCTTCACGAAAAATGACAAAAAAAGACTAATTCACAAACCTTATTTGTTATGACGACTCCATAAACATTTGTTGCGGTTGAAAGGAATGGACCCTTGCAGCTTGAATAGAGCATTCTTTCTTTGATGGAGCTACCCGACGATGGAAGTGAGTAAATGAACACTGAAAATAATGAGAAAAATGATTGATATTCTAGTTTAAAGTTTCAAAAATTCAAAAAAAAAAACGGAACCATTTTTTTTTTCTTCTATTGCAATTTTGTTTCTAGTACCAAAAACTTTTCGGAAGCATTAACTTGGTCAACTGCAAGTTTTTGCCCAGAAAAAGAGCCCATTAATCTTTTGACTCACGAAAACAGCGCAACTCCCTGAGGTCTGTCATTCACATTTGCTCAAACTAAAAACAAAAAATACTAACATGTACAACGTTGGGGAGTTCCTTCCCAGGTGTGATCGAACCGGTAGAACGTGTACCGCGGCTTGTCCCGCGGCACCTTGGACGCCAACTGCGTCGGCTCGAGTTGCTCGGCAGTTCCTTCGAGTTTAATTGCCTCGTTCAACGTGTCGACCTGAATACTCGCCGTTCCTTAGGCCATCTGCTTGGCGGTTAATTCAATCTTCAGCACACTCTCCACATAAACAATGGGTCGACTGGCGTCTTTTGTCTCTGCGACGTAAAATGAACCTATGCAGCGGAGCACAAGTGTTGTTTGGCAACGGAGTATGAGTTTTGGTTGCAAAGTCGCTTCACAACGTGGTATCATAAGTGTTCGTGGAATGTCCAGAAAAGTTTTCAGAATCATTCAAATTTGAGATTTGAATGAAAAAAACTGGGATGCAGAAAATGAATAATTTTTTATAATTTTCTCGCTTTTGTTGTTTTTTTCCTGATTTCTGATCAGATGGAACCGACAATCAATAGCTGAAAAAATTTCGGCTCATAAAAAATGGCGTCAAACCTTTTTATCCGTTCTTTTTTCTTATGGGATTTTTTCTATTTCTCGGTCTCTGTAACGTTTGAGAAGAAAAAAAAACGAACTGAAAGTTGGACAAATGAAAGACGACCCGTGGCCAGTTGGCGTAGTGCGTCTTCGGCGTTTCGATCGACAGGGAACGCGACACCCTGAAAATCAAAACTGATCGATGATGCTGATGCTCTCGTCAGCTTCTACAAGTGTTCTGAAACTCACTTTCATGTGTTGTGGACCGGCATGAGCTATAGCCGCTCGTTCCTGCTGAGCATTATGAAGCTCTGGAATCGCAATAATACATCAAACTTTCACAATTATTTTTCACCTTTTTCAACTTCGCTCATCGGTCCTAATTCTGACTTTGATTTCAGCCAAGATTCGAAGGAGTCAAGAGTAAGGTCCTGGAAAACAAATAAGGAAGATGTGAGCAAAAAAGAAAACCTTTCGGTCAGTGACGTGTTTTTCATGCTCAATATAGACTTGTCCGAACTCGCTTTTGAAAGTCAGGCAAGTTGCGGCGAGAAGCATTTTTTTTCTCGAACTGGTGCTCGATCGTCGGCGAATCTGAAAAAAATAATTTTTTCATTTTGAGCAAAAAAAGCTTCGAAGATTTTTTTATTGGACTTTTTTTCAATTTCAAAAGAAAATTAAATTCTCAAAACCGCATTTCTAAGAAATATACGTTGAAAATAAAATTCAGTGTGTCTCTAAAAAGTTTTTTTCAAAAACTTCTGCTTTGGTTATTGTTCCCCTAAAAAAATTTGGTACAAAAAAACGGATAAATGTAATGCGCGAAGATCTAAAAAATCTATTTCAATAGGATCAAGAAAAAAAAAGTTTCTTGATGATTGAAGTATTAAAAAATGATTGAAGTATAAAAAAAAAGCTTCGATTTTGCAAATCTAGATCAAATCGTGAGTTCCGAATTTTGAGGTTCTAATCAGATGACCTTCTGATGACTCTTAATTAAAAATGAAAATCTAAAGTTGATATTACTTGAACTTATTGAATACTTTTTTTGTTCACAAATCGAGGTCTTTTTTCTTGCTCTTTACAAAACATTCGATTTAAACGACGAACGTAATGAGGATCCATTCGGTGATGGTGTTGAGGCGGAAGAGAATGAAGCACGGCTCAAATGCGTCGACGCACTCCGGAAGCGTCGCGCGCCAGTCATCCCGCCAGTTCCCCGTTCCTGCGTACTCGTAATTTGACGTCAGCTCTTCTGGAACAGAATTTTTGGACACCTCATTAAAAAGTAGAAAGGACCATTTTTGACGACGACCTTGATGAGCCTCAATTTGGCCTGCTTTCCGAGGTTCAACGCGTTTTTCAGGCCCGCGTTTGCTGAAATTATTCATTTTCAATCCCATTCCAGAGCAAAGGAGAGAATACGTTTTGTAATACATTTTTACATTTAACTAATTCATTCAATTCTTTCTTGGAACAACGTCTTATTTTGGCGTAGCGATGAAAGAAGTACATTTCTTTGTGCTATTTAATAATCAAACGAGAAAGAGAAATACGCTTTGTGTGTTTCTTTTCAGATCCAACAAAGACTATTGAGTATTTTTTGAGAGGACAAATTCTCTGTTCATATGGAATGCGACACGAAGTTATAAATTTGCTTTTACAATTGAATGAAATACTTTTTTTCTGTTTTTAATAATCAAAACGTTCAAATCAAAAAACAATGAGAGCTCGAGCGAATATTTCGAAGAAAAAAATAAATCGCTATTAAAAATTTTTTTGAAAAAAGTTAAGGGAGGCAATGGACATGATAAAGTTGCAATTTAAGAAATAGGTTAAATAATGAGTCTACTTGAAATAAGCTTTAACGGATCAAAATTGCTTTCCATTAACGTATTCTATGAAATAATCGTTTTTTTGCCAAAAATTTTTTTAAATTTCGGACTTTTTATTTATTGTCTATTCTGGTTTCGCTCTGATAATGTTTTTTTTTTATTTTCATATTAAAGTACAAAAAAAAACTCAGTGCTCCAGTCTAACCCCTGGGCGCGAAAGAATCAATAAATATCCCCACAAAGTGCATTGTGTATGAATGAGAACAGATGTGTTCATTGAAAGTTCGGAAATTTTTGTCTTGCGTTGGTTCTCAGGACGACTCATCAATAATTAGTAGCAACTCGGCACAACATCGAATGCAAAGAGTCCCCAAGTGGATCGGATTTCTCCGAACACATCCCCAATGATGGACAGCTGCTGCTGGAGCGGCTGGTTGCTCAAGTCTGTGCCTTATTTGCAATAGCCACTTTCATTTGTTTTCGTCGCTGCACCGTACGTACCGCCAGTCACATAGCTCTGGAGCAGCCCGGAATCTCACACAAATCCTTGTTCATTCTGGGTTCTCAAAAACCGCTGGAATGAAGGGCCTCAGTCTAGCTCCCACAAGGAACAGGCGTTTTTGAGCAGGCTCTATAAGTCTGTTCAAAAAAGCTTTTTGATTTTTGTAGAAGCTTAAAAAGTAGGTTGGAATACTCTTACAAGCTTCCAAAAATCTTGCAAAAGGGATAATTTTGCTCGGTGCTGCAGGAGTTCCAAAAACTAATTTCGAAGAAAATCGCGAAAATTTTAAAATTCAACTGAGCCGACTTGGGATCTGGTTTTTCTCGTGAGCAGTTTATTTCACGTTGGCTTGCAAAAAATATCTTCAGACAAGTTCAAAAAAAGCAAAAGTAAAGTTTCAGCAGCCCTTTTTTTTACTAAACACCGATAATCAAAAAATTAAAAAATCGTTTTTCGGTTAACATTGAGACTTCGAAAAAAAGAAGACATTTCATAAAAACTACATTTGCTTCTTATATGCGAGCTCCGTAACAATCAATCTCATAGAAACAAATGTAAACATAGTTGATTGTGCTCTCGCGCAGGGCAAATATGAACTAAAGTGTCAAGAAGTGTTTGGAGGAACTGGTCTACCTGTTTCTTCAGAGCTTAAATTATTTTTTTTATCTAAAAAAAGAGATATTCGGTTATCTTTATACCATATTGATAAAGTTTTTTTTTGAAATATGATGCCAAAAAACGCAGGCCTTATTCATTTCTAGGCCACATTATCGCCGACTTGGGAGATCTAACCAATGCCAAACGTCAAGGTTATCCGAGGCATTATGCGCCTCGTTGCGCAAGCGTACCGCCACACGAACAAAGAAGTTCTTAGAGCGACTTTTCTCAAAACGTGGCCGACATTGGAGTGGCCAGTTTTCAGAACTGCTTTCTTTCCCATTGTTACAGAAGATTCATCTCACAGAACTATATAGAATATACAAACATTTATCGACTTTTTGAAATAAGTTCAGAAAAATAAAGAAAAAAACTACAAACATGTGGTGAGAAAAGTTATTTTTTTCCTTTTTAAATTGTGATTCTCTTTCAGAAGTCTCTAAAAAGCATGATTTTTTTTCTTATTCTGAGAGAATAGTTTTTTAAACACTTTCTCAGACTCAAAAAGAGGGCTAAAAATTTAGTCACACAACTTTTTAGGTCTAAAAAAAGTTTTAACAAGAACTTGCTTTTACAATTAACTTAAAAAAATTACAGATAGAGTTTTCACATATTTTATAGTCAGTAATTAAAGTAAAATTCCACCTTTTGCTGACAGGTTCGTTTAGAATTTTTATTTTTTTGGAAAAATAGTTATGAATTTTTTTGACCAACATTTCCCGTTTGCAAAAAAATTTTTCTTAAAAAAACAACGAGCTATTTCTAGCCTTCTGAGCTCATCAAGTTCAGCAGAAAAAGTATTTAGAACAAACTAAAGTATACATCGATAACTATAACATCAAAAAAAAAGCACAAAGGCGCAAAATCAATAAAGACGTCTTTGTCACATCGGCATACATAAACATTTGTCAACAGTCAACATTGAATAAAATCATTCTTTATGAACTGACCTCGGATTCCAGTTTGACAAGCCATGCCTGAAGATTGAGCGCAACGTCGAGCAGTGCGCGATTGCGAGCAATCGCTCCGCCTTCTAGCCCCCGCTGGTCGCCAATCTCCGAACCGTGTCGGTTTCTGCGGTCTCTGCATCCGACGCGCTCCCTTGCCCCGACACTCTCTTCGTTTTGCAGTGCAACGCGCTCTCCATTGTGCAACGCGTCAGTCGTCTTCTTTGCCCGCGGCCGCACCGAACCGCTATCATCTGTTCGAGTAATCGTTCTCCAAAAGTAACCCTGAACCCAGTTTATTCCTCGTTGTTTTCCAATAGGTGTATTGTGGAAATGATCAACAATTTAACCGACTAGGCGCGGGATTTCAGTTATCAAATTCAATTCGATTCAATTCAATTTATTCAGTCTTCAGAGTAAGATGTAGAAAATCTCTGCTGAATAATGGCATAATCGAAGAGTTATTCATCGGCACGGGTTACGGTCCACAATCGTTGTCCATCAAGTCCCGATGTGACAGCTAGTGTAGGGAAATAATGTGGGCCCGTGGGTAGTGCCAGCGAATAAACTGCTTCACCATGTTGGAACAGTACGGCGCCCAGCTTGTCCAGGGTTGACGGGCGTCGGAATATTATCCCATGAGAGAGTGGCAATGAGACCGATTAGTCGACGTGATGAAATGAGTTATCAAACCATACAATAAATGGTCTCATCGAAATGGCTGTTGAAAGATTAGACTTGAAAAGAGTGTTATGATGGCTTTTGGACTTCTTCACTTTGATTCCAATTAGAAAGCTTTGAAAACTTGGGATCCTTAACTCGAGATACGCGTTGATAGATGACTCGGAGAGGTAAAGGACAAACAGTTTTTTCATCTTGGATGGAGGTGTTATTATCTCAATTCTGCCTTCCGAGTGGCAGGCCTTCATTTTTGCTATCGCCTGAGATTTAATCCGACCCCGTCAGCCCTGGATGGACTGGGCTTCGTACTGTCTTTACACGAAGGAGTAGGTGATACTTAAAATACAGAACCTTCTCTGCTACACCCACAAGAAGGCGAGATGTTCTACGCGCCGTTTTCGATCAGCAACGGTTCTGCGAACCGATAAACGGCTCTACGATCCTGTTCTCTGAAAACTGAAAAAACTCATAAAATTGTATGAAAGCGGTGCCTTCAATCGCCTCTGGCAGCCTAGAAGTTCAAATCGTCTTCTCGGTCTGACGGTTCTGTTTTTCTGCTCGTTTTTGACATGACAGCGCTCTATAGAGATCTATTTCGAAATTTATCAAATTTTTAACCCTGAGAACCCCGATTTGAATTTTAAAATTCATACAGTCTTTTTAAGTAGAAATAAAACTAAACGACAGCAAAGAAATGACGTCACAATGATGCGGAAATGAAAGACCGGGACAAGGATAAAAAATTCTGCTAAATTTTGCGAAGCATAAAAATTACTGAAATCACAGACCTACTTAAATATACTCAAAATAAATAAAACCATCTGCTAAACTAAGTGAGCGAGAGAAAAACAGGATGCGATTGAGCGAATGAAGCTTGAAAATTCTCAAAGCACTACTTTTTATCTGTTTTACCACCTATAAGTTTTTTTTTTTGGTTTCTCGAGACGTGGTCTCCAATTGGAAAGTTTTTTTCAAGAACGACCTTGAGAAACTATTTGTTTTTTTCTGCGAACCATTCCTTTTTTCATAGGATCACAGAATAACCAATTTTTTTCGCTAATAAATGTTTATTGAGATACAGTTCACACGGAAGCTGCAGTTTTTTTGCTGTCACGAACACAAAAAAATTTATTTACCAGAAAAAAATTTTTAAAAAAAGAAGACTAGATTCCATTTGAAGTTTACAGAAGAAATGAAGGAAGAAGATCAATAACTATTGAGGGAAATGAATTGAAAAAAGTTTCCAACGTTGCATTAACGTCCTCGCGAAGGGAAGTAAGCGTACCTGAAAAATAACAATTTGACATTTCAGAGCTCCTTTTTTAGAACAGAAACATTTTTTATAATTTTCTGGCGCTTCTTGTCTCAAATTACAACTAGAAAAACGAGTTATTGAGATAGAAATCGAAATCTATTGAAGTGCAAGCAATGAATAGTTCATTCATTTCTCTCGACAGTTTACGAAAATATTTTCAATCAAACCACGTTTCGAAAAGCTTGTTCAGCCGATAAGAAGATTTTTTCGAGCTTTCGTTTTTGTTCAGAACTTTATACTAGAAGTTTTCTTCAAACTTAGTTGCCAGAACTTCCTGAACAGACAATAGTCGATTTTCAAATACGGGACCACCAAAAACAGAAACCGATTCAGAATTTTTTTGACAATTTTCGTGCAACTGAAAAGAAATAGAACAAGATTACCAAACTCAGCGACTTAACAATATAAACTGTTCACCTCTGTCCTAAGGAGAGACTTTTCTTCCCTCGAGCTGCTTGAAAAGAGAAAGCTCTCTTGTGGGCAGGCAGGTAAGCAGGATTTCCCAACACGTTATCAAACATTCCAGACGCTAGCTGTAAATTTGAAGTTTTTCATGAATATCTAGCGGTACTGCTGGAAAAAATCCAGTTTCATAATTACAAAAATTTCATAACTACGAGGAAAGTTCAGAAGTACGAGTTATCGAACACAAAGAAAAGTTATAGCACAATCACAAGTGCTTTCCGGAAAAGTTCCTCAGGATCAGATCACATGTTCCACTTTTCTGCAGCACATCTCTTTTCACAAAACTCCAAAATTAAAAAATGAAGTCTCAAACCTGCTGGTTGTACGCAAATCGTTGGGCGACAGCTGAAGATATGGCAAAAAGGAGAAGAAAAGCGAGGACGACAGAGCGCAACATTTTCGTATGTGTAGTACCTGGAAAAAATATCAGTACAATCCCCATATATCGAAAAAAAACAAGTATGTAAAATTTGAATTAAAGAATAACTTAGAAAAAGCGCAAAATTTAATCAAAAATTGAGCTTGTAGGAAGTAGAGGAGAAATAAAAATTATCGCTTCATTCACATTTCCGATGTGTCGTACTTATCCTAAAGTTTAGCTAAAAAGCTGGCTGGCTTTTTCCGATTTCTCTGTGGTCGTGTTAGTTTTTAGAACTCATTAGTTAATCATCTTGTTTCCAAGTATCATTACTAAGACCTATAATCCGACAACGTCTGAGCTAGATTCTTGGAGGCGAGTTGAAGTATTTCTTAGTCTTTTTGAGCAAAAACAAACATTTTCCATAATTCTCTTGCCTTTTCTTAGAACCGGCACAAAATTCTATTGAGGGTGATACTTTCATTTAGTGAAATAAAGGATTCAAAAATTTTCAGCATGAGACGAACGCATGAACTCGATAAAAAATGTGTAAACTTTTTTTTTGTTGCGCTGTGAGATTTATAGAATGATATTTCTGAGAACTTGAAAATGTTGGAGTTGAGCTAAAATGACTTTCAGAGTCCGTAGGTGCATTGGGCGGGGTTTCTGCGAGAAACGAAACGAGAAAAACTGCAATCTCGTGACTGTTGGCCCTACAATTTTTGTAGCAACGGATGCAAACGTCACAATTTTATTATAAAAATGCTTCTCGACGCAGAGTTACCATAACCTTCTCTTTAAACAGAGGAAAAACATTTATGAGATCTGCCTATTCAGTGGAGAATAGCATGAGCATTAAGAAATGAAGAACGAAGATGACAGAAAATGGGCTAATTTCAAAATAAATCTGTAGGAATTAGATCGCTGGGAAGAGAGGTTTTTGATAGAAGCTAAATTGAAGAGAGAGACGTTCGTCATGTAAAAATGGAGGCCTTGCAATAAAAAGCAACGGAGAAGAATGCATGGACGTTAAGAAGAATGAGCTTTTGGAATCGGGAGTTGAAAGCGCAGTCTTGTCTTAAATGCATAGTTATGATCGTCCTTTTTTTTCAAAACCAGGAAAAAAATCAAAATCAAAAATTTTGGTGCCAAACAAGATTTTTCGAAACACAACTGAGAACCTAACTAGTTTCGAAAAAGCTGAAAAAAACTTCGTCCAAAAATAACTGCGTGTGGAAATTGTTTTTATTAGAAGCCGCCACTTCGAAGTCAAATAGTGACCTTATCGAAATGACGGATACGCACCTTTTCTTTCCGAGAGCCGCTTGCAGCTCATCCAACATCATCAGCCGGCTTTTAATGACTTCCTTATCCAATAAAAAGTAAGCCACCCGACTGAGTTTTTGAAACGTTGAAAAGTGAATTTTGAAAGGTCTGATCAGCAAGTAAAACATCACAACTTACTATTCTCTTTTATATCTAGCAACTCTTCTGATGATAAATAATCTGATAATCCGTTCCCATTCAAGGCTATTGTGTGGAATCGTGGGTGTCTGAGTAGTTTACCTAATTAAAGCCTGTATTTTCTTTTGAATCATCCCTAATCCCTCCTTAATTTACCAGCGAGTATCAAAAACTGATGTCATCAAGGATTACTTGAGTTCGAAAAAAAAAAATACTTCGTTTACATAAAAAAATACACTGAGAATAATTGGAAGCCGAAAAAAAGAAGAAAAGAGTAGTCGTAGGCTGGGTTATCTTAATTGAAATACTTTTTTTGTACTCAACAATCCGAGAACTGAAAGAATTATAATAATAATCTTGTCGTCAAATTTTAGATACAGTTAATGTTTTCAGCAGTTCGAAAAGTGATCATGAAAACATCACTTGTTAAAACTATTTCTTGTCCCCAAGTATGTCATTTTATTCCAACGAAAACTGAAGTCAATAAAATCGTTGCCGCGAAGCCTACAATTTTCAAAAAATGGGTTGAATATTCACCCAACACGAGTATTAGTGTAGGAGAATATAAACTTTGATAAATAAAGTAGCCTAAAAAAATTTTTTTTTTTAACGCATGCAGGTTCATTTTTAGTCTCCTTTCAACAACGGTCTTGAAAAATTGCACAGAAAAAGTAGAAGGCTCGTGTGGAAGCTGTGATAGTGACGCTTGATATAGTTGTTTTCTTGGTAGCCTATAGAGATTAGCAGATAATCTCTTATTTTTTAAATACTCTCACCCAGGTCTGTCTGACTCAAAGTTTCCTTGCAATTCTCAAATTTTAGTCGGAGCATTTCTCTAATTGCCTTTACTTTTCTTGCGCAAAAAACTCATTATTGAAAGACAAAAAAAATATCAAAAAAAAGAAAACGACAAACCGTTACAAGAAAATGTCAAAAGCAAAAACATTTAACTGCAAGAAAATTGAATTAAAAGCCCCGGGAAGATCAAAGACCGACGGCAATCATTACGATTTCCATTTCAAACTAACTTTTCGAAAAAGATGTTTCAGAAAGTCAAAGCCCAGGACGATGGACGAGCGCAAAAGGCCTTCGGAAGCGAGTAATTCAGAATGGGCACCAGAGGGCGGAGCCAGAGAAGAGCTCCATGTTGCTGACACGGTGTGTCAAGCTCAGGCCATTCCCAAAAGCCTCGCAATTAACGGTGTTGCGTTTTTTGGTTTACAGAGGTACAATTGATGGGAATTGGCAGGAAGTGACGGCATAAGGAGAATCGCTTTGTTTGTGCCTGCAGAAAAAGTTCTAGAGATCACTCCGAGTTTGGTCCTCTGAAAATAGGAAAAGGTTTGTTTTACCGGGAAAAAAAACCAGGAATTTTCCTAACATTCTTTTTCCTTACAAATTAATAATGGACAAAAAAGGAAGTGATATTCAAAAAAAGACTGGTTATATTTGAGTCTTAGTAAATAATTATTTCTGTTTTCATGCATTTTTTGTATAGTTCTTCAACCCTTTGTTATTCAGCATTTTCTGATAAGTCGAAATGAGAAAATAGAAAATAGCGTTTTGGATAACCATGTTTGTCGGATTCAGGAAGTCCTAGCTGCAAATTTTGTAGTCTGTCTGGCTTCTTCTGTTCACAAACCTTGTTTTCGGAGTCAGGTGATGTCTAATATCCTTTTTTGTCCATGCAATGCCTATACTTTCCGAAGGATTCGAACAAACCAGCATGCTCAAATTTAGTCACAGTAGCTGTCCTACAACCAACTGACTAATTGGACAAGGATAGTTGGCGACTAACCCTTTTTCAAAAACCAAATAAAAGTTTCGCACGGGAAGTAGTGAAGCCCTCAGGTTCATCATGAATAGCCTTTTTGAAAAAAAAGTGATTACATACAATTTTCTTATGAAAAGAAAATCCGATTATTACTACGCCTGTAAAATATAACTTCCTTATATTAAATATACTACTCTGAGTCATTCTGCTTATCCTTTCTTGGATTACTCATCAACTTTAGCCAGATGGAGCCTTGCATTTTCAATAAAAATAAGCTTCACGATGATTTACAAAACGAGTATTTCATTTATGAAAGAAACCTTCGCTTCTTTCTGTTCAGAGAAAAATTCCATAAAAAAGTGTCTCATGATACGCCACACATTTTCATAGCTTCAGGAGAAAAAATATCATCTCTTTTACAATAGAGGCTAATTTGTAGCTTTTGCGGCTTCAATAGTTTTTGCAACACTATTGCATTCGTATATGAGCAAGAAAATAGGCTAATCCTTGAGGATCATATGAAAAAGTGAAGGTGGAGCTACATCTTTTATCCGTCATTTGGGGTGTTGCCGGATTCCCTTGCGGGCCTTGGAAGAAGCCTTCAATTTGGTGCAAACTTCAACGACTCGATTTGCCACATTTGATGTTTGCAGGAATGGGCGATGATGTTGGGTGTTTTGCAAGATCTGTCCAAACATTTAGAAGCGTTCAATGAAGTTTTTTGAGTAGGAAATTACAAAAAGAGTTCACGTGGTTCAGAATCGCCGAGTGTATTTGTCACATTTTTAGAACAAGTTCCGTTGTACGATGACGTTGAAAAAAGCTCAAAACAAAAAAAAGTGTCTTTCAATAACCAAGGCTGAATATTCAAAAATCTAGTGTGTGTGACATGTATCTTTTCCGTTCGTTGAA
This sequence comes from Caenorhabditis auriculariae, assembly GCA_904845305.1. Lineage (NCBI taxonomy): Eukaryota > Metazoa > Nematoda > Chromadorea > Rhabditida > Rhabditidae > Caenorhabditis > Caenorhabditis auriculariae. The sequence continues at coordinate 1,753,503 of CAJGYM010000002.1, read as the reverse complement.
TTCAAATAATCATCTGACGAAATCTTATGACCTCCTCGAAAAAACGGGAACTGAGGAGATTACTGCATTGGACTCGGAAAAATTCGTACTTCAAATCAAAACTTTACAAAATGTCTCAAAACCCTCTTTGATTATTCAATTAAGAATTCTCATTTTTGCTACGCTTGTGGTTTTACCGATATGGACGTGAGAGACTTTCTCTTCTAGTTTTTGAAAGATTTTATAGAAACTCTTCAATAATTTCTTTGTTCAGTACCTTTATGGGACAATCGCGACATTTTTTGTTATGCAGAAAAAGTTAACCCTCGAAAAAGTTCTTTTTTGGTTCCGGTCACTGGAAAACTGAAATCTTCTCTGATGAAAAGGTTCGTGTTGACACGCTGGGTCTCAAAAAAGTCGTCTAGACCTCCGATACCCATCATATGGAGTGAGAAGCTGAAACAGAACTGGAAAAAAAATGGATGGAACAGCAAAGCATGGAAAAGGTAAAAAGAGCCGCGAATTAAGCGACGAGCTCGCGCCGTTTCGGTTTTTGTTTCATCAATCAACTGCATAATTAACAATACGTAAGAATGGACTATTCTCGCTTCAAGGAGTATTTCAATGGCTGTTGCGTTTTTCGTGAAGTCACTAAACTTCTTCAACAAAGAAAGAACAAAAAAGAATTCATAATGGGATGAACCTGAAAGAAAGGCAAAAATGAGTTAAGGCGAAATTCCGAAAGCTATAAATGCGTACAACTGAAGCCAGAAAAGAAGCCAACCAAAATTTGTGAACGTATGAACTGAAAGCATTTCTCATCGCAGATATACTTCCGGAAGCCTTTGCCGATACTCCTGATCGCTTAATTGAGAATTGGTTAATACGACTAATTCCGGAAGGCTACTCCAACTTTTAGAAGGAAGATGAAAAAGCAGAAAATCGACGATGCACTGAATATACTTTTCGTGTAGGATTCTAACAGTTTTGCAGCAATTTTCTCCATGGGATAAGAAATTAAAGATTCCTCCAAAAGACAAAACATTTAACAGAAAACAACAGAGACCGGCTGAAAGTAATTTTTTAAAATTTTTTGCAGAATCAAAAAAAAAAATGAACGATTACGTGACGACCTCGAAAATGGAAACTGAGATGATGAATCTTTGCTCACACAGCTCCAAATTTTTATCTCTGGTTTTTGACCTTACGTTCGATGTTCGCAAAGGGAAAATACATGCAACCCTTTCCGATTCATTTATTTCTCTGTTGACTGAAGGTTGTGTAACTTTTAGGCAGTTTTCCGATTTCTCAGCGTCCGTAGTACTGTAGCGATTAAACAGAAAAAAGCCAGAAAAAAATGTTTATACTTGAAACTTTATAAAAAAAGTTTGATTAGCCGTGAAATTTCCTTCGGAATCTCCTGATGTCGTTCTCTTTCAGCCCTTGAATTTGAAAAAAACGTGAGCGATTTTTCGCAACAATTCGCTCTGAACCCATCTAATTCCGGTATTAGCTTCCAGTTCTCTCTGCTGCTATTTTTGCTCCCTTTTGCTTTTTAAGGACATCCAAGGAAGAATGCGGTCAGGTTTCGCAACACGGTTGCCGCGGCAACCTGTGAGGGACCACGGACCCTTCAAGGAAATAGCCACTCAGTGAACTCCGTATTATGATACATCCTGAAGGTCGCCCACGCCGTCAACAACTGCGTCCTACATACTCCCGCTCAACAGCTCTACTTGACTTTTTCTCGGTGCGTTTCAAAATATTTAGTTTTGGATTTCTGAAATACAAAAGTAATACAGAGATTTTCTATGAAGTACGCAACACTTGAGGCATTATTTTATAGGAAAATTAACCGGAATAGAGATTCCGCTTAATCTCTATTCCGGTTAATTATACATCCGCATCGACGCATGTAAGAGGCCAGAGTTTTTGCATGGCCATTTCGTTTTTTTTTTTTCGAATTCAGGAAAATGATTTTCAGAAATTTAGAAATTATGCACGTTGAAATTTTCAGTTGTCAAAACTTTCGGAATGTTTTCAAGTTGAAACTAGATACATTTCATTTTTTTTTCAATTTTATGCATTAGTTCGAAAGATAGATTTCTCAAAGGTCCCGGAGTGAACGATGGTTGCTTTCAATTTCTTGAAACCTCTAAATAAAAAGATAACTCTTCGGAATGTGTCTGATCTTGTTTCAAATAGATTTCTGAGCTCAGAAGTGCATTTCGCGAGAAATTTCTTCCTCATACAAAATTCAGCTACTCCACTGCTATCAACGTACGATGAATACAAAGTGAAGCTAAAAAAGTTGAAAGCGGCTTGGCAACAAGTGATTATCCTAAATCGGGCAATATTACACGCGTCCTTCATCTCGACGTATTGTGTTTTCACAGCGTGTGGCCTTCGGTGTGCCTCTTTTCTGCGCATCTCACGTTTCGTTTCTGAAATCGTCGACCTTTGCTTTGCGACGATTGCTTTTGCCCTGATTTGATGTCTTGAATTGCCTCTTACTTTCCTTTTTTGCTTTAACCGAAACCAATTTTTCATTTGCTCTCCAGTTGCATTTCTTCCAGTGTTTGGTCCAGATCTCACACCTTTACCTACTGTCGCAAGAATTCATCAGGTTAAAAGTCTTTTCCGTCGTCAAAGAAGATTATCTGCTGGATTATGGAAAGGGTTGATCGAAAGTTCGTGGAACCAAGAATGTTCTTAGATCATTTTTACCTTCGTCTTAAGACTTTGAGCGTTTCAACGATCAGTTGGTTTTCCAGGAAGTTATAGTAATGTTCAAAAACTTTCGTTAGGCTTTTGAAGACGCCAAAAATTAGCTCCTTTTTTGCAGCTTGGGATTTTCTTTGTATTTGACAGCAACGGAGGTCAAAAATTTGCGAGTTTTGAGCCAAAAACCCTTCAAACACTCTTTTCCATTGTCTCTTCATAAATTTATTCAACTGTTTTTTAATTTTTAGAGGTAATGGTTTTTTTTGCTTCTTTCATCGGCTTCATTTCGATATTTTGTCAATTTACTTCCTTTTTTCAAAATCACTGGTTAAGCTCCGTGTAGACTTCATTTGAAAGCAAGCTACAAATCTCAAGCTTCTTCCCCGGTTTTTTTTCTGAATGATAAACTTTGGTTTTCTATTGAAGCTTTTTTTTTCTTTTTTCTTCTTCTCATCAGATCAAAATATGACTTCATTCAACCATTTTCTCATGGTAAAAAGCAGTGAAAACTGTTTAATGTGTTCCTAACAGTAGTTTTCACTATTTTCCCAACGGCAGAACCGCCACCGCGATTGTCTACCCGCGGCGATTAGCGTGCGGCGTCCGATGCGTTGCATTGCGTTGTCGGTTTTTTAGAAGCCAGATTGGTTCATTGCGCTGGATTCACTCCCTGGTCACTCTGTCAATAGAAGGAACGTTCTCAATTTTTTTTTTTGCAATACATTCATGAGTATCATCATATGTATTGTTTTCTTGTTTGAGAAGATCTTCCTCATAATTCATGAACCTTCCAACTTTTTTTAGTATTGCTTTTTCAAACTCTTTTTTTCATATTAATAGCTTAAAAAAATTGTGTTTGAAAAACCTTGATATACATTTATTTCCATTCTTTGAGTTTTTTTGATGGATCTCAGTGCTACTGAATATCCATCGGCTTCATTAAAAATAACTTTATCAGACTCTTTAAAAAAAGCTTCAAAGTTTATTGAACCATTTGGAATTTCGCTTTAAAAACTAGAACTTTGCATTGTGGATTTCTACAACTTCTTGTTGATATCCGTAAAAGAGAAAAAAAAAGAACGCATCAACTCCTTCATCGCTATCTTATCTACAACAAGTTAACAGTTTGTTTTGAGCTCTGATTAGAAACAGCGGAAGCATGACGAGATCCGCGTAAATCAACCCAATATTTCCAGTTCTGACCACGAATCTGGATCTAAATAGCGCAACGTTGATGATTTGTGTGCTACTTTCCTTTTCGGCCCACACTTGAACAACTTTGCGTGTTTCTTTGCGTTTACAATAATTTTTAAGATAGAAAACTCATGTTTCCGTTGGGATATTACGTTAAAAGCTACAACTGGAACACGAAAGCTCACAAAATGTAGTCTTTTCATCTTTTTTTTTGCTATTTCCTTGCTTTTTCCTATCTTCTCGACCAGAATAGTTCAAATCATGAATAGAATCAATCTAAATAGAATAGAACTTCACAATAGTAGTTAGAAACCTTTTTGGTTCGCTTCATGCAAATTCAAACGATGCAAATACAAACGACAGAATTTTTTGAGGTTGGATGAAATGAAAGTGAAACGCTTTGATTTTGTTCTGAATCGGGAACGCTATGTATTTTAACTGCAACGTTTTGATGAAGTGGTAAAATTTTCTTTAAGTATAAACGCATAGAATTTTAAAGTTTCCCAAGAAGAAAACTTCGGAAACCAAATTCACTTGATGCTAGTTAGCTTTTCTTTTTTTCATCATTTTTTTCATAACTCAGGATTCAACGCGAATTGAAATTTTTGCATAACCAAAAACTGTCTCAGCAAGCTTTTAATGAGTTTCTAAACGCAAAGGTCTGTGGCTTCTTTCAGAATATCGAGCGAAATCCATTGACAGTGCCAAATAAATTCTCGTTTGATGGTCTAATGAAGCACAAACTTATTGTAGATGAGAACCAATGTGTTTATAAACAGATTTTACGGACGGCTCTTCACGTAAACTGCTTGCGTAGCGCAAACAGCGGTCCCCAACTAAGCAGAGACCGGCCTTCCGCTCTTCGATGACCATCGTACCTTCCTGATATTGATTTCAACTTTTTCTTAGCTCCTAAATTATTTTTTATTTTTTTCCTTGGTAATGTTGTTTTGTGGGAAAGCTCAGGGCGAATGTCGATTTTTTTTTTTCGTTTGTAGATTTTAACTACTTTTGAGCTATTTTTTTGGAAGAAATCCCTTGAAGTGAAGTGACATCCAGATTTCTAAATAGAGAGAAAATCAAGATTTTGACCCTGAAATGACCTCTTTGGACTTCACAATTCCCATTTTTCATTTTTTGAAACTCTTCTATGGGTTAAAATTGAGAGTAACTTTTTCGTTTCGAATTTTTGCAGCTGATCGCTCTATTCATATAGAGCCTTTCTTGCCTTGTAGGACAATGCCCAGGCGCCCACAAAAGGCCCTTTGCTCTTTTCTTTCAACATTGAAATGATTCACAATCACCGTCGCCTTCAGGACGCTCCAAGTTTTGTTTGGGTTTCTCTGATTTCTGTCGCTCCGCGTCTGCTGTCAAGTTTATCAGGAAGGCTGGCGGTCAGCCTTCTCGTGTTTCGCTTGGCGTCGGATGGAATAATTCATGCTAGGACCAAGTAACGGCAAGCCGTCAACTTCTAATTCTCAATTCCTTGCTGGACTTGTCGTCTTTCGGCCTTACTTTTTCGAATCATTTTTTGTGAGTGTTGCTTAGGAAAAGCTTTCATGACTGCGAGGCAAAATTATTGTTTAGAACTCCTTCGAACTATTCTAAAACCTAAAGAACTTCATTTATGAGCGGGACTCTAGTCTTAATCTGACTTCCGAGTTTCTATTATTCTGTTTTCTCAGTTTAATCTCCAGATTTTCCCTCTTTTGGACGCATTTGAGACTAGCAAACCAAACTTTTATGAGATCGCGAAAATCCCTCCAGTGTCGCTCATTTGCAAGATGCTGATCGGCGAGTTAATAACACATCTTCCAGCCGTTCCAGCTGCCGATGTTGTAATCCACGGAAATGACAAAAGAGCCGAGGCGGAAAGAAGACTGACCTCCGCGCGGAGAACAGCTGATTGTCCCCATCATTCTTGACATTTGGACTAATTTTACGATTTATTCTGATTTATTGCTCTTCGAGCATAGGTATTACTGCGTTTAAAGATTGATATCAAAAGGTTTTTTTGAATTACACAGCTAGTTCTATTTTTCACTTTTCGAGAACTCGATATCTTCAAAAAAAGCTCCTTTTACTGGTTTTTCGACTTTTTCCATTTATAGTCTGATTGAAATTTAAAAAAATTCTGAGAAATAAGCTAGTTATTTTAATACAAATTTGTTTCGTAAGTTTTTCACCTTTTACACTTCTGTAACGGGTTGCTCCAGCTTTATAGTTTTCAACGTCTTTCTTTTTGAATTCTTATTTCTAGCTTTTCATCTTCGTGAAGCCTCATGATCTTTCGGAAAAAACCCCTGAGTATTCAAAGCAGCAAAGATCATACGAGGTCGTCGTACCTGTAAATATCTGCAATGCCGAAAAGTTTTAGGAGTTTAAAACTCGATTAATGGAGGGTTCTTTCCTTTCAGTCATTAGGAAAATTTTTGGAAAGGAAAGTAATATATCTTGAAGAACTGTTTCAAAAATAACAAAAGTCTCCTCATTGCTCACTCTGGTTGCTTTTTCACTCGGAGAATTGCAATCAAAAACTTCTTTGCTATATTTCATTGTGCTAGAACTCCCAGCGACAGTCATAAATCGACGGTTACTGTCGAATCCCGCGGCTTCTCCTTTGTTTACCGTCTCTCGATGACGTCTCGTTGGCTTGCCATTACTTTTCCACTGAAAGAAGAATAATCGATCGGATAACTTTCAAAGTTGAGCAGATGGATTGGACAGAGTTTGATAACGACATCGTTTGTGTTTCTGTTGAGCGGAAGTCGGGAGTCGACAACATGATAATCCGCTTACGCGCAAGTTATTTGAGTTAAATCGCCATGAGCTAACTTCTCTCTTTGTTATTGAAACTCTCATGCGGAATGCAAAAATTTGTTGTTCCATTTTTAAACATTTGTGAATATAGATTCACATAGATTTTTTTTTTGAAATCAAAGTTATTTTCTAGTTTATTTCTGACACCTGACAACTTTGAGCTACTGTATCAATGCACTCTCATTCATAGCAAGGTCAATTAATTCCCTATTTTAGAATTTTCTACAAGTTTGCCCAAAAAAAGCTGTATTAAATTCTTTTACACTCTTCCCTTGGCGAAAATTTTTGTAACAAAAGATGAATAAAAAAGTTTGATATGAGTTATTTTGAAAAATGAGAAATTTAAAAAAAGAGGTACCCTACCAAAACAACTGACAACTGTTTAAAAAAAATCAAGTCTGCAAAAGTAAGTGGTCACGTTCGTCCTTAGTCCTTCCCTCCTCGAATTTCGAAGAGTTGAACGATTTTCTTGAGTGATCCAAGGAGATTCCTGCGAGGAAAATTTTCTTTTTTTTCTGGAACAGGCAGCTTCTTGCGTACGTGAAAACCGTATTGTGATTTTGAACGGCCAGAATGGAAAGCATCCTTTTTGGGCGGCGAAGAGCGTGCACGGAGTGTCGTCACGCCCCGCGGACAGGCGACGAGAACGGCGCTGCGACCAGTCGAAAGTCTGCGCCGCGCTGCTTTTCTTCCCGACCTTAACCATTAGCTTAACCGGCAGCTGATAGAATCCGAGCTTCATCTCGGATTTATTCGGGTCTTCATGCCCATGGCGCCTTCACCAGCGCTCGTCGGTCCTCCTTCTGTATTCCCTCACCATCAGTCTGCCTCTTTTTTCCAAGGATCTGCCAGCTTCTTCGGCCTTCCGCAGAACTGGGAGCGACTTTGGTAAGTTTTGGAAAAAAACTTTGGTTGTTTTTTTTTTAATTGAAGTCATTTTTTTTCCTTTTCATGTAACCACAAACTGATTAACCCTGACTCCTGTATTTTTTTATCATTTTTTTGTTTTTCTTTTGATTAGTGGCAGCGTTTCTTTTTTCCTGTTTGAACGCAAAACTTCACGGCATCCTTACTCGGACTAATTAAAAGTTTTTGAAAGTTATAAAGAGCTTAGCTATATCTTTCATCGCGACTTCGAATTTCCGATTGAAGATCATTCTTGTTAAGATATCTTATCCAATATTTTCTCTTCTTCTTCTACCTCGAATTCTCTGAAAATTTTTTACGTTTTTTTTAATATCTTCGGAGTGAATTTCTGAAGTCTGAGGAATAAAATAATTTCAATTCCGATTTCTTCTGTATTGAGTTTCTAACTGTGTAGTGAAAGATAATCTTATGAATTATTAATGAGTAGAAACCAAGAAGAAGTTTTAAAATTTACTCAATACGAAACATATTTTTCTCAGTTATTTTTTCTTTCTTCTAGTACAGTGCGCTTCTGGCTGCTACTACTTTAACAATTTTCTGTCGAAGTTTTGAATGCTTTCTTGAATGGAAGTTTCCTCCTTTGTTGACTTTCCTGAAAAAGGCGTTCTTTTTTATCTTTTCTTGCTTTTTTGCATTTATTATTGGAGGAATTCCCAAATATTTCTGAAAAAAACGTTATTATCAAAAATGAAAACAAGGAAAATTCCGAATGAATTCTCGCGGAGAAGCTTTCAACCGTAGAAAGTATTGAGGTTTGCGAACGAAAAATAGAACGCCATGATATTAGTACTACTAGTAGTGTCCTTCGCCTCATTTTTTTGTTGTGGCCTGGTCAAGAGTTTTCCACCGCACGCGACTTAAATTGCACTATACGTATAGTATGACCACCAGTAGCGCGGAATGATTTTTTCATATCTAAAAAAGATTAACGATCTAACTTTATATCGATCAGTATACGAACGTCTAAAAAAAGCATAATTCCCATCAAGTTTTTTTGGAAAAAAAGAGTGTCGTCCGCCGGGAAAAATAAGAGACGAAAAAAATAACAGTGGCGACAGCAGATCTCTTTCAGATCCTTATTTTTTTAAAAATTAGATCAAGAAAAAAAGATTTCATTTACAAAAAAAGCTCAGTAAAATAAAGTTTAAATGAAATAATCTCTTAGGGTAACTTGAAACAGTTCCGTCCGTTGGTCATTTTTTAAACTCTGACCTGTTCTTCATCTTTACAAACTTTTTTCTGCTTTTCATATGTACAGTTGAGGAAAAAAGTGAGCGAACAGGTTAGACTGATCATTTTTTTTAGATTTCAACATGAAATCGTAACCTACTCGTCATATTTTTTTGGCAGTTTTGAAAGAATATCCGGAGTTCTGATAGAAACGCAACCAATTTCTTTCCCCTCAACTTTAAACGTTCTCATGTGTTATCTTGAGGGCCTCAGGCCACAAGATATGCATCGAAAGGTCGAAACAGCTTGTTCTCGGCGCGGTCCTTCTAAATGAGGAACTGTCCACCATCCCTTTGCCCCTTTTTTTGAGTCCGAACTGCGTGACAGGCCAAGCAAACAGACTCAGTCATTTTTGTTAGCTTTGTGTGAATTATCAACGCAAAGCACAAACAAAATCGTCCACCGACGGGGCGCGAACCAAAAAATGTGCTCAGGTTAGGTATTGTTTTTCGAAACGTGCGAGCTCCGTCAATATTTCTCTATTGTTTCAAGGACGTTCCAACGTCTGGAACTGTCTCACGTTTTTTCCTGAGTCTTCTAGATAGAAGAACGTTCTAAAAATAAGTCTAAGTATGAGATTCGAAAAAAATGTCTTTATATATTAAGTAACTTTTCACAAGTTACCGTATTTGGTGACTGAATTAAAACTTGCGAAAGTTATCCATATAAGTTTACTTGATTGGAGACGAAAAATCCTCACAAAAAAACTTCAAAGTCCCTCTTTAATCGTCAACCTGTAATTTTTTTTTTTGCTAGCGAAGGTTTTTTTCCTTATCTTAAGTTTAGGGCAAAGAACGTGTTGATTTAAGCAAGCAGAAAACCTCCTTTTTTTCATTAAAATTATTTCGAAACTGATGAAACTGTAAAAAAACACATTACTTCCAAGTTATAAGCGATTATCCTGTTGATCAGGAACCGAGAAAACCAAAGTTTCCAATCAATACTCACGATCCCGCGAAAAAGTTTTAATATCCTCGGCAAACAGGCAAAACGGTAAAAAAAAATGAAAAGAGAGGAATGAAAACCAACGAATCGGCTTACCGACACACGCTCGTAATTAAATGATGGGAAAAGCGAATAAACAGAAGAAGAATGGTTGCTTTTCGAGAAGACGCGTGGATTTTTGGCCGCTTTTTTCGTGAAATTGGTCAAATTGAATCTATCATTTTGTCCCCTTCATAAATAAAAAGATTGTGGTCAACTGTTTGAATTTGTTTGAAAAAAATGTTTGCAATAAAAAAATAATTTTTTTGAATTGTTTACAAAGGTTTTTGATAAGAGTATTACAAGTTTGTTTTATGAAAAAAATTTTTCAAATTAGCTTAATAAAAAAATTCTGCAAGATTTGTTCTTTCTCAACTTTTCATTAACCTTTTTTTCTAGAGTGCATAGATTACCACTCTGATGAATTTCAAATTCATGTCTATGAATTGATAGAAAAAGATTTCTGAAACCTACTTTCGAAACTTACTGTTTCTCGAGAATGGTTAATGGAAATTTCTCTACAGTGCTGTTTTTAAAAATCTTTAAACTGAAAATCAATTTTGATCCATTCAGAAAGTTTTCGTTTTAAAAAGTTGGGCAAACCAAGGAGTATTTCATTTTTAAAAATAAAATGTATGCTCATACTGTAATAAACCTACCAAAAGTAATTTTGACCCATATCGATCGAAAGCAATGCGTATTTCGCGGGTTTTTGGTTTGGCAACTGGCAGTTTGACGGAGAGGAAGTCATGGCGACTGGGTCAGCGCTATCGGTCCTTTCATCTGTTCATAGCCGCGGCCTTTCTTCTTACAGTAGCATTCTCGACGAGTTCTTGTTTTTACTCGTTTCTCTTCTTGTAATCCGTTCCCTATTAGCTTTCTGACTCCTTTCCATTCGCTTTAACGGTATTAACGACCGCGGCTGATGGATTTTTCTTCTCATTTCTTGTTTTCATTATCTCCGATGATTGGATATACGCGTTCCCTCGGAATAAGACTTTTTAAGGAAGTTCAAATTCGAAGGGATGTATCAATTTACAGAAAAATAATTTTTTTCTATAATATTTTTTTCTGATAAGAGGTGAACCAGTTGAAACGACGGAGGGAAACAAATAACCGACAATAAACTGATGTTTACAATAATTCATGAAAGTCGAAAACTGCGCTGATCTCTAACTTTTAGAAAACCAACTCTTTTAAGGTACGAAAACTAAAACTTCGAAGTCTTTTTCTTTTGAGAAATTACTAGTTTTGCATTTTGTAACGTTCGAACTTTTCTAACACTCAGGATGCTTTTTTAAAAAAGAAGTTATTATCGAAAAATGTTCGCAAAAAAAAAAAAATGAATTTTCTTTCAAATTGTTCTTCACTACAGGAACTTTTCGGAATTTTGTTGAAATTCTCGTTAAAAAAATATAAAAAGTAATTTGCCAGTAGCTTTTTGAACAACATCTAGATGCAAATTTTCTGCAACCATTTTTCTTTTTTGTGCTCTCATTTGCGTCTCAAAGCAATCGTCTTCTAGAATTTGTTGCGATGCCAAAGCTTAAAATGCATAGAAAGTGTTTGAAAAAAACCTTTTCACTGATTTATTTCTTCAAATGCTTTTTCTATTCTAAATGCAACTGATAAGGTTAGCGATTGAAATGTATTTCTGATGTGGGCGCTAATCAAAAAAAGAAAACGTTAGTCACCAAAGTCGTACTTATGAGTTACCCACTTCATCTGTTTCAAATTGTTTAAATAAGTTTCCTTTGTTTGAATACGAGTCCATTTGCGCGTTCATTTTCAATGTTCCTTCCATGAAATATTCCGTTTTTTTTCAGGCAATCACGTGCTTCTGGATCGAGTTCGTCACCTAGGAACTCGGTGTATCAGCTCTCGCCTCATATGGCTGCTGCTGCAGCTCTGAGAAGAAGCTCCGATTACGGTAATAATTTGAATCGAAGACCATCAAAGCCTTAATATATTGTGAAAACGTGAAGTGTTTGATATTTGAAAAGCCTCATTGAAGACTTTTCACGCAAGTAACTTTATGTCGTAAAAAATTTCGGAAATCCTGAAATTCACTCGAACTAACTTTTAATGATGATCTGAGATTGATCGAGTCTCAGTAAAAAAAGCCTTCAAAGAACTGATAGGCTTCCATTCTATTTATGGCGAAGAAGTACAGAAAAATATCGACTTGGAAGTTTAACTATCACCTCATCTTGTCACAGTTTTCCTTATCAGATTTTTTTCAGTTTCTTATCGAATTTTCTTGATTTATTCCTTGAATGGTTCGGAATTTTTTTTTTGAAATTTCAGACATAGCCGAGTATTGAATTATCCCTTGAACAAAGGTTGCGTTTTGTGAGGACTCGGTTGTTTATGTATGCATTGTGGTCACTCGAATCCATAATTGCTTCTCGACTGCCTTTCCAAAATTCTTTCAACTCCCAGTTTCAACTTTCTTTCTCTTTCATTTACTTTAGAAACATAGTATGTAGTAGTAGTAGTATTTTGTTCGTCTGGGAGTTCATTTGATTATTCTACTCTTGCCTTCAGAAAATCTGCCTGCGGCCACTTTCTCTCCTCATCTACCGCGTTTTATTCTTTTCTTATAGCTGCTGCAATTTTTTTTTATTTCGGCGACATTTTTATTTGGGAAACTGGCCGTATAAAAAAAAATGAAAAAGCTGAGATTCGATTTTTGTTTGATTTTCATCTTCAAGTTCCAGCAAGAAAACCACATACGTCGAGTGCTTGATTTTCTTACATGTATTCATTTTTTTGATTTGATGATTATTTGAGGGAATTGTTCGAAACTCCATATCATTTTTGAAGATTGTTTTATTATTTTACCTTTTGAACTTAGTCTTTCGAAACAATTTCAAAATTTTAGCGTGAAAGATTTGCAAAAATCAAATTTCAAGCACAGTTTAAGGAGTTTTTTATAAAAAAAAGTGTTATAGTCGACCTCAGTAAAATGAAAGAAAAATCATTGATAATTCAAAAATAGTTGAAAAAACTCAAACCATCTTATAATAGCGCCAAACGTTAAAACTCTCGGGTTAATCAATTTTTTGATTAATTTAAGAGAAAAACTGAATCCTCGAAACCCTCTCAAAAAGTGACGGGATAATAAGACGCTGTCGGAGAGCGAAAAGAGGGAATAATCCTCTATGAGGACGAGTTGACCTGATTCCGGACGGCCGACATACTTTTGTGAAGACATTGATTAGTGAATGTTTTGTGAATGAGTAAGTAGTATTTGTCTACGCAACCGGCGGTCCGAGTTCGAGTTTCCCCTCACGCCCACCTTTTTGCAATTTTCAGGTTTTTTACGAGAAAAAAATGTTGGTTTTCGAATTTTTGGAATTGTCAATAAGTTCTTAGTTCTTCGAATTGCTCGCAGTTTTTGATTTCATGATTTTTCGGCTTAAATTTTCTTGAATCTAACTTTTTGTCGATGATGAATCACTTTTCTATAAGTTTTAGAAACAAAGAAAAAACATTATAAAATTAGCTTCTCAGTATACAATAATCAACTCTTACATAGTAATGTCCGATTGAGAATGCTTAATATATAAATAATAACTTTTCAATTTCTTCACTTTAGTCTTAAGGGAAAAAAATCAAGTTAAGAAAACGTTATTCAAAATAGAAAATCAGGGACTCTCTTACTTTCGATTTTTTTTTTGCTTCAAAATTTGACCACTTCGGCCTAAAAATGGATTCTCTTCTTTTCCCTCGTTTCGAAGCTTTTCTAGTTTTGTGACATATTTTGATCCAATTTTATTGAAACAGCAATGCGTTATGAAATCTCATTATATATACATTTTTTATTTCTCCGCTGTTCGCTTTTAGATTTTCAAGCACATGCTCATTCTCTTAGTGTGTAAGGACGTCAGCAGAAGTACTCTGCATAGAGATTTCAGGCCTATTTTATAAACTTTTTTTTGCTGTTTTTTTCAAAGGGAATCAAAATACCTCTGAAACGAAGTAGTTTATGAGGTAGTAGAAGTAAGAGCAGAAAAAGTTGCAAAAGGCAGGACAGGCGCGTTTTTTACGAGTTGCACCCAGTGGCTCATCGTGCTCACTTGTTGTTTTCACGGATCGCTGGCTTGAGCTTCACCGCCAGAGAAAAAACGGCCGAAATCCCTAGAAAGCCCGGCGTCGGTGTACAGCGGCCATCGATGAATATTTGAATTGAAGCACAATTGATTGCATCGGTTGTATTTGCTTTGTGAGGCTTCTCCTGGCCACGTGCGTTCCCCACGAATGGTCGGTTGATTGCGACGTTTCAGTGCCTTTCGAGACTCCGGTCAGTACGTTTTGATTCCTTTCATGAGTTTCGATGTCTCTTTTTGCTTTTTTGCCTTTAGATCTTGTATAAAGAAAAAGAGAGCCTGAAAGTTACTTTTTGAAACGTGAAGCCTACTAGCTGAGCGAATGTTTCCGTGCTTGAATAGTATCTGGAAAACTGTATTACTACATCAACCTTTTGTTTGTAGAAATCCAAATACCGAAAGTTCCTAAAAAAATACGAGAAACAATTTTTCTTTTTTTTATTATTTTCAACAGTTGTATTCATTTTGATATGGATAAATAAGTGTCCAAGATTTTTAATTTTTTTGTTTCAATATATTGCTACCTCAATTGAGAGAAAATAAAAAACAGATGAAGAAAAACAAGATACTTTGAAAAAGTTAGTTTTTGAATGGGTTTTTCATTTCAATACTGAGAGCTTTTTCGTTTTCAAAAAAAGTAAAAATTTCTGATTTCAGTCGTGTTCCACGCGAACAGATGTTTTTTTCTCTGAGCAAGGATTTCACATGAAACATCTTGTTACAACTGGCTTAGAACATCTGAAAGTGTAGCCTATGGCTTTTTTTAACTAGAACTGAAGGAATCTACTTTATGGAAAGTAAAAAAACTAAAAATCAGAAAAAGTCATCAAAAAAATAAATTATTAAGATTCAAATGAAAAAAAGCGCTACTTTTCTTTTTATTGTCTCTTTCGAGTGATTTTTTTCCGTAAAACTTCCGCCGTTCCCACAGCAACCCTCCAGCATATATTTTTCTGTTTTTCCCGCTGAACTTCCGTCTATTGAGCTTAGTGAAAAAGTTATAAGTAATCATTCGAAAGGTATTTAATGGTTTTTTTGATTCTTGCTAGAAAAAAATTACTGAAAAATCTCTTAACATCGTTAAAAAAACTTTTTTTGTCAACTAGGCTTACTTTGAATAATTGGAAATTTTTTTGAAGAACCTAAACCAAAAAAATTTGTTGTATTTCTAGCTTGAGATTTATAGTTTCACTGAGCAGGTTTCCTAAAAAAAGTGCAAAAAAATCTTCAGATTGTTATATATCAATTTCTGACTCAATTGAGCTTTGAAAAAAAGGAGTAAAAAAATCAGAATTTCAATTTTGGTTGACTAAGATAGTTTGGAACTTGAGAACAGTATTATTATAAAAATATTACTACATTTTTCACATCTTTACTAAAATTTTAAAATGAAAAAACGAAAACATTTCGTTCTTCTCACCTCCATTTTGTTGTTCTGTTCACAACAGACACGTCAAAAAATGCACGTGTGACTTCCAAACCCGAGAGTTTGCGCCAGATAATTCCTCTGACGCCGACGATCGATTCGCTGTACCGTTCGAAGTTGGAAACTGATGTGACGGGTTTCGTTGAAAGTAATCTCTCTTTTTATGAGGCTCCCAAATGACAGTCTGGCATTCAAATTGTTTTTCGATAGCTTCAGGGAACTTTTTTCCCGCTGTGAAGAGAATACTCATTCTCGTTTCTGCTGCCTCTCTGGAGATTCCCGTTTTTTGCAGCATTAGTGTACTGATATAAGTTTCGCAATCACCGTTAATTCTTCTCCATTCGAACTAACTTCCTTCTCATCGCAATTCATTGGTTCATAATTTTTAAATTTATGTATTTTTAAACATAACCAAGTCATTTGGTTCATAGAAATTAATTGTTTTTTTCTGAGAAAGATATTATTTCGAGAAATAGGCTCAAAACTCCCACCTGTTAGATCTTAACCTCACAGCTTCAGTCGATACAACCTCTTGATGTTTGAAAGTGAACCCCAGCTTTTTAGATGACGTAGTTTATGTTTTTTTTGATTTTTTTCAAAAAAATATATTCACTAGGAAATGTTCTGGAAATTTTTTTAAAAAAACTTTGAATGAAAAATTGTCTGCCGATGGGTCAAGTCTATTTTTTTCGAAGCTGGACACCCTCCGGCGACTCATCCTGGCCCCGTTTTCGGTCATTTGTCATTTTCGTCTCGCGCACTTCTTCCCGCTTCTTTTCTGTCTTTTTTGGTCAAAAAGTTGTCGCCGTTGTACTTTGTCTCGTGAAATCTTTTAATTTCCGATTATTTGAGAGATGAGTTTTTTTATAGAAGTATATGAAGAAAGGAAGAAATAGACTGTATACTTGTTGGTGAAATTAAAAATAGAAGCTATTATTTTTCATTTCCTTTTTCATTTATCTCAAGGACTGCGAAAGCTTTATTGTATATTCCTGACTAATATGCTTCTTTTTTGAACATCACTGGGGTCTAATTATTTTCTTTCCAAAGAAAATTCTGTTTTTCTTGAGGTTCAGTAGCTCAAAATTTCCCTACTTTTTCATGAAAAATTGGAAAGCTTTCTTCAGGATCGGCAGACACTGACTGCGGAGAGGCTGCTCAGTCGTCGGACAGCGACGCCATTCCAACTCATGAAGTAGACGTCCTCGCTAAAATGGAACAACTCAATAGGTATCATTTTTTTAAAGTTTTCAATAGCTCATAGAGGTATTACAGTTTTTTTTCCTATCAGATTTGAATTTTTGAAGTTCTGAAGAATCTCAAAAACTTTTCCATTGTTTTGCGATGATTGTTGAAATTCCCTTTATTACAACTTGATCCCTGCGAAGTCAAAACAACGTAGAAAAATCTCTTCAAGAGGCTCAAATTTCACGTCGCTGCAATGACCGGCTGTCCACCTTTGCCTTTTTTCCTCTATTCCCACCTCTTTTTTCTCCTGACGACTTGGAGTTGACCACTTCACGAGACGGATCGTGCGTGTGTTTGGGCTCGCCACGGAACTCTTTTGTGTGTTTCGCCGGGGGTCAACCAAAAACGTTTTTCCTTCCATTCTTCAGTGTTCTCGGTTTCCCGCAAGCAGGCTTGCAGTGTTGCTCAATACTTTGGAAATTCGGGAACTAACTATGAGGGACCTGAAAAGGACTTTCTTCTCTTAAATTCAGCTCTGGAAAGCGAAAACACGTTGGCTGGTAATGAAAAACCAGATCAGCAGTAGAAAAGTAATATTTGCTTGTTGAAAAGATATCTTTGAATGAATTCTTCAAGTTTTTTTTTTCGGTTTGAAATTTATTTTCGCTGTTAAAAATGAGAAATTGAGATTTATTGATTCAGGGGCTCCGCAGTCTCGGAAAACTTCGAAAATCACTTTTTTTTTAGATCAAATGAGGAAGACTCGCGTAGTTTGACTTCTCGAAAAACAGGTTCCAGTGGAAGTCGGAAAGGAGCTCGAGAACCAACCCCTCCAGAAGACGATGAAGTATGACAAGAAAGAAAAACTTTGATTCGCATGACCTTAATTTTCCAGGAAGATCTTTGGTCTGTTTGGGGCGAACTCATCAGAAATTGGGAGTTTGAGGTTAAAAAGAGACCGACTCATATCAAGGTAAAAATTTTCATTGGAGTTTCAAAAACGAATTTACTCAAGGACCTGGTGAAACGAGGTATCCCGCAGCATTTCCGAATGATTGCGTGGCAATATCTTTCGAACGCTTCCGTGTCATCGATCCATGAAGTCTACAGCGACTACATGCGGCAATCTTCCGTTTTTGAGAAGGTCCCGCTGATTTCGGAAACTGTAAATTACGAAGTGATCTGCAGGTCATCCAAAGAGACATTCCACGGACTTACCCTGAGCTCGATTTTTTTAAAGATGGCGGTCGTGGACAATCTTTACTGTTCAACGTGATCAAGGTGACAAAACTCATCAACCAGAATTATCGACGAAAAAGTTTTAAGGCTTACTCAATACATGATAAAGAAGTTGGCTATTGTCAAGGAAGTGCCTTCATCGTCGGGCTATTATTATTACAGGTGACATTTCCCTGAAATTGAATAACATCTGAAAAGATGTTCAGATGCCTGAAGAGGAGGCTTTCGCCGTGTTGGTGCGATTAATGGAGAATTACCGACTTCGCGAATTGTACAAGCCAGCGATGACCGATTTGGGCTTGTGTATGTTCCAGTTGGAGTGCCTCGTACAAGAACAGGTAAAGAACCAGAAAAACTTTTTCTTTTTTCTGAATGCTGTAACAATAAATCACAATAACTGAAAATCACAAGTTACTCGGAATTTTTCAGATTTTACCTTGATCGTTTGTGAGATAATATGTTTTCATGACTCTCCTTATGGCTCAGTAAGATATGAACTAGTGAAAAATTCCCATATGATTTTTTGAGCGTAACTTCTTTAGCTTTAACGAAATTTTTTGGGACACATATCAACTCGAGGGAACTTTAAGTGATTTCTTTCGCTTTCTGAAAAAAAATATTCCTGAAACTCCCATATTTTTTAGCGTGTCCGCTTCAAAGAGCATACTTACACCCCTTTCGCCCCTGACCTATTCAAATTTGATCTATAAAAACTGTCATGAAGTCCATTTTTATATCTTTTGAACACCTTTGGAGTTGATGTTTTCGTTTTTAATATAGAAAATTAAAAATTTAAGAAACTGCAATAATTTTTAAACAGGATTTTCGATGATTTCTTATAAGTTTTTTTAGATGCCCGACTTGTACACCCATTTCAACAACATGGGATTCGACACCTCCATGTACGCCTCGTCGTGGTTTTTGACTCTTTTCACCACCACAATGCCACTCGATATTGCAAATCGAATCATGGACTGTTTCCTCGTTGAGGTAATTCTTCCTTCCAAATGCAATTCCAAAACACGTTTGTGTGTCAGGGAATGGATTTCATATTCTGCCTTGCAATGGCGATACTCCAACAGGCTCGGATAGAGCTCCTTAGACTGGACATGGAGGGGATGCTCAAGGTAGTTGGAACATCCAAACTGGTCTTATCTTGTTCTCAGTATTTTCAACGAGAAATCAAGGAGCGATATGAGAACGATCCCGACCTTTTGTTTGCCGTAGCCAATCAAGTTCAGCTCAACCCAAAGCGTATGAAAAGGTTTTTCAAGTCAGAATTCATTAATGTCAGTTTTGAAAATTTTTAGGTTAGAAAAAGACTACCTCGCCAAACGAACAAAAGAACAAGAAGAAGCCGTTGAATTGAGAGTGAGTGAACGATATTTGCTGTCTGAGCTTCTGGTCGCATTCGAAATGGCTTACTGCGCGGATTCCTCATTTTTTTGTCGCTTTCGATCATTAAATGATGTGCTCACACAAACTTTGGAAATATTGAGAGTAAACTAGGAATGCTCAATTCAATTTTAATACGGACAATTTTGCTACCATGCCGCTCTCAGCCATTCCAAATGCGATCGCGGCGTTAAAGAAGTAGTGACGCGTCAAAAAAACTGAGAAGTAAAAAAACAAAAAAATTTTTATTTTTCGTTATTTTTTTGCCCGGAGGCAGTTGATTGTTGCAATTTTGTAAAAAAATTTGTGAGTCATACTAAAAAAATTAGAAGAAAAAAAGTTTCAAATTCAGATTTTTTTTCTCAAATTTGATCTTGGCCTCGTCTCACTTGAAACAACGTAACCAGGATTGCATTTCTCGTACAAAAACAGGAAAAAGCTTTCCAGTTATTAAGGGTCAGGTCGAAATTTTTCCCAATTTTTTTGGATGTTAGTTCGTTCGTGAAGTTTACCAAAATCTGGAAATAAAACAATTGACATAGAAAAAAACTAAATTAAAATAAATCACTTTTCTTTTTGTTTTCCATGTCTTTCGATCAATTGAAGCCCATCAACGTGATTTGGGCAATTGTTGAAAATTGAGAATCAAAAGAAGTTGTGTCTAAAAACAGCCCGATGACTGTTTTTCCTGTGTCTCATGAAACATAACAGTGGAGGTGGCTGGCGTGTGGGAGTAGAACAAAAGAGGCGTGTCTTTTGCCACGCCCATTCTGAAAACTGCCGTCATTTCGCGTCCTCTGGCGCTCATAGCACTGCATAAAATCAAATTATTGATTTAATTCGGTCTGATCAAAAACAAATAATCCGATTAGGTCTACTTTTTTCTGCTATTGTCGATTATCATGCAGTTGCGGCAACTGCGGCTTCGCAAAAAATTCGTTTGGACCCGCAAGGTACTTTTTTTTTACTTATTTTTTTGTTCTTACGTGCATATTGAGATGAATTTTTGTTGAAAATCTAGTTGCTTGATATTTTTAAAAAAATAATTAAACTTCTCTTTTTCTGAAAAAAACTGTCTGAAAAACCACTACCTAATCTTCAATTTATCTTTTACTTTTTGTTTTGGTAATAACAAAAACTTTGATCACTTCCTACTCTTTCAGTTGCGATTCGATGAATTTCACTGTTTAAACTGAACTCCTATAATTAGCGCTTGCCGATTTTCTCTGAGCTCTATAAATCTCTAAAAAGAATCGCCTGGGAGGTGGTATCATTTTCTGTCATAATCTTCAAGCGCTCTCAAAATCGCTTTCAATATTTTAAATAGTCCATACTTTCTGTGGAATAGACTTGGATCGAAATAGTGATTGCGCAAGAGATCGATATTCCTCGAATGGCTTTTCTCGTCTGCAGTCTTGTCTGATTGATTCAGCGATTAGCGTTTTTCGTTCCTTCCACAATTCGTCTCTATCATCGCACGTCTATTCCTCTCCGTTCCTTCGCATTGTCTCAAAGGCTGTCACTCATGCACTGAAGACCCCATATTGGATCCATCAAAATTTGGCAGCAAAGAATGAAAGAGACATTTGCGTTTGGAAATTGGTCAAGGAAAAGCCGCTTGAAGATTCGCACTTGACCCTTTTAGGGTCTGGTTATCATTTGTGATGACAATTGAGGCGCGCAAAATCTTAATGGAATATAGATTAGGACTGGAAATATTAAATTGTAAACTAAAATTGAAATAATTTGCCTAAGCATCATTATTTCAACTGTGCGAAGTTCGAGGATTGGAAAATCTTTTTTTTTTCTAGAATTCCAACTCTAGTTCAGATAACTTTTGATTCTCTCAGAAGAATTCAAAAATTTTTGATGTTCTTTCAATGACGATGCGCTTTGGTAAGATCAAACACGTCCAACAGGATAATCACAACTCAGCTTGTCAATATGACTTGCAAAAATGTGATCTTATCCCGTAGAGTCAAGTTTTGTTTGCCTTTGCTCGTGAGTTGGTAGCACGCGATGGCGGGCGAACAGCCAACTCAAATCGAAGAAAGCTGACTCTTTTCGTGACGATTGTGCTCCAGGAGCTGTACTGACTTGAGATGGTTTCGGGTTTCATCAGCAAACTTTTGCTCCAGTTTTTTTTGCGTGTTTTTGAAGAAAACTTCTAGAAAATATCAATTAGAAATGAAGTTGAAGATAATTGATGGAAATTTGAGTGAAAAAGCAAAAAAACCTTTGAGAAAAAAATATGCTAATTTCATTTTTCGTATTTTATAAACAATCCAATTTTAGCTTCAACTTGTCTCGGTCGGAAGTAATGAGTTTTTTTCACTTTCAGAAACAGCTGAAATTTCGAACGATTTGAATAAAAAAAGCTTGTTTCATAAGATTACTGTTAGCTATGCGAAAAAGTTTGAGCCTTTTTATCTCAAAAAGGGCGACTGGAAAAGATTAGAAATTTCAGCTTTCAATAATGTTTTCCTCGGTTGAGAAAATGCATGCGCGAAAGTCAATAACGATTCATAGCGATCCGCACTCAAAAGCACTTGGGCGACACAAAAATACAGCTTGTTCCTTCAGTGCCGCCAAAAAACGGCTTTTTCTAGAACTCGAGATCCTTGTTGATTGTTGTATCCTACAATTCGATGAAAAACAAGAATCGATCATTTTCGAAAAGCGTTTTTCTATCTTTATATTTTACTTATTTCATGTTATAAAAATAACGGATTTTCCGAAAGTAGTGCCAAATATTTGCGTCGAGAGCAATCAAAAAAATCGTTATAATCTGTTGAAATTGTTTTGGCGGCCTTGAGTCCGCGATTCGTTGGAAATGCATGCGAGTAATCGTACCGATGTCTTTTTTGGAATGTTCAACTTTGACAAACGACCTGTCGCCCTTTTTCTTCTTTTATACGTCAAACAAAACGATCCATCAATTCGGGGTTCCTTTCATCACAGAAGCCTGCATTTCTCAATTTACGTTCTTTTTCTCTCGAGGAAATTGAGGAGAAAATCGATGATTGGGGCAGTAGGAAAAGAATGAAGTTTCTGATGGAGATCAAGGATAACGATGGAAGTTCCCAGAAGGGAAGATTTTGAGAGGTGATAAAAACTTCTTTCAGAGATAGCTTGAAAGCGATTTAAAACATTTTTCTAAAGTGAAACTAGTACACTTGGAACCCTCTTGAAGAGTTTTCTCTCGAAAAACAGCTGTTTTCCCAGTTTTCGGTCGTCTTGTTTCTCTCCAGTTTGCGAACAGCAAGGCCCTGGGACAAATGGAGGAGTAGTTGTACACTGAGCACACGGCTGTCTCAAGTCCCACTCATCATCTTCAGCCTCCATTAATTCGCAGCTCTTGCAGCGACAATGGGAAATGTGTCGCTTGAGGCGCGACCGACCCGTTGCAATGATCGATTCTCTGTTGGAAGACACGACGAAAAAAAATTTTGAATTTCCAACGGAAGTTTTTATGAGAAACTGTCTCGGGAAAGTATCAGTTCTATGAGTCACCTTGGATAGTGAAAACTTGGATGATTCATTTCCGCTCTAGCATTAATCAATTTCGATACAACATATGGCAGTCTAAGTTTGAAATGGGAAACTTTAGAGGCATTGAAAATATTTCCTTTATTGATTTTAAAATTTACTGACACCTCATAAAAATTTTTGAAGTATTGATTTGAGAATGAATAAATTTAGCATAGCTTGAACATTTTCTAGTCAAAATCATAAGAACTGTGTTAAAAATTCAAAAAAATATGGTTCATTTCAAACACATAAAATGACCCCCTGACATTATGGTCTCTTTTTAATACCAGCTGCATGGGCTATAAACTGAATCCTTCTATTTTTTTTGTTTTATAAACCATCAAGCAATAAACCATGAACACCTGCTTAGTTTTATTTTTCCAGAAATTATGTTAACAGCCGTTTTTCTTTTGTTCTCACTTCATTAACTGCCAAGTTTGGTCAAATACTGAAAAGTTCACCGTTTTTTAAAATTATTCGAAGTTCTCCAAATGAAATTTCTCGAGTTTAACGGGAAAGCTAATGATTGAAAAGTTGGGAGCTGAAATAGGCATTTTTTCAACTACTTTTCATACTCTCGACTAGCGCTTACTTTGTTACCGGGTCGGTAGTGTCACGGCCGGAACAGCAATTCATCGGATTAGTCATTTGAAGCCCCGAGGCGTGACGAGCGACCGACCGGCCCCTTGATTGCGGGAGGTGTCGCACAAAAGCCGACGCTCCACGTGTGTATGGAACTGTGCGCCAAAGTGAACAAGACTTGTCGTGTTTGTCAATGCAACACACGCGCAAATATACAGCAACAGCAACTGTCGATTATACACAATAAAAAATACCTTGGGAAGCCTCATCTGGCTCGTTGGGAGCTACTAAAGAAATCCCTGTTGAAGACTTTTTTTTAGTCAATTCCATCTAAGTGAAGCATCAATAATTGCAAAACAGGATAGGTCTGCAAAGCAGGTCGTTATAGAGCACTGACAGCATGAAATTTTTGAAATTATCAAAACTTGATAACGGTAATTGATAACCATTATGAGCACCTTTGGAAAAAAAACTCTACAATAGAAAGACTTCGATTCTTAAAAAATTTATGAACAAAAACTATCTTTCTCATTTCAGCGCCTGAGAACGGAAAATCGGCTGCTGAGGCAAAGAATCGAGTACCTTGAAGCTGAGTCAGCCGCCTTAGCCGACCGGTTGATCCGTGGACAGGTAGGAGTTAGCATTTTTCTTGAATATTAGTCCATATTTCTAGGTGAACCTGGCACAAGAAGCGGAAAATTGCATCAATATTGCTCATGAGCTCAGCAAGCTACGGGATATGAACACAGACGCCCATCGGAAGCTTGAAGATGCTTACGAAACTATCAGGTCTTTTTAAATGTCGATCTGAAAAAGAAAACTGATTGAGCTGAGAATTCGTTCTGTTCCATTGGAACAGTTCATTGGAAGCAGAACGTTCATTGAAATTTTTCGATTTTTCAGACTGAATCAAAGACACCTGTACATTCTAATAATAGACGAATCTTGTTTGTTAGAGCCCGTCTGAGCTCTTGCGGCATGTCACAATTTGAAATTAGCAGAAGTATGAAATAAAACATAGAATAAATAAAGAATGAAGAAAACTATAAAGGTCCACGAAAAAGATGAACAAGATCCCTGAAGGGCGGAGAAAAATCAATTAAAACCAAAAAGCTTTTACTAGGAAAAGGTTTTAGCCCCCGGCGGAGCTACTGGTGAAAATTTTAGGGAGCGTACATTAGAACTTTTTGATTCTGAAACGAGAAAAAATTTTTGAAATAAATCTGGTTTCAAGGTTGAAAAGCTTAAAAATAGCGTTTCCCTGTCGTAATTTAGACACTTTGCAAAGTTTTGCGGTCGTGGCTCATAAATGATAATCTGATTTTTAATTTCTGCAGAGATCTGTCCTGTACGCGCAAGGAGAACATCACCGACACGGCGACGCAGGTCGACGACACGAGTATGATCGAGCATATCCATTCGCTGCAGCAGGAACTCATTGAGGCCCACACCCGTCAAGCCGATTCTGAAAACGCTTTGCGCGACGCCAAACAAAGAGTTTCGGTGAGGGTTTTGGATATTTATGAAGCAGAAATCAGAAATCGAGCTCTAAAACTTCCAAGTCAAAACTCACTCAAAAGTTTTTTTTAAGTTCTCTTTGAAAGGTTTCAGCTCAGTTTGTGAAAGGCTGTGAAAAACTCGCAAGTTCATATTTTTGGCCGCTGACTAACTCCTCAATGGATGCATTTAAAAAAAAATAAGACATGAAATCATTGATTTTGATGTAAATTGAAACGCAGAGGTCAAAGCAAAACTGAATAAAAGATGAAAAAGTTTTTCAGGAACTTGAATCAGCCAACAAACGACTCCGAGAAAATGAGCCATCGGAAGGAATTGCCGGTCTTCAAGAAGAGCTGATATCAGTCAAGATGCGAGAAGCCGAAAGTAGTTTGGCTCTGAAAGAAATGCGTCAACGGCTAGCCGAGTTAGAACAGTACTGGGCGGTGAGATCAGGGGAAAATCAGCTCGTTCTGATGATTATTTATTTTGAAGAAGTATGTCCACGTGCGAGCTTTTGATCCTTCTTCTGCGTCAATCGAAAAAGACTCAACCTCTTCGGATCCTCCGGCACAACAACCATCTCCGCCTCTGACTTCAGCGAGGTTCGTTTAGAGTTTGTTCTTTTAAACTGCAAACAAAACTCAACAACTAGAGTCGAAGTTTTCTGATCTCTTCAAACGCGACTAAGCACTAAAAAACATTACTTTCAATTCCTGGATGGGAAATTTTCTTTTTGTAGGGCGAGGTTGGCGAAAATCACAGCGTCTTTGATTGGCGGATCGGTCGACGATGGTGACAGCGGAATCACTGTCCGAGAACTGGAAGATCAGTTGATGGGAGTTCGAATCAAAGAGGCTGACACCATGGCTGAGCTCAAGGAAATGCGTCAAAAGGTATTTTTTCACAAGAAAACAACTTCCGTGTTTTTCTTTTTGAGGTTTTGGATTGTTCGTTTATTTAGGAAGAGTTTTTTGTTTCCATTCAGTCGAAAAATCCTAAAGCCGTGCAAAAAATGATTCTAGGCACGTATATAAACAAAATTTAGAAATTTTACGAAGCTTATATCATTGCACTTTCCATTGTTGAAGCTGAAACTGGCTCAAAATTTGATTGCCTAAAAATTTTAGCATTTTCACAGAGTTCATATATTGAAAAAAATTTGAGTTGAAAAAAAGTTCGCTCTTTTTTTGAGGTTATGGAGCTCGAAACTCAGAACCATGTGTGTACAAATCAACTGAAAAGACAGGACGAAGAAATGCGGCGTGTTCGAGAAGAAATGGACACTACTACAAAGGTTTTTCCTTTATAGCTAATTTATCCGTCAGTCTTTTTTCCAGAAACGGAAAGAGTTGGAAGCGGCTTTGAGGACTGAAAAAGAGCGGATGGTTCAGCGGGAAAGCGAACTCAACGAGCAATGCATCAACGAGAGGCTCAAGTATTCAGAGGCGATGCAGACTGTTCAGGACCTTCGAACCAGTATCGCGCAAATGGAACTCAAGGTATTTCATCATTAAAATTAGAAGTCTGAAGAACTTAACCATTGCAAAAATAGTTGGAGGTGTGATTGAACTCTTTTTGGATGACAGATAGGAATAGCCTCGGTGATCATCTGAAGTCGTTTTGCTTTTCTTTTTTGATATTTCGAGCGGATGCATTATTTTTCGAAGTTTCTTACATTCAGGATCAGAGGGAAAAAGGCATCTTACCAAATCAGTTTTTTTGAAAGATTCTATGAAAGGTAAAAAAAATTCTCTGTTAGCTCGAAAAATTGAAATTTTGCAAATGAAAAAATCACTTTAGAAAGCCGAGCGCTGGACGCAGAATCAACTTCGTGGTAGCAGTGTCTGCGACGTTGATGATGACTCTGTAAGTTTTTGAATAAGCATTGAACACAAACGTAGGAAAGTTTTGCTATCGCACCATAATTTCAAACTATCTCTGCGCTCCAACTTCTTTTAACGACGAGAACAACGAATATTAGAGATGGAACAAAAGTTCAAATATTGTGTTCGAGAGAGCTGGGAGAGGTCTGACTGCTATACTAGTAAATTCAGAATGGTGTA
The DNA here is from genome assembly GCA_904845305.1 of Caenorhabditis auriculariae. Taxonomy (NCBI): domain Eukaryota; kingdom Metazoa; phylum Nematoda; class Chromadorea; order Rhabditida; family Rhabditidae; genus Caenorhabditis; species Caenorhabditis auriculariae. The sequence goes on along the minus strand of CAJGYM010000002.1, from coordinate 1,726,609 downwards.
AATCACCGTCACGTAAATTTTTGTGACTGTGAATCACACTATTCTCCCAATGTTTCATAACTTTTAAATCACGACAATTGGAAATCTCTGATAAAAGCCAGTCCCTCACTTTCAAATTTCCAAATTCAACTTATTCCAAACAGTCCAATCATCAAGATATTTTTTCAGAATTCCCATGCTTCGGGTTGTTCCAACGGCGACGCCTTGTCTTTGGCTTCGGACGAAATGAACGCCCTCATTGCCGACATGACCGTCCGGGTCCCTGTTCTGAGCGACCTCGCCGAAGAAAGTTCCGCGACTGAAACAGACGAACGTCCACGGTCCAAGGTACATAATTAATTCTTTATTCGGAAAATTGAAAATCTTTGTCTGGAACTCGTATATCTCATTTATTATACTAGAAGATAAACTTTTTTTAATTATTTAGTAAGCAGATAAACTTTTTACCGCGCCTATCAATTCAAAAAGTCTTACCTGAAAAATTTTTTTGCTAACAAGCTCTGAGCGAAAATAATTCAATCCCATGAGATTTTCTAAAACTTAACGTTCGTATTTTTGTTCCTTATTTTTAGTAACAGACACAATTGTTGTTAGGGCAGTTAATTAATTTGAAACACTCTTCAGAAATCGCTTACTCTCAAAATACTAAACCTCACTTTTGAACTCGTAAAGAATGAACCGATGTTTCAAAAAAGACGACAGAAAAAGTTTAGTGAAAAAAGCTGCAGGTGTTCAAAAAAGAGGGTCAAAACCGTGAGTTCGAAACGGCTGAAAAAAAAAGGCAGCGGAGGACGCGTCGTCTCTTTTTTTTGGCAAAAATTTCAAAAATGTTTTTGTTCTCCTCTCCCTTTTGAAAGTTTCAAACTTCACCCAAAGAAAAAAAATGGAAGCAATTGAAACAATCTCTGAAACACCTAACAACTTAGAGCAAATCAAACTTAAATTTTTTTTCATGGTTTTTTTTCCAGTTAAAGTTTCTTCTAAGTTCTCTTTTTTTCGAACCCTAATCTTTTTGTTGCAGGAAAAGCACGACGGAAATGACACAACCGATTCTGGCTTGCATCTGTCTGATGGTCAGTAACCGTGGCTGCAGCTCTCTTACTTCGTTCTACGTGCTTTTAAAAACAAACTTTATTGTAAATATAGTTTATGGCTCCCAGTCTTTTTTTTCTTTTTGTGCGTATTCATTGATTGATTTGGTTACGGTAACATTCTCTTGCAAAACGGTATTCTTTCAATTATGTGTGTACAGTTTTTTCGCGAGTTTTACTTTTTTTGAGTTTTCAACGGTTCTAAGTTGTTCCAGCGGTTGAGACGCGGTTGCGTGATGTTTTCAAAGGTTGGAATGATGCATTTCTTCTTCGAACTACTTTTTTTGGTTTCAAACACTGTTTTAATATACCCAAAGGCATTTTCTTTCATTTTAGCCCGCTTTCGCGCGGTACATCAATTTGATTTGCTGGTAAAGTTGATTGGAATTAAATTCAACACATGTGCATATAAAATACATTTCTATAAAACGATTGCATAATTTATATTTTTTAGGACTCACACATTTCTTCTCATAACGGATAAATGGATGCCCTGTGGCGTTTTATCAACTATTGTTTGTTCCCTGTAGAGATATCTTTTATTTATACTTTGATCAAATTTGTGGCCTTAAGTTTCAGATGCTTACGGTAAATGTTTTCTTTTTTACTTTTGCTCACTCTGCGTAGCAACTTTCTATCTTTTCTAAGAGCAATGTCATTGAATTCGTGATAATGTGGAAATGATTCTTCTTTCTGTGAAATTGGACTTTCCTCGTTTAAATTTTGCCTTCTCGTGATACTTCATTGGTAATAAAGAATAATTAACAACGTGAGTTATGTTATTCACTTGGAAAAATCGGGAAATTTATTTAGATTGCCGGGAGATCAAAAATCACAGAGCCAGAGGGAGTTTAATCTCCACTAAAAAATAATGCTCCAAAAAAAAAGTTCCGAGAAAAATAATCGAAAGACTAGGCTAAGATTTGGATGATCGCATTCATTCATGTTTAAGTTCAATATGAAGTTCAGATTCATCTCACATTATCTACTTTTAAAAGTTGTTAGAAATGGCGAATATTTTGTAAAGTCAGATTTTATGAAAATTTCTTACTGTGCTCTTTCTTTGATAAAAAAAAACTTTTTTCATCGCAAAAATGTCTCTACTTTGATGTCGAAAAATCCCAGACTTTTACCAAGCGGCAGGTCGGAGGGGCGGAGACAGTGCCCAAGCCACGCCTTTTTTCTCCTAACTGGGAGGTTAATTTCACTTGAACTCTCGTTTTCTGAAAGGCGACATAATCTATCCTCACTTTCTATTTCGTTATTTTATTTTTTATTTTTGTCAAAAAAATGTTCTGCAAGTTTCTGTATGAATGAAGAGAAGGTTTCAGTTATCAGTTTTTTTGAAGAAATATATTTTACAAGTTTTGGAAAGACTGGAAAAAAATGTTTTCAGGATTGAAATAATTTCTAGTAAAAATCAAATTGATGTGTCATCAAAAAAATGTTGAGATTGCGAATGATATAAAAATTTCTTTTTTTGAGCCATTTCTGAAGAGCTTCCAAATTATCCTCCTTCTTCGTCTGCGACTGTACTTCTTAACTCACTCACGAGAGAAAAAGTGAGCCCCGCAGATATGGTTCGAACTACCTGTCGAAAATGTACGGAAAAAGCTCAAAAACAAATTCTCTTCGGGTCTTCTGTAGAAAAAGTTTCTTTCTCGTGTTGCTTTTGATATCGTGAATAAAAATAGACGTTTTGGAATTCGAAAAAAAAAACACAAGAACATCATTTTTTAAGCTTTTATCGTACACTTTTGACCCGCTATCCCGCATTACCTTAAGACGCTTAGCAGATATTTTTTTGTGTATCCATGGCTAGGACTATTTATCACGGCAATTCAATAAAGATCTGCAATTTTTACCTTAAACGCTTTCCATGTCAGAGTAGCATTCATTTTCATATCATTTTTTTTCTTCTTTATTCATGATGCAAAGCGGAATTTTCTATTCTCACCCCGCATTCATCTTAAAACTTTCAATGTGATTTCTGGCTTTTTTTAAAGTTTTAATGTTTTTCTCATTTTAAAAGCTTTTGATCTTTGAGCCAATCTGGCGGTCTGATGTACACTTTCAATCAATTGATGTTATTCGTTTTTTTTGGCTTGGAAAAAAAAACTTTGTTTCGCGAAATTTGAAGATATCATCATGTGATATCTTGTGAATTGTTCTAAAGGTTTTAGTTAAACGTTCGATTTCGACTTTTTTCGTTTTTTTTTTCAAATGGAAAGAATTTTTCGAAGATTCTTTATGTTGAAATCCAAGTTTTGTAAGAGCGCACAGGAGTTTTTGATGTGTATAAATAATCTTTGAGAAAAAAGTGTGTGAAAACGAGAATTGTCAGCGACAGGCCAAGTCTCGTTGCTTCGAAATCGAATATTGTTTTCTATCCTTCCCATATCAGCTCTTTATAGATAAACGGGTTTACCCCTTCAAAAACGCTTATAGATTTTTGCGCAATTTGTTTCACAGAGCAAAATCGGTTTTTTTTTTTTCATTTTGGCGTTTTTTTCTGCATAATATATTCAGAACAAATAAAAAAAAGGCTTTTGCAACCATTGTTTACATTCTTGATCTGAAAAACCCATGGATAATGTGCGCATGATATGCAAAATGGTCAACGCTATTTGTCTTCAAGAACATTGCATGGGAAGGCATCGAGAACATCTTTGAACAGAAAAGATTAGAAAAACGCAAAAGTTCGACTTGAGAAGAATCTTCGATCTTTGAAATTTCTTTTTTGACAGAACAATTTGAAGCTTAAAGATTATTCAAGAATGTATCATGTTATTTATAGAATATTAATCTTACGTCGCTAGCTCTCATTCACGACAGTGTCTCATACGTTTTCAACCTGTTTATGATTCGTTGATCACGTTCGCTTCAACTGACTATTGTATCCCTTTTTAATTCTTGAAATTATCAATAAAATATCTGGTTGAGAAGATGATGAAAGTTCACAGAGTTGTAAAGAGACGCCTTTTTCCAGATTATTCAAAAATGTAAAAAAAAATTTTCCGTCACAATATTAGTGCTGTGAGCTATGAATTTGATGGAGAAAAAAGTGTTTCTGTCTTTTTAAAAAATCAGATTTCGACTTGCAATTTTGCTATAGACCTCAACGTGCAGTTTTTCACACTTTTATCAAATTCTCGACAGTCCACCAAAAAGCTTTTCTCGTGAACTTTGTTTTGCCGAAAAACGTTTACAGATAAGAGAGAAATTCTTATCTGCGAGCAGATCTTTTTTTTTGTTTTTCTTAACATCCCCTCCGCACGGTCCGCCATTGCTTCTTCCAACTTCTTATTGTACAGCTTTCGCTCGTTCCCGTGTTTTATTTTCCGTTTTTAGGATATCCAGGCTCTTTCGCGGTTCCTGGATATTTTCACCATGCTTGCAATCGAAAGAATATGCACCATACTGGCAGCACAAACGTTATGTGAGTTATTTGTACATTCGTAAACTATATAAAAAGTCGAAATATCTTATCGATTTCTCATACGATTCTTACATGATGAAATCTGAAATATTCACACTTTTGGCCAGTTTCAAGACAAAAAACTGGCTGTAAACGGCAAAAAGGTTTTTAATGAGTTTTCAAATTTTAATAAAATATACCGCTGAACTAATGATGAAAGCAGTTTCATAGATGTTGAAAAAGTTGGAGAATAACCTTGAATCAAGCCTTTTTTCTAAGTGAATTCAATATTAGACTCCAAAAAAAATTGTTTTTCAGATGATGTGGAGCACTATGGAAACCCAGAGTTCCAGGAAGGTTACCAGGCAAGAATCGTTTTTGTAGAACCAAATGAGCCGATGACCAACTTGAACTTCGAAGGAGGTCATATCTTCAAAGAAGACAGGCAAACGACGTGTCTTATCATAGACGTCTGAAATACAGGATCTTAAAACTTAGCGTAGTACTTTTTTAGATTCGACCCATGGCTCATTTAGCGATACTTTTGGACATTGTCGCGATGAATGTGGAAAGCGGATCTAAAGTCGAGATTTTCCAGTATTTAAAACAAGAGAAAAAGAAGGTCTTTTTCTTTATGGACAGGTTGATTTTCCAAAATACTGAAAAAAGAAAACTTGGATTTTCAGCTTCACTGGGGAACGAGCTATCTCTACGGAAACTTTTGACAGCAACTTTCGGCGAAATGGTCTTTTTGTAACTGCGCTCAATAGCGGGATGCAAATCCGAGTGTTCGCGCCGCACGGAAAAAAAATTTATCAAACAGCAACGAATCTCTCCGTTACTTTTGATAGGAAGAACAGTAAGCTTTTTTCGTATAAAGTTGAAATTTCTCTGATCTTCAAAATTTTTGAAGAAACACTTTTGATATTGGGCGATGAATGCAAAAACGTTCGTACTTACTTTCCCGAAATCTCAAAAGAGGCCGCGAAAAATGACGCGATTCGTCGCGAGCCTTGACGAGCGATTCTTCGCAGCACTTACTGTTTCAGCGCGCACTCTCCTTCTTCCTCTAGCAAAAATCGCTCAAGGCCACGAGTAGCTATACAGTATAAAAACTGGATTTCACTCGTAATTGCTGAAACTTCGTTCCTGAACAATTGATCTGAAAAATGACTCTTTTTGAATGGTTTCAGACTTTTTCTGCCCTGACCCGGTTGTCGAGCTCCGTCACTTGGAAAAAGGAACTTTCATTGTTCCTGCAAGTCCCACCGACTCCGGCTGTCCGTTTCTCTTGAAGGCCAAGACTAACTTCCGAATGAAAATCAGCTACTCTGTGATTGGATATAAGAACGTTCAGATCAAATACAAAGAGTACAAAATGAGGCAGGAGAAATGGTTAGTTTCTTTACGTAGCTTGGAAATGCTGAATGGAAATTTGCGCAGGAGATATCTCGGTATTGGAGAAGAATACATTTCGCACACAGAAGAAGTTCAAATAGTCGTTCGGCACCAGAAAGAGGTTATTGGCAAATGGAGGAGCGCTGTCAACATCACGTTCTCGATGACTCCCATGGGTGACTCGACCAAAAAATGTCCGTAGAATTGAAAATGTGTTTCAGACTGCAACTGCAAAGACAACGTTTTGACGATCTCCGCCACGAACCCTCAAGCGGTTTTCAACTCGAGTGGTCGAGATCTGAAGATGTGTCCGCTCCAAAAATGTCCAGTGAATATCAAGACAAGTGCGGATGGCCTGAAAATTCCGAAAAACTACGCAGCAACGTTGGCTGTCGATTTTGACCGAGTTCACGTTGGTGATTGTATCAATATCCCCAGTTACAAAGGAGCCAAGCCTATGGGCGATTTTGTGCACTCGTGAGTTTTATATTTGAAACAGAGGCAATAAATGGAAACTTTGAAAATTTTTGAGAAAAAGCCAATTTAGCTTTTGATGTTATCAACCTACAATTTTTCAATGAGAAAATGCAACTCTGAGTCAGAAACAAAATCAAAGCAAAAAAACAGTGAACCTTTTTGTTCAAAAATTGCCTCAGGCAAATTTTTCTTTGTTTTCTTTTTTTCCGAAAAAAAGAATAAATAAAAAAATTGAAGACTTGTGGTTCATTACAAAATGAAGTTTTTCGAAAAAAACTCTGAAAAAAATGTTTTGATGAATTATTTTTTTTCTTTTATTTTTTTATTTCAGCATCGATCAGTTCCCTAGCCAGCGTCTTTTCAACTACAGTGATTTGACAATCGACCTCCACCCGTCCGCGTTCCTTGCCAAACAGAAATACATAATAACTGCAAATTTGCTGATCCAGCCAGAAGGTTATTACTTTCCGATTCTACTCAAATTGATCTTTTCCAGCTTGCAATTGTCATGGAATGGCTGTAAAAAGCAATTACAAAAGTACCTTTAACTTATCGAAAGAATGCAAAGTCATCGATTGCCGCTGGTCGTTTGCCAACACCAATGAAAACAAAAAAGTAAGATTTTCATCTGAGAAGGAAAATCACAAGCGACGGACTTCAGATGAAAGTTTTGCAATTCACAATGTCGGGGAACAGTTTTTGCTCATCCGACTTCATCACGCTCATCGAAACGTACTCAAGCGACAAGGAAATGTTTGTTCTTATCATTTAAACAAAATCATTATTGATGATTTTTGAAGGTTCTCAACGAGTCTCCATTTGAACGAGACAAACAGAAAGCTAATCGGCTACGGTAAATCTTTCTTCCTGCACTACAAAAGAAACGACCCGGATGAATCTTGCGATGTCACATTTGCCCTGGAGTTCTCTGATCAAACGGGTGAGTTTTTTTTTTCTTGTCGTTTCAGCGCCCTTCGCTTCATTAACATTATTCTCAAGAAATCGTGAAATTTTGAAAAAATCATAAATTCAAACAGAAGCGAGGGAATGGTAAATGCAGCTAGACAAAGACAAAATAGTGTGTGTCAGAGAAAGAGTTGTGGCGGCATTTATACGCTCCATGTCAGAGTTATAGATCAAACATAACTACTTTCGTTGAAAAGAATGATTGGACCATGTCAAAAAAATTTTCTGCAGAAGTGAAGAAGAATGGCTACCACGGCTCAGCAATTTGGGTATTCGCTTTCTTGCTGTCTACTTTTGTCGTGCTTGGCGTTTCTTACAAAATTCTCCGCAAAACGTTTGTTTTCTTGAGTCAAAGTTCCTGACTTAATCTTTTCAGAGACCTCTTCAAAATTTTCAAAGCTGACAACGAAAATGACGATTCCCGCGAAATGGAAGCTCCATTGGTGGAAATGACCCCTTCTTTTTTTCTTTGTGAAGATGTCGATGTCACTGACTGAATTATTAATTCAACTGAGGACTTCAGCTTTTTTTAAGCCGATTCGACTCTCATAAGTCTTTTCATTCATCACTTGTTTAGAGCAATAAGCCGTGCATGGACCGTTCCAAAGTTTTTTATTTTCATCATAGTAATCCTCCTTTTCACTACTGTTTCCAGTCAGTGGTGTGTGAACGAAATCCCGTGCCACTCATCTACGAACCCAATTTGAATTATTTTTTTGGGAAAAGTTTATCAGTCCTTTTTGAATCTATAAAATTTCCAAAAAAAGGCGATTTGAACACACCAAAAAGTTTTTTGTAAATCTTTGAAACTTGAATTTGTTTTATCTGATATTATATTTTTTCACATTCGTTTATCAATTTTTTTTCAAAGTGCCTAATTATGTGCGTGCCGTTTTCCTTTTTTTTCTTTTACTCCTGTCCTCGAAATAAAAAAATTTTAATTACCTTTTTTTCTCATTGTTTTCTCTCAAACATTTAAATTTTCATTACATTCTAAATTATAAAAAAATTTTACAACCAGTGCTTGAAGTAATCAATAAAACATCTCAAAAACAATGAAACGAGACCAATAGACAATAGAACCTTTGCGTTTGGCTTTGAGGCAATCCGTTGAAAAAGACTTTGATATGTGCACTCGCCAAAAAAAGTTGCGTATAGAACGAGACTCCTAAAAACAAGCTGAGAAATCTAAGGAACGTTGAGAAAGCTGCAACAGAGGTAAGAACTTGAAATTGCACAGAAAATGATGAACTGCTGGAGGAGAAAGTTCAGTGACAGGCGTCTGTGACAAAAGAGTCTGCGGCTTCTCCGTCAGCATTGCGAAGCTTCAGAACAGCAAAAATCCAGTGACCGAACCCAGCTCCCAGGACAACGGCAATTGCTAATAATAACATTTTGATTTTACAGTTATATGAATTTGTTAACACTATTGCTAAAATTGATTTTTCATTTGAAAACGGGCCAAAATATTAACCAGAACTTTGAACTGGCAAAAAATAATGCTTTTTGATCAACTGTAAAAAAATATTTAATACTCAAAAAACCCATTTCATAGAAACTATACTGTGAAATTATTCTGATGAAAAAAAGATTTATTTTGTCTGAAAAAAAGGAAGTTTTTTTGGAAACAAAACTCACACAGCCAAGTGTTATAAGTCATCACAATGAGCATGAGCCAGTAGGCAAGAACAAGCTGAATGATGTACAGAACGGCCTCGATGAGTCTTGGAGGGAAGAAAAGCGAATTTCTGAAAGATATCATTAATTTGACAAAAGTTGAAGCTGATCCTTTTTAAATATCATCTCCACAATTTTTTTTTCACCCTCTTTATTTTTGAACGTTTCATGAGCAAAAAACGGACTTTTTGAGAGAAAGGTTTGATTCATTCTGGATGACTAATGGCTCCGTAGCAGCACGGTTTGGCGTGCAGGTTGCGACTCCCGGGGTTCCGTGCGAAGTGTGCAGAGGAATCTGAACAAACAGTAGTTTCGATGAACAAGAAAAGATTTTTTACAAAAAAAAATTCTATTGCGTTTTTGTAAACACTTTTGCTTTCAAAAAGTCATAAATTTGCAAGAAGCCTTTTTGTTTGATAATTTTTCAGACATCAGTCAAAAATATACTTTCAAAGGAAACTGTAAATATCTAAAAAAACCTATGAAGACTTTTTTTCAGGAATGTATCTTCAAATTTAGGTATTTTTGCATAAGGTAATTTGCATAACATAATGTATATTTTGCATAATGCATTAAGCAAGTAAGCAACTTTATCGGCATCGGATTTCAAAAATCGCAGAGTTTTCCAGGTCATTTTTGACATTCTCATCTTGTAAATGAAGAAAAAATTGCCCATTTTAATAAATTCCGGTGGCGAGAAAGACACACTACACTAGAAAAGAGCGGAAAACGTGAGATTGAATATTTTCTTATAGCTTGATTGTCATAAAATTGAACTTTGACTTTTTTCACTCCTTTGTCAGTTCAAGTCGTAAAAAAAACAAACATACCTCCGTCAAATTCTTGCTTCGCGAGGGACCAGGTTGCGAAAGAAGGAAGACTCGGAACCACTTGATACCTTCATATGTCGCTCCCATCACAAATATGGCAGCAAAAGATACCAGAAGTCCTTAAAGTCATCATTTTCAGGAGTGCAGTGTTTCCACAAGACCTTACCAATCAAAGAATCGATTCTCCAGCAATCGAACAAAATCACTTCTTCATAACCACCGTGGAAGTACATCTTCATCACATGATCTGGAATCATTTTTTTAATGGTTCCCGTTCTTTTTAAATTCTGCTATTAATTGATATGTTTTTCTTTCTATTTATCAGATCAATAGCTTTGATTTTTTTTGCGTTTTTTTGAGAGCTTTATTGAATCGATTCAAATATTTCCTTAGAAATTTCGATATTGTTATGGAAACAAAATTTATGGCTACAAAAAGTTTAAATTAATTTTAGGGCAGCGTTCGTTAACAGAAAAAAATTTCTCGGTACCTACTAAAAATTTTTGAAAATTTTGTGAAAAAAATTAATTTCTTAAATAAAAGATTTTATTGCCATTTTTCCAAATTCAGATGGCTTCAAATTTTCTTCGAAAAAAATTTATCGCCTTTATTGCACTTTACTTATGGTTAACAGTGAACCTTTTCTTGCAATCAAAAATATGAATTTAGAAAATAAAAATTTTTAGAAAAAAAGCCTGACCTCCATGTCCAGAAGCAGCGTGACTGCCGTGGTCGTGGCTGCCGTGGTCGTGCTGAGGAGGGGTGACCAATTGTCCTGGTAAGACGTCTGCTTTGGTGTCTTTCTCGAAAACATCTCGAATAAAGTCTTCAGCGTCCTTCACAAGATCTACCTGAAAGAAATTGAATTTTATTAACCAATACCTTGAAAGCCACCTTTTCGGCACCAAAAGAGAGCTGCACCAAGAGAGCTAGCAGGAAGAAAGTTCTACGCAGCATACTCTAAACTTTAAAAATAGCAAAAAGCAAAAAAAAAAACTGAAGTGCAATACTTTTGCTGCATAAAACAGACAAAACAAAAAACCAGCACATCGAAAAACGTATAACAAAAGATTTATTGGAAAGAAACAACAAGATCGAAAGAAATCGCGTCGTTGGTAGTGGGCCCTGCTTCGTCTCAAAAGCGTTGGAACTGGTTCTGTAAGCACTCAGATTGCGGGAAAATTTCATTTTCTAAGATGTTTGAACAGCAAAATTTTGTGATCTTCGTTTTGTAATGAAAATGATTGCATTAGCTCACACAAAAGGTCATTCAACCACGAGCTTCAGGATTTTTTTAACAAATGGCACAAATTTTTTTCATTCTATTTTTTTAATAATAAAAAGTCTCTAAAATTCAATAATGATAAAACTTAAATTTCGTTATATTTGTAGTACGATGTAAAACCATACCTTCTAAAATTCTGTTCTAGCAGAATATTTTAGAAATTCTTTTTCCATGCTGCTCCTTTTTGGAGCTTCCCTGTAAATTTTTGAAGAAAAAAAAAACTAATTAAAAAGTTTTCTCACCAAGTATTTGCAACTATTCTATGTAGCTTCCCATTTGTTCATTAGCGCTGCCATTCTCTGAAAAAGTTGATTGAAAAGCTAAAAATCGGGAAGGAAAAGCTGGCCGCAAGTATATTAATTAACGTTGAACGAATGAAAGGGAACTGTCACTGGAAAAAAAAATTGGAAGCAAACAAAGAAGGTTTGGTGATAACCTTAAGACATAACGGAATCGATAGATTATGGCAGACCTCTACCAAGTGGTAAATAAGGTAGGCGCCCCCGTACATCGTAGCCGTTATCAGCTCGCGCCAAAACGTTCTCCTCCTCGACGCGCCAAAATTTTTCGATCTACATTTTGTTTCACCTTCTTCGCTCTTCAAAGAATGAGTTTCGAAAAAACTGAAACATATATAAACATAAGTAAAATGCTCTTAAATCATCCTAAGGTAAAGTTCAGTTCTAATCGGGATGAGAAAACATATTTGTGAAACATTCCAACCAAGGAACTATGAATTTAACGTGTGATTGTGGAAATCTAGAAGAAAATCGTTCAAGATGAAAGAAAACAAAAAACGATAGAATCCCAAGAAAATACCCTTTGCAAAGCAAGAAAGTGCAAACACCGTGGCGAAAAATTTGCACTGGACAAGCGGCAACGAAAGTTTGAAAAATTTAAAGAAAGGTTTCAAAAAAACAAAAATAAAAAAAGGGTGTTTGTAAAATTTTTGAACATGAAGATTTTTAGAGGTGTTCGGTTAAAAGTACAAAAAGACAATGAAAAATACAAATAGATACAGTTTTTTTATATGAAACGGCACACGTTCTCATATTTTTCAAAAAATTGGTTTTTAGAAAAAAACGGAAAAATTATATAAACTATTAATACGTATTAATTATTACTCAGTAATATTAACGGAGGATTTTCCAAATTATACTTAAAAAAAAATTTTTATGTGTTAAGCCTGAAATTTGCAAATGCATTATACCCGGAAAATTTTCTTCAGACGTCATAAAATTTTTTAGAAGTAGTAGCCAGTCGAAATGATACTTCGTATTTTTAACAGATGTGAAGTACTTTCTACAGATTTAGGCACACGATTTGTAACTTCTTGAAAAATTCTGTTTCAAGTGGCAACATTTTTTTCTCTCAAAGTAAAAACTCAAAAATCCGGACTTCTTTGGATCTTACAAGAGGATGAATCAAACTTTTTCCCTTACTATGTTTTTGGGGATAAATATATTGGTTTCATGGGACTCACTTTATGAGAATGTTTTCTTTTGAAAAAAGGCAATACTTAGAAGTGAAATCATCTCCAAATTTTCACAGCTGCAATTTCCGTTCTTGACGATCTTGAAGTTTTCTTGAAAGACTGAATGTTTTAACTAGTGAACATAACTTTTTCACAACTTTAAAAACGGTTCAAGCTTACTAGGGAGCTTTTTTATAGGCGAACCTTTTGATGAAACTTTTCTGGAGCTCATTTTGAAATTTTTTGATTTTAGAACAAAAAATCTATTTCTTGCAATGAACCTTCATTATGTTTATTGAGTTTCAAAGCTTGCAAAATATGTTTACATTTTTTTACAAAACTTACAAATTGTGGTAGAAGTGGCATGTCAGGTTTTCGTAGCTTCTTAACAAGATAACCAGATCGATTGCGATTGATTTTTCATTTTTTTGGAATCAGGAGATCTTAAAGTACACTTCAGTGGAATTTACACAAAAGTTCAACCGGGGGCTAAAAACGTTCACTAGTTGGAAATCCGCAAAGTTCTCGCAATTTCTAAATAGTTCAAGAGTTCTTTTCAACAGTTTTAGTGACCCAGTAAAGCTTGCTATTTTTGCGGCTTTTTTCTACAGTTATATCGAGAAAGCAATTCAACACTTCTTTGTGTAACTTGTTGACCTGAAACCCCTCAATGTTTATCGATTGATGTCATAGTTTCTGCGAAAGCGATGGACAAGAAGCTGGGCTGCGGCTATGCGAATGTTACAATGTCGGGAGCAGCATCGAAGAGGAATCGCTAATGGTGACTCAGACGTCGGAACAGCTGCCAGCGGCGCCGAGCACAACCTGCGGAGCCGCGCCTGGACAATTGTTGCCAGTTTCTTAGGTCGACGAATCAGTCATATTGCTGCTCAAAGCCGAGAAGTGTTTAGAAAAGACCATATGCACTTTTGCACGCTGGGACGTGCTAAGGACAGCCGAAAACAAAGTTCTAGCGATAGTTTTACTGCAGAGGACGCAACGAAGAGCCGTTGTCAACCGAACCACTGATCAAACTAAAAATACTTTGTTAAAGAAAGGAACCTGAGAGTTTTGAAAGGGATATGAGTTATATTCAATTTCTTCCTTGAATATTCTCGAAGACATTTCAGAGATTTCATTTTCATGATTGGCATAAAATCTCGAGGTTACGTTGAACATTCGGCTTTGATATGTCACACAAGTTGTTCGTCGACGGGGCTTTTGACAAAAGGTTTTTTTAACGATTTGAACTAATTTCGGGGTTTTTTGTTGCCTTGAAGCCATTTTTGTTGACTACATATGTTTTCAAATCCAGAAAAACAGATTAAAAAAAATTGTACTAATAAAATGATTGGCAACTTTTCTGCAGCATTTATTACACAAAATTTTAGAGGCTCCAACTTTTCATTCCATCGAAATTTATCAAACGATTCAAAAATTTAATGAATGAATCAATCTCAACTTTGATCATGAAAAACTTCCATTCAAAATTCATCAAATTTCATGAATTTTTTAGATGTATTCAACGATTTTTACGAAGAAAATTCGCGTAGTTCATAACTTCTCTTTTTTCTCATGATTTTTTGACCTCGATTTTAGCTCAGTTTGTTTTGTTTATAACGATCCCTGGCAGAGAGACGCCATGTGCGGAAGAATGCAACACTCGCTAGCCAACCATATGTGCACTCTGGAAAAGTGTATGGGACGAGATGGACTCGCTTAATCTTAGAAATAGATGTTTATTCGACGAAGAGTTTCTGAATAAACACAGTATAGGCACATATGCACCGCAAATGTGAGTCCAATCAATCTGCAATCTCTCCGCAGTTTTTGAGTAATTCAGCACTCTCTTCAATTTTAGTGTGTCTTTTGACCACTCAGTCATTAAACTCCCATCTTCTAGCAAACAAAAAAATTTGATTATCAAGAAAAAAACAAGCTTCTGTGCCTGATTACAAAAAGAGAAATAAATTAATCAAACTTCGTCAAGATATTCAATAGAGTTATCAAATCGCGAAGCTTACTAAGCTGAAACGCGAAATATGCCGAAGATTGATGTTTTTCTCAATTTAGGGACTGTTATCTCAAGGGTTGATTTATTCGAGGTTTATGCGTACGTAGTTTCCTAGACCTCATCAACCGATCCAATATAAAAAAATAAAATGAAGTTCCTAACAAGGTAAAAAAAGAAAGATTGTAAAGATCTTAACGGTTTTTTTGAAAGACCAAAAATATATTGAAAGAGAATTTCACAAAAAAAGTAGCGGAAAGGTAATTTCGGTCCAAAAAATTTGAACTTGTTCAAAAAATATTTGAACAAATCTATTTTTTTAGCTAGGAAACAACTCTGGCAAAACATAAACAATTACAAATTTTAGTAAAACAAAAACAAAAATTACGAAAAATCAAATACCAAAAAAATGATTAATTTAGAGGTTCAGTATGATACCGACTTTTTTTCACAACTGAAAGGCGTCCTCGATGGTCAAGAGTACTTTTTGGAAATTTTGGAATTTTGAAACGTCTTAAAAAATATCTTTATTTCAAACAATTGAAACTCATCAGACACTGCTCAAATGATTCGCTGTGACGAAGATCCTAGCAGTGATTTTTCAGAAAGTTCCTTACTGAGGACCGCTGAACTCTTTTTTTGAAAAAAGTGCAACACGTGCAAGACATCTGCCAGAAACGTGATCCTCTTCCTTCATAAGTGAGCCGAGAAAGTTTGCCTGATGAACAGTTCTTCTGCGTCGCAGCTGGTACCAGGAGGGGCTGTCGGACCATCGTTTTTGCTTTGGACCTTTGCCTCCATCTAATCCAATAGACTGATTTATCAGCCCCTTGCGGTGCCAAGACGGATCGGCCACGTACAATGTAATGTTGCGATGTGCAGCCGCCGTCCATTCCTCATCTAAGCGGCCAAGTAGAAAAAACACTCGGCCTCGTCCTTTGAAACTCTTGGCTTTTGATAGCGTTTTTTTTGCCGGGTCGGCTATTTTTCTGAGTTTTAAAGACCATAGCCTGACGAGAACTTATTCTGACCTCTGTCAAAAATTTTGGTAGCCGTCGTTTAAAAAACCACAATTTTTCACTATCTGTTGGAGATACTGTAACAGTGTTACCGAAACACAACAAATTGCGTTAAGACTGCGATTTTTCAAAAGTTTGGCAATATTGGAAGAAATGACTGCTAGTTTTTTTGTTTCTGAGTCTAGCTTTTAAATAAATTTGATATCATATTTTTAATCAATGTCTTCATTGTCCTGGTCAACGATCAAAAAAAAAAAAACATGATTTTCTCATTCTTAACTCAGTTTTCTTGTTTCAAAAATCATTATGTATCGTGACCCGCAGTACGTGTTATTTTTAAAGGTCAAAAATGAAGGAGACTTAAATAACTGGTAAATCTTCTCGGTTTAGTTATTAGGTCAAAATTTCAAACCTTTCTGCTAAACGCTTCAAAATTTCTATTTCGTATAGTCTGTGTGCCACGATTTGAAATTTCACCGAACGACATTCCGCTGTTTCGCTGCGTGCGTTTGCGAAGCGTCTTTCGAATCTAGGTCACGCTTTCAGTGGATTGTTATTGCTGCGGGAGCACATGAAAGTAGAGTACCTTGATGAAAGAAAAAAAAAATTTAAAGCGCGACCAAGGTTTGCAAAGACGCACAGCGGAATGTCGTTCGGTGAAATTCCTAGTCGTGGTTCACAGGCTATATCAAAGTAATTTCACTATGAGAATAGGATACAAAAAGAGCAGATTTCACTTTTTTTTTGTGTCTCAAATAAAAATAGCATAAAAAATTTCGAATCAAACAATCACAACGGAAAATTGAAAGCGGAGTATTTAAGAATTTTTTTCAGCTATTCAAGTTTCCCATTTATTTCTCATTTCTGATAGTTCTAACTTTTTGAAATACAAAGTTTGACTGTTTTTTTTTTAAATTTTTTCCATTTTATGGCAGTATGAAATTCAAAGTAAACTAACTGAGCAGCAGGTACTTTTTGACATTAGAGATTTCACTTCAACTTTCATCAATGTTCAAACTGGATTTCAAAAAAGTTATTTCACGGAAAGTTTTTATGATTTCAATTTGAATGATCTATGTAACAATGAGAATTTTTGAGCTTAGAAAGCTTCTGTGAAAGTTTGATTTAATAGGAAGAAGAAACTGGTTCTCAATAATGAGCTGCTCTGGACTAAAACCTTGAGCCTTTTTTCCCGTTACATTCTAATAAATCCTTTTTTATAAATATGGAATAACAGATCTGAATGCTGATAATTATTCGGGAAGTTGAACAGCATCAAAACCATTCTTTCAAATTTCGCCCAAAAACCATTATTCTGGCTCCTCTCTGTTTTCTGCTCACTCCAAAATCAGTTGAAAAGTCTGTTTCGCGTACAGATGTGGTCCAAGTAGCGGACCCGTCCTTTCTCTCGCTTTACAGCTTACATCGTGCCGGATCGCGAGCCACCTCTCTCGTTCAGCCGACGCTTTTTCCGTCCGTCGAGCTGCCGCCTTCCCTCCGGCCCCGCCCACCGCTCAGCACTCTTTCTTTCTTCTAGCTGGCGCCTCTACAGCCAACGGCCGGCCAACCATGAAGCAAGCGCCGATATGGTAAGCTTACCGTATTTTTTCAACTTTCCCGAGTTAGAGTAGGAGCCTTCAAAAATTTCGCACGAAATGCTTGAGTTTGAGAATCCTTCATACAGTTTTGTTTCCAACTTTCCATTGAAGATTCAATGGAAAAAAAAAACTTTTCGACTTTCTCTACTATTAATTTTTTTTCAGGCCGCTGCTGCTTTTGGCTGCGCTAGCATTTTTGGCGACCAGCGGTGTTGAATCAGTAAGTTCATTACAATATAACAAATCTATTGCTCTCATTCTGTTTCACTTTTTTCTGCATTGGTTCTTGGTGTAGCTTCTAATTTCTAGATGATCAACTTATGATTATTATTCTAAATTTCCTCCTAACTTTTGTTCTTCTCAGTCTTTCCCAGCAGTAGCGGTCTAAGTTTGATCGCTAGATGGTTTTGAAATACCTAAAGCTATTAATTTTTTTTCGGACTTTTGAAAAAAAAATTAAATTTAAGAGTAAGCGCCACCGAATTTCCAATAGGAGCTTTCGTATAGACCTTTCCAACTTTTCACTACCAAACTTTTTCATTGGAAAAATTCGAAAAACGTCAAAACTAAATTTGTTTTGCTTCTAATCATGAGAAAAACACCTTTATTCTAGTTCTCATTAGCCGAATTTTCATAGCCACATGCTCATTGCATGTTTCATAGAATAAAGTTGCGCAGGAGGAAAATAGCTGTGAGCTTAACGACGGACAAGGCATGAATTGTTTCTAGTTATTTTGGAAATTTCCGGTGAAACATTCAACTCAGGAATCATCGTAGAAATTATTAAAATTAATCTTTCTGAGGGCAGAATTTGATCCTCTTTGTTGTGTTGAACACCTTGAATTAAAATTGAGAACTTTATTCAGCGATATTTTTGATGAGAGTTCTAGAATCCTACTCTGCTTCAAGCAATGCTCTATTTTACATAATCGAAAAAATCATTGTTTCTTGACCCTTTCTTGAAACGCTTTAGAGAACTTTTCACGCTTCTGGCTACAGTAACCCAAAGGCACAGCTCCTGCACCTGCAAAGCATCTGGCCGGGAGCCCTTTTTTTCTCCATGCTACCGCGCTAAGCGAAACAGCCACGGCGTGGGCTGTCAGTAACCCTAAAAACTCGCAGGTGATAAATTGCGCGTCAGTCAAGAGTTTTCCTAGAACATTATAAACATCCACTTCGCGTCGTCAAAAAAAAAGACGAACAGCCATTTTGTCAACTAGCCAAGGAACGTGTAATACGAGCTGTTTGGCATTCGACACCTCAGCCACTGTAGAATTCCGCTGAAAGTGCATCTCCGGTTGACTGTAAGGCTGGCAAAGCCGCAAAACAATAAAAAAAACGTTATTGGAGGCTTGATGGGGTGCGGAAAAAAAACATTTTAAAGCAAACCGCTAAGTATTACACTGTGGCTTTTTACAAAACTGTGTTTCGTCGCTCAAACCTTTCTATATGTCTTGGAAAAGGCTAAATTAAACTGGAGAAACAATAATGGTTTTCTTCTTTACAAAAAAACGCTATTCGCAGAAAAGAAAGACAATTTGCTATTTTCATCCGTACGAAACAACAAAGATTTGAGGTGAATTCAATTATGGTAACGAGTGAATCATTTAATGTTTACTCAAGCCGATTTCAATAGGGATTTGAACCTAGTCACCAAAACAGCTGAAATGAGAAAAAAAAAAGATTTTCGCCGTCCTCTGTGATTTTTTTTCTTGAATATACCATTGATTGAAGTTTGATCTAGTTCTTCTCAAGTCCTTGAAGAGGTAACATTATTAAAAATTTATGCTTCTCATGGATCTCATGAGAGTCGAATAAAAAACGCAGCAAAGGCTTTCAGAAATACCATAAAGCTAGCGTTTTCTTCATTGCACTTTTTAATTTCAACACTGTTTTTTTTTTTGAGTATTTTGTGTATCCGATTGTTGACTTTTTAAACTTTTCATAATATTCCCCAATATAACAAATAGTATGCAACGCTTAATTGGAACTCATATAATTGATCTTTTGATCTACTATTTCAAAACGCTCAACATATCCTTTTTTTGCAGCAAGCAACGTGTCGCGACTGTTCGAACCGAGGATGCTTCTGCGTCGGAGAAAAAGGTTCAATGGTGAGTTGAAAGATTTTTGAGAGCCTTGGAGTTCGAGGACTCCGTAGTCCGTGAGCGAACCCACATCAATCTTGCCTAATCGCAATCGATTGATTACATTACATCGGAAGACGCAGCGCGATGGCAGGCGACAGCTGCCGCGGCTGCGTCCGCCATTGCTCCACTTGGTTCAGACAGGGTCAAAAACATTGTAACTTTTTGTAAATGGACCAATAACACCAAAAAAGCTTCAAGATGCTCAAACTTAGATTTTCTTTGCTCGAATTTTCAAAAATGCTATTTTTGATTTGATTTCGTGGAAACAGTAATGTGTTTTTCCTAATCTGTGCAAAATTCCAGGGAGCTCCAGGACCGCAAGGACCACCCGGACAAGCAGGAATTCGTGGATTTCCCGGGCCAGAAGGTTTAGCCGGACCAAAAGGACAAAAAGGAGCTCAAGGTAGGACAAAAATATACGAAAATAATAAACAGTTGTCTCACAGGGCCGCCTGGACCGCAAGGTTCGAAAGGTGATCGAGGAGCAGTTGGTGTTCCTGGATTTCCTGGAAATGACGGAGGCAACGGACGGCCTGGAGAGCCTGGTCCGCCGGGAGCTCCTGGTTGGGATGGTTGCAACGGAACTGACGGCGCTCCTGGTATTCCTGGAAGACCTGGTCCACCTGGTATGCCTGGCTTTCCTGGACCGCCTGGCTTGGACGGTTTGAAAGGAGAGCCAGCCATTGGTTATGCTGGAGCTCCTGGAGAGAAGGTTCAACCAAACGAAGTTGAAAGAAAGACAACTGTTTGGCTTCTCAGGGTGATGGCGGTATGGCTGGTATGCCTGGATTACCAGGACCACCTGGACGTGATGGATTTCCTGGTGAAAAGGGAGATCGAGGTGACACTGGAGAAGCTGTTAGTTCAGAATGCATAATAAACTTTAGCGATCGGAGTTTCAGGGACCTCGTGGACCACCCGGAGAACAAGGAATGCCTGGTAACCCTGGTATCGGAAGCATCGGACCCAAAGGAGATCCTGTGAGCTTCTCTTCGAATTTGAAACTTTTCTTACCAATTTTTCGGATAGTTGTTAATGTCTGAAAAGCGATCGAGTGTTGTCGGTGTGTTGGGTAGAATATCTTGTGGAGGCGACACCACCGACAGCCTCAGTCCTGTTGGTCATCCTTAACGGAAGAGCTGACCTCTCGTGTAGGGAAGTCACCGAACCAAATCCGCTTAACGGAGGAGCTCACAGCTTGCTGTTTTCTAGGGAGATATAGGTCCAGCTGGACCTCCAGGCCAACCTGGACCTCGCGAATTTACCGGCTCTGGCTCGATTGTAGGCCCGCGAGGAAATGCCGGAGAGAAAGGCGACAAGGTACATCCGTTTTTACATTTTACTTTTTTAGGGCGACCAGGGAGCTCAAGGACCACCTGGTTCTCCAGGTCCCATTGCTTCCACAATGGCAAAAGGCACAATAATCGGTCCTCAGGGTGACATAGGAGAAAAAGGCGAAAAGGCAAGAAACGGCCACTAACCGTTCTAACTGTGAAACTTTTCTGTTCTTCGCTTATGGGGGAAAGTCGTCGGATTGGCTTCGCAGTTTTGAAGTATTGGATGAAAAAATTGTCGAGTTTTCAATGAACAACTGGTAGAAAAAACTAAACTGAACGCCTCCACTTGTTAATGGTGCATAGGACTTTAAAAAATTGCATAAAATGAGCAATAATTGTCTACACAAAATAGTAAAAAAGTCGAGGATGTCAGTGTCTTTTAATTATGTTCTATCGCACAGTTCTTGACTGCTTCGAAAAATCTGAAATATTGCGGTACTCCACGGCAAATCGACTTCGTTTTTCATTTTGGTCTCTTTTCAAACATTTGGAGGACAAATAGTAATCGCTTTTTTTCAAAAATCGTCTATCTTTAAAACCACTTCAAAATTAACACATGGATAAATGTTCCATATCTCTTTCGATATTTCGACTACCGTAAGAACGAGTAGCTTCGCATTGTATTCCATTCAATTTCGCGGAGCCAGAAAAATCTGTTAAAAATTGAAATACAATGAATAGTCAATAACCGTGAAGAAAAAGTTTGTTTGAATTTGGATTAAACTTCAAAAAAGCGAACCGATCTCGGCGTACTTCTCCTTTTCAGAAACGCATGCTTGCAAATCTCCTGCCTGTCGCTAGTTAGTTCTTAGAGTAGACTATATGCCTGTGCTTCTATTTTTCTTTCGTTTGTCGTGTCGCTGAACCTCTTTCCTCTCTAATACAGCAAGTTCTAGGGAGAACCTGGAGAATCTGGCCAACGTGGCTATCCAGGAAACGCTGGCCTTCCCGGCCAGCCTGGGCTTCCAGGAATGAAAGGCGAGAAAGGTCTTTCTGGACCAGCCGGACCTAGAGTAAGTGGTGACCACAGTTCGAATTTGAATTGGGCTTTATAGGGAAAAGAAGGACGACCTGGAAACCCGGGACCCCCAGGATTCAAAGGAGATCGTGGTCTCGACGGTTTGGCAGGTCTTCCAGGAATGCCTGGACAAAAAGGAGAAGCTGGATACCCTGGACGCGACGGACCAAAAGGAAACTCTGGACCTCCCGGACCTCCTGGAGTATGTGGAATATGACTTTTGAGGGAATACGATAGACTCCGCGTTGTAGTAATTAGAAGTTCCTAGAAAAAAACGTAAAGTTCCCTCAGATACCGTGTACTCAAAAGCCTCTATCCAAAATCTCGCGTCATGTGGCCTTTATGAAACTTGAAAGTCGATGTATTACAAATGAGCTATAAGGAATAATTCAATTTACCACAGCTTGAAGATGCAAAAAATGTTTCTCTTGAATGTATTTTGAGTACGGAGGATCTGATGCCAATTTCAACTTTCGATTGGTTGAACATGGCTGCAAAAGTTGCAAAACCCAAGAAATCTCATAATTATGAGGGATACTTTACTGAGGTTTTTTCATTCGCGGAAGTCACTAACCAGTGAAAGATTTTGAATCTTTTTGTTTTAATTTTCCTTGTTAAAGGGCGGATCTTTCACTGACGGAGCTCCAGGACCACCAGGTCTTCCTGGACGACCAGGAAATCCAGGACCCCCTGGAAACGACGGATTCCCAGGACAACCGGGACCAGCAGGACCGGTAGGACCTCAGGGCGGTCCTGGACTGCCAGGATTCCCTGGAAACGAAGGACTTCCCGGACCGAAAGGAGATCGAGTAAGTTTTCATGAACTGTACAATCTTTCCATCTATCCAGAAATTTTTTTATTCTGTAGATTTTTCTCTCATGTTTGAAAAACTTTTAATAAAAATTATTTTGTTTACTTAATTTCATTTATTTTCAGGGAGACTCTGGTAACCCAGGCTCTCCAGGAGTACCTGGACCACCTGGAATGGTTGGTCTGCCAGGACCGAAAGGTGAACCAGGAGCTCGAGGAGTCGCTGGAATCGCTATCCCTGGCCTTCCTGGAAACGACGGTCGACCTGGACTTGACGGCGCTCCTGGAAGGAAAGGAGAAAGCGGACCACCTGGAATGCGCGGACCTCCCGGAGACTCCCTCAACGGTCTTCCCGGAGCTCCTGGACCGAGGGGACCGCCCGGACCAAAAGGATACGACGGACGCGATGGAATCAACGGTCTTCCCGGTGTTCCTGGATCCAAAGGAGACCGAGGAGGAACATGCTCAGCGTGCGCGCCTGGTGCCAAGGGAGAAAAAGGAACGCCTGGCTATCCTGGACAACCAGGACCTCAAGGAGAACGTGGTCTTCAAGGCTTGGCTGGACCAGCTGGAGATCCAGGAGACGACGGCCTTCCTGGCCCTGCGGGAAGAAATGGACCTCCAGGACCTCCTGGTATGGACGGCCTCCCCGGACTTCCTGGACAAAAAGGAGAACCTACTCAACTCGTTCTTCGGCCAGGACCGCCTGGTTACCCTGGACTGAAAGGAGAAAACGGCTTCCCAGGACTTCCCGGACAAGATGGTCTTCCTGGAGCTCCTGGCAACGCTGGTTCGTCTGGACAACCTGGATTCCCTGGACAGAAGGTGAGAATAGAAAAAGAGTTATAATAATTTTCAGAAAACTTTAATGAAAAACTTAGAAAAACAGTTTTTGATTGTTTCAATCGGGAAAAATTGCTTATGCACCGCGAGGTCTAAGAGCTCTATGCTTTCAAAACTAGAACTAGACGCTGACTCTCAGTTCTATCACATTCTTATGCTGACCGTATCCCGCAAAAAATTCCAATCAGCCCATGTTATTGACCGTCATCGGAACCTTAGTATGCACACATTTGCAGGAATAATTTTTTTCCCCGTGCACCTATCTAACCAACAAAAAATATTGCCTTTTCCAGGGAGAAGCTGGTCTGCCTGGTCTTTCTGGCAAGCCTGGACAAGATGGACTACCAGGTCTACCTGGAACGAAGGGAGAACCAGGATATGGAAGCCCTGGAACGCCTGGACTCAGTGGACAGAAGGTAAATCTGTTGCTAAAAGGAGAGATCTCAATTATTTTTTTTCATAGGGAGAGTCTGGACAACCTGGTCTGCCAGGTATGCCTGGAGAGATTGGACCTCCTGGTCTTCCTGCTCCGGAATCACTCGTCGAGCCTTCAGCTCCTGGAGCGCCTGGACTTCCTGGAATTCCAGTAATTCATTGACTAACTTATATCGATTCTACGACTTGTTTTCTAGGGACAAAAAGGAGAAGGCGGATACCCTGGTCGTCCAGGAGAAAACGGACCATCCGGACTTCCGGGACTACCAGGCCAGAAAGGAGATTCAGGACTTCCAGGGCCACCAGGACTCCCAGGAAACCCTGGACTGCCTGGAGAGAAAGGATTTGGAGGTGATTGTTGGAATCTTCCGTCATATCTGATCTCAAAAATGTTGAAGTCAGTTGTTTCGTTTCAAAAAGTTCTGAGAACATTCAAGACGGAATATTATATTGCCACCAGGAAAACCAGAAATTGAACCTGCTATCTTAAACTGATAATTTAAGGTGTACCTGGCCTTGCTGGTATTCCTGGTCCCAAGGGAGAAGCTGGACACCCTGGACTACCAGGAATGCCTGGACCGAAAGGAGAAGCTGGAATCGGACATCCAGGACAACCTGGAGTGCCAGGATTCCCTGGAATGAAGGGAGACTCTGGCTTCCCTGGCCAACCAGGTCTTCAAGGACTTGAAGGACAACGCGGATCTCCTGGAGCGCCTGGCCTTAAAGGCGACGCCGGTTTGCCAGGTCTTCCTGGACAGCCTGGATTCCCAGGAGAAAAAGGAGATGCTGGACTTCCCGGAATCCCAGGTCAGTGCCTACACATACAAGATGTTTGCGTTTTTCATAGATAAGCAAACAACCTTTGAACTCAAATGTAAGCTAAAGATTCAATTGAAAAGAGAATCCAAAAAAATCATTATCGACTAGTTTTGTGACGAATAATCGATATGATTTGAATATAAATTTTCACATTTCATTTTCGTCGCGAGATCTCACGCATAGTTCATTAATTTCCTTTAATTTACAAAACATTGTTAATTTAGCGCCTAATAACTCAATATTTAAAGAAGATTCAATACGCTCTACGAAAAGCTGAAAATCAGCTCAACGTTATTTTTCACTAGTCGAAGATTAATAATTTTACTAAAAGCTAGAAATAGTGTTTTTTGATGTTTAATTTGAATAGAACATTTTTTTAATATAACAATTAATCGCTTTATAGGTAAGGAAGGACTCAACGGACCAGTCGGACCAGACGGAACCCCCGGATTCCCTGGACAAAAAGGAGACGATGGCCTTCCTGGTCTTCCTGGAGTCACTGGATTGAAGGGAGACGCTGGACAAGCTGGCAATCCAGGAGCCCCTGGCCTGCCTGGCGCACCTGGCTACCCAGGAACCAAAGGTAACGCCGGTATTCCTGGCGTTCCTGGACTGAAAGGTAATAGACCTATTTTTAATTGCATTCGTTAAAAAAAAAATGTTTAGGAGATGCTGGACTGCCTGGAGTCCCTGGACAAAATGGACCAAAAGGAGCTAATGGAATCAACGGCATGCCTGGACTACCTGGAGCCAAGGGACTTTCTGGTCTTCCTGGAGCACCTGGTCGTGATGGCCTCGCTGGCCTTCCTGGAGTGAAAGGAGATCGAGGATTCAATGGCCTTCCTGGAGAGAAAGGAGAGCCTGGACCAGCTGCACGTGATGGCGAGAAGGGTTTGGCTGGTCTTCCTGGTCAACCTGGTCTTCGCGGACCACCTGGACCTTCTGGAGCGCCTGGCCTTCCTGGGCTCAAAGGAGAAGCTGGACTTCCTGGATACGGACAACCTGGCTTGCCTGGAGAGAAAGGACTCGCTGGCATTCCTGGAAAAGCTGGTCGACAAGGAGCACCCGGCTCTCCTGGCCAAGACGGCCTTCCTGGCTTCCCAGGACTCAAAGGAGAATCTGTAAGTCTGAGGATCTTTTAAAATACGGTTGCTTTTTTAAATCAAGAATATTGATGTAATTTTGAGAAGCTTTGTTTTTTTCGTCAGACGCCCCGAAACTACCCGCAGAAGCTACAATACTTACATTTAATATTTCAGGGTTATCCTGGACAAGATGGATTCCCCGGAAAAGACGGCTTGCCCGGTCTTCCAGGCCAAAAAAAGGAGAAAGCGGACCTAGCGGCAATCCAGGACTCAACGGTCCTCCTGGTCAAGACGGTCTTCCTGGAGTTCCCGGAATCCGTGGAGACAAGGGACAATCTGGTCTGCCTGGTCTTCCTGGAGATCGCGGCCTTGATGGTGTTCCTGGACCTAAGGTAATTAAAGTTCTTAATAAAGCTGTTTAAAATGTGCTCTTTTGAACAAGTGATATATTCAAAAAAACTAGTATTTTTCTCATTAACTTTGTTATCGACTTTGAGTTTAATGATTGATTATTTTTAGGGCGATTCTGGCTATCCTGGTCAACCAGGACTGCCAGGTATTCCTGGAGAAAAAGGATCTGGTGGCGCTCCTGGCTTCCCTGGTATCAAAGGAGCTCCTGGTTTCCCAGGAAACGAAGGACTGCCTGGAATCCCCGGAGCCAAAGGAGATTCTGGATTCCCTGGACAACCTGGTCGTGATGGGCTTTCTGGACTTCCTGGAGAGAAGGGTACGAGCGGCCTGCCTGGTCTTCCTGGCGCTCCTGGACAAGCTTTCCCTGGTCCTCAAGGGCCCCCTGGAGCACCTGGCCTTCCTGGAAAAGACGGATTCCCTGGAGCTCCTGGTCTCAAAGGTGACGGTGGACAACCGGGTCTTCCTGGAGCCCCTGGAATGAAAGGAGAGTCCGGCATGCCTGGCTTCCCTGGTCAGAAAGGAGATGCTGGTCTGCCTGGAATACCTGGAAAACGTGGAGAAGATGGTCTACCTGGAGTTCCTGGACGTGATGGTCTTCCTGGACCTCAAGGAATCAAGGGAGAGCTCGGTCTCAACGGCGCTGCTGGACAGCCAGGACTCCCTGGAATGCCTGGACAAAAAGGTTTGGAGAATGAATAACTTTTTTTTCCAAAAGAAAAAAAAAACATTTCGCACTTAAAAAACTTTGGGACGCTGGAAGATTGGGTCAACCTCAAATAGTTTGCATTGATGGATAGAAACTACAGATTAAAACCAAAACACTTTGAAAAAGTTCATTTTATGTTTTTTTTTTTTATTATTCTTGGAAAAGCCTTTTCAATTGAGTTAGTCATAGGAAACTCGGTATAAGAATGAATTAAGCCGTTAGAAACCTAAGGTTTTTACTCAATTTTGACGACTATGGAATTTTTCAGGTGATTCCGGCCTACCTGGATTCCCAGGACAGAAAGGAGACAGTGGCCTTCCTGGACTTCCTGGCCAGCCTGGCTTCCTTGGAGAGAAAGGAGAATCAGGTCTTCCTGGTCTCCCAGGACGTGACGGACAACCTGGTCTTGATGGACCTCAAGGACCACCTGGACCCCCTGGTCCTCTTCCACTTGTGACGCCAGGAATGAAAGGATTACCCGGAGTTCCGGGAGTACCTGGACTGCGCGGAGAGAAGGGAATGCCAGGACTTGACGGCCCACCTGGCATGGACGGACCTCCGGGTCTGCCAGGACAGCGCGGAAACGACGGATTCCCTGGCGCCCCAGGACTTCCAGGAGACAAAGGAATGCCTGGCCTTCCTGGTTTCCCTGGTCTTGACGGAACTCCTGGCGGTCCCGGACTTCCAGGAGCCCCAGGAGGACCAGGACCAGCTGGCCCGTCTTACCGTGACGGCTTCTTGCTTGTCAAGCACTCGCAAACCGAGCAAGTGCCGCAGTGTCCAGATGGTCAGACCAAGCTGTGGGACGGATGGTCGCTTCTTTACATCGAAGGAAACGAGAAATCACACAATCAAGACCTTGGTAAAATTTCTTGATAGCTCTGATAAAAGTTGGACAATTTCAGGCCATGCCGGTTCGTGCTTGCAACGTTTCTCGACCATGCCATTCTTGTTCTGCGACTTCAACAACGTCTGCAACTACGCTTCTCGCAACGACAAGTCCTACTGGCTCTCCACTTCAGCCGCTATTCCAATGATGCCGGTCAACGAAGCCGCCATTCAACCTTACATTTCCAGGTTGGTCATCGACCCTTTGAAGAAAAAAAACTAACTGAAATTGCAGATGTGTTGTGTGCGAAGCGCCGGCCAATGTGATCGCCGTTCACTCCCAAACCATCCAAATCCCTAACTGTCCAGCCGGCTGGAACAGTTTGTGGATCGGCTATTCATTCGCTATGCACACCGGCGCTGGAGCTGAAGGCGGTGGTCAATCTCTCAGGTAAGAAACAAACTTGCGTGGAGAGCTATCTCAGCGTTTCTGATGGGATCCTATAACGATCCGCTCAAATTTTTTTTAATGAAGTGCCAGGTTTACACATTGGCTTTTTACGCAAACTATTTATTGTTTTTTGATAAATGAGTTTTCAAAATCATGAGACACTTTTCGAATCCAAAACTGCGTCCGTCAAAAAGTTTTGAAATGTAGAGGCATACAGTAAGAGTTCTAGAGGATCTGCACGATAGTTATCGTCTTCATGAATTGAAACAGTACTAAACTGGCTCACTAAAACGATTCACGAATGACTTGTCGGAATCATCATATATTCCAGTTCTCCTGGCTCGTGCCTCGAAGACTTCCGCGCCACGCCGTTCATCGAATGCAACGGTGCTCGTGGATCTTGCCACTACTTTGCCAACAAATTCTCCTTCTGGCTCACCACCATCGAAAACGACGCCGAGTTCAGAGTAAGTTTCACGAAATTCTTGTTTTTCTGATAAGAATTTTCTGAGCAGAAATGAACAAAATGTGCTTTCAGATCCCCGAAAGCCAGACGCTCAAGTCAGGCAGCTTACGCACAAGAGTCTCACGTTGCCAGGTGTGCATCAAATCAACCGATGGCCGATATTAATCATATTTCTCACTTTTTGTTTTCTTTTTTATTTCATACTTCGTTCAACATTTCATTGCTTACATTTGGTAATTTTATATTCATTTCAACAGAAAAACTTACTCGTCATACTGACTGTGTTTTTTTTCAACCGACGAATCTTTCCTTCCGAAAAGACAAATTGCCCTTCTCATCTCTGCCTGAACATTTTTGTGATTTTCCGTTGTTTCTTTTTCTCTGACAATACTTGCCTTAAAAACTGCCAAAAACCAAAGATTGCGATTATCGATTGCCCGTGCTGCTTCTTTGATAAGCAACAAATTAATATTCAATCGTGTTTTGAAGAATAAATAAAGCTGAAAATTGATAACCTTTTATTCCGAATAAGAAAGTTTCTCAGAGGGCAAAATATTTATCAGTGTAGATCACGTGAAAAATTGAGGAAAATGAATGGGTATTTTTATTGCGGTGAAGAGAACCAGTATCTCGACAGATTAACAGAAAAGATGCCTGTTGAGAAAAAGAAGTTTAAATGATGGATTTGAGTAATACTCGGCTCCACTCATCCATTTGATACTGTTTAAACTTCATAAGTTTTTGACAGTAATCATTTAATTACAATGGAATCAAAACCAATAAAGAACTCGAGTTTTGAATAAAATGGAAAGTTATTTATAAGGCAATTTTTCAATCACGAGCAACGATTTAATACATTGACATGAAAATTTGAGAGAGTTTTGAAAATATCTAAACTGTTATCAGATTGCCAGCACAAAATTTTCCAAGAAAAAAATTGATGAATTCTAATGAAAATGGCAACTTATTTTATTTTGTGCTGGCTCACCGATTTCTATCTTTAAAAAAATTTATATGTATATGAACAGATTAGTGAGCGAGAAGTTTGGTGGATCTTATTCAATGAGAGTGCAGCATCCAACGTCTTTGGAGTGACACCTTTTTTCGATGCAGAACGAGTCGTCTTTCAGATTCTCGTCGATGTCTTCGAAAACCGGCTCAAGGGTCATCTGAAAGTGATAAAATTGTAGAAAATCACTTCACTTTCATAGATCGCATAGGGAATTTTAGATTTTCATCATTTTTGAGAATAAATAGAAAAAGTTCGAAAAAAGATTTTTTAGAATCCTTACTGCATGAGCTTTCACACTTGTAGACATTTTCAAATTTGCAGTTCACCACATGGCCCGGGATTGCAACGAGTAATAATCTTTGTTGACATTAAACTAGTGAAA
Source organism: Caenorhabditis auriculariae (assembly GCA_904845305.1). NCBI lineage: Eukaryota > Metazoa > Nematoda > Chromadorea > Rhabditida > Rhabditidae > Caenorhabditis > Caenorhabditis auriculariae. The sequence goes on along the minus strand of CAJGYM010000002.1, from coordinate 1,696,611 downwards.
ACTTGATGTGTAGCTTCGAAATGTTATCAGCCTAGTGTGAAGACTTTTTTTCTAGCTTTTCTATAAGTATCCGATAAATCTTTTTCAGAATGAAAAAAAAAATCCTCTACAAAAACTTCCTTGCAAATAAATGTTTCTTATTCTTCCAAAGCTTTCTTCCGTAAGTTAAATGATTACCTTAGTAGCGCCCGCGTTTGAAAGATACGCCTGTACAGCCTTCTTCGTGTTGGCGTAGCACTCGGCCGAAGTGGTCACCCATTTCACGTCCGACTTATCAACCTGAAAGTATTTTGATGACTGAAATCAGAAAAATCAAATGAACCTTGAAGTGAAGTCTCATCGTGACGTGGAAGCTTTTGTCAGGCCAGACACGATGAGCGTGAATGTGAGAGATTTTGTCAACCGATGGGTTCTAAAATGAATGGGCTTGTCGATCAATGGAGTCACTATTTTCTTCATTCACCCAAACTTGAAGCTTGAAAAATCACAAAAAAAAACAAAGTCCACCAATTCAATTAAATAACTGTTTCTCGGAAAATTATCAGAGCATTATTGTCAAAATATGAACAATTATGACGGCTGGGATATATTATTGCTGATGTTTAGAAAAATTTGGCTTGTTTTAAATTCTCATTGCGGTTTTACTACCTGCGACTTGACGGTTTCCACGAACTCCTTGAAGTCGCATTGCTCTTTTGGAGGCGCGTCGGCAAGCAAATAGGGTTTGTAACGCCAAACTGACAATTTTTAATTTGAACTAACAAAAAGATTTTCAAAACTAACGCGAGGTCAGGATAATGAGGTATTGCGCCGCGGTGAGCACAACAGTAGTCAAAGATTCGCAATGCGACCAAACCCAACTGTGGTGATTGGCCAACTTGAAATGGTAAAGGGAGAAAATAGCTGAAAGTCAACATCAGGGCTTTCCCAACACAGTAGCCTTACCAATCATGCACGAAGCAGCGGAGAAAAGGACAAAGATTCTCTTCCAGGCGTTGAAAAATGGATTGGGGCTCACTAAGGACATCAAAACCACACCTTTACCGATGATATCTAATACCGCCGTAGCTAGAAGAGTTACTGAAATTAGTGGCTTGAAAATTTATTTTTTTTGATTTATTCAGGCGATTACTCTTTAGTTTTTTTATTTCCGATATCAAAAGAAGTTTTAAAATGTTTTTTTCTTGTATTTTCCTTGTTGCGTATCATTTTTGTGTAGAATCATTGAACATTTGATGAAACTTGATTTGCAAAAAAACTTTGAAACAAGCGTTTTTTTTTCCAGAAAATGTCTTTTTTTATTTCTTACATCCCTTGTACGGTTTTTTAAGCAAAAAAACTATTCAGAAAAAAAAATGCCTTGAAGCAAAATTAAATAATGATCTTATTTAGGACAAAGAAACTTCTTTCTGAATTTTGAAAGTTCATGGAAAAAAAAACCAACAATCGATACTGCCGTGTTCATCATCGTGATGGTGACTCAGAGAAGTTCGGTTGATGACAAAATCGGAAAGATCTTCGAAACAGTGCGTCAAATTAATGAAAAGCATGGCGTTCACAGCAACCAAGGAAGCAACTCTGAAAAAATTTGATTGAACGAAAATAAGTTTTCGAATCTCCAAGAAGTATTATCAAATTCAGAAAAACAAACCTGATAAGCATTCCCACAGCAGGCCTTTTGGGCAGCAGAATCTTCTCGAAAGCGGTTATAACATTGATGATGGACGTTGCGATAGTCATTTGAAGAAGATTTGAGTGATAGAATACACTGACCCCCATCTGAAACGAAAAAAATTGTATCATGGAAATTCATAGAAAGCAAACCTCGATCGCCAAACAAGCCATTCCGATTGTCGCTCCACATAGCCTGAGAAAATGGGCAAAATCCATTTTCTCTAATAAATTTGCATTTAATCTTTTTTTAATTTTTTTGCAATGGAAAAAAATTTTTCAAAATTGGTCGCACGGGGTTGGATTCAATGAAAAAAGGTTTTTAAAAAAAAATGAATGATAGATAGATTGCTTTCTCAAACTATAAGTTCAAAATCAGAGAACGAAACTTTGAAAGAATCTTAATAAAAAACAAAACTTGATGAGAAAAAAAAACGGGAACGCCGCTTCGATAACCGAAGAAACCGCAATGTGATCTCGCGGCAAACGTGGACCACGGAGAACAGAAAAGAGAGGGAAAAGTCAACAAGAAACCAGACCTTTTCATCCTTTTTTTGTCCGTTTCTGACATTGCCGAAACGTTTTCTTCTTTTTTGCAAAAGGAAATGATTATTTTGAGCACTTTTTTGTTCAATGGAATATCTTATCATTTCAAAACAGAATGAAAACATCGTTTGTCCTCTGTGTAGCAATGGCGTGATATAAACTCCTCTGAACGTTGTTCTTTTCTTGTTTTTGACTACGGAAGAGAAAAGAACATGTAGCCAGTTCACGGCTGGCTTTGGACAAAAAATGAGCGGAAAACGATGTGTAACTTTGCTTTTTCATTACACGTGTCTTCGAAAGTAAGATCACTGCAGATCGTACGAGAAAAGTGACTCAACTTTGCTTTATAAGTATATTCAAAAAGGGGTTGAAAAATTCTTGACTTCACAACCTGCATAATCTCACAGTTTTTTAAAGCAAAAGAAAAAAAAATAAAACCGAAAATTTATTGAAAATTAAGTTTATTAATTGGAAAGTTCGAGGCTTCCATCAGAAGCAAATTTCTGTTTTTTTTATTTTCGAGGGGTTTTATAGCGAGCTTTCAAATATTAGAAAGCTCAAAGTGTAATGAACTGCTTTGTTAAACAAAATCAATTTGGAGACGTATTCTTACTTTGCTTTACTTTGATTGGAAAAAATATTTTGCCTAAGTTTTCAATTTTAACAAGAAATTTTCTCATAAAATGTTGAAGTTGTGTAAAAATAAAAATAAACTGAAGTGCTTTTGAGTTTTCAGATCAGTATCAAAAGCTAATGCACCTGAAAAAGCAATTTTGAGCCAAAGGAAAACAATCAAGAAACAGCAGCAAACAAAAAATGAGCTCGGCCTCTAAGTTGAACGAAATGTGAGACATTTCTGTCGGACTTCAATGAAGCCAGTGGTCAACAGCTGCTAGGTAGAAATGAAAATTCGACTCTAGGTTTCTCGGGAAAGATCAAGCAGACCTCAAAGAAACGCACAAACTTCAATATGGTATGATCTTGTCGGACTCTACATCGATAAGGCGAAAAACTCCTTACGTTCCACTAGGATTAAAGCGACTTCAGACAGATTATAAATGACTATCTTACCAAGACATAATTAAAATCGTTCCGAGGTCCAGTTGTAGTCTTTGAAGAAGTTTTCGGACTCATAATAAACTTATATTTGCAGGTTTCAAATATTCAGCCAGATTAATAAGAATTCAATAACTGTTGAAAATTATGAAGTGATACTTCTCGACCTTTTGACAACTGTTCTCTGTCCTTTTGTGGTCTTTAGAACCTCCTGTAAAATGATAAGTTTTTTTCTCAGGAGCTTCAGCAAGAGAAAAGGTTTCTCCAAATGTAGTTCTCCCTTATTAAACATTGTTTTTTTAAGAAGGCGAAGAAACCTGCAAATTTATTTTAAAAAGAAAAAAAGAGATCAATAAAAAAGACTATGTCAGAAAAAATCACTCTTTGGTACTATCGATGAAGCTGTTAATGAAGAATCAAGACAAACTGATATCTACCTGCCTTTTCGCCAGAAATACGGCATTCACTCCTGCCAAGATAAGAGGTTATCAAAGTGCATGAAAAAAAGCAAGGCGTTAAGAACGTTTCGAGCAGCCTCTTTGCCTTTTCGGCTTCCACATACAAAAACGTTGAGGAATTGCTTTATTGCTTTCAATTATGTACATACAATAAATCATAAAAATCTGGAAACGTATTGCTTGCGCACATGTATTCTACTATTTCGTTCTCCACATCACGAATTCTCTTTCAAATAAGAATTAGATAATTTTTAAACTTGATAGGCACATTTGAAAGCTCATTATGTCACCAATCTTACTAAAAAAAAAACCCTCGAAGCAAGTTTCTAGATGAATAAATAACACAGGATAGAATATATGACAATAAAAAGGTTGAAATGCGTATTGAGATTTGAGATTGAAAACACAATAGTGAGGAAAAACGGTGATTTTGTGAGATTTATCTTTATGCTTCAGACGATTTTTTCGTCACAAGGACGTCTACTTTCAATTGAACCAATACTCGAAGAAAGCAAGAAAAATCTAAGCTCGTGCGAGACCAAAGCCGAAAACAAAAAAGGAAAACAAAACGGCAAGGTGTGGAATGTGTACTGTGTGGAAAGCATGAGGAACATCTCGTCGAATTGAGTCATTGAAGTTTAAATACGGCAACGATTGAGGCAGGGAAGTCAGCCGCCACACGTTTCTGAGTCGATTTGTCGGTATGTTTGGTATCTGAACATTTCAAATTTATTCTCAGAAAAAAAGAATTTTGGTGTATTCTCAGAAAAAGCATTTCGGTAAACTTTTTGTGAAAAACCCAAAGCAGAACAGAGATACTTTCAATGAAATTTGATTAGGGTCTAGTACCACGCTCCTGAGCTTGCAGGATTTATTCTGAATTCTGTTTTTGAAGAACTTTCGGACTTTATAAAAGTATAAGTGAAGGTCATCTTATTGCTGACAAAAAAATCTTGCTGTCATCAAAAAAATAATTTTTGAAAGCAAAACCTTTTGTACTGTTCAAAGTGATACTGCCAATCAGTGATGTACTCGTTTTGCCACTTCTCCATTTGCTGTTTCCAGAGCAAGTACGGATCTCCGACGTCCGCTGAAAAAATAACAAAATACTTAATTCTTTACGGCTTTCTCACCAACGGCTGCCATCAAATTTGGAAGATAGGCTTTCCAGAAAGCGCAGAAGCGTCGTCGTGGACCATGGCCAATTCTTTTGCCGTCTGGGTAAGCTTTCTCTACAGTAAGATTCATGTATTCCATGGAGCTGGCTACGTATTTTGGCCAAATGTCGCTAGTATAAGAGCCGTCGTCGTTTTTGTTCGGATCACTCAAACAATTTGTTCAGAAAAGCTTCGAAAACATCGATTTACCCAGTTTTCGCAAAATTTGCCCAGTATCGCATGAATCGGCTGCTGAGTTCTCTTTCGGCGTCCGTATAGTTGAACCGTTTCTGGTTGTAAGGCTCTCCAAAAATGAAGTTTATTTCGTAGCCGTGTAGAACTCCCATCCAGTCGGGCCATGTTTGAGCTGTGGCTCTGAAGCATCAGAACAGTTATTGGTAATTACCAATTTTTTCTCTACTTGCGCAGCTATAAGTTGGCTTTCAAAAAGAGAAAAAAAAGGAGAAAGAGCCCTTACAGAAAATTTTTTTTTTGATTAATTACCTATTGAGTTTTTGATTACCTGTGAGTAAAGTAGTAGTAATAAGTGTCTCCGCCATGTTTGCTGTGAGCAAGAGCCATCTCGTTGACATTGCAAGTGAAGTGATAGTCTCCCAGCATTTTATCCATCGCATTCATCCAATCCTGAGGCATAACTGCAAAAAATCATATTGTATAAAAACATAACTTTTCTCTCTAGCCTGGCAAATCCGCTGGCTCGTATTCGTGTAGAATGGCAGCCATAGTCAATTGGCACTTCATCATTTGCCTGGGGAGCAAGTCTCCAATCGCTTTCAACCAAGTGCTTCTGTCCGGAACAAAATCTTTTTTCGTGAACATGTCTTTCACTGGAAATATGTTCTGAAAGTATTGAATATTCAAATCTCGACACAATTTTTTCTCACTGGAAGTTGGTAAGTAATGAAATAAATGCTTTCGTCGAGATTGCTCCCTGCTAAGAGCTGAGTTTTTTTGAAGTTCCCTCAAAATAAAATGTTTTTGAAAGTTCAAGCAAAGTTCAACCTTGCTTCAAAGAAGTTGAAGCGCTCTCAACGAGGAAGTCGCCGTCGATGACCGGAACCCAAGGAAAGTCAGCGAATTCTCGAACAGGAGCCCATTCGTTTTCTCTAAATTTGGCAAAGTTCGAAGTTTCTTTCTAGAACTTTCTGCTACCGTATCAACTCAGAGTCAGCTCTCAAAAAACATTCAAGAATGCGGTCATAATCTGGATGTTGTAGGGACATATTGCCGCACTTCATGGCGTTGAACATGACGACGCTTCTTGCCAGGGCAACTTCTCGAGGTTCGATCGCCCAAGGAGCCGTTGCTGAACCAGATTGCAGCACGGCTCTCTAAATTTACAGTGTACAAGTTTTGAACGGGACTAGGAAAAAGGCTCACAGTTTTTCAGAAAACACTATTTTTTTTTCGGATTCCCTGTAACATATTCAAATTGATCTCATTTCACTGATCAACTGGCATCTCGGAACGTTTTTTTAAAGATGTTCGTGCCAATTTTCCCTATGGAAGAATAAGGAAGTTGTATTCGATGAATCTCACAAATCAGTAAAATCTTTGCTATGCCAGCGATACTAGAAACATTGAAGCTCACTGAATAATCAATGAAACATTTTTTCTTCGCCTGATAAAAAAGTGAATGGTGGAAAAAAAGTGCCAAGGTTAACCTCGAAGTATGGCGCACTTCTGGAACTGAGCATGTGCATATTGACTGAAGCTGCTCCCGCGGATTCGCCGAACAACGTGATTCGAGTTGGATCGCCTCCAAATAAGTCGATGTTTTTGTGAATCTGAATCGATTTGAAAGTTAGGTTGAGAAACTAACAACGGTAGTATTTCTACTTGAATCTTCAAGATTTAGGAAATAAAGCTGACTGAAAAACTGTTTGAGCCAACATTGTAGATCTGGTTCCAACAAATTTTCATATTTTGGATGAGACTTCGGAAATTGCGCGCCATAGAGCAACAGGTTGCGTGCCTGTCTACGGTCCACAGGGTCACAAGCTCGATCCCCGCCTCGACCCAACCAAGGAGTTTAAGGAATGTTGGTAGTGGAAAACCACGACTTCGAAAATCGCAAGCCGCCACACACAAGGACGGATATGTCACTAGAGCCAGTCAACTGATTATCATTGGTATCAGGATAGGACCTCGGCTAATTGACTAGGGACGCCGACGCCGCTCAAGCGGTATGAAGGCGTAGTAAGAATAGGAAGATAAGCCTTGTAATAGTGTAAAATGATCAAAAATCTCAACTTATAAAAAAAAATGAATTCTTCAAAGCGGCCGCATTTAACAGCGTTTGAGTAAAAAACCTCTAAAATACTCGCCTCTTTTCAAAAATTGTGAGTTTTTTACTTTGTCTATCTTCGAAACGCTATAAAGATGTCTAAGCAAGTTCCAAAAGTAATGCAGGATTTCAAAGTTTTGAGCAGATAAGTCAGTTTTACTCACCCATTTGAGGGCCATCAGCTGGTCCCACAGGCCCATGTTTCCTGGGGCTTCTGGTCGGTCCATGTACAAAAATCCGAAGATTGACACCCGATAGTTCATAGAAACTAGTATTATATTTTCTTCTCTGAAAAGATTATAATTTTTCGAAATTAATAAATATTGCCTACGCTGAGAATATTCTGCCATCATAAACGTCTAAAGTCGAGGTCCCAGACCAAAAACCTCCTCCGAAAACCCATACCATTACTGCCAACTTTTTAGAAGGATCGGTCTGGAAACTTTTATTTCGCTCCAATATTTAGGCAGACTCACCTTTCCAGGTACGAAAACATTGAGATACAAGCAGTCTTCAGACATCTCCGTATTGGCGTTCCACATGGCTGCCCCGTAAAAGTCTCCAAAGTATGTGTCGGAACTCTGAACATCCTTTGAAAAAAAAGAATTTTTTCTTGAATTATCACTTGTATGCAGGAATTGGGCTGTGAAGTCGCATTGAATGGTGTTCTCCATGGTTTTTTAGGCCTTGGCTTTCGAAACCTTAGAAAAAATGATTGAAAAAAAAGCGTTTTGTATCGATTCCTACCTCAAATCGCCAATTGGCGGCTCAGCGAAGGGAATTCCGAGATACTGAGTTACTTTTTTCCCATGAGCTGAAGAAACTTCCTCGCCATACAAAGGGGACCCGTCGTGCAAGTGAATCAGTTCCACTGCTAACAACTGAAAACTCATATTCACTCAATGAACCTAATCTGAATTTTACCGGTGAAATCAAACTAAAAATGAAGAACGCTTCGCGCATAATTCAACAAGCCATAATTTTTGTTTTTGTGATTTTATTCTCTGAAAATAATTTGGTATAGCGGATTTCTGAGCAAAAGAGAGAAGCACTAGGACAGTGAAGAAATAAACGGAAGAGTATAATATAAATAAACTCGGGATTGGGACAAAATAACCACATGCGTGAGGTCGTAAATTTTACGACCAGGTTTGAGTGAACTCGCGAACCAGAAAAAAAGCGATGGAAAGCTGCCACGCAGTAGAAAAAGAGAGATAGAATGCCGTTAACTTTTTTATAAAGTAGTAAAATGAAATATCTGAATCTAAAAGAACAATTTTCTCGGCTGGGTTTGTTTGCATGTGAAAAGTAGCTTTTGCATCTAAAAAATGAGCAATTAATAAAAACAAAAACATCTAAAAATGGCTATTTTTCATTAACTCAATGCAAACTTTAAAAATATCGAGTTGAAAGTTGAAGGCTCAACTCGGCGTTTTATCTCCGTGCACTGCTCACAAATCGATGGATCATTTTACGATGGATCCCCGAATGCTTAAAAATCTCGAGCAGAGCCCAACATCTCTACTTTGCCTGATATTACAAGGAGGGAAAAGATGAACTCGGAAAGATTGAGGATTAGCGCACGGGAAATTTGAATTGGATTAAGAAAAAAGAATTCAACGTGACTCAATGAAATCTTCGGATTAAATTAACCTGAGAAGAGAACTGTATTTGTTTCAGCATCAATAAACTTTCTTTTTAAAAAATTATCGAAAATGTAACATTTTTTTTTACTTTTTGAGCTTCGACCTACAAATGATCAGAGTCTGAATGTAATTTTTTTTCGATTAGAAGCATGATTGTCTTTTATGAATTTCAAATCAGTTAAGGGCTCGTTCCCTTTCTCTTGCTTTTTTTGAATGTCCTTGAGCCTGTGTTCATGGATAAAATGTTAGATTTTTCATCGCAAAAGTTTTCTCTTGATTTGTTTGAGGTTTCATGACAGAGACGAAAAATTTTGCGTTTTAATGACTGTTTCCGTCTTTTTTTAACATTTCAAGCTCTAAAAACTTTTTGAAAGATGAAAAATTTCAGTTGATAACGAATTTCGTACTTCCAAATATTCGTAATCAGCAAAGTTGATACATCTCTTTAATTTGCTTATTACGAGTTTTTACACCATAGTTTGATTTACCAAATATCTAATGAAGAAACTGCTCAATCCTTCCAAAATCTCAGATGCCACGATGAGTTTTCGGGATGAAAAAAAGAATTTGCGTTGTCCAACTGTTTGCAAAGGAACACTGCGTGGTTGGGGAACATAGGAAAGGCAGTTGGATCAGATCGAAACGGCGCCATCACTCACAATTTGTTCGAAAGAGTCTGCGGTCCCACACCGGGCGGTGTGTACACAATCAGGAAACATTTTTGAAGACACAAGTTATCGCTAACCGCCGGAGCATCAATCAAACATGCGTTTGCCTGCTCCGCGAGCCTCGCGGCGGTTTTGAGCTACCGACTGTTCTCATTGGGCTTCTCTACTTTGTTGGTTCTACACAGTGTACTGATTTTCATAATCAATGGAGGTGTAGAAGAAAAAAAAACCAGCTGTCAAAGTAAAAAAAAAGCTACTTTTCCTATTTTCTTCGAAAAAATTCAGTTATTGTGTGCTCCAAACCTTTTTAGAAAAAGTAATCAGAAATATTTACACTCACTCGACCTAATTTACCACTTATTTAGTACCATTTTTCTTGCAGTACAACGCTTTACGAGGCGGTTTTTTCACGGTTTTTGTTTTCTGACCAAGCGCACCGTTTCGCATCCAAACGTTTAAGTCGAAACCCTTCAAGAAAAAAAAATTGGTCGGGATTTCCCACTCTGGAGCAAGTGATGAACTAAAAAAAATGATGACTGATTATGATATCAACGAAGAAAACTTGTTTCATTCGATTGTGAAAATCTTCTAGTTTCCAAGATATTGAGCGTTTTTTTTTCGATTTAGCTTACTCTGTTCAAAAAAACTTGACGGAACTCTCAAAAAAATATAATAAAGGGGATTTTCGCAGCTAAGAAATGATTTAAAAAAACACAAACATGACTTGCTTGAACTAATATTTTATCGAAGGAGTTTAAAAAAATATCTAGAACTTAAAGCTTACATCAAGTTTTCGAACAATTTATTTGAACAACAAGATTTAAAACGTTTCGCTGAACTTGAGTCCAGGAAATTGAAGACATAAATGAAGTTATTCGAGAGTATTCAAACAACTTCAAAGCTTCCTGGAGATCAGGTTCCAAGAGTGAAAACAAAAATAAAAGATTATGCGATCAATCGAAAGAACAAGACAAGCGCACAAGTGGCTGGATAAACGGAGTGATCTGCGGCAGACGCGGGAATCTCTGAACTCATCAAGGCGTTTCCTTTCGATTCACTCAAGTCGATCTGTTTCTGTTCGAAGTCGTTTCATTTCTGCATTGTCGGTACAGAGAAAATTCAAAATCAAGTAAGTGAATTAAACAGAATTACTTCTTTTCCTATTCATAAACTTCTTGATTCAGAGCATAGATCGAAAAGTTTAGGGAAATTATGTTCATGCTTCTTGCTTGAGAAAAAGGCTCTTTTTTCAAAGAAAAAAACGCCAATAAAGAAGCCCGACGTTCGGCGAAATTGGAATGCGTTGGGCCAAACAGCGAATTATTGTCAATTTCGGCTAACTAATTCTGACGGTTTTCTAGCAGAATTTTTGCCAGTTTCTGCAATTCCATTTCAAGGCTTTTAACACGCAAATTCGAAGATTCTGATAAAAATTATAAAAATGACTAAAATAGTAGGCAGCCTCTCTGAAAAAAAGGATGTTCAACCCGATACATATGAGATGCTTTTAACTTAAAAAAGAATGAATTTTTTAATGAAACTTATTTAAATCTACTTTTGCATGGTGTAGGATGATAAAAACCGTTGAACAGAAATGCAACTGAAAGTAAAGGGCCAGAACTGAGACTCCAAACTTTGAGAAACGATTCTTAAGGTTTTTCTATACAAGGAGAAGCAAATGTTTTGTTTGTCACATTAAAAGCAAGCTTCGAAAGTTATTCATCCAAATTAGATCAAAAAGAGCATAAGGAAGAATTAGAAACAATTGATAAAAAAATTAGAAGAGAAGATGAACAAGCCGAACACGCGTTGTACCACGTCGTATGGCAGTTGTCATTTCTTTCAGCTACTTGGTTGCATCTCGTCACTGCACCAAACGTACAAATTTGTTTTATCTTTGCCTCCCAACTTCCCGCCATTTACACTCCCGACTGATGGGTCCATGTGACCGCCGTCTGTACAGCAACACCCCAAGGAAGCTGTTCGTAATGGGCTAATTTGGAACAACGACGAAAAATTGCTCTCATCTATCCATGTTTCATTGTAAGGACAACACCTTCTGTTATTCAGCATAATGGCTCCGAATGCGCCTTGAAAGAAAAATTGGCCCGAAGAGCGAAAAAGAACCTTTTCCGAAAAAAATTACTTCACAGGTCTTAAGAATGATTTCAAAAAAATAATAAAAACAATTATCAGGACACACGTCAAACTAAATTTGAAATCCGAACAAAAGATATCAACGAAAAGATAGTATTATAGAAAAGATTAACTTCATTAGCCCTTCAATTAGTGCAAAACTATAGTATCTTTATTCATTGCAAATTTTAACTTTGTCTAACTTTTTTTCAAAAAAATTCAACGAAAAAAAGATCGTCTCGAAAAAAATCGAACGATCGTAAAAAGTTCAGCTGCTCACTGGAACTCACATGTGGACGTAAAATTTTTTCTTTCATCGTTTTTCGAATTTAGCAGTATCTCGTCTAGCAAAAAGGATGTTATGAGCGTTTTCAAAGTTTCTCATAGCAGAAAAGACGAACGTGGACACAGCCAAAGTTAGTTTATGTTTAGTTTTGCGTTGAACTGACTTGATATCTTCCTCCACAGAGCTTCTTGGTTTCTCTCAACAGTCCATTTGATCTTCCAATTCTCTGTCAAAGTTTCTAAGACGCTGGAGTCATTGCTGACAATGATGAACTCATATAAAGGTTTTTTAAAATTTCTAATAAGATGATAAAATCTCCGCATCCTATTTGCCTCGATCAAATTGGCATTAAAATGAAGCCAAAAACTCCTTTAGATCGTATTTTTGCAAGCCGTTTCCTTCGTCTTACGCATTTAGAGCCTCTCGCTTTTTTCAAGGATAAAGAGAAGTTTTCGAAAATCTTTTTATTATTTGAAACATTAAATATCTGTTTTCTTTCCGGTCAAAATTCAGACTTCGAAATTCAACCAGACCAACTTGTACAGTTCTTCAAATATTTGTGATACTCTAAGCTTGAGCTTTTCTTCTGATACAAGTCGCGAAAAAACCGGGAAACTTCCCTATCAAAAAAGATTGAGACAAAAAACAGTTTGAGAAAATTCGAAAAAATGCATGTTGAAAGAAGCGATGATTTCAGGACCCAATGGCAAATTAGAAGGGAACTCGTGTTTGCCAGAACACATAATGAATTGATGGGTTTCGCCGGGTCATTCACTTTTTTTGACGTTGCTGACGTCAACGCACAACCGACTTCTGGTATTTCTTAAAATAAAAGCGATCGTTCGTTTCAGGTCAGTCTTTCTTGAGAATCAAGCTTAAATTTGAAAAATTATATCAAATTTTCGAATAAAACTCCAGCTGTATGATAAAAAAATTGTAAGAAAAAAACGAGAGCATATGTTTGATGGCAACCATCCAGCAAAAAAAAACAAAAAAATGACGCACGTGTGTAGAACGGCAGAGTCTGGAAGTTATCGAGAAGTTCTTCAACGAGTGGAGAAGTCAATAATAGTGTCTCCACGGGGGACATTGTAATGTAAAAAGAGAACGAATTTTGTTTTTCTTGCAGTCAAATTCGGGAAAAGAATAAAAATCGATTCATAAAATCAAATGGAGAATCGTACTGCGTATAATTCTGAAATGATAAGTCCCGATTTTCAACTAGTGTCGAAAACTTTGATATCCATAATAAAGGTTTGTTCCTCCGGAAACTAAACTTTCAATAATTTGAAAAAAAGTCAAAAAAATTAAAGTTTCTTTTTTTATCCATTGAAATTGGTTATGGTAATTAAGAAAAAAATTCTTTTTCTCAAAAAAAGTATTGAGCCAAGATTTGATTGCGACTTGATCAGTTTTGAAGATGCTTGAGACATTCCAGCAAGTGAGCCTGTACAAGTTTTGTCAACTCTTTTTTCCATGCAGAATGGATCAGGACATTTCTTCACAAACCTCCGCGGAAGTTTTGTTTACAAATTTGAAGTAAGCGGAACAATCAGTTTCATGAAAAAGGCCTACTATATAGAGACTATTCTCATGCTGATTTCATTGAAAAAGTATAATTAGGAAAGACTGACTAATTTTGTGCAAAGTGATAGAATGGATTCGAACACGACTAACAGCTCCCAATGAAAGACATCAGGAAGATTTGAAAATCGAGCGAACCAAATGACGTTTTGGAACCAGGACTGCGATCAAGCGTCATCAAAGAAAATTTTCCGAAGCCGAAAGGTAGGGGCAAAAAATAGTGTTGCCAGAATGAGCTCGAGCGTGCGTCACTCTCCGCCGCACACACAGAGCAACTGTCCGAATGGCCTGGGAGACACGAGATCCAGGCTTCAGTCTCTGTGCAAAATGCTGCAATCACACACACACACGCCGTGGGGCAGGAATCAACGTGTTCGGCCCGTTTCCTCATTTATCACACTCCCCAGTCCTTATTTGGGTGGGATTGGTTCAACTGGATTTATATGCAAAAACTATTCTGCAAGATTCTTTTTGAACTTCATTTCACTAAAACACTTAAAAGAATAAAAGTTTTTCAAACTTTGAAAACTTTTTTTTTACGTTCAAAGAATGAGAAACAAACTCGACTAGCAAAAAAAGGTTAACTTTTTTTAGTTTTATCTGAACTACTTTGACCCTCCTGCACCATGAGAAGCCCACTAAAATTTTGAACAGACAGTGAAATTCAGAAAGACGCTTAATGTTTTACAAAATGAAGATCTTTTTTCAAGATCTTTTTGAAAAAAAAGAGGGCTCTCATAAACATTTTTGCATTTTCTCGAAGCACCTATGTAGTGACTGAGCTCCAAGATCTTCCTCTTAGCTTGTCGAACCATTTTCCAACAGAAAAATAACAAGATAACCAAAATTTATTTCGAACAAAGTGCATTGCACGTGGTGAAATCAGTCGGGCATGAAGACATTTCCTATGACAACTCCAGATTTGCTTATCGGTTTTCAATATGAAAAGTAGATGATTTGAGCTTTTAAGCCGTCTGAAAAAGACGATAAGCCAGGTAGACAAGACAAAAGAAGACAAAATACGCACTTTATACATGAGAATGAAGCAGGAACCACAAACAATCAGCAGGTCAAATGAATTTTTTGAACGTTAGGAGATGGGCAGAATGAAGCTTCACCACACGCATTCGGGGTCCTCCTTCTTGATGGATGGCGACGGAACCTCGAGCGAAAAATAACTATCAGCCAGCCTAAATTATTGTCGCTTTATATCTCGTTTTAGGTGTGAACAAATGCCGTCAGAAACCATTTATTTACTGCATATATGGAAAAAGGCGGCTGAATAATTTGGCTAAAAGTAGATGGCAAGAAAAGTGAGCAGTTTGGAATGGCTGGAACGTGATTGGATATGTGAATCAGAACCTTCCGTTGACGAGCTCGTAGAAGCCTTCTTCTACAGAGTAGACGTTGAAAACGTGACTGATCTCGACGTCTTCTTGGAAACGACGCACAGACCTCTGCAATATGTGACTTTATCAAGTTTGCTTTCAAAAAAAAAACTTGAAAAATGAGTAGTTCTTGTTGTAGCCTAGTGAGCAGAATTTGTGGAAAATTCTAGAAATCGTGATTTCCGATTCTTTGGAAAGAAGAATTTTTCAATTTCTTGCACAATTATCAAAAAAAAACCTCTGACACTTATCAAAAAAACATGAACTTCAACACTACATAAAGTCATGAAAAGCTTAGGCGATGTTCTGAAAACTTCTCAAATTTCATTGAACAGGATTGGAAATAGTTAAAATCATTAGAACATTCAGAAATGTTACCTGAAGTGCTGGGAGAAGAACGAGAAGATTGGCAAGACGCATCGAAGGGTCCGGAAGTCGCCGCACTCGTCGATAATAGTACAGTATCTCGCGAAGAACAGATTCTCTAGTGTCTCTTGCGAGTTCCACACAGTCGTCCGACTGTCCATCAAGGCCTGTAAGAACGAAACTATGTAGAAAAAAAAGTAGAGTTCTCTCGCATATTTAGCTCTAGCGACTAGAAAGGATACACTTAGAGTTGCAACAGGGTCAAATTTGGTTTATATTTTGTTTTACTATTTCTAGGAATTTTCGTTCATAATTTCTGATGGCCGACTGCGAGAGTCGTTTCAAGTCTGGTCTCTTTGAAGCCATGACACATGCGACAGTTAGTTTTTTCGTTAAACCGAAAAAATGTATATCTCATTGTTTGAACATACCGTGATCCCAAAGGACGAGGGAGCACAAAGTGAAAAATTCGAAGTTGTCCACTTTTTCTCTTCTCATTGGGTCCAAGATATTCCTGCGATAAATGTCAAAAGATGGGCCAAACATTCTGAAAAAAACGTCTCAAACGAATAAATTCTCATTGACCGAGTACCTGACAGCGTCCTGTGGAGACATTAACTGTTTTCCTTCCAAGTCGTGGTAGAAAGTCTCTGGTCTCGCGCAGTCGATGTAGTCGCCTGAGGGTAAAACAATGATGTCAGTTCGATCTGAAAATTTTCGAATATTTGAAAACTTCTGATGAAATATGCCGTTTATGCAGCAATAGTATCCAGACTCCAGAATCATGAACGGCAAAAAGAAGTTGCGGTAGAGAAGCTTCTGAAAAATCTTTCACGTTTTTTCTATTTTTGTGAGACATTTTTGGTGTGTAAAAAAAGGCAGACAAGTCAAATCGTTTCAAAATGAAAAATATTAAAAAAAAACGAGATAAATTTACTTTTTGATCAGATGGAAGCTTGTCAAAAGCTGGATACGAATTTATGACCCAGTCAGCAACCAAATTCAGTTCTTTCAAATGCATAGCATTAGCTTCTTTGTAAGCGATCGCGCGAGGTTGTCTCACCTGTGAAATGAAAAAAAAATGAGTTAACATCATCAAATCATACGCAGAAAACACTCTCTCCGTCACGATTGTGGATCACTTTTCTGACGTTGTCCATTTGAATGTAGTTTTCGTTGAGCTTGTTCAATATCCTCATACCGTAATCTTCACTTTCCATTGACACATCCTGATAAAATGACATAATTTCTGTTTCATGGAAGATCAACTCACAGCTGGGCAACTGTCACTTTTATAAGGATGAAATTCATTTTCAGAGTCTCTTTTTCCCAGCTGATCTCGATGTCTTTGAACCGCTTAAATCAGATTTTTTTTCCAGAAATCCAATCTCGTGTTAGTTTCACAAAACTTACATGCTTTGCGCATGCCGACGGCCAAGCACTTTGCGAACCGACAAGCGCGGCACATACATCTCACATCTGTAAAACGTACTTGGGGCCGTGAAAAAATATTGTCGCGACAAGATAAACATGGGAAAAAGGTTCGGTAGTTGTTTGCTTGAAACATTTTCCTGGCAACAAATAAAACACTGAGGCGAGAAAAGCGGGCCCGACCCAGAACTACATAACGCAAATGCAATCGGAAAGGATCGTTATTTCAAAAGAGAAAAAATCGCTCTTTGGAAACTTAAAAACAGAAAATTAAGCTTAATCTACGGTATTCCTTTGAGCTACCGTATCTTGAAAACGGCTCGAATGATGATATTCTGTTTTTTTTTCAAAAAATCTTAAAAAATCATGTTCTACAACATATTTGATTTAGAGAAAATTTTACCCTAACGCTAATTTTTTTTTCCAACTCAGACTAAACCCAAGTGGCGCAGAACAAATCTGCGCTCAAGAATGTAACAACAGAGTCAAGTCATTGGTCAAAGCTTTCGAAACAGAATTTTTTTTTCTTTTGTTACTGTGGCTGAGGTGAACTTCCTATAAAATAGAGACCATCTCAAAAAGACTTTTTGACAGCTCATTATTCACAGCTTGACTTTTTGATACTCAAAGATACTTTATACCAAACTTGCTCGATTATGTATTAGGTTGTCAAGAAACGGATTTCGTTTTTGAATGGTTGACTTCAAACAACCATAACTCGCTTCAGAAGGCTTTTTTTGACTGATCTAAAATTTATAAATTACTTCAAAGCCTTGACTATGAGAAAAGTTATATAATAGAATAAATGACCGACGTGCCTAAATTTCCTAAACGCATGAATTAATTGAGGTCTTTTTGACATCATGTTGAATTAAAGAGCGTTTCTCACTTAAAAAGTTTCAAGGTTTTTTAAAAAGTAAGTGAATTATTAATAGAAGGTGCAATCAGATGATCAACACAAAAAACATCAAATCCGAGTCATTTTTCCGGTCTTTCAAACGATAATAATTTTCACAGTAAGCCTTTTTTCCCTCAGGAACCGCAAGTTTCGACTCTTCGTTGTTGAGAAAATATAGATTCAAACTACACTTTGAAACTAAATATTAGCCCTTAGCCACACAGAAGCTTTTTTTTATTAAAACGAAGGTGTACTTTGTTTTGATCAGGTACCAAGATTGTTTGACAAAAAATGTTTAGTATCCACTAACTTGCTTGGACTACGCAATTGCCGTTGCTCCGGCAAGAATAGGTCTTGTTCATGGCCACACTTCGACGAAAAAAGGCAGCACATGCTCTGAAACTTTCTTCTAGGTGAGTTTTTTTGTTTCTCGATAAACCTGCAAGCTTCAGCTCCAAAATGTGCTCCGTCTCCAGATTCTCCGCAAACGCTGCAAGGTTTTTTCGTAGACGGCGCCATAAAAGTTGTACTACAGTTTCTGTAATAACTTTATATTCACATTTAATAATATGTAGAATAGACGATTTTGCACTGAGAACCACGTTAAAATCTTGAAGTCAATGGGAGATGATGACAAATCGTCAAAGTGGTCTGAACAACATGTAAGCATGGGTAAATAGAAAGTTTGGCGGGCGTTTAGGGCGGCCGCACCGTCACAAACCACAGAAACGGACTGATGTGTGGTCTGGGCGTCAGTATTTGAACCCATTTCGTAGTTTTTATCAGTATTGGTCTACAATCTGAAAGTTGAGAGCTGTATAATTTGATAAACTCATCATATTTCGTTGATAAAAAAAGTTTAGATTTTCCCTAAATGTAAAAATCATCGAGTTGAAATCATGAAAAAATTTTGAAATTTTGAGCTTCCATTATTTTTCATTTTCGAAAAACCGAAATTTCTAAGATGGATAAAAAAAATCCTCGAAAAAATCATCGATTGATTTGACAGTTTAAAAAAACTATTATTTTTTTAATAATCGGGAATTTTCGTCAGCTGAAAACAATTAATTGAGAAGCTTTCGAAAAAAAAATCAATGAAAAAAAAGGCCTGAATTGAATTTTCTAACAAAAAAGGCATGAAATGATCACGCGCTGTATTGCCCGAATAACACAGAAAACGATCATGGAAAGATGTTTTGCCAACGGAGGCAAAAAATTGAGCTGCATGAGGAACAGGCGAATAGAACTTCGTTGATTTGCCCTTAAAATGAGATCATCAATAAAATACTACGTTGAGAACAAAGGGATCAACCAAAAAAGCGAAATATTTGGATCAAAATAATTTTGGATAGGTAAAACAAGCATAAATTCTAGAAAAAAGCCTGGGACCTGAAAGAAACAAAACCCCTTAGTTCTTGAACGGCGGCAAGTGAATCGCTAAAGTTGGCAGCGTCTGGCGGGAAACAAGACAGAACAAACAAATGCTGGTCGCAATGGTCTCGCTCGAAATTCTGTTCTAAGCCGCTTCCAGTGTTTCTCGCCTTCTTTTTTTTTTTCGAAAAACTTGAAAGTAGGTAATTTTCTCGAAAATTTTATATTTGGTGGGATGGTTGCTAGGGGTTTCGAAACAAAATTCGCAGTTAGAAAAACATGTGAATTGCCACTTACAACATCAAGTGAGAGAAAGCTATGCATATTTCCTCAGATGAAAAAAACAAGTCTCCTGGGAAAAATAAAAAAAAATCAACAAAAAAATTGATAAGTTGATTTTTAAAAAGTTTCTGATGTTAGCTTGGAAATCGATATCTAAAAAACTTGAAGTTACTGAAAAAGAACTATAAACATGATTGTTATCATCCTGAAAAAAATAAAATTGAGATCTTTTTGGTTTCATATAAATTCACAATGAGAATACTAAACTACTTTTGAGCGAATTTCTTTTTTGTTTTGAACTTCAGATTTTTCAGCCATTTAATTACAGAGATCACTGTGATCAGGCAATTTTCACTGTTTCATTGCAAACAAATTAGTGATGGCAAACTGAACGAGAAAAAAACGTGCAAATGGGGCAGTAAAAGAAGTATGGGAAAAGAAAGAAACAAAAATGATGACAAAAACAGGTTTTCGGTTTGTCAGCAATTCTTTTCAGTTCGAATTTTCCTCTTATTTTACCGACAGTTTGTCGGAACCACTGAACTTTGTTTCTTCTAAGTGGCTATCTCCATTTGAAACCCACTTCTGAGATTGTTGTGTTTCCTGTGCACTGTTTTCTGTTAAAGCAAAAAATCTCGCGGAACGCTACGTGTAAGTAAAACGGAAAAGCTCAAAGGAAAAGCTTTGAAATGGAGAACAAAGAAAAAAAAGAAATGATGACAATAGTGCAAAAGCAAGCAAAAAAAGTTCTTGCGCATGTTGCGTGTGCAGATAACAGATAACACCCTGATAAAGATAACGCCTACTCGATAAGCCAAGATAAGTGTTTTGTGAAGGTACTGTTCTTAAGTGGCGACCGACCGAGAGCACAGAGAGAATAAATATTCTAGCTGATAAAATTATAATATGAGAAGCCTTATTGCAGTCTTTGAAAATCGAGCCTCAGCATAAAATTGGAAGATAAATTTCACACTCTAGTAATCCTCAAGATGAAGATGTAACTCGTCAGTTTCTACATTCTAAAAGGTTCATAACTACTCCTCAATTTGAAAAATCCTACTCTAAATCAAAAAAAAAAATTGCACGCTGTATGTACGAGATGATGTCAGAAATGCTGAAACTTCGTGGCTCCATCGTCATCCTTCAAACTGAGACTTAATCAATCATGGCATTCAATGAAAATCCCTTATGTCTTTTTTTAATGTATTGGAGCCATGAACTATCGCCTAAACTGTTCTTTCTATTTTATTTGGAAAAAAATGATATGATTTCTTTTTTTCTTAAAAAAATATTTTATAACTATTCAAATACTTTTTTTGAAGCCGAAAAAGGCCCCTGTTTTATCGGACCTTGCCGAAATATAACACTTAAAAATGAAAAATTCGAATCAGAACACATGAAAGGGTTTATGATGATTTATGATTTATGATGAATCACTGCGTTTCTTTAAAAATATGAAGACGGGTGAAAGAAGATTAAACATCATTTTCAAAGCTCACGTATTTTTGCTTCTAATTTGAAATCTTTGATAATCCTTGAAAGTTGTGAAAAAATTGAAATAGACTTGAAGTTTTCTTTTTCTAGCAAACAAAGACGTTTTATTCTGACGTCACTTTCCCAGACCAAAAGAATCAAGAAACTTGCTCGTGTTTCGAGTAGTTATGAATAAATATTGGTCATCAGATATGCTCATACTTCACGAAAGAAACACTCGCAAAAACATCAAAACTACTCGATTTGTACTTTTTTCTTGTACCCATTATAAGGTCGCTCAAAGGAAAATGTGGCAAGTCCACTTTTTATCTCATTTCTTTGAGTGACCGCTTCATTTTTAAATTTTTATTGAATTTTGCGTTCTGACAGCAAAAATTAGTTATCGTAGTTGGGGTATCCTGCTGGTCGCAGCAACAAGGTCGCCTGCCCAAGTGGGTCTCCAGCCCAAGACAAGTAAGATTCATAGGTTGAAGGAATGTTGTCACAACTGAACCGTACCTGCAAACAGAAAAAAGTAATTTCTCAAATGATTGTTTTTTTAAACTCCGTTGAGGTTGGCAGATCCACAGCGAATCGTGGTGTCGAACCAAAAACCAGTGTTTTGGAAAGTTTTCGAGCAAAGGAAATCTGAAAAAAAATCTTCAAGCTGATGGAGAACTGAATTCTCACCTTTGGAATTTTCTTGATCATAAGCGGAAAACTTGGGACCAATGCCGCTAAGGGTCCATCGCGCCCATCCGTCCTGGTAATAGTTGGCGACTGATTCTGATCCGGTGCACGCCTCAATTTCAAAACATGAATAATTTTTTTACGAATTTCTAGGTTATACCTTTGGTATGACAACGGAGTATTGCGTTTCAGGTCCGAGGACTTTGAATGATCCGTAGGTACAATCCGTCGTTTTAGCTGGGAACCCGTTGTTAGCACAGCGATGTAAAGTCAGTCGAAGCCTTCAAAAATCATAATTTTTAATAGTTTGATTTTTGATCGAACGTGTGCGGCTCGAGAATCGTCATTCCATGAATCAAGTCCAAGCCGAGCCAAAGCTTCTGCGTACTCGGGTCGCCGAACCCTGATTGAGTTCCCAGTTGTTACGATCAAGCGATTTCTCATCATACCATTGACATATTGTTGGTACGATTTGTTCACGTTGGCGTTACCGTCATCGAACGACATCAAAGTGAAGCCACCGCCATCTGTTATGATACTTCCAATGAATCCAAGAATACGATTCGGTCTCAACCTGTGTCCATGTCGCAATAGACAGAGTAGTTTGAGAAGGGTGGAAGACCATTAACGGAATAGGGAGGGTTTATTCTGAAAAAGCAGCTTGAAATATTCGGACCTTTTTGAACCAACATGTAGACGCCGCTCGTTTTGAAGCTCCAGTAATGGTAGAGATCAGCGCAGTGACGTCTGGGCATGTAAAGTTCGCAGTTACGGCCGGTGTAGTACTCCTTGCAGGCACAGGAATAAGATCCTGAAAAATCTTTACTTTGATTTTTAGTCAAAAAAAGAAAAAGAGTTTTTTTGAACAGAGGAGAACAAAAACAATCTTAAAATCTACTATGAACCGCATATTAATTTTTTTCTAATTAATCTCAAAAATAGGAAACTCTTTTTTTATTGATAGAAGCAGCTTTATATGTTTTCATAGATCTTGATTCTTTTGCCAAATATACTTTTTTTCATTCAAGCAATTTAATATGTTTTTTTCATTGAAAAAAAATTTGGAAAGCTGAGAAAATTAATTTTCTCTATTTGCGGATATTATTTCAAAAGAAAAATTCATCAAAGGATTACATACTACTGTTTCATGACTTCATGAAAACTTCAACGGACTTTTTCAATTTGAAACACCATTAAAATGTTTAGAAAACCTTTTGAAAACAAAAACCTGGTGTGTTGGTGCAAATTCCTTGACCCTTGTTGACGCTGCAACTAGCGGGATTAAGACACTCGTTGATGTCTGTACAGTTGTAGCCATCTCCCGTGAATCCGGGAAGACAATTACATCTCTGGTTCAAATCGACCACTTCACAGTTACTGTATTGGCCACAAGGACGATACTAAAAGATAAAAAAACAGTTTCCAAGAGCCTGAGCTCTTTTCACCTCGCTATAGTAAGATCCGTTCTGACATTCGTGCCAAATCGTGCAGTTGTCTGAGATCCAAGGAGCTCCAGCTGCGAATAAGTTTATTTAATAGTATTTTTATAACTCAGATAACTAACCTGGATGAGAATATCCGTACTGATCAACGCAACCACATTGCTGAATCGGAATACATCGGAGAACGGAAGTCACCGTGTTGTCCATGACAAATCCATAATCACATGTACATCCGTCAGCGCAACCTGAAGGCACAACTTCTTCAAGTTGTTAGGAATAATTGGTGATCTAAACCTTGGTCGCAGTCTTCTGGGTACGGATTGTAGCATGAAGCAGGACAGGAGCTTGCACAAGAGCTGTAGTGGGAGTTCAAAGGACAGGCGAGAGCGCAACCCGTGTCTGTGCGCCAACTTCCGAAGTTTCCAGCTAAATTTAATACATTTATACTCAATATGGTACAGAAAAGACTTTGTTACTCTTGAATAAATTGGAATAGGGCTACTAGGAGAACATTTTTATAATAGATTGTATTTTTTTTGGATTCCCTTATAGTGTATTAAATTAAAAGCTTTCAAGATTGTACACTATCGACTACTGAAATATGAACATTTTTTCAGAATTTGAAATTCGCTGATGCTGAAATTAGTCGAGTGGAAGACTTCCAACTTTTCGATTTCTTCATGAGGGTCTTTCTGAAGGTTTTGACCTTTTTCGGTCTGATTTGAAAAAAAAAGAAAAGCTTCCTTGCGAAACATCGCTTCAGTTTACTGGCTTTAATCTAGCGAGTCATTCAAACTTTCTGAATGTTATCAGATCTATAAGAAAAAATTTTTTTTGAATGAGTTTGAAATGGCCATCTTTTCAGAACTCACTTGGAACTGAGGCTTGGCAAGTTTGAACAAAGGAATAGAGCGCGGAACAAATGAAGGGCGGATTTCGGCAAACGTCGTAGACGCAATCATTGTAGAGGTCCTAAAAATATGAAAGAATGCTTGTATGCTTGAAGTTTTTACAGTGATCGTGTCGTTGGATAAAGCGCTGCAAAGAGCGAAAGGTCCTTGACCAGCTGCGGCTTGCAAAATCGGGTTGCAAGAACGAGCGGCTTTCTCGGCATCCTCAAATCTCGACTTACATTTTCTTGTTTTTTCTTTTGAGAAGTTGATGAAATTTCAAGAAAAATGAGAAATCACTGCTGTATCGCAAGCAACTGAGTAGCTCCTTACGCATTGGGTGTTGTTGTTTATGATTTCGCCGGTAACGCAAACTTCTTGGCCGGTACGCAGTTTCAAGAAATTATCAGTGATCCAGGAATCCTGCGATCAAGTTTTTTATCAGAAAAGACAGTTCTATTCACTTCAGTGTGAAGGAAACCAGTGAAACCGGCTCCTTGGGAAGGCGTATATCTGCTGTTGACCGGGTAAATTGAGCCATTCCTGAACGATTTCTAGGTTTATATGGACTTTAGAACAAGTTAACTTGTTGACGACATCGTTTTTGTAGTTTCCATCCCGGTTACCAGCCAATCCGCAGAGCGTCGGCTGACCGGTGAAAGCGGCAACGTCCGGAACCTATGTAGTAAATTATTATAAGCATCGAACTTCCTCAGATGCTCACCTGAACGCAGACGATTCCTGAGGTAGTGAAAGTTACTCTGACGTTCTGATCGTTGTAAACATAGAATGTGTAGCCGCTGTACGTCACCGTGATCTGTAGTTTCAATGTGTCATTGTTTTTCCGATTGTTAAATTCATTTTTTCCGATTTTTATTGCAAACGATGTTTGATAATCAAAAGTCTTGATACTCGAACAAAAAAGATAGTTTTACAAGGCAGAAAATACTAACCTGAGGGCTCTTTTTGTTCGGGTAGTACCAAGGAAGGCGAACTTGCAGACCATCTACCAAAACCCATTTTGAACGGCCGTCAATATGAATGGTGCGATTGTAAAAGTCAACTTCTACTTCAGAAACCGAAGCGACGCTGGAAATTTCTTTTTCACTATTGGTTCAAATTTGAGAAAAATATTACTGAGCGCCAGGATACACGAGTTCATTCTTGGCACGAACAGAGTAGTAGGAGTAGGGTGCCGAGAGGGTTTTGCAGGGCTGGGAAAAAACGTAAGGACATGTTCCTAGAAGATTTTTCATCGGTTGCAGTTCAACAGAGAGAAAAACCTTGGTAGTCGTAGTGGAGGCCGTCGAAAGTAGTGCAATGTGGATCGCCATTACAGCAGGACTGAACGGTTTTGGCAGTACATCCCAAAGATTTTGGATACGCTCCTAAAACAAGAATTCTTCATTTTCCACTGAATATCGGATTTGATGGGATATTGAGATCTCACCGCTGTATCCAGGCTTGCAAACACAGTTCAGTTGATGATTCTGCACGAAGCAGTTCGTATTTGGTCCGCAGCTGTTTTCTTTGCAGCCAATCGTTTTCTGGCAGTTTTGGCCAGTAGCGTTGTCTGGGCAGAGGCAACTGGAAAACAAATTGCTCAAAAGGAAAGCTGGGAGAAAATTCTAAAAGTCTCCGAAAAGAGGTTGATTTCCAACAAGAAAATTAAAAAAGAAGTTAGAAACTTCTCAACGGAAACAGTTCAACCTTGCGAAAAAAATTTTTTTGGCTCCTTCTAGAAAAAAATGTTCAAACCGAATAAAATTACCTTCTTTTTTTAGGTTTTTAACAAAAAAACTCACTAGTACGAGCCGAACGGATTTCTTGGGTCAGGTACGCAGGTACCTCCGTTAATACATTTGCTAGGGTCGCTGCAGATGTTGCAGTTGGTGGGAGCAGGTGCCGCAGATTCGATTCCAATTGCGTCCAAGAAATTGTTCACAGTAGCCGTTCTTTTGAAGGCAGGATTGTTGCGTGGAGCATTGTACTCAGCGTGTTTCTCTTCTTGGAAGTTTCTGATGATGTCCAAAAGAGCTTCTTTCGATTCACATTCTAAGCCGTAACAATGTTGCCTGAAAACATCTCAGATTGGTTAAAAATGATCTAAATGGTCTCTCTATCAAGATTAAATGATGTGATTTCTTGAAAGAACAATATTTACGCAGATGAAATGTGAAATAATATCATCTGACGACATTTTTATGACAAAAAACGCTACTTGCCCTTATTTAGGAGAACAACAGAGAAATCTTAACTTCCATTTCTTATTGTGGTAAAAAGCTCATTTTTGACAACCAAGCCCGTGGTAAAAAGAAATTTTCCAACAAAACGAAGAGAAATGTTTTTGAAATTTTCAGAATTTTTTGTATGTGAGCGAAATATGAATCAAAATTTTTTTTTCCTTTTTTTAACGTTGTCATCTCTTTTTCACTGAAAAATTTTTTTCAACTCACTGGTCTGAAGGGATGCAAAAAACAGAAGAGGCAAGGGCCAAAAGCAGAAGAGGCCTGAGCGCCATCAAGGCAGGAATGAAGCGTAGTACAACGCCGTCCCCGCGATTATATACTGTCCTTTATCGGTTTCCGATTATTAATATTCTCGATTAACGACGTTTGTCATCGAGCCGTTGACATTTGATTTTTCTTAAACCGTATTATGCCGACCTTTCCTTCAACTGACGTGATATCACTTGGCATTAAGGTTTTTAATCAGTCCTTCGCAGAACCTGTGTTTTAGCTCGCAGAAAAAACTGATAAATGTTTGTTAGTTTGGTTCTTGGTCCATCAGCCTTCTAGTCTTGTTTTATTATAACAGTAGATTTTCGAAGAAAGTATTTTTGGCTGGAAGTGTTTATAAATTGAATTAAATTTTTTTTTCTTGTTGTAAGTTTATCCATTCTAATTTATCATCAATCTTACCATTTGAGGACAAGTCAAATGACATGTCTTTATTTTTTCAACTCTCTTTCTCGACTTTTTTCGGATAAATGTCAAATATACGAAGTTAAGTGAAAAAAAGCTTTTTTTTCGGAAAAAAATTTTTGTGTTGCTTTCGACCGGATTTTTGTGTATATTACAGTACAGCTTTTTTGCCCTTTTGCACAGTTCAATGACCTTTTTTTTCTCAGTGAGGTTAGTGTTTAATTTTCTATTAGAATAAAAAATCAAACATACGGTGTCAAATCACATCTTGTTGAGTAGATAACGTTCCTATTGTAGTTTCTCCTCCGCAACATGTCCTTGTATCCCTATAAGTTTTCGCCACATTTTTTTTCCTTTTTTGAGAAGTCCTACCTTGAACAGGTGCAACTTCAATCCTTTCAAAAAGAGTGTCTCAAACTCACCAAATGCTACTAATTTTTTTTTTTTTTCTTATTCTAGGAATCCGTTTCCATCATTAAAATTAAAGCCTTTGATTGTTTGAAACAAATTTCCTTCTAAGCGAACTTTTTATTTGCACTTTGAGGCATTTCAGTTTCAGTAGTTAGGGTATCCTGCCGGTCGCAGCAACAAAGTCGCCTGTCCAAGTGGATCTCCAGCCCAAGACAGGTAAGACTCATAGGCCGTCGGGATGTTATTACAACTGAATCGCACCTGAAAAAAAAAGATCAAGGACTCTTTGGAAACTTGAATCTTCTCACTCCGTTCAGGTTAGCAGCTCCGCAGCGAATAGTGATGTCAAACCAGAATCCAGTGTTCTGGAATGTTTTCGAGCAAGTGAAATCTGGAATCACAAGTTTTCTTGAAGTTTTCCAAGTTTATAATCGTACTTTTTGAAGTTTCATTGTCAAATGTCGAGAACTTTGGCCCAACGCCACTCAGATTCCATCGCGCCCAACCGTCTTGGTAGTAGTTAGCCGCTGATTCGGTTCCCGTGCAAGCCTTAATTACAAAAGTTCATCGCTCAGATGAGTCAGGACAGCTTCTCAAAGTAGTATACCTTTGGAATGACGACGGAGTACTGAGTGTCTGCTCCAAGAACCTTGAAGGATCCGTAGGTACAGTCAGTTGTTTTTTCGGGGAAGCCGTTATTGGCGCAGCGGAAAAGTACCAATCGCAGCCTTCAAACTTTTACTACCTACTTTTTTATCTTGAAAAAAAAAACGTGTGAGCGCCTAAAGTCGTCATGCCGTGGATCAAATCCAAGCCAAGCCAGAGCTTTTGCGTTTTAGGGTCTCCGAAGCCTGAAGACACGTGGAAAAAGGTTAACTTTGATTGAAACCAACCTGTCACATATTGTTGGTAGGATTTGTTTACGTTAGCGCTTCCGTCATCGAACGACATCAAAGTGAAGCCACCGCCATCTGTGAAAATATAGAATGTTTAAATTTTGCATTGTAGAGTTACCGGTCTCCATGTCGCAATAAACAGTATAGTTGGTGAAGGCAGGCTGACCATTAACAACATATGGAGGGTTGATGCTGGAAAAAAGATTTTGAAAATTTTTACTTTCTAATCCAACTCGTAGACGCCGCTTGCAGTATATTTCCAGTAACGGTACAGATCCGCGCAATGCCGCCTGGGCATATAGAGCTCACAGTTGCGTCCGGTGTAGAAATCATTGCAAGTGCAGTTATATGATCCTGAAAAAAATGAATTTTTTTGGAAATTCCGGTAGTGAATATTCTTGAATTTTTTTCTCAAAAAAATATGCAGCAAATCCGCTCTATGGACAATAACAAGCATGATTTTTTAGTTTTTCAGTTTTTTTGTGGTTATATTCATTAAAGTAATTTCTGAAAACTAATGAAAGCATGAAAACAATATTTTTGGAGAAAAAAAAGCGGTTTCCCCAATTTCGATTGAGTTTTTTGGCTTGCAAAATTTTCTCTGCATAATGGCTTTCTCATCTAAAACAATTACGATAACTGGTCTCTTACTTTTATCAGTTTTTTTTTCTGACAAGGACGAATTAGGATGCTACTTCGGTTTTATATCAAGATGTTGCGTTTTTCGAATCCTACCAATTGTGTTGGTGCAAGTTCCTTGTTTCTTGTCGACGCTGCAACTGGCGGGATCAAGACACTCGTTGATGTCCGTGCAGTTGTATCCGTTTCCGGAAAATCCAGGCAGACAGTTACACTTCTGCTGTAGATCCACGATGTCACAAGCACCGTACTGGCTGCAAGGACGGTACTGGAAAAGAAAAAGTTTTTTTCAATCAACAATTTTAACCCTTCTACCTCGCTGTACAGAGTGCCGTTTTGGCATTCATGCCAAATAGTGCAGTTATCAGAAATCCATGGGGTTCCGGCTGAAAATGTTCCGATTATTAATAAAAGGTAAATCTTTTTAATGCTTAGTAATGATTAGCTATGCAGAACAGTTTTAAAATTTGAAAAATGAGGATTCTTTTACATTGTCTCTACGCTTATTTTTTAAGTTTTATAATACAAGCTGACCTGGATGAGAGTATCCGTACTGATCAACGCAGCCACATTGTTGAATCGGAATACATCGGAGAACGGAAGTCACCGTATTGTCCACCACATAGCCTGGGTCGCAGGCGCAGCTGTCAGAACATCCTCAAATTCCATTTGTGTTGGTATATTTTTGTTGAAATTTCTCATACCGTGGTCACAATCAGCTGGGAATGGATTGTAGCAGGACCCTGGACAGGAGCTTGCGCAAGGTTCGTAGTGAGAGTTCAACGGACAGGCCAACGTGCATTTCGTGTCTGTTCTCCAGTTCGGGAAGGTCGCCACTGAAATTTGAAAATTTTCAAGTTGAAAAATGCTGAGAAGTTTTTTTGAAGGTATAGATCTGCTGAAATCTATGGCGGATTCATTAACAAGCTTGATGTGTTTTTCGATTCAAAGAGCTATTTTTTTGAGTTTTACCTGAAGTTACGCGTGAATTTATTCTTTTCACAGTGAACAAAATTTTCAGAATTAGCTACAGTAACGTCAGAAAAAACTACGAAAAAAAAGAAACTCGGGCACAACTTTCTGTTAAGGAGTTCAACTTTCTCGAAACTTCCTGGAGTTGACGGTACTGTTTATTTTGAACTATTTTTGAGTTTCCTGACTTTTTCAGCTTGAAAAACAGTGATTATAGTCAATGTTTCCCGACTTGAAAGGCGAGGGAGGCGTGGCAAGGAGCGGGACGCGTAGCGTGTGCGTTCGCGGTTCTTGGCACGTGTTCAATTCAACCGCCGTCTACTCTTTGAAAAGCCCGTTTTTTGCTTTTTTTCATTCCTTTTTCAATTATTTATTGATTATATCCATGTGTGCATCAAAAAATAGTAGAAAGCATTGAAAAAGAGCGGTTGCTGAGCTTTTTAAATAGTCGGCGACAATTGAATTGAACTCGTGCCAAGGACCGCAACGCACACGCTATGCGTCCCGCCCCTTTGCCTGCCTCCTTTGCCTTTCAAGTCGGGAAACATTGACTATACCAAAAAGAAGGTAGACAGCTTTGATGCAATTTTTGTGCCTGATCTGATACAGATTTTTGAGATGGCAAACAGCGTAAAAAAATTACTAAATCAATGGATTCTCAGAAAACAGTTTTGGAAAGTAATTTTACTAACATGGGAGTTCAGCTTGACAAGCTTGGACGAAGC
This sequence comes from Caenorhabditis auriculariae, assembly GCA_904845305.1. Classification (NCBI taxonomy): domain Eukaryota; kingdom Metazoa; phylum Nematoda; class Chromadorea; order Rhabditida; family Rhabditidae; genus Caenorhabditis; species Caenorhabditis auriculariae. Next base: position 1,666,297 of record CAJGYM010000002.1, on the reverse strand, counting down.
CGTATAGTGCAGTACAGATAAGTTCCGGGTGTCGACAGACGTCATAAACGCAGTCGTTGTAGATTCCCTTAATGTTATATTTCACTCTCTTAGATTATTCGCATTTACTCATATACTTCCTTTGTTTTAAACTATTCATCAATGCATTAAACTAACTTGGGTCTTTGATTTCAATATCTCTGGATACCCTTCTCGTGAAAGAAAAACTTGACCTTCTACGTGTTCTAGCTTTCTATGATGATCTCGACCTTTGTAAATGTATCATAATTTCCGGGTAACTGTCAACTATTTAGGGTCATCCCGTGTAACGTCATTCTTCTCTTATTTTCTTTTTTTTTTCTTTTTTTAAAGTCTATCATTTTAATTAGAAGTTAGAGAACTATTTACAGTGACTGTTGCGTTGGGAAGCTGGCTACAGACAGCGAAAGGTCCCTGGTTGTTCTCAGCTTGCAAAATCGGGTTGCATGCGATTACGGCTTTTTGGGTGTCCTAAAATTTAAAGAATGGGGTCCAATTTTTTTTTGGTTTATTCACGCATTGCGTGTTGTTGTTGAGGATCTCGCCAGTGATGCAAATCTCTTGACCTTCGCGAAGTTTTAAGAAGTTATCAGTGATCCAGCTGTCCTATAATGTTATTTGGCATTAGAAAAACCTTGCTTTGATAAAATATTCGGCTCACCTGGGTTTGAAGGAAACCTGTAGCGCCAGCTCCATTAGGTGGCTGATGGTCATTGGTGATGAAGTACACTGAGCCGTTTCTGAAAATTTTTCAGATGGTCCATAGTAAAAGTAGTCAGATTGATAACTAATAAGAATCATTTCATCCAGAAACGTTATTATATCGATTTCTAAATTTTGACTCGAACTTTTCTCATTTTTTTTAAATTCAGGTTTTCTTCGGAACCGACCGGTTCACGACGTCGTCATTCCAGTTTCCATCTCTGTTGCCCGCGAATCCACAAAGTGTTTTCTCACCACTGAATTCAGGGATATCCGGTACCTTTAATATTCAGTTTAATCTAAAATCTGACCGAAAAATCTTTTTGGTTCTACAGTGTAGACAAGGTGCACATTTTAACAGTAGACAATCCTAGAGAGGAGTTATTGAAATATATAACCAACTAGATAATTATAGGTAATGGAAAGTTTTAAAAACTGCCAATTTTCCTGTGATTCTACCGTTTCGCTCTTGATATAATACAAACTTTCAAATCCATTTTCTCACCACTTAAAGTTCGATTCGAAGCGGCTCTCAAATTTTTTGAACCGATTTTTAGAAAGCTTTTTTTTTTTGGTAACCAGTTACTTTTTGGGAGTGACTACTTTTTTTGATGTTATACTCTCAGACTTTGGCCACAAAAAATTGAAATTAAGTATACTAATTTTCCTGGTTTCGCTTTTTTTTCACCTGAATGCAAACGGTATACGTGTTTGTGTAGGTCACTTTGACGTTTTGATCGTTGAAAACGAAGAAAGTGTTTCCATTGTATGTGATGGTGATCTGAAAATTTCGAACTTTGCTCTATTTTCCAAGACACTCGTTCATGTCTTGTGATAGGGACTATAAGCGTCTTAACGTTCGTTTTATACGTGACGAAATTTTTCCTTTTGGGCAAACAAAGGAAATCTTCCATACTTAAAACTTGAATGGAAAAATGGCACCAGATAAGCACATTTAAGCTAGCTGATTAGAATTTTTGTAACTCGCTCACTGATCGCAGCTCGGGAGTAAAAGGAAGACAAACCTTCGGATCGGTACTGCTAGGATAGTACCAAGGGAGGCGAACCTGCAGACCATCCACCATCACCCACTTCGAACGTCCGTCGATGTGAACCGTCCGGTTGTAAAAGTCAACTTCGATTTCAGAAACTGATGAAACGCTGAAATTATTTCTTTGAAAAATTGAAAAACGATGTTTATTCACCTAGACCCAGTTGATAAGAGTTCGTTTTTGGCGCGGACCGAGTAATAAGCGTAAGGCTCCACAAGGTTTGTGCAAGGCTGGGAGAAAACGTAAGGACAAGTTCCTGAAATATTATCTGATGAGAAAAAATAAAAATGAATTGCTGGCCTTGGTAGTTGAAATAGAGACCGTCGAATGTGGTGTAGTGCGGATCTCCGTTCATGCAGGACTGAACTGTCCTAGCGCCGCATCCCGTAGTCTTCGGATTGGATCCTGAAAAATAGTTTTTTTTTTCGAAAACTTATGAACGTTGATTTTCAAGACGTACCACTGTAGCCAGGGTTACAAACACAGTTGAGTTGATGATTTTGCACGAAACATCTCGCATTTTTGCCGCAGCTGTTTTGGTTGCAAACGATGACCGTTTGGCAGTTCTGGCCAGTGGTGTTGTCTGGGCACAAGCAGCTGCAAAGCAATTTCAGCCGTAAGAATATGCGGTTTCAGAGGTATTCGAATACTTTGATAAGTTGGGTGTCTTGGAAAACGCCGGAGAAACTCCTTTAAATCCCTAATTAAAAAAGTCAGAAAACGTATACAAAACTTTAAAAAAACTATTTGAATATATGAATAATATCTTCTATCTGGACTCTAATTGCAAACACGGAGCCGTACACTTTTAGATAAACATTGATAAAAACTCATCTAAATAAGTAATTTTGAAGAAACTCGTATGATAATAATTCTGTCTGAAGTGGGAAGACGTAAGGAACAACCGAATAACTTCAGACATTTTTCAAACTATTGAGCAACAAAGTTTTAGAACGACGGGTTTCGAAATAGCGAAAACTAACTGGTATGAGCCGAAAGGATCCTTGGGGTCAGGCACACATGTTCCACCGTTGATGCACTTTGTAGGATCGCTGCAGATGTTGCAGTCCGCAGTCGCTGACACAGCGGAATCGCTGCCGATCTTGTTGAGGAATTTTTTCACAGTTGCCGCTCTTTTGAAAGCGGGATTTTTCCGCGGAGCATGGTATTCGGCGTGTTTCTCCTGTTGGAGCTTGCTGATGATTTCCAGAAGAGCTTCCTTCGATTCGCATCCCAAGCCGTAGCAGTGAGGACTGTAGTTTTTTTTTTCATTTCAAAATAATTGATTTTTTTTATTTTCCTAAGAACTGAGAAATTAGGGTATTGTATTTGTGCTTCGATATTTTGAGAACTTTGCCGGGAAAAGCTTTGATTCATTGAGTACTTGCCCTCAGAATCCAGAACTTGCCTAGGATAAGCCTTCCAGGTTTTTCACTAGTTTCTGACAATTCTCAAAATATCTGGATTTCTAGATATAATGAATTTGTTGACTTGCTAAAATGGAAATATGAACAGAGTTCAAACCAAGAAACTATTTATCGAGCAAAGTCAAACTAACTCGTCAGTAGGGATGCAGGAAACAACGGCAACGAAGGCCAAGAGCAGAAGACCTTGTCGTGCCATTGAGGCAGGTGGATAGCGCTCGGGAATCTCTTTTACTTCCTTTTATACAGTTCTTTATCTTCAGTTTGTTCGCCTATTTCCTGATTAGGACGCTGGTGCATATTATTGACATTTTGTGCTTCTGTGTACGTTGAATCTTCTTTCGGAAACGCCCAACCTTGGGCTCGAGTATGAGGCGATACGCTTTGTCCAACTTGATAAGAACAGCAGCAACTTGATTAATCGGGAACAAAAGAGAACTTCAAAAATGCTTCGAAAGGTCCATGATTAGAGCTTTGCTTGCAGAGAAAGACTGTATAGTCTACGAACTACTGGGTTATTTAAGAGAAAAAAAACATTTTTTCAACGCAAGATTTCTAAATATCCTTTGGATACTTCTTAAGCGGAAGTTTCGACATTTTTTTAAAGGGCGAAGGCGAAGCAGTTCTCCGCGTCAAAAGGACGGTTAGGCATCCAGTTTTTAATCTTCTTCATTTCTTTTTTTTTGCTTTTTTTTTCTTTATACGTGAATTACCATTCTATTGTGGAAGTGAAAGAAAAAAATTCAATTTCAGATGAGTTTACAGACTCGAGCTTCAGCTTCAAAAAGGTGATTTCACGGTTTCAAGCTGCAAAAAATTTTGAGAAGTTAAAGATGTGGATTTACGTTTTTTTTTTCGAATAGCCAATTTTAGGGATTTTGGCTTGCTTTTCTGCTGGGAGAATTTTTATTTTATCATCTGGTACGTTCCTCGTCGTTATAAAAACTCGTTCACCAAAGTTCAAGTTTTAATTTGTTTTCTCCATTTCTGAATCAAACTCGGAGAATTTACATTGGAAGTTTTTTTGATAGCAGATATTATTGCTTTATGACATTTTTTATTTTAACAGCTTTTCGTTCAAGTTTAAAAAAGTCAAAAAGGAAACTATAGTGTTCTAGGCATCAGAAATTAACATAAATGGGTGACATTTCGAACTCAAAACCTGCTTTTCAACACTTCGGATTGTTATTTTTGTCTTAAGTTTGACAGCGCAAACATAAATCCACCTTGGCATTTTTTTCTTTCATTGTTTGAACTAATAAATTTCCTTGTTTTATCAGCGCTTATCAGAGACTCGAAGTTGAGATGAACAGTACCAACTTTTTGTGACACGTGCGAGGAAAAGTCTCGAAAGTTTTATGCAAAAACAATACTCTAGTTGGAACGAAAATTGAACTGTATTTGATAATTTTTAGGCGAAAGCTTTGTCCAAGGCGACGGTGACGATTTTGAAGATGTCGTCTACAGCTCCTTCAGCATTGATCTGTGAATGAATGAATAAGTGTAAAACAAGAAAAAAAATTCTTAGAAGTGACAACAACTTTCAAATATTTCTTACCTTATAGAGTTTTCCTTTTTTCTCGTAGTAATCCACTACTGGCTGAGTGGCGGTCACAAAAGTATGAATTCGTTTTGTGATCGTCTCAAGATTATCGTCTGCCCGACCGCTAAAAAGATGTCTCAGCACTTTAAATACATAGATTGGAAACCTGGTCTCCGCACGGTGAAGCAACCTCTTCACAAGAGTGTCTTCAACGACGTCAAAAAAGATGACGAGCTTGGCTTCTTGGATCTGGAGAAATAATTCAAACCACTTTTGGAGTATAAGAAAAGTGTATGGTGAGCAAATAGTAATTTTCATAGATTAACCGCCTATCAGTATTACTGCAGAATAAAATATGGACTCCCTCGAGAATTTATCATCATTTTCCAGGCTTTTTCTTTGAAAAAAAGTGATGGTCAGCCATCATTTTTTTGTATTCTTTATTTTTGAGCTCTGGAATGAGTACAGATTCTAGATAGAAAACTCAATTTTGAAGCATAAATGACCTATTTATTTCCTTACCTCTTTCTCAAAAATCTCGCCCTGTGCAACTTCTCTGGGATATCCATCGATCAGAAACCCTTTGCTTCCCTTCTGCAAGCCTTTGAGCATAGCCTCCTTGATCAAGTCCAGAACAACTTCCTGGAAAGCTCAATCAATTTTTTTTGAAAAGCAATTCATCCCACCAGTGGAACAAGCTGACCAGCTTCCATAATGGCGGTGAGCTGACCTCCACGAGGCGAACCGGAAGCGACCTGAAATGGGCCGTTTTTGAGAGAGACTGAGATTTTTGAACCTCATCACGGAGAAGATCGCCGGAGGAAATGTGCGTGAGGCCGTACTTAGCTACAATTTTATCACATTGAGTTCCTTTTCCGGAGCCGGGACCACCTTAAAAAGAATCAACACTCAGAAATTTGCTAGACTTTTCTCACCGACAATGAAGAAAACAGGAACGTTGGCATCTTTCAACGGCTTCAAATCAATTGTTTTGCGATCGATGATTGGTGCCTCAAAGTCCAAAGTTTTTCAGTTCTAACCTTTGCACTCACCATTTTCCCCCAAACGGTCTAGTTAGAATTAACCTGGAGAAGTTTGTGATTATTGAGTGAAACGAAAAAAAGACGACGGAATTATGAGGAATGACTGCAGAGGTTGTTGGTTGATTGGAAGAAAAAAACAATACAAAAGGGAAAGCGACGCAGGCTGTTTGAACGTCTAAGTAAACAAAAACAGAAACAGTCCTCTTTGGATTTTTTTTTTCGTATCTTTCATTATATTTTCTATAAACCACACATTTTTCTTCAAACATTACGTCATTCCTTCATGTAATCTTTGCTTTCCAACCGACATTTTTTGAGGCAGCTGCCGTGAAAGTTCAAAATGGCAAGCTTTCAGAAAGTTTGATAACGTTTCGGAAATATTTTTTTGAGGTTATCACAAACATCAGCTACAAAACCAAGCAGCCCTTATCTGATTTCCGTTTCTGAGTCACACATTTCCTGATGTCGATCAGCGAGAGTTACTTTTTCATCTGCTCGTAACCTTTATGTCTTCGAAAAGAATATATTTTGATACGGAACTTAAAGCTATTTTAAAATAAAATCATCCCAATGTTAAAAAGTTTTATTTAAAAGGAAAACGAAAAAATTAAAAAGCATGTCTGTGGATTTGTTCGTTTAGACGTTTTTTTTCCACAAAAAAATTGAAGCCTTCACAGAAACCAAAAAGTTTTGGAGGTGATAAAAGAAACAGAATACTTCAAAGATTCCCAGTTGCAATGAAGAGAAAGTCGAAAATCAGGTTGTTAAACGAAGATATAATAGGAAAGAAGTGAAAGTTGAGGTCGAGAAGGTGGAGAGGATTACCATGATAGAAAAAAGTGGGAAGATACGTGCAAAATCAACAATTTCTCTCAAAACAGCTGTCGCGTTTTTTTCGGCATCACACTGGAGACGAGAAAACTAATCGTCCAAAATTTACTTGCTTCCAGGAAACAATCGACTTAAAAATAAGAGCAAATAAAAATTGTAGTTTTTTTCGTGGGATACGGTCAGGTTTCCGCTTACCGGAAAAACATTGCGAACTCAGGCACGCTAGGAAGCAGGAGCAGTTAAAAGCTATGGAACTCGGCGCACGCTATTGATCCTCAAGCGTAAAACTGAACACACACGGAAATGGAAGAAAAAAATTATAGAGAAAAAATTCGTGGAGGCCAAAATGAAAGTGCCACAAAGATGAGAACTCTCTATATTTTTTTTTGAAAAATGTTGCCATGACTGAAAAAAAACTTACTTCATGAAAATTTCAAAACGAGAAATAGCTTGAATGTAATCTTAGGTCATGCAGAATTTTGCCTCTTTGAAAAGCCTGGCAGAGAAAAGTTCTTGAAGAGCCAATATTGGATAAAAGTGCTCAGATGAAAAAAGGTGTTTTATAAATCTCGTTGAGTCTTTGATTCATTCGTAGCGCACTAACTCAACTGGGTAAGTTAAGAAGATCACTTTCCCAAACTTTTATTGAATTTAAAACCCGACGAAAAATCTATTTGTGTAAGGCAATTTGACCACGATTCAGATATGATTAATTCAACTCGGAAAACGTTCCTATTCCAAAAAATAGCAAGAGACGAGCTTCGCTTACTTGCTCAGTGTAATAAACTTGGGAAATGAGCATTAGTAAGTTCTCTGGAAGCTATGGAAGACGCTTGGCGAGCTCTTGGAGCGATTGCGTCATTGGACGAGCGGATCTGCGGATAAACGCGAGAGATTGCACTTCCACGCGTTTTTTAACATCTTTGGACGAGCAAGCTTCTCGAGAGCTCCGTTATTAGCGGCAAGAGTAAAAGCTTTTATCCGTTTTTTTTTCGAAAATTTTCAATCACTTAATCAGTAAGAAAAAGATACAATAGAGTTTGAGAAAATTACTGAAAAAAGTTCTTTTCGAATTTCCTATTGAACATTTTTCACTTCACATACTCTCATTTATGCTAAATCTTTGATCCAAATTTTTTAATGATACAAATTGAAACTGGAAAGGCTAGCTGAAAAAAAAGTTGCAAGAGGTTAAAGAGTGAGAGAAATTGAAAGTTTCTCCATCCTGTTTTGTTATTTTACATGTAGCTTCAAGATCATTTTTGACTTCTTTCCGACAATTTAAATCCGAAAATGGAAGAAACCACCCAGCACTAGTGTTAACTTTTCAGCAGTCAGTCTCTTTTGTATCGCTGTTTGAGTGAAAAAAAATTGCCTTTTCATCAAGTTCATCGGGTATTTCAAACGTGGCACAACATTCTGTAGATAACCATTGATAGAGAAAGCAAAAAAAACAATTTTAAAAAAAGCGAGTAAATGAAAACAGAAAAGCCAAAAATAACCGAACAACAAAAGAATCGATATGTTCTCATTCAACAGTTTCATTCACATAAAATGTTCATGAAAATATATTTTTTTCAAATGATTAATTCATGCATGTAACTTTCTGAAAACTGAAAATCTTCGGTAAGATTTTTTTCTCTTTGAGCGTCTTCTTTCACGATCGTCGAGTAGATTTTATTCGCATTTTTCGGTCTTCCTGGAAACTTATTTGAATCAAATATAACATGAATAGACAAATGTAAGAAGGTCTTCAATCGAAAATGACAAAATGAAACAATCTTTCGTTTTTTTTTGTCGGATTTGTTCTGATGATTCAGTTTGGAAGGAACCATTTTATAGTTTTCTCAAGAATTTTCTCTTGCACTGACCTTGTCATTTATGCAGCTCCGTTTTGTTCCGTTTTCTGGAAGCTGAAAGGTTTGTAAGCGGCGGTGCCGTCAGGGGCCAAAACAATGCTCTCATCTTGGAGAAAAGCCTCTACGAGCTTGTGAAGGATGTTCTTCGCGAAGACCTTGTTGAAACGGTAGCGCAGCACATAGAGCAAAATGAGACCGTCAGAAGAGAGAAACTCTTTGAGGAATCTTTCTTTTCGTTCCGAGGTCATCCCAGCCTGGAACTCCACCTTATAACTTTCTTCTGAGAGTCGACAAATTAAGAGCATCACTAGATCTTCTCAAACTCACTATTCGGTCTATCTGCCCTGGTAAGAGAGAAGAAGGTAGGAAAACCAATGAAATAATGAATTGCAATGTCGCGGTCGTTGTAATGAATAGGAGAATTACATTCCTGGAGAAGATACTTTTCTTGGAAAAAAATCTCTGGAAAAAAATACCAGAAGTAGAAAACAGTATAGAAATTTGAATTGAACGCATTCAGCGGTGCAACGCAGTCAATTGAATGCTTTTCAGGCTGGCTCAGGTCTGGAACCTGAATTTTCGCGTTTAACTTGGTTATACAAAGAAGAAAAAACCTGGAACTCGCATAATATCCTTACAGGAAACAGTGTGTTTTTGTAAGTTTTATCGGACAAGAGGATCTAAAGAAGTAGTTATCCGTTTCTTGTCACAATTTTTCAAACCTTCCATCCCCAAAGAGGACTATCGACACCCAAAAAAAAGCAAGTCACGGCAAGTTGTAGAAAAAGGTTCGCAATAGACAAAGCCTTGCAAAAGATGTAAATTTCTGACAACCGCAATCCGGAAAACAGGCCAGCTCTACGAAGCTGTAAATCCAGTTCGTTCTAAACACGTGAAGATGAATGATTCAAACATAGCTGCGGTTGTCGTTGCAGTCTCGAAGGGCTGAGATAATGTTGTCGGTCATCCAGTAGAGCTGCGTTTTGCGCTCATTTTCATTGTCGCACGATATTTTTTCGCCCGTTTTGATGAAAAATGAAGGATCAACAGCTGAGAATTAAAATTTGGTTACAAAGTGAATTTTTTTTTATTCTTACCTGTTTTGCTCTGCAGAAGCTTTCGAAGTTTTCCTGGGATCACGAACAGGACGGCCTAAAAACTTCAGAAAACTGTTTTTAAATAGGAAATTACGATCTTTCATACTAATTTCTTTTCAGACTCACTTCAATGCGACTAAATGAGACAAAATTAGTCGTTTTGTTAGATTGTTCAAAAGCTTCTATAAATTTTGGTGCGCACTTCAATCAAATAATTACATTCAGGAGAACCATTTTCATTGAGAAAATCATTCAATCAATTTTCCACTCTCTTTTTGAAAGTTTCTCGAGTTTTAGTCTGAATGACAACTCATGAATGAAATATTCTTTTCCTTATTGAGATTTCAAAGTATCCAAAAATGGTTCGTCGAAGATGTTGCGGTTTCCTAGTATTTCGGAAAAAAAAATTGTATTTTGTTTGCAGTCTTAAAACTAAATTTCTGGATGTTGTTAAAAAATGCATCCGATGACGATTTTTTACGAAAATTTTTCGAAACTTTAAATATTCCTTAAGCAACGTATTATTTGAAGCTCCGTTTTTTTTTTTGATTTTCGATGCAGTATACCGAACAACCTGATAAAAACTCTAATCCAATCTATCCTCACCTGAAAAGCTAGCATTAGCGGCACCCATCGGTAATAAGAATATTTGCGCTGACGGTGCTTATCCGATATTTTTTCATCAATCGGAACGAAGTAGACGTCCGTTATAAAGCAGAAACTGTGCGTGTAAGTCTCCCAACTTGCTGAAAATAAGTAAATACAGTAACTTTCGAATCGAAAATTTGAGTACAGATGAATGTATAAGGTAACCAGCAGCGCAATGGCTCTCCGAGCATATTGTAGCTGACGATTGCGGAGGCGACCACGTACAAAACAAGGGGAGTGACCCATAAGTTTAGTCGATCCGAATGGTCAACTATCTGCAACTTTATTTGGTTTCTGTGCATGAAAATCTTCATTTTTCTCATTTTAAAACTTCGAACCCAATTGGAAAAACACTATGAATTTTGAATAAAAAGAAACTGTTTGAAGAATCCTGAAGCCCCTTACTCCCTGACGATTATTTGGTGAAAAACTCACATTGCGGCTGCCTATAATTTTCCAATGAAGTTCTTCAAATAAGTGAGACCAAAGAAAGGTCGCCATCTGAATCAGAAATGTCTTTTTTTCAACATGGCATCTTCGATATGATAAAAAAAAGAAACAAAATATGAAAACGCCTATTGAAAGCCTTGAAAACGTCACCTTCTACTATTTCTGAAGGATTTAAAAAGTATAATTCTCAAGAAACAAACTTAACGGTCAGGGCAAACACCGGTTTCTGAATTAAACCTATTCACGGATAGCTGTAGGGGGAGCTTGGTCTCTCTGTGTTCATTCCCGAACCAAGCCTTGTTTTCTTTATCGCGTTTGGACCCCTTTCCCGATGGCCCTAGCTAACCATGAATCAGCTAAAAGTCAATGCAAAAAAGCTCGAAAAGTTTGTTTCAAAAGTCTTTTCTTTATTCTGAAAAAAGTTATTTATTGAGAAGAGTAACTCAATAAAGATGCTCAAGAAATACCCTCAAAAAAGAGAAACAACAAAATATCGGAAGCATGTGGGAAAAAGACTGACATTTCAAAATTTCAATAACGCGAACTTCAAAAATTTATCGCATAAGATAGGTCGATCTATCTTGGTCTGATGAGAATTTATGAAAAAAAAAACGGATTGGGGGGAAAGACAGAACGAAACAGAACAAAACAGGAAACATTTCAACCGGGGAACCCTGAGAACCTGGCAGCCGTTTTCTGGGTGGACAGTAAGACCGAATGAAGGACACCGGCTAAAAAGGGGCGGGGCTTCCGGTGACGGGCCTTCCAGGCGGCTAGATCACAGATTTGGAAAGTTGCCAAGGGTTGGCCCTCCGGCGGCTTGACTCGCAGGTCACAGAAAGGAAGCAAAAAAGCTCCTCAGAGGGGAGGCAGGCTACCGTCGAAAGTTGCACGTGCGCCGAGATGAAAGAATTAAACCGATGGGATCCCAAAGAGAACATTCTTTCACCAAACAAAGAACACATTGTTCCGACAAGGAAAAGTTGAACAATTGAAAGAACTACTAGAAATTGAATTCACTGTATACTGTAATCTAATTGAAAAAACGTGGAAATCAAATTAAGGATCGAGAAAAAACCCTAAAAAACCGTTGTAAGACAATGTAGGAATGTAGTTTGTCAGCTTGAATCTTTTGGTTGAGACTACATAGAAATTGGAAAAAAATGGAGTACATGAAAACCAAATACACATAGAAACACATAGGATCAAAAAATGCGAATTTCGGTGGGAAAAGCAGAAAATGACCGTTCAGTACGAATGGTTTTGGAACGGGCTGGGAAAAAATTAAACATTGGGAAATAAGAGATGTGGTTCATCAGATGATAAACTATGCATGTAATTGGATAAAAAACTGAGTTTATTTGAAAAAAGTTTCCTCCCTCAGGGCGTACTTTCCTACATACGTCGAATATGGGCCCATCCATATATTTCCACGGAAAATTCCTGAAGTTCCACACTATTTAGAATAAAAAAGAAAGGATCTATAGAAAAGAAAAATCAAGAATATAATCTATTGAGAAATTGATAACTTGATTTTTGGACAGCTATAACAAATTCCTTCTAGGATTCTCTCTAATACGAACCTCGACATGATTCATGTTTTTCGTGTGAAAAACTGATTCTCTTCGTCTTCCAGGATACCTTCTTCACCGTGCAACCAAGAAGGTTTCGCTGGAGCATCTTCCCCGTTCTGAAATTCGACACAAAATTTCAAAAAAATAAAAATTTAAAAAGAAAGTAATACTTGAGAAGGTGTCGGAAACCTTGCTCAAACACCCGCTTGGTAGCGAAATTGGGATTTGAAATATGATTTCAAAAACTGAAATTTTTTTTTTCAAAAATAAAACTTTTCCTCCAACCGTTGTGTAATTATTTACAACAGAAATTTTTTTTAACCGCCGGTCTTAAAAGTTTCTCGTTTGCACCTGTTTTTCAAAGCAGACATCTACACGGGAAAAATTGCTCAACTTTTTGGTCCAAATTTTTTTAGCTTTCTAGTTAAAGGTTTTTTTCCGATGCTTTTTATACTCAACTTATTTTATCAAACTCTTTTCCTAATCAAAAATAAAAAAGTTAACAGATAAGAAACAGGTAAAATGTGCGAACATTTGAATCAATTCAATAATGGCGCTTGAAATCGATCACGTTCTATAGCCGATTCACAGCTAGCTTTAGACGCTAAGAAAGCGTGTCCTGTCTGCGCACTCCACGAGCCAGGCACTGTCTCGTAAATTGTCGTGTCAAGACCATTTTTGATGGCTCAAGCCAGCCGTGAATAAACTATACTTTTCCATGGAACCTATGACCTATGTATACTCAAACTAACAGTTTCATTTGTGCTGTCGGGGTTTTCTTGATCCATTTCGGGAAAGCCCAAACGTTCATAGATGATTTTGCCGTCAGGAGCCAAGAGAATATTCTCTTCTTGGAGGAAAGCTTCCACGAATTTATGCATAAGATCGTTGGCGAACATTCCGTTGATACAATGCTGCAGAACATAGAGCAAGATGAGACCGTCAGAATAGAGAAATTTTTCGAGGAACTTCTTTTCCAGTTTCGAGGTCATCCCATCCTGGAATCGTACTCTATTATCTTCTCTCAAGGGCTCAAAATATTCGAATAGAATTTGATTTTCTAAAACTCACAATTTGGTTCAAACATCCTGGTAGTAGCCAAGAAGGTAGAAACAAGTACAAAACAATAAATTGCAATGTCGCGATCGTTGTTATGACAATGAGAGCTACGTTCCTGAAACAATGTTTTTTCTAGAAAGAATCTTCTTGAATTACTACCAGAAATAGAACAAAGTATAAAAATGCGAGTTGAACGCATTCAGCGGCGCAACGCACTGAATTATTTGTTTTTCGGGCTGTCCAACTTCGCGAATCTGAAGTTTTGTGTTTCCAAACTTTTCTAATTTTTATTCGAACAAGAAACAAACTTCGAACTTGCACGTCATCCTTGTAGGAAAGAGTGTGTCCCTGTTGAGCTGCTTGGAGAACATGATCTGAAAAGTTACAGCTAGAATTTAGTTGGCGTTGGTTTTAAACCTTCCATCCCCAAAAGGGACTATCAATCCCCAAAAAGAAGCATGTCAAAAATAATTGTCCGAAAAGGTTGGCAAGCATCAAGAGTTTGCAGTTGATATAAACAGCACCCAAACGCGATCCGGAGAACAGCCAAGTACGGCGCAGCTGAAAATTTTGGGTTCTGAAAGTTTGAAGAGATACATTGTAAACGATGCTGCGGCTTTCATTGCAATCCCGAAGAATCGGAATTATGCTGTCCGACATGCGGTAGAGCTCCTCACGGCGCTCTTTTCCAATTTTTTCGGAAATGATTCGACTCGAACTTATAAAAGAGAAGGGGTTCAGCTCTGAAAACAAAGATATGACTTGAGTGAAAAACTTTTGAATTCAACCTGTTTGTTCTTGCGAATAATTCCAAATTTTTCCTGGAACCAAGAAAAGGTATGCCTGGAATGAAGAAAAATATTGAAGCACTTTCAAATATATAGCTTAAAAGTCTCGAAAATAAAGAAATTTTTTTTATGATTCATTTAAAAATAAGATGTCATTTATCCACGAAACTTTGGAGGGCTTCTTGAAAATAAGACTGCGCTTTAATCATTTTTTGACATATTAACTTCTCGAGGAACGGATTACGTATCTTGATACTTCTTTTTGGTATAATTTTTTGTTGATTCAAATTACTGTGAATTTTATTGGTTTTTATTGGTGCAAGATAAAACTGATAACGAAAGGGATGTATTCTTCCGGACTATTAAATCTTTCGAACTTTTTTGAAGTCGATTCGAGTTCAAGCTACGTTTTTCTCTAACAAAATTTGGAAAAGTTTAAAAAATAAAGAAAATCAGTAACTGAGAGGTGCAGGATAAGTACATGTGATTTAGAAAAGAAAAAAGAATTTCAAATAAGTCACACTCAATCAAAACACTCTGTTTGAGTTGTGGTCAGAGATCAAACAGAGTAAAAGCAAAATGGAAAAACTTCAGAATATAATCAAACTCTGAATCATTATTCAATAATTTCCTTTCTAAACATCTTGTCCGAATTTAATTATAAAAAAACAAAATCTGTTTACTTTAAACTTTTCTTAATTGCGGGAATAACGCGAAAAAAAAACCAATGTGAAACTTTTTTATTTACACAGTTATTGCGAGCAAATCATCACGATTTTCGCTTTGATAGGCAATTTTTTCCCAACTTGAAAAGCGAGGAAAGAAGAGAAAGAGGCGGGACGTGTAGCGTGCGCGTATGCGGTCCTTGTCACAAGTTCAATTCAACCGCCAGCGGCTGTTTGGGAAGCTTTTTTTTCGCTTTTTTCATTCTTTTTCAATTCCTCACTAATTTTTTGTTTCATTGTACCATCAAAAATAGTAGAACAACAGGAGTATAAAAAGAGCGGTGACCAAGCTTTTTAAAAGTCTATGACGTTTGAAATGAACTCGTGCTATAGTCAATGTTTCCCGACTTGAAAGGCGAGGGAGGCGTGGCAAGGGGCGGGACGCGTAGCGTGTGCGTACGCGGTTCTTGGCACGTGTTCAATTCAACCACCAGCGACTATTTGGAGAGCTCATTTATCGCTCTTTTCCCTTCTTTTTTTATTTATTTATTGATTATGTTCCTGTGTGCATCAAAAAAATAGAAGAAAAATACAAAAAAGAGCGGTTGCCGAGCTTTTTAAATAGTCGGCGGCGATTGAATTGAACTGGCGCCAATAACCGCGTAAGCACACGCTACGCGTCCCGCCCCTTGCCCCGCCTCCCTCGCCTTTCAAGTCGGGAAACATTGACTATAAAAACCGTGAACTTTTCCGCCTCCGTCGCCTTTCAAGTCGGAGAGGTTCGACTATAATTCAAGATCAAAAAATCCGGTTCCCATGATGAAATAATTATTATCAAAACCAAGTTTACCTGAAAAGCCAGCATTAAAGGCACCCAACGATAATAAGAAAATTTGCTTTGATAATGCACATCCGATATGTTTTCGTCGAGCGGAAGAAAGTATTTGTCGGCAATAAAGCAATATTCATAGGTATAATGGTGCCAACTTGCTGAAGACGAGTAGGTTATTTTCGAATCAAAGTTGGAAATACAGCTGTATGTATAAGGTAACCAGCATCTCAATGGTTGTCCGAGCATTTGGTGGCCGACGATTCCGGAGGCGACCACGTACAAAACGAGTGGAGTGAACCAGAAATTGAGTCGATCCACTTGATCAACGGACTGCAATTTGTTAACTCTGAAGATTATGCACATAGTTTCAAACTTTTTCAGATTTATTGAAAACCAATAGTTTTATGATAAGAAAAAGTTCAAAAAAAAAATCTCGTTTTTGTCTAGTGCGATCATATAAACTCACATTCTGTTTCTGGGTTATGACGTTGTACAATTCATGCAAATGATGTGGCCAGAAAAAGTGAGGCATCTGGAATTATAGGAGTTTGTCTTTACATGATTTGCATAATCGGAGAAACGCAAAAAACTAAAAAAAATAATTTGAGGATTTCAAAAGCTTCAAGTCAGATGACCAGAACATTTTGCGAATTCTCTATAGGACTTGTGAGTGGAAATTTTGTCAACCGTTCAGTACTAGCCATTCAAATCATTGCCCTTCTAGTTGGTGACAATTATCTATGTGTTCAATACATTTTTTTGGAGTTTTTTTTTTTGTTAGTTTTTTGGATGAAAAAAAGGCTCTTAATAACAATTATAGGTTCATATAAAAATACGCAAGATATGCGCTCAGAAAAAAAAAATCAAAAAAGTTTAAACGGAATATGAAAAAGAAGAATGAAATATGTAAGTTTCATTTTAGATTCATCAAATAAAAGCGCCAAAAGTCCATCTTAGTGAAATGAGAAAATATGAAAAACAAGCTTATGGAACATGTTAACAGCATTTCAAACAGAACAAAACAGGAAACATTTCAACCGGGGAACCCTGAGAACCTGGCAGCCGTTTTCTGGCTGGACAGTAAGACCGAATGAAGGACACCGGCTACAAAGGGGCGGGGCTTCCGGTGACGGGCCTTCCAGGCGGCTAGATCACAGATTTGGAAAGTTGCCAAGGGTTGGCCCTCCGGCGGCTTGACTCGCAGGTCACAGAAAGGAAGCAAAAAAGCTCCTCAGAGGGGAGGCAGGCTACCGTCGAAAGTTGCACGTGCGCCGAGATGAAAGAATTAAACCGATGGGATCCCAAAGAGAACATTCTTTCACCAAACAAAGAACACATTGTTTCGACCGGAAAATAGGAAAAGTTGAAGGGGCAAAATTAAGGACCGCAAGGCCACACCCCCTTGTTGACCAAAAACTTTGCATATTTTCTTTTATTTTCCACATTTCAATGCTCCTCATGCTGTTTACCTGAACAGTTTCCAGAAAAAATTGAAGGAAACACACAATCGGCTATGTTCTGTATTTTCTATTGAATCTTGTTTTAATGATCGAATGATCTCTGGAAAACTGCTTGCGGTTCCTAAACAAAATCATTGGAAAATTAATCAAATTTCCAAGCTGCACTAATTTATAAATTCATTTCACAGGGAAAGAAGCCATCGATAGTTATTTTAAGCGTTCAAATTCATTTTTTTATTTTCGTCTTTTTTTTCTGAAGAATTTCTCTTTCATGCAACGATGAGGAATTTTACCTGCAAGGACTTTATGTCAGTGAGTAAAGGATTAGAACTTTCAATAAGATAGCATTTCTCACACGGAAAGTTTTTTTACTTTGCGGTTTTGAATTTTCTACAAACTCGCTCAAACACTCTTTGACAGTCTATATAATGCTCCTTCATAGTCGCTACCTGCGCAAACTTCTAGTATTTGGAATATTAATTTTTTTGAAGTTTGCGGTTAACACGGAATTAGACCCTACAGGGTGGTCATTTTAGTTTTCGACTTGGAATTCTTTATGAGTTTTCTCAAATAATTTATGAAGGTTTTTATTAAAATCCGTCAAAGTTGCAACTCGCGGCATTTTTTTGCTTTGAAGATAATTAGTTTTGAAGATCATGAAATTAGGCCTGAAACCCATTTTTCGCAAATTTGAAAATTCTTATCTCAAAAACTAGAAGTTTGCGCTGGTAGCGACTATGAGAGATATATCTTCCTCTAGACCATTAAGGTTTGTTTGAGAAAATTTGTAGAAAATTTCAAACGGCAAAGTAAAATAACCTCCCTTGCCAGTGATGGCTGTTTTTTTCAAATTTGTTGGGTGGAAAAATGTAGCGAATTTTTTTCAAAGATTTGAAGAGTTTGGAAGTCTTTCACTTTTTATTTTCATGCTTAAGCTTTAATATCACTTTTTTTAAATTTCTTCTGATTGTCTTGATAAGAAATAAGAACGTTTTCCCAGTCACCATTCTTCGATTTCGTCTTGGTTATGAGAGCTTGAGTTTTTTTCAATCAAAAAAATAAGACTCTTTAGTGAAAGTTCTGCAAGTTTAGAATAAATTCATTTTAACTCGCTGAAATAAAAAAATTCGTTGATAAAAAACAATCGCGGACGATTCAGGCAAAAGATTCGTACAAAATAAAAAACAATCCCAAAATTAGTGAACCAGTACAAAGGGTCAACATGTCAGTTGACTTTTTAGATATATTTTCAGGTCGAACAAAACAGATAGGATAGGAAATCGGATTTAGTTACAGAATGTGATGAAATTCTATAGACGGTCAAATAACTGTAGGAAATCAAGGTGAAGAATTGGTGGCAAGAGCGTCGGCTTTCAGAGTCCCTTCTCCAACGTAGGCTGCATAACGGTCCATCGACATTTTACCGCTGTCCTGTAAATAATCCCATTTTTTCGCGTAATACGAAAATATTGTTGCGAGAATCAAAGGGAATGATTGAGCTCGACTCTATTTTCATTTATTCGGTTTCTAAATTTTAATGGTATAATCCTGTTTTTTGGATCAATTTTTCATCAAATGCTTTCCTCTTTTTCCAGTTTTTTTTATTGAACTATCGAATAAATTGATATCGGAGTGTACATCTTCCTTCCGGAAAGTCCCATCCTCGCACGAACCTTGTCACTGACGTCGGTGAGCACTTCCTGGTCAGTTTTGCAACAGTCGTCAGAGTTGTAAACGGCGACTGCGTCAGGCGGGGCTGATGCACCGTACTCCTCATAGATGAAGGCCATGACGATTTTATGCATGAGGTTGTTGGCGAAAATCCCGTTGATGCGGTGCCGCAACACGTAGAGCAAGATGAGACCGTCAGAGTAGAGGAAGTGGTTGAGAAACTTCTGCTTCAGTTCCGAGGTCATTCCCTCCTGAATTCACATTTTACTCATCTTTTTGAACTTCAAACTTTTTGGATCTAAATTGAAATTTTCAAACTCACGATTTGATTCAATTTTCCGGGAAGAAGCAACGTTGGGCGGAAAAAGAACGACATCAGGAAATCCAAAGTTGTTATCGTTGTTAAAAGAATCAATAACAAGTTCCTGAAACAGAAGATTTTTCAATAATTTTGGCAGAAAAGCTACCAAAAGTAGAGCAGAGTATAGAACTTGGAATTGAAGGCGTTCAGCATTGTAACGCAATCAGTTGAATATTTCTGGATCTGTCCCAAATTGCGAATCTGAAATTTTTTTGCGCTACACAAAATTGAAGCATTGAATAAGAACAAACTTCAAAGTCGCAGGTCATCATGAGAGGAAAGATAGTATTTTCGTAGACTTTATTGGAGAAAAGAATCTGAAGATTTACATATAGGCAAGGAACCTTTCTACTTTTCTTCTGAACCTTCCATCCCCAGAATGGGCTATCAACGCCCAAAAAGTAGCAGGTCAGAACAAGCTGTCCGAAAAGATTGAAAAGGGTCAGAAGTTTGCTGATGATGTAAATTGCAGCGGCTTGTGATCCAGCAAAGCGCCAAGTACGGCGGAGCTGTAAATATCTACCGTCCGAGAATTAGTGAATGTTTCCATACAATTCTACGGCTGTCTTTGCATTTTTGAAGGGTCGAAATGATGTTCTGAGACATGTTGTAGAGATTCTTCTCGCGCTCCTTTCCAATCCTGTCCCAGATTTCTTCACCCATATCGATGAAGGAGTAAAGGTTAAGAGCTGAAATTTAGTTTTTCATTTAAGAAACACATTTTTCACTAACCTGTTTGATTTTGAAGGTAATACCAGAGTCTTCCAGGGATGGTGTACATGAGCGCCTAAAATAACATATTACTGATTGATAGTTTTGCGTGCCTACCATTTTCATGACTCTGAACAATTTCAGAAATAGAAAATAAAAATAAATTTGTTATTTAGTT
Source organism: Caenorhabditis auriculariae (assembly GCA_904845305.1). Lineage (NCBI taxonomy): Eukaryota > Metazoa > Nematoda > Chromadorea > Rhabditida > Rhabditidae > Caenorhabditis > Caenorhabditis auriculariae. The sequence continues at coordinate 1,646,331 of CAJGYM010000002.1, read as the reverse complement.
ATAGATTGTTCAGAAATGTATGCAAAACAAAAATGAAATAAAGAAGAATTGGCGTTAATTTTTCACGCTGATCAATCAAACCGGTTTGCGCTTGTTGATTTTGGGTACAAAAAAACCAGAATTACCTGCAAAACCAATACAATCGGGATCCAACGATAGTACGATATTTTACGCTGGCGATGTTCATCCGAAATATTTTCCTCGAAAGGAACGTAATACACATCCGAAATAAAGCAGTAGTCATGAGCATAAGCTTCCCAACTACCTGGGAGTTTATCAATTCAATTAATGTCAGATGATTAAATCAGATACCGCCAAACTCCCGAGGCAACCAGCACTGCATCGGGCTTCCGAAAAGTTGTTTGCAATAAATAGCGGTCGCCGTCATGATCATGATGGCCGGCGTCAAGCGCAGGTTCAGCTGATCCGTCGCATCAATTGCCTGAAATTCATCTGTTCTCCTGTTTAATTTCAAACATTTTCTGTCTTACATATTCAAATAAATTTATAATTTTTTTTTTCAAAATTTGAAAGATGGTTTTCTTTTGTTATTATCAGAAAAAGACATCTGAAAAGCCGCCTTTTTTCTCATTGGAAAACTCACATTTCGACTACCCGTAATTCCCTCGTAAAGCGTGTTGATCGTTGGTGCCCAAAAGAACGACATGACTGAATAAAGACAATATTTGAGCAAAATCAAGAAATTGCAAGAGCAAGAAAAGTTCGAAAGTCGAAGTATGAGGTTTAAATAAGAGATTATATGAGAAAAAGAAGACCGTTAATTTGGCAAAATGCTCAAGAAACTAACTGAATTGACCAGTATACCATCTGAATTCCCATAGAGACTTCCAAATGAGACGGTATTCTTAGGTTTTTTTCTTCCTTTTGAAAAAAAGCACTTTAATACTGCAGGTAAAGAAGTTTTAACAGCTTCTAAACAAAAAAATTTGAAAAAAAGACCATTTTTCTTTTTCAAACAATTTTTTTCAGTTGAGAGATGAAAAAATTAGGAAAAAAAGTTCAATTTATATCTGCATGTTACTGGCAAAAAATGAAAGAACTTTCCATGGAATGGGGAAAATTTTTTGAGAATGTGACGTATTCATGTTGGAACATTGAATACGACACTTTATTTAGGTTCTAACCCAATAATCTTGAAAAGATGGCAAAATTTTTCGATCACAGAATCCTTTTTGAAATTATAGATACATAGGAGAGAATTTACTACCATAAAGTGATAATTTATGAAATGCGCAAGGAACAATTCAAAACTATAAAAATACAAAGAGATATGACGGTGTTGGAGGGCGCTGAGCTGAGCGATAGCCGATGCAGAAATGATGCAAAGAGGACGCCAGCCTCCAGAAAGGTCAGGTCGAGGAGCATGGGACTCGCGCGCAGAGCAAAAACGGTGGAGAGGTCAAACCAAATATGAAGGCTTGCCAGAGATACCAGAGGTGAGAACAGCTATGATGTGGCACGGCACATCTCGCGAGTCTGTCTGGGGGATAAAGACATTCGGACAACAAAAGACCGTTCGCCCACGTTCTGGCAAGCCGTCTCAAAGTGCCATTATCGCCCTTTCAATCAGAAGTTGAAGATAACCTTTTTTCTTTTAAAAGCTTTCCACTGGAATTCCGAGAATTCAAAAGTTACAAAATTTCATCATTTCGAAAAGACTTATTTTGTAATTTGATGAAACAATGAGCGTAATTTTCGAGCGGCAAGTAGTAGCGCAACAGGTTGTGGGCCTGTCTACGGTCCACAGGGTCACAAGTTCAATCCCTGTTGCCACCAAACCGACAAGTACATGAAATGTTGGTAGTGCGAAAACACTATTTTATATTAGGTTGTCAACAAACGGATTTCGTTTTTTGATGCTTCAACTTTGACAAGGAGTTTAGGACGATAAATCTCTTTCGATACTGAAATTTTAGATATCTTTTTTAAATTCGACGTCAGTTTTTCAAATTGTACGTAACGGATTTTTTAGAAAAAAATTGAGTGAATTTTCGCCGCCGTTCGAAATTCGCATGAAAGTTGCAGTATTTGCATTGTTTCTTTGTTTGAGTCCAGGCAAAAAAACGAAGCGATTGAGACGGTTTTAGATACTCTAAATGTGTGCAACAGTATTTCAACTAATAATAAATTTGCCAACTAGTAGTCGGAAAAATTCAGAACAGGAGATATAAGACAGCGAAAGAGCCCGACCTTTTTTCAATGTCTCGCTGTCGTTAACTATTTCAAAATTTAAATACAAAACAATGTCAAAAACGACCTTGTTGAAGTCATGGATCTCGAAAAATTTAGGCACGGTGGTAATTTATTTTATTGTAAAAAAATTTTTCTCATAGTCAAGGTTTCAAAGTAGTTCATATATTTTAGAACAGTCAAAAAAAAATTTTCTGGAACAAGTTATGACTGTTTAAAATCAACCATTGAAAAAAAATCCGTTTCTTGGCAACCGAATATTTCTTAGCCGTCAGACACGAAGACGGATTTCTTAGTAGAGCCAATCCACTTTTTATCACTGATATCGGGACAGAACTTTCTTAACGACTTGGGGCGGTAAAAAAGCGTAATAAAAAAACAATAATGTTTTTTTTTGGAGTTTTTTGATACTTCGAAAAAATTCTCAAATGTTATCCTTTGTTGAAAATGAAAATAATTTTTCTAAAAGGTAAAATAAATTTATTCGAGTTAGAAACTGAAATGCAATTCATGTGCTCAATAAATACGAAAAGATCAGAAAGATTGAGCAAACCATGATCACGTCGCGCAAAATGTGCGAATAGCGCGATCAAACAATTGCCGTCGGGTTCGATGGCATCGCTTCTCAAACAAAAATATCAAATGTTCCATTTTTCCAATTGATTGGATTGATAGGATGCGTTTCTTTGAATCATATCATGTTTCTTTGAAACAAACAGAAATGGATTCAGTTTTATTTAAGAATCGGTAAATCAAAGACTGGAAAATCAACAAATTGAGAATTGTGGTCTAAATATTCCGATTTACATGAAAAAGGGGACTTTTTGCCCGTAAAAGCCAATGTTTAGGAGATCAAAAAACAGTGATAGATTAATGGAAGACGCTGGACATCACAACTTCTCCCAAGAAGAGACGTTTGTCGCTGCCCGCCGAAAGTACTGAAAATCAAAAGATAATAAAGACGAAAATGACAAATACTCACTTATGGGTTCTTTTGGATGGAAATCGGTGGCATTGACCGAACCGTGGTGTCCGGGAAGTTTGTAGAGAATTTTGCGCGTGGAGACCTCCCAAATGTAGACGTAACGATCTGCGGAGCCTGCGCTAATATGCGTTCCGTCTGCGGACCACGAGCATTTCAGAAGATTCTGCAAACCAATTTCGAATAGAGTTTCAAAGAACTTTTAGGGTTCTATTACAACTCTTGAAAAATTATCCAAACATTTTCGGTTTCGCGCTTTTTTGAGAAAGACAACATGAAACCTTGTTTTTTGGACATTGTAAAGATGAATTTCAAAATTTTTAATAATCCTTTGCTTACTTTTTCGAAATTGTGTTGATGGCCGTAAAAAGCGTTGATTTGGCGATTTCCAACCACAAACGACCGTACGTCCCACTGACGGACTAAATTTCTTTTTACTTTCTTTCGCGAAAAATTGTCTCACGTGAACAGTCCATAGAGTTACTAAGAATGAAGTTCCCGTTGGGACTCAAAGAAAGCGACGTGATTGTGTCTTTATGGCCTGTCAAGGTGTGGGAGACAGTGTCCCGGCGAAGGTCCCAAACCTTAAAAAATTTTTCATTTCTTGAAGACTGAGAAAGTTTGGAATTACTTTTTGAGCTTTTCGAAACAAGCTGGCACTTCTTGAAAAAAAAACGCCGATGCAATTTTTGTCCAACTAACGAAATTTCAAAAAAAGAAAATGACCTTGATTTGATTGTCAATCCCTCCAACAATAACTTGGTCGCTGGCATCATTAAAAGTGACGGCCATTTGCTGGAATCTGTTTTCGTAGAGTTTGACGGGTTCTTTCTTCCGCATGTCATGAATCTGGAATAGAGTTTATTGCTAAAATGACTTGATCAGTTGCATTCCGATACTTTCTGAGATGAAATGAAAAAGAAATATTTTGTTAGTGCGCGAAATGTTTTCCGAGCTTCTGAAGGAAATTCTTTTGTTTTTTTTTTTACTGTTTGGAGTCTCAGTTTTTTGAGCGCTAACCCATCAAAAACTTCAACTGAGTTTTTCAAATCTTAACAAACTGATTTCTTTTTCTTCCAAACTTTGATGACCTCCTCAAAACGCTCACCCTGATTGTGCCGTCATCTCCAGTAGACGCGATCATCAGATTCCCTCGCCGAGATCCGTGCACAGCGTTTACGATATCGGTATGCGACTTCAGTTTTCTGGCACATTGCCCCGTTTCCATGTCCCAAACTCGAACTGTCTTGTCCGTGCTAGCGGAAATGAGCAAGCTGAAGTAGGATCTCACTTTGGAAAAAACATTTAGATTTCAGAATTATTGCTATGAACAATTTGACGATGGATTTGTAAAAGATTACCTGGAATCCGTGTTGAATTTGACATCCATGACGGCTCCTCTGTGACCTTTAAACACGGAAAAATTTTCGCAATCGCCGTAGACGTTCCAAAGAAAAATCTGAATACTTTAGTTAAAAGGTTATGAAGCAACAAAAAATGGAACATTCTAATAGATGTTTTCTCCAGCTCAAAAAATCACTTTTAAATTGTTATTATTTTACAAGGTTTCCGAGGAAAACTTTATCTTGGAAAAGCTTCACCTGCATATCGTATCCAGCACTTGCCATGCATGTTCCGTCATTGCTAAATTGAGCCGTGTAAATTTCTCCTTCATGGCCGTTCAACAACATGATTGGAGCCTGAAACATGTGTTTAAAAAAGAGAACTTGATAAATATCTACCTGAAGGTTAGAAATGCGTGGAATAGAATCGCCACGCATAGAAGAGGCCAAAGACATGTGTTGAGCTGAAAAACAAGGTTCAATAACATTTAAAAAAATTCAACAATAATTACCTTGAACCAGAGCCATGTTCAAATATTTAACAAGCTACCGGAAAAAAAAACTAGATCTGAAATTTGATTGAATTATAGCGACGAAACATTAGTATAATGAAAAAATGTTCAAGAAAATCCGGCTAGAGAGAAAACGAAAAAAAAAAGGAAAAATGGTTCCGATGTCTTTTCAAACTATCGCGTCTTCAGCAGAGAGACTACGAAGCTCCGCGGAAGCGTGCGATGGAGCGCGTTTTCTTTTTTTTCACAGTTTCGAAATAAGGATTTGTGAAACATTTCTCAAATGCAAATTCCAGAATGATTGATGACCGAAAATAAAAAAGCGAGGGTCATTTATCGATCGCTCTCGTGGATTAGTTATGAGTTTTTTTTTGTTCTCTCAAGTTACTTTTAAAAATGGAGCCACAAATAAAATAGAAAGACGCAAAACAAAAACAAGAAGCAAATCACAAAAAAAAAACTCAGAATAGGCGCAAAGAAGGATGACTTGACAAAAAGCTAAAGAAACGAATCAAAAATTACGAAACCTCCATGGGACAATTATTGAAAGCCAATTTTCTCCTACGCAGTTTTGCTCATTCAAAATATTAGGGTTGCTGATAGGAAATACGTTTTTTTTGAAAGCAGTTTTCATAGTCTTAAAAAAAAATTTCAAAGCTTATGTTTTGATAGAGGTTCACAGCTAAAGCCAAGTGTGAAACCTAGAAGCGCATTAGAATTTTATTTTAAAAGCCCTATTATTATCACACACTGGCTAAATCAATCTCAAGCACTGAAAAGGAAACAATGAGCGTGAGCCGTCGTAGAGTTGCGTTTCTTAAAAATATCATTTATAAAAATGGTTGAAAAACTTGTTTTTTTGAAAGAAAAATTTTGTAATAAATGTTTTGTGTACAAGCGAACGTTGCCTCTGAAGCGCTGACGCGAAAATCTCTTCGCGAAATTTCTGTCGCTGGCATTTGAATAAACGCATAAAAACAGTTGGCTTTTGAATTTTTGACATGGTAAACGATGTCTTTAAATTCAGCAAAAACTGTAGGTTAATATTCAGACTTTCACAAAAAACAGAAGCTAAACCAAGAACAGTTTTTATATCGTCGTTTCTTGGTCGTGGTAGAGTGTTCAAAAAACGTTTCGTCTCTGTTTTTCTTTGAACAAAACAGTAAAATAAAAACACGAGCACTGAGGGGAATGTTTTCATAAAAAACTTGCGTTCCCCATTGATGATCGTTCAAAAAAAAACTATATAACAATCATTTATTCAGTCAAAACAAATCAACAATTATTTATTTCGCCTTCTTGGCACGGATTTTACGAAGGTAGAAGTCAAGTTCTTTTCCTTCGAGGATGTATCCGTCGGCGTGGCCGACCTGTCCAGGGCTCGAGGAAAGACGGGCTGAAAACCACGATATAAGAACAAAGTTCAATATTTTTTCACAAGGAAATCTTGGATGAAAGGGAAGAATATTCACCGAGGATGCGGCCAGTGTGGAATTGTTCAATAAGCAGCGGGTCAACTTCAGCGGTCTTTTGTCTCTCGGTGTACTTTTCGGTGGTCTTGCGGGAGCTAAAAAGACTTCATAAATATCTAAAAAACTATTATTTATCTGAAGAACTGTTCAAATTAATGTCAAAATCAGGTAAGATCAAACTTTCAAAGCATTATCAATGTATTTATCTATTTTTTGACGGAAAAATAATTTTTATTTCATTTATTTCATGTTAATTTCTGCATTTTTTGCAACTTACCGCTTCTTGTTCAGAACGGCGCTGTCTTCGTCGGAAAGTTTGGCGTTCTTCTTGCGGGCGAGAGGCAGAGCGTAGTGCGATTCGTACCACTGACGGAAAGGAGCCGCATCGATCGTCACGATGGTTCCCTTGACGAGCGTCTTGGTTCTCACCAACTCGTTGTTCGTCGAGTTGTAGACGGTATCGACAATACGGGTCTTGCGAGTCGTCTCTGTAAATGAATCATCTTTTTGTATAAGCATTTTTTGAGCAGAATCATATGAAGTTCTGTGATGAAAATCAAAACCACAAGTTTCCAGGTTATGGTTACAGAAAGGTTTTTAGCTCAACAAAAAAAGGAAACTCCGTTTAAACGAAGTAGAACTAAATTTAAGTGTTTAAGCTGGCTTTATATAATTTTGAAAAACCGAGTCGTTTGAATTATTTTTGGGGAAGAACTTTGATGGCTCTTGATTTTTCAGTAAAACAGAATTTTTAGAGTTTGAATAGAAAAACCTCAAAGAAAGCTTTTGTTTAGAGCCAATTGCATTGAAAAAAATAATCCAATTATTTTTTTTACCTAAAAAAATTTTGGCGTTGTAATGAACTTGAGAGAATCTTTCTGGAGTTCCAAACTGGGAAACTAGAAAAAGAATTAACTAACGCTCAGAAGCCCAGGAAAAGTTGCCAGCGTCGAGGCGGAGAGCGCGGTATTTGAAGTTTCCACCGCGGACGCGAACAACGTGAACGCGCTTTGGTCCAATCTTGAAATGTTCAAAAATGTGTTTCATTTAGATTATTTTAAACGAATAATTAACAAATAACGAACCTTGGTGTTAGCAGCGGGGCGACCGAGCTCGAACTTCCTCTTCTTGTGTGGGACCGGGCGCGTAGCTCCAGTCTTGTACCGCTTATGCCACGAATCGCGTGAGATACCCATGCTGAAAATATTTTTTTATGAGAAAGATTGACGAAAAATACAAAAACAACAAAAAAAGATACGTGAATATGTTCAAAGTCAAGAGAAAAAGGAAACTACATTACATGCAAAACTAACCAAAATGATAATTTTTATAAAAAAAATTGGCGCCACCTATTGAAGAAAAAGATGTGGAAGCTCCATTTTAAACCTTTTTTTATGCATCTCTACAAACCTTCAGATTATGTAACAAACAATTAATGAATGAACAATTGGATTTTTTCTCAACTCTCTGTTGAGTTGAGAAACTTTTCAGAATTCTTGACAAGCCTTTGAAACCTATTCTCAAAATACCCCCAATAAAAAGTTTCAAATGATGATAATATTTAAATGAAAATAATTTCAATTCAAAAACCAGAATTGTAAAAACGTTAGGATTCTTGAACAGCAGCGCGGCGAAGGAAAAGGTTACGGTAGCTACTCACTTCGCCGTGCCAGGACCCATTTTTCGCCTTTGTCGCGAAATAATGCTCGTTCTCTTTTTTCTATTTTACGTTAATCAACCTAACTTATTTATTCACTGCCAATAAAAAAGTTTGATGTTATTCTATCGATTCCGAACCTTCAGGACTTCTATCGCAACAGTGAAGAGGTGTGACTCTGCCAAATGAACGCCGAGTCACGGCTCTTTGCTGTAATGATACGGTTCTATTTTCTCCCTTGCAATTAGAATTTGCAGATAGATCTTTTTTTATGATCGAACTCACTGATTCAATATAGAAAAATTGATAAGAATAATGAATCTTTGGCAAGAAAAATGAAGTACATTTTTTTGGGAAAAAAAGAAATGAAAAAAAGCTTTTTTTGCATTCCGTATTTCATCTGCGGTCAGAGAGAAATTTTTGACACCCGCGAAAACCATTTGCTGAAGCTTTAGACATTTTTTGTTAAAGAATTTTAACCGTAAAAGCTTGAGAATTCTGTTTTGGAAATATTCTTTACTGAAAAACCGCATTCAAACTAACAAGAGAAAAGTATGAGGTGAAAATTGCAAATCTAATCTATATTTCTGTGGTAGGTGTTCTTGAAGGCATGTGAATATAAAAAAACGGTCTGCTAAGCGCCATATGGTACTGCAAAAATATCCCATCGCAAAAAAATACGTAAAAAAAGCAGAAAAAAACTGGTTTTCATTGATTTTCCGATTCTGGAAACGATTGCTGTAATTTATTTATTATAAAAAAACAAGAAAAAAAGATTTTTCCGAAAAAAACCAATGATAAATAAGCATTGAGCTTTGCGCGTACAATTTGGGGGGCAAGCTCAGTACCCAGAGGTTTAGCAGCTGATTTTTTTTTCGAGTACCCACACCTACATAGACAAAGTTCAAACGATCTCAAAAAAGATCTTAGAAAGAAGAGCCCAAAGCTCTTTTCTGAGTTCTATAAAGGAAGTCAACAGTTTCTCGGAAACTTCTTTTTTCCGCCTTTTTTTACACCTCCTCGAAAAGTCCTTATAAAGAAAGGTCTAGAAAAAACGGCGCATTCGAGGCCTTTTTTCCGAAAGTTTTTCTTGAGACCTTTTGGACTTTGTCCGTGTACGATCCCCTACCACATAAGTTCAGACCAGATCTGTGATGTTCACTTCAGACACTTTTTCTCGTGAGAAGTTGCATAAATTTTAAAAAAACTATTCAGTCAAAAATTGGAGTAATTGCACTGATAAGCACTTTTTTGAGGTTCAACTTTTTTTACTCTGAAGTTCTGCCAAAAAAACTATAAAAAAATTATATATTCATCTCAGCGGCTGGCTTTAGTGTGACATATCCAGAAAAATTCAATTCCAGACTTCAGCGTTGTTTTCATTATAAAGCACGATGAAACAGATTCAATTAAATTATTCATTTGCCCAAACAATTTGCGCTAACATGAAAATGAAGTTGCTTTTCGAAAAACTGGACTGCGTGAAGATGAGAAAACGGTGATGTCCGGAAATCTGACGGAACGCTTCGTAGAGCTGAACCCAGGCAAAGAAGCTGATAACTTCAGCCACACTTTTACACACACTCTGAAAAATAATAATAACTTGATAAAGCATTTTTCAACACACCAGAGAGTGGAGTCGCGGCTCTTTGCTGTAAAAAGCGTTTCCCTGACACGGGAAACAAAAAAAACGTATCTGAAAAAAAAAACAATCTGAATTATTGATTAAAAGGGGAAAAAATTAACATTTTTCTTTTCGTTTGAAGATTTTCTTAAAAAAATGTTGAAATTGTGACCATTGGCCAGGCTTTCAAAAAGCAAAAGCAACTAAAGAAAAATTTCACTTGAATTTATACAAAAGGATCCAAGGAGCCGTCGCCCCAGCTCGATTTATTCATCTGAAATAAAGATGAAATTTGAACGCAGTAAAACATTAGAGCGGTATGAAATGAAAGCGCGGAAAAAAATTTCAAATTATAGATAATCAACAAAAAAAGCATGTGAGTCGACTAAACTTTTTTGAAGTTTATCATGATGTCCTAAAACATATCTAAAAAAACAAAAAGAAAAAAATGTTTTTTTAAAGAGTTGAACTAATTTTTTTGAGTAGACTAATATTTATGTGCCGGGCTGAAATACTATACAAAAAAAAAAGATAAACTAGGATAAACAAATGAAAAACTGGAAAAGAGCAATTGTGAGCTGAAGATCGCCATGATGACGCCAAGGACCGCGCCCTTTTTGCATATTTGGCGAGCAGAAATTGCAGCTGCAAACTTTCCCGGATCCCGAGACATTGGATTTCTAAACGCCTTATGAGAAATCCTGTTTTTCAGGCACAGAAATGAGGACTTTTATGCGTATGCAGCCTCTCAATTGAAGACTCGTTTCCTCTTGGCTTATGCTACTGTGTCTGAGCGAGCTTGATAATATCCGTTAATAATTATTTAATTACTAGAACAGCCATCTTTGAATTGCTTGCAGTTTCTTTTGATGCGTATTTTTTGCGGAGAAATCTCATCCATCATTCGCTGCAAGAAAATCAAGATAAATTGCAGAGAAGTATGATAATATCTTTACGGGAACTCATGACTTGGACTGGATTGACCATTTTTGAGTTGTGGTCGACTTTTGCCGCTGTTTTAGTTTCTTCTGTATTATTGGTATGTTCCTCTGTATCAATTCTGCTCAAATCTCCAAAAAATACAGGTTATAAAACTCCAACCGCTGTACGAACTGTCCTATTGGATCGTTTTTGCACCTTTGTTACTGGCCTCCATTTGCAATTTCTACTTCATCTTCATAGTTTTGATCCGATCAGTGATCGACTACAAAGATTACAAAGGACCGATACTAAGGTAAGCTTCCGACTATTTTCTTTTTATTTTCTTTTGTTTTTTTGCAGGTTTGCTTTCAACACTTTCCGACAAGTGATGGTGACTCTTTTCTTGATACTTCTCTGCTACAAAATGGAAGGAGATTTGAATCAAAACCAAGTTGCTGTGAAATCGAGTTATGGAGTTGTTTTTCTTCCAATTTGGATCTTAATGGCTGGCTTGGCCATACAAATTTGTAGATTATTTTGAGACCTGTTTCAATTGTCATTTATCTGTTCATTTTTTTCACTGCAATTCTAATTATCATCACAGCTATTAAAACGCATTTCTGAAGCTTTATGACAAAATCCCGGTATACACATCAAAAAAAGTCTATATATTTTTTTGTTCGACAGTTTATTTACTTTCCATCCTCAATCTATATATATATATATATATACATTGCTTAGCTTCAATTATTTTTTTCACCAGTTATTTGTTTTCGTCATATCATTATTTTACCTTTAACAGGAAAAACGAAGAAACGGGTGAAACGATTGCAATTTCAAAGATTATGTTGCCATATTAATTGTACATACTCTCTGTGATGTGTTCTGCAATCGTTTTGAGTTGGAGAAAAAAACACCAAAGAGCTATAAAACTTTATTTACAATGTTGCAAAGTTCAAAGAAACTACAAAGAACAGAAAATGCATGTAAAGCAAAAATTGTGAAAGGATAGGTAGCAAGAGAGTGCCGATCGAAAACTTTTTTTTTTTTGCGAGTATAAGATGATCGATGCCTGAAGGTCATATCGACTCTGGTTTTTTTGATTTTTGATGTTTAATAAATTTTGATTTTGTTGCGTTATCTTCAATCAACGTAAGTCTTTTTTTTCCATTTGAAAGCCAGAATTCAAGAAAAACTGTTCCTTCCAAAGTTAAATACAAAACTTCGTGATTTCTCAGAGTAAACTTTTTCGCGTTGCTTTGCCGAATATAACGAACCTATTTCCGTCTTTTTCTTTGGTAATTACACAATTCTGGTCTAGCTCATGGTGAATAATTGTTTTGTAAGAAGGCTCACAATTATTTCACAGGAACACTGTTTTAAAGGAAGATCGACAAGGATAATCGAAATATTGAGAAGGTAAGTGCGCTCTAACGTGCGCCATCGAAATCGGGATGAAAAAAAAAATTTACGCACACAATTTTTTTTCTCAATTTTTTTAAGAAAGCTGTTCTATTTTTAGTCGAAGAATTTGATTTAAAAGAGAAAGGATATGGCGATGCGTCACAGAAATTAAATTTTTTTCAAGAAGGCTGACAGCTATTTGAGTTTGGAGGCTTGAAGTATGACGATGTTTTTTTCATTTTTTTTTTGTTTTAAACTTTTTTGTGAAAGCATCACTTATCAAACTACTGAATGTTTTTAAGCCTCGGGTGTACTTTTGATAAAACTCTGCTGAAATGGTCTTCAGGACATTTTAAGTCCGAAAAAAAGTCTTACAATAGATCTGGATTTGAGTTAAGCCACTTCATAAACTTGAAAAAACGTTTTTTTGTCATAAATTGCGTATTTGGCAATTTTTAAAGCTCCATAATTCAAGAACATGGTATATTGCAAAAATTTTTTTGGTTTGGGATCTGAAGTAAATTTTAGAAAAAAAAACCATCAAAAACGCTTCTAGTAAGCTGGGAAAACGTGAAAAACTTAAAAAAAGACAAAAAACTGAAATTCGTCGCTTAAAGTTTTCTCCAAAATTCAGAAAACTTTTTCTTGAAGTTTGGATCGGTTAAAAACTTAAAGTTTATTAGTCATTGGAAACTTGTTTTTTTGGTGAAAGAAAATTTAGAAACAAAAAAAAAGAAACGTTTATTAAACATCGAGTTAAGCATTAATATCCATTCAATGGAACAATGAGAAAAAAAAGAGAGGAAGCAAACATAATTTAATAAATACACGACAGATCATTTGTGAAGGAAAAAAGGTTTTCTTTATTTAAGAGAAAGTAATAAAGACAATCAAAAAAAAAACAATCATTTAAAAAGTTTACAAAGGATCGTAGTCCTCAGTCGCAGTGGGTTCCGGAGGGCCTAGGAATTCCTCGAGCATTTTCTGAGAGTCCTTAGCCAGCGTCTTCTTTTTCTTAGTCTTCTTTTTTGCGACATCGTTCCCGTCAGTTTCAGTTTTTGCAGAACTTTTTAACTTTTTCTTTTTTGCAGGAGCCTCTTTGCTCTGAAAAATTCATGAATTTTATTTTCTTGTCGAAAAAACTCGCACCGTTGTATTAATCGGCTCTTTCACAACACTGGAAAATTCTACGGGAAAAAGGACGTCGACGGATGGTTTTGGTAAAGGAGAAGGCAAATTGATTCCAAACTCTTCGTCGCTTGAAGGGCTTTGAGTTCGATTTTGAACTTTCTGAAAAAAATTTTCACTTTTATCAGTAGACTGTGAGTTTTTTTGCTCATTCAATGAATAATTCAATTTCAAAAATAGTTTTTCTTGAAACAAACGATTTTTCCGTTTGAAGTAACATATCTAAATAAGACTAGACTTTTTGAAATGTATGTTACAATCAAAGTTTTTTTCAAAAAAAGAAAAAATTGGTAATGGAATTGCTCAAAGTTCAAAAAAATTGAAAAATATTCATCTTTTTGATTGAGATCTTTGAATAATATTCAAAACTGGTCCTTGATGATAAAAGCAACGCGACGAAAAATTCCAATTTAAAAAACGGTTGCCTGCATCGCAATCTCAAGAAATTTTTTAACCTCAAACTAATGAATCTTTCTTTCAAACACCATTTCGTGTGATTATCAAGTTTTATGCCGTGTTCAATTCGATTCCGCGAAATGCAAAATGATCTCTGACTCTCCAAAATTTAGTGATCTTTTCCTTTCTCTAACGGGTGTTTTGCATTTCGCGGAATCAAATTGAACACGGCATTAGTTTAAATTTTAAAAAAATTATCAAGTTTTAGTTTTCAAAAGTTTCTGTCTGATTTTCAAGCAAAAAAATTCTGGAAACATACATTTCATTTCCAAATATTGAATCAGAAACATAAGCTTACTTCGGTGGTGGAAGAAGGAGAATGGTCGTTGCTTCCAAGCCAAGCATCCAAATCGGCAGAAGTCATAGACAGCCCGAAGTTGTTCTGTGAAACTGGCATTTCAACCAATGACGGAGGATCCTGCATATGTTTTGCAAATTAGAACACGGCAAAGATTCACCTCTGCGGGGTCAGGTATTCGCACAGGTGAGTCGTCATCTATTTCATTGAGCTTGATTTTGTAAGCTGGAATCACACGAGTTTGGAAGCAGTTCGAAGTTTACTCGCCAATAGGAGTAGCACTGCTGTCCCGTTCTTCCTGCAAGCTTCGAAAAGGCTCTTTGAGCACAGGTCGAGGCTTTTGCTTGTCCTTTCGCTGCTCGCCGAGCCTTGCCATTTGCTTGCTCAGTTCGTTGTCCAATGAAAAGTCTTCTTCAAACGTAGCCACCATGTTGTTGTGCATTTCACTACAGACGTCATTTTAATCAAAATAGAAGTTTTGTCAAACTCGTCGCTGATTGCGGCTCTTTCTCGAGGGTAATTTGCTTTCTTCTAGAGCTTCGGTGGCGGTCTCAGGATCCAAGAAGCTTTCTATACTATCGTCGACATTCCCTTCGGCGTTCACAATTTCAAATGAGGTTCGCCTATCAGCAACTGGATGCGCAGCTGAAACAGAAAATGAAGATGATCTTTCAATAAACGGTAATAAACGAGAAACAAATCTTACCATAAGGGTTTGCCGCGCGAACTTCTTGTGGAGAAGTAGTTTTCGAAGTGGGAGCTCTTAAAAACTATTTCATTCTTTCCTTTGAATATTTCATTTTATCTGGATTGAACAAAAGGACACAGTTTTATAAAATATATTTGAAGTTCACCGAAAAAATTTTACGATTTTGTTTTTAGCCAACTCAGGAGCTGTAGTTTATTGTAAATTTGCTCCATTCAATGCTGCCTTGAAAAAAAAAACCCAATCACGTTCCAACTTTTTTTTCCCGTCAAATATCTTCAAAAGCGTTTTCAGATTAGAAAAGTTCAAAGAATTGCGCATGATCGAGTACTTTAAATTATTTCACATCCTAGCTGAAAAGTGAAGGACGCAAATTTTATGCGCATATCGAAAAGAATTTTTTATTTTGCATCACAGCTTTTCCGATTTTGATTTAATTCCACTCTGGATCATTTATATTAAAAAATTATGATTGCTTCCAAGAATTTGAGTGCTTTGTATAGAAGAGTTCCTTGGAGCAATCATGAGAACCTTGGCAAATACTGTCCAGGAATCGGCTGTCCACCTCCCATGACACGTCCAGAGGTCGGAACATGTACCGGTCTCGCCGCCGAACTATTTTTATCAGCGACCTCTCGTCGCCTTTGCGTGACCATTTCGATGAAACTGAAAAAGTAGCTATTATCATAAAACATGTCAGGTATTCTACTTGTCATAGTCGGCCTCAGGTGTCTCCTGATAACAGTCCAACTCGTGATAGCTGGAAAGAATTTCGTTCTTGTTCGTCTCTAATTGCCTTTTCAGCGTTTCTTTCTGTAAAAGTTGCTTTTTTATTGAACAAGTTTTTTTCATTGTGAACCTGAAGGCACAAAAATGGAATATTGAAAAAAAGATGAACGAATTTCATCCCAAAAGCGTATCTCATCGAAGATGGAGCCCACCTTGCTCTAGGTGAACCATCTGAACACGCGTGTCCACTGAAATTCTTTTTCTCTATAGCCTGTGTACCCCGACTTGGAATTTCACCGAACGACATTCCGCTGTGCCGCTGCGCGCCTTTGCGTACCTTGGTCGCACTTCTAATTTTTTTTTCTCTTATTAAGGTACTCTCCTTTCAAGTGCTCCCACAAAAATCACAAAAAAAAAGCGTGACCTAGATTCAAAAGACGCTTCGCGAACACTCGCAACGGAACAGCGGAATGTCGTTCGGTGAAATTTCAAGTCGTGGAACACGGACTATACTTTACTTTATTCACCGATAGCTTGAGACAGTGTCCACTTAGATTTATCTTACGAATCGCGAACAGAAATTCAAAATCGAGTTTTTTAAATGTTTTCTCGATCAGATTAAGAAGAGAAATCTTCATTTTTCTTGAAGCCATGAAGTGGAGAATAACCTTTGATAAAATTCATTCACAACTATCAACATTTAAATGCAAAGTAATACATTTTAAAAAAATCGGATAAATTCACAGGTGTGAAGTTTTTTTGAATCCTTTAAGAAAGAGTTGAAAAAAATAAAAATATAGAAAAAAATGAAACAGCGTCTCAACAAAGCATGAAGAAGCTCTCAAGCATTTATTTTACAATTTTTTTTCAAACTTCATACTCAATCACATGTAGATCAGAATAACCAGGATTGTTCGTTACTGGGTTAGAATCCGAAGGCAACAGAACGTTTTCGCCAAATTCATTTTCCTCGTTGGAAGTCTCATTGAACGCGTCAGTTGGTTTGTTTCCTCGACCAAGTTCTCCACAGCGCCCAATTGAATTCACGTCATTGACGGCGATATTCATCGGTTCCGAAGCCAATATTTTTGCTCGACAGAAAGGACATTTAGTGTTGTAAAAAGTCATGGAAAGCTTCTCCAAGCAGCTACAGCATACTGCGTGTCCACAAGGAACCATTCTTCTGTTTGCTGGACTGTTCATGCAGATGGCACATTCAGCAGTTTCAGCGACAAAGTGAGCACACTCATTTTTCTTTTTTTCGCACCGGATATCTTTTTCTTTTTCAAGGTGGCAAAAGCTACCAATAGATAAAAGAAAAAAGAACAAAAGAAAGCAAAAAAACAAGTTGACACCGAGGCCTAGGCTAATGTTAGATGAGATTTCATGCTTTCCGAAATTGATAAAAACAAAAAGGATGATTGCGTTATTGGCCGTGATCGCTAATAAGCCAATAGTTACACCGATGAAAAATCGGTGCACCTTTGGATAATTCATATTAATGAAGCCACAAGGATAAAAGTGATTCCCTTCGACCTGCAACAGAACTTTTTGAAAGTTTTATAAGGACACATTCATACCTTTACTGTACCAAAAAATATTTGATAAGCAGCCGCGATGAAGTTAAAAAACATCAACATTGATTGAGCTTTGACGAAAAAAATGACGATTTCCATTTCCTCAGAAATCATGCCGAGAGCGGTTTGAAAAAAATCTGAGCTGATTTTCATAAAGTCGCGCTAGAAAAATAAATACTCTTGACAATTTAAAACCTTTTTATTTTAAGAATAGATTTTTTTGAACAGTTTTTTTCAAAGGTTCAAGGAAGAAAAAAACTCTGGAAAAATTTGAAAATTTTCCCAAATTGCAGGTTCGGAAATGGAGCCAAAATTTCTCTTAAAAACTCTGAAAACATTTTAAAATTGGATGGATATCTCATCCTTAAAAAAATATAGATCTCATTTTTTTAGAAAAATTAAAAAAACTTCCGTTGATCAGACATTTTATCTCTCTTTTAAGCAACTCATAAAGTTAGCAAATAATCTGCCTTCAATTTTATCCAACCCTACGAATTACTGAAGTTTTAACTTTTTCAGCAGAAAATCCTCCTAGCTTTTCGAATGCAGCAAACTTTGACACAACTGAAGTCATAACAAGCGTTTTTTTCGGTGGATAATTATATTAAAGAATGTATTTCTTACTTGATACATTTGATAAGATACAGATGATGAAAAGACCCAATACAAAAAAGAGTCTTATTATTATAACATGCTGCGGCTGGTCAGGTTGTATTGAAAGAGTGTTCTTCCAAAGATCCTAAAAAAAAAGCCTGTGAAAAAAAAGTTTCTTAGAAAAACTTAAATTCACTGCTTGCATTTCCTCCGAGGGAAGTCGTGTTGACCAATAACGACGCATAAAAGTCGACATCTTGGACGAGTGCAGAACTCTTTCAAAAAGAAACGACAAACTCTGCGCGAAAAAAAGACTTTTTAAAAATTTAAAAAAATTTACAGGCAAAAGGCAAAATATAATGTACAAGAAGGTAAAGGAAAAATAGCAGCTAAACTCGCAATGAATACATAAAAGGCAATCAAGGCCGTCAAGAGTCTCTGAGCCAATGATAAAACTTTTGCCAGAACAGTAAACTGTTATTATCGAGGACAAGGTGCATTCAGTAAAGTGCTTTCAAAAAAGAATGATAGGGCTCCTTGCAACTGCGTCAACGACGGCTGTATCATTGTGTCGACGTGGCTACGCTATCGCCAGACAAAGAAGCAAAGTATAAATAACAAATGATAAATGCAATAAAAAAAACAAATAAAATAAAAATGAAAGCTAAATGTTAATAAAAATTCAAATAAATACATTACGCATCATGCAATTTCTGCTTTGCGAGGTTGAGTAAAATCTTTGAGGAAGCATATGGAAGCCTGGTTTCCTTTTGAACATATCGACCTTTTTTCTTCGAAGCTCTGACAAAAGCCTTGAAAAATGATTCAAATAATGACGGCAGTTTTGATGGATCTATACTTTGATTAAAACTACCTCCCGGAAAAAGAGTTGAATGAACAAGTAACCTTTTTTTCAAACCCCTTGATATTGTGAAAATCTTCGTTCAAAAAAACGTCTGAAGTCAGCAACTAAAAATATGATTTCATGTCATTTATTTCAATTTTTTTATTAGATTTTTTTGTGCTTTTGTCGTTAACCAAGTTTTTTTCAACTTACACAAGTTTTTTTAAAGTGAGAAAAACTTGAATTCCTAGAAAAATTCAATAAGATAAACGGTTTGTTCCCTGTTTTTCTATCATGAACATAAGAGAGTTAAAACGTCCATTTCGAAAAATCTTTGAAGTATTGATGAATTCATAAAAAAAGAAAAGAAAATTTTGTAGTCTGTATATCTGATTTCCCTTACCTATTGAACAGATCGACAAAAGTTGAACATTGCAGATCTGTGATTTGCCTGTGGTGACCCATATCTCGACGATTAGCAAGAATCAGTACCTAGAAAAATTTTTTTTTTAGATTATTCCTATAATTCACAATTACCGGTATATGGCTTGGAACAAGAACAATCTCTTTTCTGAACATATTCCCACGTCCAGGCCTTTGTTATGTCAAAAAAACAAAAAAATAACGCCGTGGGTTCCTTTGTAAACGTCGACGAATCGCGCATCACACGCCGTTTCTTCAAACTTCTGAATTCTGACATTTTTAAAAAGGGTTAAAATAGAAATTTCTAAAGTAGAATTAAAATTTTTTGTTTGAATTTACGCAAACAACATCAAAGAGGATTTGTTGAAAGGCTATACATTTCTTATGATAGAAAAGTTGTATGTTACTCACGTCAGTTGCGTTTTTTTGATCGCCGCTGGTGTTGGCCAGTTTCAATTTGTCATCGCGCACTCTTTTTCTTCGTTGAAAGGTCCACAATGTCCCAAACGTCGACTTTGACAACATCATCAGTGGCTCTGTAGTTCCAGTGGATGTTGGCAACCTGGAAGAAACATTTTTTCATTTAGAAAAAGCTTAACTTTTCATGAATCTTTTCATTTTTTGTACAGTTCCTCAACAACAGCTCGCTTAACATTGAAATGATCTCAATCAAAACGAAATAAAAACGCTTTTTTCTCAGGGCCTTTTTGAAATATTTGCCAATGCATTATGCAACCTTTTCTCATTTTTTTAAATGTGTCCTTGAAAACTTAACATTTTATAGCTAAACACAAATCCGTCAATTACAGTTTACAAATGCTGAGAAGAGAAGCTTCAAAAAAAAATTCCAATAAAAATTTTTACTGCTGTTGCGTGTATCGAAAAATCACGAAATAAAACCGTTTTCAATACTTTTTTTTTGCAGAAACAGAAATTTCACCCGAGACTTTCGATCACAGTTTTCCCGAAAGAAAGTGAATGAAAACCTGAATTTCTTCTGTCGAGGTGTATTCTTCCTGGAAGGGAAGTCCCTGGAGACGTCGAAATAAACAAGTTTTTCCCACGTTACGGTCACCACGAATCACTATTTTCACTGAAATTCATCACTTTCATCGATTTTGAAGAGTTAAATTAAATTTTTTAGTTTGAATGAAAAGAGTGATATTATATTGAAGCTTACAATTGTACTGAACTCCTCTAGCGTATTTCTTCTGCAATTCGAGGTCGACCCGTTGGACTCCTGCGGGCATTTGAACGCCCGGAAGACCATCTTTATCTCCCCCAAATTTTCGGCGTATAGCCGATATCATCTGTTAACCTGAAAAAAATTTCTCTTTTTTTAAAAATCAAAATATTCAAATGAAAATCCTTGTTATAATTTTTGAAAAAAACAGGGAAACCGCTCTAAAGTACTCATTTAAACAATCCAATCCGATTTCAATGAAACTTTTTAAAAATGTTATCAGTATATAAAGAAAATTATGAAAGAGTCTATGAAAGTCGGTCATATTTATTCAAAGAGAAACATAATTTTTAGTCCATTTTTGGGCTTCGTCTCGTCTTCTTTTAGCGATTTTTTGGTTGGCTTCATCGCGGTCATTCGAACTGCTCAGAAATCTATTTATAATTCCGCAATTAATTTTTGAAGCAAAATTCAAAAAAACCTTCCTTTTATAATGATTGCTTGATTTTTTCAAGAAAAACCCTTTCGGAAAAAAATAAGTTGCGTGTTTCAAAGTGTGTAGCAAGTTTCAATTCAAATAGGAACCGTTTTTGCTGGTCGATTATGAATTGATGGAGCTTTCTACAAGTATACTCCAGGTTCCGGATGTCAGAGGTTTTTCACCATTTTTTTTCTAGTTCAGTAGTTTTTTGATGTTTTTGGTTATCAATCCATTGGAGTGAGTTTTTGACGTTTTCATAGTGACACAACTTACGTAGACTACAATAGCGATCTGGTTTTTTTGAGGAATGGTAGAGCGAAGTATATATATAAAGTACAAAGTTTCATTAAACTCTCAATGTTCCACCAGCTAAAAATGCTTTTTGTAGGATTCTTCATAATTCCTCGTTGACTATGATTGTAGGTATTAACGGATTTTTAACATTCGGACGAAATTGTGATATTTTTATAAATCTCAAAAGATTACAAATGATTTAAAAATGAACTTTATCAAAAGAAAGTGTCGCTCTTTGTTCCGCGGAATCGAACGAATTTTGTTTTTCCACGTCGTTATCTTTTTCCTACCGTATTGACCTCAGTCTTATCGTAGTCACATGCTCTTTAGCCACTACTCGGCAGAAAATGATAGCCATAAAAATAATTGGTAAGCTGAGGAAATTGGCCCAGCACAAAAAGAAAAATTCTTAGAAAAAACCAATTATTATTTATGATTATTGTTGAAAAAGCCATTCCCATTTCAATTTTACACACACGCAAACAACCATGTTTGTTTCTGCTCGTTGCTGTATTTTTCCAATATCAGGGCAAAAAAATAATTCAACTGAGTGGTTTCGTAAAATAATTGAAAGGGTGAGACATAAAAATATTTTCTGAGAGCGAAAAAATCAAAAATTTTGTTCACGGGTAACAAACAAAACGTGGGTGTTGAGAACGAAAACCATTCAGAAAATTTGGAATCGAATTATGAATTTCGTATAAATAGAAACGGAGGATTGTCCCGAACGACAACGACGACAACCTTCTGAGCTTCTTCGCTCCATGGCACTTTCTACGATTTGGCTTCGCTTCTGAAACTCATATTTTGACCATTTTTTTAAAGAATTTGTGTTCCTTTTTTTAAGTTACTCTTTTGCGTTCAAAAAAATTTTTTTTGCGAGTCCTAACATTAAAGGTAAATTTTTTTCTGATTTGAAAAAAATTGTTGCAAACCGATATCCGAAATTTTTAAGTTCTGATAAAATTGAAGCGAAAAATTTTTATTTTCGTTTTCAATTTTTTTCTGAGAAAAATGATATAAAAAAAGTGTCTTTTTCAATATAAAAACTTATGACTAGGGAAACAAAAAGACGCCAGCAATTATCTATCAGAATCGTTGAAATTTCTCATGAATATTACTCGAAATCTTTTTTTCAGTAGTTTTTTTAATAAAAAAATCAAAAGATGTTTTGAGAATTTTTATTCCAATTTGTCTGTTTTTTAATCAACAATGCGCATGCAAAAAAAATTCAATAATTCTCAGTTCCTTGATATTCAAAGTTTGAAGAATTTTCAAATT
This sequence comes from Caenorhabditis auriculariae, assembly GCA_904845305.1. Lineage (NCBI taxonomy): Eukaryota > Metazoa > Nematoda > Chromadorea > Rhabditida > Rhabditidae > Caenorhabditis > Caenorhabditis auriculariae. The sequence continues at coordinate 1,624,151 of CAJGYM010000002.1, read as the reverse complement.
CGACCGGAGGATTTGTTGCAAGAAACTAAGAAACCCTCATTGTTGCGATTAGGAGTGTTGCAGCTCTTCTGTCTAAACTTTTTGACACATTCGTGAGCCCACGCCATGGTTTACAAATAGTGTACAAAAGAAGAGAGCGCATGGTAGATCAATTTGGTCAAAACAGGGGTGCGCGGCAGATCTGGATTATCGATTGGCGTGCTCTAAATAAGGATGCCACACCTTTTTCTTCTCCAATCGCATGAGTTGTGGTACAACTCCAACTCCAGACTTTCTTTTTCTGACTTTTTGTGCCAGACAATCCCAAGGATTCAAGAGTTCACGTGCGTCACTCGGCACCCTTTCTGAACACTTGAACTCTCTGCATCAGCCATTTTTCCCATCGCGTGTTCTTCTTCCATTTCCAATTTTGCGCCTCTTTTGACTGCTCCGTATATAAGGCAAACGCCGCCGGAAATCTCATTTTTTTCTTTTGCGGCCTTTGCTTCTTCGACACCGATAATGGTTAACGAAGCTGGTGAGCTCGAAACTTTTCCCCGCGTCAACTCTTTTCCCGGGGGCGCAAGAGTAAGTCCTCATTCGAAAGACTGAAACACTATAGCTGTTATTTACAGGTCAGTTTGCGGATGTACAATGGAACGGAAGAAACAATCGAGGTGTTCTGGATGAATTTCAGGGTAATTACTCAACCCCAATAGTTATTTCACAATTGAGCTTAATTTTCAGGGTTTCCCAATTTTCTACGCTCGCCTGTTTTCTCACGACCATCTCACTGTCACAACCTACGAACGTCATCCTTGGATTTTCCGTCGCAAAAAAGACGGATTGGCGTTGACGGTGAACAAGGAGAAGGTCAGTCAGACACATTATACACTTCCGCTATTGGAAGCTTGAAAAAAAAAACTCTGAAAATACTTTTCTTACAAGTCTTGTAGTTGACCTCAATGAATATTTTCTCGAATCAGAAATAAATCATTCTTCATCAGAATTGTTTAGATCTACATGCCGGTTCCGGCGCCACCTCTTGAGAATCCTGACCCGTCGACGGTTAATTACACAAACATCGAGATAAGTCTTCCAGGCAAGCAAGTTCAAATTGAAAAGTTTTTGAAGTTGAAAGTTCAGTTCTCTCTCTTCTCGAACTCAGCTCGCGGAAACTGATGGCTACTGTTCCAAGAGTGGTTATCAGCCAGCTTGTCCCAAAAACAATTGTCGTGAGTGTTTGAATGAAGTACTGAAACATAACTTCGTTTTCTCCAGGAATATCTGGACGATCTCTACCTGGAAGAAGCGCGCTACACCATGCTGAGTGCTCTGCTCATCAATCGTCATACGCGCAATGTTGAAGACCATGAGCGTAATTAAGTGTACATTGTTCCTTGCCCTTGTTTCTTATATCCCACTCTTCCTGTTTCATTTGGACTTTTGATGAGAAATGCATCTGATTCTTGAACTCAAACTTTTGTAGAAAAATTTTCAATTTTGCTGTTTCCAAAACAGCCAATTTATTGAACGAAAAACCAAATTGTTTTAATCTGGGTTCATAATCTTCTTTGTAGTACTGTTGAGCACTTTCCCTTTTCTTTCACTTTTTTTCAAACATCCATTCTATTGCTTTGCTTTCACCTTGTTACGCGTCGCACACTTTCTAGCCATAATTCTTGTTTAATAATAAACTTTCGGGCCAATGATAACAAAACTTCTTATTGTGAAAGACAACAAAACAGTCAAAAAATCACTCTTTTGTGATGCTGAGACAAAACAGAAATGCAAGAAATCACTTTTTTTTTAAACTTCTCAACTAAGAAAAAATATTTCTCTGTCATGACTTTTTTATTTGCTGTTGAAAAAGTTGAATAGGCAGAACACAGGAATTCGCCACAAATGTGCAGAGATGTATTGTGAAGTTTCTTTTCTTTGTAACATTTGAATGGTTTGTGCTTGAATAAAATTGAATATATTTCAAAACGCACTGATCGAATAAATGAAAAAAAAACTTTATTGTGCGAAAAAAAAACAGAATTATTTATGTATGTTTTCACATTGAACCTGTGCAAGAGATCACATCTATCACATGATGGAGTTTTCTGGGAAGACCAAATAATGCTGGGATAAAAAAAAAGTTTTTCTGGGAGCAAATAAAAGTAGGGTGGAAATAGGGTAAAAGTAGAATATTGAGTAGATAAACAGCGAAACGTCATTTTGTGATTTCTTTCTTGACTAGGAAAATTTGTTTAATTGCAGGATTTTGTTGTTGACTTAAATTCAAATAAAAAAAGCAGTATTTAAAAGGTTTTCGCAAAAAATTGTTGAAATGTACTATGAATGAAAAAAAATTTTGTTTTACATTTTTAGTTTGTCGATTTATGACGTCAAATTCTTACTGAAAGTGTGCAATTTTCTCAACCTCAAAACTGAAATTTAAGAAAAAAGCGAAATTTTCTCTGTGTTGAAACACCGTTTTTTTTCTCAGCTAAGCAAGTTCACAAGCATGCAAATTCGTGTGGAAATAAACACTCAAAATGACGTCTCGAAATAGATTTCAATACCAACAAAAATGGAAATCCATGCTACACTTTACATTTTTCACAAAATCAACAAAATGTGCTCTGAAAAGTGAAGAGCAATTTTTTAACGGAAAATGGCGGAAAGAATCGCCGAGACGCAGGTTGCGAAAAGTGCGATCGCGATGTAGTTGCCGCCTCTGCGTTGCTTTTCTTCCTCGATTTCTTGGCGCAAATAATTGATTGTGCCTTCCAATTTTTTGACTTTCTCGCGCAGACGTTCATTCTGAAATCGAAACTCCCTAGAAAAAGAAAGAAAAGCTCACATGTATTTTAGCGGTGGTTTCGGCAATTTTGTCCGTGATTTCTGGCGTGGCTGACAAAGCTCCAAGACTGTCGAGAATATCGCGCACGACATAATTCTTCACAGCGGTCTTCAAACAGCATGCTTCTCTGCACAGAGGACATGCGAGATTCTGAAAAAAAGAAAAAGTTAGTGTGATAGGCGAAAACGAAACTGTGAACATTTTTTCCGGAACAGATTTTGATACACGGGCTGAAAAAAAAATGATTTTTGACAGACTGCTCAAAATATAGCGATCGTTTTGAAATATGATCCACACATCAAAAAAATTGAAGCCCTAAAGTAAAAATTCTGACCTTCTCTCTGGCTCTGATGCCGTTATTTTCACGGCGAACGATGGCTTCGAGACAGCTTTGGCAGAACGTGTGTCCGCAGTATAAGTTCAACGGAACGTCGAGGTAGACGGCGTAACAAATCGGACAACGAAGTGCCAAAGAATCGATGATGACGTTTTCTGCATCTTCCAGCTGTTCGAATTGCTGAAAAAAATAAAGTTCAGAGCTGTTTTTCAAAATAGTCGTTTTAAGTTTGTGAATGACATAAATTTTTTTCACACAAAAAGTAAACTTTCAATTGAGAGCTTTTGATAATTTTTTTTTCTACAAAATAATAAAGATGAACATAAAAAAAAAGAATTCGAATCTATGCAAACAGTAAAAACTGAAAACAAGAACCATCAAAATAGAGTCGAATGATAAAGACCAACCTTCACTTGTTTGCTTCTCGGGTTCGATATTTTATTGAATAAACCTTTCAACAGTGCTGCCATACTTTAAAAGTTTCAGTCGTCAAAAACAACAAGGACATCGATGAGGAAAATTTTCCATGGAGCGCATTTTTTCTCAATCTTTCCTTTTTTCGGGTTAAGAAAGCAAACTTTTTGATCAATTTTATTAAGTCGGATATACTTGAAACCGGCTTGATTTATAAACATTGACATAGCACAGATCTCTGTGAACTTGAATAATTTTTGATTTTTTTCATCAAATTCGTGACGATAAATTATCAGAACGAGTCCTAAAAAAGGGAGGATGAAGGAGGAAAAAAAAAACTTTTCACGACTATTTTCATATTTTTCAGAACAAATATATTTAATCAAAATTTTAGATTGAAGGAAACTTGTTAGGTTTTCACACTAATCTGTGGATAAAATATCATTATAAGATCAACATTTTGAGTAAATTTCATTGTTATTCTGAGTTTCCAGTGACTTCTCTGGCGCGGAAGAGAGAAGATAACAGTCATCTGTAGCTTTTCTTGAAGAACCTTGAAGGTACACAAACGCTTCGCAGAATAACTGAAAAGTGTGATTACTTGAAAGTGGAATTATTATTTAATTTTCAAAAGATTTTACTTTTTTTTATCAAATTTTCATATTATCAATGCAAAACATGGCTCCATGAAGGTATGAAAGTTTCTTTAATTTTATTTTTCATAATTTTCTTTCGAAAATCCAGATCAACGCTCAATTTTCACAGCAAAGGAAAAAAGAGAACCTTACCTGCCGCTTAGAACCAAACTTGCAAATTGAAGCACAGCTCCTTGGGGATCCCGCGTGGAAAGTAAAAATTGTTAGGTTCTGCACGGTAGATAAGTCGATATAACCGATAAGCTTAAAACCGAGATCACATCCTGAAAGAAAGCTGATAATCATAAAATTCGAAAAATGGTTGTTCAAACTGAGTTACTTCGAAAAAACTGGAAATATCTAGTAAAGCTACACAATTTCACAAGATGTCCCTTACCGAGAATTTTCCCAGAAACAGAAGATTGTTGTGGAAGAACGCCCATGTCCTCTTCAGGTGAAAATCTTTTCTTAAATGTTTTGAAACTAATTCCTTCACTCAAAGCACTATTTTTCAAGATTTTCCAAGAAAAACATCGAAAATTTTTTCATGAACAAGTCCAAAACTGATAAAATTTATTGAACAGTAATTTTGCGGCTTCAACGCACCATTCGAGAAGAACGGGGGCCTGAAAATAAATGATTTTCCATGATTTTATTGAGCTATTTTACTTTTCGCCGTGCATCTGCACTTGAAGGTTTTTCACATCGGCATTCCGTTTGATTTTCCCATTTTTGTGAGCCGGTTTGTTCCAGAGTGTATTTCCTGCGAGTTCAGTTTCCACGTTTTTCACACCGTTATTCTGGAAAAATTCCTGCTTTCTTCCAACTTTCAATGTACGAAAATTTAGGGCGTCATGAATGAACTTTTAAGCTGCTGCCAAACAATCTCGGATAAATTTAGAGCTGTGATGCATATGTACGTAGTCCTTGTACTCTTATGGAACGCTTTTCTCTATGAAAAGAAGCGGCGAGAGAATTTTCATCAAATTGGAACTCCATGAAGAAATCCATTGAAATAAGAAGAATGGAGGGAAATTGCAAGGGAAAAACCCATAAATATTCTGATCTAAATTAGAAAGCCTTAGATCTGGGAAGATTATACTGAAATTAGCTTCTTTTTTGAATTTACCTCGCTGATTTCAGATTTTCCCTCGAATTCAACGTTTACGGAGCCGTCATTGTTTTCAATTAGTTTTACGACGGTGGAATTGTTGCGACTAATTGTCAACGTGTTGTTTCCTGTTATGTTGGCTGACGTCACCACGTTGTTGAAACCTTCGTCGAACTTTTCAGTCAAGTTTTGAAAGTTTTCTTCTGAATCCGGAAATAAAATGAAGCAAGATTATCAGAGTAAAAAAATCCTTTTAAAAAAGGCTTCTTCTCGTCTGAAATCAGGAAAACGTTTACCAGGCAAGTTTTCCGGCGTTTCAAAAGAGCAACTCCTGTCGGAAGTCGAGAAAAACCTGGCAATCTTCTGCTCGGTTACCTGAAAAATTATTACAAGAATCATTTTCTATAAATAAAATTTATCAACTGTTAATAATCCTTTGGCAAAGTTTTTTTGGTTCGAAAAACTTTTTTTAGGTTCAAAAATAACATTGAAATCGGCTTTTCAACTTGAAACTCCCTCGAGAACATTTCGAAGCTACTCTAAAAGAGTTTTTCAAAAAGACCATTACTCACCTTCGATCAATTGCAGAGTTATTTCACAATCCTCTGTCAGATTCAGACAGCCGTTTTTTATTATCGTTGCGTCACCTAAATACGGTAATTAGCCGAAAGGAAAACTCCATTTTTCCTTCTGAAATTCGATTAGGGTAAACAAAGTAATTATTGTGATATATTTTCAGACCCACCAAATACTGAAGAAACGGTGATGAAAAATAAAAGAAGCAGTGGAAAAATGGTCATTTTTTCAAAAACTGCGTGTAGAGGAGTACGTGGAGTTTTGGCTGATGGAACGGTAATCCGACTGTTGTTCGAAAAAGGCAGGTTTTATCCGTTTCAATGACACGTCTTTTTTGAACTCTCAAATCGGTGTAGTTGATGAATCAACAAAGTTCCCTGACACGTGAGGTTCATTTAGTCAAAACTTCGAAAGTATCTGTAGAATTGCACTTTTTCATACTGAGGTTTTTACTGCACGTGTGCAGAAAGTAAGTTTTTTGACATATCCCAAATATTGGGTAAAGTGTTGAGTTTGAAGAAATTTGAAAGCTCCCAAGGAAAAAAAAATGAAGCAAAAACTATTTGAATTTAATTTTTAGTGAACGAGATGTGTAATATCTGCTAACTTGGATGTGACACTCAAAGGAATACATCTGAAAACTTTTAAAAGTTTTAGTGTGATGAGATGTTTAGGAAGAAAAAAAGCTTTTTGGTGATTATTCCGCCATTGTCTGGTTGCATATGGCAAAAATATAATGTTTACGCAGAAATCCTTCGGTTCCGATTCAAGCTTTTTAAAACATCGTTTGAGCTATAAATGTGTCCGGGTACCTGTGAGGTTGACCATATCCCGTGAATTTTTTATTCTTCTGCCCATCCTTCATTCATCAAATCAATCAATCAAATCATCAATTTTGTTGTTTAATCGGCTGGGAGGTGAAAAAGAGCTTTCGGAGCTATTACGAACAACCTGAGCGTGTTTCTAATGTTCTGATCGATGGATCCCGTTCTTCTCTTACTTATCTCAATACTTCCGGTGTCCTTCAAGGAACTGTATCTGGTCCTTTGCTTTTTCTAATTTTCATCAATGATATTGTTAACTACATTGACCATGAAACCTCAATCTCTCTGTTCGCTGATGATATAAAAATTTACAGTTCTAACCCTGAATCTCTCCAACGTAGTATTAATTCCATATTTGAATGGTCTTCCATTTGGGGCTTGCCTCTTGCTGCGCACAAAACTTTTGCTATCAACCTTGGTCCCCTCAATCCCAAAACAACTTATTTAATCAATGGTCTGTCTATTCCCAGAAAAACCATTATCCGCGATCTAGGTGTTCTTATCGATGATAAACTAACTCTCGCTCCTCACATTAACAATATCGTTTCTTTAGCAACTCTTCGTTCCAATCAGATACTCAACTGTTTTCGTTCCAAATCACCTGATCTATTGTTCAAAATTTTTAACACCTATGTAAGGCCTATTCTAGAATACTGCTCCGAAGTTTTTTTAACCCTCCCTTAATTCTGATCTCTGCTACAAACTGGAATCTCCTCTCAGAATTTTTTTCTCGTAAAAATTTTTTTATTAGGTCCAACTTATCCTTTGAATCTTACTCTGATCGCCTTGAACAATTTGATATCTCTCCACTTTACCTCAGACGAGCTATATCTGACATTCTGACCCTTCATAAAAATTGTCTTCGGTATCGATCATTTTCCCCAGTTCGAACTTTTTTTGCCCTCAGGTCCAATTTAAGGCGAAATCCACTTCGACTGCGTTCTCAAGGTCAGTTTTCTAATGATTTTTTTCTTTAAAAACAATTCCTACTTGGAACAAACTCACTTCCAAATTTCAATTCAGCCACCACCCCAAGTCTTTAAAAAAATTTACTGGTCAATCTACCATTGCACGAGATCTTCTTGTCTATTCCTCCACGACTCAAATGATGTTTAACTGTATAATGTATTCTCTCAAATTCTAGATCCAAGTGAACTCGTTAGGGTTCACGCTGATCTGTCAATAAATTATTATTATTAACAACCGCCTTCAGCGAACTAGAAGTTCAAACGAGTAGTTGATCAAGTTGGAAGAATGTCTTACGGCCTTTCGCCTTGTTCTTCTGCGCTTTTTTCATCTAGTTGCGCCTTGTCGAGACCAGAATGCAGCGGATCTTGTGCTGGAGCCCGGAGACCATGCCTTAGATGGAAGACTAAAAATGAGAGCGATATACACTCTAATTTTATAAGAGGGCAGTGAAAAACTATTATTATGGGTGGAAGTGTGAAAATCGTACATAAAAATACTTTTTCTTGTAAAGTGAAATTAAACCATGATTAGCTCTGTTTGAAATGCGTCCCCCATAATTAATTCTCATTCTGTAGTATGGTTTATCATTATTACTTCCGCCGGGTACCTACTGAATGCGTGGGTTACTATTTTAACAGCCGCTAAACTTAATTTTCACATTGATTCTTTCCTGCAACTTTTCCATAAATATAAAATTCGTTGACAAAAAAAAGAGAATGATTAGGCACCCCGCATTTGTCACTTATTTGGTAGCTGACTCAATTAGATTACGTTTCGTTGGAATTGAAACAAAGTATTGCGTAGAAGAGAAGTTCAGAGAAGAAAACAATTATTCCTGCTACGTAGGAGCGTTCGAATAAATTTTTGAACAGATTGAGGAACGCAGTTTTTTGGGTATAGTAAAAGCACTCTGACTTCGAAATTCAGAATAACAAAAAAATACATGAATATTTCTCGAAGAAAGTATTTTTTTCAGTGGTTTTGAAAATTCACTCTATTTCAGTATGATTTCTACAAATCCATCACGGCTCTGTATTAAGCGGGAGCTTTATAAGTTTTCCAATATCTGTCACACAAGTTTTTGAAAAAGTTGCTATTCGGTTTCAGATATTTTCAATGTATCAGTGGATAAATTTTTAACTAGGAGTAGTATTTTTTTAAAAATATTTTCAATCGTTCTCTCAGCTCTATAAAAAAATATTACTTCAAAAATCAATAAAATATTCCCTTCACATTAGTCATATTCGTGTTCTTAGAAACTTCCATATTTCCTTAACTTCATCAGCTTACCAATTGGTAACAAAGTTAGGTGTTATGTCTACCTTTTTCTAGGGCGGGCTCAAATTAGCTAAGCCAGAAAAGGGCGGGGCCAAAGACAGCGAAGCCCAGGAGAAGCCAAGTAAAAAGCCCGTTAGTTCTTGCTTGTTTCACTTCTCTCACAGCTTGGTGCGACTATGCGTTTCCTCATCGGTAGGTTCTTTTCATGAAATCCTGCAAGTGTTTTTCATGACTCATATACAAATGTAGTGTATGGTTTTTCTTTTTTTTCGCGATTCAGGAGAGCGCAAAACTCAAGGAAAAGTTGGACATCCAAGAAAAAACAATAACTTTCGAAAACCTTGTCAACTTTTTTTTTCCAGTGCTGCTCGTGTGCATTTTGGCCGTTGCCCTTGCATCGCCGATCCATGGAATCTGGACGCACCTCCCTGGGAACCCGGTAATAAAGCGAATGAATATTTTACATTCAAAAAAGCTTGATAAATCCCAGAAGCTAAAAGCGAATTACACTCTTGATCCTTTTTAATTTGAACTTATGGAGTTTTCCGATGGAGGAGCATTCAGAGCAATGGCTTCTAGTTCATGATAAAAATTTCAAGACGCTAAAAATCGAGAAAATTTGGTTTAAAATACACTATATCTTCTTGATGTCAGAATAAAATTATATCTCAAACTTTTAGCAAGATAACAGAGATGTTTCAGAGCTTCTGATCAAACTGTGAAATTTTGCGAGCAATATTCAGAAGCGAGACGAAAAGTCATAGAATCCGTGCCTGGCACAGGCACATTTCTTGCAGATTCCTCTCTTTTGTTAATTTCTGCAAAACTTGTGAATAATTTCGCGCAGATGCCATTAGGAAATTTTCCTCATATTTTCCATTCGCCGCGAGTTGAAACGTCATGGTGGCCTGAACTTTCCCAATGAAAACGCATTGAAAAGTTAGGCTGTAACAACTGAGTGAAAATTTGGAAATCCAACTGCAGAAATCTGTTTCTCACACCGTTTTTAGAGAAAAAATCGTAATTATTTTTCTATTCGGAAAGTAACTAAAAATTCGATGCAAAACTTGTAATGTAAAAAAGGGGAATTTTTGAATTTCAAACTAAAAAAAAAGTAATTGGTATTTTATATCACTCAAACTCCTGTGTTTCAGGAAAAGCGATACTACAGTTTATACAACAATTTGCCGCAAGTTGAGGAAGACCGGGACAAGAGGAACACACTCTTCTACTGGACGCCACTCGAAGACTAAACTGTTCGAAATATCTGCAAATAAAATCATACCCTTGAACCTTTGTTTTTTGCAATTATGATATGAGTCGACGAGTTAAGAAATCAATTTGCGTCCAGAACCATCGATAGTTTGTGTCGTTATCAGTGGATCGTGTGCTCGACTCTTCACGTTCTTTTTGCCGTTTCTGAAGTTCTCCCTTTACCGATTTTTTCCGGATAAATGGATGTTCCTGAAATTTGTCGGATTTGCTCTGCTCGTGCGGATGGGACACATTTTCAAGTTATATCTTGCCGGTATCATTTAAATATTTCGACAATCTACGCAAAATTGTTATTTATCAATTATTGGAAAAAAAAATTGAGGTTCATTGTAGGTTTTTTAGTCGGGAAACTACTTGAGAACTATGAAAAGTTGAAAAAAATTACGACTTTGCTGTTTCGACGAACCAATGTAACTCAATATAGATTCCCGTCGTTTTTATTCATTCATCAGAATAAAGGAAAGCTTTCTTAGCATCAGCAAGGCATGCTCCCATGAATGGAAAATAGAGTCGAGTTTTAGCGCATGTGCAGCTTTTTTCCGAAGGACGATCTCGCTGAGACTGACGTATCAGTGCCGCAGTAATGAAGGGTGCCTAATTGAAAAACGTTCGATCTTTTTCTTTTTTTCTTTCTGAGCTCAATTTTTCAGAACAAAGAAATATGTGCCGAGCGTGCCGCTTCGCCAAATGTATACAGTACGGCATGAGAGACCTAGGTTTCCATTATACATCCGAATCTCTAATTGAAACTTCTTTTAGATGTACAGTTGTTGCGAGACCCTATAGGAAAAAAGAAAAACGGTTTTCAGAGTACTGAGGTGAGCTTTTTCTGTTTTAAATTTTCTGCAGCTACAGCTAGGTCATCAAGAATGTATTAAAATATTTTCTGCAAAAAATTTATTGCGAAGTCATTCATGGTTTAAAATTTATCGATTAGAAAACCTTTTGAAAATTTATTGAGTAAAGAAAAAATCATTTTGTCCATTTCATTAGACTATATATATCATAAATTTCATTCAAAAGTCAAGCTTTTTCAAGACAAAGCAATCAAAATTTCCCACCAGTCCGCATCCTTCTCCTACAACTTCCAATGTTGTGAGTTTTGATTAGTTTCCGGTTTCAAAGTTGCTTTAGATAGTCACAAATCCATCGTTCCAAACATTGAGCGATCGAGTCTGCGGCGGCTTCACTCTTTCGAAAATGGTTGAAGGTTAGAGTTTCAATAATACAAAACGTATCGAAATGGTTTCAGGCTATACTCACTTTCTGTTGATCCGTAAAGCAACTCACACTTTACTCGAGAACGACAAAAACATTAAAATATTCAAACGGGATCCTGAGGTATTTTCCTTAGATACACAGTTAAAAAAAGTACGACTTCGAAACTCTAGAACCTTCATTTTTCCAATTTTGACGCGTCAAAAAAAGTGTGTCAACTTGAAGCCCACTTGATAACGGACATCGTGAACACTTATTTTCCTCCCTTCAACAATCTTTGTTACGAAGACAAGGTAATCTTTGAGTGGTTTTGATTTCGAAAAACCGTAAAACTTTAGATAACCCTGTTCAAAAATTTTTTCTGCTTCTTCTCTCACACAGACAGAGCTTACCAATCTTACAAAAAGTTTGGTAATGACAAGAGTAAGATTCCTCTTTAGTTTTTGGAAGAATATTTTTTTTCAATTCGAGGCAACGACAAGATGTTGATGCCAGACGGAGGATACATAAAGAGATCCGAGCTCGGGAAGTTCTACGAAAATGCGAAAGGTGTACATGGAAGCCCCGAGGATGCCGCGAGGTCGGATAATTGAAATTTCGAAATAAGGATTCTACGAGTGAATTCAGAGAACGAAACCTGTTCTTTTCTAATGACTATGTTTTGAAGTTGTAGTAAATATGCAAAATTGATCAACAGCAGAACCCAGTCAGTTATTACACTTCATTTCGAATTTGTGTACCCAATTTTTCCCCAAGATTTTTGATTTTTTGGTTATCAAAGCTTGCGAAAGAGTCTAGTTCTTGAAATTGCGTAATTTCTCAAATCTTATTTTCCAGGGTATTTTCGCCTGTTCTCGATTACATTCTAAATGTTATTATCGACCACATGAGGCGGATTGAAATGCACGAAACGGAATATGTGGCTCTACTTGGATTCTGTCTCTGGGATAATTGTAAAAATTGAGTTCTGATAAAAAAAAGAAATTTAATTTACAGCTGTGAGTGGAATAACCGAAGCCGCCAAAGAAGTCGTGTACAAAACACAGAAGACCATTATTGCTGATCTGCAATTGTTTTATGAGAGTAGGGTCAGTTGAAATTGGAAAAATGTCCTTATAAACAGTGATAATTTGGAAAATTTGCAGGACATCCAAAAAGACGACATTCCTAATCGCATTGGACAGTTGATGTTACTGATTCCCAGGCTAACAGTAAGTTTTTTTCAAAAAAATATTGTATAAATATATATTGATGAGTTGATACGAAACAAAAACCGAATCGACATCGTCGAGCAAATTTTACGCTAATCGATATATATTTATAAAGTGAAGCTTCCTTCATAGAGCATAAAACAAAAAATAAATCATGATTAATACTGTCGGCTTGATAAGAATTATTCTCAGACTTTTTTTCAGAAATGCGTGATTATGCTGCAAGAGAGCTCAGTGGTGGCTGAATTGTTCAACTTATACGAGCCCGATGTTTGCTGCAAAAACTCAAAATCAGAAGGCGTCACGAGCGACTGCAGCTCTTCGCAGAACTCAGAAATTGACGTCGTTGCGGATTGATGTGATCAAATACATATTTTCACATAGATACAACACAAAGAAAAATATTTATACAGTCTGTGATTGGTTTCGAATTTATCGCGTAAGTTTGTCGCAGAAGCTTTCGTCGTAGCTTCTGCCTTTCTTCAAATAACACACAAATCTGTATCGGCATTGATAGTCCGTGTAACACTCGTTGTTGTATTCATTGCGGTAGTAAAGCCTGAATAATCCATTTAGAAAAAAAAGAGGAAGGAGCAGCACTTGATGAACTGTCTGAACAAAGTGTGGTTGCTCCACAGTCGGTCAGTCAGGTCAGACCAGGATTGAGGCGAGAAGTCAGGCATCTGGTAGAACTCCTGAACGTTTTCTTTTGAACAAAACATTGAGGATTATCGAGACTTTCGTGTTGTAGCTCAATTTCCAGACAGGTTCTTTGTTCTGTTGGTTCGCTACAACGACATCGGTGTCATAGGTGTATGCGTCTTTGACGTTCTGGAATTTTCTTGATGATTTTTAAGCTTCAAAGTTATCCACATAAGTTGCTCCTTCGTAACCGCCATCGATGTCATAAATACGATAGGCTGGGTTCAGCCAGTTGTAAGTCGTTATCGAAGGGGAAATCCAGTTTTGGTGGAATGGTCTTCGAGTGCCCGGCTCGTAATAAACCTGAGAAGAAGTTATGAACTTTGAACTGTTTGGAACTCCAATAAGAACAAATACAGCAGATTTTTCTTTGAAAAAGGGTACCTGAAAATGGTCATAGTGAGTGTGACCGTAAAACATCTCAGCAATAGTGCTCTCAAATCTGAAGCTATCATTTATTTCTAATTCTCACGATTTTCATAACCCACCTGTTGACAATTGCGAAAAAGTTGTGCGACCATCCTTTCAAACAATAGTCATCTCCAGGAGGGATATGAGAGATTATGTGGACCTCAAATTTTCAGTTATATTATAGTTATTATGAGCCGGGTTTTTTAGGTTACACGGTCTCCTTTTTGCTCAGAATCGAGAAGTTCTTCAATGAGCCATTGCAAAGTTGCATCGGGATCAATTTCATTGACGTAGAGATAGCTTGAAATAGGAAAATTATTTTTTTAAAAGGGATATTAGCTTACAAGTTGAACTCAGAACAGTAAACGGTGTTAATCGAGATGAGCTTCAGCCCTGGTTTCGGATAAACTACGTAGCTGGCACGGCTAAATTCTCAACTTTTGAGTTGGATAAAAGTTTTTTTACTATTGAACGGTGTCCAAAGCAGACTGCGGAATCCAATTTCCCCACATGTCGGACATGATCTTGTAAAGCCATTGCGGTCCTCTGGTGTCATATTCAGGCATCGTATGGGGCGCCATTCTGGAATTGAATCAAAATCTGAGAAAAAAGTTACACCCTTTTTTTTAAATATCGAATCATGGATAAAGTTTGTCATACACGGAAAAATATGAATCATATAAAAGTTGACGAAAATAAAAAGGCGAAAAATGGTTTATGCCTCGTTAATTTTATCCTTGGAATTCATGAAAATAGACAGCACTTCAGGAAAGCTCTTTAAAGACTCGAATCTATTTTTTCTTTTTTAATTTTTTATGTCAATAATTTTGAAAATGATTCAATTTCAAGAAGTACTACTCTTATTTTCTTTCTGGTCTAAGTCTGTCAAATCCAAACGCAAATCAATCGACTCACGCGTCTTGAGGCACCGCTTCATGATTGCCGATCGAAATGTAAACAGGAATGTTTGGGAAATATTTCAAGAAAAGATCTGTCATGTTGTTAATGTTCTGCCGCGTGAGTTCCTCCGTGTAATCCCAAGAGTCGTGAGCTTCAAAATCTCCAGTGACCATTATATAGTCGATCTGCAGCGATTATCACGTGAAAACAGCTTTTTTGTGGGAAATTAACTCCTGTTTCTGTTTTGTTGATGTGCTTGACTGCTGATTCGAAAGTTTGATACGGCAGATCACAAGCAAAAGGCATTCCCCAAGGTCCAGCCGGTTGAAGGATCTTTTCTAGAAAAAAATTTTCCATTTTCAACAGTATTATCATTTTGGAACGGACTGGGTTTCATCCTAGAATCCAGTTCCACCTCGTCTTGATAATCTCGACAGCACATGGCGTAAGTTCCCAGAGGACTGTCAATTTGACAGTACGCTTCGGATCCAACAGCGTACTGTCGGTCAATGTGGATGTCCGAAAAGTGAAGAACCTTCAGTTTTGGCTTTCCCTCCTGAGGAAGATTGGTCTCAGAATGATTTTGTTTCTAAGGTTTACCGGAATAGTTGGCCATGGTTTGACTGGTGGTTTCCCTCCTGGAATGGTAATGTTCCACATATGAGTCAGTGGTGCGTCAGAATGTCCACAGTCCTGGATAAAAGCTCCACAGATCTCTGCTGGCGTGAAGAGAGACCTCTCCAGCACAAATACAACTTCATCCTTAAATACTTTTCCAGCTCTCTCGATTAGTTGAAACTTCCGGCGATTGAGTTTTTAGAAGCAAACCTTGAAAGCGAAAATAATGTTCTTGCAAACATGAGGTTGTTCAACTTCCAACGTATCGCAAAGGCTTCTAAAAACCATTTTTTTTTTCGAAAGCCCTTTTGGATAAGTGTTCTCACACAAGGAAATCTGCAATTTCCATGTCAGTCGCGTTTGAAGCAATAAGAGCTTGAACTCCATCAACAGCGAAAGTGCAGAAAAAGCAGGACATTTTCCGATTTTCCGGCTGATTCGCTTGTTCTTTTGTTTGGCGGAGGATCTGAAATATATTTTTGTAAAAAGTATTTTTTCTAAAAACTTCAGTACTTTGTGTTTCGGCGGTGGTCGCTTGAAACCTGAAACTTTCGGGATGAGCCCTGTCGAGATCACTTCGAACATTGCTACGAAGCAGAGTAGCCCAAGTAGTACCCTCATTTTCTGAGAAACTCCACATTCAAGCAAAAGTCTTTTATGTTCAATAAATACACAACAAAAACGAAAAAAAAAACAATCAGATCAGTTGACTTCGAGAGAGAACCACGCTAAATGAGGGACATATCATAATGAAAAGCAAAATTATCATCACTTGTTGGCCCGTTATCTATAAGAACTGCCGGTTCTTTGACACGGCAAAATTAGAGAGAAAGCATGCAATAATGGGCGTAGGGGAGCACAAAACGGTTCAGAAGCCAGCTCGAAACAGGATTCGAGTAGAAGGAATCGACGATACTTTGGTATAGTTTGAATTGCGAGTGGCTGTAAGACGCCACCTGGTTCCACTTCGAAATTTTCGAGTGCAGGACTTTTGGAGCAGCCTGGAATTCGTACTTGAAAATGAAAATTTTCATAGCAAAAGGTTTTAATTCGAACTCGTACTTAATTTAATCACCGATTCTCAGACAAACTCCATTTCGGTTTGAAAAACTTGAAGCCAACCGCTTGAAAAAAAATCTTAATTTTTCATCGTAGACAAGCAATTTCCACAAACTAGAGCTTTTCTGCACTCCAAAAAACAACTTTCTCTCTTTTTTTCTAATATCAATGTCTCGGAATTCATATTTTTTTACTAGGAAGAAATCAATCTAATTTTTTTCAAGTTTACCTCTACCGCTGATTGATTACAAGTCCTTCTGTCTTCGTTAAGAAACAAAAAACCGAGTCGCCGCATCTGAAAAATCAAAATTTCAACAACTTTTCCTGTTAACACTGAGGACGTCCGAAATCTTCTCATTTCAACGAAACCGTTTGTTATCTTAAAACACTATAGTTCCATTTATCTTTCTCACTTTTGAGGGTGTGAACTGCAGAAGAAAAAGACCAAAAAACTATTTACGTCTGTGTTTATCAGTCCGCTAGTCCAATTATGAGGTCTTGGAATGTTGAAAGTAAAACAAGAAATCATAAAATTGAAATTGATTTTTCGAGAAAACGAACCTTTTCAAGTTTGCCGCCTAGTTTGGTCTCTCCATCGAACTGAATGAATTTTGGAGGTACTTCGCCCTGCGAGTCTAACCATTGCCAATTGGTTATCAGGCTGAAATCGAAGATGTAAGTTTTTTAATTTGATAGAAATCAACCTGAAAGGAAGACCTCCACATTTCGCGATGCCGGAAATTTCACACAAGGAGGTCATATACGCGTTGTCAGGGGCATACCACCAGGAAATGTCGTTTGAAAGGCGTTTGAAATATTCCCTGGCACTTGTTGTAGGTTTTGCGAGGTAGTAACCACCTGAAAATGAGGAAATTAATAAAGAAGGACTGCAAAGAAGTTACCTGCAATCAGTGGGCCGTTTTCTGAAGCTCTATCAAAAACAATATCATCGTGAGTATTTGAGAAATTCATTCGTAGAAGGTTGTCATCCCAATAAGTGTCCTGAATACAGGAAAATAGTTTTTTGCATAAAAAATTTTTTCTCAATTTTCAAAGACTAGAAAGTTTCTGAAAATTCCTGGAAAAGCCCTAGGAAGCTCAAAAAAAGTACAGTTTACGGCAGCTACTCTGAAAAAAATTTAGGAGAAATTTGTTCAATAGCACATCATTTTTTTCGTTTGATAAAAAATTGAAATAAATTACAATACTTCGGAATAAAAAAACTTTTTTTATTTGCGCTAGTGAAAGAAAAAGTAGAATAAATGTTGAAGTTACTTTCATTGAATTTCACGAATTTTACTGAACTTACAGTGGCGTCAGAAAAGATACAAAAAACGAAGTTTCGGTCACAACTTTCTTGAAAGGATATCAACCTTTCTGAAATTTTTTGGAGTTGTGAGGACTGTTTTTTTCAATACTCAGGTCACAGGAAAAAAAAAACGCAGCTTCAGAAAGGTTCAGAAAAGTGGAATTCTATATTAAAAAGTTGTAAGCAATACTTTAATAAAGGATGATTGCAAATATTCTCATTTCAAACTTGCTAAAAAAACAGTGGGCTTCAGAGAAAAATTCGCTGGTTGAAACTAACAACAGCGCATAGCATCTTGTTCTGTTGAATCAGAGCGTTTCAATTGTTACAGATCAAAAAAAAAAATAAACTAGAAATACCTGTTGGATCATCCAGAAAGTTTTGTTCATATGTAAAAGGGCTCGAGCAAGATTTGCACGGAAAAGATAGAAAAGCTGGTAATAACCGTCACCATAGTTGAATGCATCCTGGAAAGGATTCAAAATAATAATTTTCAATCTTATCGCTACCTTCAACCCAGGGACAACCCAGTTTAGTTGTCGTACTGCTGGCCACGTCTTCTTCAATTCCGAAGAAGATTCTTTGTCTAACGTGACAATGAGGCTGTTTTCATGTACTCCTGCAGAAAGGCCGACTCTTATATTATTCGAAAAAGAAAACAAACCATCGAAATGCTGAGTATTGCATAACCAATTGTAGGTCATATTTAAAGCATGTTTGTTCAGAATAAGTACCAACGTAGCTTTTTTTCACTACTTAATGAGCTAGAGACCCCTTGGAAATGAGAACTCGATATCTGAAATAAAAACTATTTGAAAATAAAGAAGAAAAAAACCATTTCTTCGAATCCAACTTGGTCCCACCGCTGCCAAACAATGTACATTGCCATGAAGGCTATCACGATTTTTCTCAAGACTAACAATCCAAATATCGCAAAAAAAGCTTTTGGTATCGAAATACTTTTCATTTCCTGAAAACAAAAGTACTTAAAAATTGAAAGAAAAATGGTGAAGGTATTGACGCTTCACAGTGCAACAAAACAAAGTTTTTTGGCAAATGAGATGTGACCTTGCAATTTTGTGACGTAACACCTATTTCGTGGTTTTTGATTTTTACGACACCTTCAAGGGTTTCTCTTTCAAGTCTATCAAGAAGAAAACAATAGGTGGCTAAGGAATGATGGCTCAAATGTGCGATTCATTTTTCAATCGTGAAACAAGTTTCGCTTCTAAATTCATAAAGATTTGATGAATACTCAAAAAGTTTTAAACCTAAACTTCATTCACCACTAACTCAAGATCAAAATCTATGAGAACGTTCGAAAATTCCGTAATAGTACCCGTCGTTTGAAATTGTGTAGTGGGCATTTAATCGAGCTGGAAATGAAACAACTGTTCAGTGAAAGAAAATGATGAGCTCAAAGTTTAATGATATTATAATTTCCTATTGACTCCAATTTCATTCGACCAAAGTGAAAAGGAAATCCGATGGAACGACACTGTGAAGATCGAAGAAAAAGAGAGCATTCGAAGAACCTGAGAATCATAAAGGAATACGTCATGAAAGGATCGTCAACCTACTGCGGGCGTTGCCTTGCAATTCTCCTCTGAGCGTCGGTTCAGGCGATCATTATTCATTGAAAGTCGAGAATAATTAAAAAGCGGAGGCAAATCCCGAAGTTTCCTGTAAAAGGCACTTCACTTTGAGAAGAAAAATTGAGAGATTAAAGTTAAAATAAAGTTCTCAGGTCGTCCTATCCTCATTGGACAGCTAAAAAATTTGATTTCAAATGACACACCTGTAAGAAAAGCGCTGAGGTAATGGAAAATTTGTTATTAGGATATTTTTTTCGCTGAACCCTATCCTTGTCGGTCCAAGAAAATCCTCATTTCAACAGGGAACTTCATTGTACCATTAAAATTTTGTGGTTGTTTAAAAAAATTGACTCCTCTATGAAAGGCTGATTGATTGCTAACGTTTACCGTCAATAATAAGCTTTCGATTCATCGTTTCAAAATCGAAAACTCTGCATTGCAAGTTAAAACTTGAAAAAAAAAATTGTTAAAATCCTTTCGCGCGTCTTGGGCCTTCGGAACCTTTTCATGTTTTGTTCCACTTTACTTGTACTTAAAAAGTCCCTTCAGGTCAGGAAATATATTTTCTTAAAAGCTTATCAAAAAATTTTACGAGAAAAATATCAGAATCTCAATTTTTTGAGAAGTGACGAATGATACTCTTTCAAAGTCATTAAAAAAATAATTTCGGTATGAAATCCATGGCTTTTTAATAGCTTTACGTATTACTGTTTTTTTGATGAAAATTTTCCGAACAGAAATATCAATCTTTGAGCGGAACATACTTTAAAGACAAAAAAATAAATGTTTTTCATTTTTTTCAAAAAAATATTTTTTTGATTTTTTTCAAAAAAACTTTCTAAAAAAATCTGACTTTTGAATTTTTGACCGATAAAAAAATAGCATCACTTTGTATTTCATAGAATTTCGGCTGCAAAAGATTGCGCAATCTTACGCTTGCCGGCGTATTTGTCTACGTAGATAAGCGAGAGTATGTAAAATAAACTAAGTTCATTTCCTTATTATTTTTGATTGATGCCCAAACGTGCATTCCAACAATGGACAGCGACGAAAGGTTGGCTTTTATCGATTTTCATACCTTTTTGGTTTTTGTAAGAGACGTTTCAAATTTCATATCAGTTTTTTTCTTGTTGTAGAGTATGATAACTTCAATAGCTTGTGTAACGCACTTTTTGATTTCGTTTTTAATGATTTCTTGGATTCGATCATGTTATAGAAAAAAAAATAGAAGGAATTTTGAGCAGAATTTCAAAAACTATCGTAGTAGGAAAACTTCATTTCTAAGTTCTCTTAGTTAGTAGAATGCTTAATTGATCGAGATATTCATTGAAATCCTATAAATGAGAGAGACCCAAAAACTTCGGGTTCCTTTGAGTAAGCGCCTAGAAAATAATGAATCTCCGGATTTCAGCACCGTTCTCATCCCACCAAATGCTTCAAAATCGGAGCCGAGTAAATTCTACCTTGTTTCTTCATTGGTGAACTTTCAATTTTGGAGAAGTAATAACGATGAAATTGAAGCTTCGATATGCGACACGCCTGGAAAAGCTGATGCTGATTGTTGGTATCCTAGCGTCCATTTTGTGCGCATTTTCAATTCCTCTTCTTTCTATAGTCATTGTGAGTACTTTTCTAAACAAACCATGTCAAAATTTTCAACTAGGGCGACATTGGCCGAAACTTCATTGATCTAACAAAAGATCTTCACAATCAAACAATTGGTTCGGATCTCCTCCAAACTTTGAAAATCAAATGTTTTTCAGCTCCTGAGGAGTTGGACAAAGAGTTGCAAATATTCGGGATTCTGATGCATAGAAATTGTTTGGGTTATGCTGTTTTGGGAATGTGGTCTACATTTTTTGCTTTTGTACAAGTGAGGGAGCTCTTCTTTTACTTTGTAACTTTATAATGATTAAGACAAGTTTTCTGGTTTACGTTGGAGAAAACATAATTTATCGACTTCGAAGAGATTTCATCGCTGAACTTCTGAAACAAGATGCCGAATGGTTTGATAGAACCTCAATTGGAACAATTTCAACTTATCTCAACGAGTTTGTCAATATTTGAAAATGTTTTCATTTCTGTTTGCAGTAACCTTGAAAGAATACGAGAAGGAACTGGTGACAAAATTGGCCTCACAATACAGTTTTTCACGGAGTTCACTATAAGCTTTGCTATTTCTTTCGTGTACAGCTGGAAAATGGCCGTCTCTCTTATCGCGGTGGCTCCTATTATGATGGCAACGGGAGTTTTGAACACCTGGGTCACTTTTCCCTTTTCATAGTTAACTTGAAGTTATATTTCAGTTGTCGTCCAAATTCTCGAAGAAACAAAACGCGCTCTATGCCGAGGCTGGAAACATTGCATCCCAAGCATTGGGGTCTATAAAGACTGTCATCGCGTTGAATGGTCAGAACCAAGAAATAACAAAGTTTTTCTCGAAGTTGAAATGATGATTTTTTTAAGTTTTGTAGATATGAGAGTGTTCTGAAGAAAGCAAGAATGGAGGGATATCGAAAAGCGTTATCAGGAGCCCTTTCCCGAGGTGCCAGCTTTATTATTTTGTGTGGACTCCAAGGAGCCGCATTTTTTATCGGATCTTACTACGTCTACGATGGTGTTCTGGACGGTGGAACGGTCATGATTGTAACTGATAATCCGGTTTCCATCTTTTATTAATATTCGTTGCAGGTATTTTACTCTTTGTTGTTTGGCTGTTTCGCTTTTTCTGAAGCATGGCCGCAATTGTCTTCTATTGGTTCGGCGATAGGAGCGGCGTCTCCCATTTTCGATATAATCAATAACGTAAAAAATAGTTATTGAACAAAAAGACTGTCTTTTTCAGACGCATGAAACCATTGAAAACTCAGCAAATCGCTATTCACAAGATATTGAACTTGTG
This sequence comes from Caenorhabditis auriculariae, assembly GCA_904845305.1. Classification (NCBI taxonomy): domain Eukaryota; kingdom Metazoa; phylum Nematoda; class Chromadorea; order Rhabditida; family Rhabditidae; genus Caenorhabditis; species Caenorhabditis auriculariae. Next base: position 1,601,977 of record CAJGYM010000002.1, on the reverse strand, counting down.
GCAAGCGTTGAGTTCAATAATGTTTCTTTTGCCTATCCAACTCGTTGCGACACCACTGTTCTTAAGGTTGGAAAATCGTACCTGAAAGTTAAAGTCCTTGAATACAGGGAGTTTCCTTCAAAGCAGAGGAAGGTGAAACGATAGCTTTAGTAGGAGCAAGTGGGAGCGGAAAAAGTACTATAGTGCAGCTTCTCCTTCAATTTTACGAGCAATCTGCTGGGACGGTCAATGAAATTCACTTGTGCCATAATTCTGTTGTCACCATTTAGATTAAAATTGGAGGACACGATGTCAGCAATCTGGATTTGAAATTCTTACGAAAGTTCGCTGGAGTTGTGTCTCAAGAGCCTATACTTTTCAACGCGACAATCGAAGAAGTTGACTTTTTTCCGAATAATCTTTCATTTGTTAATTCAGAATATAAAGTTTGGCAAGCCACAAGCAACTGAAACAGAGGTTATCGCCACTTTGAGGAAAGCCAATGCATACGACTTTGTAATGCAGTTTCCAAAGGTGTGAATTTTCTCGGTATTGTGTTCATTAGATAACCTAGGGACTGAAAACGATGGTCGGAGAACGAGGAACACAGCTGTCTGGAGGTCAGAAGCAACGACTTGCTATTGCCCGAACTCTTCTTCGAAACCCCCGTATTCTCTTGCTGGATGAGGCCACAAGTGCTCTAGACGCCGAAAGCGAAGCGATTGTTCAGAGAGCTTTGGAAAATGTTTTCGACTCACGTTTTCAAAAAAAAAAAGTTCGATTTTCCAGGCTTCTCAAGGAAGGACCACACTTATCATAGCGCACAGATTATCTACCATTCGCAATGCTAACCGAATTTTAGTCATGAAAAACGGCGAGGTATCAACTCTCTGAAAAGTTGCGATGGAAGTTTTACAAACGACCAATAACTCGAAAAAATTTTCAGCTTGGTTTTATCTTTTTCATGTAAAAAAACTATTATTTTTTTGAGCATCCAACCATTTATTGACCGCCAAGCCAAAAAAACTTTTTACCTGATTGTTTCTCAGGAAATGGAATAAAGTCAAGCAAATCAAAAAATAATTCGCAACTTCATAATAAACTTCCCTTTTGTCCAAATAAAAATATTTTTCTATGTTTCTTCCAATTTTAAGATAGTCGAAATGGGATCTCACAGTGATTTGCTAGCAGCTGAAGGAATTTATAGCGAATTGGTTCATTCACAACTCATGAACGATTTCGACGAAGGTGACCTCGATAATTGAGAAAAAAGGAAAATACTAATTTTCCAGAAGACATAGGACCACTCTCACCTTCGAGGCTCTCCAGAAGCTTATCGAGTGAGCAACAGTTCGACTTTCACAGACAAACTTCTCACCAGTCGGCCAGTGCTCCACAATCTGAACAGAAGAATGATATGGATCGCATGAAAGAAGGTGCTCCGAGATTTCTGCTTCTTGAAGTCTTAAATTCACAGAATTACGAGAAGAAGGTGCACAAAGAGCAACCTTGTGGCAAATACTCAAGATGTGCAAGTCAGACGTCTTTTTGATAACTTTGGCCACTCTGAGCTCGATTATCCAAGCTGTACATTACCCGTTCATTAGTTTGTTGTTTGCAAATATTGTCGAGGTCAGTAGAACATAAGAGAAAGCTTGAATTCTGTTTCAGTCTTTTTCTTTGGAAAAAGAGGAGATGCTGAGTCACGTCCAATTCTGGGCTCTAATGTTTGTTGCAATTGGAATTGCCAAAGCATTCACTGTTTGGGTTCAGGTTTACCTAAACAACAATTTCCGGTGAACTATTTATTTATTGCAGTATATATCCCTTGGCTACACCGCAGAAAGGCTTTCTCTCCGACTTCGTCTCAATTGTTTCAAATCGTTACTCCACGCAAAATGTTCTTTCTTTGATGATCCTCACAATTCTCCTACTCGACTAGCCACCAGACTTTCAACAGATTCTTCAAATATTAAACTGGTTCCTTTCTTGGCCGCTTTATTGTAAGCAGAAAAGTTAAGGCCGTCGATCCGCGGTTGGGAGGCGTGCTTACATTAGTTATTTCGGCATTCATCGGTATTTCTCTTTCATATTACTACGGCTGGAAGTTGGCGACATTGGTGGGTTTCGAACTTCGGAATATGTGATCTTAATCCCAGTTTCCAGACATTGGCAATGGCCCCAATTTTGCTGTATGCTGAACATTGTTTTGCTGGATACGTCAGTGGAGCTGCCAGAACAGACTCTAAGGCTCTCGAAAACAGTAACAAGGTTATAGAAATGTTATATCCAAAATCTAAAGGCTTTTTTTGTATAGATCGCGGCTGAAGCCTTGGAGAACGTAAAAACAGTTCGCTCATTGCACATGGAAAGCCAATTATTAGGTATTATTGATACTCATCTGCAAGACGCTCGAGGAGAAATCAAAAGAAAGTCTTTCATTCAGGTGTGACTGTTGAAAGTATTTTTTTCAAGTTAAATTTTTCAGGGCCTTGCTTTTGGATTTGCTGGAAGCCTTTTCTTTTATTTCTACTCGATTTGCTTCTTTTATGGTGTTTATCTCATTCTACACAGAGAGATGGAACCAGTCAACGTTTACAGGTAGTCGACCTTTTTTCTAACAACTCTAAGCTCAGAATTCTAGGGCGCTGTTTTCGATCAGCTTCGTTGTCAACAACTCAACATCGGCTACGGCTTATTTTCCTGATTACATAAAAGCAGCTTATGCTGGTGGCCTAATTTTTGAAAGTATATTTTTTTATTCTCTTTTTTTCGAAGTGAAAAAGTTATTTTTTTCAGTTGTCAGCAAGAGCGAAATCAGCCTTTTTGAGCTTGTGTGAGTCAGGAAATAAACATATCCGTGATGGCGCAGTTGAAGTCAACGATGTCAGCTTTCACTATGAGCAAAGACCTAATCAAGTAATTCTGGACGGCGTTTCTCTCACAGTCTGTAATTTTAAATTTATTGAAAAAAATTCAGTTTAGCTTGAGCCTGGAAAGACGATCGCGTTAGTTGGACCAAGCGGCTGTGGAAAAATCGACAATCATTTCTTTGTTAGAAAGATTTTACGAATGTACTACGGGAAATGTCGTACGTTTTTTTATTGGGGATTGAGACATGAATGGAACAAAAAAAGCTTATTCATACAAGCTGCAATATATCATAATATATCAGAATATATCATAATACAAAAATATCATCATAAACCTACTTTTTTTGAAGAATTACTGAGTTAGGTTGAACTAAAAACTTTTTAGCTAGTTTTTCTTCTTTCTTTCTGCTCCCCAATAAAGTTTTATAAACATGAAAAAAAGCACTCATAAGGAAAAAAGTCGCTGAGTAGAAGCAGGACACAAATATACACAAATTAAAAATTTAAAAAAATCGAAAAAGTTTTTTTGTTAATTTTTTTGTCCTCTAAAGTTTTTCCAATCCGATAGTTTGAATATACAAAACAGTTTTTGTAATGGGTAATCTCAGGCTAGAATATTGTATAATCTCGATTCATTAATAAGTAACTCTTTACTTTCACCAACAGAAATAAAATTTTTCTTTTTATTAGTTAGTGTAAACATTAGTGTAACATTGTGAAAAAAAAACGGAAAATTTTAAGAATTTTTGAAAAATTGTTTATTCATATTCACGAGCCATTAATGAAAGAATGACACATCTTTTATCCGAGATTGCAGAAAATTGATTCTATCGACGTCAAAAACACGAACCTTTATCATCTCCGGGAAAACCTCTCTTTGGTTTCTCAAGAACCAACGCTTTTTAACGGCAGTATCCATGAAAACCTTATTTATGGCCTCAATCGAGTGGTCGAGTCTTCTGAAATCAATGAGGCTTTGAAAACTGCCAACGCATTTGACTTTGTGAACAGTTTGCCGCTGGTCTGTTTCAACCGTTTTTACTAAGAAAATGAGAATTCATTTTCAAGAAACTGAACACTCTGGTTGGGGATCGAGGAACACAGCTCTCTGGAGGTCAAAAGCAGCGAATCGCAATCGCTAGAGCTGTTTTGAGGAATCCCAAAGTTCTTCTTCTTGACGAAGCGACCAGCGCTCTAGATGCCGACAGCGAAAAGGTTTTATACTTTTTCTGTTGCTTAAAAGTGTTTTATCTCTCTCTTTTTGTGTGGTAATGTGTAAAAAATGGAATTTTAAATATTTTTAACAACTTTTTTGTGTTCCTGTTATTTACAAATTTCAATTCTCTCACTAGAAACTCTTCATTGTCAATTGATGTTCCGAATTTCAGCTCGTTCAAAAAGCTCTCGACACTGCGAGCGAAAGATTATCCACGGTGGTCGTTGCACATCGACTCTCTACAATTGTCAACGCCGACAAAATAGTCGTAATAAAAGCAGGAAAAATAGTAGAATCAGGTAAAAAGAACTATTATTTTATTTACATTATGAAAATTTGAGGAACCCACGGAGAGCTGATGAAACTGAAAAAGTCCTACTGGCGGTTAACACAAAAGCAAAACAGTTCTGGTTCGAATAATCAGTAGTTCAACTTTATGAGATTTTTTTCTTGTTTTCCTTGTTTCTGTTATCTGATGTTTTGGAATAAAAGTGAATTTTTGATTTTAAAAGAGATGGTTATCATTTAAACATAGTAGTTTTACTCTCGATAATAATTTCCATTGAAAAGTCTTTTTACACAGTTCTCGTTGTAACCACCGTTAAAAACTCGTTTATGTAACACGGTACGGAAAAATTTCAAAGTAACGATCCTGAAAATATTTTTAAAACAAGGATCTTTGGGTGACGGTGCTTCCTGATAAAATGTGAATATCTCTTGCGATCGCTCTTTTTTAGGACTTCTTCGTGACCAGCTTGTCTGAGAAAAACATATATTTGGGCTCGAAGAATTCGAGAAATAAAGATAAGGGGTTCGCCTTATTCTTTATCTATTATTTTTATGCTGAACTTGAGTAAGATAAAAATCTCTTATTCAGTTACTTTGTCAACTTTTTCTCATATTTCCTCTGGTATTCAAGAAGCCTCAATAAAGTTGTTCCAAAGCTTGAAAAAAAAGCCTAAAAGTTTTTTTCTTCACCGACTTTTTTTCTAAGGAAAACCGAGCTTTTAGTTTTAAAAGGAGAATGGTGGGCGTTGGTGAAAACTATTTGATAAAAACCGTGACGTTGGTTTAAACTTTTTTGAGCGTGACTTCATGAAACATTGTAGGAATTCTTTTTATCGCAAAATCTTTAAGTTCAAAGGATCAACTTAATATTTTTTCATGGACGCTTACTAACCTTACGGTTTCTTTTTTCTTTTCAGTTCGATAATTTATTGCCAGAATTCAAAAGCAAATACTGGAAATTTTTGAATTTTTTTCTAAGAAAAATTGGTTCGACATTCCATAGCGCTTTTTAAAAATCTATAGCCTTTTTAGGCTGTTCACAAAAGAAAAAAAAGTACTTTAATATTTTTTTACCAAAAAATCATTGCTGAAATTCAATAGTATAATAGTTGGGAACTAAAGAACTTGACTTTTTTATTCGAAGCTCCTGAGAAATTCTCAAGAAATGTCTTTTGACACTTCTAATTTGAACTGACCTTTTCATGACAAACAACCGTCGTGTATGAAATGTGACAAAGTTCAAAGTGATAAAATGAGAAAAATTACCATGGGAAACATGACTAGTTACACGATCCTGATCGTTCTCACGACGATTAAGACAAGTGTGAGGAGCGAAATGAAGACGGATGAGATGGACCGCCTCCTGGCCTCGCACGCGCCTCCGCCTCGAGAAGACCGTACCTTTTGGACAGGACGGACCGCCCACCGAGAACCGCTGCTCTCACTATCAACGGCTCTGTGCTCCCTTGTGCTCCGATTTTGCTCACCGAGCTTTTGAACGCACATTCCTCAAAACCCGAACCTCGTTCATCTTCGTCTTGATCGTTATGAGCTTGTCGCGTTTTTGGCACTTTTCCCAATCAGCGATGGAACCTGCGTCACTTCCGGCGGCCTACTCCTTCTCGTGTCTTTTTTTTGAACGTTTTGCAAGTGACTTCTTGCAATTAAACTTTCCATATTTTTTCAATTATGAGAAATAAAATAATTTTAAAAACTAATAATTGAAAGCGACAAGTTCCTGCCACCGATCAAAGCTTTAAGCTCTTGGCCTCTATTATTGACAATTTATCTTGTCGCCGTCTAACTTTTTGTTGCATTTTAAATAGTTTTACTTTTTTTCTTAGTTTCAAAAAAATTTTTGAATTTACATTATTTGAATTGCTCATCAATGTAACCAATTTTTAACCCGAATTTTTTGAATACTGTTCGTTTAATACCTACCCCTTCAATAACCCTGTTTTCCACTGTTCCTTGTAATTCCTGCTTGTTATCCAGGCTTATGAACGCATTATAGCAGCAAATTTCACACCTGATATCACTATAAATGCATTCTCTTATCACTCGCCGTTTTGTGATATGCTCCAATCAATGGATGCTCTGTTTAGGTATGCGAGTCGAATTACCTCTTTTTCTGTTTTTGACCTGCGTCGTTTCAACTTGCCAACAAACACAGGTACAGTTGAATGCAGCTTCAATAAATCAATCAGAAGCCAAATTTTTATTCTTATGGCTACAGGATTATTTTCAATATTTTCTTTTCAAATGGCTCAATTTTTCAAAACGAGGGATTGAGTTTTTCTAACGCTTTTTGCCGGGCCATTATAAATCTCATCGAAACGACCGTAATGTTTCACCCAAGTTTATCCGGCGGGTTGTAATGTCGGAAGAGATAGTGACTAATCTACCTTGCTTTTTTGCTGAAAGCATCGGAGAATATCGCCCTGCTCGAAAGGTTTCTGAAAGGAACATTTTTTGGTCATTTATGATTTTGTCATCACTTTTTGAAGGGCGTTTTTTGGTGAACATAGTACAAGAAAAATTCCCATTTTACAACGGGCTTTTAGTGAAGTTTATCATGAAAGCCAAAATCCAAACTAAATGGAAAAAATATTTATTTGAAGTCTTTTTAAAAGAGAATTAATAAATGCAGAAGCCGTTTTCCCACAGAATTACATTGTTTTCTCCAAAAAGCGGAACTTATGGAAAAATCTTCAAAAAAATGTTTTTTTAAATTTCAATATCGTTGATTCATAGTAACTTCCACCGATCAAGTTTTTTCAAGGAGCGACCTTAGAATTTTTTGGGATATTTTTTCTTATCGAACCATTTCAAGGCCGAACCTTTGAAAACTACTGATTACTTCCGGTGGAAAAATCGTCCTTTTGATCTCTATCGAACTCTATAATTTATCAAGTTGATCATTTTTCCCAGTTTTGTCTGATTTTTTTCGATTCTTTTTATGTAGAAAGTGACATCATAACTATAAAATGGGAAAAAAATTAATCCTTGATAAGAAAAAGTTTTCTGAAAAAGCAGCTTATTATAGGCAACCTGTTTTTCTTTGTGAGACAGTAAGATTACAAAACCTACAATGAGTAATAAGTAAACATTGAAAAAAATGAGAGACTTTTTGTTACCTATGTTCCAACAATAAAAGCAGTTCCTTACCTAATTCAAAAAGACTATAAATTTGCTTTTTTTCAAAAAAAGTTATCTGAGAAAAATAATGGTCAATAATCATTCATCCTGAAATTTGAATGGTTTGATAAGTTTTCTCAGTTAACTCTTATCAGTCATACCGATCATTCCCTGAATACCGAGGCATTTTCAGAACGTAACGTGTTCTTGTGCTGAGACGAGAAACCTGGCCGACGTTCAGACTTCTGTGAAACTAGCAGTCAAGGTCAATGTCTTACGAGCATTGGATAAAGTTCGCTCGACGATGGCTCACGCGATGAGTGAGTTGAAGCTTTTATTTGAAACACACAAAAATTATATCAATATTTTCAGGTGAGAAGGAAGAGATACTCAAATGGACGCGGTATGCAGCCATCTACGAACTGAAACAAGAGCACGGCTCCAGAATCGAAATGGTCAACTTCATACCAGAACTCGATAAATTCTTGACTTCAGTCTCCGCTCTTTTCCGAGAAGAACAGGTTTATATTATTAAGGGAGTATTTTTGTTCAAAAACTTTTTTTTCTAGCGTCTGACGGATGTCGAAATCTTTGTGAGAGTAATGACTGCGCTCAATCATTTCATGAAAGAAACCTTGCCTGAAAGCTTTCAATGTATTGCGATGAGCCATTGTCTGTCGTTAGATCCTGTCTACCAAAGCTGCATGTTGAACGTGACCGAGAACTGGGAGAAATACTTGGGACAAGAGCCCCGGAGAAGTGCAACAATGTGAGTTCTAGGGAATGATAGAAAACATTTTAGCCAACTGAAAATCTTTTTGTTCGTTCTGGAAAGATTTCTAAGTCTTTTTTCCTCACATTTCGTTCATTGCTTCAAAAAATTTTTTGATACCGTTTTTTTTGCTCACTATTCCATTAACACTTCAAGACTCTGGTTAAACCAGCGACAAATGAATTGTCACTCAAGGTGCCCTTCTCGGAAAAAAAAATGGAGTGTGTATGAAAAAAGAAATTCAGCAAGCAAACCGAAAAAAACTGTAAATTTTCCCTTCCCTTCAAATGACTTTCATAACTTTTCATTTCATCATTTCTAGAACAAAGAATTATTTCCGGAATGTATCGTTTTTGGAGCAAAAGACTTTCGCAACCGTTAGCGGTAGATCGCAACAAAAACAGGACAATTGTATAAAAATTTCTGTTACTCGTTTTTCTAGGTTTTACTTTCACAGATATTTTCTGGTTTAACTATTTTTCGTCGTAAACCGATGAGTTTTGATATAACTTGATACAAAAGCTTCACTTTGTTTCTGAGATTTGAAAATGAGGTAGGAAATGGTGCTCAATTGCGCCTGTTCTCAAAATCTACCAAGGTTGTTTAGTACATGTGCTTGAAAATTTGGTTCATAATAACAAATATGAAGTTTTCGTATCAACTGCTTATTCTCCAACCGAAGAAGTATATTCGAAAAAAAAGTACTCAGGAAAATATTAAGGAGAGAAATAGATGAAAAATGTTTCTAGAATAGCGGAAGCCATCTTCAAACATCGAGTGATGGAAGCAACATTGAGTCACCTCCATGCACAGCTTTTGCAAATGAATCAGACTGTCACCAAGGAATGTGTGGAAAACTACGCCAAAATCACTTCTTGCTTGTGTACGACACCAGAAGTTTCATTTTGCAAGTATTAAATCCACCTTGGGTTTTCTGTAAATTTGATTTTTCAGGCAATCTTGCACATCGACGTTGGAAAAATGTCTCGCCTCTGAGTCTTCAGAATGGATCGAGCAGATAACAGGCTTGCAGAGGGTCGTCAATTCGTACCCTAAAGGAGGCATTCTCTTCGCATTCATTTCGGTAAATTTTTCTTACGAAGGGTCAACATCTCTCAAATTTTTACAGCTCAAGAAAGGAATTTCCGACTCTTTTCAAATGCTGACCGAACGAAAACTACCGCTTCTGGCAGAAGCCGTTTTTGGAACTTGTGGGACAGCTGTCTTTGGAGGAATCATGGCTAGAAAACCAGTTATAAACCGAAAACCGACAAGATATGCTGCAAAAACGAATCACAACATCTTAGAGGTTTTTTTTAAACTTTTCCGGCGCTGTAATATTCAAGAAAAATTTTTTTCCTTTTTGAAACTATAGTGATATTTTTTTCTGTATTCTTCTACGTGTGTATAGGCGATGTTTCCAAATAAGAAGAGAGAGAGAATCGTGCGGTTTTTTCTTTCCATTTCTTTTCAATTTTGTTTTTCAACAAGCTGAAACAGCAAACATTATTCGTTTTTTTGCAAACGTTGGAAGGAATAAAACGTACGAAAAATGTTGATAAAAATAATGCCATCAGGTTGGGTTGAAAAAAATTTTTCGGACTTTTGAAATTTCTTCGTTTTTTTCCTTTTTTTGATTTCATTTTGCTTTTTTTCTGATAATAATGTTCAACTAGAAGGAAATTCAAAAATAAGATTCGCGTTTTGTTTAGGAAGAGGCTTTTGAGGCAAAAATGGCAAAGTACCGCTAGTTGAGAAATCCATTTTTTTAATTTATCAAGTTCATTGAGCAGCACTAAAGATATTTTCTTTTCCGTGCTATTTTACTTAAATGTATATTCCTTGCAGTTGCAACAGTTGAGACGGATCTGGGATATCATACCGGAAAAGATGTGCGCGAGAGCGAGTACTGCACCCTGTTGGAACGGTTCGGAGATGCTCTTGTAAGTGCACTCGATATGTTTTCGGGACAATTAGAAGTCCTCTGCAAAGATCCATCCTGCCCCTTCCACCTGCCGAAATATCGACCACTATTGTTAACGTCTCTCGCTTGCTAATTAAGGCTCACAAAAGCGAAAGCTTCAAGACAAGCGAGTTTAAATTGCCAACCAGGCGGGAAGAAGCGAGACATTGCATGACCAAAAGGCCCTCGACGCCGAGGAAACACACATAATTAACTATTTCATTACTGGAGCTACGCACGTTTTTTGGCGTGTTATAATTTTCCCATTTCCGCTCTCTTAAGCAATTAGGGATCAACTTGGTAGGAGAAAAGATGAGAAAATAACATTTCAAATCTGAGATTTCTAGCTAGAGTGTATTTTTTCCAGTTTCACTAGTTCTGTTAAAGTTCAAAGCTAGACGGCTGAAAGTTTTTCAATTCGAAAAATATCGATTTCAAATAAAGCGGTAGTTTGAACGTATAAAATCACAAAAAAATGAGCTAATTAACAACTTTCAGATGATTAAGAAGTTTCCGCGATATCTGTACAACTTTTGTCCCCTTTCAAACTCCTTCCAACACTTGACAGCTTTCCTAAACTTTTGCAATCATTCGATCGCGATATCACGAGAAAATGACAGGTCGACGTTTTTGACACTTTCCACGTATTCCCGATGTGAAAAAAACGTTTGAAGTAGCCAATTATCGGCATACTTTGATAGGCAATTTTTCATCAGGCTTCTTATCAGCGCTTGACTTTTTTCGCACATTAAAGTGTCAGCCGCCGTTCGAGTCATTCAGACAACCTTGGAGAAGAGACAGAACTTTTCAAGGGCAGTACAAAAAGCACTAAAAACCATTGATTGTGTATCAAATCTTATTTGAAAATATCATCAGAAAAATGAATGGGAATTGAAGTTTTCTATTTTATGAATCACATTGATAATAATCTTTTGAGTACATATTCAATCAAGCTTTTTTATTAGATTAGGAAAAAAATATGCTGACACAAATCATCTCCCTTCGATAAAAAGACAGTTTTGAGTATTCGATGGTGAAATTAAACTGAATTATTTCCAAATTCCGATCACGATCTCTTTTGCTGCCTCCTTCGGGCAAAGAAATTACGAAAAGCGGGCTCAAAAATCTTGAAAAGAGAATCAACAAATTATATCTTCTGCTTCATCTTTGAAGTGCCAAAAAAAATAATTGGAAAGGGAATCAAACTTTCCATTTTCTGAGTAGTTATTCAAAATTTCATATCAACTGATATCATTTTAATTTCGAACTTTTCTCAAACTTGAAAAAAGGCAGATGGACGTTTTGGTTGAGCGGTGTGGGGAGGGGGCGGCTGGTGGAAGAAGGAAAAGAGGCGTGGCCAAATCCGTCCAGGGTGTCACTTGTACGCGATGCTGCCACGGATCCAAGTCGTATTCAGTGCTATTCTCGTGTTTCAGTACATTTCTTGCAGCGCCGATTCCGAGCTTCCACCGATCACCAAGGATGTTCGACCACGACCAAAGGTAAATTCCTTTTTTTTTTTCGAATTTGAAGCTTTAGTTTTTATTTCAGAGCTTTTTGCGTAATCTTTCATTTCATTTTTTTGTTTCCATAAGTCCGGTAAAAAAATTTTTTTTGGTCAATATTTAAACTCAGAAGAAAGTTTTGAAAAAAACCTGAAGGAGATTTCTTGTCAAAATTCATAAACTCTCCTCGGTCAAAAAAAGTTCTCACGTCATATTTTGCAGTTTTCTGAGAAAAACTTTCAGTTATCGCTTATTTTTCATATTCTTGAGAATTTTAAATGAATAAGGGAGAAGAACTTTGGGTCTACTATTTTTCGCTCTTTTTTTCTCTTTTGCAAGCTTAGAAAACATCTGCAACATTCAAACTAAGCTATGGCAAGTATATCTCGATATTTATCGGAGAAGGAAGTGACAGGTGTATTATTAAACTTAGTAGGCTTATCAGAATAACTATCATTCAATTCCATACTCTATAGGTCACTCTGAGGTTTTTATGCACAGGTTAATCGAAAAAAAATTTCGTAAAGCTGGAGGTGTGATTCGCCCTAAAAGGGCATTTCAATGAGGTCTCCATGGGGTTGATTTATGCTTGTCCTCCGTTGTTTTCCCAAATCACGCTTTTTTCCGGCTTTCGATGTAAAAAAAATTTGAAACTACTGGACTAATCTGAAATGGCTACATTATTATCACTTTTTTTGCCCTCTTTTGTAATTTCAACAGTCACAACCATTGAATAGACCAATTTCCGTTTTTAAAACTTTTGAACCGAAGGACTTCTTTTAGGAAAAAAAATCCTAACATTTTGCGATTGAGAAAAAACTTAACGGAAGTAAAATTAATCATCTGTGCCCTTGGTTTACCTTGAATTTGTCCTGTTCTCTTCGAACTTTTCTCCTATTCGCATGTGTTCTTCCAACGACCTTGACAAGCGGATGTAAAAATTTGAAAAATATGGGAAGAAAAGTTGGGAAGTCTGATATGTGAGAATTGAACACGGAAAATATAAAAATCAAAATCTTTCGAAGTTCAATATACAAGATAAAAATGAATCAATGAATAATAAGATCATCACAAAGTTGAGAAAGAAAAAATGGAGAAAGTTGCTTTTTGAAGAAAACCAATAGAGAATCTGCTGAGGATTCCCTTTTTTCCTGAGCCGAATATAACTACATTTCTCGCGAGTTACTCGGCAAATCATGAATTATGCGCATGTGGTATCCAGAACCGACAAGACTGAAACAAGCGGCCCAACCAGTCTCTGGGGATCAGAATATTCTGTTTTTTCTGCCTTTGCGTTACTCTAATGTCTTCTCTTCGGTGAGTCCTCAAAAGCTCAAATGCCGCAGAGTCCGTGTCCGACGGGGGCAATTTCGGCGGGCTCTTTTTCTGGCTCCGCCACAAAATTCTCCTTCTCTTTTTTGGTGTCTTGGCTCATCAGCAATTGAGAACGGCCACTGACAACAAATGCACGTCGTTTGCTGCGTCTGGTGAAAACTCGAACCGATTTCGAGCATTACGTGTCTTTTTTTGGATCGACAATGCTATTTAGTAGGAAACAAATATAACCGTATTTTTATGTTTTTTCGCACATTCTTTTAAAAACTGGACTGTCTTAATTTAAGATCAAAAAAGGTTTTGTGGCTTCGAGAATTTGGGAAAATCGCAATTATTATTAAGGAATAGAAGTAGTAAGAAGTGTAGTAGCAGAGCATTTTAAATTTCAGAATGCAGTTTGAAAAAAACTCGCTTTTCGGTTTACTCCATGAAAATTTTTTCATTGGAACTTTTGTCAAAATTCCCAAATTTTTTTCCAAAAAAATGAGTATAGCTGTTAAAAATAACCTGGCTCACTGCAAGAAAAACGAACTTAGTAACAATTTCCAAGTATCCAATTAACAAGGGGCTCGGCGGTTTGAGAGCAGCCAATAAAACAAGAGAAATTCCATGCAGATAGCGGCCACTCAGCGATTGGTCTCTCCCAGAATGCGTTTCGAATTCAATTCTGACAAAAGCATTCGAACTCTTTCGGAGAAAAAAGTGTGCGCTTTTTTTTCTTGCCGTTGTCTGAGAACCCAAAAAAAGTTCTTTGTCGACTTTTTCGGTACAGCGCGTAGATTTTTAAACGCGCGCAGGATGTTTCTGAAGTATGTGCTAAGATTTGGAATTGCTGTCTGAAATCAAAAGTGATCGAATAAACTGATAAATTTCGAATTGCAAGCATATTTCTATTGGAATTGGAGGTCGTAAAATCTTTTTGGCGCTCTTTCTCTTTATTCATCAGAATAGCATTGTTTCAATTTTGAAAAAAAAAATTTGTTTTCAAATTGAGCTGCTTGGCTTTCCCAGCGTTTTGGCGTGTAGATGACAGGCAAGGCAGAAGATTGATTAGAAACAACGCTGCCCTGCTGCGGCTTCTGGAGATTATGCACCTCTCCGGACCAGCATTGGTTGCAAATTGTCGCCCTCCAGAGGCTTTCACTTTCTTGCTGGACTCTCCTCTATTTGCAGCAAAAATGCTGAACAAAGGGGAGGCGTTACGTCATGAGATCCTATACTTGCGCATGTGTGGGAACGATTCATCATTGAAAAAAATTTTCTTGAACCTTGAAAATTTTTTTAAAGCTTGTCAATTTTTCATCAACAAAATAAATATTTTCTTTCTAAAAAGAAAGGTGATTTCATTGTCGATTCTCGAATATCAAGAAAACTGTTTAAAACGATTCTTGGTGTACATATTGATCACTCTAAAAATCAAAATTTGTGAAGTTTGCTACCATTCGAGAAAAAATGTCACAAACGATCACAGACTATAAATTCAACCCGAAAAATTTTTTTTGGAAGTTTGACTTTAAGGCTTTGAATCTTTCGATGGAAAACATCTGACCAGTGCTGTATTTTTTTGACTTTTTTATTTCATGATGGAATTTTAAATAATATAGACGCTCATTCTTGACAATCTTGACCAAACTTGACACTCCTAAGCAGATATGTATTTGTTGAGAAAAAAAAAGAGCTAGAAAGTAGCCAAGAAGTTGGACAAAAGAAAGGGGCCGAGATCCACATCTGGCCTTCCAGGTGTCGTCGCGCAGCTATTTTTCTTGCCCCGTCCGGCTGTCACCATGTTTCAGTGTTGATTTCGTCACCCCGCAGACAATTAGCGCTTTTGACGTTTTTATGGCCGATTCGAAGGGCCGATAGTACCTTGCTGCTCATTCCTCATTAGAGGTCGCTCACTTTTGAAAATTCTATTGAGTAGGGAAGATGTGGATGAAAACTTATTTTTTTATTTGAAGTGTTTTTCAAAATAAAAAGTTATCACTTTTCTCTTCTATTGAAAGAGAGAGTGGTATTTTTTTTCAAGTCAATAAGATCGTTAATTTTTAGTTCCAAAATAATCACTGAATATCATCAGAACAAGAAAAAAATCGAAACAAAGATTAACTTTCACACACGAAGAAAGAATTTATTAGGAGAAAAAAACTGAAAAAAATGTTGATGTCAATAAAAAAACTTTTAAAAAAATTTTAAACTATGAAATTCAAAAAAAGTTTTCAAATTTTGATATAGACAAAAATTTAATATCATTAAACCACGAGATTTTTCCGAAAAAAAAGTTTAAATCGAGTGTGATGAAACGCACTTTGATAAAAATAAATGATTTTCAGCAACCAGCGTGGATAATCGAGTCTTCAAGCGACTCTTCCTGGAATCCCGACGAAGAAAACTATGGAGATGACGAAGAGTTTTCCGGATCTGGACTCCCTCCTCACATCGACGAAGAACCCATCGGCTTCGTTTCTCGCGTCGTAAAAAGACCAGAAAGTAAGAGATCAACATGTTCTTATTTTAAACGAAAGAAAAAAACATCTAAGAATTCAATTTGCTGTGAAAAGTTTATAAAAAATCTTCAATATGCCTAAAAAGATCCTTCATAATCGGCTTGAAATTTTTAATTTTCTCTTCTTTCGGTATTGCTTACAAAATTTGATCATGAGCTAGACATAAACTTAAGAATTGATGACTTTGAAACAGAAAAGTTTGCGCAGAAGGCCTTAAAGAGGGTTCTTCATGTAGATCTAGAGACTATCGAGCAAAACTCATGAAAAATATCATGGTGCGAGTTAAAACGAGCCTGTCCATCAGTTGAGACAGAACCGCGATTCTTAATGAAACAAAGACTGTCCGCCTCAAACCCGAGTTAGTCACCACGTCTTTTCAAGCGCAGACACTCCCTCACCGTGACATTACACCCCATTCTTTCTATTCAAATCCTCCAACAGTCGGCGCCATTGGTATGATACTCGGCGCAGTGGGAGCTCTTTCAGCCGCCAGAACCGAGGCGAATTACTCACGGCGTGGTGCCGCGTACAGCACGTCGCTTAACATTTATTGTTCGCGCTCACTTCTCTCATCCCACTGTCTTTGATGCTTTGAGCCGAGGATGGAGGCCAGGTCGACAAAAAAATACATCTTCCAAAAATGATCCAACTCACGGAACTTTCAGTTATATTATTCCACCAAGAGAAGTTTTTAGGTCAGAAAAGAATATTTTCGCGAAATTTATGAATAGTCGCTGTTAGCTCTTATTCTCGAATGAAAAATACTCATTTCAGTTTCGAACGAGATCCTTGACGATAATGAACAGCCGCAACGAATTATCGACGAGTACGACGGCTACAAGTCCTACGATGAGATGATGTATCATCGTCGTTTGCTGATCACATTCATCCCGATTGTGATGTTAGTCTTGGTTTGAACCTATGGCCCCAGCCTGAAATAGTTTATCAGTTTTCGTCATTTATCATCTCTTTCTTGCCTCAACAAGATGAAACCAAACGTAGTAGTCCGTCTTCAAATCGGGTGTTCGATTCTCTCACTTTCATTTTCTCGTTATTTTGTGTTGTTAGCTGAATCTTAAATTCATAATTTGAGCGGAAAATTTTTTTCTGCTCTACAAAATTTTTTCATATCTCTATTATTGCTTTGACTTCTGCTCAGTTCACTTCAGTTCTTTTTGGCCATTTGCCGTAAACCTGCCATTTTTTCAACTAGCTTGTCTATAACTTCATTTACAGCCGATAAGAACCGAGTGAAACAATTTATTTTATCCTCTCTACGCGTTTCACGAGTAACTGAAAGCTGAAAATTAAACTTTTATCAATACATCGATTTGATTTGAAAGCAAGATAGTTCTTATTTTCGAGCGATGTCTGCTTCAAAAGTGCGGATTTGCATTGGGTTCAACGTGAAGGAAAGACCTGAAAGCATAGAAAAAAACTAGAAGTTGATTCTCTACGGTCAGACCATCATGAGCAACAGCATGGGTTGCGTTGCGATTTCCCGCAAGTTGAAGTTCGTTGAGATTGACAATATCGAAACCAATGAAAAGGTCCTGAAATTTTTGTTAACTTTCTCTGATTCACCAAGACTCAAAGCAAAACTACAGATATTCTCGATATTAATAATGAAACAGCTTCTCAAGAGGGAGATCAAATTCCTGCAATTCAATGGTAAACGCCAAGTCTTGATGCCTTGGAACCGTACTACCTCTTGACGATTTCAAATTGGATGATTGTTATTCTCCACTTAGTACATGAATTGTGTTTTGAAAATTGTAGAAAATGTTTCGAACTGACTATGATCTTTCAATTTTTTTTACTAACCTTCAAGTCCACAGTCAATTGCTGGCTCCACTGCTTGTCCTCGTTGTTTTGGAAAATGTGCTCAAAACGAAGCAAAATGCTCTTTTTGTGCCATCTTTCGATGGTGAGCAAGTGCAACGCCGCGGGCAAATCTCGTGTGAGTCCAGCGAACTGAAAGTCTCCAAATGAAATTTCGCATAGAACCACCCAATCACTTGTCGTTTTTTCTCGTTGTTTTTCGACGGCGTGCAATTTTCGAGCCCGTACTGACGACCCCGTATGCGAGTGAACGACTTTTTGCAAACTCTGTTGATATTATTGAACTCTTCAAAAGCAACAACTGGTTCGTGGAAAATCTCGACAGCAAGGGGACGGAAAGAAGCAGCAGAAATCTCGAATAAAAGTAAAAAGTCGTGAATTATTGAAGGAGTGAATTACTTGAGTTGGTTGGCTGAAAAACAACGTGTGTTTTCCGATTGCAACAAGGCCTTTGCCGTCTTTTCCGGGTTCATCGAGGGCTTCTTCCACTCCGAAGTAATCATCATAGAAACAACGTCGGTGGATCTTGAAAAAAAAAAGTTTTTTTCCAATCAACTTTGATATTCATGAGTTTACCATAATTTCCACAGCTCCATTTTCTGCAGTTGCTCCTTGAGCTCGATCGGTTAGTACAGTGAACTGCTTGTTTCCATCCTGAATATTGCAAAAAGGCATTTTTGAACAGGAAAAATCTGACATTGATATAAATATGACTTGTGATTGGATAGTAATTAGCAGCAACGGGCTCAGTGTCTTGATACTTGTAGGTGGGGGCAAAGTTACGACTGTAATTGATGAAACGAATCATTTTCTTGAATCATGAGACGAACACTCGTTTCAAAGTTTGACGACCATTGGAGTCAGTGAAGAATGTCGTAGCTGACTCGGCACCAGATACATCGGTCAAATAACGGACCACCACCTCTTTCGTGACTTTGGTTAACCTCAAAAATATCATTTCTCTTTTATAAAAAGAAAAATGAAAAAAAAAACTTGTCATTCTCTTTTTGGGATCGGCCCAACGACCCATTCAAGTTCAACATAAGGTTTGCCAGCAGGAAGCCGAACTGTGGCGAAAATCCACTCAGAAACTTTAATGCGCGCTTCGGCAACGGATCCAATCTTGAAACTTTAATTTGATTTTGTCAAGGTATATACAGGAACTTGAACGATATCCACACTTTTTGCTGTCACAGGCACGGCACTCCCATTTTGTGGTCGGAAAATATAAGCTCCGGAGGTTTGGTCACTGCCATTTTTTCCCACTCCTAAATTAGGACTTGTTCAAAAATTTATTTTTGTCTTGTGGTTGATTTGATTTGACATTGAAAAAACTATCGGCGTGAAAAACGGCTTTACTGGCAGCAAGGAAGTCGCTAGAATGCGCAAATTTTTGATCAAGTTGCAAATTTATCAATTTTTATTTGGAACCGCAACATTTTGAGCCATTTTACATACAGTAAGAAAATTCGACTTCTGAAAAATTGAAACAACCTTGATAATAGAAAAAGCGAGGTTGAAGTTTGTGTGTCAAGTTTGTTGTTTTGTCGAATATGGCCGTTAATCCCTCAGTATCGAATGTCAATTCAAGAAACTGAGCTCATAGTTAGAATTGTGTAGGATCTTTTTCAAACCTCATTCGAAACTTTTTTCTCATCGCTGGAAAACTTTTTTTGAAGTGTGGATTTTCTGTAAAAAACTAGGTTTTCAAAAGGTCAGCAGTTGTAGATCATACGCAGAATCAGTGATGTTGACGAGGAAAGTTGTATATCCAAGAGGAGGAATTGAAACCGGAACATGAACTTGATATGGAGCGCGGTCCCCGAGAAGTGTAGGAATGTTGAAAGTTGGAACAGTCTGAAAAATTCTCTGCTAATTCAAAGTTTAAATCCTCCTACAGTGGATTTGATGATTTGACCTGGAGGACCTTCAACATGAGCAGCTTTTCCCGTAATCGGTATAATGATTGTTGTCGATTGGGTCCTTGAGTTGGAATTGAAGACCGTCACCCAGAAGGATTTTTTGTCCCTGCAGAAAGAAAATAATCTTTTTCGAATCAAATGTTTACTTCGTTGCCGGACAAATGGTTTCATTAAGAAGAGGGCACAGTGTTAGCTTAGAGCTTGTGTTCGGATTCATTTTGTTGATGAAGTCATTGACAACGAGCTCAAAACAAATGTTATAGTTTTCCATTCAAGATTCTTACTTCAAGCTCATTTGTAGCACCTCCAAGTTGTTTCTCATAGTCTTTTGTGACGTTCTCCTTTGCAGTACCTCTGAAACCAGCGTGATGACAGACCAGCTAACTTTTCAATGAACGAACGTTACAGCGTCGTGGTGTTGGACCAGGGCGCTGGCCTCCATCATTTCCTCAACGTCAGAATCGTCTGCTGGTCCGAGGTCAGCTATCACGTCTAGTTGTTTTGCGAGCTGATGAAAAAATTGAAGTAAGAATACTTTGAAACCAATACATAAAAAGTTGTCTCACCGTCGCTCTATGGACAAAACAAATCCCCTTCTTTATTCTCGAGTCTTGGTAACAAAACCGGACGTGCTCCGGACGCTTTTGAGCAAGTCTAGGGATCACTTGAGAGTGCTGACGCTACTAAAGTGGTCGCTGGAAATGCCCCGACACGTCCGATTCACGTCCTTTTTGCGTCGCCCGAGTTTTGTCCAAGTTTTTTTTATGTCCTATTTTCGTCCAGTTTTTTTTGTTGATTATTTCTTTTCTTACAGATTGAAATGTGAAAAATCAGCAGTGAAATATTCACTTAAGGGGAACTGATAATTTTTCGATTTTTTTCACGTCTTCGTAGTTATAAGATGAACGGAAAAAAGTTAGTCTATGACGAGTTCTTTTCTTGTCGACTTATGAAATTTTCAATGATTTGAAGTTACTTGCAACGTCGAGCTGGCTTTGCGGATCATGCCTTTAAAAGTAGGTCTGCTCGTGAAATAACCCGTCCAGTAGGAGTGATTAGCCGACGCATATCTGCACAATATTTTGATCACTTAGACTGAAAAAAATGAAGTAGTCTCACGGGAAGAAATCGTCGCTTTTTGTTGAGAGTTTTGGTGCGGCTTCAGTTAAGGCTTGGACGTAGCAGGACGGAGTCGAATAAAAGACGTTGACTTTGGCGGTATCCTGTAGTTCATAAGTACGAGTTATTTGATAATGAGCTCACGTTTCCATTGACATATTTTATCAACTTGTCGAGATTGGAATACCAGGCGTTGGCATTCGTGTACTGAAAGTCGCTACCCATCAGAAGCATCACGTGTTTGGTTCTTTGGAAGGATGCCTGCAAGTTTCATTTTTCGATCACTTTAGTTTAATCACATTAAATTTGTTTCCCTTTGCAGATAGATTATTTTTGAAAGAGTAAACAGTTTTTTGTCCTACCAAATAAAGATCCTATACATTCCAGCTCACACATACTTCGGTTTTTGAAAAAAGAGTACTTCAAGTTTTCAAACCGGTCGAGAATTTGATGACTTTCCTTGTTAAACAAGAATGTGCACAAGTGAAACAATGAATGATTTCTATTTGATACAAAAAAAACTTTTAAAGCATCTTTCAGAAAATTTCTGATCACTCAGTGATATGAATTGTTTTGAAAACCTGTTTTCTGACATGTTGCACAAACGCATTGACTTTTTCGTCAACATTGTAATCTTCAAGTTTTGGGTTATCCATGATCGGATCGTCGCCACAAAGAGCATCAAAGCAGAAACCTTCAGGAGGGCCATAATTGTCTTGATAAAATCCTCCAGTTAAAATCAGTTTCTCTGAAAATGAATCGATGCTCAATTTAACGTATTTTAAAGACGTACTGAGGTCGTCCGAGGTGTTCCAAATGAATTCCAGCGATTTATTATTGAGACGCTCCGCTTTTTCCAGGTAGTGCATGCGAGCAAAAAACAATGATGTGTAGCCCATCTGTATCCTTTCTCATGTTGAGAATCATTAGATCCAAACCTCAGCAAAAAGATTCGCCACCTCCCGAGAATGACCGAAAGGATCGATTTGCCAAGCTACAGTAGGTTTTCCACAGGTTTCGAAAAGCTGAGACAGCTTCTTAAATTGGTTAATAACACTTTTTCATATATGAACTTGCTGAACCTTCAATCCCAGGGTCATTTGGTCTATTATGTCAACATAGTGAGAAGAAGCTTCGTCATTTTGCACCCAACCTCCACCAATCAACTCGATCTGACCTGAAATGCCCACGTACTTACTTTTTTGAGAAAAAAAAATTGTCGGACCAGTTTTAACCAATTTTTGCAGCTGATGACGTTCGAAGTCTCCGTGACTTGTGTACCATCTCCAGAGGAATCCCGTTTCAGCAAAAGAAAATCTACATGAAGATGAAAACTTGTTTATTATGTTTTTTTCACCTTCTTGTTGGGTTTTTGAGAAGCTCATCGATAACAGTGTTGTAGATGTACTGAACTCCGACAGGAACAAGGGAAGGCTTCGCTTGAAAAAAAAACTTTTTTCTTTGAGAATACTCAAAAAATAAGAAACATCCGTAGTAATATTGATCCACAGTCTTTATCCAACCAAGGTCATCATGTGTATGAGGAATAAGGTGGACATTAATGACGTCATTTGATTTCGACCATTTGTTGCAGCTCTGAAAGACGATAACTTGAACGAGAAGTTAATTTATTAGCGAAATAACAGCTCCTGGGAGTATTTTGCGACTACTCGACTACCATAAAAGTTTTGAAAATCGTCGCACAAATTTCCCCTTTGGAGAACATGCGTCCTAAAAGTTTGGTGCCCTGGGATTGTGTCTAAAGCTGACGCTTTCAGTTTTCCAGTCATGGGACTATGGAGTAGAATTTTGAAACATTTCTTAAAACAAAGCTCACGTTCCAAGAGCAGTCGGCTCGCGAGTTTTGGAATGCTGATAGCAGAAGTAGAAGAAGTAGAAGGCGCTGCATGCGCTATAATGTTGAAGAAATCAAAAGCTTGATAAATACTTAACAAAATTAGAAAGAAGAACGGACAGAAGGAAGAAGAGCTGGAACGATAATGATTTGGTATCAGTCGGAGGTCAAGAGCCGATTAATCACGGGCAAGTTATCGACCTCCGAGGACAACAGTTGCCTCTTTCGAGAACTAGGAGTTCCTCCCTGCAGTCGTGCTTCCAATGAGAAAGTGGCTTGTTTGTTTGATGTCAGGAACGTTATTGAACATGGAAAATTGTAAAGTTGAGGTTTGGATATTGCAGCTCAAAGATTATCACAATGGAGTTGACTAAATTTTTTCAGTATACTGGAATTTTTGAGAATATGAAAGGATCCTTTTCTACGTCTTTTCACGCAAAATTTATCGATATTGGGTGGCAAATCTATCTCCGTAAAATGTTACACTTGGAAAAAAATGGTGAAAAAAATTCTTCGACCTCGAACACAAAAGTTTCGGAGTTTCAAATCAAAAACGGTTTTTTTTTTCAGACCAAAAGGAATCAGTTGGAAAAATCGAAGATGATTTGAAAACTTTTCCAAAATGTGTTTTCGGTTTCTTTCTGAGAACAACAATTTCAAGGAACTTTTCTGATTCAATTTGATCAAACAAACTTGTTTTTAGAGGAAGTAACTACATCTTTCAAAAAATGAAAAAAAAACAATGCTGAATCAATCACATTCTTATTGTTTCCACATTCAATGAAGAAATGGAATTACCATTCCAAATTTCAAAACTTTTTGAAACCCCTGGAATGTTTATAGTCTGTTCAAACAAAACTTCAAGCCACTTTTCAATTTCACCGTGCTTGAATTTTTCCACTGGATGAAGTGGTTTATATATAACCACTTCATAAAAGGTTTTTTTCTGGGTTTTTGTAGTCGGTTCAGGAACATTTTGAAACACCAAAGTCTTTCAATGTTTACAATTTGCCAAACTTACCAGCTTTTGAAAAGAAAACTCTTGAAATTTGGCGTGCGACTTTTTTTTTCATTCATCGGTTTCTTCTCTTTAGACGCTCGAAAATCGTTTACTCTACATATTGCAGGACGTTTTTTTTTAACACACCGAGAGTTCCTGTATTATTCTTCGAAACTTTACAGATGAAATGAATTTTGCAGAAACTACGAACATATTTGCTGAATCTCACCTGAAACTGTCTTGTTGCATCGACTTCAAAAGGACTGATGTCCAGCAATTTTGTTTCCTTTCGGCCTTATTTTTTCAATTTTTTGCGCAGTAGTTTGTGCAAGAACAAGTGAGCTTTCAATACCACCGACGTGGTAACGTCAAAATCGAATTTCAATCTTTGGATTATTTTTCGCAGACCCAAGAAGTGCAGCTGATTTTGAGAAGCAAAATAAGCTTGTGGGTTTGAAGTGACGGACTCCGTGAAAAATATTTCGGACGAGCACGGCGTTCTTCGATGGATTACTCGCCGTTTGGTAATCCTGGCCAAACCAACTCTCAACCACGATTTTTGTTCCTTTGGTTATTCATTGCAACTTCTAATATGTTTCACGGCTTGTTTCAACGACTTTTATTTTTTTTTTTCTTTGCTGTCGGTTATTATTGAATTTCCGGAACAGGCCAAACACGCGAAATATTGCAGACTTCAAAAAAAAAAACTCTCAGTAATTATTCCTAGGGCATAAATATTTCCTGAAAAAAAGGTGTCATTTTTCATTTTTGGTTTTTCACTTCATAGTTTTATTCATGAAATTAGAAATAGTTGGCAAAGTACTCATACAATTTTTATATGTTGCTACAATTTCTGAAGTACAATCATAAAATCACAAGACATGTTCCTGCTAAGTATTCTCTCATTGCTTCCCTTTTCCCTCAGAGCTTTTTTCTTATTTTGCTTGTTTTGTGATTTTTTGTAACTTTCACCTCGCATTTTGTTACTCCCATGTTTTCTCAATGTCGCTCCTAATACTCACAGCGGCTCAAATGACAACCTACCAACAAAACTAACTTCAAACAAAGTCCAAATCCATGAAAATCCAAAGCGTATGATTCCATGAAGACAGCTGCAAGACTAATAATAGGCGTTGCCGAATAAAAAAATCGTGAAATATAACGTTAGTGTGTGCCAAAAGACTGATATATGAAGCTTCAAGGGATGATTTATTGACTGCAGAGGCGCCGCGTCCTGGAAATTTTATTGTTTCAACAACGGCTCCCTAATTACCTGTTGGAACTGGAAAATAATCCAAAAACTGCCCATTAATTTTCTTGTTGCAAATGCGCTTGAAGATCCTCTTCCCGTATGTTTTTTCCACCAACGTTGCCATAAAAATATCTGAGGATATCTCAGAATTGAACGAAGCAGCCATTAATAATGTAATATTGAGTGAGATGCTTTTTCAGTTTGGCTTGTTTTGACATTTTTTAATAAATAGAAAATGAAGATTCATTTTGCTGTTCCATGAGTCTCGAAGACTCGACTTGAGACGATCAAATTGGAAAACTCCGCAGATCGGTTCTTAGCTGAATCTTTCTGCTTTTTGCAGTCGTGTTGCAAAATTTAGAAATCATGAATATTTGACGATTTACGTGAAATGCGTGTCCTTTTAATATTTCCGGGCCGTCAAAAAACTTGAACGATATAAAGAAAGCATGAAGAGCTCTTGAGCTCATCCCTCAATTATTTCTTCTCTTTTCAAGCATTTTTATACTGTCTAGAGGCTCACTAAGAGGTTTTGAGTTAGTTTTTTTTAAAGGTTTCGAAAATTTTTTTGTAGGAAGTAGAAAATTGATCAAGGGTTTGTAAAGCCAGAAAGAAACTTTAAAGATGTGTAAAGAAAAAATTATTTTCAGTGAATTATTTCCAGTAGATCGCTTTCGACTTATTCAGCTTGTTTTTTTAATGTCGTTTTTCCGTACACTCATCAAGAAAAAATTTCGAATTTTTTTAAAAATCAAAAAGTTTTTTTTCAACTTTAATGAATTCTTCAAAAAGAAACTGAACGATTCTCTAGGACGTTTAAACTGGGTAATGAGTAAATTTTTCTTGTTAACCACTTCTAGATTCACACCAGTGGGTGAACGATTTTTATTGGATAAAACTTTTATGTCCCTATGAGTCGATATATTGAGAAAATGTGAACCCAAAAAAAAAGATTTGAAACGAAAAAGCATGGAGAACCCTAATTTAAAAGTCACTCTGTCGTTTTATAAAGCTGTGTCGAAACTTTTGATTTCTTTATCAGAGAAATCTGAATAAGAAACTTGATTTTTGAAATGAAAGGCGGTTTTTGGAGAAGATCTGAAGTATGGTTGTTCTGGAGGATTGGTGAGAAGTGTTCAGCAGCTGAAATCGGAGTGCTTCGAGCATAATTCGTGCTCGAGTTGGACGGAATGTCCATCGAAGCGTTGCGCAATTATGCGTCGCGCAATAACTGCTGATGATTTTTCAAAAAAGCCTCGTTTTATTTCCCATCGTGTGTGTCTGCTTCGAAATTATCGCTATCGGCTCAACTTATCGCGGCTCATTTATTTCTTAGCGGTATCGTCATAGCAGGGGCGGTGGCTCCTGACAAAAAAAAAATGTGTTAAACTACCACAAATCAACTGGCCCGGTGCTCAATTTGCTCATAAACCCTCATTTACCTCCACGAGAGTCGTTCGATCCGATTTCTATTGTTTATTCAGAAAATCCAAATCGTTTGAAGCTCCAGTTATTTGAAGTTCATTTAGGTAATTTGCTCAAAAGATGTTCGTAGATATGAAAATCATCTGCTGCTTTTGACTTTGTGAATCCTTGAATTATGTGCCCTGGGTTCGAACTCCTTAACGTTTTTTGATTTTCTGAATATTCTAAAAGTTTTTTTGATCATGAAATTTTTTTGCCCTTCTATGAGAATCTCTGCAGCTTTTTCGCACCTGAAGATCTTATTATCCCAAACCACCCATGGGTATATTTTTCTTCATCATAAAGTTGAATTTTTCTATCAAGCTCTCGGCGGACCACTCTTTATTTTTTTCCAATGTAAGAAAAAAATGTAGCAAGTTTCAAAGTTGAGTTACGACTTTCTTCTTTCTAAAAGGTTTCCTTCTTTTTTGGAGAAAGTTTTTTTTTGATTAAAAGGATGCTCTGAATTTGTTTTAGAACTGATCTGACTAAACCTCGCAAGTTGAATTTTCAGAAGTAATTCAAATGAAAAAATTAAAACTTGAACTATTCAGTCCTGCTTTTTCTGCCATACTCTCTTGGATGCGAGTCTGAAAACCGCGTCCGTCGTTTTTTGGTGCCAAGTGCAATTGAAGCACGCGGTTTTCGCGAGCCCCAATTCAGCGTGTTTCATGGCACAATGGGTAATTGCTCGAGTGAATACCTGCATTCAGCAGATCACCATAAAAACGCTCGAGACCTAAGAAACGTGCGGCGGTCTAAAGGAGCTACGACTCAACAAATTATCTTCCTTTTCTTACCTTCATACGACCTCAGGAAGTATTGATCTGTGTAACTGAAAAAAAAAGTTCATTGGCAGATTCTTCAATGGAATACTCCCCCTAAATCATAAGATAACATTGTCTGATAGATCAGAAGAATACTCTGGTTTGAAAAAAAGAACTTTTTATTTTTTTCTTTTTCTGCATCAATTTGTCCCAAAAAGTCCTGCGAAATTGTGCGAGTTGTGTTTTTTTTTATTCGTACATTAAAATATTTTCCGAAAAAATTCAGCAATATTCCCTTAAAAAAGGATATTTTTCTACAAGAAAATATTGATTGAAAAGCCGAACAACTTCTTTTTTTAATTTTTTTAGATTTTTTTCAAATTTCAAGAAAAAGAAGACGTTTTTTTCTCAAATTTGTTTGATTCTCAGTTTTTATTCCTTTTATGCTCTTTTTCTCACTTACTTGTTTCATTCTGCTGATAAATATTGGTCGTCGGAAAAAAAGCATTTGATTTGAATTTTATGAAAATTCCTTTTTTTTGAGCTAGAAGTATGGAAGCTGCAAGTTGAACTCAAAAACTCGTAGCCCAACTCTCTTTTATTACCTGATTTTTCATTCAGACGTGAAAATTATTGACTCAGAAGCACGTTTGCCAGAAGATGAATTTAACATGTGCAATGCTTGGATTTGAGTGTTTGGAAGCAGAAGATTTCTTCAATGACGTCAAGATTACCTTTTGATGACGTGAAATTTAAGTAGGACACAAGGGATACGATGAATAGGCGTGTCGACTCCACCCTTGAGTCGAGAGAAGAGAATATGGCCTATCGCAAATAAGAAACCCGAACTCATTTTTTCATTCAGTTCATTTCGGGGCAATTTTTTTGAAACTTTTATAACAGTCTTTCAAATTTTGAGCTCAGTTTGCCTTTAAGGTTTGGAAAATCAAAATTTCCGTTTTTTGAACTGTAATTTTAACACGGAACTTTTTAAAATCGGGAGCTTTGTCATACCTTCGTTCTTTTTCTATCAAAACTGTGCCCTCACGGTAAATTTGGTAAACTTTCCTGAACTCATTTTCCAAACTTTCATAACGTTTCTTTCTCTTCTCAATTATATATACTTCTTGACGTACCCGACTGAATTTTCTGTTTCAGGTTGATCTGAAAAGCTGAAGAGCGGATGCTTGCAAATGCTGGCCGTCTTGGTGCTGTTGCTGCCCAGCTTCGCTTCAACTACCATTTCAACGACTCCAGCGTCTTCAGATCAGTCTCTAGAGGTTGAATTTGAATTTTTGAATCACTCAACGTTTGAAGTTTATATGTGAACTATTTCAGATATTCTGATTGTAAATAAGAAAACTCTTATACAATTATTTCAATATGGAAAAGATAATATTTTACAAAGAAATCCATTTTTAAACATTTTTCATGCGTCGTAAATCTTTACAGAGCTATTATTGGAAGCTGTATGTTCAAAATAACATGATACTCAGCGAGTTGCGTGAACGCTATAAACAGGTTTCCAAGTGTCTCTAGTAACCTTCCTGTGCATGATTTTTCATGACTAACCCAGTATTTCAACTTTTCTTCTCGTTGTAAATGTGGTCTGGTAATTCATGAATCCTTCTATCATTTCATGCTATCGATTTTTTTTCTCGAAGCACATAATAAGCCAAGAAAAACTACTTAGAGGCTTTCTGTTCCCTCATTCTTTTTGCCATTGAAGTACAGCGGCTCCTCGCAGTTTTTTTCGGAAAAGATTGAATGCGAAAAAGAGCCGAATTCTTTTTGACGAGGGTGACGGAGCTGCACAATTGTTTGCAGGAATTGACGTAGATAGTTATAATTTGATTAATCTTCGAAATATAATCAATGAAAGAACACAAAAATTATTTTAGAAAAAAACGTAATAGATATTAAATCAAAATGCGACACATGAGACGCGTTACGCAATTGTATTTTCTCCTTTTTCTGTCTCTTCTAGGAAATTTTTTTTGAAGAAAAATCTTTCAAAAAAATGGTTTAAATATGAAATTTTACTATTCTTAAAAAAACAAGAAATTTTTTTCTTGGAGTTCTTATCATTTTTGGATAGGCTCATTCCTTGTAGCTCAATTTTATAAAGTCTTAATTTTCGACTGTTTTATTAATGTGTAAACTCAGTCGTTAAAAAACATGGATTTCAAAGAACCCTTCCTGAAATTGAAATGGTTTTTGAAACACCTTGCATGTGTTTGACCCCATTAAAAACCTCTAAAAACCTTTTACTGCTCAAGGAAAGTCATTTTACTTTGTTTTTACCGAATGTATGAAACTTTACCGATACTAGACAAAGCGCGTGGAGTTTCAATTTGCACAGTCTTTCCGTATTAAAAAATGGAGTTCTCAAAATCTCTGCCGATGGCGGAAAAAATGTCAGGGGAAATGAACTTTGAGGTGCTTTTCTCGGAAACACGGAAGTTGTGACGGCTGATACTTTTTAAAATGCGCTTATTTAGATCGCGAAAAAAATAGTAATCTGAAGAGGCAGATAAATTTTTTGTAAATTACCAAAAGTACAAAAATTAGCCCAAAGTATCTGGGAAGGTCTAGATTATAATCAATATTTATAAGTCGACATCTGATCTCAGATTTAGTTTCGAAAGTTTTTTAAGCTGCAAAATCTTGGCTGTTTCTCTGGCAAATTTGGATTCGAAAAACAACGAGTACAAAATTGATTTTGCAAAATTGAAGGCTATTAGGAATCTTATTTTAGACCTTCAGACGGTTTTCAAGCAAATTTGCAGAAAAATTAAATATTTCATTCTAAATTCACCTTTCATTACAGTTATAAGAAATTCTTTAAAAAAACAAAGTGAAATTACTTTTCCTTGTCAGCACATTCAGAGCATTGGGAATATGGTTTCTTTGCAGGAAAATAAATTGTTCCCAATTCCCGCAACGACGACGCCTCCTCCATTCGCTTTCGAAGGCTTGGTGCGTCATAATAAACTTTTTCATAATGTCTAAACGTCGAATATAGGATGAAAATGAGCAGTGTACTTCCGACAAAATAATTATCGAGAAACTGCTCGAAAATTACAAGTCTTTCAAAACTCCATCCGAAGCTGGGGTCATCGTCTGGATCGAGGTTTTTGAGCCACACCGTTTTTCCGCATATATTTCTTTGAAGGTTTGGGTGCAGGAAGTCAATTCGGTAAATGAAATCACAAGCGACTTTGACATGGACATTTACGTCACCGAGCTGTGGATGGATCTCGCTCTACGTTATGAGCATCTCAACCCCTGCAAGTATAACTTGTCTCTCAACTCCGAAGTGAATCCTTTTTCGAAAAACAGTGTTAGTATAACTTTTTTCAGATCCTCGACCAGATCTGGAAGCCGAACACCGTATTCATCAACAGCAAGTCGGCCAATATTCACAAATCTCCGTTCAAAAATGTTTTTCTTATGATTTATCCCAATGGCACAGTATGGGTGAATTATCGAGTTCAAGTCAAAGGTCCATGTAACATGGACTTCAGGTACTCTTTTCCATCATTGTTTCACTAAATTTATATATTTAGCGCGTTTCCTATGGATCGACAATCCTGTCATTTGACGTTAGAATCTTTCAGTTACAACAATCAAGAAGTGAGTTTTGCGTTGATCTCAGGAAGGAGCTTTGTTTTCAAGGTGGACATGCAGTGGATGAATTGGACCGTACCGCTGTCTTTGCTGAAACAGGAAATCGTTCTTCCCGACTTTGTACTGACTAATTACTCAACATCAATAAAAAATGAAGTCTGCCAGTCAGTATGTCGTATCTGAAGAATAATTTTAGATGTATCCAGCTGGCGTGTGGAACGAGTTGACGATGACTTTCATTTTTAGTAGAAGATATGGATGGTATATTTTTCAAGCCTACATTCCTACTTATCTGACTATTTTCATAAGGTAACACTAAAATTCGCATATTTGTAACTAATAATTTTACAGTTGGATCAGTTTTTGTCTTGGTCCAAAAATGATTCCCGCAAGGACCATGCTCGGTGTCAATTCATTGCTAGCTCTCACATTTCAATTTGGAAACATTATGCGAAATTTGCCTAGGGTCAGTTATGTCAAAGCCCTCGGTGAGTCTTAGAAAAAAATTGAAAACAAATTTCTTTTCAAGACGTTTGGATGTTAGTTTGTTTGACTTTTGTATTTTCTTCTCTTCTGGAACTGGCAATCGTTGGATCAATGGGAGCCCGCTCAGAAATCAAACAGGTTCAAAAGTTCATTTTCTTTTTGACCGAAATGTTTGCCAGAACAAAGAAGAAAAGAAAGAAGTATCCCGGCCGACTTCTCCAGTTTCTTGTCCTTCTTCCCCGAGGATATGCCGGAATCATGTGCCAAACGAATCTGTTCATGTTTTTAAAAGTTATGGAGCAGCAGGTTCATAAAGTTTGAAGATTGAGATATCTTCTTTTTAGATCCGCGGATGAGAAAAAAAGTGATTTTGACACCAACAGGAACGATTTCAAGAATGCCTAACTCTGCGAACAGGTGCATTTTTGTTCATCTATAAAATCGTGATTAAAACTTTTTTCAAGAGCTGAGAAAGTATTGCTACTCGATGGACTGGAAGAAACGCAATTTACTCAAGAGGATTCTTTCGTTGAAAATAAAAATCAAAATCGTTTGGCAAAAGTTTATATCTAAAATCTTTGAAAAACTGAGAAGAATTTGCAGAAATTGCGCCGTTTCACAGCCGACGAGATTGACAAAATATCAATGATTGCTTTTCCCGGGTTGTTCACTGTATTCAACATTATTTACTGGGGATACTACCTCAACGTCAACGAATGAGAAATCAAACTACAGTATATGCTTTGTTATGTGTCTCTGCGTGCCTTTGATGTTTCGAGCTGTCTTTCATGTTTCCGGTAAACGGTTTATCATTCTGGTTAACTTGAACAAAAACAGACAAAAAGAGATTGCAGTAAGAAAAGGCAGTTCATAAGAAATTATGGGAATTCGATCAACAGAAAAAGAGCAATCAGCGTCTCAGGCAGGGGTCTTCAACTTTGCGGTAAACTTGAGATAGAAGCTGAGCCTGAAGCTGACGAGCTCGGTGAATGCGCATGAGGTACTGCTTGCATGGGTCGGCGTCCGTCGGCGGCTCTTCATTCATTTGTCTCACGATCTCGTCGCGTCTTTTGATCTCCTCCAGACGTCTCAACCTGTTCCGCCTGCTCAGCTCTTCTCTTCTGATGAGTTCGGCACGACTGAAAATTGAATTATCTTTGAAGCTGCGCATCTCACGATAAACTGACTGTTGTTCATGGCGTCTGCGAACTTCTTCTCTATGTTTCTCGATCGCCACTCTTTTGGCTTCTTCCGCTTTCAGCCACGCTGAAAAAAAAAGAAATAAAAAAAACAACAGAAATAAACAGACCATCGTCCAGGATATTCTCCTGCTGATCTACTTGCTCCTCCTTAACCTTGATGCTCTCAAGACGGACGTTCTCTTCATGCAGTTGTCGCTGTCTTTCTTCTTCTTGACGTTTTCGTTCTTCTTCGCGGCGTTCTGCTTCTCGTCGTTCTGCGTCTCGTCGTTCTTCTTCTATGCGTTTTTCATCTTCCCTGCGACGCTCCTCCGCCTCTCTTCTCTCTTCCTCCTCTCTTCTGCGATCCTCTTCACGTCTTCTTTCATCATCTCTTCTTTTTTGGTCTTCTTCTTGACGTTGGCGCTCATCCTCTTGCCTTCGAACTTCTTCTTCTCGTTGAAGTCGTTCGATTTCGATTCTCTCGCGCGCTTCTTCCTCTCTGAGATGCTCTTTCTCCAGACGCACCCGCTCTTCTTCACGGAGACGTTCTTCTTCTTGCTGCTTGCGCTCCTTCTCCTCCTCCTCCTGGAGGATTCTTTCTTGATCTAGCCGTTCCTGTTCACTATTAGAAGAATGGCTCTCGGTGTGAGTTTCATTAGTCGTAATTATTTCGATGACGTGGGTGTTGTGAATTTGATGATTTCCTGTTTCGCCACCGTCCAGATTACTGTCATCTGTGTTCACCGTTCCATCGACAACTTGATCTCCTTCCAAAACATCTTCATCATCACGAGGCAAAACGTATACTTTCTCATGTTCGTTGCCGTCTGAGTAGACTAACTGAAATCTCTGAATTTCCTTTTTTTAACTATGGCTCAAAGCACCTTTTCGAAAACCTCTTTGTACATAACGTAGGTGGTGGCGCAGTACTCGATTCTCTGAGAGAGAGATAGATTTGCCAGTAGGTCGTATTTGTACCCTTGGAAATGTTGGACAGGTGCATCTAAACAAAAAAGAAGATTTTAGAACCCTCAAATTGAATGATACCCGGGGTAAGAAGTTCGATTTCATGCATGTGGTAGGAACGGTTCGCTTTATCTCCTTCAGCTATGTACTCCGCAGGAATTTCTTTTATGAAGTGTTGCTAAAAATGAAGTTGATTTTCACTGATGAATTAGGAAAGAAACTTTTTCTTTGAGCCCTTCGTAACCGCAATTGTGCTCGATGTATAGGTAGGGCTCGATTTTGGTAAACTGAACATGAAGGTATGATGTTGCAAACGGAGCCAAAGAACCTCGCTTGTGAAGCCTTTGACGCAAAAGAAACCATTTTGGCCAGCAACGACTGAGCCAAGGAGATCGTCGTTATCGAAAAAAGGTACTGTAAGAAAAGAATACTAGTTTTGCAATGGAGTAACTAAACTAGGAAAATATTGAGCAAATTCCTTTTTTGATTTGTTTATTTTCGCGTCATCTGAAGCTGCGCGACCCGAATCGAAAAAAAAGTCAATTTGTTTTTTTTAAAATGCTTTTCTCAGATCACGGAGTTTTTTATGAGGCTAGCGAAACATTTTCTTTTCGAAATTTTTAAATTTTGAACCGAAAAAGTTGTGAAAATGGAATAATTTCCGATCAGGCATTTTTACTAGGAGACCAGAGCTATCAAAAGCATATTTGTTGAAATCCTGAAAGCTGAATACAGAAGTAATGAAATCGAGTCTTTTTCTGCGATTTTTCGAGAGTTACTGTAAGTGAGAAGTCTAAACAGGTGTGTTCACAAAACCGTGAGATAATTTCGCTTTAACTCATCTCAAAAAGTGTTTTTCTCATTTTGAAAAGCTCAAGTTAATAAGGTTTTATAGAAAAAAATTTCTAAGCTTTTTTTTATAAATGATTAATTATATTTTCAGATGCTTCTTTTCAAAGATGGTCAAATAATCTCAGACAGTAACCCTAGTCTCTTTCACAGGTCCTATTATGAGATTACACCCGCGATGAAATTTCCCCTTTCCTCCGATATTCTCGACAACCAATATCATTTAAAAGTTCGTCTGAGATACGTAAAGGTTAGCGATGACACAATGCCTTCCACACCATCTTACGGATTGGTAACCTTTTCCTCTCGAGATATTTCACGAACACGTCATCAGACCACATTAAAATAATGGGATCGGGGTGCGATGACATGCACCTTTTCGCCGTGGCTCGTCGTATAACTGTTCTGATGCGCTTAATCACGTGCTGGTAGGTGTCTCTTTTTTTTCTCGCAAGACTGTGTCTTTTCTTAGTCTTATTCGAATTATCAAAAAAAAAATCTCATGAGAAGTCATTTCGCTCGCTTTTTTTGAATTTCCAGAAAGGGAGACTAATCATTCATTAGCGCACGGCGAAGATAGCTATTCGGGGTGAAAAGGTTTTTCTGATATGAAACTTCTGAAAACTTTGCTGTAAGGAGGTTTCATGTAAAAACATTTAATTTACTCCTTGGGCTCAGAAAAGAAAAATTCGGTCTGACTAGGGAAGTGTGTGAGTGGAACGTCGCAGTTTTGGTTCAAACTACTGTGATCAAAAGTTCTGGAAATGAGTACTCAAAAACTGAGAGAAAAATATGCTAAACGCCCTAAGGAACTGGGAAATAGCCTGCCGAAAAAAGTACAGAAAAAGCTCTCAAACTGCTTTTTCCTTGGAAACCTGAAGAAAGTCAGTTTTTGGACATTTTCGGTACATTTTTCACTGGCTATTTCTTATTACCCTACAGCGCTCAGCCATTTTCGAGTACCCATACCTAAGAATACCTACCCAGAAGTTTGAATAAAATATTCTATTTTTACCTCATACACTTCCCTTATACCAAGACGATCGTTTTTAAAAATCAGAAAATTTTTGGGCCGAGTTTTTCAAATTTCAGTCCACGTTAGTGTGTTTCCTCTGGTAACTAGGAAGTCTTTTGAGATTTGAATTGCGTGTGTGATCTGGTCTGTTCTGTGTAGTGGATGGTCCTTGCGGCGAGGACTGAGAAGTAGAAGAACGTTACTTTGCGGGACGCCAAAGGCGCCGATGCCAAAAAGGGTACAGGAAAAAAACAATATGCAAATTCCTCCTTGGAGTACCGACAAAAAGAAATTTTATTTTTTTTCTCATCGTTTATTAAAAAAAGTCTTTCAAATTTGGGCTTTTTCCGAAAAAAATTCGATCGTTTTCAAGACTTGTTGAACTCCTTTTTTTGGCAGCGTTTCTCTCGCATGAAAGATAGTTTTACTTAGCAATCAAGGATCTGCGAAAATGTGGTCAGAGAGTTTCTTGATGTACCAAAAGCAAGTTCTGAGATTCCGAACCTGCACAACTTCCAAGATTTCGAAAATGAGGGCACAAGGACTTTAAGTGGTTTCTTTGGCTTTCAGGTGTCTTTTTCATAATTTTGCAGGCTGAGACTTTTTTGACCTTCACCTGGTACCTCAAAAAGTGTTCTGGCACCTTTTCGAATAATTCCACCTTCAAAGTAAAACGTACTTCCTTGACTATGCGGTTCCGATTCTCAGTTCATTAAAGTGTTGGGAAAATTCGCGGCAAATTCAGAAAGACTAGGTAAGAGGGCTACCCATTTCGAAGGCGCCTAATTTTTGGGTTATCGATCATTTTCCTCTTATATTATAGAGCCCTTAAGTTATATCAGATCTGCAATGCACTCCTCAGACGATTTTCTAGCGGGTGGAACTAACCAGTATCCTCGTCGTAGAGCTGGACGAACGCACCAGGCTGACGTCTGCCTCGACAGTTGACGTAGCCCTTGACGGAGACTGCTTGATCGGAAGCCCAGGCGAATTGAGGCAAAAAAGCCAGCAGTAGCAGGAGCCACGACCGCATGCCGACGAGTCGTCCGAGCCAATGACGGTAGACGCTTCTCGGCCGGTGAGTAATCCGTACAGGCGCCGCCTCCCCAATTTTTCGCTGCTTTGTTTCTCGTGCCTTTCTTGCCGTTGCGACATTTCCCTCATGGAAGAAGGAGCCATTTCGAGGAAACAACTGTACGATTCTATTCTGTTCTCATAACATTCAGAAAACTGAAAATTCGGATGAAACATAAACAAAGGAAAAAAAATGGAATAGTACACTAACGTCGAAAACGGAATGCGGCGTGACTGTAGCGATTTTGTTATTGAACTACCGGAAAAAAAACGTTGAATAATCTTAAAAAGCATTTGCAATTATAATTGAATAAAAATTGATTCTTTGGCACTAATTGAAGCAGCTCTTGTGGGATAATTTTTATGAATCGAAATATGGATACTATTATCTAGAAGCATGTTCAAGCGTTTTAGAACCTCCTAAAAAATGAATTTTTTTGAGTAAGAATATAAGAAGACAACAGGTTCCCTTTTCTCACCCGGTATGAATGTACAGTACCGTCCAAAAAGATAAGAAAGATACGCGTTTTTAGTCACAACTTTCTTGCGAGAAATTATCCTTGTTTTTCTGAATGTACTGTATGTTAAAAACATTGTTTTATCAATTTGGAGCGGTTCAAGGTTTCAAAAATTTTGAGCTCATCCCACAGGATGAGAAATTTTTTTACTCCACAGTCTACTTCTTCATTAAACAGATAATTTTGACCTTTATTTTGAGCCTTTTTTATCATCTCATTTTTTAACACCCGAGTGGTCGGTTTTCAGTTCCGCTCTCGTCTGAGATTTAATCTAACGTCCTCCAGCTCTGAACAAGCTGGACGTTGCACCGCTCCTACATGAAGAAAAAGCTGATTTTCTGTATGCTCAAGACTCGTGTACTACTATCACAAAAAACGTGGTGATCTACACTTAATTCTTGATCAACAACAGCTTTTTGAGACGACAAAATATTTTTCAATTATTCCATGATTCAGCAAAAAAACCTTCTTTGGCGACTGAATGAATTTTCGGAGTGTAAAGAAGTCCTATGAATATATCAGGAATTTCTGAACTTTAATGAAGTTTCGAATATTTTTTTATCGTAAAAAAAGAACAAGCTGGTTCACCTGTTCTTTTGAGACACTGGAAGCTGGTATGAAGTGATTTCATTTGAGGATATTATGTTGCAAGTAGAACTTCCAGAAGTTTCGAAAATGAAAATTGGCATGAAGCCCAACAATTTGGAGCTCAAGTCCTAGACGATTTATTTCTCCAAAAGCTCGAGAAACATGTTTGTGAAATTGAAAGCGAAAATTTAGTCAAGTCGGATAGGAAAAAGCTAGTTTAGGTTTCATTACTTGGAATAAATTCAAATAAGAACGTTTGGAACGGTCAGTTGATTGAAGAGATCATTTTTTGTCTATTCTCTGAATTTTCAAAGTATTCGAAGTGGGTGGTTTTTTTTTTTGAAAACAGTGTCGATGATGGCTCCAGAGCTTCTGAGGTGACGACAAAAGCTATACTGGAAAAACCTTCACTAAATTAAAAAATAATGAGCTTGAAAATTTAGTCATAATATCCCGAATTGAAAGGCTTTTTTTCGAGGCTTCCATCTAGAATACGGGACCCGGGCTTTTGCTACAACATCCTTTACATTCTGAGCTCTTGAAGATGCAACTGGGTGGACTACGTGCAGAACAACGAGACGAAGGACCGCAAGACCAGGCTCTCAACTTGAAGAACTACTCGTTTGGATTTCTAACTCGCCGAAGACAATTGTTTGTTGCAACTTTGAAAGTTCTTGTTTACCGCATTACTGGATAAATTTTTGATTAAAAACAAATAATTAAATTATTAGTTGATTGGGCAAAAAGATATTCACTTCAAAGGTTTTATACGTCTCTGGGAAACACAACTTGATAAGTCAATAAAAAACTTGAAATTGTTAAAAAATTACTTGCGAAACCCTAATATCGACTTCCGTGGCATCCTCCTTACTGTCTGTTTTTATTTTCCAACAACCGATTCAAATTCTCCCAGACCATCTTCCCTCGAAATAATCAAACAACGTCATTTTTCTCGTGAAAAAAGAGGCCATAAAAGGGAGACATGGATCGGTGTGAAATTTGTGGAAAATTTTATTTTTAATCGATTTCTTGAATGTGTATATTCTCTTTGCAAAACTTCTATGTTTTCTGACATTTTTTCAAACATTCTTTTCACTCTAAAAACTTCTCACCTCAAAAATTTGTAAAAAGCGTTAAAATGTTTTTGGTTTTTCCTTTCTTTGAGATTAAACTCCATCTTATTTTGGAAGGAATTTTTTTTTAAGGTAATGTGCTTCACCATGTGCACACAGGCTGTTTATGCCCTATTGATGTTTGCTGTATTAGTTCTTACAGTAGCCGCAATGGTCACGCCAGGTAAGAGTACCTCTGATTTATATAATTTGCTGGATCTCCTTTGGGGGAGAAAAGTCGAACGCTCAAAAAACCGCTACGTGACCGCGACGCAGTCTCTTATTTTTTTTTAGCACATTCGCAAACTTTAAAATAGTGAACCGAATAAACGGCAATTTTTACTTGTAAAAAAAAAAACCACGAATAACGCTTCTATCAAAATCGTTTTTTTCCAGGATGGCGGAAACTTCAAACAACTTTGGAAGAAGATATCCAGCTTCTTGAAGTTCCTAGAGTCCAAGGTTTTGAATTTTCGTCTACTTAAGAGTATTTTTCCGTCTCAGGAATCTTACCAATCGCATGTTCGTTTCCTGGGTCGAACAGTACGGTAACCAACTATGATTCCGACAATTATTGCAGAAAATGGTGGAGTGTAGGCGATTCTATTTTTCGCACGAACATGAAATGATTTGAATTCAGAACCTCCAGGGATGGGAAAGAGCCGTTACGGCAAGTATGATCGTTGCCGTAATTCTGGAAGCGATTGCTTTGACCTGGAATTGTTTTGCATGGTTCGAATCTTTATTTTGAACCATAATAGTAGCATTTCCCAAAAAAAGTTAGCTTTATTTATGAACAAATTGTGAAAAATTCATTTTTGCGAAGTTGAACCTTCATCAACCACATTAAAAAAGAAGTTTATGTGGGGAAGATTTTTCATTTAGGTTAAAAACCGGTTTTAGATGTAATAATTTTGACCTCATTCTTACATCTCTTCTTTGAGCCTTTTCAATTGAATCTAACTTTTCCGTTGTTCTTATTAAGAAGAGCAATTTTGCTCAGGCTTTTCAAAACCGTGAGGGTAACTTGAAAAAGTTCAGAGAATATCTCTAGAAGGTACAAACGCCATAGTTTTTCAGGTGCACTTGCTGTTTCAAAAAGTACCTTCTGCACCCGCTTTCACCTCTTTCCTTCGCTATCTCAGTGTTTCTTGCCATCGCTATATCAATCTACGCAATGCATACACCCAATCTAGGTTTGCCCAGTTTTTAAAGTTTGAAAAGCTTTTTCAGAACATGTTAGCACTTTGGCTTCGCGCTCTGTAGATGTCAAATCGCAGGTGAAGAACAACTCCTTTGAAATTATAATTACTTTTTTTATCACTTTCAGGTGAGCTACTCGTTCTGGTTGGCCGTCGGAGCTTTGATTCTCGCTGTTACGGATACACTGATCGCCAGTATGGCAATTTTCCTCGGAAAGCACGGCGTCTGAAAAGCTGCCGAAAATTTCATGTTAAAGGAAAAATAGTATGGTGAATAAATTTATCAGAACATGTGCAATCGGATCAAAATAAATGAAAAAAGAAACAAGGGTACCAAGAAAGATAAAGACTAAAATTATAAATGACGAGGCGTGGCTCTATATCATCATGAATGACAGCGCAAATCACCTGGAAAAAAAACGTGAAACAAGAGGAAAAGTCATGTGATCACAATTAATGCAGTCACGTCTATAATCCATGACTGGATATATGATGATATCTGAGGGATAGAATGACGGAAAAAATAAATAAAAACTATGTGAAAAGATCACATCAACAATGGAAATAGGTTCTCTTTTGAGATTTAAACAGAATGCCAAAAAAAAACAACTGACAAGCTCA
Source organism: Caenorhabditis auriculariae (assembly GCA_904845305.1). NCBI lineage: Eukaryota > Metazoa > Nematoda > Chromadorea > Rhabditida > Rhabditidae > Caenorhabditis > Caenorhabditis auriculariae. Next base: position 1,561,941 of record CAJGYM010000002.1, on the reverse strand, counting down.
AAACGATCAAAAAATGAACCCGCGTACGGTATGGAAAGTTTTTGTTTCGTGAAACTATCCAAACCTGACACAAACCTCATAAAAAGAACTTTGATAATTTTTCTTTTTGCTAGTAGCTCTTTTTTTCAACGAAAAAACTTGAAGAATATACAATGTGGCTGCAAAAAAATAAAAAAAGAAAGGTGAGTAGTTCGGTAAGAGAAATGAAGTCGAAGATCGTTTTGACCCGGCAACTTATTCTAACTTTTTGTGAAAAATTTGCAAAAATTCTTTTTATAATTATTTAAAAAAATCAAAACATTACGGTTAGAATTACAATACTTCAACAACAATCGGGACAGCGAAAAAAGTTCCGAAACAAGAAAAGCACACTTATTGAGTAGATCTATTTCTTGTGACTGAGAATGTGGTTGTCAAGCGCTTCTTGAGTGGTGAATCCGGCGTCGCAAGTCTGAAAATGATGTGATGAGAAATTTTGAAGCTGTTCTCCTCTTTCTACTTTTTATACTCACGAGCGAAGAGCGGATAGTTAAAAACTTGAAAGTTTTTGAAAGCAATTCGATTCGAATTCAAATCATTTTTCCATCCAAATTTCAGACAAGTTTTTCTCGAACGCTATCGTTTCAAAAAAATTCCAATTCCTGTGTTCATGATCCTAATGAATGACGAGAGACAGAAAAAAAAATCATTGATTTGAAGCAGATCTCCTCTAACTTCCAGCAAATCTTAAATTGTCGTTCATTCGCACTTTGCTCGTTAGCTGATTCTCAGAAATGTTAGTTCAAGCAAAAAAGCATCATCCAACTCAATCTCTATGAAATTCAATTTTTCGGAACTCAGGCAAAAAGTTGAAGAAAAAAACCCAAAAAACCATTTCAATCACTTAAAGATACCAAGCAAACCAAACTCCCATTTCGATTTCTGAATATTTTTTCCTAAAAATAAAATCCTGAACAAAGGTTTCAAGCGGCTTCCATCGTCGAACACACGTCGGTTTGTTCCAGAAAAAAAAACTAGTTGCAACTTGGCCTGAAGTTTCCGGTGCTCCACCAAAAAGGAATATGTAGTGTAGATGTTGGAAGAAGGGAAGCCAGTGATTACCTCGCAGACGTGAATCCTGCTGGAGACGTGGGCGAACCAGTGTTCTTGCAGGGAAACGGCGTCGGTGAACAAACGTTTACAATGCGTGCAAGGCAACGACAATGGCTTCAAACAGTCTGGGTAAGGGCAGAATCCGTACCATTTGCTTACGTCAGCATCTTCGTTAGCGTTTTTGCGCGGCGTGGCGGCGACGGAAGACGTCGGTCCGGCAGACACGCTTCCGTTGGTGATCGAGCGGGGGCTGATCATGACATCTGGAGGAGCCATGCGAACCGGCTCGATCAGAATTTCTTTGTCTGCAATGCAAAAGCGGAAATTATTTTTCATAAAATATTTTTTAGCTTCTCTTAAAATACCAGCAAGTTTTTCCAACTTGTGAATCATATTTTGCGTTTTAGACTTCCAAAAATCAACTTTCGAAACTCCATATTCTTCCACGTTTTGTTCCTCTGAAACTTTCCAAAAAATTTCGCTGTTTGAGATTTGAGCCTTCGAGAGTACAATTTTTCAATGAACAATTTAGATATCTGAAATGAATTATATTCTCATTCTAAAATCTAATTGAGAGCTGAAAAATCTTATGGTGAATCAACGAAAACAAATTATCTGAAAACGAGCATCCTTTTCCGAATTTGACGAAATGTACGTTAGTGAATGGTATGTACTGCATGCAGGATACATTCGCTGATCACCAAACCTTTTTCTTTCTCTTCAGCCTCCTTGACAAAGTGAGCACGAACGTGAACACGAAGACAGGTCCGGTTCGGATAGACTTTTCCGCAATGTTGCCGGGGACAACGAAACTCGCTGCCGTCGCGAAAAGTGAAGTGGTCCACATTATGATGAACCTGTGAGCAACGTAGAATGAATTGTCAGAAGATGTGACATACTTTGAGTTCAATTTGCGACTCGAACAGATCCATGCAAAAACAGCAAATTTTGGAGGGTTTAGCGACAGGTGTTTCGTTCTTTTGCAGCAACTAAACATGGTCTCTTGAAAAAAGGTCCTCAAGCTCTGAATAATAAACCGTCATTTCGCTGAGTTGTCCCCCGTTTGTGATGTCGCCAGCTTGATTATTTGGATCCATCTGAATAGCAAGTGGTATGTGCTGCTGAAAACTATGAGAAAAGAAAAACATCCAGGTGAAACTCAAACTGCGAATAGCACAATCGTCCGTTTTTTTGTAGTAGAAATGATAAATAATCAGTTTATAATTCCAGGACTTTTCAAGGTGATAAGAATCATTAATTATCGTATATAATGATATTTCTGAAAAAGTTGCCAAGTTTCCTTTTTTTTGGAAACAGTCTCAAAGTTAAAGCAGTGGTAAGACAGTCTCAACTTGAAGTAATTCGAAACAAAAAAACTGCAGATTTATGCTCGAAAAATGTTTCATGTAACTTTTTTTTTTCTGGGTTTTTAGATTTTTCAAGCAGGCTCAAAACTCCTAATTTCAATTAACGCTGTTTTTTTTTCAGTAGGTTTTGTGGATTTCAAGGTGCAGTAAGCTTTCTTTTCATCCTGAAAAATACTAGAATTCTTTCAGGTTTTTCAGTAATGATTCCCATTTGGTGAGATGTTCGTTGTATTTCAAGTTTTTTGAGAAACTTCTGATGAACACCAACCTCAGGAAGGATCGGTTTCAAAGCGCTTGAGCCATTTTCCACAGTCGCTGACTCAATTGTGCTGTTGTTGGAATCGGAACTGTAATTTTAATCTATCCTTACAAGAACATTCTTCTCTGTTTTTTGGGAATTGCTATAGAAGTTTTAAAAAAAAACCCCCCAGAGGTTAAGGTTTGCCGTTCAGTTGGTTCTTGTTCCGGAAAATTCATTTCAGGTTCCTTGATTTTTCTTTGAAATGCTTGATAAACACGGCTATTGTAAGCTAACCATAGAGAAAAAAACTGAGAAGTAAAAAAAAACAACTTCTAGACGTCTGAAGTTCTTTTAATCTTGAAATTAGTTTCACGTCTACTCCTATTCAGTAATTAGAAAATGCCAAGAAGTTTTGTGTAAAAAAAGAAAAAGGTTTTCTCAATCAGTTGATTTTCTGTCATTCTCAGCATATTTTTCATAAGCCTTTCTGAAAAAGACCCGGCAATAAATGACTAATATTTCTTTCATTCTTGACGCCGAGAACTTTTCTTACAGATTTCAGCAGTTTTTAAGTTTAAATTCGGAACTACGTCTGAGGAACCTAGACTCAAATGAAAGTCACAATTTGAACTGAGATTAGGTCCTTACAAAAGGAAGGATCATTTTTGTCAGATGGAATTCTTTATGCAGTACTTTTTCTCGGATATATGAAAACTTTCCGAAACAAAAAAGTGCAAAAAAAAGCCCACCTCATCGCAGAGCGCAGAAAAAGCCTGCACTTTGACAAAATTGAAAGCTTTTATAGTTTTTTTAGTATAACATGATTGCGTGGGCTAAGAAGATGATAAAAAAGCTAAAACTTTACAGCACTCAGAGAAATGAAATTCTTAGTACTGGCTAAACCCTTCAAGCCGCTGCTGCTGACGCACGAAACGTTTTAGTCCCTTTTTCAATTTTTTCGAGTGCTTTTGTGGGACTGTTAACACTATATCTAAACCAGCAAGCCGGGATTATCAGTTTCCAGAAATTCTTTTGCATTTTACGCTCTCATACCAATTTCTCGTTCTTCTTTGAAATGAAACAATGATATTACTTGTTGAAAACATGAAAAGTCTGACCTTTTTAGAAGGGAATTGTGAACATCTGCAGAAGACGCTGGTATTGATGCAGGCGAATTAATCAAAAAGCTTTTTGTACTGCTTATGGGTGACGCGAGAACCGGCTGAAAAAGAACCGAATTAATAATAACCAAAAAGCGAGTTTTTTGTTTTTTCAATTCGTTTCGTCTCTTAACCTAAATAATAATTAGATCTGTCTGTTATATTTCTAACCGTTTTGTTAAGAGCTATTATCCAAATTTCAAAAATATGACAATACCCTTTTCATTTGTGCCAAAAATTTATTTCTTCTCCTCATTTCTTTCTTTTTGTTCCATCATAACCTCAACCTAACTTTTTCAATTTTTTTGTTTCGAAAAACCAGGATAATACTTATTTCTAATTCAAATAAAAAAAGATATTTAAAAATTTTTTTGGAGTTATGCTATTGTTTTTGCTTAATGGTGAATGTAAGCGTAAAACTGACTTATTAAATCAGTGAGTAGCAGGAAAGAAAAATAAGTTTGGAACACAGATTTGTATGATTTAAAATATGTATCTCTAATTTTATCATTTTTCAATGACGATGTTCCGAATAGTCACATCGAAGTGGGAAAGAACTTTATTTTCAGATGAATTTTTGAGTTCGAATTGAAACTTACGTGTTGGGATGGGTGAGAGCTCATAGGTGAAGCCGTTGGTTGATCCAGAAGATCCGTTCGCAGCGCTGACTGGAGGAGTGGACTGTGCGAGGGCGACCTCCGGCCGGTGGGGGAGATGCTGCTGCTGCTGCATGTCTCGTTAGTCGCACCGCCAGTGGCACTCACCGGCGGTGCGGCGCTGGAGCTGGGAGAGCTGCTGCTCGCCGTCAGGCCGTCCTTCTTCAACTCGGCGCGAATCGTGTTGACAATTTCTGCAAAGGGTCAGCGTCCGGTCTTGAGGACTTGCTAGTGCAACAGAGTGCTATAGAAAATGATTGTTTCAAAATTTTGTTGAGTTTCGAGTTGGCTCGTGTTCATTAGCTGAAAGATAATCAACCCAGCTCTTGTGAATAAAGTTGAAGATTTTTTTATAAGTTGAATTTGAAAAACTGCTCTAAGTTGAATATTTAGAAGCCTCACAAGATCTTTGATAAAAATTTCGAAAGGGTTGTTATGAAAGCCTTTTTTTTCAAAAAAACCAAAAAAACGTTTTTTTAATAGACAATAAGTTTTTTTAAGAAAAAAAGAATTTGGAAGAAAAACTAACTTCTCAAACTTTTATATTGTTTCCTATCGTTTTAAAACCCTTTCATTAATTTTTAATCTGACTCAAAAAAATCACAAAGCGTAACGAGGTTAATGCAGAGTTATGTATTACTCTTTTCAAACTTTTGTCAATAGGAAAGAGAAAGATTTAAAAAAATAAGCAAGGCAACTGAAAGAAAGTTATGGAAAAACCAAAAGAAAGTGTGTGCGACTGTGGGTGAACAAAAAAATATCAAAGCTCTCAATTCAATTTCCGAGTTCCGATAGCTGAAAATACTTTTCAAAAAACAAAAAAAGAAAAGTGCGCGAGTGCATGGAGGGAAAAATGTGCGTTCGACTAGACAAGAAACATCTGCGTTCGGTTGCGTTGCGGGGAAAATTTGGCGGTCTATGAGGCTGAGAGTTTTGGAGTGCAAAAAAAAATCATTTTTTTCGGTAAAAAATTAGATTCGATTTGGCAGAAAATTTGGTAGGCATGCAATTTTGAATTCTCCGAAAAAAAAAATCGCCTCTAGCCTCATCGGACCCATGCACGAAAGAACACTGACGCACCCAGCAAAGAAACGCGAGCCCTCTCACAATCGGACGTGTCAATGTCGTTTAGGCACGCACCGTTATCCTTTTTGGTGATCAGCGACAAACTGTCCTCCGGCAGCTTTTTCAGCGTCTCCAGCTTCATGACGTGCGTTTTTGATCTTCAAACGTTGCTAGTTTGAAATCACTGATTTAGCCGCTATGATTGTTTCGACGTTTCATTTTTTAATCGACATGAACCAGGCGAGTTTTGTAAATTTTCTAAAGCTGAGCTGAGACGTGAATCACATTAGTTTGATTGAAATTTTTCAGAAATTCTTTCTTCAGTTAAGTTAAAACGCCAAAAAGCTCAAATTCGATCTTAACATAAATTCAAAAAAGAAAAAAATTCTCAAAAAAATTCAATGTTTGCGCTTTTTTTTGTTAGTAGAGAAGGCTTTTTTTCCCGAGAAAATGTTTCATTCAGAAATTCTGTTGAGGTTAGTGATAGAAGAATGTGTATTTCTCGCAGCAATAAGAAGTCAATTATTTTAAAGTAAGTTTTTAGAATTATCAAAGCTGCGTTTCAGAATTCAGATGAAATGTACAGTCTAAGAAGTCTTCTATGGTTTTAAAGTTATTCGACCATCATCAGAAATTAGATGGGACCAGAAGGTAGAATCACTGTCACAGACCTGAGGTGCTTGGCGAGAATGCCATGCTTCCGGAAGCCAATGCTGCAGTCGTTACAGACAAAGGAACGAGGATTGTTGTTTGCAGCTGGAGTTCTTCCGACAAGAACTGATTGCGTCGAGGCGGCCGGGTCAATGTTAGCCGTCACGCTGTCATCAATCTTGAAATTTTTTTAAATCTCGATTTTTTCCAAATAAATGTTCGAAATTTCGACGAATCACCAGAAAAGTTACGAATATTGCATTGCAGATTTTGGTCGTAAATTTCTAGCAAAAATAAAATCTGGTACCGATAAAGATTTTAGGAAAAGTGTGCAAAAAAAGCTTCAAATAACATTTTTCGGTACTCTCCACGAGGAAAGGGTGGCTGGAAACAAATCTTCTTTGAAAGAATTGCAGCTTTCGGAGTTATTAAACATTTTTTTCTATAGGAATTTCATTTTGTAACCAGTAAATAATTTTTTTCGCTGTTTTTTTTATTTTAACTCATATCTCAGAAAAAAACTCACATGGCTTCCGTGAGCTGTTTCGACGTGCTTTGCGAGCAGAGCTTTAGTTCTCAATGGCAGACGACATTCCGGGCACTAATTAAAAATTTTATTAAATCGATTTTTTTCAAAGCTGACCTGGAACATCCGGTTTTTAGTTTGCTGTTTTTCGATGTTATGCGTGTGTTGATGCAAACTGAGATCGGATGATTTCCGGAAGGTTCTATCACATTGATCGCATTTCAATGTTTCCTGAAGGGACCTGTTAAATAAACTTTCCGTTTGATTACTACCTCTTTTTTTAAAACGAAATTGTGAATCGATGAGCTTGCTGGGACTGTATGCACCGTATAAACCTGAAGAAATCAAGAGTAGATTCATGATTTAGTGAGGATTCTACTTGAACTTGTTGATGGTGGGGCTGTGGAAGCGTTGCAGGAGCGATTGGACTGGAGTTTATCGCCAAAGGAACTGTGGAATGAGCTGGAACGAGCAGCGTTTGAGCCGTCGGTAAAACAGCTGCGGAGAGTTCTAAAAGAATTGGATAAGAGACTTTTCGGTATACTCTGGAATCAGTGAGGTAGAGTATTCTCATCCACTTTCAAAACTAAAGTTCCTTCTCTTTCCGTTATAAAATCTAAAAAACTAACGATGAGAGGAGCTCTCGTCGACAGCCGAAGGCGGGGCACTGCTACAATTGCGATCGACGTCAACGACAGGCCAGCAGCCGTCGGAGTCTCCGTCGACCAGCATCCAACGGGTCGGCGGCGTGTGGGCGGACCTCTCCAGCAGAATCTGCTCTTGTCCGAACTTCTTCACGTGATGCTCCGAATTTCCCATGATGTGGTCATCGCCTTCCTCGTCCGAGCTACTAAAAATCCTTTTCAATGAAGTTTCAATCCACTTTCTAACTTAGCGTCCATTTCATCAAAGTAGTTCTTTTCGTTGCTGTCTTTGCCATCATCTGACAGAGCAATCTCCAGTCTGTCTTCGCTGTCGCTGTCGCCTGAAAAAGCGATACTGGCAAAAGTAAATTAATAAATAGTTTTTAAAGTCAACTGGCGACTAGTTAAAGTATTAGGTTTCTGAAAATTATTGGCAAAATTTTTTTGTTTTTGAATAGAATATTTCAAAGAACATCTTCCAAGGAAGACTTCGTTACTCGGAACAGTTTTTCCTGTGCATTCGAAGAAATAGTTTCGATGTACTGGTCGTTTACCTGCAGGAATTTTAATTTTTAAGACCTCTTTTTTTTGAAACATTTTGTTTTTGTGATGAAAGGGGAAGAAAATCTCTTTTTTAGTATACTCAGCAGTGGTTCGCCTTTTTTTTGTTGAGAAAAAGACTGAAATTGCCCATGAAAACGCCTTTTTTGGAAGCATATTAGCATGTTAAGAGGCGATTCTAAAATTCGTTAATGAAGAATTAGTGCTTACCATTCATCACCCGACGCCGATGTGTTTTTGAGCTTAGATGTTTTGTCAAGTTTCCTTTAGTTTTAAAAGAAAAATTGCACTCGGCACATTTGAATGGTCGAATATCAGTGTGTGATCTGAAATATTGCAGTTTCATGGTAACCAAAAATGGAAAAAGGTAGAAGTTTGATTGCAAAAGGGTGCTCACTACAGGAAAATGCAAAAAACGAACTTAATATGCTTTTTCAGCATGCTCGGTTTTTTGCAGCGAATCCCACAACGATCACAAACGTACCTCCCGCGCCCTCGTCCACGAACGTATACATAAACCTAGAACGAAATAAAACCCGATTAAAAGCAAAAAAAGTGGGTAAACTAAAATGTAATGTGTGGGAAAGTTTTCAGATTCCAACTGGTCGTGGCAGAAAAAGAAAGCTCTAAATGCTCGCCTCGTCTGTCCGATAGCCACCCATGACTTTATTCCCTTTTGGTCGAAGAGCTCTCAAGGCCGAAACATTAGCAGAAACTCGTGGAGATTCTGGTTCTTTGTACGCGATTCCATTCGGTGGAGGTGTATTCGAAGAACTCGGAGGTTTGTCGTCAACGACGATTATTTGATCGTCATCAACTCTTCTGAAGTAAATAGAATAAGATGAAGTATGACAGTTTTAAGATAACTGACATCTCTTCGTCTTCGTCGTCCTCTACGTTCAGTTCTTCTTGTTTGAAATTGGAGAACCCTGATGAATGGGCTTCCACGTTTTCTTCTTCATCCACTTTTTGGATCATTTCGGCTGTCGGAACTCGAGAAGGGCCTGGTTCGTCAAAGTCCTAATATGGAGCATTTTTAAAAATGAATTTTTTCTAACTCAAACTTCTTTCAAAGCTTGATTGGAAGCTACGATCTGGTCGAGCAAGTTGTAGTCGATCTCTTCTTCAGGTTTCGCCGTCTCAGATGGTTGCAATTGACGTGTTCTCATCTGGAAGAGATTATCAATAGAAAAGAAACAAGATAATTTAACCTTGGCGCTGTGGTCCCAGTATGAAGAATGAGTCATACGATACTGTCCCTGATCTCTATTTGCGATGGTGTATCGCCAGAAAGGCTTCACTCCAGTTCTTGGTTTAGTAGAACACATCCCCATGAACAACAAATTGAGTTTCGATTCGCTCTCGTTGATGGTTATCTGAAACTACAAATTCTCGAAATATTTTACTGTAAAATTTCTCTCAAGCAAAACCGAAAAAAAGCAAAAAGCCGAGTTCAGAGCCGAGCGTCACACATTCGAAAAGTTAAGTACTATTATTAAGAAGATCATTTTGATAAAAAAAAAGTTTGACTTTTCTTCTAATTTCGAAAATTTTGTACTAAATGACCTTCCTTGGTTAAAGCTTATGGTTAGTTGAAGACATATAAAACCTGCTGCCAGTTGGAGTACATGGAGAGATTTCCTTTCTGCTCAACAAACATGGGTTGAGGACGATGCATACACATGAATGTCTCCGAAGTTATACTTCTCCCACGAATCCGTCGCGATCCTGTGCTGTCGTTGACCATAAACGACGGCTTTGTGGCTTCCGGCTGAGAAAGAACTAGCCAGTACGGTCGTTCAACGTTGCCATCAATGTCAAGGTCTTCCCAAGAAAAAACGTTGGACTCCTGTCTTGTTGATATAGGCGGAACGGAACTTGTTGAGGGAGCTGTGAACCCCGGTAAATTTTGAGATGCTGAGGGTTGCGGCGAAGAAGTAGCCAATGATTTTGTTTGTGCCTGAGCTTGGATTGCCTGAGCAGATTTCTGCGCAGCTTCAGCGGCTTGCGCGGCTTCAGCAGCTTTTTGCGCGGCTTCAGCAGCTTGAGCGGCTTGAGCAGCTGCAGCTGCAGCTTGAGCCTGGGCTTGAGCTTGAGCTTGGGCTTCTGCTTGAGCACGTGCTTGAGCTTGAGCCTGAGCCTGAGCTTGAGCCTGGGCTTGAGCCTGAGCTTGAGCCTGGGCTTGAGCCTGGGCTTGAGCCTGAGCCTGAGCCTGGGCTTGAGCTTGAGCTTGAGCCTGAGCCTCTGCTTGGGCCCGTGCTTGTTGTTGCTGTCGTTGTTGAAGTTGCTGTTGTAGTTCTTGAAACTGTTGTTTTTGAATTTGTTGTTGAAGAAGTTGAGCTTGTTGTTGTTGTTGTTGTTGCTGTTGAAGAGCTAGGATTACGGCGGTTGGGTTGGTTTGAACAAGATGAACGAGGCTACTTCCTCCTTGGGCTGCTGCCACTGCGGCTAGTTGTGCCAACTAAACATCGTTTACTTTGGTAATTTTCGAAGTTAGTGCCTTACCAGTTGATTCTGATTTGTAATTTGTGGTTGTTGTGGAACTGGAGTGGCTGCTGGCGCTGGAGTCGCTACCGGAGCAGGAATGACCAGAGGCGTCGGCTGCTGTCTTTGCTCCAACGTCTTCGCGAAAGAAGGAACTGTCGACCTTAAAGTTTAATTCTTTGAATAGTTCTCCCAATTCCAAAAAATTATATAAAGCTTTGGGTAAAAAGCTCAGAAACAAATTTTTCGTTCGCTTCAAGTTCTACTTCGTTTGAGGCTTTGTTAGATAACGTTTCACGCTCACAAAAAAAAGCATTGGCACATAACTTCAGAAATTTCAGTATTTTGCAGAAAAACATGGAAATGTAAGCCTGGAAATCGCATTTTAGGCAAATTAATTTCACATGCTCGAATTAAACTTAAGGTAGTCTGCTGTCAAGGTTTTCGAAAGAATTGCTGTTCCCAAAACTTCAAAAATTGTGAACATTTTCGTCTCTTTTCTGCGAAATCATGAAGCTTCAAATAAAAAACGCGGTTCTCGCAAAAGTTTTCCGCTTTTAAGCGCGTGACATTCAAAAATAATCTTAGATGAAAAATCCATAAAATATCAAAAGAATTTTAATTCATTTTTTTGAAATTATCCCTCTTTTTTTTAGACAAAAATTATAAACAGACTCCGATATCTTTGGAAGGCTAAGAAAATTGCCTGGATTCCCAAAAAAAAACCATATAGTTGTAATCAAAAATTTTTTTAGCTGTCAAGTCGTCGCGAAATAAGAAAATGAGGACAAAAGACAAAAGACATTTAGAAAACAAAGCATAAAGCAAAAAATAGGAAGCTAGAACATGCCAACCCAAAAGAGGTCCCTTTCCAACCTGTCATTGAGTCCAGGAGTTGTTCTCGTTTCAGACTTTTCCCTAACAAGACTTGCACCTTATTTTCCAGAAGAAGAAGAAATGATTCAAACCTTCTCGAGAACGCGGTGTGATGCGATTCGATTCTATCAGGCTTCTTCTCGTCAATCACAATTATGTCGTTGTTATCCTGAAAGGCAAGTAATGATGGAAAACAAGGGTTTGAAAGACGTTGCTTTGGAAATGATAGAGAGAAATAGTAAAGAAAGGGGTCCTTGAGAAAAACAAAATTTTGGAAGAAAAGTTTAATCAGCGACAATGAGAAAAGGAAATGAAGACGGACAATAAACCAATTCAGTAGAAATGAGGAATTCCACTTTTGATAATATCATAGATTATCGTCACTTTCAAAATTTTTCAGAGCATCGCAGTCGCTTTGAGGTTCAGATCTAGCATTAAAATTTGCACATTTCGTCTCGCGGACCCTGATAACTCTTTGAAACAGAAACATTCTGAGGACCGTTTAACTTTTTTTTTGAAATATGTTCTAATAAAAAGTCATATTTGTATATTTGTGAGTGGACAAGCAATAACGGACCCTTCTGTAGTTCTTAGCATTAGGCTCAACGGCATGAAAGCCTTGTTGAGAAGTAGAAGGCTGAGTCGAGGAACTTGGTTGGTTCTCAAAATAGTTGGCAGCGGTCATCAACTTTCGTTTCAGCGGATGGCTGCGACGCTCTTCAAACGGCGGCTGTGGAGCCCTTGAACTCCCAGCAGGAGAAGCTTGCGGCTGAGCGAACTGCTGCAGTTGCTGAAGTTGTTGTTGAAGCTGCTGCTGTTGAGCCAACGACTGTTTTACATGCTGCAAAACCTTCTTTCTCAAATTATCTCTTCATTGTATACTAATCACTTCATAAAAAGAAGATATTTGTGTATCACTTTATCACGAATGGGTGGTTGTATGCAACAAGAAGTTCAGAAACTCAATTCAAAAAAAAAGATGATCGCTACAAGAAAAGAAGAAAATAATGAATTTTTTTTTCTTTTTCATGTTTTAATTTTATAGATCCCCGAATACTGAACATCAAATTTTTTTCATAAGGATAGGCCAATACTTTTGAAGCACTGGTTTATATGGTGTTTTATTCACTATTAGGTTGTTACGAAACGGACTACTTTATAGTATTGATACTTTTATAAAAACATTTTCAAGAAAAATCTCCCCACAAATTGGTAATTTTTAACATCTCTTGATGAAAGGATTTCAAAATCAGGTAATCTTAGAACGAAAAGGACGATCTTATGTTTCCTGATAAATAAATTCTGCCCGCTAAACAGAAAATTGATAAAATCTAATAAAGTTCCATATATTTGATTTTTATGTGAAAGAGCTTTTGTTAGACTGAAGACAAGTATGCTCTAACCTGCATACACCCTATTTACTACAAAATGAAACAGTTTGTTTTCTATACACTTCAATAATGCTGAAATTCTGTTTTTACTCCTTTATAGTCTCAATGATAGGAGAAAAGAGAGCAAAGACGGTTCAAACCGGTGCACGTCTAGGCGGAAGAGGTAGAAAAAAGGGAAATTCAGAAAACTAGAAGATGAGCACAATGAAACCCGTTCTCGTCAGAAATCACGTTTTGATCTCTTTCCCAGTCATCGAAAACTTACATCCTCCTCTTTTCGCTTGGCGCAAACTTGTTCGTGAGCTTGAATATTCTCATGAGGAAACCTGGAAGCAGAGAAACAGAAAGATAAAGGTGTGAGTGATCACTTACGAAATTTTGCAATAGGTGCATTCAGGCGGAGGAGGCTGGCTATGGTTGCGGACGATCGGGTGACCCGATGTCAGACTGCCAAGAAAGGAACGTGAAGGATGGTTCTGAAGGCACAAGACAAAAAGATGAGTGCATGCGAATCTTGGCGAAGCTTACCGAAAGCTCAAACAGCGACTGACTTCTGCTGGCAGCCTGCAACATTCGCGAGTCCTTCAGGCCAGGCGACGTTCGCGTCGATCCTGAAGAATCTCATATTCAGTCTTTCATTTTTGCACACGTTGTTAATGTTCCACATAGTGTTTAGCCGATAACATGCTTTTATTGTGATGTCGAGTGTTTAGTTTATCATGCTTGAGAAGGTCACGGGAAACGTTTTCTTGGTGGTCGAAATATATTCATCTTTTCGTGACCTCAAACTTACCAAAAAAAAAACTCTCCGAACAGCGAGGAAAATCAATTTCCATCCGATTGTGAAAATTCGAACATGGCATTATTTGTAGATTATTTTAGGACGGACGCTTCAAACCGCAAAGCACACGCAGATTATCTTTCTCAGAGTTAAATAATAGAACTTTTTGAATTTATTTCCTTTGTTTTTCCTGTCTCTCCAACGATATTTATGAAGCATTAACAATATTATTATCAGAGAGTACCCTAAAAAGCTGTCGGTCATGCAGGCATGGTGTGAATTCATAACTCATTCATAACCCTCGTAATCCAAACCCATTATGCTAATGGTGCAACTTGCGAATAATCAATGACTAAGCTCCTAAAAATTTTCCTTGTCTGAAAAGCTTTGAGAATCGCATTTTTCATAAGTTTAAAAATTTGCAAAGAATTGCGTTTGCGTGCGCGTCGCGGTTCAGTCAGCCACGAGCTGTCGAAGAATCGACGACTTCCTGGGGTGCATCGGTGGAAAGATCACAACCACATCACCACTCACCACCACTGTTACTGTCGTGATCGACTGATGATTGCGCACCTACTTGCCGATGATAGGGACGCTTCTTGCGGATTACCTACATGATTCATCCACTCTTTACTGCACCAACGGACTCAACTCCTACCGGGTCGCCTTGCAATATAACTTCGTTTTCGCTGATTATGCGATTGATGTGATCGGGAATCGATTCGTTGTTGCCTTTCTGTTGTTGAGGTAGCTGTTGAGATGTCGACTGAGGTTGAGCAACGTGTGAAGGTAAAGCCTGCACTGCGCCTTGATTCAGAGCCTCCGATACAGTCGCTTGAATTTGGGTGCTCGATGGCAAGGCGTGAGAATTTGGCGTGGCGATTCCGATAGGATTCGAATGGACGGAGTTTGTAGAAAGCAACCCTTTTTGAGCTGGAATTAGCTCCTCTCGTCGAGAGCTCGACTGAGCCAAGTGCTGTTGGATCTGCTTCTGCTGTTGTTGCTGCGCCATGTTCTGCTGATCGGCGAGCAGTGCCATCAGCCGCTCTTGCGCATTCATATGCGATTCAACGTTACCCGTCGATGCTATATTCTCGAAGCTATGGGGAACCGCAAATCTGATCTCACCTGGAGTGATCCCAGAAGAATGTCCTCCGGCACTCAATTGTTGTAAAGCCTGGGCGATAGCGTTTGCGTTGGCAACAGGAACGGCCACGTTTGGATGCTGCTGCGACGATCCTTGCTGTTGGAGCTGCTGGATCTGCTGTTGCTGTTGGCTTTGCGCCTAAATCAAATGCAAATTTATACCGCTTTCATATCAAATTAAAACATGAGCTTTTCTCATAAAACTGACTTTTTGATTTCCTATGAATCTTATCAAAGAATGGACAGGTTACTCATACCTTATCCTATTCAAAAATTTGTACTTCAATCCTTTTACTATTACCTCTTAAAAAGTGCAAGCAAAAACGTCATTTTAAATTTTTCAGTCATTCAAACTGGATTTTTGAAGAAAACTGAGCTTATCATTCATTAAGTTTTTGTTATTCCGTTCAAAGTTTCAAAGTATGAAGAATCCGAAATGTTTGTACAAACAGCCTCAAATTTTGAAACTTCAATTTTCTTCTTATCAATAATTTTTCATCAAAACTTTTTTTGAGCTAGAAATCCGTTATTCAAAAAAAAATCCCTGTTTTCTGTAATTTGAAAAAAAAACCTTGAAAATTTCTCATATTGGTAGCACTTAGGTTTCCTAACAATTCAATCAAAAAAAAAATGGATATAAATGAATGAAAAAACAAGGCTGTCGTAGTGAATCTTTTGTGAGGATGTCAACTAACATGTTGGTGCAACAGAAGCAGAAGGTTTTGTTGGGCTTGTTGCTGAGCCTGCTGTTGAGCCTGTTGTTGAACTTGTTGCTGCAGCTGAGCTTGAGAGTGGGGAATTTGTACGAGAGGAGCAGCTTGAGGTTGAGGTTGAGGTGCAACTAGCGGGTTCTGCTGGGCTTGTGGCTGCTGAGTCTGCTGTTGCAATAGCTGCTGGTAGTACAGCAAAGCGGGATTCAGAAGAGTGTTAGCCTGGTTCTGCAAAAAGAAATTCAGAAAACAAGAACACAGGAAATTTAAACTTGAACTTGCTGCAGCAGAAGAGCGTTGATCACATTCTGAGAGAGCATCTGATTTTGAGCAGGTCCCGGCTGCTGCTGGAACTGCTGCTGCTGTTGAGGAGCGTGAGGATTCACTTGGGTGATAGCGTTGACCAGTCCTGTATCAGCGTATGGAAAACTATTCAAAAATTTTGAAATCATTCCTCTACAAATTGAAATCATTTTATTTTTAAATTAATTTTTCACTCTCGAATACAATTCGCTTTGAGTTCTCTTTCCATTAAATCGAATTCGTTTATATATATATTCTTTATGTACGCCGAAATCTGAAAACGTGGATATGAAAAGTTTAATTTGAAAAAAGGAATATTTTTCACATTCAAACGTTAATTTTTTGAATGAGCCAAATTTTCTTCTCACTTCATCTTCTATTCAATTTTCTAGCTCAGCCAGTAAGGTTCAACTACCTTGGAGAAGCTGTTGGTTGACCACAGCAGTTTGCTGCTGCTGAAATGCAGCTTGTTGTTGTTGTAGAGCTTGTTGGCGTTGAACTTCTTGAGCTTGTTGCTGGGCTTGTTGTTGGGCCTGTTGCTGGGCTTGTTGTTGGGCCTGTTGCTGGGCCTGTTGTTGGGCCTGTTGTTGGGCCTGTTGTTGGGCCTGTTGCTGGGCCTGGTGTTGGGCCTGCTGTTGAACCTGCTGTTGAACCTGCTGCTGGGCTTGTTGCTGTTGTTGCTGCTGCTGCTGCTGCTGCTGCAGCTGCTGTTGAAAGATCATCTCCTGCAAGAATAAAACTTGTTAAAGTTTGTGTGGTCAGTCCTCGTGACTGCTAGTGATAATGTTTAGATAGATCTTAGCGACTTTAGCGTACACCGCTAACTAAAGATCTTCAGCAATATTTATAGTGTTTTTTTCTAATAAACGCAATTTTTTTGCGAAAAGGTGAAGTCTCTGTAGTAATATTATTGTTTTTCAAGGCTATAGAACTTTTTTTCATTTGGTTCAAGCTAGAAAAATATTAGAACGATCGCTATTTCTTTTTTTCCAAACATTTCCTTCTCTTTTGAATCAAAAACTAAACATAATCTTTTATTAATGTTTCTATTATAGGTGGTTTTTTTCTCTTTGATGCTTGTGTGCTGGCGTCTCAACTTTTTCTGATCTTTCACCCTCCCAATGCCTCAGATTTCATTATTTTACATCTGTCCGCAGCAAACGCTGCTCTTTCCTCTTTTTCTCTCCCTCCTTGGTCTTTCATACTTGTGAAAGAGGGACGCAATGGCCAATGATCAATGGCAATTGGGGCAAAAAGCCAAGAGCCGCTGAAAATCGCCAAACAACCGATCAAACCTCTCTTCTCTCTTTCTCTCTCGGGGATTCCTTACTTCCAAAATTGGAAATGAAATTGAAAATGGATACTTGAAAATTCAAGTTGCATAATTCTCCGGTTATATCAAAAATTGATGTGAAAATTAGTTAAGCTATTTTTTTTGACTAAACTACTCGAAAAAATGAAAAAAACTTATCTCTTTTAAAAATAACTTTTTTTAACCCGTGAAAGGGAACTAAGATCAGCTATCTGTGGTGCCGAAATGCTTGCGAAAAAAGGTCATAGAAGCGAGAAGAATAGAGAGAAGAGAAACAAAGACAAAGATAGGCTGATTTGGCAACATTCGCTCGCTTTTTTCCGCCAAAGAATCAATGAACGAAGTGGCGTCGAGTGGGTATTATCGTTTGGCCAGTGATAAGGCTCAAATCACATGAGCAAGCGAGCAAATTACCCTACGGTCCCGTTGCACCTCATCGATAGTCTGCTTGTCTTCTTTTTCTGAGTGATAACTGATTTCAAGCGGCCTATCACTGGCAGACGACACGAAACGAATCAGAAAAACATCAAATATAAATTTTTCGAGCAAAAAAATTTGAACGAAACGCCTAGAAAAAAACCAAATTTAAATTAAAAATATGACGGTAAAATAAGACCGAAAAATTTAGTAGACAGCCAATTCATTAAATTCGTCAGTTTTTAAACTCTTTCTAAACTCAGAAAAAAAGCCATGGTTGCCAATGAGATGCTCGTTCCAAATTAGCTGTTTTTTTTTTGCACAGAATTCTGTTTTCCGAAAATTGAGGAAAGATCGTCTTCTTTAAAAATGAAAAAGAGAAAATGAAACGAAGGTTTGAACTCTCATTATCTGCGAGTTATTTCGCCTGAGGCCTCTCTCTGCTCTTTTTTTCTTGACAGAGCAAAAACCAACGGCTGAAGAAAAAGAGTCGTGTGACTCCAGCATCATTTCGTTTTTGAAGTCAAGTGAGTGAGCAACGAACATCACATATTTTTTTATTCTTTAAAAAAATTATAGAAGGGATCAAAAATCATGGAAAAAGGGATGGAACTGGCTGGTGCCGTCCGAAAATTCTTTCAAAGAGGATTTCATGTGATAAATCAAAGTGCAGTAACATACAGTCCTTTTGAACAAAAAACATTGCTTCATGGCAAAAACTAACAGCAGAGGGCAATCCTGGAGCATTATTCAGTGAACGAACTGCGTTTTGTTTCTTCTCAACTGTTTTAGTTTTTCACGGTTCAACTACTCTTTTGGTTGAATTGCGCCAATTGATATCAATGACCATTCCACTTGGACGGATGAGATTTTTCGAAAACAACTCTAAAAACTCTCAAATGTACATTTTTTTACTTTAAAGTTTGCAATCTCGAAAAACTTGCAACAGCAAGAAAAATCGTTTTTCTTCTCAAGAATATAAACGAAATGAATCTAACGCCATTGAATTTTGGAAAATCACATTACTCTGATAAATTACTTTTTTCTTTCTCGTCTGCCACTTACAAAATTAGTTCTTAGAATAATTTACAACGACCACATCAAAAATTAATCTAAACGATTATAAAGCGCTTTAATTCATCATTACTCCTATTTATAAGAATGCCCAGATGGAATGGATCCCGTACTAAACAAAAACTACAGAAGATCTTTCATTCATTAGCAAGAAACCATTTCATTAGACTGCTGATCGCCTTCTCATTACCAAATACTCTTTTACATCGTTTCAAAGTAATAAACCGGCCTACTCGCTGAAATTACCCTTATTATCTTATCAGTTTGAAATGTTCCCGAGTGCTCAGTGTGACATTGGAATTCGGTGCCGTGCACGTGTCGGCAACGTGTCCGTTTCTTGAGCTATCAAAGCTGACGGAACAGTTTGCTTCGCGACATGACGTACTGTGCGGGTGTTCTTAGGGTTTCCACGGGCCAAATGGCGGAGATCATCATTTTATTCTTTTGAAATCACATTCAAGTTGAGATAATGAAAAAATAAATACACCCAAATGAAGTTTGTTCAAAAAACTTGTGAAAACATACCTCAAATGTTAAAGTTGCAAACCATGCACCTACCTATCTCCAGTTGTCTCCAGTAACCTGCGATAAAATTACTGCGAATCAGAAAAATTTCGAGCAAGAATTTTTTTTTGAGATGTTTAGTAAAGCTATTATCAAAGACGTGCGATGAAATTTAAAAAAAAAGTTCACTAGGAATTTTGTGTGAAGTCCGCTTTTCTCTATTAGGAACGGCAGAAAATGCCTCTTCATGTCCTTGGACGTCTCTGTTATGCAGAAAAACGTCTTTTTGCGTCCACCAAATTCATTTTCTCTTACCTAGTCTAAAAAAATATTAGGAAATATAATTTAAACTTGAAATGTGGAGCTTTCAGGAAAAAAATAATTAACTTCTGTTATACGACATTAAAAAAACTTTTTAAATAATTTTTTTAATCTTGGAAAAATGAAATTTGCAAAATTGTACTCCCGGGTTGGAGAATAAATGTATTCTTTGAGAATACAAAAATATCTTGTTCACTCAATATGAAAAACAAAGAAATACAAACAAGATTTTTTTCTTTATTTGTAGGGGTAAATCGGAAACGCATTTTGCACAAAGCTTATAATTTTCCAGATATAATTTAAATTCAACCTCAAACGAATAGGAATCTAATTTTTTTCCATAATCTAGTTGAAAGTCTAAAAAAATTGAAAAAAACAGATATCGATCCCGCAAAGTTTTTCATTTCAAATTCATAGTTTTTCAAAGTTCTTACCCTCAGAGAACGACCGCGTTGATCATGAAAATAAAATTTGAAAATTTTTTAGAACTGAAACTTAAAGGGAAAATCAGAAAGATTCTGAGAAGAGTTCACTGGTCAGATAAGCGAGAAACGTCATCAGAGTCTTTAGAATTGGAAAAGAACGGCAAAACATCAACAAATCGCCACACACTTGGCTTCTATTTTTGGCACAAAATCGGGGGTATCAGATACACGTGCATGGCAATGCATCGACGACGGCGTCAGTCAAAACAACGAGGATAAATCGAGGACAGTCGCTGCCCGACAATGGGTACGCGTACACAAATTTCCATATCATTCGTGTTTTTATCATTATTTTTTTCAGAATCCGCCATTATTTTTGGTTATTAAGGTCATTGTTTTCATTATTTTGTAGATTCGAGAAAAGGACAAGTTTTTTGCCGTTGAGATAATTTGTAGAAAAAAACTGTTGTCCGATTTTGAGGGAAAGTGTAAAAATAAGTTATCGGGAACCTCATGTCAAAATCGAGGAAGTCTGTGCAGCTGTCAGTTATGCTAGACCTGCATTTTCAAAGAATATTTTTATTCAGTAACAAACAATTTCAAGCTTCAAATTTGATGCTTTCAAGATTTGCAGAATCCTCAATTTTGATAAAGACTTCATTTTTGTTTTTGTCGTTGGATCATATTGTTTTCAGAAAATTCAAATTGTTGTTCGTACGTGCATTCAGATTTCAAATTTTTAATGGCATCGCAAAACGTCGAAAACTTTCAAAAATTTTTATAGCCATTCTGCCATGAAAATGATTTTTGGACACGGAACGGCGAGAAAACGTGAAAATTGGGCGGCGTGCTTCTTTTGTGCCGTGGAAGAGCGATTGAAACGACGCATTCACACTGTTTTCTGTCCCACGCTTTGTGGTCTTTTTTCCGGAAGAGCAACAACGAGAAAAGAAAAAATCTCACGATGATCTGTTGGCTGAATCCTGGAGCTGTTCCGTTTGAGGATGAAGGCCCAGCCGCTGTCGGCTGCTGTCCAGGCGGGAGGCCTCCGCCTCCTCCGGACACAAAAGCCATGGCCTCACCTGTAACCTTTTGTTTAGTGAGGTTTCCGCTACATTCAGTAGAGTTATACGATAATCAATTCCGAGGCGTGAAAATGCAGAGTCTGGTTTCTTTTACGTTTTTATTTGAACTGTCAGGGTTTCAACAAAAATCATGAAGAAATGGAAAATTTTTTGAATGATTGAATTTACAAATTTTACAAAAGAAAAAACAAACTTTAAAAAATTATTAGCAAAATGATAACTCAGTAAAAAGGTGAACCCTGAAGATGGTTTCTACCAAAAAAAAGCTCGCACTTCCAAATCTGACAAAGTCTCAGATTTCGATAGGTGTTTCTCAGAAAAATGTAAGAAAACAAGCGCAAGAGCCATGTCTCAGTGTAAGCGAAGCCGGTGAACAGCAGAGTAACTTCCAGTAATCTATGATCTCTACTGAAAGCGACTCAGGACCTATTGTCCTATGGTAAATCCTACGAGATGATCATAGTCATTCTTGTTGGATTAGCGTTTTTATTTTCTTTTTTTACGAGAAGCATTCATCAGCGGATTATTTTTCCCTATTGTCACTCTTTCACGAGGAGAAATTTCAGCGAATGAACTTTACTCCTAATTATTATATCTCACTGGAAATCTTTTTGCAGCTGATTGCTCAGGGAAGCAGGTGTAAAAAACTTCCACAATGACTCCAAAGATAAGTATAATTTGATCTCGCTTTATCAGCGTTGAATTTCAAAAAATATCGCTTTTGACAGACGAAAGTCGGATTGATAACAGTCAGGCCGATGAGGTTCAAAGAGGATCATTCTGAGTAGAACTAAGATTATTACAAACCAATGAGAAAGTTTTCAGAAGACAATTAATTTAACTTTCATGTTAGAACCTAGTGGGAAAGAAAAATTTGGTGACAAGACTCGATGAACTGTTTTTGAAAGAAAATCGTAATTCTATGTCCCAAACATTGAAGTATGGATAGTTTTTTACTCCTGGTCTCAGATCTAGGAAATGAAAAACTTCAAAAACTAAATTCTGAGTAATATGCAATGCGTTTTTTTTTTTGCTGTGAGTTCCTTTTATAGGTTTTGGAAGCAGAGAAACAAAAAGTTTTCAATTTTTTGCGTTCGTTCATTGGAATTACGTATAAGGAACCAATGAAAAGCGAGCCGCTGTGAAAGAAGTATTTAATAAATAGTTAGGAAAAACGCAACATGTGGAATAGAGCAGCAGAGATTCACACTACGCGCAGTGAATGAAAGCAGTAAAACATGTCTGGTGGGTGGGTACGAGAAGAAGAAAAAGATAAAGGAAAAGAGAAGCGAGGGAACGAGATTGGGAGGTCTCAAACGACGAGAGAACTGAAAATGCGAAACAACAACGACGGCGGACGGGCGGCCGGCCGAGAGTGAGGAGGCGCAGAGGTGCTGTCGAATCGGCGAGAACCGTCGTCAGTCGGGCAGATGGCTTGGTTGGCAAAACAGTGTGCATCTCGAAGAGAGTCGTTGCATTCCGGCATGATCGCCACAGTGAGATACTGAGGGTCGCCGTATGAGGCCGTCGCAACTTCCCAAGAACAGAAAAAACTGTTTTACTGTAACCTTATGAAGGTATAGTATCTCTTTGTCTATTGGAGAAAGTCAGTACTTGAAGTCAGTTTGCGGTGTTTATTATTGAAACTTTCACTTATAATGCTGGTGAAAATGAAAATAAGCAAAATCTATGTTCTTTTTGTGTTTTTTTAACTGAGGTTCTGATTCAGAAAAATTATTAAGTGAGTCACCGCTCACTTGAGAATTTCATTATTTGTATTATTTAATTTTGTTGCACGCAATAATTATATGAAAAACTCAAAGAAATCTATCTCCATAGAGAATATATTCCATTTTGTTTCCTCTTAGATGAAAATTCACGAAACAAAGCCCTATTTCTTTTGAAGTACAGTATTTGCCGAGTCCTGTGGTACCTCTAAAAATATTTCCGCAGTCAGATGCAAACAAAGCGAGAGCTTCGAGAAACCAGAAACTTCGGCAGAGACACAGAGGCCGGTGCACTTTGAGAGAGCGGAGAGACGAGACACCTATTGATCGTGACGTCATCGCCTTTCGAAGTCACTTTTCTTTGCGGCCTCTGCGGCCTTGTTATCTCTCCTCTTTACGATTTTGGACGGGCACTGCCACTTGGCACGGCGCCATTGCGGCGACCAAAAAGCGTCGCCTTTGCACAACTTGACTGATTGGCCACCGTCGCCTGAATGATCCTTCCAAATAAGATAATAGGTTTACAGCTTCAAAAAAGTAGGTTTTGAGCATTGTCTATGTCAATGATTTCAAAAAGTTTAATTTTTTTATTTTTTTGATCTAAATCAGTATAGTTCTTTCAGTAATAGTGTTAAGAAACCTGTCAGATTCTGTTCGTATCGAAGTCAAATGGCTAAATATGGTGTTTTTTTTTTCAGAAATTAACATTTTGGCCTTCTTTAAAGATTTAATTCATTTCTGACCTTTAATTGAGACAATATGAAAAATAGTGATATAAGAAACGGTGTGGGAACAAGTTTTAATGAGATATCTCAGATGATACCCTGAGAGCAACTAGCGGTAAACGGAGTCTTTTTGTTTTTTTTAATGACAGAAATTATAGTTCTATAAATGAGCCACAAAAAACAAACAACCAGGGCTCAATGCCACGTTTGGATTCTCGCAAAAAGCATTCCACTGACGTAGGTGGACAAGTGCTCCAAAAGCAAACAGTCATTGAAGAGAAAATAGGAAAAAATGTCGCTCCCAGTTCGGTTAAATGAATTTCAGCAAAGACACATGTTTTAAGAAAAGTTTAAAACCTCAAAAATGTTTATCTGAACAAAATTCTTATTTTGCTTTTTTTTTGCCTACACATTGGTTGTCAGAATCGAAATCGCAAATACTATTTGAACTTTTCGAAAAATGCCTCCAAAAAACTTGCGAAATTCGAGTTCCTTCGACGTTATCTTGACCTTGGGTTTTCCAAGATTGCTATCGTTGATAAATGTCCGAACAAAAATAGGTTTCTCATGTTCACAGCGTATAAAACATTGAGAAAGAAAAAAAAAGAAATTGATGCCTGAAGACAACGAATCAAAGAAAACGACGATAAAAGGAGTAGAGCGTAGAGATGGGTGCTTTCCCAGCGAAGGTATTCCACTGAGACGCAGACGAAACCAGAAATCGAGAGATGAGAGAGTTCTAGGGGCGCTAAAACCAACGAAGCAGTGCTGGTAAACAGAGAATGTGGGGAAGCAGTGAGAGACAAGGTCTTGAGAAGAGACAAGAGAAAAGTCCAATAACCGGCAAGACAGCATGATCGGAAAGAGAGTCGGCGATTAAGAGAAGAGATCAGGCGAAAGGAGGAGACGGCGAGGGAGGCTAAGCATCAGAATGGGAACGTTTAAGTTTGCGGAGAGGTGCGCAAGAGTTGTAAGAGCCGTAGAGGCCGAAGGACGAAGAGACTAGAGAGACGCACAGACAACGAAAAACCACGAGGACATGGTTTTCTGACCTGGACGCAGGTCTCCATACACTGTCAGAGTCTTATCGTCTGTCTCTCCAAATTCTCTTTTTTCCGTACTTGTGCCCGACAAAATAATGCAAAAAAACCAAATGCAAGGGTCGACGTAGAAACGTGAGTTATTGTGTGGCAAAGAAAGCAAAGAACCAAAAGTCATTGTTTATTCATGATGAGGGTTAGTACAATATCTGATACTGGGTGACAAGGCTTGGATCTTTTTTTTTCTTTTAAAGTTAACGGCGAACCTATAACGGAATCGACAGATTCAATGGGACTTTTGGAAAATTTAAACCAATGAATTCGTTCGAATTTATTCTTGGAAAACAAAATTATGCTGACTGAAAGTTTGAAGTACCTGTAAAACGAGAACATGTGGCGCCTAGGCAAGCCAGAAAGAAAAAAATGAAGTTAAGTTTCCGACTGAAACAAACAAGTCTGACTCACAAGTCGAAGCGTTCTCTTAAAATTTGTCCTTCTTCAATTCTCGTGCCTGATAAGAAATTTTTCGTTGACAAAAAGGAAACTAATTTGAGAAGAGAAAATGATAATTTAGAACTTGAGAACAAAATGTCTCGTTTATAGAAATAAAAAAGAGAGAAAGAATGAAAACCTGAAAATAACTGTTTCCATCGTCATAAGGAAAATTAATTTTTTGAATGTCGAAAGAGTGCCAAAACATGGAAATATGAAGAGTTTACGTCTTGATTTCTATTTTCCAGACATAGTTACCTAGAAACTACACAAAAGAACTTTCTAACTTCAGATTCTCTTTTGAATAATATCTCAAGACTTCTGATGAACTGAAAGTATCAGAAATTTTAAAACGTGGAGGATGAAGATGAGAAGGCAAGTCGAAAAATTTTGGAATTTTTTTCAATCTCTGACGTCAGAAAAACTGAAGGACAAACAATGATTTCATAAATAGGGAACACATCAAAAAAAAAATAAAAAACTTTTCCGGAGCTAGGAAAACATTGTAGAAAAGTCCAAAAACACAAAAACTGTTGTTGAAACAGTTGAGTGAGCCTGTAGGAAGTATTTTGGAGCGCACGACCGCTCACGCAAACACACCCACAAACTCGCTCATTCGCAATTCATTCCTCTGGACAAGAGTGGTGGACGCAAAAGAGTATAGGACAAAAGCGCTGATTCCAAGAGCGCCGTTCAAATTTAGCGCCAGTCCGCAATGCGCCGTCGCGTGTATGCGCCGTGTATGCAGACGCCGCTTTCTTTTGCGCCGAGTCCGTTTGCGCCGAATCGTTTTGCGCCGTTATTTCAAGCTTTTATTTATTCGCTCTTTTTTTATATTATTTATTAATAATTGTTTACTACACGTTCATATACGACTCGAATAATTTTCGCGCCATCCGTTAATGATGAGTTTTAGGTCCACTTTGGTCCAGGTAAAATATTTTTTTCCCCTCAAAGTAAAAAAATAAAAAAAGCAAATATGCTTTTCTGATTTCGAAAAAAATACAGAAAAACGTGAGAAAAAAAGAGAATGGATAAAAAAATTATAGCTTTAAACGACATATTGAGTGAATTTTTTTGTGATTGCAAATTTTTCTGCGTTAGGTAAGGCAAAGTTTCAATTCTAGCAGACGTGAAACAGCAGAAAATCGTTTTTCGTAATGTTGAACTCATTTTCTTGAAACAATAGTTCGTGTTTTTTCGAAAATGCGGCAGAAAGGTCCATATTAACAGATGGCGCGAAAATTGTTCGAGTCGTATATGAATGTGTCCTACACAATCAATAAACAATGATAGAAAAAGAGCGAATAAATAAAAGTTTGAAATAACGTCGCAAAACGATTCGGCGCAAACGGACTCGGCGCAAAAGAAAGCGGCGTCTGCATACACGGCGCATACACGCGACGGCGCATTGCGGACTGGCGCTAAATTTGAACGGCGCTCTTGGAATCGGCGCTTTTGTCCTATACTCACGCAAAAAGTTTGTTCTTTCATTCGTTCCGCGACTCCATCTGGGCTTTCCCTGAGAGAAGCGAGAAAAAAAACCGACAGAAAAAGATCGGCGATGGCGCCTCGAGACGACGTGAAGTTCACTTCCGAATGAGCTTCCGTGGTGCATCCCAATTAATGCGTGCGCGAGGAAACTGAGTTCAGAGGGGAAAAATAACATCTCCGCAGCTCATCCACGATATTACTGATGGAATGAAAGTGAGAAATATAAATTTTATTATTAAGTTAGGATGAAATCTTCTCACATCATCTCTGAAAATTAGCTTCTTTTCAATTTCACTCCCTAGTTATAGGCCATTCCAGATCTTCAAACAACAAAAAAAGTTGAAAAAGAAGGATCATTTTTTTCTGAGATAACTTTTTTTCATTTTTTTGTTGAGGATTATTCTCGCCGAAACAGTGGCAAGGAAAAAAATCTCTACGTTCAGGAAAAACTTGATTTAAAAAAAGTAAATAGTGGAAAAATCAATTGAAGAAATATTATCGAAGGGGAAGCTGAGAAATTTATAGTTGGCCAATAATAAAAAAACGGCTAAAAAAGTTTGAGAAAAAAATTTCTAAAAAAGTCTATTAACGAGGAGAGTGGCAACTGGAATTCGCACCTTTTATGATAGGTGTAGATTTTGATTTTCAAGCTCAATGACGTCATTTAAAAAAGCTCCATGAATGGCTTGCTATCTGATTGGCCCAAAGTGCCGTTAGGGGCGGAGCTTGGAAGACCGCTGGAGACTCACAATATGAACAGACAAAGGCCAAAAACCAAACGAATCAAAAAGTTCTATTGAACCCAATCGTACACAGAATACAGTTTCAAAAGAGAAAAAGGGTGAAAAACGAGGCAATATACACTTAACCTGCTGGCACCGACTGTTCGGCTGTCTACGTACTTAGGAGAGAACAGAAGCAAACAATGGCTCACCCACCTTCTTTTTGAAAAATCAATTCACTAGGCGAGGAAATTTCCTTCGCGAGTTGAAACTCTTATTTTTTTTGTACTGACATGGTGAAGCAGTTCATTCGCTGGTATTACCAACGGGCCCACATTATTTCCCAACGCTAGCTGTCACTCCGGGACGTATTGGACAAGGATTGTGGACCGTAACCCGCGCCGACGACTAACTCTTCGATTTTAACATGATTCAGCAGAGATTTTCTTCATCTTACTCTGAAGACTGAATAAATTGAGATTGAATTGAAATTGAACTGACAAAGAAAGTTCAAAAAAACCAAGGTTTGAGAATCAAATTGTAAAAAAAGAAAAAGGCGCCCAAATTTGAACGAAAAACTTTTTCACGACTTACAGCTTCTCGTCAAACTCTGATGCTTCAAAATCCTTACACTGATATTAATGTGAAGAAAAAGCCGGTTTCCGGCAGCATACTTCTTAGCAAAAAAATTGAAAGAATGTATTTCAAAATAGTTTGAACCGAGTTCTTGGAATAGATTTGAATGATGCACAAGACTACAAAGCATGACGTCATCAGCAATGATGAAAATGGACGGCGGAAGCGACTTTTCGAGTTGTTTGCGAAAAAAAACGAAAGAAAGTTCATCGATGAGCACATCAAAGGATACGCAATCCTTGCTAAGAAAATGTTTCAAAAGTGTTTTCGATCTTGAAAACCTGAGAAGCTCACTGGGTTGTTCATTACACGTTTTGAAAAGATTCAATTAGCAGAAGAAATTTTAGACGCTGTGATTCAAAAGCTTCAGCTTAATTGCGCGGAATCCCCAGAGCAATAAAAAGTCCAGCCTCGTCTAATTTTCAATTCTGTTTTCCGGGCTTTAATTTATTGGGATCATTCTTACGTGGAGGAGGTTGTTCAGTCGCGCTTCAAATAAATATTAATGTCAGGAAGCAATAATCGACCACGAGGAAATCTATAACTACTTTGAGTTACTTCGATTAAGAGATCCTAAATATTGTTCAAATTTTTTTAGTATGGAGAAAAAAAGGTTGAGAATAATTTTTTTGAAACAAAAAAATATTTAAACGGAAAGTGAGCGCCAGAGTTCACATAAACGATTAAATTTTCGGTACTTTTGACGCGAGAAAGGCAATGGCCGCATCTCAAAAACAGTCAGTCGCGGGAACGAAACGTCGTTAACGAAAGGCGTTCAACATCGTAACTCTTATGAGAGATGACGAACCACCGACCCAGCAGGACTTTTCAGAAATAGATTCTATTCCTTTTATGGAATTGGCAGGGAAGGGTTTGCTTTCTAGAAGCCGGTTTTTGCGTTTTTCTTTGTCTCTCAAATTTTCTTTCAAAAAATCTCGTCTAACTTTTAAATTGAGGGAGAGATGAAAAATGATTATTATTATTATTATCTCATTTCATCACGTCGACTAGTCGGTCTCACTGTTGTTCTCTCATGAGATGATTTTCCGAAGCCCGTCGGACAAGCTGGGCGCTGTACTGTTCCAACATGTGGAAGCAGTTTTTTCGCTGGTACTACCAAAGGGCCCACATTATTTCCCAACGCTAGCTGTCCCGACTTATTGGACGATTGTGAACCGTAACCAACACCGACTCTTCGCTTATACCATGATCCAGCTGAGATTTTCTTCATCTTACTCTGAAGACTGAATGAATTGAGAATTGAAAAGAAATTGAGAGATGAAAACGCGGTTACTGATTTCTTTTTTGAGATAACCCTCCGTTAATTTTTTGACTCGGCTTGTTATCGTGTGCTAAAAAGATTTTGAAATGGTTCTTTTATTTTTTTCAATTTTTCTTTATCTCTTGTTCATTCTCATAACTGACCTTGTATACCTTTGATTCTTGTCCTAATCAATGAAATGTCACGACTCGCGCAGTAGCATGTTACCCAGTGAGAAACAAGTAAATTTTAGAGGGCGTTTCTCAATTAAAATTGAATTTCGAGCACGATTGTCGCTTTAGAGTATGCATCTTTGCGAATTTGTATTTGAGATTTCGTGATTGCAGAAGACAAAAAAAAAGTTAACATTGGGCTTTTTTTTAGAGTTATGTAGTCCTAAAAAAAGCGGGGATGTACGTGCTGGAAAAAGTTTCGACGAGTTGCCCGAGGGTTCAGCAGAACTGTATTCCTGATTTCAAAAACTCTCACCTAGGTCTTTCAAAGCCACAAAGGCTCGATTCTCAACTAGTCCATGGGAGACTATATCCTAGAGAAATTTCAGAAAAAAATCTCTGAAAGTATATATTACGGTAAGAGCTGAAATCTCAAGAGGTGAAAAAAAAAATTTATTCTGGACCAGATTGTAGCAACGAAAAGTCTTTTAGCAAAAAAAATGTATAAATGTAGCTTTTCGACGTTTCTTGCATTTTCAAATGTTAACGTAGCGTCGAAAAAAAAGGTTTTTAAATTTTTTGAGAATTCAAAATTATTTATGTCTCTCGCATGCGTTTCCAGCTCTGACCAATCGGAAAACGAAGTCATAGAGCCATTTGAACTGGTCATGAGAACGAAACGTGTTTTCACTGATCCGCTTTCACTTGCAAAAATCATAATTGGCATGAACCGCTGGGGCCGGAAACGTGAACCATCGTAATCCGCTGTGATCCTCTTAATATGAATGCTGACCTAATACTCGGTGGTCAACTCGGGCGAAACAGCCGTCGGCCAGTCTTGCCCCGTCGCGCACCCATGCTCCATCCAAAGCCTTCTTTTTTCATTTTTTTGATTTTCAGTATTGCAACGAGTTTCGGAGGTCAGTCTTATTTCAACTGTTTTAAATAAAGCTATGAGATAAGGAAACAAAGTAAAATTGTAAAAATCTTTGATAATTTCTTAAATATTTGCTGATGTGTGCTCTGTACACCTTAATCAAGTAGTGAAAAATATTTCGGTCCAGTGATCTTGTAGAAAAGTCCAACTCACCTTTAAATAAATACTCTCACATGAATCTGACAAAAATAATTAGGCGAGCACAAAAACAAACTAAGTTTTGAAAAAATCTAGTTTGAACTTTCCCGAATTTCTCTATGACTCTGAGGCTTCTTCAAAGGCTTTCGAACACAAATTTTCTTAGAAATTCGACAATGCTTCATGAATCACAAGAATATCAGAATATCGTGCGGGAAGCCCATCGAAACGAGGTGAGCTTTCAATCATTGGCCAAGTGTGATTCAGTCTTTCTTTTCTTGAAAAAACATTCGAAAGAGTTTTATGAAAAAAATTTTGGTGGTTAATTGAAAATTCGATGAAATTTCGCAGAAAGTTATTTAAAAAAATCCTTATTCCAGATCACGTAAAAAAAATCTCCAGCATTAATTTTCTAACCAAGTTGCGTAGTCCTTGAAATTGTGCGCCAAAAAATTGAGATCCTCATCTTTTTTATTGAGCTTTGTTTGAGCATATAGATGCATTCCTGCAGAAAGTCAGTATCCCTGGACGATTGTCAGCAACTTTGTGTTCGCTACGGAAGTCGGTGTCTAACGTTACAGTATGACTTTTATCGCGACAACTGCGAAGTCTATGACGTTCCGTCGCCGCTTCGGGTCAATGCTTCTGGTACAAAACCTCTACAAAAACGCTCTTGAAAATACAAAAAAATTTTCAGGTGCAGTGTTTTGGAGAAGGAAAAGATCGATTTCTGAAGCAGGGTAAACAAAATTTATATAATCTGAACGGACCTAGCTTGTCTATTCGAATATCATGTAGAACTAATGTGGATAATTTAGAGCGGCAAAAAACGATGGATGCGTTCTTGCCTCCTTATCTCCTACAATCGGGACCACACACATGATACCATCACTAGAATGTCTGCGACAAAACTCCCCTCAGAACTCAGAAGCCCCGAGATCTTCCGAACCGCAGTCTCAGACACAGGGACCGCAACCCATCAAACAGCCTCCACTGGTGATTTTCATTATTTTTTTTTGTGGATGGGAATTTTTCTACATTCGAAGGGCAGCAGAATAGTTTCTTCATTAATACATAGCCGAAGCGTCAGAAAATGCCGCTGACCATTTTTTCGAATGCGTAAACAAGGTATCTAATTCAAATACGTCAATTTTCAGTCCATAATCTGGAAAAAGAAATTGTTCCACTCATTCTCTTTTTTGTGTCATTGTTTTTCCATCTAGGGCACGTAGTTTTAATCAGAACTGACATTCTTTCTGACGCTTCACGAAGCAGTCGATGCACCAGCAACGCCGGTGCATGTTGTAAAAGATGCTGTTTTTGTCAAAAACTGGAAAGTTTCGGATGATATTCTGCATTTCGGCGCTCTTCTCCCTGAAAATAATAGTTTCAGGATCTCAAAATTCGGAAAGTCAAAGACGACAGTGACAAGTACACTGTTGTGAGCAACACTAAAGGAACAGGAGAAGACAAAAACCCGAAAATTCGTCTAACGCGTCCAACTAACGACCAAGAAATGCTCAGTCTAGATCCGATATCGAATTTCGCTGTAGAGGTGAAGAGGTTCATATGTTTTTAAAAATGAAACAATTTTTTAAGGTGTTGCCAATAGTTCCAGATTGCCCAGTGGGTGAACATGCGCGAATTCAACTTATCGAAGGCGTCCAGGTTGGAGTTTTTCAATATTTTCCTCTAAAAAAACATTGATCCTTTTGCCCTTTTAATTGTTGATGGCTTTATTAAAAATGCGTTAACTAAAGTCCTAACCTGTCAAAATACACGAGCCGATTTTTAGTTCAGGTATAGTATATGAAAATCCCCGAAAATCCTTCCCCTCTCCATAAATGAGATACTTAACAACTCGAAAAAGGGAAGGACTTTTGTATGAATTGAATTTGAAAAAAAACGTTTAGAATCAATTTTATTTGGAAGCCGTTCGTTCAAAATTTCATAAGCTAGGCAACCGGCCGCTGAAAAACTACCTCCGTCAGCTAATTGTTATCGAGCTCTCAGGCATTGACTATTTTCGTTTTTTTATCCCCTTCTTTTAAATGTATTTTTGCAGAGGAACAAAAGAAATAAAGAAAAAAGTTCACGGTTTTAGTGAAGCTTAGTTGGTGTTTTTCTTCCATTTTTAAAAGCCAACCTGCAGGTCGACACAAATCCAACGCTGATGTTCAAAGTGGAAGCTCCTGAGCAGTGCGTTCAGTCGTGTCGGACGAGTACGGTAGGTGGCGCTGCCGAGGTGTCGGTGTGGTTAAGAAACGAGCCCAGATCGCATGTCGAGACCTTGGAGGCGGAGCTTTTGCATTATTGGACTCAAAAAGTGTTTTTTTTTTGTTGAGAAGTGCCCTTTCCGAATTTGTAAAGGGCACGCACACGACTCTTGATTTCAGACAGATTGGAAATTGCCTGCGGAAAATAGAAAAAAGACCATAACACATAAAAAATGGATGAGACACTGAAGGAAATTGCTCGAAAATGAATTTTCTGAATTTTTGACCTACAGTAAGCTAAAACACGTAGCATGACACTTTCCGTTTTATGATTGAAATATTTTTTGCAGTTCCTCGATGGCTCACGCTTACCTCTTTTGTGTAGATCTGCGCAATTTGATCGAAAAAGCAACACTTGCTATGCTTTTCACGATGCGATAGACCCAAATGGATATCTGGACTACAAACCAAACGCCGACATTTTGTATATAGAAAAAATCTGCATTCCGGGTAAGACAAAGTTCAGAACAAGGAAGTGGAAAAGCAAGATAAAGTCTCAGAAATATGCTTTTTTAAACAAGTTAGTTCAGCAAGAACAAAAAGCTATCCCTAGGCCTATTTCCAGTTCATCGATATTGCTCACCTCTGTGACCAAAAAGTCGGTCTTTTTTTTAAGTAAAATTAATTTTTCAAGGGTCTGGTGATTCGATATTCCATTTTCGGTCAAGGACTTTAGCCGCAGTTTTTTTCGTTTGGTCCTCAAAGTCTCAATCATTCTTAGTTTCATTTTGCAGTTTAGACCATTCTTTTTGAAAAAAAGTTTTTCAAACAAATATATTATATATTCTCAAAAAATGGAGCTTATTTGGAGGGACTTTTTTCCCTGAAAACTTGGAGCTGGTTTTTTCAGACGTGGTCCTGCCGCTGTCTTGCGACGACGTCTTCCGACGTATTCCTCAACATATTATTTTAGGTTTGTCCTTTGGCGACTCAGAATGCATTCCCTGTGTTGTTGCAGGTCACGCATCGGAGATTCTGTCCGTCTCCAGTGAGCAAGAATGCGTACTGCAATGCATTCGCTCAAAAGTTGGTTTTTATGAGATGCGAGCCTTCCAACCGGCCGTTCTTTTCATGAAAAATTGAAGACAAGGAAGTTGGATAGTATTTTTTTCGCCCCGAAAGAGGGATAAAAAAACCTGCCTTATAAAAAAACTCTGCCCTAAAAAAATATGCCCTGGTCTGCAATATTTCTTTTGAACTTAAAAAAACTTGTTTCCACTATTTTTCATTTACTAGCAATTTTTCGCTATTTTTTTTGTTGTCGTTCAAATTCTGATGGGCGCTCTAAAACTTTTTTTCTTTCAAATGTTTTTCCACTTCCGGTTCCCAACTCTTTAGTTACATGAACTGACTGCAAGAAAGTAAGTTTTTTTGTTCCGCAAAACGGCAACTAGAAGTTTAATTCGAATTCTTTAGCCCATTATCGCCGAATCTCAAATAACTCCCTTCGAAATTAAAAAAATTTATGTCTATGTTTAAAAAATAAAAGTTATGCTGCGATAGAATTCATAAAACGTTAGATTTCCATTTGAACGTCATGAAAATGGCTAATTTTTGAATTTCTCGAGAGTTGACCGAAATTTTTATAAATTTCTTTGAAGTTTTTGAAACAGTCAGATTTCCCAAGACCCATAGATTAAACAAAATTTGGTCAATTTTCAATAAGTTACATCAATAAGTGGAATGTCCTTTCTTGCTGACTGGTTACTATTGGCTCCTTTATTCTGATTAGCTGTTGTCATATATTTTTTCTTTTTACAAGGACCCTTTCAGAGTATCCGAAAGACAGAATGTCATTCGGTGCTTCACTACCCAGACTTTGCCGCTTACAATTGCATTCTGAACGTTCACACGCGTCATACAAAAAGCGCCTACTTCATGCCGGAACGAACGTTGAAAGTTGACTACGTGGAATTGGCGGCTTGTGCGAGTCAACTCTCATTTCCGCAAGGTACATTCCCTCGATTGTTCCTTTGTCCGGATTTCCCTTCTTTTCTTACTGTAACATTATATTGGAGTTTAGGACACGCGATGACTTCGCATATCAGTCACGCACCAATGAATCCATTCGAAAGAAACGATGAAAAGCCGGGTACGGTGCCTTTGAATACATTTCGAAGAAAATGAAGTTAATTCAGACATCGGGGCAGGTAGCACCATTTCTGAGTGGACTGAGTGGACATCTTGTGATGATGAAACGAGCACTCGTAGTCGCCAAAGACTTTGCGATGGGTGCAAAGAAATCATTCAAGTTTGCTATTTACCGACTTCAAAACAAAAAAAAACTTGTGTTATCTTTTAAAAGATTTGATTCAATGCGGGAACATGAAATACCATACGTGCACATGGAATGGCTCAGAACGTCGTACTTAGTTTTAGCCAATTCTCGAGATTTCCAACTATCGAAACAAATCTTGCCATGCAACCATTACGACTTGAGTTATTTTCGTCCGATCAAAAACTCCCATCCACGACTAAGCGGTTTATAAAAGTTTTTTGAACTAAACATAGCCGAAGATTTGAAAACTTTTCACATATTTTTTATTTGGTCACGTTTTTTTTCATCTTGGAAATAGAATCTCAATAGTTTTCAATTACAGTTTCTTCCCTGCTTTTCTAACAACAACTTTGACCTCGCTCTACAAAAGTTCATAAACGAGCAGAAACGAGGTTTTTTTTTATTTTAGTGTCGAAGTTTACTTGAGAGTTTCAGATTCTGAAAAGGGTAACGAAGGCATCGAACATCCAGTCATTGCTTTTCGTAAGTTAATAAAATGAGAATTTTTCGAATTTGAACAAAAGTTTTGTTTTTTTACATGAAATATGAACAAAAGCTGTCCAATTTCTTGTAATTTAAATTAGGTTCGCTCCAAAATTGATTTTTGTAGGTTTTTAAATTTTTTTGTTTTACTTTTTGAAGAATCCATCAAGCTATACTTTTCCGATTATTTTATGAACTGAGCCAGAAGTTTTCAAAAGTCTTTGATAAGTATCAACTGGATCTCGAACTTCTCAGATTTCTTCTTAAGAAATTTTTTAGGCATCAAGGTAACAGAAAGGCGTTTAAAAAATACACGTTCTTAGTAATTGAAAGTTGTTCATTTTTCATTCTGGTACAACACTAGTTTTCTAAAAAGTTTAAAAACCGTCCAAACAAAGATTGACCTTTTTCCTAGGCCAACATAAATATTTCCGATTTAGGCATTTTCCTTCAGAATACTGTAATAATCGTTGTTGAAGGTTCTTTTCAGCCTCAAAAGATGAAGAACGCCCGGAGCAAGTCGAGAAGAAATCCGTCGAGTTTTTCGGACCCCCCATGAATCAGTTATCGCCGCACCAGCCGCACATGCTCTCTTCGTATTGAAACGGCCGTCTTGCAACACCGGA
The DNA here is from genome assembly GCA_904845305.1 of Caenorhabditis auriculariae. Taxonomy (NCBI): domain Eukaryota; kingdom Metazoa; phylum Nematoda; class Chromadorea; order Rhabditida; family Rhabditidae; genus Caenorhabditis; species Caenorhabditis auriculariae. The sequence continues at coordinate 1,526,141 of CAJGYM010000002.1, read as the reverse complement.
TATACAGAATAATTAAAAGCGCGTGCATTTCCAATGCTCGATTCCTCTTGCCAAGTCCTGCGCCTTTCTCCAATTTTCGAATGTGTGTCTGAGAAATCTCTTTTTCCTGTAATTAGTTGCATGTAAATAATTAGCTACACTTATTAAAAAAAGAAAAAAACGGATTTTTTGAGGAGATTTAGTTTCAAATTACTCGTTCCTTTTTTGATCAATTAATAAATTCAAAACCATGAACACCTCCTATGCGACAAAAAATGAGAGATAAAAATGCTCTTCAAAAATAATATTTCACTTTCAAAATGACATCTTTTACAACAAGGTGATGATAAGGTATTTCATGCATTTTCGACGTCTCCGCCTACACAACTGTCTGGTTTATTTGTATATGGCCGTAGGGCATTTCCGTTGTGACGCATATATTGATTTCCAAGCTTTTTTTCCTTGATTCACTTCTTTTTTTCTTTTCTTAAGTTCTTCTTCTTCTACTTTCAACTGTCATAGCTTTTCCCTTCACGTATTAGGGAAAAATCAAGATTTGAAACTTTTTTTTCTCCTCATTTATGTTGATATTTGAGCCTCATTTGATTATCACTCAAAAGGATGGTTTTTTTGTGCCTAATTCCGATAAAGTTGGAAAAATCGCTTTTTTCAATAAAAATTGGAAACGACTCTTCTTTTTTATTTTCCACAGAAGTGATAACAATAACTTTGAGTTTGTCTGAAAACGAATAGCAAAACAAATAACTGGGCACAAGATACGAAGTTGATAGGAACATTATCTCTCATCACGAGAGCCTAAAAGAGCGCCTTTTCCCCTCTATCTTTTTTTGGAAAAGTTCTTTCCACTAGTCGTTCCAAGTGTGTCCTTACTACAATCAAGAGAAATAAAGTTTCTCAAAGTTTTTTTTTGCGAATCTTACTGAAAAGAGTTTTCGTTATGAAGAAAAAAATATTAGAATGAGTGAAGGTTTTTTTTTTGAAAATTTAGAAGGATAATTTATGTACTTTGACGCTGAGCATTGAATTTAAAGATTGTGACTTTTGCTTTGAAAACTGTAGGCTGCTGAAATAAGCTACTAAAGAGATACGAACTTTGTTTTAGCTTTTTCTACGGTAGCTCCGAAGAAATTGAATCAGTTTCTTTGTAAATAAAAACATATTCAAGCTCAGAATCAAATCCTCTACTGACTGATGAAGTCATTAGAACTTGCAACGGTAGAATCACCAAAAAATTCTCGTTTTGATAGCCTTCGAGGAACAGCTGAGTGGCTTCCATTAACTGGAATGGGCAGAAAAGGAAGACGTGTGAACTCAACACAGTGTAACTGATAGGAGCGGCTCCATCCGAGTGTGCTTAGCCGTGTGCGTTTATTGGCGCACGGATCACGTAACCCTCTCGTAATGTCCACTAAGCGCGTTTGCAAACCAGCTAATTATCTCGGGGAGCCCTCAAAGTAGTCTCATTTTCCACTCCACGAGCCACTATTTTTCATTTCATTTCTTTTCTTTCGTTTCTCATTTCACGACATGTTTCTAGCACTACTCTACACTTTTGATTATTTCACCATTTTACCAAGGATGATTTTTTCTGTTTGAAACTAACTATTCGATCGGAACATCACACTATTCATCTCAAAAATCATTATTCTGTTCATCCAAAGTTTTTTAAGCAAACAAAAAATATTCATTTCTTCTTATAATCAAAAACTTCCTCCTGATTTTCTATCCGAGCCCTGAGACACGTATTTCATGATCGTTACAGTATGACAGACATTTTCATGTAATGCTTCATTCACACACCTAGTTTATAATGATCCGTAGTTCTACTTTAAATGTTGATTCTCACGCAAAAACCTTTGTTCGAATTTTGAGCTATATTCTATTTTTGGTGAATATCCAATAATTTTTATTTGCAAAGGGTCTCCAAATGCTTTTTTCGCGTGACACATCGTGTCTAATAAAACTGAGCAATAAACTGGAAACGACCTGTCGTACAAATTTCCCACTACCCATGCAGTTTTCCAGCTTTCAATTGCTTTTTGGAAAAAGGTTTTCAGAAAACAAGTTTTTCAAAAAGTTTCTGTAGGCACAGAGAGGTGATTTGTTTTGAAGAGAGTCATTCTGTTGAATGCAAAACGGATAGGTGATCCGAAATCATCCACATTGAGAAAAAGAAAAAACGATCTCGAGAAAAGTATTTTTATGACCGGTAAAAACATTTTTGGAATTTCAGGAAATTTCCCTTTTGGTCCCAAGTTCACTTCTGATCAAAAAAAATGTTCATTTTTACTTTTTATCAAGCTACAGCAAACAAAAATTGGCAGCGTGTTTTATGATGTGCCAGATAAATGTCTTAGTACTTTCCTCCTGCTCATTATAATAAACTCGAGAAGAAAAGCTTCATTTGTTATTTCAAGCTTTTCTTCTGGCCGATTTCCAAAAAAATCACAACCGCAAAAAAATGGCCTCTATTGTCTGTAACTTTACCTGGCAACTAAAAACTTTTTCAATCAGAACACTTTGAGGTTTCATGAGCCGCTTTTTTACCCAACTTTTTACGATTCGCTTCCACAAAAAATAAGCAAATCGAACCCGTAGCAGACTCTCAGACGTATATTTTCATCGCGCGGCACTTGAAGCTGTAATTGGCATCCACAAACCATGATGCGGCATCTCTTAATGTGATTTCGCGCCGGCTCTCGGCCATCTAATCTCGTTTTGGCCTCATATTTTCGACGTTCGTCCGCGATATTTTCGTCATATCTGGTGTTGAGCCATTCGTCCGCTTCAGAAATTAAAAATGACGAGCCTCGAAAGACCGCCGCTCATCGTCAACAAAGGCTTTTTGGATTCTCGCCAAAATCTTCTTAAGATCGTGGAAGTAGTACGTTTCTTTTTTTTCAGTCAATTTAATGATTCGATAATCATGAAAAGCAGAACTTTTTGAAAGCAAAACCTTTTTCATTCCATGAAAATGGCTTTCATACTCTATTAGAGGAAATTTGTACCCAACCGTTTTTTTTGGCCTTTTATAGTTTTATTCCAGGAAACTTTGTTTTCTTCTACATCATTCCTGAAACATGAAACTGTTCATAAATTTTCTGAGGTTGAAAGTGTAAAAGATTTGAAACACCTAAGAGAACACTAAAAATAAGTGTTTTTTTTTTGAAACTGTAATCTTGTCATTTTTCAGATTCTTGGAGTCACCACCGCTTGTGTGAACAATTATTGCTACCCTAATCCTTTCCATTCTTACTGTACTGAAAGGTGAGCTTTTCACGAGAAAATCAATTTAATTTCTGCTCGGAATATTTGGTAGCTTTTCCAGTACACTGTTCAAGGCACAGTGGCCTCTTTACCTTCAAAAATAACGCTTTTGTCTTAACTTGAGAAAAAAAAAAACAATAAGTCTTATTTGTCAGGCTCACAGAGTCTTCATCTTAGGTGTTGTATAAATCATAATTGATCAATTTTCCTCTTAAAAAATCTTCAAGAACAAAAAAAACGTTCTTGTGAGGTTTGATTTTACGTTGAACTCTTTCAGAATATTCTACGCGACTCAACTTTTTTCGATACTCGTGATCAACATTTTTTGTATTGCTCTAACAGCTCTTCTTGCAATGGCCAATCTTCTTGGGTTTTATGATGCTTTTTACAAATTCAATTTTCCAGTTCTGGTCAGTTTTCGACGTTTATTTCAATGACAGAGGGAATTTTTTAGGAAAGGTTTCTAACCACATTGTTTGCCGTTCTGTATCTGACAGATGTAGTGATAATATTTTCGGACGTTATGAGCGTTCCTTTCAGTCCTGCCTGGATGCTTCCTTTGGTGAGTATTTGAAAGAAAAAAAGCGTTATTTTGACAAAACTCTACAGATCTTCACATTATGGACCGCTGTGGTATATAGCGCCGACGCGTATTTTTTGTGGAGTAAAAGAAATTACCGCGAGCAATGGTGAAAGTTTACAAGTTTTTCTTATTGTAAAAGTATACTGGTGCCTCCAATGCCATTATAAACATTTAGTAAACATTTTGCGAATTTCTGAAACCTACTTTATGAACAAAAAGAACCTGTCGGAAAATGTGAAAAACAGAAAAACAGAGGGTGCAGCGATGGCAAGACAATTGATCACAGTTTGGAATTTAAAATATATATTTGTTATAGATAATGTGGAATATTTGCTAGAAACCCATAAAATTCCTGACTATTTGAATGAAATTTTTCGATGCTTTTTTCCCACCAAACAAAAAAAAATCATGGGACAAGAGATGTACTGATAATGTTTGACTCGTGGTTTGAAAGATTGACAACAGTTTCGAATTGTGGTCTGCTACTCGAGCCGCTGGATGACTTTTCTGAAAATTGCATTGTTCTGAAAGGAAAAATTTCTTTTTTGGAATTATTAAACATGAAAGTTTCTCACTTACGACCAAAAATGAAAATTCATAAAAGTTTTTACAAAAAGAAAAAAATAATTTCCAGTGATAAAAGATAGTTCACAGCTAACGGACAACTTGACTAGATCGAATTGGCAAGTTTCACTTCTGAAACTGGAATACTTATTCTCATACATTTTAACGATGATCAGAAATAAGAAGCATAAATGTACATTTTCACAGTAAGAAAAGATAAGAAGGTCGAAAGAAGGGGAGATTGGATGCAGTTCATTCCTTCTGCTCGTCAGTTTGTTCTGAGAGATCCGAAGATTTCCATTTTACCTAATTTGAATATGAAAATAACCTGGGCTTACAGTATTTTTCTGGATTTTATTAGAATTACTAGATCCAATCTTCTTCCTGATTCCAAACTTGATTTTTGAAGGTTTTAATCCGAGTTTTTCCATTGGTTACACAGAAGCCTGCAAACTTTTTTGAGCTTCAGTCTGGAATGAGGAAAAGAAATGTATCAAGTAAACATTGTTTCATCCACAAAACCTACTGTAAGACAGGATAAATATAAAGCGATTAGTAGAGAGTTAATCTAATCTAAATTTCACGACAGGAAAAATGAATTTACAAGCTCAACAGCGCATGCAGCATTCATTTCAAAACATTTTGAGTCTCAGAAATCGTAGCCATAAAAAGTAAAATATCAAAGTTAACATTTCTGAGCATGAAAATTTCAAGTTTTTTTTTGTCACACACAAAAACTGAGGCCAAGGTTAAAATTCAACATGCGTACCAAATGAATTTGAACCTTCAGCTTCTGTTTTGTCGCCTTTTTTAGCGTCTTCATCGCTATTTTGTCTGTCTGTAAACGTGTGAACTGAATAGAGTTATATGAAATGTGAAGAGCCAACCTATGAGAATAGGCATTGCGTTTCTTCTTGTGCCGCCTGAGCTGTTGGTAGGTTCTAGTACAGCTGCGTGCCGTCTGGCTTGCAGTCGGATCTGTAATATACGAAGCTTAGAAAGAATAGCAAGAAAGGAATAACAGAAATCTTGCTTAGACAAGACTGAGCTGAACAGTTCTAAACTATTTCATTTTCAAGGGAATTCCGTTGGTGATCCACTTTTCGTCAAAGACATTAACTCTCAAGATAATAAAAATATCCTATAAACATCTGGAACAAACTTTTTGCAAAAAAAGACGGAAAAGTTTCGAAAATTCATTCCGCACCTGTTCCACTGGTAACACTCTTCTCCTTCTTTTTGGCAATTTGTCTCGAGCTTGATTATGTGAATAAAACATAGCGAAGTTAGATACGATGACCTGAAATCTTTGACAAGTCAAAAGAAAGTAATGCTTATCCATACCGGAACAGGAAGAGCAATGGTCAAGACACCCATGACTGCGCAAAGAGACCCAACAAGTCTTCCAAAAGACGTGTGAGGGGTCATGTCTCCATAGCCCACCTGAAAAAAAGTAGTTCCTTCTTCTGAATCATTGAAATGAACTCACGGTTGTCATGGTACAGATGGCCCACCAAAGCCCTAATGGAATCGATTGGAATTGATTGTTTGGATTGACTTCCATCTTCTCCGCGTAATAAACCAAAGCCGCAAAGATGACAATGCCTAATATGAGAAAAAACACCTGAAACAAATGTAATTGAAATGAAAAAACAATTTATTTCACCAATAAAATGAGTTCCTTGGCACTTGCGCGGAAAGTGTGAATTAAAATTTGCAGTCCTTGATGATGCTGGGTGAGTTTGAAAAGTCGAAATATTCTATAAATTAATATATTGAAGTCAGTTTTAAGGTTATATTGGCAATTGAAATTTTTTCATCTGCCGTGCCTATACCAAGACTTGAAGAAGTCTAGATTTTCTGTTTCTCCTTTTTATTCGACGAGTTGTTGTGTTTGTTGTTTTTATGGTTCATAATATCACCGGTGAAAGAAAAAAAAACAAACAAGTCCGATTGCTGAATTTATAGCAGTGTTCTATTTTTATTGTGGCTTCAATTTTTTTCCTCTTACGTCTTAGAAAATAATTTATACAAGAGCGACTCTTGATGTGACATGATCTATGGAGCAAAACAAGAAAGGGCATTTCAAGTCGATGCGTTCACGTATTCTTGATGAACTCTTTTCTCAAACTGACCTAATCATCGACAGAAACTCCACCACATCTTTAGGCTCGTCCTCAATCAGTCTGACAAACATCGCGTCGGCGTAAAAAGAGAGAGTCGCTACCTGAACAGGAATATTACAAGACTGCACATGTGAAAGTGATTCAATTCAAACCAGGTCGATGATGTTCAGAGGACTTTTGAAAAACCGAGATTTTGAGGGACAGAAAAGAAATCTGACGATCAGCTCAAATGTAAACCAGATGTTGCACAACAGCTCAATCTGAAAGGAACAACGAAAATAAAAAGAAAAGCGAGGTTCAATGTGAAACATCTAACACTCCGTCCACATACCGTGTTAACCTTTTGAAAATTAATGAAAACTAACTAGAGATTTTAACGAATGATCCTGAACATTTCAATCCTCCCAACTTTTTCACCACCTTAATACTGAAAAAAATTGAACGGCGGTGGACCATATTAACACATAAAAAAAGGTTTTCAAATAGAACCTGTCCAAAAACCAAAAGAGGCTCGGTAGCTTGTCTTTCCACCATCGGTACGGTAACACCTCTGAAAAATTTCTTCTATGAGTTTTTTTGAAAATTAAAAAAATGAACCTGTATGTGACGTTTGACGCAATTATAACTGGAATCCGAAAACTTTGGTGAGTTTTCAAACAAAACGAAAAAATAGAGACAAAAATGAAGCAAACAGATATACCAGCAATTATCTGAAACAGTCTGACTTCTCGCGAAAACTTTAAAAGCGTGATACTTTTGCAAATTTAGAGCTGTATGGTTCGTCGAATAAAGCCCATATCCTCGGTTTGTAGTACATCCATTTCGTTCTTTTTCCCTAATAAACTAGAGTGCATCATGAACAATCGGAGGGTTTTACTTGAAAAAAATCTTCTTCCCAGCCGAATTTTTTCATTGTATCTTGTTCTCGTAATTGAGGGTCATCTTCACGGTCGACGTCCATTCGATCAAGAACCGCTAGAGTTTCTTGTGTGTCCCTTGAAATGATCATGATTCAATTACTTTTCCAGATAGAAAAAACTGAAGGAAACTCTCCGATATTTTATGACCTGAAAAATCATATTTCTGTGAAAAATTTCTTGAATAATTGCGTTGACTGAGCGATTTCAAAAAAAAAGACTGAGGAATAGAGCCTGTGAAATGAAAAGAGATTATTCTGAATTTTGATGATGCTTTATCCATTGAGTTATAAAGATACCTCGTTGGAGAAAACTGATATTCTGAACTCCCTTTATTTTTGCCATCATATTCTGTCTTTTTCGGAATATTTCAAAGAAGTACCTCCGAAGGACTTTCTAATCCAAGAGAACACCGAGAGAACAACTAACCTGATCCCGCAATAAATCAGAACAAGAAAAAAAAAAGAAAAATGGCTGACTTGGCGTGGAGGAGTTGCATCCAACAGCACGGCTCCGTGTCAGATGCGTCAAGTCCCCAGTATTGCAACTCTTCTTCGAATAATGGACCACAGACGTCGGTCGGGTAATGAAGTTTTCCAGTCCGGTAGTAATTCAATACCTGCAGATGCTCATTTCATAGACCGCACTTGGTTTAAAAATTGACCTGTGCGAAAACGGCAGGATGTCTGTCAAAAAAGTATTCATTTAGAAGCGGGTCGAAATTAGCTAATGATGGAGTCAATCTGCGTGAAAAAATAGACGTTTTCTCTTTATAATGAAGATTTTACCTGCTGAGACGTGTGGCTGGAATTTTTTTCAGAGTTGCTTGATATGTTTCATGCCGAACGCCGCCTACATTCAACACAACCCGTTCATCCATAGATATGCCTGAAAAAATCGTGTTTCAAACTGCTTCTGGAGATTTTTTGTAAAACTGGACAAATTTCCATTTTTTTAGCATGTATTTTTTTCACGCAATGTACTAAAAAATGAGCTGAAACAAAGTTATCTTTACAGAACAATATTCGTAAGTTTTGGGAAGAAATCGTTTATTGGACCTTTTTCAATTATCGGAAAAACCCGAGGCCATTCAAACTCGAATTCCGTGAAGAGCTTTAAATTTTCCAGCTGCCCGAAACAGAAATTGAAATGAAGCCCATCTTCATTAAAAATTTGGATGTAAGTCGGTACATAATTTCTTGAAACTTCATACAGCTCATAAAATTCAAATCGGATAATTTTCTGAGAAAGATGGCCTAATTTCAAAAAAAAAAAAAATTGAGAAAGGGTTTATTTGAAAGCACGAAAAAGCTTAAGATGTGCCAGAATCAATTAGTGAGATGAGTGTGGCTGGACAAATCAAATCCAGAACAAAAGAAGAGACGGCTAGGGAGTTCGAAGTTATTACGTATGCACGGCCTCTGCCCTCACATTTGAAATTTCAAGAACCCCGTTTTGCCTGCGGTGTCGTGATTGAAACGATGCGAAGGCCAGTGACATTCGCTTGTCCGATTTTCCGCACGTATTCATGCACTATTGCATTTTTTCTTTTTGTTCGGCCTGGCAGAACCACTATTTCAAACTGATGTAAATGATTGGTTAATGGATAAACACTGATGAATCAAGTTAACTAGGAGGTAGGATAGTCTTCAAACAAAATGTTCATTAAATACTTCATTTCGTCGATTTTCGAGGTTTTTTCAGCGTTACTTAGTTGCTCATGATTTTTTATCTTAAGCACCGCTAGTAATAAAAGAAGTTTCAGAAGAACCCGAGATTTGAAAATAAAAATGATCATGCTTTAAACCATGAGTCAGAAATCAACACGTTTCTCAGCGCAATAGTCTAAATTAGCACTTACTTATCCTCCATCCTAATTTATGCGTTCGTTGTTCGCTGAGCTAATACCCTCTCAAGATTCTCAGGGAGCCCTTCTTCTAAAAAAAACTCTCTCTCATTTTAAGCTGCAAATTCAGTCTATCGAAACATTTTCAACATAATGAGAACATTTTTTCAGTTTAGCAGCCGTGGAAAAATCTTAAAGATTTTTTTAAGCGTTAAAACTGAAAACGTAAGATCAAAAACAAAAGAGTTCCGGTTGAATTTGGCGATGAAATACGAGTTTTTCAATCCGATTTGAGGTTTCCAAAAAGTATTTCGGATCAATCAAAATGCTTAATTTCATTACCTCTTCTCAAAGTTTTTTCAACGAATTTGCTGCCTGTTTTTCAGAAGCTATTGCTGTTGACATCATTTTTCGGGTCAAAAACTTGAATATAAAAATGATATTTTTTATTTTATTTGAGACCGAACGGCTGGAATGTGGTGCGAACTCGCTGGTTATTGCATCAATTCTGTCGCGTTACGCGAATAATCGCGTTTCTCCGTCAGCACTTTTTCATCCAAATAAAAAAATCCAGACTCTCAATTCAATTCAACAATATCATCCTGAAAACGTTGAATGGGAACATATGAGAGATGCTCTACGAAACAGAGCATTTTTTTGAGGTGAAATTAATGAATAATTCAAAGAGTTCCGGGTAAACCGACGGAATTTCTAGTTGTAAAAATACTTCATTTCTGATGTGTATCTTTTCAATTTTCCTTAGCTGGGAACAACGCGGGGTACTATTCTTCTGTTAGGATTGCAATGAAAAGTTCCGTGGAATTAATTTGGCTGTAACTAACTGTTATCTTCGATTGAAAGTTCAGTCTTGATTTGATTTTGAAAAGGTTAGAGAAGGGACAGGCCTCTTAGAATCGAATTTGGAATCGAAATTCCCAGAATCCATCTGAGTACAAGTCAACAGGGAAAAATGTTGCTGCAAAGCATGAGATAATCACATTTTTCCTTTGTGTCTTTGTCATGCCGAATCTTTGAAAGAAATGCCGAGTTTTCACAGTACTCAGTGAGACATGTGCATGAAAAGGAGAATTAGACACATCGGTCATTTTTTCTTGGGGAGCCTAGAAAAATCACAACTTCTGGTCAAGAATTTGAAAACTTTTTTTTAGGTAAATGAAATAGAATTCTACTTTTCGAGATTGAAAAAAAAATTAAAACAAATCCTTTCAAAAGTGTACATTTCGGATGTGTCCTCGTCTCGAGATACAAGAAAGAAATTTTTGGAAAATCCAGTTTTTGGCTCTTGTAAAAGCGGATGACGATATAAATTGTAAAATGTTTTGCTACAATTCTGATTTAAATTATCTAGACTTTCTGCGGGAAAAAAATTTCTGGAATTGAGTGAGAATTACGTGCGCACGACTGCGTTTGAGAAATGAACTTTTAAAGTTTTACACGATTTTGAGTCAGAAAGTCTCATATGGAAAGGAGGAAAAATGAATGAAGAAGATTCGTCATTTCCTGTGGGTATGCTCTACGATATTATTTTGCATCAATTATTAACGGATGCAGGGATTCGAGCTTCTCATAATATTGTTCATTTATTTTCCTTGACGACCCTATATTCTTTGAAATTCCCAATTTCGCGATGCCAACGTCTCCAGATGACAAACGTGGGCAAAGAGCAGCGAATCGGGGCAAATATATAGCGTCAGAGCAGATTAACGAAGGCAAAAAATAAGGACGAGGAATCGGATTCCAGAGAAGCTGCTCTGAGAATGAACGCAATTGTGCGCCGCTCTAATTCTTCTGTAGATAATTGTACGTTAGAGCCTCAACGGTTGAGCGAATTCGCCATAAATGAAAAAGCTTGAGAAAAGAGCGAAAATCTTCACTCTTTGCAATTCATTATTATTGAGATTTGACTTTTGCACCAGTTTTCAAACTTTCCGAAAGTTTTGAACTTTTTCAAAATTTTCAGAATGTTCTTCAGTGCTTCCAAATAGAATCCTAAAGTTCTCGACCCCCAAAACTTCCTGGTTTCTGAAAAGAAGTGTCGACTGCGTTATTTCTGACTTTGACGCGAAAGTTCAATAAGACTAGGGACTTGCATAGGGTGAAACTTTAGAGATATTTTTTTTGAAGGAATCCTTCTTGTGTAAGCTGTTTTTATTGACAGAAATCGGAGAAAAACATATAGCAAAAATTGAAATTGAATTTCAATTGAGACTCACTGGTCCGTAGTAAGAAATTGAATAGCAATTTTATTTTGAGTAGAGTCGGAAGCTGGAAAGCTTTGAAAAGCGAGGAAAAGCGTAAAAAAGTTTTTTAGACTTGCTCAGAAGGAAAAATGGAATCTTTCAAAATCTGCGTGAAAATATATTCTCAAAAATTATTCTTTGTCGAACTGGCGATGAAAGCTTCAAGTAAGACTCAGGAAGACTAACTATATGTATGGCGAAGAAATGTCAAAGGAAGCTGTCACAAAGAAGAAGATGTTTTGTTCTCACCAGAGGCGCCGGACCGGAGATCTTCGAGCGGGATGCTGCAGGTCGAGTGCCGTGGAATCGAGTACCGCACAGGCATGAGTGACGGCTTCGGTGTTTTTGGCCCTCGCTCTTCCTATCATAAATCCTCGACCCTTGGGCGCTTCTCTACCCTAACCTCAATGGCTTCTTTTTTTCGATTCTAATTTCCAAAAAAAGCCTGGAAGAATTTGAACTTAGAACAAAAAAAAATCAGAAACGACATAGAAAGATTGAAAATCACTAGAAAAAGAAAAAAGGAGTTGATTCGAAAGAAAAATAATCACCAGGAGGTGAAGGTAAACATTGAAACGCTCAATTTTTTTTTCGAGAGATGAAAGAAAATATTTTTCTCCAAAATAGGGAGTTGTAAAGTCAATAATCATAAATTCATCAAAATTTGCCGGGTCCGACTGGATGCTGATAAGCTAGGCCTCTTAACCCGAGTCTCAGAATGCCCTAGAAATAGACCAAAATATTCCTCAATCTATTACAGGGAAGGTCCAATTAGGTATCGAAGTGCATAATTCCATTATTTAAAGATGCAAATGCTTTTCATGTTTGTTTTTCCTAGTAACTATGAAAAAAATAGATTTTTAGGAGTTTTATTTCAGTATTTCATGAGAAAAAAACCAAGAGTCCCAAGTAAATTTTTTTAATTTTATCCACAAGCTTGTTCAAGACTTTTTCACCAAAAAAATTTTTTTTTCCATTTTATAAACAAACTCTTCTTGAGAAAGAAACGAATTATGCAAATGAAAAAAATTGTTTCTCTGACAAACGTTGTGAATTGGTTTTGGCTGTGTCGTCAAGGTATTCAGAATACTTTTTCCATAAATTCTGGGAAGAATCTTCTACACCAGACTCCTCGAAGAGAATTCCGTAGTTGTCGATGGGGTTTTCGGTAAAAATATCTATCGAATGAATAAGATGAAAACTCGGAAAATAGCATTTTTTCCGAAAATGAATACTCATTTCTAGTTCAAGCTCATTTCTCTCAAAACCCTGAGATCAAAAGAACTTCGGTTTTTTATTTGGATCCTGAGCATAACTATAAGAATGAAAAGCAGAGCGTAGTTTGGGAACAGAAGAGAAATTTCGGACTACCGAGAAAACTCGTAAACTATTTTTCAGGCTATCATATCGGAAAGCTACAGAAAAAAAAACTTGTATAAGGAAATAAAATTTCACAAAGTTTTTTGAAGTGCAAAAAGAAACCGGAAAGTCAACATCTGTAAAATTAAGAGGAACGCGAAAAAAGAGAAAGTGCGAGACGGGCAGTGTGAGGCTCCTGTGGCCGAACCTACTCGACTTACATGTTGATCTCAAGTTTCTTCAAAAACTATTTTGACCACTGCCCTATGCAATCGCACACATTTTAGTTCATATTTTACTGGCTGACTCATTCGGAAGAAATTCGAAAAGCTCGAGAAGAATTCAGGAAATGTAGGAGTTTGTAGAATCCGAAAATGAACGACAAAGAAATAACAGGAAATGATAGGTGGGTTTTTCCAGCACCCCTACAATTCCGGACAACTTCCTTTTTGGTGTTCTTTTTTTGAGAAATCACAATAATGAAGCAAGATTTGAAAAATTGTTTCATTCAAATTTTTAAGTTTCGGAATTCTAATCTTGAAAAAAATTCCATTTACAGCTTTTTGAGTCATAAAATTTGATTGGATCTAATAAACAATTTATTTGATTTCCTGGTAAAAAATGACTTAAATGGGAAAAATAAAAATTATGGAGGTTCTAACAATCTTGAAAAATGTTTTATTGAAAATCAAATTTTTCATGAACACTTCAAAGTACTTGAAAAAACCAAAAAGAGAAAAAAACAACATTGGGAAAAAAAACTGGAGAGGAAACGACCAATTCTAAAGGCATTCAAATTCTAGAGGTACTTAAGATGTTTCAGGAGCTCTCAGAGCAACAACCAATTCAGAAACAGGGCAATTCGTAGGAAAAGGGTGAAAAAAGGCAATTGCAAGTCGCGGAAAGCCCTCAACTCAACGAGTGCTCGCGGCCCTCCGAAAACAAGGCATTTCACTAGTAATATCATTTCAAAGAAAATGCAAAAAACGCGACGATTCGACGGACAAGTGCATCCAGAGGCCGCCAAAAAGCGCGCGAGGGCCTCTACCAGATGATTTCCGATTGGATTCCCCTCAACTTGGCTGCTTCCGTGCAGCCAATTTGCTCCGAATTATCGCCCTTCATTGACATCTTGCTTTTTTTTTACTTCTTTTTTATAGACGTTTCATACCAAAAGTGAACTATTTAGTAATTATTTGTTGCTAAATTTTGTTTCATAACCGGCTGAACTAAACTCAAAGTTCATACTTGATGTCTTGATACAAACGCAGTTCGTTTTTGGAGCCATTGGCAAAAATCGCCCCGAAAATCACCATGGAGTCGTGCTCTATATAAATCTCTCATATCCGTTCCAAGCAGTTGTTAATAAGTTTTCACAAGAAATAAGTCCAAACGTAGTCATTGAAAAATATTGAGGATTTCCACAGTAAAAGGTTTTTGTTGCGAACTGCAAATTCAAAAGTGTTTATGTCCTCAAAATTCTTGTGTTGTGAGGTACTTCTCGTTTTCTAATCTTGTTTAAACACGCAAATGAGGACGAGTTCAAGCCATTTCGATAGTTTTTCAACTACCTCGGAAAGCTTTTCAACCTCTATCGACGGTCGTAAGTTTTTCAAAATGATTTCATTACTTTTTCTTATTTAATGCCAGAAAAAAAGTGAGGAAGTTGTTTTTTTCGTAAATAGTGGATAGTTTTGATCGAATTCCTTGTAACTTATTGAGTGAACTGATAATAAAAAAATAATGAATTTCCTGTTTCTTTTTTTCTAGACGATTGCATAGAAAAACCAGCATAGAAAAAAACTGACCTCATAATTTCAAAAATAATTTGATGGATTTCTATTTAAAGGCATAGGGGCAGTAAAAACGGGGTTCCAGGTGAAAGCATTATCTATATAGTTCTTCTTTGCGAATCGAACTGTGTATTCAAAAAAATTACAGATGTGACCACTTTTGAAAAAAAAAAGCGATTTTACTTTCCCGCCTTCAATTTTGAAAAATGCTTTGGATCGGTGCTCAGACAACTGATTACAGTAGCCGTGCACGGGATGCACGGACCGTTTTTACTGTCCCTATGCCTTTAAGGCGCTTATCTGTGTTCTATTCAAATCGCTGCAATCGAGTTTGATACAAAATTAATTGCTCGGAAACTTGCCTTTGGAAAAATTCAATTTTCTGTGATAATTTTTATCAACAAAATTGACAGCATTAAAATACAGACCTTTATCTCCGAAGTATTCGCTTCCTCGGCGAGAAAAATCTCACTGACGACCGATTTGAATCAAATCGATTCAAGAGAACCGTATCCAACATTGAAACTTCTTTTGATATGTACTTATCTGAAAAAAGTAATTAAATAGAGTTTTCCTGTTCAAAAATGGTGGAAGACCACCTTGGCTTTTTATCATAGTTGCTGCTCGAATCAGACAAAAACACAAAAATCAGTAAATCCTTTCATTTATTTCACGGCTGAAGAAAAAAGAAAAAAATCCAAAGCGATTCGGACGTTCATGCATTTTAAATTCAGGGCGAATGAAGCTATCATGGTTGAACGCTGAATAATTTATCACAATAACATAGCATTGCAAAAATCGAGAAAAATCGCCGCAGCACGACGTACGCGAAACAGTGACCACGGTAAAACTCCTTGAAAAAATTTTGTAATTGGAGTAACTGAATTTATGTAAAACTATGAAAAAATTAATTCGTTGGCAGGTCATATTGAAATTTGGTAGTCTATATGCGTTGATTTCAAAAAAATCATTTCCTAAGAACCTACATCTTACCTATTTCGAAAATCTTCTGAGAATATTAGAAACTATAAACGCAATTTCTGCAGTCAAGTTTCCCGAAAACAATATTTTTCCTAAAAGGCTGTCCAAAAGTGTATTACATAAGAAGAATTAGTAACTTCGAAAGTATTATTCCTCTTTCTTCGGAAGTAGATAAAAATTTTGAGTTTGCAAATTGCAGGACTGCCGGCATTAATTACGTATTTGCTTCTGTAGTTTGGAGAGAGGAAGGAAGTGAAACCTTGAAATTACATGAAACGAGAGGTTTCTTTTGAGTTCAGTCACGTTAACTCGTACCAACAAATAAGTCATTTTTATCTTCAAATCAGAAATGTCCAAAATTAACCAAAAAGAACGAATAACTGGAAAGAGATCAGATAAGTGTCAATGCGCAAATTTTCCTAGTTTTTGAGAAAAAGACTTTTCGTTCTTTCTCCGTCTCCTGTGCTGTCAATTGGAAATTAGAAACATCTGCGCTTGAAAATAGCAAGTAGTGCAATTTAAGACTTTAAACAATCATCTTTAAAACTATAGTTCCAAACGAGTTTCTACGAAAAAAAGAAAAAATTTTTAGATAACCATTTCGAATTTCTGAAAAAAACAGCAACATGGCCAAAATTTTCAATAGTTTTTAAAAAAATTTTGTTCATCGAGACCTTCAATCTCATCGATTCAGAAAGAATTTTGGAAAGAGAGAAGATAAAAAGCATAAAAATCAGTACAACATCCGCTACAAGCCGCAAAAACGAAAAAGAGAGGCCTAGCGGA
Source organism: Caenorhabditis auriculariae (assembly GCA_904845305.1). Lineage (NCBI taxonomy): Eukaryota > Metazoa > Nematoda > Chromadorea > Rhabditida > Rhabditidae > Caenorhabditis > Caenorhabditis auriculariae. Next base: position 1,509,658 of record CAJGYM010000002.1, on the reverse strand, counting down.
TCGGCATGGGCGGCGCCAATGAGGACAAGATCAAAATGCCGCATCGGACACAAGTGTGCGCAATATAGTGGGTCAAAAAAGCTATCCAAAAAAAAGAGAGTCAATTTGGACGCTGGAGCAAACGAAACAAGATTTCTCGAACATAAAAAACATTCGTGAGGCGTCGAAGCTGGTTTTTTTTTTCACTGAATTTGGCCAATGAGAAAATAGTGAAAAATTTGTTCGTGAAGCATTCTTCGAGCTAAAATTATTTTAACCTTGAAATAGAAGCTTTTGTCCGAAAAAGACCTTAGAGCTATGATGCGACTACTAATTTTGAAGATCTGGTAATGTGAGTTTTTTTGCTTGTAGAAATTTTTTTAGAGATCCTAATAATTTTTTTCAGAAAGACTCGAAACTGGCTTCTAATTTTAGCTTTTCAGTTTTTGCCTAATTTTTGGCAGTTTCGATGAAAATCATGTTTATTCTAAACAATGTTAAATCTCATGGAATGGCTTGAAATCCTTGCAAGGAGTTTAGTTGTCGATACTTTGTAACTGCGCCAGACATTCATTTCTTTACCATGCTGTAGAATACCGCCGCGCGAAAGTAGTTTCAAGTCTGATGCGCTGAAAAATTAGGTTCCTGACTACTTTTGTCATACTTTAAAATGTGATCCCGTTGAGAAAAATGATACCAAAATGTATTAATCCAAGATTCTTGTTTGCAAGATTGTAAAGCTTCTTTCTTCGTTTTCATAAAACAGTTGTCTGCTGAGGGAAAACTCAGCGACAGTTCCGGAATTTTTTTAAAATAATAATAATAATGATAATAATAATAACAATAATAATGATGGTTCATTGACTGCCATTATAGATTAGGAAATATAAATCATGACGTTGGTCACTTTCATGCAGAAATCCTTCTATCGACCATCAATTGAATTAGACGCTTCCAGAAATTCAATTTTTTTGCGTATTTTGTTCTTTCAAATGGCTTTCGGAGAAATTTCCCAGAAGAAGATGACACGTGGCCTTCTTGTTCTGCTTTGAAATCCTTCCTTGTCCTTTTAGCCCTCCAATTTTTCTTTATTGCCACTACTTAAAATTCTCGTTAGCTGCATCCGCTTGTCCACATGCACACATTTACGTGTTCAATCGTTCAGGAATTTATCAATTCTGCTTTTTTTCTGCTTTTTTGTGAGTTGATTTGGTTGTAGTAGTCTCTGTAGTATCGATAAACAATGGCAGGAGCATATTTTCACATTCTCTTGAGTAGATGGGCTTGAGCGATGCAAAAAGAAGGGAAAAACGCTCATACGGAAAAAATCTGAAAATTTTTGAAGGCTCTAAGGAAAATTCATCAAAAGCCTCATCCAGATTTCAACCGGCCACCAAAAACACATTTTTAGTAAGACGAACTTTTTTTTGTTGAAAGTCTCATAGCTCTGATAGATTGAATACTTATGAATCGAAGAAAAACAATTTCTGATTATACCGATAAACCCTTCGAAGGAAGTCAAAAAGAAGGAAAAAAACAAACCGGAGTTCAAAAAATATTCCGCAGTTTTATTTTGGCAAATGGTCGCCCCACTATTTCAAATATGCATTGAGCGCCGAGCAGAAAAGGTTTATAAAGAATTTGAGAGCTTCGATCTTCGTAATAGTCGAGAAGCCCCGATGTGGGTTTGAAAACCTCTAACAAAAGTTCTAGGTTTACTGAATTTTAGAAAGCGGATAGACGTCTGCTTCAAATTAATTTCTAGGAAAAATTCAGGCTGAAATTTTTTTCACCATTTTTTCCCAGTTGAACAACATCGACGGACATGGAAGCCGCCGCTTGTTGTCGGAAGCGCTTTTCGCATCAATCTGAAAACACCAGAATATAAAGCATTTGGAGTTTATCCCGTTATTCCAAAACGTCAAATGCTGGTTAGGATAATCGATGTAAGTCTTTTTTTTTCATCCAAAGAAGAAAAAAAAAATTGGAAGTCGAGATTCCAAATATCCCAAGTTTTGAAGATATTTTCAGAGACCCAAACAAAACTTCTGTGGTTGAACACGATTTATCAAAGGCAGCCTCAAACCAGATGCAAATAAACTGGAACATTTGTGTTACTCCAGACTTTTCAAGTCTTTTAACATGTTTCTTTGATCAAAGTGTTTTTGAATCGAGTTTATTTGAAAAAAAATTTGCAAAAAATAATGAATGCAATAACAACTCAAACGAGAATCACAGGAAACAAGTTTCTGAAAACCCGCATACAAAGATCAACAAGGAAGGAATGTAAAGCTGAAGGAAAGAGTACCTAATACATGAAATGTTAGATGGGTCAAAAGTTTCCATTGAATGGTAAAACAAATAAAATAAGAAGAAAGTGCAGTGCGAAAAAAAACTGGCAGAAGGCAAAAACCATAGAAACGATAAACATGATGAAACATCCTAAAAACTTTGAAAGTATTCTGGGTTTGTCAATTTTAAGTCCCCCTCGAAGACTGTCACTAAGAATTCCATTAGTGGATCCTCTTCATGATCTACATCGTCGTTTTGGAAACCGAAAAGTTTGGAATCGGACTTCAGCGGTGCATGTTCTTTCTTCTTGAAATCGTTGTTCAGCAACTCCTGAAAAAATTCTAGTTGGATTTAAATGCTTATCTAGGAAATAAATTATTCACGCATGTCTGGCATAAGTATTATCCACCTATCAACAAGTGGAATCAGTACAGTAATTTTGAATGTTGTTGAAATTTAGTTGAAATGGGAAAGGGGAGGTTGAAATAGTCCAGCTGCAAAATTCTGTTAAGAGATAGCTGTAACTTTCTCTTCGAACTAGGGTTCAAGGTACCTTCAAATGCGCCTCAGATATGTTCTATGAAATTGTCGGAAATTCGTCTTGTGATACGTAATTTTAAGCACTTTTTTTTAATTTCAAGGCATTTCAACCAAATAATGTACAGATTATATTTAAAATGCTTTTCTTTTGCAAATCATGAACAAATTTTATACCTGAAATCGAACCCAAAAAAAATGATTCCATTTTTTTGGAAAATAAAAACTCACCATTTCTTGCTGTAAAGTACCCAGAGTAGCCATATTTTTGCTTTCAGGCTTTTTGGCAGCTTCAGCAAGAATATGTGGAATCAGAAATGCAAAAGGAACGTAGATAAGAGCGTCGATAACCAAGATGCCCAGAGATGACAAGTCAGCGTACTTTTCTTGCTCATTTTTCTCGAAATCCCCTCCGTCGAGTGCGGTCCTGAAAAAAGTTTGTGAAAACTTGGGATTGAAATATTAAATTCAATTATGACTGAGAAAAGGATAATTTTTCAACAGAACTAACGATAAAGGTCTTTTTTTTCTCTTTAGCGTCGAGTTTTATTTTTTTTGAAAGAAAAAAATATTGTCAACTTTTATTTTCTTGAAAGAACGATATTCAATGAAACCTGACAGCCTTTTTGTGCAACTCAGTTTCCAACTGAAGTGGACTCAACAGCAAAAACGACATCAATTGAATCGCCAAAACAAGAAATGACAAGATCAAAGCCACTCCTGAAGATAAAATTAGAAGATTCAATCAAAAGTTTGAACTCACTGATGTAACGTCTGCCAGGCAGAATGAGTTTTGATTCTTTTCTAAAGCCAGCTGAAAAAATTCTTTTCTTCCTAATATAAAAGTAAGAAACTGACTTTTTGGAAGAAGAGCTAAATAACTGGTTCCTGACACGGCACAAGCCCAGGCGAGAACGAAATATCCAAGAAGAAGACGAGTTATGCTTGGAGTCACCATAACAAAGTTCCCGAAAAAAGTGTGAACTTCCGGCTAAAAATCCGGGTTTTTAATTTCATGTTAAAATAATGCAATAAAATCACGTATTAAAAAACATACTTTGAAATTGTGCGTGAATAACGGTAGCCACACCGAAACCAAAGATGCCAAGCCGAAAACGAAATCAGAAACGGAACTTAGGTGTCTGAAACAAAATTAAATTTTAGAAGTTATAGTGCCAGAATTTTCTTACATATTTCGAATATTGTAGTTATGATGTTTGTACAAAACTTTGATTGAGTAGTTGAGAGTTTGAGAGTGGAACGCGATAAAGACAGCGTTCAGAACGGCGTTGGTCTCCCATCTTGAGCTGAAACGGATCATTCATGCTTGCGTTTCAATGAAAACTCAGTACCTTTTGCTAAAAAAATTTATATAAAAAAAAATTGAAAGCTCGGAATTTTCCAGGTGGAAACAAAGAAATGCAAAAATTTTACACTGAGGGTTGGAGGGATTAGGAAGAATTTATGGAAAAAACACAAGCACTTTAGAGTAAAACTGTTCTTTTTTTTTGAGAAAAGGTCGAAAATCTCCACGATTTTTTAACAATTTTTTCAACTTCAAGTTTCCCGAAAGTTGAGGTTTTCAAGTTAAGAAAAATCATTTTACGCCAGTACTTTCTTTGAGAAAGTTCCCGGTGTGATGAACGAGTCGAGTTAACTTTTCAAAAAAGAAAAATCAAAAAATGAAACCTGGCTCCTGTTTCAGCGTTAAGCCGTATTCCTTTGAAACAATCGTAACTGCTCGACATGGCCCCAAGAGCGCAAATCATCGAATAAGCCATAGCGGCAAAACAGCAGAAAATGGCTTTTTGAGGCTGATCGACTTCTTCGCGACCCAGTATCTTTGACTAAAAAGCATTATTTAAGAGAGAACAAATAAACAAAAATCACCATCAAAAAAATCGAAACACCCAGCATGAACAAATGAAAGAGTGCGTAAATCAAAATGACGATGTTTCGAAAACGAAGATCGAACAAGTTGAACTTCCTGAAAAGAATTTTTTTTGAGAAAAAATCTGATAGACCAACCGACAAGGAATAGCACACTGGTCAAAGATATTCAAAGTTCCGTTAAGCTGGGACTCCACCAAACCAGTAAAACAATTCTTTGTAGTTGTTTCCGGAACATCAACATCTATAGTTCGACGCTGAAAAGTTGGAATTTAGTTTTATCTCATTTTCTCGGAAAAGATAGTCAAAATGATTAGATTGACAAGTGTTATTTTTGTATACAATGGGATTTCGGTTGGAAAATTTTAAAAATAAGTAGTGTCAAAAAATATAAAAGAAAAAGCAGAAATTTCTTCAAATCAAAATTTTAAAAATTAGATACAAAAAATGCGCTCAGATGAGAAAATCTGATGCGAGCCTCTAAAATAGAAACAAAAGTGAGAGAAAACAGGAAGTTGAAAACTTTGAAACCGTCTCTTTAAAAAAAATATCCATCCAAAGCCAAGACTCAATCGTAACATTAGAAACAACATACTTTGCATTTTGAGGCAAAATCCGAGCCGGAACATTCGAGGAAGACGGGCCAAAGTTGAAAATCCACCGCATCTTGACATTCGCTCCTGGCTTTGAGACATTCAGATCTGCTGAGAAGCATTCGGTACTCCGAAGTTTCGGTCTGAAAAACACCATAGAATCAAAAATGAAAGCAAAAAATACGTATTCAGTGCCGTTGTCGTCGATAGCTCCAAATGTTGTGACTCGGCACGGGCGGAACATTTTTTTGCATATCAAAGGAGCAATAGCTTTCCAGCACCTGTAATACTTTGATGTTTGATTGAGGAAACATTTCGAAAAATACCTGGGAAACTTGTACAATAAGCCAAAATCACTCATTTCAACATGGAAGTTTTTGGCCGGATCGTAGACAAACTTGTGGCTAACTGGTTCGCCGAAGCACGTCGCGACAGATTTGTCTACGTATTTACCTGGACGACAAAGAGAAATTTGAGTTTGAAGACAACAGATTGAAAAAAATAGTCTTTCATTCAACAAAAAAGCCTTTCATTTGAAAAAAAAAAAGACGTTCTTAAAGATTACGAAAAAAATTCCTCAAGCCCCATCAGTTCTAAGTTAGAGATAGGTGAAACAAACTCACAATTAGAAGATGGTTCGAGTTGCTCATGGCAGTAAGGATCACAAATCCAAGGATTCTCCGCACAAAATGCTCTTCCGTTGCTCTGAAATGTATTGCATTAGAAAGAAATTTCAAGTTGAGTTCAGTAAAAACCACTTCTAAATAAAAAAAAAGGTTTTCTGTGATTGTATACTGATTTGAAATAAAAATTTGCAGCCAGTTTATCTTGATACAAAATCACGAAATAATTTTTCCTTTCTTGTCAGGGGCGTTTTTGTATGAGAAAGGAAGTTTTTGGCGTTTATTCAAACGTCATGACTCGATCAAACTTAAAAAGTGTTCTAAATATGAGGAAAAACTTTAATTAACTAAAATAAGCAGAAATCAAAGTTAATTTCACGCCTCCTTCATACTTTCCATATACGTTAAAAAAATTTTATTTGAGCCTTTGGGCAGTCATTTTTTTTTCGTTGATTGAAAAAAAATGTATGATGTTACGTTGCACAAATATTTAGAAATAAAACGCGGAAATATACAAAAAGAAAGTACCTGTAAGCTTTCGACTCGGCTGAACATTGCAAAAGTACCTGAAAAAAACATTTGTTTTGAAAAAAATTAAAAAAACTTACAAGAAAAAAAGAAAATAAGCTGTTTGATCAAAAATGCATCGCTTTGGAATGGAGAAAGAGGCAATTCCTGCAAAAACAAAATATTAACAAATTTCGGATAATCCGAATACAAAAAAATGCAAAATTTCCCGACGGTGATATCTGCGCTTATTCATAATCCCTTTTGATTAAGAAAAATGTTATTTTCCAACATAAAAAAGCATATAATCGCAAACGCAAAAGATAGATAATGTGATTGGATTTGGCTAGTTTGAGTATGATCAAATTTTGCAAAGAAAAGTAGGAAAACAAATAAATTCTAACAAATGCAATTACGTAAATTTATTTCATCAAACAAACAACAAACAACAACAATAACAACAACAAATTCAAATAGTGTGGGGGGCGTGTATGCAGAATACACACAGAACCTCACGACGCCACCCGGAGTCAAAACTCCTACAGTATCCTAAAATTGAAAAAAAGAAATTTTCCTGATGTTTTAGTATGTTTTTGTTTTTCCATTTTTCCTCATTTATGCCATTCTCGTTTTTTTACAAACTATTTTTTTCTGGTTTGAAAAATTTCTTTTCAAGAAAAAAATTTTTTTCTGTCAATGAAAAACTCATGATCTTCTGGACTAACTGTTATTGAAAAATTAAAAACATATATCTTATATGAGATAAAAATAAAACCAAGAAAAAACTTAGTTTTATTTGGGTTTCTCGCAGAGTAATATCGGATAGAACTTGAAAATTGTAGGCTGATAGGTTTGAAAAAATTGGTTCAAAAGAGATTTAAGCTAAATTTGTAGGATTTCTTGCTAGCTTAGAATACAAAAATTTGCATCAATGTCAAAAAGTTTTCCTTTTGTATTTTTTTAATCATACTTTCAAACTCGTTCCTCTCGAATTTGGTCAAATGTGCTAAATAAGCCGAGCCAATAACAAGTGGAATTGATTTAATTCCTTTTTGCTGTGAGAAACTTCCAAGTAAATTTATTATTCAACATGAAAGAGCGAAAGAGGAGAAGCTTAAAGCGGTATAAGAATTAAACAGGAAAAAAAGCGAATTACTCAAAAAAATTATGACATTTCTGTCTGGAATAAACACGTAAGAAAAACGCAACCGGCTATCGCACAGGATTAAGTCAGTCATTTTCAGAAAAAGGGAAATAGAATACAACAAAAAATCTGGATTATAAGGACAAGAAATGTTGAAAAATACGGGAAAATTACAACGAAATTAATAATTACAAGATCCATCGTGAAAATATTTTGAACAAAACGAACTTTCTGGAGATAATCACAATCGCACTGCGGTTCTAAGACCCGTCCCTTCTGTCTACTTTTTATATATGGCTTAGTTATAAAATATCGATTATTATGAAACGAAAGTATGAATATACAAAAATAAGTTTGATGGGAATTCATGAATTCAGCAGCTGTCGACCAGTTCTTCGCCCTGAGGATCTTCAGTAGGAAGCACCGGAACAGTTTCCATCTGTAATCAAAAAATTATTCAAACACATGAGGTTATTTCTTTAATTAAAAATGAACAACTCTATTTGATGCACTATACCCCTCCAATGACTTTCGTTCACTTTCTAAACCTTTCAGTTTTTTAAATTGTTTAGAACTCTGATAATAAAACAATCATTATAATGAACTTGAGTAAAAATTCTCATTTTGTTTCCATTTCTCCTTCCGAAAAACTACATCTAGTTCGTATTTATTTTTCAAACAACCTTTTTTGCTAAGCCTTGCGATCCGTTTGATGGAAAATAACGTTTTCAAAAAGAGTTTTTGAACACGTTCTGAGCACAATTTTTGAACAATGTTCAGGCTAAACAGAGGAAACTCGTTCTGATCTTTTCAAAAAATCCATTCATTAAGAATTGTTTTAAACGGAAGAACTCTTAGATGCATTTATACTTGATTTATGATTCGTAATCTGTATTTAATCAGCAAGAAGAAGTTTTTAATCAAGTTTTTAGAGCGATGAGCAAAATATCCTGAATGATATCTTATGCATTGAATGGAATAAAACGTACCAAAGAGGTCACATCGAGAAGTGGGCTTTCGATAGGAGAGTATGGTCCAGGACCAACGGACTGAGTGTTTCCGTTAGTATCCATCTGGCTGGAAATAAATGCGGTCAGGATTGTGTTTAAATTCGAGCGCAAGAAACCTGTCGCCGCTGTCGGACTCGCGAGTGCTGGTGGAGCAGGAGCTCTCATTGGACATGGTGCTCGCCCAGCTCTTCGGCCGCTGACGGTTCTCGAGGACGTAGCCATCCTGGAGACAATTCTTTCCTAGCCGCTCGATCCAACGTTCACGCAGCGACGCCTCCAACGGCTCGATGACGTAGGCATCGGTCTTGGCTTCATCCCAGAGCTCGAACCGATTGATTCCCGAGCGAGAGGAGTCCGCGAATCCCAGGGAGGAGGTCTGAAATGTGGAGTAAATTAGATTTTCAGAATTTTTATGTACGCTCCAGGTGTATCTTATTTATCTCTATAGTTTGATTCAATCTTCTCTTTTCTTTTATTCTAAAGTCATTTTTTTGTGTTCAGCTTTGGAACCAGAATTGAGAAATAATTCACGGAATCCTTCGAGTGTCTCAACGTAAATTATGTACTGCTTATTTAAATCATATTTCTTTTGCTCTTACCGGAATGCAAATTTTGTGCTCGTAGTACTCAGGGTCCATCGACGAAGGCTGGTTGGACGGAGGCGTGCGTTTTTTGCAGAACAGAGCTCCTCCATCGAACAAAAAGAGATGTCGTCGCTGCGCTCTCGACAGTTTTCCCTTCTTCTTTTTGTTGTAGGAGTAGACGTCGCACTCGGATTGGAGGCGAAGAGGTCCCAACAGGCGGAGATCTCCCTTCAAAGGAAAGTCGACGTGAAATTATCATTTCCTTTTTCAAAATTACATTAAATCCCGAAATGTGAAGCTGTTGAACAGCAGCATTGATTTGAGCCAAAAGGTCCAACATGGATGAGAGAGCAGCCGTAACTTCGTGGCGGACCTAGAAGGATCATCATGAAAAGTGTTTGAATTGTACAGAAAAATATATGTCAATGTGAGGAGCTATGATTGGAAAACTTGGAATGTCTTGAAGTTCTAAAGGGCGTCCAACTTGGAAGCAAAAGATGAATTATAGCCAGCATCTTATGGACTGTAGTTCTGGCTCGTTACATGGAATTTTTCAGCAACGATTCAAATTTTTTGAAGTCAGACTAACCTCCGGCTGGCAATATTTCTCCAATTCCTTGAGCAGAAGTTGGTATTTCGTGATGCGCTGCACAGGCTTCAGCAAGTAGGCACTCAAAGGAAGAGGATGGTTAGCCTTTTTCTGGCAATCGACGAAGAAACTGGAGTTGTCTCCGAAATCTTTCCTGATCGCCTCGCTGGTCGACTTATTTTGGCAGTAGACACGGTACAGCCCAAGAAACCTGTGTCAAATTACATTTTTATAGAAGGAATAAAAGTTATACTTGTTATGATGCTGCAAGAAGGTCCTGCAGATGCCACTCAGAGAGCACTCGTTGTTCTGCAAGTCCGGACAGACATAGCAAGAGTGGAAAGCCAGAAGATCGCGGAGATTTCCTGGAAAAACCTTTTTTGAAACTTTTTACGAAATCGTTTGAAAATTTTCAAAACTGTGCTCACCAAAAACCAGGTCACTACGGCCCCGAATTTGAATTGCGATTGAAGATTGATACTCGGAAGACTCGAACGGCTCAACGTAGTATTCCACCAAAGACTCAAGCTCAGTCACATAGCTCCGCTCCGTGGTCAACTGGAACATTTAAAATCAACTTTTGACTTTAAAAATTTCTCCTGATATCGAAGACTGATTGAGTGGAGATCAAATTCTGTTCTCATATTTTAGTTATAAATAAAAATCTAATATCAAAGCTAGGTAGCCATCAAAAAAGTCAAAACTTCTGAAAAAGGGGTGTAAAACCAACAAGTTCGGCAATGACACGGGACTCCATGGAGACGGTGTGCGTATCGCGCGGGTTGCTGTCCGTCGGCGACTCGCCGGAGCAGCTCTGCACATCTTTCACATCGATGTCGCGCTGCAAATAAAGCAATTCTCATTATCGCCTAAAGTGAGGGTAATAATAATTATGGGATGGTGGGCATCTCATTCTGGCAGTTCCTCAGGGACACATTTGCTGATTGTGCGGCTTTCAGCCCCCGACAGAAGCGACTCTCGATCTCGAGGAGAAGCAACAAAGCAATAAAATTTGTGGGTATCCATAAATCTCAACTTTTCGTATTTCAAAGAGTGCCCAACAAAAAAAGATTTTTTCATTCCGAATCATTATTAGCTTTCGAATACACCTGGATTCTCAAAACAACAACGATAATGACAAAAATTTCTCACGACTTGCCTCACTGGCGCGTGTCATTTTTCATCGCACCGAGCATTCTCTCAAATATCGGATTAATTATTGAATGGACAAACAGCGCAAAACTTGCTCTTTGTGTAAATAATATTCAAAATGTAAACAGTGGATATGATATCAACATCTTAAAAGTTGGATGGAACTGGTAGCGTCGTTCGCAGAATGTTTATTTATTCGCTACTCATACCTCCAAAGCCAACGTTCGACGTCTGTTTTTCCAAATGTTGCGGAACAAAACAAAATTGTAATAGAGAGATCTGAATAAGCCGTACTTCACTTCAATAATCGACATTATAACCAGTTGCAAGTGGAATTGACGAAAAAGAAAAGGCTGCCGCTCTAAGCGCGAAAGCTAATAAGTAAATAAGAGTGAACCAGAAAAAAAAAGTTGAAAGCTTCATTGTGCGACCGCAATGTCACTTATTGAGTAAACTCCAAAAACAATAAACGGTTCGTCGAACTTTCTTCTTAAATTTAACAAATGCTTCAAAGCTGAAAAGCAAATAAGAAGAAATATCAAGGCATTCTACGATGAAAAACCGGCTATCGGCGTTCTTTTACGGATTTTTTTGGACAATGATTATTTATCAGGGTCTTTGGAATGGGCACTTATTCTCGCTAAGAACCCATTTCCAAATACTTAGCAAAAAAATTTGTGACGAGCCATTTATCACACATTCTGCCGGAAAAAAAAACACCTCCGTTCTCTTGAGACCTTGAAGTCTAGGCTGACGTTCAGAAAAATTGGAAAGAGCCTTACAAACAGATGTGCCAAGTCTTGTTCACAAGACAGCTTTATAATTAGTGTCCGTTGCCCCTCAATTACGTGATCTTGTACAAGGGCAGCCACCACCGCACTTTTTTGACGTTTTATTGAGGAACGTCCTTCATGAGGAATGACTGGACAGAGATTTATCATAGAACCAGGCTGTTAATATTCGAATTCAGAATACTTTGTTTGCCGTGTAAATACACCGGTCTGCAGTAAATGCCTTTCTTGCCTGATTTGAATCGTAAACAATGCTAGGGTGTTATTATAAACTTATGGCAGGATAAAAAAATTATTAATGATTTTTTTCTAAATTTCTCGAATTTTTCTGCTCTTCTCCGGCTGCTATAGGACAAACATGAACTTATGGAGGCCTTAAACTATTTTTAATTGTTTTAGGAAAGGTTAGAGTCATCTTGATCCCTTCGAAATGGGGTTTTTTGAAAATATAGGCTCGTGAAATAGAGATTTTTTCCCTTTTAATACAGATATCCTGTGAACTGTCGAATAATCAGCAACTTTCACGCGGTTAAAAAATCAAGCAAGAACTAGGCAAAACTTTCTGGAAATCTCAGTTCAGCAAAATTCGTCGCACGCTTTGCCTAAACTATACGCCTGTACTTCTTTTGTCTCTTCAGGATTGCGCAAGATGTTTTGTTCCCAAAGCGTTCCAAAAAAAAAAAACGAAAAAGCTTGTTTGCGCGACTGATCCGCCTCATTTCGCGGCCCGATACCTTTTGCGTCTTCTCTGTAGGCTTCCGCCGAACAAACCGGGAATAAAAAACTTTTTTGCGCCACATTCGATGCATTATCGTCATGAGAAACCATCGCATAATCAGATAGGCCATGAGAAAGTTTGAGAAATTTCTAACGAGATTAGGTGTAGAAATTTTCTTCAAAATTAAATCAACTTGGGATTTCGTCAACGTTGTCTGCATGTTATTTTTTTATTAGCAGTTTCCAGTCCTGAGAAACGCTCATAAACATGTGGAAGTCGCAAAGGCAGGCGGCTTTTCTCATGCAACCGTAGAGACTCAAGTGCCACCAGGTCACTTTTTCCCGCTCTCCTTCACATTTTCGACGGAAAAAAACTTTTGTTGAAAAAGATGAGGTCGCGCGTTACGTCACACCAGTTCAACAGAGCTTCCGTCAATCTTTATGATTTTTGCTAGTTTTTTTGTAGCATTTACAAAAAAACTAATGAAAACCTCATATCCCACTGAGCTCATTACGCTTAATAACAAGTTATTCATTGTGTACGGCTTTTTTTTCTGTGAGCCTTTGATGAGCGAACATTAATTCTAGTCATAGAGAAAGAAATTATCAGTTAATCATTTCAATTAAATTTAAAATTTCGCTTCAACTTTCTTGAAGACAGTTTTCTCTTTTTTTTGACCTGTTTGTTGGTGAGCAAAATAATTGGCTAGTGTTGACCTCTGATAGGTCAAAATCGATAAGAAGGTCGTTTTAGGGCCTTCGAACACTCAAAGACGCCAAAACAACACATTTTCTGATGTGTTCTTCATGATTAGATTGTTTGGAAGCGGGCGATTTGAAACAAAAATTGGATTCTTTTTGTTTGAAAAGAGGGATAGCTATATAGAAAAGAACCCAGATTTTTAGTGTAGATGATATGAGGAAAAACAACATAAAGTACCAATGGAACTAAGTAAATTTCAAGTTTTACAACGTACACAGTTGATTAAAACTTGGTAACTAAATTTACAGAAAAATTCACAGATTTGCGTCTTAAAAAAACCTAAAAAACTGTCCTATTAGATGTAAAGTGAATGACGAGCAATTGCTCACAACTCAAAATAAAATTAGCTCTATTTTCCTTTCTTTTTCTGTTGATAGAAATGAAAAACAGGAAAACGGAAACGAGCTCGGAGAAATCATAATATAATATCGCTTCAAAAAAAGTGTTTCCAACTTCAGCTAGTTTTTTGAAGTGAAAAAGGTATACATGGTGTAACAAGGAAGTGCAGAGAGAACTTTCTTGTTTCTTTTCCAATTCCTTTTTTAATTTTTTAAATTAATTTTTGGTGGAAACTTACAAGGCGCTAAAGATTGGAATGTTATTGAAAAAAATCTTGATGCTCTATCAGAATAAGTACAAGTTCTATTGAAGATGCAAGTATTCAAAACAGTGTAGAGAAAAAAGTTGGAAAATAATTTTGAAAAGCGTACCGAGTGGGGATCGATTCCAATGAGCGGAGCTGAGATCGAGTTAACCAGACGTCTTTTGGAACGTCGAAAGGACAAGAAGCGCGGAAGCGAGCGCTTCATGTCCGTGGGTTGAGCAGTTACAGCCAGAATGATTGCGAGTTGAAAGAAGGAAAAAAAACGGCTGACAGATTTTGGTAGGGCAGAAGACAACGGAGGGAGCTTTGCTTGACTGCAGCGGCGGCGAGGGGCGTCCTCCCTCTTCTCTCTCGCCTGGAGGACACAGACACGTCGATTCGCGCCGAAGATCGCTGCATTCGAGGAGTTCTTGATCTCGCTGACCACAGTCAAGTCCGAGTTGGATCAGAAACGGACGGTCATTGGCAGCCACGTGGCTTTGTTGGCATCTCGTAAACGAGGATTACGCTGTGTTGACCCCGGTTCGTCTCCTTTTTTGGGTGACGTCTTCGAGACTAATTTTCGTTCTCATGAAACAATCGGTTGAAAATTAGTCTGGAACGAAAAAAAAATATCAACTCTTGTGTTTTTTCACCAAGTCTAACGATTTTTTCAAAAAAACTTTTTGTTTTCATAGTTTGTCCGCACCAAGTTTTTTGAAGGGCCGCGAAATTACCATTACTATGAGAAGTTTTGGATTTGCTCTAGGCATGCTACAAAGTTTTTCTATGCTCCTTTCAATACAAAATTCTGAAAAAAATAATTGCAAAAAAAGTATTTTTTTAATTCTATTAAATAATTATCATAAGGAATCTTTGTTTTGAATTTGCTAAAATTGTTGAGGCTTCATGTTTTTGATTTTTTTTTACATTGTCTATTCCTATTCCTAGCATCAAACCAAAAAATTTACCACTGAAAATTTTATTACATTCTCTCTAGCTTGGCATTGAGATGCCTTCATTTCCCGAATTTGAATTCAGGGTTTAATGGCGGCTAAGCCAAATCGGAAAAACGAATTACTCTTTTTCAGAGAATTCACATTCTTTGAACTGGCAAAAAAGAGACGAGATCCAACATATATTTATGCCATTCCGAAATAAATCTTTTGCATAAATCGTGTGCAATTTCACAGCTGTCACAGACGGCAAACGACCTCTTCAGAAGTGACAACGTACACAGATAAAGATGACGTCTTAACGTATGCATAGGCCACCCTTAACGCAGCAAATGGGCCGCATCACGCAACAATTGCCTAGCGTTCTACTGGCACGAACGCCTGTAGGTGACCCATCTGACGCCAGCGAAAGTGACGCCTTGTAGTCGCTTTTTTCGAAAACGAGGATTCTCCCGTAGAACTTTCAAATCTATTATTATCCAGTCAACGTTAAAAGTACTTTTGCAAAGGGAGTTTTCCTCAAAAGCACTCTTTTGTCGATTGACTGAATTTAAAAGCGCTTTGACTTTTTTTTAAAGTTCTTAATCGTAGGTAAAAACTCGATTCAAAAACGTGTCGACTTTTTGTTATGATAACCTCTGATAACAGTAAAACCCACTGAAAACTTTCAATTCTTTCAAGCATTTGGCAAAGTTTGTTTACAAAAGCTTGCTGGGCCTCCATGTAGGAGAAAAAACTTATTGCTAACTTTAGAGTATAGTAAGAGAATTTATTTTTTTAATTTTTCAAACGATGAAAAAAGGATATTTTGAATATTCAGACTATTTTATCCTTTTATTCAAAGAAATTTTTGACTTAATTTTCTATTCTTTGCGTTTTTCTCTTGGCAGAAAACTACTTCTCAGCACTTCCTGAATTTTGCTAATTCAATAATTAACATGTTCAAAGGAAAAGCGGATGATGTAACAAAAACGGAGGACATCCTCATAATTCACATGCATCTGTCCGTTGCAGCTGTACGCGCTGGTTTTGCAACGTGATCCGTGCCCATCTCAAAAAAAAGGCGCCACCTCGAAACCCAGATGTTTTGCAGTTGTTTCGCTTTTTCACCTGTACGGCTGGCAGTTAAGACCGCTCATTTTTCTTCGAAACCAAATTCTCGCATTTCAAATTTAAGAGCTCGTAAAGAAGGTAGTAAATACAGGGCCTTGCTGTGATATGAATTAATCTCCGATTGGCTCGAACAAACAAAAAGATCATTCAAGCGTGAGAATCGCGCATGATCTCGCTCTCAAGCTCCGCAGATCTGATCTATTTTTCCTTTGGTGCTCTCTATTGTTTCTGCAGGATTCCAACTCAGTTACTACAGAAGTAAGAGCTACCAGAATCGCAGAGTAAACATGCTTATTGATCTCCATAAAAAAGTTTAGCTCATCTGTTTTACACAGGAAGAATGAGAATGCCCAGAAAAGCTGATGACTGACCTCTTTGCGGTTCTTTTTCTTTTTTTCCGGAGTCACCACTTGCACAGGAGGCTTTTTCTGCTCAGAAATCTTGGCCAAAGCATCCCGACGAGCCACAGACATCCTTCTTATGTCGTCGATTCTTTCGGCCACCTGTAGAACAAACTTTGAGCTAAGTTTCAGCAAAGTTTCCACTACAAACTTAAAAAATGCAAACAGAGTGATAAAGGAAAGAAAAAAAAATAGTCGGTTTCGGTTTTCGAAATCGCAAATGATTTTTATTCTTTGGTCTTTTTGGATATCTTAGTCATAAAAAAACAGTGACTAATCGAAAAATGCAAACTTTGATCAAAAAATTAAAGTTTCGTCATATAATTTGCTTTATAGAAAATTTTTCTCACTAAATGGATCGGCCAGCGAATTCTGGTTGTTCATATACTTTTTCTGTAATTTTTTCTGAGTATGGCTTTAAGTGGGACTTTTGAGAGGGATTACAATCACTAGAAGCGGATTTTCAGTACCAAGTTTGATTCATGAAACTGACTTGAAGTCTTTTGCAAAGGGTTTTGTTGCCCTTTGCTTTCGTTTTAGATATAAAAATTTGACACGTCGTTCCTCATAAAAAGTTGTTTTTTTTCTAATCGATTCAAGCCAAACTTCATTTATAAGTCTAGCTGGTCATTGTGTATTTTTTTCCTTCTGACCTAGAAATGGCGCAGTTCTCAATCTTGCCATTGACTCGTCGCTTTTCGGGATGATGTGTCCGAAATTAGCAAAAGGAGTCAATGTGCACATTTATGTTGCGCTGAAGCCGCGGGTTTCTTTGCATCAAAACGCCAAGTGGAGTCGTGATTGAATTAGCATAACCGGGCGCGACAGTTCGCCCATACTTCCTAAAAATGCTGCAGCCAAAAATGAAAGCGATACCGCCTTGGTGAAAGGAATGAATTATTCATATAGGTGCTACCGCTCCGAAAATGGGTTGAATGCCTTCCGGAAACAACAATCTGCGCTAATCGTCCTAGTCATTGGGGTCCACTAGGAATTTCAAATTGGAAAGAAAATGAAAATGTTGCAGATCAAAAGGCGAGCATGCGATCTCGCAAGGTTTATGAATAAAATAAACGCTTTCAAGTCTAAAACCTTATCTCATCAAAAACGTTAGGAAACTCAAAAAAAAGGAAAGAAAAGAAAAATGCAGATTTCAAAAATGTTAGGCGCTAAATGAATCATGTCGTTCTGAGATTTTTCGAGAAACATTTTTTTTTGTTATTGTCTGCCAAAAATCTGAACTTTTGGGAAATCGGCAAGAACATTATTGAAATTTCACATATCGAGAGTTTGAAAGCGTGAGAAGAAATCTCGTGTCCGAGAACATAAGCTCACTTTTGCGAAAAACCCTGTATCCAAGTTTCTGGAGATTCCTTTTTTTAATTCAAAAAAGTTTTATTAAAGTTTTTGCAAAAAAACTTTCAAAGTTCAAGAAGCCGTGAGAGTTGAAAGAATCTGAGAAGGGACTGAAATGAAGAGATATGTTCCAGGCCCGTTTTTTTCAGAATCTTGCTACTATTTCTTGACCAAAATCGAAATGCATCGAATAGTTTTGGAAACCGGCGATTTGAGATGAACAGTAGTATTGCGCAGTTCGGCGGCGGAAGACTCGATTAAATGCAGCTGGCAGCCGGGGCTCGTACGTGCTACACAAAGAAGTGGTGTCAGAAAAAGTGTGGCCAGCCAAGAGTTATGATTACGAGGTGCCGTCCACCAAGAGCCAAAAAACTTTCTGCACTAACGACTGATTTCCATCGGCTTTTCTTTCATTTTGGGGCGGAACTTTAGTTATGTAGAAGTAGAAACTCAGAAAAAACTTTAAAAGAGCCAAACGGATTTTTACTTTCTTTTTGAACTTCATTTTACAAACTAAAAAAACTCATTTTTCTATAATTAGTCTGGAAGGATTTCAAAAAAATTTCAAACCGAATATCGTACATTTACCAATGATCCATTGAAAGCGCCCTGATACATCGACTTCGCTAGGCTTTAAAAGTTATACTTCACTTCATTGAAAAATCAAGGAATTCCCTCGTCTCGTAGTAACTATTGAATGACTTTTTTTAGGATCACCAAATAAAAAAATGAAAAAAATTATTTTCTTTATATTTTTTTAGATATTTTTTTGGGTGGAAAACTTCTCATGCTAAAACTTCGTCTGACCATTTTGAAGTGCGGTGTTTTTCTGTGTAGGTAGGTTCCTAAGTATCAGCTAAAAAAATAATTTTAAAAAAAGACTTCTTTTTGATCCGACGCGCATCTCGTTTTAAGTCGGGCGCATTATGTAGCAAATTTTTTGTTTCAAATCATTTAACAAAAAACCTTCGGTCTCTTAGTCAGTGTTTGAAACAAAACAAAAATTAGAATCTTTTTATATCCACCTTTTTTTGATTTATTGTGCTTGGTCTTTTTTCGAAGTAAAGGTTTTCCGACCAGCATGAATTTCAAGTTTGAGCAGAGAGTTCCCATGCATCTCGAAAAGGATAAAAATTACCTGCGCAAGCAATGTGGAAGTTTCTGTGGTAGTGAGAAGTATGAGACTGTTAAGTGATGGAGCGTTGCCCAAAGAATCGAGCTGAAATATTTGACTGATGTTATAAACTCGGGAAAGAAAGCTTTCAGAATGTTAAAAGGTTTGAGAGTATTCCAACAAACTGATTTATTCTTTCGTAATAAACTTTCGTCATAGGATATAATCATTTCGGATTTTTTTTTGATGAAACTGATTGAGTAAGTTTGTGGAAAGTCGAAAAATTCATTCCATTCCCGAAGCACATCGGTATAATATTCAAGAACACCCTGGCACCCGAAAAAGAATGAAATGAAACCAAAAGGAGGAAAAGAAACTTGTAGGTGGGAGCCTTCGCTCAAAAACTCGTCCATCTTCGCCACGGCGCTTCCAGCGTTCACTCCGGACATGTCGAAAGGCACGCTCGTCAAGATTTCGACGCCTTTTTTGCACCAAGAGTTTGCCTAAAATACTTCTGGTGGGTTGAGAAGCTTGTTGGTTGCATCAAGGTTTGTGGAAGACATCACAAGGAAAAAGATAGAAAGTGAAGAATGTTGGTGGCTTGAAAGGGGAGAAAGATCAAGAAGCTGGTGAAAGGGTTTTCCATTTTCTCAAATTTCATTAACAGTTTGAAGTGGGAATTTCGAAAAACACAGAAAAAAAACTTGCAAAGAAGTTACTTCACTTTTTTTTTCAACGTGAGAATTTTTCACAATCTTTTCGAAATACCTAAACACCGGATGAAGGATATGAAAAAAAAAACACCTGCGCTATTTTTCATTTCTTTCGTCAATAAAACCTTTAGAACTAGCCGAATCGGAAAACAGTGTATTGCTTGAACTGAGGCTAGAATTACAGTTTTTAAACCTTTCACGGCATCCACAAAATAATAAAAACAAAAACTTTGATCAAATTGCCGATGTGAAAATCGAACAAAAATCCTTTTCCTACCATTCAAAACTTTCAAGAATCGTTAACGAATTATAAGCTGGCTGGTATTAACGCTTGATGAATCCGCCAAAATGAGACATTCTGTTTTCGCTCACGCGATTTTAACGATCGCCACAAGGGTCTTTGATGAGACACGCAAACGGTTTGGAAAATCTGCCGCCGGCCCCCATCTGTGGCGTTTATGGCTTTTTGGTGTGGAAGCGAGAAGAATTAAAGCCAGATCTGCTCGTTAAATCTTAGGTTAGGATACCACGAATGGGAATACGCTGATCCTCGAATCTGAATCAGTGTCAAAGAAATCATGAGTTTTCACCCCTGGCTTCTTTTTTTCAGATCCGAAAATCATTAAGTTATTGTTGAATATTCTTTGATAGTAAATCGGTTCCTGTGAAGAAACGGAAAAAATCTTTTGCATGCAGTTTTCATACTTTTGAGACATTCCAAAAAGAAAATGAAAGTCTCGGTTTTGTAAAAGCTCAAACAAAATTTTTGAATTTCTCAAAATAGAGAATCATTTTCAGTGTCTTTTCCAGTCGCGAAGAATCTTGGCGCCTCGAAAAATTTTGAAAAGTTCTTTTATTCGTCAAACTGTGTTGGAAATTGTAGAACTTTGGAATTGATCAGTTAGCAACAAAAAAATTTTTTTTAAAACATATAAGGTTGGAAAAAAAGTAGGAAGAAGTGACTAAATACACTTCGTCACGTTGTGACATTTCACATGTTTTCACTTTTCAGTTGTACGTCCTACAGCGTCATTCAAATTCGAAAAAAAAAAATGAATGGGGACGTTGTTTCACACCTGGCAGTGTGTACAACGGATGAAGTTTGCCTTTACACAGTTCTTATTGGTTATCACGAAACTTGCGGTTCGCGATCAAACTTTCTTTTGGGCCAAACGATATTGGAAAAATCTAAAAAAAAAAAGGTGGAGGTCACGTCTCAAGCAGAAAAACTTTGTTCCCATGAACAGAATATGAATCACGACGGCCTGAATTTCCGATAGCATTCTGTGCCTTACTTCATTTTTCCTCCAATTCCGTTCATTAAACTTAATCGCATCATTTGGGAAACGGCCACGGCCCTTTTCACAACATTAAAAAAGATGAAATTTTCAATTACCAGTCTCCCTTATAGTGCAATGCGTTGCAATCATGCTGTGGCTATTTTTTGAGTTTCAAATTTTGTCATTGCAATATTGAGGATCAAAAAATTTCAAACATCGTCTATTGCAAGTTGACTTGTCGTGGGGCACGGTAGCAGCTTCAGAAACGCCACAATTTGAGCTATCAAGATTCTCCTTGCGTTTTTTTTTTGAAGCTTTGGGAATGATGAAGCGGAAAGCTCTACAAGAAATACACTGCAATAAACTGAATTCGCCACGATTTGAGGCAGTTTGGCTTGCATCCGACCTTAATGGTAATAAATAAACACGTGAAGAAAAAAACCGTCTGTAAGATTGCGCAGAAAAGTCAGAATGCTTCAAGTTACGCCGAAAAAGGAACCATTTTCCGCGGTTCGTTTTCTTCCGAATTGGTCAGAGCAACTAACCTTGAGACGAACAACACGAATTACAGAAAGATGCAAGAACAGAGGACGAAAAAAGGGAAGCCGGATAGTTACCTGGGCGATCTGCTCGTGCATCACGCTGCTCATCCTCAATACCGCGGTCCTCCTTTCAAGTGCCCCCGTCAGAGCGTCGGCCATCCGTTCCAACTCTTCACACTTGGGCAGCAAACTTCCAGAAAGCTAAAGTCAGTTTTTTTTTGTTTGATCAGAGTATAGAAAAGTTATCTCTGACGGTTTTTGATCAGCGAGGATGAGTTTGGATCTTTTGATCTCAATCTTTGATATGAACCTATTTCTTATTCGAAGAGGCTCAATATTTCTTTACAAAGCTGAAAAAAAAACCAAAAAATTAAGGTCTCAAACTTTTTAAAAGAGAAACCTTGTCTGAAACTTTCTGTCACAGGTCAGATGGAACTTCAAAGAAAAACTCGTTCTGAACTTGTTTTTTTAAGAAATAAGATACTAATTTTTTTAAGTAAAGATAAACTGGTATATTATCATAACCGTCGGACAAATCTTGAGCTTTTTGGCTTGAATACATGAAACAAGGATTGAAAAATAACCTCGATGTCATTGCCAGAAATGAGCTCTTCTCCGGTGACGCGAAGGGCTCGGGCTGATTTGACGGAGTCCTGTGAAACATTATTAATTTCCTTCAAACTGTAACAAGGCGTGCTTTAAAATTTCTTCATTAAAATTGGTTCAGTTAAACGCAAAAAAACTTTGCGAACGAGCTGTATCGAATTCATGTTAGAAAGTTTTCGTATGTTGCAATGCGAAATTCGTTTCGAGTCGGGCGCAATTCTGCGAAACGCCTTGAGACTACGGCATTCAGAGCGGTACTATGAAGCAATTTTTTTTTAGTGTAAAAATGAGATTTTCTCAAGCTTTGCTTACTTTTGCACACAAAAATCGTAAAAACGGCACTTCAGTTCAGAACGCTAAGGAAACAGAGCTGCTGTCGTCATTACTCGCAAGCTCTTGAGTTTTTCTATTTCTCTGTTTATGTGATTTACTTTTTTATGTATGACCGCAAACAAACTTGATAAATCTCTTTTTTTCGAGAAAAAGTTCTTTGTTCTTTCAGCTTTCTAATTACTCAAAAATCCATCTGAATTTCCGGTTTTTATTTTTTGTATTAGTACTTTCATCCGCATCATCTGTTCCAATCCTTCAATCTTCTGAGTTTTCATTATCTTTCAGCTTACTTTTTTTGTATCAGAATTTGTTTGAAACATCGATTTCTTAGAAGCAACAGTTATTAAAAAGACTTACCATGGCTTGTTCGGCGTACAGACGATGCTGATCAGCAAGCTGCAATGCTTTTTCCCGTCCGTCGCCTACCTCACGATGTTCTTCCAGGTAGAGCATGTGCCTAGCGAACGCCGATTGAAGCTGAAACGTGCAATGTTGGAATCTTTCTGGGAAGCCTAACGCAAAAAAAAAGAGAAGAAAAGATCTATAGCCTATCAGTATGTCATTTTCTCACATTCCACTGACAAATCTGTTTTGGCCAGTTGCTTTTGAGACCGAGGAGTTACACTTGAGCGCTTAGAAGAAAATAGGTAAGAAAGTTGAGGAAGGTAATTGTAAAAAAAAAAAAGAATTGATTTTTATTCCATTGAGAGTCCTTAGCAAAGAAAAAAAAAGTATCGTGTATACTTCGAGTCTTTGCAAAGTTTGACACGTAGCAATGAAACTGTTAAGAGCTGTCTCAAAGCTACGAGAGTATCGAGAGAATCCAATCTGATTGTCAGAAACGTACTCTTTCAGAAATAAAGACACTGTGTCCCAATAAAATATATTCCTCTAAGAATATAGCAGAACTGCCGTGAAGGCGCAAGTTCCACGTATTGCGGCAATCGGAAGATCGCGATTACAGCACAATGGGGCTTTTTCTATTAGCGTTTTGATCAATTGGGAATCATCTGCACTCGTAAATACCATAAGTGACCTTTCGAGGAAAAAAAAACGGTTTTCGAGGACGACGGCCTTCAGTTGAACGACCTCGGAAGACAAATGCGCAAAACGTGGAGCGAAATAAGCCATTTTTCATGAGGTTAATCAAAAATGACAAGGCGTTCTTGAATACTTTCTGTAGCTTAGGAAGGAGGGAAAACAACTTGGGAGATTTCCGAAAGAAGTTTTCTAGAAAGGCTTTTACTCAAAAATAGGAAATCTAGAGACTAAAAGATGTGACAGTTCAAAGAAAAAAATCAAGTAAGTTACTCTTTGCCAAGGACAATAAATTTGGTCCAGGATAATGAGTCTCTGAACGCTGTTTGCTTTTTTTTTTTTCAGGAAACCCCTACGGTAGTTGATTACTTGGGCGACAAAAGGCTGAGGTGTGAGTATTGCCGACAGAGGTGTAATAATCAGGAAAAATAAACTGCGGCGCCAGAATCGGTTCAAGTTTCATTCTCAACAGCCTTAGTACTTTGCGCCATTGAACTTTTGAGAGAAAGAAAGATTCGCTTTCAAAAATATGCAGAGTTTTCGAGAAAAAAGAGAAATGTTTTTCCAAACATTGTCAAGTATAAAAACCAAAATAATGTACAAGAAAAAAATATAAAAAAAGTTAGAAAGCTGAAATTAATTCGAAATTGAAAAACTCCCGACTTTTTCAAGTCTGAACACTTCGAACTAACTTTTTTTATTTTCAATAAAGAAAGTCATTCTAGTTTGAAAGTTTTTTGATAAATGTTCTTGGCAGAGCAAAAATACAACCGCAAAATAAATCACTTTCCTGATGAGAATTCGAAAATTTAAAAAATTCGGGCTTGAAAAATATGAATGACAGAAATGAAACAAGTTCTGTCACGTGGGTTCCGCGTTGATGAGCTGAACACAAAAAAGAAGTGGTTTCAGCGCAAAGATTGTGTGGACAAATGTATCATTAGGCCGTTCTGAGTGGCCCTCGAAAACCGACCGGCCACTTATTCGCACTGAACCTTTTCCCGTTTCCAACTTCTTGTAGCCTTTACCAGCTTATCAACAACGTTATCATTTGAAAATGGTGTCATTCGAATAATAAATAAATATTTTTTTGATTAGGAAAAAAACGCTGATTGAGTGAAAAATATTGTTTTTTTTTCTACTGTTCCAACAAAGAAATTCTAACCTGATTTTTTTGTTAAAGCTGTTAAATTTCATGATCATCGCTTCTTTCAAAAAAAACTTTTTACTCTCGTTTCAAGATTATAATTCAGCTCTGAGAATCGAGATCCGAAATGTGACCATTCATAAATTTATATGAGCCTGTATGAAGGCAAAATTTGGCGCTTGAAAAGCCTCTTCAGAAAAACAAAAAAATCTGGATAATAGAATGCAAGCTTCTGAACAGCAGTTGAGACGTGAGACAGAGAAGCCGCCCAAATTAGTGAAAAAGCGGACAAACGAAAGATCTCCGAAAAAAGAAGACAACAATATAATTGGCAACCGCAAAACACCCTCAAAAAAAAGTAACGAAGAAAAGCAAAAAACGAACAGCTGCCTCAAGGAAACATGCGTTTTTTTCCGTGTCTCAAAAGCTTGAAATGCTTGAAATATTCGAGAACTGACATTTGTGTCACAAACACGCCTTGCAGAAAAAGAAGCATTGATTATCACAGCCTTAGAAATTTTCCAATTAATTATGAGGTGTACAGCGCCGAACAATGCCTTTTACATCTGCAAGGTATTCGCGCTCCGTTGAGCAGGAAAATTGAATTTCTTGAAGAAAAAAACGAATTGAGAAAGGAAACATAAGATTCCAACGAAAAAGCTTGTCTGCGTCAAAAAAATGATTCTTCATATAATAACCGAGCCATTCCGAAAAAGTTCAATAGTTATCAAGATTTTTCTGGAGAAAAGCCTCGCAGTTTCAAGATTTTCCTGAAGGTTTTGCAGTTTAAAGTGAAATATCTGAAGCTAATTTGTTGTGGTAACAGGATAGACTAGAAAACCGGGAAAAGTTGGCAGATTTCAAGAAGATCTGTCACGCAATCAACGCTCCGATCGTCAGATGTTGAGGCTAGCAATGCTTCCCCGGTCAAACGATGACGTTTAAAAATTTTTCGGTTATTCGTACTCTTTAAAAATTTTCTTCTTGTTTTCAACAGGTTGGAGAACGATTTGAAGAGTTGGAGTTAGAAATAAGCTCGACGCACTTGTCCATGCGCCCGACAATAAACGACTTGCGAGTGGCCCCATGTTTTGCTTGAGAAATGGTAGGTTCGAAGTCATTTGGACATAGCTATCAAGTGAGAAAAGTTCCAAAAAACAACAGTTTTTGACGGACACGAGCAATTACAGTTCGATTGTTTTTCGTGTTGTGGTTATGAGAAAAGGGAATACATTACTTGGTGACCGAAACGATACTTGATTTCTAAAATATCAAAACGGTCTTTTCTCCTTCAGCACCGAGTTCATAGGAAGAGGAAAACTTGTTTAAAAATTGGTGGAAAAAATTATTCAAGTTTTTGCGAATAGAGGATACCAAACTTATCTATAAAAAAAGGCAAAAAAAATAAGGTGCGCCATATTTTTCTATCTATGCAATAAAGAAAAATTGAGCAATTAAAAGTTATCACATAAGTTCAAAACAAGGAAAAAAAGCCTGACGTTATTTTTTTGAAAGTTACAATGTCAATCAAAAAATTTCAGTGGAATATAATATTTTTTCTTTTTTTTCTACGGATAAATATATTTTAGTCTGATTTATTTCTTATTCATTCTTTCGATTGGAAAAATACGGCAACAAACACTGAAGAAAACTAGCTCAGTCACGTCCAAGAGAAGAGAGACCCAAGTTTCACGAAGCTCCATGGGCGTAATCTCGCTCTTCAGCAGCGTGAACGATAGATAGATGTGTAGGGAAAAAAAGAACACTTGTTCGAAATCTGGCGAACTGACAGATGAGAATATATTGCGACGACACAGATTTCTGTGAGAGAAATCAAGCTTTTCCTCTCCATCACTTGTCGTCTCAAACAAACTGCCGCACGTTTTTCTAATATTCAGCTTCATATAATTTCCTCTTATCGTTATCAATGATTGAGAAGGTGAGAAAATCCAACGTTTCCAAAAAAAAGATATGAACGGAAATATAGGTCGCAAGGACGCCGGAAGAAAAAAAGTCAAAAAAAAAAAGTGACCTTTCTGAAAGATTCTTCAAACTGCCGCAGTTGTAGACAATTGCTCAGCCGTTTCTCGTGCTTCGCCCAGAACAAATCAAACGATTTCTCAGTCTCTTCTGAAAACAAAAGCTTTTGAAAAACCTTGTTGTTATTCATTCAAATCATGGCGTTTCGTAATGATTATTCAAGAAAAATTGATTTTTTTTTTTCAATTTTCGAAGTTCGTCGCGGAAAAATTGCGCTCGGATTCTCTTACGTAAGGACTATTTCTTTTTTTCATTTCAACAATGATAAAATATAGGAAAAAAATGATGAGAATTTGAAATAAAAAAACGCCAGACATCCTTTAAATATAGTTTTTTTGGCCAGAGTTTCATACTTTTTCGGGAAAAAAATTCTAGAATTTTGATCTAATTTGTGTTTTTAAAAAAACATTTGAAGTTTTTTTCAATCAATCCTCGTGAGTGCCTATCATTTTTCAAAGCTTCTCACATTACTAAACAGAATCTCAATTCATTTTTTTATCTGAGGTTCTCATGGAACCCTACCTTTCACACGCAACTCAAAAGTATTTGGATATGTTTCTCTTCAACATTTTTCTTAATCAAACTTCAAATCTCTGCAACTGACAAAAACTCGGGACATACTCCAACTTCACCAAACTTTTTTTCCATTCAAAAAAACTTCTTTTCAATTTTTGCTGCTCGCTTCCGTTCCATTCACAGTTTGCACAATGACCACCCGACAGACACAAAAAGTCTAGCGGAACCAGCGTGTGTATGAATGTATGTACGCATGAGCAACCCGTCACTACGCATTAGGAGCTATGAAAAAAGAAATAGGAAAATAAACTCTTTTCGACTCTCGGAAAAAATGTCGTTTCTGCGATAAATCTCGCTGCTAAGGAAGTTTAGTATTGAGATATTTTTAAACTTTAAAAAAAGAAAGGCTTGAATATCTGATAATTTTTCATGCTCGAATAAACTGGGAAGCTATGGAAAATTAGGATAACAGACGCAGTTGAGAAACTTAGAAATTTTTTTGTTAGGGATTTCAGAGAATTCAAGTTTCTTGTTATTTGATTTTCAGAAGTTTTTTTATCAGAGAGACAAATGTGATAAAAAGTCCCAACGTTGTTCTTTTTATTTTATTGAGAACAGAAACAATCCATCTTGGTTTGCTCATTTTTTTTATTGTCGGCCAATAATTTGAAGCTTAGTTTCTCAAAAACCAGAAATATTGAAGACTGACGCTTTTGAATTGAAGAAGTTTTACCTGCTTTGTTCGTAAACTTTATTATATATTGTGAATGCTTCCTGATAGATTTTCAAACTTTGAAGATTAAAGACGTCTTTGAAACCAGTAAATACCCGAAAGGAGAGGTTAAGTTTAGTAGCCAGCGTCAAAGCAGTTTTTCAAACCAATTATGACTACCCGTCAATGAATCACCCGAACAGCAACCGTTTCTAAGCAATTGTGCTCATTTGGCCGAACAAACCGAGCTGGACGAGCATTCGCTCAATGGCCGTCACGTTGTGCAGTCGAGTGGGCGATAATTGCTCCGGCGTTGGCTTCATGTCCATTTGCCGTACTGACCTGAGAAGCGACATGCCCTTGCGGACTGAGATCCGGAAATCCTCCTGTAAAAAAAAGTTTTTTGGGAAGAAGATCAGAAAAAGCCACCTTTATGGCGTCTTTCTCAGCCGTTTGTGCTTCCAAGATTCTGGCGGTAGTCTCAACATCGTTTGGAAGCTCCGTTTCTCGTAAAGTTCTGCCGAAGTCGCTGAGGGATGCTGCAATCGCCGTGGCTGACGATTTCATCCTCTCGATGTCCTGAAGAGAGGAGTAGAGTTATCCACACATTTGTAAAGCGTATGTTTTGAATTTTCACATATCTTTCGGGTGATAAGATCAAGTTTCATTTGGATTTATCCACCGCTGGCTTGAAAACTACAGCCGAGACGTCCGGTTTTCCATTTTGCACATACAGCAGTACTGTCAATCAGAAAAAATATGAAAACAAATTTTCTCAAAACTTTCTCGTGGGGAGCTCAATCTTTTTTAAACTCGTTAAAGTTTTTTTTTTCTGTCAACTCAAATTCAATCAGAGTGTTACAGATAACAGAAATCACAACTCCGGCAGGATTCAAACATAAAACTCCATTTAAAGAAGTTGTGATCGAAAAAACGTTTTTTCGTGTCTTTCCTGAGGGAATAGTTTTTTGCAAAATGCTCAAAATTTCCAATCAAACATCAAATTTTCGTGAAAATTAAGGCAAGCATCATCAATTTGAAACAAAAATGCTCTACAGGACACAGTTTTACTAATCATATGAAGACTTGTTAACTATTGTCTCAAGTCAGCCTCGGATGAACTATAACAAACCGCTTCGACTTCATCCTCATCGTTCAACAATGTCAGGTAAGCTTTCCCGGAGCTCACAGAACTACCGCCCAGAAAATTTTGTATCAGTGACAACATCAGACCGCAGGAAGTGAATAAATCAAGAAGAGGAAAAGCGTCCAAATTGAATAGACTCGGTGCCGAAGTGCTTGTGCCTGACTGGTCTCAGGTATATGCATATACCTGACGCCACACCCTTTGCGCATGTCCAGCTGGCCAGCAGCCTGCCTCCTCTCGTTCATTCACACCTTGCCTTTCAAGGCTTCCGCCCGCCCTACCAGCGCTAAATTTTTCTTCGAGACGCCCTTTTTGCACATATTTCGGTTTCTCGGGAAACATTATTTGGGTCAGAACTGCGTCAAAAGTCGCACTTTTTTCTTTTGCTTCTCGCTTTGGCTAGGAAATTTCCGAAGTCGAGATGAATCGAGAGGTGTGAAAAAGCTGAACTTCGTTTACACGCAAAAAATTTTGGATCACTTCGATGAAAAAATTTTGCAAAGAAGCCCTCAAAAAAAAAAATGAAGCAAAGTTTGCTGCATCGATGAAATACACGAAACAATCCAAAGATTCAAAGCCTCTAAAAAATTTTATGAAGAAGCGGTTTTTTATACTACATTGAGATCCTAAGATTCTCAACCTACAAATCTTTCCAGTCTATAAGTTAGTTATGATAGTTAAAATAATAAACGCGGTACAGAATAATTTGCCACTAAAAGCTTTTTTGACTTATATTCGATAAACTATAAAACTCTGAGTGGATATGCCTCATTCTCAAGCTGACAAAGAATCGGGTATAAACTTATATGTAAATACCACTTTTCAACGAGGACTTCTGAAAATGAAAAAAACTCTCACCATTCTATGTTGGACCCACTCGAGATGGTTATACTTGATCAACCCTCCGACGTCCATGGTCAATTGCTCGGCTCGGAGATATTTCCTCAATTCGATGGAGGAATCCAGTTGGACGACCTGAGTTCAACGACTCGAAAAGAAAAGAATCGGACGAACTTACCTTGAAAGAGCAAGTTTCGGCGATGCCACGATACCCTACTTCAAGTGCACGCTGAAGAACGCCTTCTGGTTTGAGCAAGAATACAACTCGAACTTGTCCAGGAAAGAAGGACTGTAACATTTTCGATGTTCTCAACAAATTTGTTTCTGGAAGATCCTATGGAAACAAAACTCGAAACTGAGAAAACTTTTTGAGTGCGAAATACCGTGAAAAATAACTTTTGAAAAAAAAATACACTTTTTGTTAGAAAAAAAAGCACAGAAAATTCTTAAAGTTTTGAATTCGCACAATTTCAAATTTTTCAGGAATAAAAAGAAATATGGAAAATAACATCAAAAACTAGGTAGGCTGTGAATTTCAGCATCTTTATGCAGCTTAAATAAAGACTTTTGAGCACGTCATCAAACATCTCTACAGATAAACAGGCAAATCCGTTTTCTAATTGAGATTTTCAGAAAAAATTGGGAGAGAACCACTAAATGAATAATTAGGCAGTTCTAATGAGCACTCAAAGAAGAAAAAAGTCGGGAAAAGGCTGAAACCGATTCCCGCGGCATTTCGCCGCAAATTGGATTGGCTGCTTCAAGGCTTCCGCCAGTACGACAGCTAATTCTGTTAGATGAGCCGCTACCAAAAAAAACCACTATACGCGTCCAGGCCATTCTTCGGCTTTCTATGAAGAAGATTACAAAACTTTTGAACAAAAATGTTGACGGATGTCAAAAGCAGAGATTCAGATCAGATGGGCAAAAATTTTACACTGAAGTCGAAAAGCTCGAAGAAAAGCCGATTTTTCACACGGTACTCAGTGATGGATATTTGCACATTTGTTAAATAATCTGATCGACTTTCTAACTAAAAAAAATGAAGAAATATTTGTTTCTCAACTTTCTGAGCTTTATCGGAAATCTCGCTGGCTTCTCATTTAAAAATCGTGCAAGCTTGAATCTGCGTGGTTCTTTTTTATAGAGCCATCGAACTGAAACTTTAGCTCTCAGGAAAGAAAATTTACATCGCTTAATCTTTCACATATAAAAAAAATCGGTTGAAAAGTAAGTCTGTTAATTTTTCCTGAAAAATGATAATGTAGAAAAAATTTTTTCACATTTTTTACCTGGTTCAGTCATCTAACAGTTGATCTATTTTTTCAAGTTTGGAAAAATACACAGAAAAAAGCGGAAAAAAATTAAACGGTAATAATAAGGAAAAATGAGTTTGAGCGGGCGATATCCACTAGGCGTTTCCAGACCGGAAAAAAAGAATCTCCGTTTCGGAAGAAAAAAAAACACGAGCCGCGCGGCAAACACGAATGTGTCAAAAAGACGTTGGGAAGTGGACGAGAGCCACTCAAGATAATCGCTGATGAGATATGATATCTCAAATCAACTAGAACCGGTTGCAACTTTTATGCTAATGAGAGAGAAAAAAAAACGCTCGAAAATCTATAATTTCGAGAAAAATTGTTGATAGTGTTGAATAAAAAACGAACCGTGATTTGCAGCAAAATAGTCCTAACAGCCGACCATTTATCACTCCGTCTGTCAATAATTATGACGAAGCCTTTGTGACTCTCTTCGAGCCTGTAAAAATATAAGAAGTTAAATTAGTGTTTGAGGAGTGAGAACAAATATAAATAGCAAGATATTAGGTTTGAAATATTTTCAAAACGCTTGCATTATTGACTCGAAACACTTTTCGAAGGTTTGAGCAGTTAGCCATCATCGAAAATCTTCATCTAATCGTTTTTCTTCTGCCTTTCAGATCTGGCCAAGAATGGCGACCGAATTTTCAAAACTTGTCCCGAACCAAGAATTTGAGTGAATAGCTACACTATGGATTATTAAAAAAATCTTGCCAAATTCGTTTTACAAAAACTTGTACGAGAGCGTGAGAACTTCGCAACATATAAATTGGCGCGCGATTTAGCGTCGAGAACTCAGAACGTTGGGAAATAATTGGAACAACACAAAAAAACACAAAAGGAAACTTACGGAGGAACCTGAAGAAGGTAGGTAACAAGCAAGGAATAGTCCTCAAAGGAGAGCGTCGACCGCGAGTCGGGAAACGTCACGATCGTCAGTCCTTCGTTTGTACGAGCGCCTGAGGGTTTTTTTTTGATTGATTTTTTTGGTTATCTACAAAAAAGATTTTTTTCTTTTCTAGCTGTATAAAAATTGTCGAAAAACTGCAAATCTTCTTCAGTTACATCCAAAAAAGTCAATAAATAAAATTGGAAGATTTGAAAATTTTGAAATTCAAAGAAAGCTTTAAGGAACTTTTGATCATTCGAAAAAAATTATTATCTAACATTTAAAGGTCAAAAAAAGATAAAACAGATAAAACCACTTTAATTTGATAAATATTGCAGACTCCTTGTGAACTTCTGAGAATTGAGCTAAGTTAAAATTAATTTTTTTCCGCTTTCCTAAAGGTTAATTAATTTTATACATTCATGGTTTTACAAACTTTTTGGGTTTTTATTCGAGAGAGAAGTCGTTAAAAACTTTTTCTCAACGTTCGCATAGTAGCACTATTGATGATTTGAATATAATGTTCAGAATATGATTAAGCAGAGAACGCCTGTTAAGGCGATCATAATCGAAAAAACATTCTCTAGAAGACTCTTCTATTCTATACAAAGAAAACAAATGCCTTCATAGACTGGCGTAAAAGTCTTCAAATACGCTACTTTCAAGCATTTACAGTGACGTAAGGGGTTGAATGAGAACTTGAAGCTGTGGGCATTGCATAGTTCTCGTAGCGGTAAAAGCGCTTGAGTAATCGCGCGACGACCACGAGACTCTCGTATTTCCAGCCGGAGACGATTTTCAAGGGCTGAGATTGATTCTAACGTGTTATGGGAAACCAGTCATGGTAGACGCTGCACTTATGCGGTCGGCAAGTGCGAAAAGATACATAATTACTCGTAAACTTTCGAGAGGGCGTTTCCGCCTTATTTGCTACCGCTCTCAATTGATTAGCTGCTATTAATGTACTTATGAATAAAAAAATCGACTTGTTGAAAACGAAAATAATTTTCAGAAGATTGTCTCGGAAATTTGAAATTTTGAAGTACACAGAAATATTTATTTCCATATCTCTTCGGAAGCTAGATAGTTGTACTGTTTCATGCTATCTGAAAGTCATTGGTCATTCGAATATACTTAAATCTTCGATTTGATGTCCAATCATAATTTGATAACACACTGTTCTCATCACATTCTTCAGAAAGCCAAAGAAACGACTCCATGAAAATCACGCTGTCCGACGAATTGAAAGATTTTTTTTTTGCGTTTGATAGACATCATAGTCTTTTTCCTCAAAAAACTTATCAATGACTTGATGGATAGACTGACCAGAAAGGAAGGCGTAGCGGGTGGCCAGAATGTCGGACATGTCTTTGATCTTGACGCGATCAGAACCCACAGTCAGGTAGCCATCTGAAGACAAACATTCTTTTTTTTTTCGATTGAGACTTGCCGCAAGGTAATCACTCACGTATTCACTAACTAGTCAACTTTTCGTGGGAAAGTGCATATTTGAAGGTGAAACCAACTAGGTATTTTTTGTCACAAAAAACGGAAAAGTTGAGATTAAAGTTGTAAAAAAGGTCCATTATAGTCGCAAGTTAGTTCAAGGAGGGGCAAGCATCTTTTAGCATGCAAAGAAAACGACAAAGCTTTCCACAAAAAAGGTTATTTATCTGAAATGTGGAAAAATTCTCGAGTTTAAACTTTGATAAACTGAATAAAGATTCTGAAGCACGGAACCGCATTTTTTTTCTCAGGAAAATTCGAAAATTAGTTTTTTCAGGCTACCGAATAAATAACCTTCCCAATTCTTCGGTACATTGAGAAGTTTTCGAATGAGCTTATCACATATTTTCGTGTATTTTCTGGAGAGATTGAAATTCACAGAGCGCTCGATAAGAAGATTTGGAGCGCTCGATAAGAAGATACGAAAAAGAATTTTCAGCGAAACAGTCAAGTTTCTGATTTCCTAAAGCGAATCCTTAAAGTAAATTATCAATTTGTTGGGTTTCTTTATAATTTCAAACCGAAAAACTTTCTTCTCATAAATGTACTCACTCCAGCAACATTTTTTGACAAGTTTTCGAAAAAAAGAAACCTTTTTTGCGCCAATTACGCCAAGAAGCAAGATGCGATGACATATACAGGAAGCAAGGAAGAAAAGAAGAAACACCGGCTTCGGAAAACGGAAAGAAGCGGCTCGGCAATTATTACGCAATCAAAAAAGTAACGTTTTTGTATAAAAGCGCAACGCATCGAATCGTTTGATTGAATGGAGATGGCCGCCCAGGCAAGTCAGTCGGAAAATAACTGGAGTCCACTCGTAGCGTTCTCTTTATAGTCCACGCAGTGGCTGGTCGGTGGATATTTATGACTCGACATGCTTTTCCTTCAATATTGTTCCACAAATTTTTTTCCGAAACATTGCTTTGATCGATGAGATGCATCAAACAAGATGAATCTGGTGAAAACTTGTGATTGAAATCAAAAATTGATTTCATAGCGAACTTGAGGTTGAACCAACCAAACTAATCATATACTTTTTTGGCGTATGACGGAATGTTTGATATAGGTTCGAAAGTCTCTTCAAGTACAAAAATGTTCCGCTTTTTTTGATCGAGTTCTGATGCTTTGAATCTGTTCTTCTCGGACTGGCCTCAAAATCTTTTCGAATTAGCGCCAAAAAAAACTCTCGAAAAAGGAAAAGAAGAAAAAACTCTTTCATTTAGTGCGATTAAATCCAAAATTCTATTGGGATGAAAAAAAAAATTAAAAAATAACGTACTTTAACTATTCTCATTCTTTATTTGAGGGTGGGACCATTTTTTGAACCAAAAAATACGGTTTCACAAAATAAAAGACCAATTCTCAAAACAAAAAAAAAAACAATAAAGAACCATTTTTATTATTGCGTTTGACAGAAGGCTCCAAAACATTGCCAAAAAGTTTTTTTTTCTTGATCGAATAATTTTGCTCGTTTGGGTAAAATAAAGCAGAATGGATTATTATTTTGAAAATGAAGAACGTGGTTACAATGTTTGTTATGTTTTTTTTCAATCTCAAATGAGACTTTCAAGGCAAAACTGATTTTTGTATGGATAGTATTCGATCATAGCGAGTTCCATTCAAAAAAAGAAGCTTAAAGCTCAAAATTTTTCTTTGAAAAAAGTGAGTAAACTATCATTGTAAATTGATAGTTTTTGAATGTTTGTTTTCGAATATCTCACCCCAATGTTCATCAGCACTGTCGTCATCAGAATCGAAGGAATTATCGTCGTTCAACACCAAACTCGTCGCGAAAGGGTGTCGCGATCGTTCCAGCACAGATTGATATCCGGAATCGTTGAGAAGGTCGGCTCCTTTCAAAGCCGTCTGCGAAAAGAAGACTTGAAATCTCAAAATGTATAATTCTGACCTTCAAATCTTTCAAATCGGTGTCCATGTCATAGAAAAAGGCGGGCGCTTCAATGAATTGTCTGCTTGAAGAGGATTGCAACGTCCTATAAAGAAATTGTGTGAATGAACATTGTTTGCTCAGCGGCCTTTTTTCACGGTTTTGGAATTCCGTTACCAACTAAGGATGCCAATTTCACGCATGGTTAGTTTAGAAGCCCTCATGATTTTTTTTTGATAGCTTCCATCTTCAGCCAAAAAAAAACTTCCTACGTGAGCCCTCTTAAAACGGAGCTTCGAAAGTATTCATGATGATGGAAATTGTGTTGATAAATGGTGGCAGTTGGAAGTGAATGAAGTGGCCGCCCTTCAACTCTCAATTATTCTCCGTTTTTCCTATTGTTCTCGGAAATTTCCAATAGAGCTTGCTCTTTCGAGAAGAATAACATATATTTTTCCGTTTTAGCGCACCTTTTCGCCCATCCTCAAGTTTATACACTTTTAAGCCATTTTAAGGCTTATTTTCATTGACTTTGTGTCAGTGACGCGCGAACAGAGACGCAGAGAAAGGCGAGAGTCATGCTCAAGCCTTCTTTTTGTTGCAGGGCACGGGATGCTCTCCTTCTTTCCTTTTATTTTCTTCCACATTTTCGCCTTAAATGTATGCTAACTGTAAAATAACTCTACCATTTTTACCATTTTTGAAAATTGTTTAAAATTTTTGAAGAGTTAAGACACAAAATCAATGAAAATAAGCCTTAAAATGGCTTAAAAGTGTAAAAATTGAAGATGGGCGAAAAGGTGCGCTAGAACGGCAAAATATATATTATTGAGAAGTACTACGAAGATTTGCTCGGGAGCTTCCGGATGAGAAGAGTCTTCAATGATACAGAAGATCTCGCATTTATCTTTTTTTCAAAGTCCTTTGGAATCGGAAAACCGATTCTCCCGTACTTCTCAAATTCTTGTGGAAAAAAGACGCCGTTCTGAGCAGGGCTACATCCGGCTTCCTGTTGAGTACGGCTCACAAAAAAACTTCCGCGGCAGAAACTTGTGCTTTGCGGAAGAATAATGTTTCGCGAACATTACTCTTGCAAAACCCAGTCGGATAAGTTGAAAGGCGGAAGAAACATCTCAGTTCCTTAGTTTTCAAGGATATGTGAAATGTGTGCTTTTTTTTTGCAGAATCTTCTTCTGACGCTTGACATTTATCTCGTACTGACGTACGAAAAGCAGAAGTTTCGAATTATAAAAGCATACAAGGAACATTT
Organism: Caenorhabditis auriculariae; assembly: GCA_904845305.1. NCBI lineage: Eukaryota > Metazoa > Nematoda > Chromadorea > Rhabditida > Rhabditidae > Caenorhabditis > Caenorhabditis auriculariae. The sequence goes on along the minus strand of CAJGYM010000002.1, from coordinate 1,473,178 downwards.
TATAGGAAATGATGTAAGCACAAATATTTTTTGGGAAATTTGAGTGAGAATGGCGTTTAAGGGTCTGAGAGAAACAAGAATTTTTATTAGCATTCAAACAAACAAAAACATTTGCATTTAGTTTTTCACATGACTTTTTCAAAAAAACGTCCAACTAGCTGGGATCAGAATCCACGGGGTGCTAGTTGAAATCCACGGCATTCTCATCCCAATTAGTTGAGGACACAACTCTTGAAAAAGTGTTAAAAACTTTTTCATACCACCGCCATGCTAAAAATCGCTTATATAAATTTGATATCAATGATGATTTAGCGATTTATTTAGATATAGCTCTTCGGAATTCGAAGAAAAAACTTGACTTGAAAGAAAACGATAAAAAAGGGAAAACTGACCATAAATCACTTTCCAGTAGTACAGCTTTTCAATGAGAGTACTCAATTTCAGAAAAATTGTCATGGGATCACGGAAATTGATTTTTTGCCTATTTTCGGCTACCGCGAATTTTCGAGGAATTTACTGTTTCTGCGCCTGTCATCAAAACTACTCGGGCTAGAAAACATGCTCAAGCATAGTATAAAGTCGCTCGGGGTCGAGCGCAGTACTAAACTTCAACGTTTTTTTTCCATTTTTTGCGGTTTGAGAAAATGAGAAGTTTTGAGATGAACATTGATTTGAAAAAAAAAGATGCCCACTGAGTTGATGGAGGCGAGTCTTCGGATGTGCTGGCGACCATGCTGCCGTAGCAGGACGGAGTACCAGCTTGCATCTCGAACACAGGATTCGTAACGCCCTCCACTCTCGCTGCTGAAAAATTCGGCTCTTTTTCTGGACGATGCGAGGAGAAAGGACGAAAAAGGTGCGAGAAGAAGCATTAGGCTGATTACACACATGTTGTTTCGTCTCTTCAATGACGTCATGTTGAAATTGAAAAACAATGGCAGAGAAAAATGAGCAGGATAATTAAAAGTATCCGAGCATCGAACTCTTTTTTTTTTTTGCAAAACAGTCATTTTTTCAAGTTTCAGATGACACTCTTCTTCGAAAAACCAGATGAAGAAGGGAAAGAATCTAAATTCAAAACCAGCCAGCTGTCCATAAAATTCAAGGTAAGAGACACTTTCAGGCCGTATGGAGATGTATTGAAACGGCAAAGTTGCAATTTACAAGCGAAATCAATCTAACTAGCATCGAGTCTGAAACAATTTACAATCGGTTGAGAAAGTTTTTATGTTTTCTCGTAGTACTTACAAAATCCTTCCTGTTTTCAAAATAAAATTTTGCAAAACACCAATTTTTTCATTTATTTCCCAAAGAGAGAAATATGATTAGAAAAGAATTTTTAGATCAAACTTCATACTAAATTTTTGAGCTCATGCTCTCCATAACAGGTTGGAAATGACTTTCAAAGAAGGAGATCATAGGAAATAAACAGTTTTCAAATTCAAAACTGATTCTAAACAATTTGAAGATACTCGTGTGATGGTTCTTAAATGTTTTGATCTGAAGATTTTTTAATTATGCAGTTTTTTTTTTGGAAAGAGCGAAAAGAAAGTTTCTAACTTCAAAGCCTATCGTTTTTTTAATTTTAGGGATAAGGTGTCCGAGAATACGAACAGACTTTGAAACTCAAAATCTTGCAAAAACGAAATTCTAAAATTCTAAAATAGCCACAGGATCCCAGGGGTTCATGCATGCAAAAACAGGAAGACTGAAGGCTGACAAACACGGAGGAGCGGCTCCATGTGAGGAGAAGAACAACGTGAGACATCCGGACGGCATATGGTGAGCTCTTACTCATCCTCCGCTGGTTCAGTTCGGACCTGCAGTCTGCGAGGCAAAAAAAACGGTGGCGTCGGGTCGCCTCGTTTGCTCGAAAGTCCAGCGGCCGTTTTTTCTGACGTTTTGTCTTTTTTGACGCTCCGCAAAGCACCGAAGCAACAAACGAAAGATTTTTTCTTCCGTTTGCGACAAATGCCCTAAATGATTGAACTTTGAGAGATTCAGAACACATTTTATTGCTTTGAAGTTGATCGGGAAGATCGAGGAAACGCTGTAAGAAAACAACGGGAAATAAGTTTGCCATGGACTATGAAAATAGGTGTATTCAATTTTGATTTGTACTTGAAAACGCGTTTCAGAAGACGTGCGTCAAAGATTTTTTGAAGGGATGCTTCTAAATACTCGAAAACATCGTTGTCAATTTGGAATTCCACGAAATATATATCAAGGTTTTTCCCTACAATGATGAAAAATAAAAAAAGTAATTTTTAGATTTTTTTCGAAAACTTATCTGGCAAACCAAGAATTTTTTTGAAAGAAAAAAACAAAAAAATCAACTTTTTTTAGCCTGTCAAACATTTTTTGAACTGATTTCACATTGAAAATAGACAATATACGAAATTCATGAAATGCGCGAGAAGCGTTTTTGTTGATTTGGGTAACATGAGAGTTCAATTAACGCGACACACAGCAATCGTGAGAGAAGTGCGCACGAGCAAAGTCATTTTTCTCTTGTTTAGCTGCCAGCAAAGCTTGCTGGAAAATACAGCTTTTTTTTCTCAAGCAGATGATAATTTGAGAAAAATTTTAAAAATGACATGTATAAAAAAAGTCTTCGAATTTGTTATTTTTTTCTAAAAGTTTTCCTACAAAAGCTAGAAAAGAATCATTTTGTAAAAAAATATAGTGATTAAAAAAAAGCCTCGTTTTGATAGAATTAAATTCTACAGTGCTTGGATAGGTACAAACAGAAATTCGAAGGAATATACCTCTGGACTGGATTATCAAACAAGTACTAATAAGTCTCCTTTTCCTTTTACAGTATCGTTTCACTAGATTAAAATGCTGAAAAAAAAAAACTCTAATGAAGAAGTTCAACTCAACATGCACAACACTCGAAAAGAAGTACACATGGAAAAGCAACTGGACGGAAACGAATAATTAAGAGCTGGCAGAGGCCCAATGGACCCACTAGGAGAGCTCATTGAAAGCGTCACATGAGTGCCGACCTCACCACACTCGGTGTTTTGGATGAAAGAGGCAGCTATTTTTGTATAGTTTTGCGCAGAAATATTTTAAGGAAGAGTCCAGAAGAAAATTGGTGGGAGATCAGCTATCAGAATAGCGTGCTAAAAATAACAGAGTACAGTGAATAAATGTTCTAGCTATAGGTAGCTTGAACTGTTTGGCCAAACCCTTCCGAGGAAAATGATTTGAAACATCTATGTTCAATTTTTTATTTCGCATTATGAGGTAATCACAAATATCAGAAAAATCTGAGAAGCGCATTGACTATTAAAAATTTCTCAAAGGAAATTCGAAAGCTCAAAAAAAAATACCCGAAGCCAACCAGAGTTAAGTCTCCAATGGGGAACAGTTTTCGTCTTACTTGAAATCGTGCAAACCGAGAAAGCCGACTTAGCGTGTTGGTTGGAACGCAAAAAAGAAAACAAGCCTTTCAAGGCTTTCGATATTGGCAACCAAAAAAAACGAGGCTTTCGATGAAATGCCGGGCCAAGCGGTGGCAGCGTGAAAGAAAACCAAAATGTGGGAGAGCGGATAGCCATTTATGGATGGGCGGCTCAAATTGTTTTCCGAGTTCCAGAAAGAAATGAATTAGAAATTCGTTTGGCCGTTGAATTGTTTTTTGGCAAAAATTTATTCGTTCAAATTAGACATTTTTGAGAGAAAAGCTTCAATCCTAGGAAGAGAGAACAGAAAAAGCGTGTTGGAAAACGAAAATGAAATGACAAAATGGTAAATTTTCCTTGGTTCAAAATGAAGCGGTTGCATGTGGAATGGCTTAGAGAGAAGCGGCTTTCATTTATATTTCGAAAACTTTTTTTTGTTAAGAAACCATTTTCCGTGAACAGAATGGTGATGATGCCATATCTCAGGCTTTTCTCAGAATTGCGAAATCGTCCCAAATAAATTATTTTTTGTTTCTGAGCAAAGCGTTTTTTTTACAACAATCCTGAGTTCTACATCTTCATGCATAAGATGTTGATGCAAATATTTTTCAATTTTTTCATTTGCTCGATATTTTCAAAAATTGATGGAATGAGAAAAAAAACTTCAGAAAACTTTTTCAAGAGGCCGATAGTTCAAGATTTTCGGTGACAAGAGCTTAAAGGGGCAAACGACGATTCACACAAAACACCTTTAGGCAAACAAAAGAAAAAGAGGCCGAGCCGTTCCGTTTTTCGGCATGGAAAATGGGCGGCGCAATCCTGACCGGTTGGCCGTCCGAAGACCGACATGTGTCAGGCCAGTAACCTGATCCAGAAAATTAACCCAAAGTCTTTTGTTTCGGATTGCATGTGAAAAACATTGAAAAGGAGAGCAATAATGGGAAAAATTTCAAAAACATTAGCTCGAATCCAAAAATTTTTTTTTTCAATAGAAAATCAACCAAAGAAAAGCCCTTTTTTTCAAATGGTGCAGGTTTTTCCTGAATGTGATAAAACAATTTAACAACAAAAACTCCAATAAATTTCAGATGGTTTTTCGTTAGAATTTTCACACTTTATTTTAAATACAACTTTATTCGCCAAATATTTTTTTTATACGTTTTTTCAGCGATTTTAAATAGGCGAAATGTCATAACGAGATGTTCTCAGGATATCAAAATTTCATCTTTAATGTGTTTGTTTATGGCAAAGGTCTTTTTAACGCCTCTTCAAGGGAAAAATATGAAAAAAACTAGAAAAATAAAAAAATAATCCAGTTTCTCATACATTCAACAAATCTATCATTTAAGCTAGAACTACTTCTGAATTAACTCTAAACAATGCAAAACAGTTGCTGAGATAAGAAGATCAGTTCAAAGAAGTCGTCTGGGAACACAAATAGGAACATGAAAAGGCAGGATTAAGTCGTAAATTAGCTAGTTTGTGGCCATTAGCGTCTTTCCAAACAAAATGAACCGATTGATTAGAAGGAGATTTCAAGTAGTCGACTTCAGACTAATGAGAAATTGGGTTTCCGTTTGTCATTGCTAATGAGATGAAAAAAAAAAAATTAAAAATGAAGATAAGCATGAAATATTCACCAACAAGAACGGTTTGGCATTCAAAATTCATTGTAACTTTTGTGTAAAATGCTTTTGACAAATTCTTTTTTCTGTTAGGACAGTTTTTGTCTGAACAGTTTTCTTATAAATCAGAAGGAAATTAGTATTTTTTTCATACTTATGGTTTTCGTTTAGAAATTATTTTTTTCAGTTTTGACATCATTCAGCATTTTGGTTTTGCAAAAAAACTGAAAAAAAGATCAAGCAATGATAAGGTATTTTGACTATTTTTTTGTGATAAGAATTGACAGTTTGTTTTTTTCGAGGCGTCAGTCTTTTAAACAACACCTTTTTTTAAATTACACCTTTTTTTGACGAATTTTTGCTAGTTCCTGGGAGCCAAAAAGTTTAAAAAAACAGTTATCGAATAGATATAGTTAATTTGACAAAGAAAAATAATACAAAAAAATTGAACTTGAACAAAAAAAAAAAAATTAATTCAACGATAAGAAAAGGAGAACCAATGGATCTGGAAACTTTGATATTCGGGAATACGCCTTTGCAAAAAACACGAATGCATAATTCGATTTAGGAAAAAAGGTACTGAAAAGCAAGAAGTGCGTTGCCCAAAAAAAGGCAGTGCAAGGGAGCTCCCGCGCCTTCTCGTAGGCGGTTTGGCTTCATGTCACATCGATCGTCGGCTTCGCCTCTCTTCATCTTCAACGTTCTTCTCAACCCGGAGACCCGTCTTTTCCGTCCTTTGCTTAACTTCTATTCATCTTGCCAAACTGCCACTGCTCCGTAAAAACATCCGAGTACGTGGCAGACGAGAATAAAGCATCTTTTGATTAGATCTCAGATTTTTGAACAATAAAAATTCCCGATCAAAGAACGTCTCCTTAGCAAAACATTAGACAGAAAAAAGTCAAAATTAGATAATTTTTTCCAATCTAAATTATATTGTCATGATGTCCTTTTCAAACTTTTTAAAAACTCGACTGGGAAAAAAGTAAGCCCTGATCTCAAGAAGAGTGAATACATTCCAAAAAAACTCCAAAAAAAGCGAGAGAAAATTGGAAAGATCGGTTAGATAAATATCTATTCAAGACTGGACCCAGTAAAAAAAAGTAAATCAGATTTTGGTGTTTTTTTTTGAGTTGATCCCGATTCCTAGTACCTTTTTTCCGAGATTCATGGATATCACACAAATATCAACATAACTGTTTCTGACGGAAAGTTAAAGATTTCACTCTTCGAATTAAAAAAACAAATTCAGAGTTTAAAAATTTTATTCGTGATACTCAATAATGAACAAAAAAATACTTTTTTTGAATGAAATGACATAGAAATGAGAAGAAAGATTTCAAAAAAGAAAAATTTATGTATGAACATTCATAAGATTAGAAGTGAAATGAAGTCAATTTTCTATAAAAATTTAAAAAAAAAACTCCTAATATTCCAAATACAAAATTTTGCTGAACCACTTTACCTTCTTATGTTTGTTCAGTTTCAAAATAAGCACAACCTTCTTCGAGAAGAACGTGAAACGATAAAAAAACTCAACAAGAAAGTGATAAGAAAAGCCGTTTTTGGTTCAGTGTGCTGCTCAAAAATCTGAAAGCATGATGAAATTTCAAAAGGGATACAATTTCACAAAGAAGGGAAACATGAAAATTGCATTTAGTTGTGGTGTTTGTATGTTTGCGTGTCCGAAGACTTTGATGCGAAGAATCGGGCGAAAAATCCAAAAAGTCCCCCTGAGAAGATTTGACGAAATCTTCGAGAAGAGTCGGGAAATATAAAAAGAGCAAAACGTTTTGATGTAGATAGAAAAAGAACGCGATACCACAAATCGCAAAACGAATATACTGATAGGGAAGATCAATTTGATTTGAAAAACTATCCGGAATAAAACTGAATTTTCCGTCTCAACAAAAGAATGAAGGAAAAACTGATAGTATGGACCATCTTAGTGACTACTTTGGAACTTTCACCAAACTCTTTTCGAAGCATGGATGGGCTACATGCTCAAACCGTTTCTCAAAGAAATGTCTTGAGCAATGGCGCTAATATCTCGAAAATATGTCAAACTTACTTGAAAATTCGAGGATCAAAAATAACCCACAAACTTCATTAGTTTTTGAGTTGTCAAACTGACGCATACAGCATTCTGTTGATCATCTAGAATGAGAATGAAACGCAAAATAATCTTTATTCAGATCACAAGGCCACATTCTCAAAAACAGTTACATTGAGAAGCATCGACGTCGGGTTCAAAAAAGGTCTATTTGGGGACATCATGACTGGCTCAGGCTCTTCTAAACTGAAAGACTTTTTACTCATTCTAGGTTGAATGATGAACCGGACCTGAAATGAAATTTTTTAGGTTTGCCATATAAAATTAAAATTTTGGAAAGGAGTGCTAGAGTTCCATCGACTGATAAAATGCCATTTAACTCGATATTTTGTCTCAATGTAATATTTCACTCAATCAGCTCAAGGCTAGAAGCCATGTATCTCGAACGGAACTTGCAAACGTGTATCCGCTGCTTCTGCAAAGCGCGTCCGACTCAGAACGGTTTGCGTGCCGCTCTATCAAGACACTTCGAAGACCATATTCCGACTGACACGCGATTGCGATACCGACCACGGAATAAAGACGAACAAAGTACGTTTCTCTGCTCTTAGATGGAAAAAAAAGATCCAGCGTGTTAAGACGCACTTATGGCACGGCAAAACAATTCACAAAACTTTTTTAGCGGAAAAAGTTCGACGTTTGGCGTGCATACTCACAATTTCATAAATGTATGCCATTCATCTTTATCACTTTGTTGGAGTTTGCAGCTTTTCTTCAAACGTTACTATTCTGTGGCGACTGGTAAATCTTCAATAACAAGTTCTCTCCTTCTTTTTCAATTTGTTATTTGAGCTCGAGCGTTTTTTTCAATGTATCAGCAACACATGACTGCAAAGGTTTCAAATGAATGTTAATTGGTTCGAAGTTCTCCTATTGAGTGTATTCCGGTGGTTAAAGCAAATTGGACCACCGCTGCAGTGTATTATATTTAAAACAAGCGTTCGCGCATTCTTCCAAATTTTACATTTTCCTCCTAAAAGTAAGATATATCACTAATACTCGAATTTTCCAAAAAAGTTAGTTATACAAGAACGTTTAAGCTCTATTTTAGATATTCTGTTTTATAGCCTGAGAAGCAGATTTCTCGAACGCATAAATATTCTCGTGGGTTTTGAAACACTTATTGATACCATATGCCTTCCTCAGGACCTAGCGACTTGTGGCTCTTACGTTGTTGTTTCTTCCAATTATCTCCTCGAGTTTTGATTATAAATCAGTTTTTTTAGAAACTTGGATGCATACCATTCATCGATCATCGTACAGAGTCTCTGCTTCGCCAAAGAAACGAAGAAATATTAGTTCAGGTGAAAGAAAACAATCGTCACGAAAAGGTACCAGAATTACAGAATCGACTCCACGCAAGTCGACTAACGCCCGCGATGTCGCTTCGCCTGTCTCAGGTTTCTCAAAACAATATTCATCGTACTTCTGTTCAACAAACCGTTTCAGTCACTCCCAAACGCAATCGTCGTCCATTGAAAATCAATCAAGGTTTGAAAAATCTCTGAAAAAATTACATGTCGTGTTACAAATCAAAGGAAAATTTAAAATAAATACGCGTCGAAACATTCAAAGAGAGTTCTTAAAAGGAAGTTCATTCACTTTTCTGATGGAATATTTGTGCATTTCAGCTCAAACTATTTTTGATAAATTAAGACATCCTGAAAATATCGACCTGCAAGTATTTTTTTTCAGGAAGATAGGGCTCGAAAGTTTAAAAAGAGTTTACAAACTATCGATGTTTTTTTCTCAATATGTCTTGTTGTTTAAAAAAAACTGTGTACAATAAGACTTTCATGGCGTTCGTCCGGAACATCGAAGATTAATCCGGCGAACTTTCAGAAAAAAAATTGAAATGACCTTCCCTGTTAGAAAAAATGCCAAACAAGAAAAGAATTATCGAGTCAAAAAAAAGGGCTAAAGGAACAGATGATAAAGGGAGGGTGAAAACTTTGATAAAAACTTCTTCGTCAATTATTACGCCTTGTACGCAAGCAGCACACTCGCCACATGAAATCTGTAAAATGTCACATTTTGTGCAGACTCTTTTTCTTTTTTTTCGGACGTCTTCCTGTTTCTTTTTCCTTTTGTTTCATTTATCTTTCCGTGTAGGCTTTTCACACTAAAACCAGGAAAAAAGTGATAATGTCTGAGAAGTTTCAAAAATTTTACGAGAGTAGTTTTCAATTTGTTAAAAGTTAAAAAATCGAAATTTTGTATTTTTCATTCAATGAACTGAAGAAATAAAGCAACATGGAAATATGAGTGAAAAAAAAACATAAACTAATAATTTTAGTAGACTAGTTTGTTAGCCGTGTAGGAAGCTCATAAAACCCGCTGTGAAAGAATTTTTGGTTGCTTTCGAGCAATTTCAATACATTCGTTCCAGCAAGAACACCGAGACGACCGTTGACAATCCCTAGAATAGTCATCTCAGGTTAGATATTCTTCTATTTTTTTTTCTACTTATCCCATTTTGCAGGCGATATTCCAGAACAACGACCGATAAATGCTCAAAAATGTTCAGGTGAGCTTTTAGAAGCACCTGCTGCATATTTTCTGTTCGGTTTCCAGCTGCACTTTAGCTATTTCTGAGTATCTTGACATTCAATTGAGGACTAGGGTACTATTACCAAATTTGTGCTTCAGTTTCAGTTTCATTTTATAAAATAGCCTTCTCTGAAAACTACAAGTTCCAGTTTTCAACAAGTTTTTTGAACTTCGAGCTTCAGTATTAACGGTAGTTAAGGAAACACGCAAAGTTTCAAAATTTGAAACTGGTCGTATAGAACCCCAAAGCAAGAAAAAACTCCTCTTTACTTTTTTTTCGAGAGAATCTTCCTCCTGTTGTATAAACATGGCCCTTAAGTGTTTTTGTCGGACTGAGAATAGGATTACGAACGAGAAAGGCGGATATACATAGAAGGTATTCGGCATGAATGGAAAAAAGCGGAGACTTGGAGTCGGTTAGGTTGCAAGTTTTTCAGAGCTTCTTCTTTTCGACAAAAACTTGTCCGCTCTTTTTTGTTTTTTTTTCAGTCAACAAATAAAAAGGAATAATTCCTGATGTGTGGCTTGCGCTGTTAATTCATCATTGTTTCGAGAAAGCTCTTTTTCTCACAACACCTATTGTCGCACTTTATGTGTTTCGCAGTTCTGAAAAGTCGACAAAATATCTCATCCTTTTTATTCATTTTTTTTTTATTTAAAAAAGAAAAGCTCAGCGAATTCGCCAGTTCTCAGGAGTGTTATCACAAGAACTCTACGTCATATATTAAAAACTTTCTCGAATCTCTAATTAATCCAGTCTCCTATACTTCGAAAAAAGTTGGGATTCTCCACTTCTGGCAAACAATTGTGACATTCCATTATCTCTGCCGGCGTTTTCAAATTCTCTTTTATTCCAAGCACAACGCCTCATTTTTCTTGTAATTGTTATTCAACAATGGAACCTCGGCTTCGAACCTACTCACTTTTTTTCTCTCATTTTGTTTCAGACTTTCCATCAGAACCTCATCGGGAGATATGGGCAAATTATGCTGTGGAAGTATGTCCAAAAAAGCTTGTAATACTTTTAGCTAACAACCATTTTTGTCCAATGATCCATTTTCGCTCGTTCAGAACCTTTTTGTTGAGTAATTGGTCTCGGGCTCCATTATTTTTCGCCTCAGAAATATTTTGGCTTCTTGGCTGGGTTTTTGCAAGATTTTTGATTGCATATAAAACTGTCATTTATCCTATGTTTTTCAGAAAAAAAGTTGGTTTTTGCGGCATTTTTTTGCTATTAAAATATTTTTTTCAATGAAGATGTTTTTTTGTCTTGAAATTAAGTACCAATTAACGTTACTTCTTTCGAATTAAAGCTCAAAAAACAAAAGAAATCATTAGGCGATTCAATTGTACAATTACTATTTATTACGGAAAGGTTGAAGAAATTTAGATTTTCTTATTAACGATTCCTAGTTTAATGCCTCAAAAAAACAACACTTTACCTTCACTTGGTCGGCAAGGAACATGAAAGATCACAAAAAATTTTTAAAGAGGGTTTTTTAAAAAATTTTCTGCTGCAAATCATTATTTTAGAACAAATTCCTCATTTAGATCGGAACAGCTTGGTTGTCAAACTGTGCCTTCAGGTTCCTAATTCCTCAAGGAAAAATTCAACTGATTTTTGTTGTTCTCTTCTTTTGCTCTGATGAGAAAAGCAACATTGAGACGCTGAAACCGATAACAACCTGATTTCACGCTTGACGCTCGACTTCTCCACGCGAGTACGCGCGATAAAGAACATCCTCATTTTATAGCAGCACAAGTTTCTTCTACTTCTAGTCTTGTTGCATCACGTGGCGTTCTCTCTGTGAGCAAAATGTAATAAATTAATTGGAATTTTTCCTGGTTTTTCTTTTTTTGTGTTCTGAGTAAAGATGTTTTAGAACTTTACAACAAAAAATTCCTATCATTTTTTTGTTCCAGAGCCTTCCATCGTGATTCTCTTCGTCAAGCAAATCTTCAATATAATATTTCTGTTTTTTGCTGACTTAACGTTTACACAATTCTTCTAAGCCGTCTTTTGAAACAAATCTTTTTTGACCTTTTTTCGTGTATAACTTTACAAGGGCTATCAACTTCCTCACGTAATAAGCTTCGCGCTGACGTTTCATTATGTTGTTCCTTCTTTATAGAGTTTTTTTCTCTATTTTTTTCCCGTTGAAAAAGATCAAAAGTATGACACTCGGCAACATTTTTCCAAAGTATCGTTCATCATCCAAAAAAATTTTTTTTGTTTTTTTGAGAATTTGATGACAAGAAAAAAATGTTTTTCCAAGGAAGAAGCCACTTCTGCAATTTAGACTTTTAAAAGTTTGTTTGAAAATAATTCAAATTCCCAGATAGAAAGCCTTCAAAATCACTTTCTGAACGGTAAGGTCATTTTTCGGCCTGGTGAATTTTTCAAAAGTGCGCTCAACTTTTGGACGAGAAAGAAGCCTTTGAAAATTTTAACATGAACAGTTTTTTTTGAGTTGAACAACCAAGACCAAAAATGACCTCTGAATAAGAATTTGAAAGGGTTGAGTTGATTGAAAACTTCCGAGGCCTCCCATATATGAATGTAATTCGATCGGGAGCTCATATTCAAGGGATATTCTCCATTAGCCGCCGGACAGAAGAACGCAGAATTTTTTCGCAGGTCTTACGCCTGAGAATTCCTTTTGAGCTTGTATTGTTGAAATTCAGAGTCCTCCATGGTTCTTCGAATGTTAGCTCTACGTTTCATCGGATTCGCTAAAAGCGAAAACTGAAAACGAAAAAATATTTTAAAAATTTTGAAAACACCTACCTTTCCTTCAGGTTCTGAGATGTTTCCGTATAATGATCTGTCCCGTTTTGTAGAGAACTGATGATTGTTTGAGAAAAGTACAGATTTTTCCAACGTTACTTGATCAAAGTTTATTTTCGCACCTTATAAAGAAACGCTCATAAATGGTATTCATGAGTATCTGCCCTTTTGGCTGTTTTTTTTAGAAAACTCTAGAAAAGTAATATTTTTCATCGATAAAACTAAGAAATGAAATGATCAAGTTTCTACAGCTAAAAAAAAATTATGATAACTTTGGCTGAAACTTCTTACAAGGAAGGTTTCACTGGAAGTTCAGAAAATGTTCAAGAGTTTTCTAAAGACAGAGTGAGACTGAGTTTTGCTGTAAACTTTGGCTGTTTTTAACAACAGAAAAAGTAACTTGGACTTTCCATTCATTCAAAAAGACTCATGGAGCTTCTTCAAGAAAAAAATTCTAATTTGCGTGGCAAATTATGAATTCGCGCGTGGAGATTGACATGCAGAGGCCACCTAGTCATTGAAAAGAATATTTTGCCGTGCGCCGAACGGGCGAAAAAGATAACTGAGAGGAATACCGCGAGGCCGTCGTCTAACAACTGCCCGAGGGCACAAGAACCGACGGAATTCATTTCTGGCAGGGCAATCAGCGCGCGTCGCGTGCCGAGTAGCCGTCAGACTTCTCAATTTCTTGTATTTCAGGAGAGAGCCGCGGCTCTCCGGCTTTGTCCTTCGCTTCTTTCCAGCTACGCTATTCATAACACTCTTCTTCATTTTTTGATGGGAACATCGTTCCAGCTGCACTTTCATCGCTCTACCTTTTCTTGCCATTTTTCAAAAAAAAAATTTGCAACATTGACAGTATTCAAAAAAATATTCGAATTTTTTTCAGTACACTTTTTAAAAATTTGGATATCTTTCGAAATTTGTGGATTTTCAAGGTTCTCAGAAGAAAATGCAGCTAGAAAACAAAGAGGTCAATGTTGTGAAAGTTTTGTCAAAGGTGTAGTTTTTATTTGATGGATAACACTGAATAGTTGACGAATTTTCGTATCACGAACTACTTCTAAAAAAACTTTCTTCTTTTTTTTTGAGTTTGATAAATGTAATTTCAATTGACTTTTCCGAAAATCAGTGATTCAAAGAACAAATTTTCGTACAGCCATTCCTGCAAATAAAAACTTAATTCAAACATTCCTAAAACAAGTGACTAAGACAAACGAACTATCAAGTTTCCTTTGAAAGCAGAAAAATTTGCGAGGCTCACCGAACATTTTTTTTACAACACGCATAGTGCATCCATTTTGGCTTGATTTGCATTTCTCGCTGTATAAGATTTTTTTTTCGCTTTTTCAAAGTCTGTGTAAAAATGTATAAAAATCCAGTTTCTCTTTTCTACGCAACAAATCGCTGAGCTTTCGAACATTCTCGCTCAGTTTTTCGACTAGGATCTGTAGCGGAATCACTTTGCCCGGCTCGAAAACATATGTTCCAACATCCCCCTTCATCGACCTGTTTTTTTGTTACTAGAATCTTTTCTCTATTGAACTTTTTACGGTAGAAACGAGAGGCAATCTGAACGAAATTTTTTTTTGGAGTTTGAAAATGACATTTTGTCTCTATGCAACAGAGCTGAAACAGTAATAAGACGACAGGAAGGCCGCTAGGAAGCTGAAATGATTCGCTCAACAAGACGCTTCTTAATTTCCGCTTCCACTTGAGATCCGAACGCGCGTGGGTCGCACGACTTCAAAATCAAAACTGCGTCGTCCTATTTCTCAAATTTATGATTCAACAAAAAAGCTTATTCAAAAAAATTAAATTAAAACCGAATGCTGAGAAGTTTCACCTTACTTTCTTTTTTCTCATTTAAACTATTTCATTGATTTATATTGCGCTAAATTTTTGCTTGAGCTTAATAGGCGCTGAAATTAAAATCTAGTTTTATGAAAAAAGTTTTGCCGCGAGTTCTCACTAAAAAATCAACAAAAAAAAGTCGAATAATCTTGAAGTTGTTAATTACCGTACGGCCTGCGCTCTCAAAGACTCTAAGGGATAATTTTTGGCCAGACCTATGAGTTGAATCATTTTTATACTTTTTTTGGTTGTTTTCGAAGTAAGCCCAAAAATTTCTTCAAACTTGCTTCAAATTTACAAGAAATAAATAATTCTTTTTTTGAATTTTTTTAGGAACAAGAAGAATGTTAAGAGGAAAGTAATAACTTTTTTTCAAAGTTCAGAGGGAAGAAATGAACTATTTAAAAAAATTTCTCTCTAGAGTTTTTTTCAAAAAAATCGTATAGCTAGTTTGAAAAGGGATTCAACTGCAAGGTCAAAAGCCGATTTCAAACAGTTTACCATTCTTTTTTCTTTCGTTGTTTAACATCTCATCTTCGGTTTTTTTCTTTCTGTACGATTTTCCTCATGTTCGCTTAATTTACGCCGTCTGACCGCCCTTCGAAATACAGACAAGATGACAGGGTGACTGAAATGAGAATCGGAGGTGAATGGTAGGCCGGGCGTTCGCCAAGCGGCGACAGTCGCTGGCTCCAGCCTCGCTACTTGCGCTCAAGAAACGGTCACTCACTAGTACCAATATCCGTGAGTTCCTTCGAAAAAATTTTCTGATCGTTTACTGTTTTCTCGGGATTTTTTGTTCAATCTAATAGACTGCATGAAAAATGATACAAAAAGCCTTTTTTTTTTTTTGCAAATTCCTACGAAATTTGTCCCAGTTCCCCTTTTGGGGTTTTTAACTCTCAACTAGCTTTTTGGATATCAATTTCTACATTAGAAAATTTTATTCCGTATCAATTCTCTCCCTTTTTCTTTCTAATTGTCGATTTTTTTCATTCTCTTAGTTAAATCTACGAGCAAAAGTATGAATATTTTTTCATTTTAGTAGTTACCGTTTTCGTTGAATTAGTGAGTAAACCATGATTGAACCGAATAAATTTCTGAATCTCATTAATATACTCTTTTTTGTAAGAAAACACATTTTTTTTAAATAGATTTTTCAAGATGTTTAGTGGTTCTAAAAAAAAGTCTCAAAAAAATGTAAGAAATCTTTTTGAAACTGGCATCTCTAACTATTTCACGATATTACTTTGCAAAATGAGATAGAAAGCAGGAAGTGGTGAATTAAAAAGAGTACAGAATTAGTCTCAGCAAATGACATGGCTACTGCACCAACTGAAAAGCGGAATAAATCGAAAATGACAGCCAAACTTGACTCTTTCCATATTTTTTTCTCAAAATGTCAAAACGAGTTTGAAACGGCACATGTCCGCGTAGGAGTGAGCGTCTACAGGAAACGCATACTCTCACGTAACAAGCCCACAATCCGCGTTTACAAGTGGCTCCTCGAGAATTGAGCCAGGAGGATGGCTCATATTGGTAGCACATGCGCTATGGTTTATTTGCCGAGGACAAAGTGAGAAGATATAGAGTGCGAATAATCTTCACGCCCTACCCTGCAAACCGAAAATCTTGGCACGGACGACAAATGTTTGAAAACTTAGATGCACCTACCGCGTACCTCTATCCAACTCTCTCTCCGAAGGCCCACCACCAACCGATTGTCTAGAAGAAGTCCTTTTACATCTTTTTTTCTCATTCTTTCAATGTGGTGTTCATTTGATCAAAACCCTTTTTTAAAAATTTTTTGTAGGTAAACGCCTAGAAAAGTTTATGAACAATCAAGTTTTTCGAAGTAAAAAGGATAAAAACTGCGAATAAAATTCTCACGAAGTATAGTTTGCTCACAATTCCTTGCTGAGATGACTGCAAGAGCACAGCTTTATTTCATGATCCTATCAAAACGATAGGACTATTTTAAAGTAACACAGGCCGTGCAAAAATTATGCAAATTCGAAAGCTCCAGCAAAAAATTTCCCTTTGTCTCTGTAAGTCTTTTTCATAAATATTTCGGTAGTAAGTGTTTTCCTCTGAAAAAAGTCGTTTAGAAACAACATCTTGCCCAAAAACTATTTTAGAGACAGTTACTGAATGAAAAAAAATTCTTTCATTATCGTCTTGAATAGCCAGTTCATTTCCAGAAGCCAAATCTCTGTCGAAACGGAAAAGCCGAGATGAAAATTCAAATGGTGAGTTATATGACTTTTTTAAATTACTTGAAAAATATTTCCAGGTCCGTCGACTTTCGAAGAATCTTCTTCTTCTGGTCCACGGGCGTCTATTGACTTTCCTACTGCCGTCCTGGAGGTCAGTATTGTTCGATTTTTTTTTTGAGAAAAATTTTTGATTGATTCATTGTAAACTATGAAAAACAGCGTGCTTCTGGAGTATTGAAATTTTCACCATAGTGTTTCGGACTGCGAAATAAGCGAAGATTTTCTTCATTTTTGTTAGCTTGATTTGAAATGACACTTCGCAAAAAGAAAGTTTTCAAAACTGGCTAGTTTTTTTTCAAAAATTCTGAAAAAAGACCGAGATTACGAGCGCAAGCATTCAAAAGGCATGAGGGGCCAATTTTGTTCGGATGGAGCCTCCGCCTCACAAAGGTTGTCTCCATTGTGGGAGCACAGCGTTTTCTTCCAATTTCGGCCAATTTTATTCGCTTCTAAGCCCATGCCGTGGCTCCGGCTCCACTGTCCATGCTGTCCTACTTTCTACAGGTAACACAATATTCTTCTGTCGAAGCTCGACGCGTTGATAACGGAAAAAAAAAACAGCGGCTACCCTTCGTTAGTTTGGAAGTTGATATCAGTGCTACGGTTTTGTTTTGAAATTTAGGGGAACAGAGAATATCGAATTTTTGTAAATTTTTTTTTTTAAACTTTGCGAATTGAAAATCTCGCTTTTCGTCGTCCAATCGCGAAAATGGCTCAAAGCGGTGTGACTGATTTTTTTTTGGATACTAGAATTCCCACTTCAATGCTACCATTTGAACTGCGCTCGACCTCGAACAACTTTTCTTTAATTGTTCGGGATTTCAGCCATTTTTAACGAATTCGAAAAATGCGCTTCTTTACTGAACTAAATGATAAAAACATCATTTTTCGGACCTTCATATTTTAACTTCAGGTTGCAAATTCCGGTTCTGAAACTACATTCTTTCTGGAATGCACAAGAAAAATAATTGTTAACTTAAAATATTATCAAACTTTCATTATTTTTTCAGATCTCTCTTTAATTCTCAGTCAGCAAGAACGCGTAAAAACGCTTCCTCCAATCCAAAAAAAAAATCTGCAAAACTTCGATTCAAATTTGCAATCTGAAGGAGGCCCTTCAAGACACAGAGGAATTTTCTGCTCCTTTGGTGAACGAGCTTCTTGTGAGATTTATTGAATAATTCAAGAACTGAATGTCTGCAAAGTTGTCGCAATTATTCACTCTCGCCTAAGTAAGACAAGAAAAACGAGGAACGCGGGTGAAAAAAAAAGTGTTAGAGGTGGCATTTCGCAGCTTCTTCTCAACTGTTAATTGGAGCACGAGATCCTTGCATTTCTACTAAGTTACGCTACGTTGTGTCGACGAAAAAACAATAACAACGTGGCCCAGTCGTGTTCATTTTTGTATTTATTAGATTTCGGCGAATAAAGTGGGAGAAGAGAGGAACTCTTCGACCGCTTCCGCCTTTAGCAGCGTCCTCAAGCAGGAATATACTTAAACTTCTTTTTTGAATTTGTACACCTTTTTTTCAATCAAATGTAAATTTTTTTAATCTTTTTCATAATTTTTTTGATTATATTTATGTTGCAAAAAAAGGATATATTTAATTTTCGTGGATTTTTATAATATTGTATTTTATTGAACTTTCAATGAGAGCTTGCCATTTGCTAGAATAACCATAATGAACTTTTTCAGCCTACAAACTTTAGGACTTCATAGCTCAGCTCAAAGACAAAAACTATAAAAAATATTCTCGCAATCGGGAATCAGAAAAGTTCGAAGTTAACTCTCCCAGATTGTCACTTTTTATCGACCTCCAAATAACATTCCTAGTCATTTTTAGAAATGCTGCCTGTTCTAATATTCACGTCTTAATTTTTTTCCTAGAGTTAGATTTAGTACACAAAAAATTGTATTTCAAGTTACGCTTGATTTTAATTTTAGCACAAACGATGTGCTTTTTGATGAAATACAAAACCTTCAAATGAGGCGACATTTTAAAAGCAGTTGGCAACTTTATGAAAAGCGACACGTTTTTAGAGACAACGCCTCGCAGTTAATTGCGAGAGCGTTTGTTTGAGTTGCCACGGGCAGCTTGATTAGCCGACGCCTCGAAAAAACGGTGATCGGATAACTAATTGGCCAAATTAGGAAGAAGTTGGGCGGAGTCTCGAGGTGAAAAAGTGGGACAAAAATTGGTGAAACGACGAGAAGAGCAACTAAACACTGGGAAGAATGCATGGCGGACCGGATGGAGAGGTCCAACTTCTGGAGCGCCTCGCGCACTTTTTTTCGTTCCGTTTCCACCTTCTGATGGCCCCGCCGCTGCTTTTGCCTACGTATTAAGTTAAACTTTTTGAAGAGCTTTCTTTCCTGATTTCGCCGATTTTTCTCTCATTTGTTTTTTCACGTAACGGGTATCTGAATATCTGAATCATGAATTTTCTGAGAATGAACTGTCATTATCATTTGTATGAATTAAGATAGAGATTCTTAATAAGAGTTTTTGTTTTAAACTCGCTAAAGGATTAGATTGGAAGCAAACTTTGTGAAGAACTAAATAAAATCGCAGGAGCTTTTAGTTGCTTGAGAAAGTTAATTATGTATACTGGAGTTATTCGGATCTTGGTGAGATTATTCAAACATTTCAAAATTAGAATAAAAACAACTTGTGAGAAAAAAATGAATATTTTTCTTACTGTTGCCAAGGTGAATTATTTATGGAAAGATCAAAAGTACTTATGATTGAATAAAAAATGGACAGCTACCGTACCGCTAATGAAGTCCGTTAATCAGTTGCAACGGCACCGAGATATCGAATTATCTGCCGACTGCCCTTTCATCCTACCTCACTCTATAACTTTTCTTTCCAGCTCGATTAGGTATTTTCCGAGTATTGCATATCTCGCATTCAGCGCAGCGCGCACTCGCCACCGAAACGTGAGACACTCGGAGGCAGCGGCGAATATAAGACAGAGGCAGGGCAAAAAAAGCCTTGGCTTCTCTCCTTTTCGATGGAGTGTATCCGTTGGCTGCCAACTTGCTCCCGACTCTGTCTGGTTTGACGCACTCCAGCTGAAAGACATGCCCTCTGATTGAAATTAGGCGGCCTCGAAAAGGCAGGTAATAGGTTAACGTGCCGCATAAATCTTTTCCCATTTATACTATTTGAGCGAGGCGGCCGCTCTCAAGAGCACATTCTGCATAACTTTTTCACAGCTCCCATTTTTCAAAGTCATTTCGTGTAGCTGTTCGAGTTTTTTATACTGCCGCATTTTCGAAGCAGGGCGTTATTTGTTTAGTTTATAAAAAACTTCAAAATTGGACGCCGTTTTCAAAAATTTCTTCAGAAAAAAGTTCTTGATCAGACGAGCGGCCGATTTTACTTTCTCAATCTTCGTTTTTTTGAATTATAAATTTTGGTATCACTTTTTTTAAGCTCTCAATTTTTTCTGTTTCCTTTTAGTGCTTTTTCTAGAGAACTGGTGCTATGATTCGGAAAAGTTTCAACTTTGTTCGAAACTGGTTTTCACTTAAACTAAGTCCGTAAGAGCTAGCCGATACTTGTGTACGTTGTTTTTGTCGGAAAAATAAGAGTATTTTGTCTCGACATTTTTCCGTTTTTTATTTTTTTTTCGAAGCTTTTTTTTCACCGAAAAAAACGTTTTCCAAACATCTGAGGTAAAAAGAAATTGTACAGGCTTATAAATTTTTATTCGTTTTCGCAGAAAGTACTTTGAAAATCATTCTGCACTGTGAGCTTGATTTTGTTCAATAAACTATGTTAACGCGAAAAACTTATAGATAGAAAGATCTGATTTTGAAAAGGCGGCTGAAACCCTTGAATTTTGCTCATCAATTTCAGTGATTTCCTGACGAAAAACATGTGAACTTGATTCCTTGGAGACGTTTCTCTCGTTTTCATGAAACAATAACTATACATCCCGAAGAACCACGGAGTTGTGCCTCGAGTGGCCGCGGCATTGTTGGAGGAAACGTGCTCATTCTCATTCAGCTTCTTCATGGGGCGGACCTCGACCAGCCACCTTTTGGCCCTCGTGCTCCACTTCCATTTACGGCATTGTTCGCAACTTCTAGAGCGGAATTCTGTCAAACGCTGCTCCTTATTATTCAATGGCCGGCTTCTGTTTTTGTCGGGAGTCTCAATCTTCACTTCTTACAACTTATAAACTTTTTTTCTAACTTCTAGAAAAGTTCAGAGAGTTTTCCATTTCTTTCAGAAGCGCTTTTGCAACTGTTTCCTTCGCCACAGGGTTTTTTTGCCAATTTGAAGCGATATCTGCGCTCGATTTGAAAATGAAAAAATATAATTTTTTGCCATCAAAACTTTTCGAGAATAACTTTTTCCAAAATTTTAATTGTAGATGCTCGAAGTAAAAAATTCTCTGACGCATTTGTTTTCAAGAACAGCAAACTTATTCCCAAAGTATTTATCGGTTTCTGCACGTTGGATTTATTATTTTTTGCAAAGCTAATGAGGAACGAAAGATATTTTTTTCAATATTAGACGGTTTTTGTAAAACAATCAAGTTGTTGATCATTCAAATTTGCAAATTGCAAATATCTTGATTCAATTCTCACTGTGTGAATACGCACGACAGAAAATGAAAAAGCCACGAAAAGCGATCATGGAATAATCCTTTTCTGACGTTCTACCTGCCATTTTCGTTTCTTTTTTCTTCAATGAAAGTTTTCGTCTCTCGCATGATTACTCTCAAAATCCAAATTTAAACACGAAGTGAGTTTTTTTTCAAAAACTTTTAGTAAACTTAGATATTTTGTAAATTATCCGACTACCCTACTTTTTCTATCACCGATTTATTTGTCCGCACATTGTTCTCATAACAGGAAAAATAATTTTAAGATTTTTCAGGCTGTTCATGGATTAGGAATTTTTAACTCATATTATTGGGCTCATTGTTAATAAGTTGTGATCTTGACGGTTGAATAGTCCCGTTGCGTCAAAAATTAGATCTACCGCCAAGAGTGGAAATTTAACACTCATAAAAAGTTCGCCAAACCACATAAAAATACAGAAAAAAAGGGTGTATCCAAAGTTTCAAGGCAGAACGGTTTTTATAGAGAAAAAAATAGAAAAAAAGTTTTTTTATTGTTCACATGACGTCTGGAAGACAGTTTTCGGAAAAAAAAAAATCAAGACGAAAGAGTTTCAAGTTTTATTTATTCATCCCGACAGTTTTTTAGTTGCAAAACTATGGCGCGGAGGGTGAATGTTTTTTTTCTTCTCTGAAGTATTTTTTATGAATATACTTCTCGCTTTCGAACTGAATTTCCGATTTGCTCCTCGGTTTCTTTCTTTAAGAGAACAAAGTTTACCATTTCCTATTTTAAACCCTGATATCACGAAAAAAGTGACTACGACGTAACTTTTTGAAATTTTGAAGTTGGAAGCGAAACAGCTGACGGATTCAGGCAGCGCGGAGAGCATCGTTGCTGGGCGGCGCGAAGCCAACAGCACCGTCGTCTTCCTTCGAAGTCGCCGGGACCTTATCCCCGTCTACCAGCTTCTCCAGCTGCATTGACGAGGAGCGCAAGTTCTCCAGCCCCCATCGCAGAAGGTTTCTTTCTGAACAGTTTTCTTTCCTACCATTTTTGATAACCGATGATGAGCTCAACGATTTTTTCTTTACCAAAAAGACAGTTAGTTGAAAAATCGATTCCTTTTTTAATCAGTTTTATCAATTTTTATATTGACTGCGATGGCTGACCCGGTTAATAATGATCATAAATTTACTCACTGGAATCAAATACGAAAAAAAAAGTAAAGAAGAGGATCATGTACCGAAAAAAAGTGCATTGGAATAACTAATCACTGAGATTTTGAGTATATTGAAACTTTGAAGCTTTAATTCAAAAAATTTTCAAAGATTCAAATACAAAAATATTTCCTACTCAATTTTCTTTCGAGAAAAGTTGGAAACTTTAAAACTGGAACTTGCTCAAATATGTATAAACTATAACTTTTCAGTTCCTGCAAAGTCAAATGCGAATTTTGAAATCGGACCTCAATAAAAACCTTTTTTTATCCGAACAGAAAAATATAAGAATCAGCGGTTTTTTCGTTCTGAAGATAATCATTTTCCTCGAACCTGACGGTCTTGCCGCATTTGGAGCTTATACAAGATGAAACATTGAGAATTCGTGGCTCTGCGCCTGGGAATGTAATCGGAGTAGACTTCCTTTTCTAGCGTCAGTATGTCTTTGAGCAGATAACTGGTGTAAAGTTCACTCGATTCAAATAAATGCTTTCTATTTGTCGAAAATATTTTCCTTGATGCACGGCATTCCGCAACTTCGACATGGGCGGTTGCGATGCGGATCGTACATCTCAGATGTTAGTTTCAAATTGTTCAATTCGTTGTTCTTTGTAGTTTAAGAGCAGAAGTTCTGGCAAATTTTATTAAGTGAAACGTTCTAAAAAAATTGAAAACTGAAAAAAAGTTATGCATTTTTTTGATTTTAAAAATAAAAAAACGTGCGAAAACAACTTTATTTTTATGTAAAAATCGCCATTTCTGATGAGCAACTGTTTCTTATTTATATTATTTGAATAAAATGAGTGACTTTCTTTTTAAAAAAACTTTCGAGTTGACAGAAATTCCCCGAATAAACAACTTTTTTTAATCAATAGCCTATAAAAAAATTTTTTTGAGCTTTGAACAACGATTTCTGAAGAAATAGAAATTAACACAGCCAGCTTGATTTCATATGGTAGAGTTCTCACGGTTTCATGTTTCTTCTCGTCTACAGCTGTTTTTCGATGGAGAGTTTTTTTTTGAAGGATTTGCAAAGAACAGTAGTAAACTATCCTATAACTTGAGCACCAGAAAACTTCTGATCAAAATGAGTTTTGGCGAAATGCTCTGAGGTTAATATTAATAAAAGTTTAGGAAGTCTTGATCTGGATAATTTTTGGACGAATGCTTCTGAATAGGAGAAAACGGCGATGAGATTGAATAAACCAACTTTTTTCACAATTATCAAGAGGTTGCACCAGTGAAAAATTTTTTGAGTGAAATTTCCACAAGTAAATAATTTATTGTAGCAGGAAAGGAACTCGGTAAAACATATAATCTGAAGTCTCTTGATTCTAAATGAAACAAGTTCTTCTGAAGCGTTTTAACAATATCGAAAGGCAAAATCAAATGTGATATATTTTTATTTGCAACGAATACACTCTTGTAAATTTTTTTTATGAATTTCTCAACCAACGACCAAACATTTTCGGAACATTCCCAAGCACGAAACAAAGTTTTTTTTTCGTGAAAGTGATATGAGAGATTTATTGAAGTAGACTACGTTTACGAGCGTTTTGAGCTGAGCGAGCAACAAAAATCTGGTTGAAAAAAGCCCGGAGTCCGAAAGCGCAAATGACAAACTCGAATGCCCATCGGATGGATCGGCGGTAATCCTAGACGAAGCACCAAAACGCCGACCCTCCTTCTCCGCGCTTCTTGCAACCGCTAGTTCAGGCCTCGTTTTAGTCTCGTCTTCTATATTACTCCAAACATGTAGTATTATGACTGATCAAAAGTACCAGCTACTCGAAAATGAGGGCTCGACTCAACAGTCAGCGGCTCCTCTTATGGGCTTGCTGGCACCTGCTCTTTTGTTTGCCCCTCAAAGAAGGTTATTCATATATTTCTTTTAGGAATTTAATATTTAGTTGAATAAGTTGCAAAGCCTGAATGTTGTGCAGGGGGGTCGTTCAAAAAAAAAAAACTTATTTCGAAAATTTGAGGATTTTCAATCTGTCAAACTTTGCAATTCTAATCAAGGTAAAAGCTGCGAGTTTGAAGTAAAAATACTTTTCTTGAATGACTTCAACTTTTTACCCTAACGAAGGAGCTCATTCTACCTGACCGCTGTTATTTTTTTCGAAAATCGGTCTGAACACTTATTGAAGTACCAGAAAAAGATCCTGAGAGTTTCAATCTTCACTAATCAAAAGTTTTCGAAAAATGAGGGCTCAGAGCCCAAAACATCTAGTCCTATTAACTGAGAAGTGGAGATTCCCAGAATCTTCATTTGGTACATCAGTGAGTGTTCTAGTCAATTTTCAGGGAATCCCCAACCGCAAGGCAAAATGACCTCCTTGTATTTGGTCATTCTCAACAAATGTTCAATTGAAATTGGCTGGATATTTTCTAGCCATCAGAGACGGACGAACGCTCAGTCCACTCATAGATACTCATGATTGCTTGCAGAGTTGTCGACGTAAGTGACCACAAGACATGCGCCTTGTTGATGACAAGAATGAAAGAGGCTAGCCGACAACTGCCTTCACCTAGCCAGTCAGTTTTTCTTATTATTTCCGCCAACTGCGTTCATTTTATGGGTCGAGTGCAAAGACACTGGGGAGAAAGTTTGAAAGGTTGAGGATTGCAGGTTCTGGGAAGCCCATAAAATACATAAAGCGCTTCTATTTTTGGGAAGCCAGAGAGGAGTTATGCTGCATCTTATCTTGAACAGGGCGCGTTGAAAGTTTCGGAATCAAAGATTTCGTATGAGACTTTCATGAAAAACGCGAATGTGGAAAACTGGTTCCACTAATTCTTATCTTTTTTTAAAAATCAAACCGAGTAATAGTACAATCTCACGATTAGACTACTTATTGAAAATAGGTTCTTCAGATGCAAATCACACCTGTTTATCTTAAATTGTGAATTTAAATCAACAAAGAAATGCATGAAAATGCCGCTTAAAGTAGGCAACGACCCAGGTGTAAGTATCAACCACTTTGAAAAAGATTCCTTCTAGAAAAATTCAAAAAAAAAAAAAACTGCATCTTAGAAATAATTTATGAGCCTAACTGTGAGAAGAACAACCCTCTTTTGTAAGACTAAGAATACGAGTTGCTCAAATTTGTGTTCTCGATTATGGAGTTATAAACCTTATCAGATGTTTCCAACAAGATATTTTTCTCAGTGAATAAGAATAGGAAGCTGAAAAACTCAACAAATGAATAGGTCTTCAAGAATCGTTTACCGAAAACGTATTACGGAGGAGAAGCGGCAGTGGTTTGAGTAGAATCCTCTTGAAAAGCTCCTCGACGCGCTCTGACTCGAGAATTCCTCGATGTGCCATCATTTATGAATGCGTCGACAGGCCGGTTCATCCGTTCCGGACCACTTCTCACCTGATATGCCGCCAGGAAATGCCTCTAATTCATCAGAAGCTCTGGCGATTTCTGCCCTTGCTCAGACCTTGTTTTTCGTTTTTTTTTTCGCTTGTGTATTTTTTGATTTTGAAACCGACGCTTTGCCGAAGATTCTTTCATTTTCGATGGAACAAATGCACTGAAGTACATGATATGCGAAAACCCGCACGTCTAATATTGCAACTTTTGATTTGAGTGGCGGGTCAATTTTCTGGGGTTTGAGCATAAAATTTTAAAAGTGAGAGAAACGTGAGGCTGAAGAAGTTCAGCATGTCTTGATTTTTGAGAGTTTTTCGATAACTATTTCAGTTAAGATTAAAGTTTTGAAGTCGTAAAAAACAAACTTGATAATCATCCCAAAAAATTCAATATTATACGAGTAGACTTGATTTGAAAACAGTGGGCTTTACGATCATTTTTTTGTATAAATTTTAGATTTTCTATAAAACCTTGAAGCTCCTCGCACCAATTTGATTTCGTATCATTTTTCTTTGTCTCAATTAAACAATTTTCCTCGGAAATTATTGTCGCGAAAGAAAAAAAAAGATGCGCCGCAAAAACTCTCTTGGGAGATCCTTATTCAAAGTTTGAATTTTTCTTGTTGCGTCTCTGCAGCAATACAAACATATTTTGGCAGATTCGACTTTTGAAAAAGCCAGCGGAGCTTCACAAAGTGTCGGCTTGTGTTTTGTGTTCCTAACAGAAAACAAGTAATGTTCAGTTTAGGCCAAGGGGCAGAAGTGATTAACAAAAGATGAATTACCTTTGGGCATTTTTCCGCATCGTCCGCCGAGAGAATGAACAAAATAACCAGGCTTGATTGTATTCGTGAATTTTTGATTCCCCTCGAGACAGAATGAAAACCAACAGCGGATGCTTGTTTTTTTCCCACAACAAGCGGTAGGTGCTGAACGAGCTTTCTTTTTTTCTTTTTTTCTTATTTTTCATTTTTCCCGATGTTCCAAGTAACTTATAGCTTCATAGAGCTATCAAAATCATCGAGTTCTGAGGCTCTCGTACTCGTTTTTGCGTCCTTCGTTATTCGTAGACTACCACCCGTCGGCGCCAGTTCTTCCGGCAATCTTCCAGTGTGTTATCCATTTTACTCCCTCTGGTCCCTCATTTCAACGATTATTGCCGTTTCAAAATGTTTTTTTTTTCTATTTGTCTTCTCGCACACTTTTTTCATAATTGAGTTAACTTCATTTCGTATTTGCTCCATCTTGTTCGATTCCAAGTACTTCTTTGGAATTTTAATTCGACGCTCACTCCATTTTTCTTTTGCTATGGCTAAGTCTTCACAGGCAAAAAAAAAGAACTTTTTTTTATCTGAAGAAGGAACAAACCCAACTACATACGCAAAACAATTAACTCGAACAAAACAAAGCTTTTTTTTCTTTGAATTTTCTTCACTGTTCCATTTTTCTTGGAAGGGACCAAATTTCCAAATTTGTGTTTTCCATTTGCCACAGTTTGAAAAAAAGCATTTTTTTCCCATTTCTCTTTTTTTCTATTCAAAAAATTTTATAACCAAGTTGTTCTTTTTTTAAAACCGTTCAATATAGCCAAATTTTCATCGTTTAAAATCGATTTTCAATCGAGGTGTGATTCCGTTTTTGTAAATTCCGAATGATCGATCGAAACAATCTTTTCTCACCCATAATCTCAAAAAAAAATCATATGCACTTTTGAAGCATTATTCTTAATTCATTTTTGAACAAAATTAGATTTATTTTGTTACACATAGTGCCCTTTTTCTCTTGCATTCTCATCTTCTCACTGCTTCATTTTCGCTCATTTTTATTTGAAAAGAGGCAATTTGAGAAAGTTGTCTTTTTGGTTCTTTGTGGAAATTTTTCTTTGTTGGTGACCCTTTTTTGGCAAAACGATACTAATGGCGGCAAATATGAAGAGATGGGAAAATGTCTCTCGAATTTGAATTTCAACTGGACTCATCATGTCCCACAAGCAAGCCGTTCAGTTGCCGCTTTCTTTTTTTTTCTTCTTTTCTGAAGTGAGCCAAGAGACTTCTGATTTGCGTCGCGATTCTGACTTTTAGCCCAAAGATTGCCTCTTTTTTGAATGCTTTCTTCTCCTTCACATCTCTTTTTCCTTCTCACCTTTTCTAATTTTCTTTTTGGAGTACGACGGAGTAAATTAACCATAAATTTATCATCTCCTTGTTTTTTTTTAAAATCTTTTTACGGTTGCTTCAAAAAGGATCATAAAAAAATCCTTTTTTTTGAGACATACGACTGTGACTTTAAAAATGTTTTCTTTCAACTTATTTTCGCTAAGTTCAAATAATTGTTTGCATCGACAAAATTCTCACGCAAATCAGAAATTCTCACCTACATACTTCAAAAGGGAAACTGCTATTTTGTTTTTCACTTATTATTGTTTTTTAGTTACAAAAAAAGTTCCCATATCGTAAGAACGAATGAAAGGAAATATGCGAAATTTCTCTTCATGTGAGCAAAAAGTTCTATTTTTATTTCAACAGAAACCGGAGTTTTGACGAGCGCGCGTCGAAGACAATCCATTCATCTACGCTAGTTTCAGCCCAAGCTCGATGCATTTTTCATTGGATTCATTCGTTCATATACCTTGTCGAAGTTTCCTTCTTTGGCTTCCTTTTCTAATCTGATTCTTTGAAAACTTTTTTGAACACGAAAAGCAGATCAGGTTTTTTGAAAACTTATAAAAGTTCAAAGAAGAAAGTTTTGAGACTTCAACCTAAATTAATGTATGAATAAAACCCTGACGTGAAGTTTTGATAATTATACTCAAAGCCACTTTGAATGTTTCACACAATTTCAAAAAATTTGAATTTTTCAAGTAAAGCTTATAAATGATCCACATTCATCAGAATTTTGGAAGAAAAACCTTTTTCAAATAAATCATTCTCAAATTACTTTTAAAGATTTTTTTTTCATATCAATTAAAACTCGTTTGAGATTTTTTGAAAGGATTTTGGCGCATTTTAAACGTTCTAGTTTTTTGTTCTGTAATGGCAAAGTGAGAGCTTGATTAAACATAAAAAACACTGTTTTTGGGTATCTATCAGGTCGCTGTAAGAAATTTTTTAACTGCTCTCCAGAAAATTCCTAGAACTGGATTTAGAAGTTGCCTTACCAAATTTTACGAAAGCTTCACGGAAATTTCGAAAATTTGACTGGAAATGAAAAGCAAACCTTCTCAATAGTTATGATATGAAAAATTGGTACTGACTTGTGAACAAAAAGAAAAAAACCTCAAGAAGTCGATGAATGTGTATGATGAATGTGTACACAGAAGTTCGGAAGTAAGTCACTGAAACTCTATACGCTTATTTTGCGTACTTGTTTCGTGTGGCCCACTAAAGAACAGGAAAAAGAAGGAGCACGGCTTCTGGTGTATTGCTCGTAGAAAACGGAGCGAACCTTTTTTGTCTTTTTTCTTTTGTTTCCTTCCTTTTAGTTCATTCTTGTCCATCTCTTTTTTTGTTTAACGACCTTTTCCTCTTCATTTGGCTCAGACTTTTTTTGAATCGTGAGCCATAAAAACTTTTTTGTTTGATGGAATCTATAAACTTGTAAGTCATATAATTTTTTTCTCATTAACTTTCGGTGTTATTCCCGAAGTTTATATAAAAATTTAAAATGATCGAAACACGTTGTTTAAAAAAATCTTTTTTTATTCAAGCTCCATCTAATACTCTAAAAAGGCTTTTTTTCTCTTTTTTTTGCGTCATTCGCTTTTAATAATGCTCTGGAAAAAGAAAAAAATCTATATTTCACTTTTTTTGAGGATCATCCAAGTTAAAAAAATAAGAGTTAATAACCTTCTAGAAATTACAGAAATTCTGCATATTATGCCAAATAGTTTACAATTTGATGACCTTCCATAAAAGGGCAGGCCCAAAATTAGCATAGAAATTTGGGAAATGTATGAGGTTCCGAGTGAAATTTTCGTTTATATCCGATGAAACCGTTGATTACTATTCCACTTGGACGTAAGCAGTCCCAACGAGAACGGCTGATTTCTGGAATCAGCGTCCAACATGCGTGAGTTTTAAAATTAATCTTGAGAAAAAAATTGAGCAAATTAAAATCTATTTTAATAGCAATGTCATAGCATTTTTTTCAGAAAAAAATCGAAATTTTTCTTGTATTCTTTCACTTTCAAGAGTAATATTGTTTATTACAAGAAGCCGTTGACATTTTTTTAGAATTTTTTTCCCATATTTGAAAAATAGTTTTTTTCTCTAGCACTGAGAATTCATAATGTGAAAAATCATGAGCTGAGGTGAGATTTTACGGAAAAACATACACATTTTGCTTTTTGATGCTTCTTTTTCTAATTCTAAATCTATCAGAAAAATGAAAAATCTCACTCAACAACAGCTGTAAAAAGCTCTTCATATAATAGACAAGAACTTTGAATGAAATTCTATAAGAAAAAAATATGTTTATGATCAAAAATTTGTAATCGATTTTCGGTGCATCTTATCGAAGAAAAATCGCACAAACTCTAAGAGAATAGAGAGGTTTTTTTTTGTTTGGCAGGGTAGGAAAATAATTTAAAATTGATTACTGCAGATGCAGCTTGCATTTTGGAATTTTCAGGCAAATCGCACGAATTCTTCGGAATTTTGAACTCTTGAGGATATGAGATAAATTCTTTAACTTGATAGTTTTCGTATGCTTTTGGAATCTGGTCTTTGTACTTCAAAAAAAACTTATTGCTGACTCGTCGTCTAGCGAGAAATATTCTTAGGAAGTGACTGAGCAAGTCAGCAGGCAATTAAAGCCGCCACAGGGGCAGCCGTAATTAGTCAAACGCATCATCATCTCCTCCGGCGTTGCTTGGATCCCTTAAAAAATTACTATCGCGCACACATTCGCCCCGACGTACTTATCTACGTTATCTTTTGCTGACGAAATACTTTCGAATTCATAATTTCATATTGGTAGACAACTTTTTCCACTTTATCCGTGACCAATATTTTTAGGACTTTTCGCCTCACTGATTAACGCAATGCACCTTCATTTTCCATTCCTCGTCATCTTTTTCTCGCTTTAAAAAAAACTCTGCAGAAATTTTTTCTTCTTCTGCTTTCGAATTTGCGGGAACAAAAAAAATCGTCTTTTCAAATAATTTTTGTTTTCTTATTTTCTTTAAGTTTGTTGCAAATGTATTTAATGAGATATTAATAGCTGGAATGTACGACTATCAATTTTTCGGCAATTGAAAATACTTAAAAAAACTATAACATTTTTCAAAACTTGCAAAAACCACTTTCAGCTCTTATGTTGTACGAAATCGACGGAAATAGATAGACAAGATCAGGATGAAATTCGAGAAACCGAGTTCAGAATATTCACTTTATGACTGACAAGTTGGCATTCAACTAGTTTGGAAAAATTTTAATCCGTCAAGTTTGAAAGCTGTTAGAAGTTTTTTTTGTATTGTTAATCAGTTTCTTGAAAGATTCTCGGTTTCGGAAACAGTTGCCCTTTCAAATGCACCCTTCTTCCACTTCATACATTGCTTTCTGTTTATTAGAGTGTATTTTCATTAAAATCGCTTCGTTTTCTGAAAACATGTGACCGTATCTGGACTTGCGCAGACGTTGCGGAGTAAATCCGTTTGATGGGAGTAGGCGAAGTCGGTCGTCCGCCTGGCGGTCGGACCGACGACGTCATCGCCGCCCGAATCCTCCCATCTCTCGACCGTCTTCAGCCATGGATGATCCCCATCGCCGCCACAGGTACTACGAGTACTTCAGACTCTGAGATCGACAAGCACTTCGTCTTTGAATCGCTTTGTAACTTTTATCCAACCACAGAGATCTTGCCGTCTCCCATACAGCCGCGGAAGATTTCCGTCGGGGACAGACTCTTCGAAGTTCGGCATCCTCGGCCTGGCGAAATGATCAAAGAAGCGGTCCAAATGGCTGTCTGGCCAGCTCTTCCAAGGTTCTATTCGTTGATGTTTTTCGTTTTTCCGAGTTTCTCCTATTGGAAGTGAGACGATATATCAGCTTATCATAGGTCCTCTCATCAGTAAATAAATAATTTTGTTTTCAACAAGAATGATCATCTGAAAAGTTCTTTTTTTACCTAACAAAAATGATTATTAAAAAAAGGTGATTTTTTTGGGGTCTTAACTTTCTCCGTTAATACTCTTGAGAAATTCTCCAAAGCAGAAAAAATAGAACTTTTAAGAACTATACGAAAAAAAGTTGTTTGTTTCAATCGGTAATTATCGTGAAGAAAGCGCTAAAAATCATTTTTTAGCCGAAATCATTTAAGTTTCTGCAGTCAAGGACCCTTGATTCCAGTGGCACTTTTTCCCATAATCAAATTTCGTTGTTTTGTTGACTCAACCTATTTATTTGCCATTGTTCATTATCATTCAAAAATTTGTTGGCTCTAAAAAACGAACAATGGTTTTGAAAAAAGAAAATGGGAATTTGTATTTGAGCGTGTCGAGAACGACTATTTTTGTAGTTCTGCAGCAGTTATCGGCCCGATTTGCCAGTCGGCTTGCTCCTACCGTAGGTGTCCATTAGTCTGCCACACTGGAAATCGCATCAAATTATACAATTGGATGATTGTTTTTGGCATTTTCGCCCTTGCTGCCAACCTCGACGCATTTGTCGCCTGACTACCTGGCTGTCATGTTCTTGTCCGTCTAAAATTCAGTTCATTTTACTGTTCTATAAAAGTATTACTCTGGTTAATCATGGCTTTTCAAAAGGCTTATCGAAAGCCAAACACTTTTGCGCTTTTGTACTACAGTTACATGTGGAAGCGCAGAGACAGGTTATTATTTTTGCGTTGTTTGACGGTTTGTTAGGAAGTATCATTTGGTCAATACGCGCCAATTTCATAATTTTATACCTTTTCCTTCTCGATTAACTTGATAATAAAGAAATAGAAACAAACTCGCTTCTGAAAGAAAAAATTCTGTGTGGGAACTTTGGATGAAGTGGACACCTTACCTTTGAAACATGAATTAAACTAGGAAGATTTCAAAATTGATTGTGTTTGGTTAATGAACCACACTAACAATTTCATTAATTCGGAAAAAAAATTTATCAAGATTCAGAAATATCTTTTAGTAGGAGTGTATAGTAAACAGGTTTCCACGAGTTTATCTCAGAGTTTGCAAACTTCTTTTTTTCTGTTGAGCTCTCGTTTTCGATCGCTTGGATCGATAAAGAACTAGTATCTTCCGAAATATGGAACCATTGATTTAACAAGGTTTAGAAGGTCAATGAAAAAAATTTTTAAGTTTTCAATTTTTTTCATCAGTTTACTCAAACAGTTTTTCAAGGCTTATTCAAAGATTTATGATTGCGGATAATGTGCAAAGTTTTTTTATAGACATTTTTAAAAATTTGCTTGACATTTTACACGTGGCTACCTTGACAAAGGAAAAGTATTTCTGAAACTTTACATTTTTCAAACAATCGGATAATGAGCACGTAACAACTTCGAAAGTTTTCATTTTACCTCTCGGAGATCTTTCGAGCCAGCTTGTTGATTTTATGAAATCAACACCATAATGAATCGTACAGTTAGCGGCCAAGTTACAATGTCCGTTGAAATAATTATGTAGTTCTTTTTGAATCTGAACAGTGAGCAAGAAAATTGAATGTTTTCAAGATAATATTGAGACTTATTTTTATTTGGTCACTAAATGCTGCCGTTTTTCGATCCGAAAGTTCTGTTTTGACTGCGAGAAAATCACCGGGCTTAGTCGTAGGCATTATTTATCTTTTGGCTATTGAGCCCAGAATTATTTCGAGATAATAGCTGAAATATTTTGAGTGAAAGAATCTTGTGGTAGACATTTGATGTTTCAAATTAACCCGTTCCGCAGCGGCTTATGCGTCTGTGCACTGATATTGCAATAAGAGGGAGTATAATGAGATCCTTGTGTCTCAAATCCTTTGATATGGAAATCGAATCTTTTATGATGTGGCTAATTCACAGCATTTTGCACGGCTTCGTTTTGTCGGAGGGCTTTTTGCGTTGTGGCGACTTGAAAGCGGATTAAAAGCTCTGACGGAAATTAAGAGCCGATCGTTTCTAAACGCATTTGTTAATGACACAAACCTCGGTTCTAATTTAGAAATGTTGGAGCCGGCAAGAACTTCATTAGTTTATAATTGAAAATTTTAATTGGTTTTTTTCCGCGTGAACAAACTAGCTTTACTTTTCAATCAAGAAATGTTAAAGAAAGGTCGTGTTCGTTTTTTTTTAATAAACGACCTTGATGACGGAAAAATTCACTCGCAAGGCCTTCTATTAAGCGATTCCTTCTGATGGAGAGTTGCTGAGTTTGGGTGAAAAATCGGTTTTCAATGTTTTAAATCGATCAGACTTGTTAGTGCGTCAGATTACAAAAAAATACCTTGCCCTTTATCTTCAGCCAAATTTCGTGACAGTGTTTAATTATTTTCTACAAATGGTCACTGTTTCAAATGTAAGGTAAACTAGAATTTTGGAATGCTTCGTGCACACTTTCTTAAAAAAAGAGAAAAAAAAAACGGAAAAAAAGTAAGGTAAAATTTTGAGAAACATTAGAAAATCCATTTCGAACTACAACTTCGAAGAATCTCCTTTTTTGATTTATTCAACTAATGTCCTTTTTCAATACCGTACTGAACTCTTTAAAAATTTCATTTTTTCAAAATTCTGAGAAAAAAAAAACTTCTCGCAAACATGAAAACTTGAAAAATAACCAATTATGGAATTTCTGAAAAAGGAGAGAGCAATTTTTTGCACCTGAAAGTTTCTAGAAAGGGATTACGAAAATGAATAAGTGTTAAAATATTCCAACAGCTGAATTCTCAAAATTTTTCAATATCGTACCTTCAACATCATACCATATACCTCTGGGCTCATTTGTGATCAAATGCGGATTATCCTTTAAACTATTGAAAAAACGAAGATTTGGTTTCAGGTGACTTTCCTAATATGGTAATCCGAGTTTTGATGTAAAACCTTTTCATGAAATTTTCATCTCCACGACAACGTTCTTTGATCTAGTAAATATCAAGCGTAAAGTAAAAAGAAAGCGGGAACTTCATAAGGCAAGTTGCAACACTTGTTTCGAGCGTACAAATTAGAAGGGTCTTCAGCTTCAGGTTGAAGCCCGAGTGCATATCCTCTTCCAAATGAGTGACTCGCTTGCCAAGCCGCGAGAGGCCCCCTTTCCATCCGTCCTACACTCCTTCCTGCTCCACGCCGCCTCCTTTCCACAAGTCGGCCAGCCGAGTTTGCACATGTCGCACGCGACGCTTCTCTCCGCCTATTGATTCCAAACCACCGATTTACTGGTCGGTACCGGTCGAGTACCTCTTCGAATTCTAGCTGTACGATGCTCAGACCGTCTGGCAACGGTCCGACGTAGTAGTGAAAGAAAAGCTCGGCTCTGACGCGCCTTAGGCCAGCGTCCGCCGCCCTCAGCCATGCTTGGCATTGACCAGATCGCGAGGTAGCGTCATCAAAATGTTTAACTTCTCACGTCATTTCGTGCATTTATGCTAAAGATTTGACAACAGTGAAGCAAAGTCATGTTCTGAGTTCGATTTCTTGCTTCAAACCGTTTTTTGTTATTTTTTTCTTATAATCAAGTAAATTTCACTCTTGTAAGTGTTGTTTCTGGTTACCGTCGGAAGTTCAGATCGCTTTGTTGGAAATCTGTTAGTTTCTAGATTTATATAAAAAGGTTTTTTTCAATCTTAAAACTAAAAATTGTGTGTCTACAAAAAAGACAACATGACATCTACACGCCAACTTCCGTCTATGTCAGAAAATGAGACTACATTGAAAAAAAAGGTGTCAGAACGGCTTTGAAATCGCTTCTCCAGCCAAACTAAAATTGGAAAATCACGCCAGAACGTGGGAATTTCTCAGCAGGCGCGGCCGACGCTAAATTGGTCCAGTAATGAAGCAATTGTCTGTTGTCAGTCTGGGTTTTTTCCTTGTTTTTTGCCAGGGGAACAGAAATAAATGATCGAAAATTATATTCAGGCTTGCCGCCGAAGAAGCACGACGAGAGCAGAAATCAGATGCCGGCGCGTTCGTCCGGAAAACCACCCTCGCTTCAAATGCGCCGGTCAAGGAGAAGGTCTGTTCTTATTTTTGCGAATTTTTCGAATTTTTTTCTTTTCTCTCCGCAGTTATCTGTATTGATTCTCTGTTTTTGAAAAAGTTTATGCATACTTGTGAAAAAGCCCTCGGGTCAAAAATTTGTTTTTTTGCATAATAGTAAAAAAATGGGATATCACGTTTTTTTATGTACAAAAAAAGTTAACGGAAAGTATTTCCTCGCGCGAGATTTTGGCATTTCTTCCTGATTCTGCTGGATTAATCACTTTTTGATTGCTCTTTTTTCCATCTGTAGTTCTTAAAAATTTTTTACGAAATGTTGCTGAAATTTTTTGGCGATGTGTCAACTCGGTGCATTTTCTTTTCGTTTCTCGCTTGCATCTTTTTTTCCCATTTTAATTCGAGGCATTCACCCGCGCCTCCTCTTGTTAGCTGTCTAATTTGCCGAGCCAAAAGCGCTGTGAGCACGGCTCAGCGTGCGGTCGAGGCTGAGCCGCTGAATTCAAGAGTTCCTTCACTAAAAGAATCACTGAGATTTCAATATCGATGGTATTTCTGTTCAAAACTTTTGAATAAACTTTTCACTGTGACAACAAAAAAAAATTTAGTTTTGAAGTAGACAATTAGAAATCAAAATGGACTGTTGTTCTGTGTGAAAATTGTAATTTAAGATTCTTTTCTAGCAGACTTTCTCGCAAATTCTTCTTAACATGAAGGTTCATAATTATTTGAATATTTCTTGAATTCAAATGATAGGAGAGTCACTTTTATCGAAAGTTGCGATTTGGAGGGTCAACTGGATATTTAATAAAAAAACTTTAAAAGGTGCAAAAAAATTATATTTTTTTCAAAGTTTTCTGCCGGAAGTTTGCTTTTTGAGGTTAACTTATTTTTTTCAAAGTTTGAAAAAGATATTTCGAAGATATATAGTTGGTTCCTATGCCATTTGAAGCTTGAAAACTGGAGATATTTTGCTTGTCAATTTTTAACGACTTTACGTGAATCTGCCACCTACGAGACACATTTTTTGAAGTCGTGTATAAATAAAAAATGAACTCGCCCGGCGGGAACGAAGGCGTCGCTAACCGCATTGTTGTCAAGGAAAATCTCAACATGACGGCTTTAAAGGAAGAGAACCTTCTGACCGCTTTTTCTATGCTTCTGGAAATTTCGAAGTGCACGAACCACAATAGAGCTGTCGTGAAAACGTCGTTTTGCATATCTTACGAGATTTCAAAACGTTCACCTCTAAGGCTTTCGAGGTCAAGAGAAAAAAGAATTGAAAATTTCGATTTTTTTTCGCTTTACATTAAAGAGGTTGCGGAATTAAAGAAAACATTAGTAAAGATCTTTTTGAAGGGACGCTTATTTTTCTGGTTTTAAAAGTCAGAAGAAAAACTCTTCAAACGTATAGCATTACAAGAGCTGATAAACTTAATTCAGCAAGCAAATTGAAAAACTTCTATTACCACAAGGTTCATTACTTCATAATTTCGATACAAAAATTTTGTCAAAAAAACTTGAGAGAAATTTCAATTTCCTTTATTAAAAATAGCTTTCCAATTAAAGGAACGAGAATGTTTCTCGTATTATTCAAGGCCATTGTGCTGTGTGGCGTGAAGAATTTTTGATAACGTCAATGCACGGGACTGCTCTCGAAAAAAGGCTCATGCATTTAGAAACGCATGGGCAGCCGTGTCCATTTGCTCAAATTGTCAACTGTCATGCTGGCCCAAAAATGCATTTTGTCTTTTCATTGGGTGGGTCTCGGCAGGAAAATGGAGTTGGCTTTGCCCCGAGGGCATTATTTCAATCCGCTCTCGGCGTAATCGAGGTGGCCGTGAAAGATACGTATCCAAAGCTTATAAGAGACCTTTCACTAAAATTGCACTCAGTTTGCTAGAAGTAAAATCGGTCGGGGTATAAAGAAAGGAGTTTTATAGAAAGTGGTTCAAGCACTTCGATCTTTGAATGTTAAGTTGGGATATTGCTGAAACGTGATTGAAATATAAATTTAAACTTTTCAAATATTTTTCATAGTAAGAAAGGAGATTTTAAAATTCGATTTGCATTTATAATTTGTTCACCGCTAATTTGAAACAATGTTATCGAAATTTCTTGTGGCAAAATAGGTGCAAAAAGCAGAGGTTTCAACCTTTTTTATGGTTATTTTCTTCAAGCTAAAGTTGACTGTAGTACAGAATGCGATTGAAAATCTGTTTTCCTTGTTTCAAGTTCTAAAATCCGAAACATACGATTTCTCATGGAGTTCAAAAATTGATTCTGAAGCGGTTGCAAATTTGAGTATTTTTTGAGTAATGATTTTAACGTGACTTTTCGGACAATTATTCCAATTGGATCCAGTAATTTTCCGTCGCGAACACTGGAGCACCGACTAATAACAAGTGCATTTTAGCGTCTCTGCCTCGGTTCCATTCCGGGCTCTCTGCATCCTTTTTCGGACGAAAAGCCTGCTGTCCATTGTCAAGGCAAAAACGGACGAGGGCTGTTTTCTGGAGAAGATCGAGTTCCGAGTCGGCTCACTCGACTCTTTCTTTTTTGCGCTCCTTCGAGGCTTAGTAATACGCATGCGGCGCCAAATATCATGCTCAGGAGTCCGGCCGCGGATCATCCCTCGGGAGCCCACACGACAATGCGTTTATCAAAAATGCCCCCAACCAAACGCCACGCACACTTGCAAACTCGAGAAAAAGTATGAAACGGAGTCTTTTTTGAGAAAGACATAGGCCGATGGTCATAGAGAAACAGCACAAAAACGGGAAAAATCAAATGAAAACTTGAACGTATTATAAAAACGAACTTGCTTCTAAAAATAAAAACATACGAAAGCCCAAAAAAAACTCGGCGCAGTTCAGATCGACTCTCAGAAGAAAAAAAAATAAAAAAACTGAAAACTCTTATCTGTGTTTTTGTTTGGCTTGTAAGGATTTCCGAATACTTCGAAATTTCTTATACCGAAAATTAAAAAAATTAGAAGGTTGAGATTCTCATTCAAACGTCATTAAAAACAGCAAAGTTCGTTTTGGTCAATTTACATAATATTGCTAACTGTGTAAACTCATTAGAAAATTTATCAATTTCATGATTCAAACACGTTTTCATAAGATTTCCACTCATTCCGTCTAAGCCAATTATTTTCTCCTAAATAAGCTATTTTTAAAAAAAGAACTCAAACAATCCATGTTTTCCTGCTTCTCTGAACGTGTATAGCTACACGCTTATTTTGTCCGAAAGGTGTTGATTAGATTTCAATACTTTCCTCTCTTTTCAGACATCTTTTGTTCTCGAATCACTTCTCTTTCGAAATAATAAATCCAATTTGTTTTTGCCGAGGAGCAAATTTTTTTCTCCAAGCGTCATGTCCTTTCGAACCCAAAAAATACAATGCGAGCGTTCAACAGAATGAGAAATGTCCAAGCTCAGAAACAAATCCCGAGAGAAATGCTCATATGAGACGCGCGGGTTTGGCTACGGCTGTTCTTTCGAGGGCGCATAACAAAAGTTAGGTATTGGAGAGGATCATGATATGTTTATCACACTTTCAAGATTTTGGAGACATCAGTTCTTTCGGAGATCTACTTTTTGAATGAAGGGGACTAGAGGAACTCTATCGAGGAAGGCAACATGTAGAAAGCTGTTTTTAAATATGTTCAAATGTGTTTAAATGAACTTTCATCAAAAAGATAGTGTTCGAATCATTTAAATCTCGTTGTTTTTGTTATAGATGTAATCGACTAAACGATGAGAAAGAATTTTTGAAACTCTAACGAACAGCCACCTCTGACAATCTAGAAGTCCGAACGTGTGGTCGACCAAGTTGAAAGCATGGTCAAACCCAAAAAAACCCATCTACAATGAGCTTAGTTAATTAAGTTTAACTTTTGCAAATAATTTTCATCTAATTAATTTTTCTGAGAGCTTGCAAATCTGAGATTTTCATAAGGCCTTGTCAGGATAGCTTCGACCGTGACGCAAGCACGTTTTCCCATTTACATGCATATTTATCACGTGCATTGTTTTCCAGACAACCCACGCTCCTTCCTTTTCCTTCCTATTAATTTTCTCTTATTACCTTGTTTTGAGGCTTCATGATTGAAAAAAGGAGACTAGGCAAGGGAAGAATAAAAATTTGATTTTGACTTGTTTTTTGCAGGGACCATCGTCGCTTTTTATATTCGCAGAAGACAACATCATACGGCGGAACGCGAAAGCCATCATCGAATGGGGGCCTTTCGAGTATTTTATCTTACTCACCATTATTGGTGCGTTTTTGATGGCTTTTTAGGAGTGGCGTAACGAGGTTGGAATAGAGAGAAAAAGGAGAGTTATCTGAAAACTTTTTTTTTTTTTGATTAAATCATAAGATATTGGATCGATTGTGTGCACTTGATTTGTCTCAGATCTATTCTCAACCATTATCGATTTAAAACACCATTTTGCTTTTTCGATTACTTTGTCAGGAAAAAACAACAGGCAGACACATTTCAGACTAATACAAAATGTGGGTAATGAGGAAAAATATTGAGAGCGGAACAAAAATTCTACTCTCGTTAAAAAAATGAAAAGGAATTGGGTTTTAGTTCTTCTCAATTTTCCTCAGATTTCGTTGAATCTATAAAAAGCTCTAAATGAAAAAAATTTAAATTTCTTAGCGATGATGAAATATTATCCAGATCTTCAAAAAGCGTCTGAAACATGAAAAGGGATAATAACATCTGGTCACAGAATAAAATTTGTTCCGAGTAAAAAATACGAAAATCTTGAGTTGTAATCATAAATCCATTGACTATCGAATCACTTCAAAAAATAGTTGGATTACAGGCAATTGCGTCGTATTGGCCATGGAGCAACATTTGCCAAAAAACGACAAAAAGCCGTTGTCTGAAATGCTGGTCTGCTGTAAAAAAAAATTCTGTTTATCGAGACTTTTTAGGAACGAACCGAGCCTTACTTTATGGGTATTTTTTGCCTAGAATGTGTACTGAAAGTTGTCGCCTTTGGTTTTATTTTGCATAAGGTCTGTTTAAATTTCTCTCTTTCCTAACTGTTCCTTCTTTTTATAATAATACCATTAGTCTTATAGTGAGGATCAGGTATAGAAAAACAGCTTTTATCAATTTTTTCCGTTGCAGGGTTCATATCTTCGCTCAGGATGGAATATCATGGATTTCATTGTAGTTGTTTCCGGGTAAATTAGTGTTTTACTTGATTTTTGAAACTTTTTTTCTAATTCAGAGTTGTCACAATGCTGCCGTTCTCACCCACGCAACAGGGACCGACTCAGCAGGTCGAAACGGTCGATCTCCGAACTCTTCGGGCAGTTCGTGTGCTTCGGCCGCTCAAGCTTGTTTCTGGGATTCCCAGTTAGTTTTTTTCACTCATTCAATCATTTTTTTTTCGTGGGATCAGTTTTTTTCCGGGATTATTAACAAAGTTCTACTGAAAAATTCTTGTGAGAAATGTTACCAAGTTCTGTCAGAGTTTTGAATACCAATAGCGCTCAAGTTTTTTCTCTCTGAGATCTGTCCAGAAAAATTATGTATCAGAAAAGTTTTTTTAAATTTAAATCTTATAAGCTTCTCAGTAGTTTTCAGAAGTTTGCCTCCGTCCTGCGAACTTTTTTTTAATTGAGGACCTTGATTCTGGGTCACTTTAAAATAGTTCTTAGATGCAACTGAAACCTTGTTTGTTATTTATTCTGGCTTTCTTGGTGTTTCAAGAGATGAAAAAAGTATTTTTCTAAATAACTTCTCTTTCATTTTTAAGAACTGGAAATGGTTTTCAGTACCACTTCTTCGGTAGACAAGATTTATTTGAAATTGAAAACAAAATATCGAAGTAGCTCACAAGTCCCTGCTGAAAAACTGATAATAATATGTTAAATTTTATTTTTCTTTTCAATCGTACTTGTTTTTTCTCTTTGGAAAAAAGCAAGCTTGAATAAAAAAGTATGGGTCGTTGGACGAGTTTTTGTGTGTCGTGCAACTAACAAGGTGCATCCAGCAAATTCCATTAGAGGGCCCCCGTCCAAGCAGATGTGAGCTCGGCGACGTTAGAATATTCTTTCGTAACAAGGGTAACTCAATCACCAGCCAGTCTATTTGCAAATTTTTAAACGAGCACAAAAGTTTCGGGAAAAGGAGCTGAAAAAGTATAATGGGTGACTCTGTTGCAGAGCAGGGTTTTTTGAATGATATGAAATGTCGAAAAAAATCATTTGATTCTGTACAAGAAAAAAATGGATATTAAAAATAAGCCTAGATACCCTAAAAGTCATTCGGACAAAGTTTTAAAAATATTAGATTTTTTACTCTTTTCGGAACAGCTTGAGATATGATTATTCTGATTTTCTTGTCTTTTTTGATTTTCGAATACATTCTTATTTTATTTGACTTTTTTGTTAATACCCTTTCAGAAATGGGGAGGGCAGAAAAGATGGACATTTATTCGTCGCGGAGTTTTGAATATCTTAAAAAAACGGTAAAATTATCACTTCCCGCGGAAAAAAATAACAAAAAAAGTAGTTGAAGATGAGATTTTTGTGATGGATAATTGCAATCAAGTGCTAAACAAGAAAACTTATTCATTACCTTTTTTTTCTTCACCTACTATTCGCCAATAATTTTGGATAACTGTCATAGACTGCTGTGTTGCTTCCTGGAGCCGCTTCTGGTACATAAAGATTATTGTGAACATACTCCGAAAATTTCAACTACCACGAAAAAAAAAACTTCCTTTTTGAAAAAATGAAGAAAAAAAAACGATAGCAAAACTAAAAAAGGTTGTAATCATTTTACAGGTTTGCAAGTTGTCTTGAAGTCGATATTATG
The DNA here is from genome assembly GCA_904845305.1 of Caenorhabditis auriculariae. Lineage (NCBI taxonomy): Eukaryota > Metazoa > Nematoda > Chromadorea > Rhabditida > Rhabditidae > Caenorhabditis > Caenorhabditis auriculariae. Next base: position 1,430,399 of record CAJGYM010000002.1, on the reverse strand, counting down.
TGCGATGGCGCCGCTGCTCCAGATCGGACTTCTTGTCCTGTTCGCCATTGTCATCTTTGCCATCATCGGCCTCGAGTTTTACTCAGGCGCCTTCCATTCGGCCTGCTACAACGACCGCGGCGAAATTGAAAACGTCAGCGAGAAGCCCATGCCATGGTACGAAACTGTGACACTTTTTCTAAATTTTTCTTTCTAAAAAAACAGCTCATTTGATCGTAGGATCATTGAGAAAATCAAGAAATTATTGAAATTCGAACTTGTTTGAGGGAGCTGGACGTTCCGGTCGTTTGAATATTATCAAACTTCAAAAATATGAAAAAAATCGCAAGAACAACAGATTTTTTTTAACATAGTTTCCTCCAAAAAAATTTCCATACGTCGTGGATTTATGAAGTCTTTCCCTTTTTCTTTTTTTCAAATTCATTAGTTCCAAGTATTTTTAGAATTATTCAAATTCTCTTTCAAGTTTCTGCTTTTAACGCTACTGTAGCCAATTCTCAATCTAACCTCAACGCTTTCATCAAGTCTCCTAACATTCCTGTTTCGTTTCGTAGTATCAAATATCGCCGCTTTTGGCTCTCTTATTTTTCACTTTTGGCTTTCCCTTGCAAGTTGGCCGACAAAGGAACGCGGAGTGAGCCGAAAACAAATTCGAAATGCATTGCAGCACGACGAAGAATACTTCGGTTGGCGTGTACAACTGCGACGTCGAAGGGACCAAATGTCTGAACATCTGGATCGGACCCAATTATGGTATTGAATTAGGGGAAACTGATAAAAGACGAATGTGGTTTGAAGAACGGAGCGACCTAATGATTATGGGTTAACTGGTTCTTGAAAGAGTTTTTATAACTGTTTTGCTCAATTCATAGCGTTTTTTCGAAAGGAAGCGGCTGAAAGCACGGTTTCTGCGTTCGCTTTAAATTTGACGTCGAAGGGACCAAATGTCTAAATTTGAACTTCATAGTTGCAATACATTAAGTTGCCTAGTCTTCGAAAGTCGTTTCTGGCCGGTTTTTTTAAACAAATTAAGCTTACGAGTCAGGAATTTTTATGTAGCAAGGCTCTCATGACACTGACAGAATGTCAAGAGAATTGGAATGATTATTACAAACTTCAGGAATCACATCGTTCGACAATATCGCTTTTGCAATGATCACTGTTTTCCAATGCATCACTATGGAAGGATGGACAACCGTTATGTATTATGTGAGAATATATTAGCTCTTTTTTCAAGTTCTTAACCTTTTCAGACCAACGATTCGCTAGGCAGTACTTATAATTGGGCATATTTTATTCCGTTAATTGTTCTAGGATCTTTTTTCATGTTGAACTTAGTTCTCGGAGTTTTGTCTGGGTGAGTTATCTTTCCAAGAACTTTGAGAAATTCAGCTGCTTAAGAGAATTTGCCAAAGAAAGAGAACGGGTGGAAAACCGACGAGAGTTTCTCAAATTGAGAAGACAGCAGCAAATCGAAAGAGAACTCAATGGATACCTTGAATGGATTTTGACGGCTGAGGAAGTTATTCTCAAGGAAGATCGAACGACTGACGAGGAAAAGGCGGCCATCATGGAAGGTTGATTTGTTGAAAAGAAAGAATATTTCGAATTTTCTATTACTAAGTAGAAAATTTCCTCGTTGATAGAAAAAAAGAAAAAAATCATATAGCAAAAAAAGAAAGGTTCTTACATTGAAGGAAATCACAGCTAAAAATTCTATTTTTTTTCACATAAAAACCGAATCATATAAAAAAATTCATATGAAAAAAACTGTTTATTGCTTCCAAAAGATTTTTCAAATCAAAAAAATCTGATTTGATAGAATAAAAAAATCTGAAAATTCAGCAAGAAGAAGAGCAGCGAACAAGAAGCTGAAGCAGGCGTCAAAACAACAGTCGACAGAAACCGAAGAAGACTTTGAAGAAGAAGACGAGGAGATGGAAGAAGAATTTGCTGATGAAGGTGGCCCGGACCCCAAAGAATTCGGTCCGCTTTCAACCATCGGCATGCCTTTCTGCTGGAATGACTTTTTGCAAATTCATTTTTTTTTGCGTGAGATTTTACAGGTTAAAAATTCTGAACGAAAGTTCGAAAAGCCTTTTTGATGTAGTCGTTTTTTAATGTAATGTCTTCATTTTGCAATTTTCGCTTTTTTTTCTTACATTTTCGTATTTTCATGTTATGAATTAGCATGGTGAATCGACTCGTCGGAGACTATAGATGTTTGGCTCAACGATTGAGCTTGGCCCCTTCAACTCAACCTTTTCTATACGTGGTTTCATTTTTTGCTTCTCTCTCTCTCTCTGGGAAACTACTCAGACTCGGACTTGAGGATTAAATTGAGAGTTTCTGGCAGACGAACCAAGTTAAATCTATCTGAAAGAGTAACTGCGGATTTTTATGAAACATACGCTCGAAAAATAAATCAAGAGCTGAAAAATAGCATAATACGGTTTTCTTCTTCAAAATTTTCCTTAAATGTCATACGCCGAGGTTCGACCTCAAACTTCGATTTCGAGTCAGAGAAATTCCCTGGATAGCATGAGTTTTTTGCTGCGTGATGGAGTTACCATTCGAGTGGGCTTCTAAAATTTCTGAGACTTGAAAATAGATAGACTACAATTTTATCTTTGTGTATTTTGTTTTAACGAAGCAAACTTCTATTACGAACTTTTTTATTAAAGGCATGCCTTTGGGTGGAGTGGTTTCTACTTTTTTTGATCACCTTTTCTGTGCACTACTTCTCGGTTTCCAGTTCAGAATGAAATTTTCATTTTAGTGGACCGACGGAAACGAGGATGTTCTTATGCAATGAACAAATTCATCCGACAACTACGGTATAATTGCCTTCATATTTCATTTCGTTTTTTTCTGTGTTTTCAGGGTTCAAATTCGGATAATGGTGAAGACGCAAATATTCTATTGGTCCGTCATCACATTGGTTTTTCTAAACACCTGTTGCGTTGCTAGTGAGCATTACGGGCAGCCGCAGTGGTTCACCGACTTCTTGAGTCCGATTGATTTGTAAAACGATTATAAGACAAAGGTCTTTCCAGAATACGCAGAATTTGTCTTTTTGGGAATCTTCATCGCTGAAATGCTGCTGAAGCTGTTTGCAATGGGCTCAAGAACCTACTTTGCTTCAAAAGTCTGACGCTCTATACGATCTTTCATTTTTTTTTTCTTATTTCAGTTCAATCGCTTCGACTGTATTGTCATTGTTGGTTCTGCGCTTGAAGTCGTTTGGGCTGAGTTCTACGGCGGCTCCTTCGGTATTTCAGTCATGCGCGCTCTTCGTTTGCTCAGAATTTTCAAGCTCACTTCGTAAGTACCTTTTTCGCTTTTTCTTCCATCTCCAAAATGTTTTCAGCTACTGGGTATCTCTCCGAAATCTCGTCAGGTCTTTGATGAACTCAATGCGAAGCATCATTTCACTTCTGTTTCTGCTCTTCTTGTTCATCCTTATCTTTGCCTTGTTAGGAATGCAACTTTTTGGTGGAAAGTGAGTTTGTTAACGAAGACTTTTCCTTATAATGAAATTTCAGATTCAACTTCCCACACATGCATCCATACACGCACTTTGACACTTTTCCTGTGGCTTTGATCACGGTGTTCCAGGTGAATTTTTCGAGAAATTTTTTAGCGGGATTCTTGGCTTAAGATCCTCACCGGTGAAGATTGGAACGAAGTGATGTATCTGGCTATCGAAGCGCAAGGCGGAGTTTACGGCGGCGGCATGGTTTACTGTATTTATTTCATCGTTCTCGTACTTTTCGGCAACTGTGAGTCTTTGCTTACTTTCTAATCAAATCTTAACGTTTAGACACCTTGCTTAATGTGTTCTTGGCTATCGCCGTCGACAATTTGGCCAACGCGCAAGAACTGACAGCTGCTGAAGAAGCTGACGAAAAAGCAAATGAAATCGAAGAAGACTCGGAGGACATTGACGAACAAGAAGGAGACCACCTTGCTATTGATATGGAGGGAAAAACAGCGGGAGACCTGTGCGCGGTCGCTAGAGCGATGGACGGTTTGCTCAAGATGACTTCAGTTAAATATTGTAATGTCCTAGAAGAAGAATGCGAAGAAGAAGAGTCGCCCTTTGGAGGCCCGAAGCCAATGGTTCCCTACTCCTCGATGTTTTTCCTCTCTCCGACAAATCCTCTTCGAGTTATCGTCCACAGCGTTGTTTGCACCAAATACTTCGAAATGGTGGTCATGGCCGTCATTTGCTTGTCTTCCATCTCTCTGGCCGCGGAAGACCCCGTCGACGAAGAAAATCCCAGAAACAAGGTCCTTCAGTACATGGACTACTGTTTCACGGGTGTTTTTGCGTGTGAAATGCTGCTCAAGGTAAACCGAAAACTGCTCTGATCAAATAAGAAACGATTTCAGTTGATCGACCAAGGAATCATTCTTCATCCAGGATCTTACTGTCGAGATTTTTGGAATATTCTTGACGGGATCGTTGTAACTTGTGCTCTTTTTGCTTTCGGATTTGCGTGAGTCTTGAGCAAAACTCAACCAATTCAAGTTTAAATTTTCTTTTATTTTAGAAGCGTCGAAGCGTAAGTTTTCAATAATTCTATCTTGTACCATACCCATGGCAAGGTGTAGTTTCTGGAAAAAGTCGAGATAATCTTTAGAAGAAATTTTCCAATTTGAGTTGTTTTAATCCCATATCCTTACACTCACAACCTAACAATACTTTTGACGTCAAAATGAAGGTTGCTGAAAGTCATCAGAAACCTACAAAACCCACTAACCCTGGCACTAACATTCATATAATTATTTCATCTACAAATCATTCAAACTCAATTTGAAGGTTTTCGTGATAATTCTCAGTTTATTGATCCGATTCCTTACCTAAAACTTGAACTTCATCACATCTTCCACCAAATTCCCTGGGACCAATGGGCACAAACCTTCTTATTTTTCTTCCTTCAGTTCATTTCAATAAAGTTCAATGTTTTCAGGGGTACTGAAGGAAGTGCAGGCAAAAACCTGAACACCATCAAGTCTTTGAGAGTGCTGCGAGTTTTGCGACCACTGAAAACAATCAAACGTATTCCAAAATTGAAGGTCTGAATTTCTGAAAATTTTCAACATTTTTCTTGAGTTTTCAGGCTGTTTTCGATTGCGTAGTTAATTCTTTGAAAAACGTGTTCAACATTCTGATCGTCTACTTTTTATTCCAATTCATCTTTGCTGTAATTGCTGTCCAGGTAAATAACTCGCCTCACCTTTTTTAAACTGCGTTTAAGTTCTTCATCCGTTTTAAGCTAGATTTTTTCAGCTTTTTAATGGGAAGTTCTTCTACTGCACTGACAAAACACGAAGATTAGCTAAGGAATGTCATGGTCAATTTTTCGTTTACGATAATCAGGTAACTCTCTGTTTTATTGCACAAGTTGATATACGAATTTCAGAACGATCCACCACGAATTGAGCAGAGAGAATGGCGGCTGCGACCTTTCAACTACGATAACACCATCAATGCAATGCTGACTTTATTCGTTGTGACGACTGGAGAAGGCTGGCCTGGAATCCGGCAGAACAGCATGGACACGACTTTTGAAGACCAAGGGCCGTCTCCTTTTTTTCAGAGTCGAGGTACTTTTTGAAAAAATATTTTCTAACAAAGAAGGTCAATGGACTCTGCAAAATAACCTGAAAATAGGCCAAAATGAATTTTAATAAGTAAAATGAAGACTTTGAGAATATCAGTACCTAAAGTTTTTCTTTTTTCGAGAACAATCGCTTTATGTTTCGAAAAATATTAACAATAAAAGAGCAATTGGAATTTTTTGATTCACGATGACCAATTTCTCCTTTCCTCAGAAAATTCTATCCAAACTTTAGTTGTAAACTATTCAAATTTCTAGGTTGCTCTTTTCTACGTGATGTTCTTTATCGTTTTCCCCTTCTTCTTCGTTAACATCTTCGTCGCTTTGATTATCATCACATTCCAAGAACAAGGAGAAGCTGAACTCAGTGAAGGAGATTTGGACAAAAACCAGGTTTGACGATTTATTTTCATACATCTTCCCATGAGTGGCTTTCCAGAAACAATGCATCGATTTTGCTCTGAATGCCAGACCAAGGTCTCTTTTCATGCCAGAAGACAAAAACTCAGTCAAATATCGTATATGGCGACTTGTTACATCGACGCCCTTTGAGTACTTCATCATGGCTATGATTTGCTGCAATACCATCATTCTCATGATGAAGTTCCACGAAAATTCAGAGTTTTACGAGCAAGTCTTGAGGTTTCTAATTCTTGAGCTCCCAAAAAACTACGTATTGAGTTTTTCAGATTGTTCAATACGGCGTTAACAGCCGTCTTCACGGTTGAGAGTATTCTGAAAATTCTCGCCTTTGGCGTCCGGGTGAGCATCGTTTATAGAATCACAGAGAAACGGAATCAATTCAGAACTATTTTCGAGATGGCTGGAATCGTTTTGATTTTGTAACGGTTGTTGGTTCGATCACTGACGCTCTGGTCACAGAATTCGGAGGTTGTCATTCTATAAAGATTTTTTGTTAGTCGAGGCGTTTAAGGCCATTTCGTATCACTCGGATTTTTACGGCTGTTCCGTGCTGCTAGGCTCATTCGACTTTTGCAACAGGGCTACACCATCCGAATCCTTCTGTGGACTTTTGTTCAAAGCTTCAAGGCAAAAACAATATTGAAATGTTGAACTGAAATCCGTTTTCAGGCCTTGCCGTACGTCTGTCTTCTCATTGGAATGCTTTTCTTCATCTATGCTATCGTTGGGATGCAAGTCTTCGGGAACATTTGGCTGAACGCCGCGACAGAAATAAATCGACACAATAACTTCCAATCTTTTTTCAACGCCGTCATCTTGCTCTTCAGGTAAAAAACGAATAGCTCAAAAATTTTCAAGACTGTTTTTCAGATGTGCAACGGGAGAAGGATGGCAGGACATCATGATGGCCGCAGTTCAAGGCAAAGACTGTGCCAGGGCGAATTCCGACAAGATAAACTTGGAGAAAGTTTTCATTTTATACATTATTTGAAAACAAAGGCGTTTATTAAAGGGTCAGTCGTGTGGAAGCAACGTCAGCTACGCTTATTTCACAAGCTTTGTTTTCTTGTCTTCATTTCTGGTAACCATGCGAGGAATTCACTCAAAGCATAGTTCTATCAGATGTTGAACTTGTTTGTTGCCGTTATCATGGACAATTTCGACTACCTGACTCGAGACTCATCCATTCTTGGGCCTCATCATCTCGACGAGTTCATTCGTGTCTGGGCCGACTACGATCCTGCAGCAACGTAATTTTTTTTAAAAGGAAAACTTCGGCGAAAACTAAATGTTCAGCGGGAGAATCCATTACACGGACATGTATGACATGCTGAGAAACATCACTCCTCCTGTCGGTTTTGGTCGCAAATGTCCTTACCGATTGGCCTACAAGCATTTGATACGAATGAACATGCCGGTTTCGGAGGATGGTTCAGTCCATTTCACGACGACACTGTTTGCTTTGATTCGCGAGAGTTTGAGCATCAAAATGAGGCCGGGTATATTTCGACATCTCGAAAGATTAAACAGGATTTTGCTACAGTGGAAGAAATGGATGAAGCTGACGAAGAGCTCCGTCAAACTTTGAAAAAGATTTGGCCGTTGAAGGCGAAGAAGAACATGATTGACCTTGTTGTTCCACCCAACCACGGTCAGATCAATATTTGCAGTTTTTCAGAACTCAGTTTTTCAGAGTTGTGCTTTCAAAAACTGACTGTCGGAAAGATCTACGCAGGCCTACTGATTCTCGAGAACTACAGAGCTAAAAAGAGTGGAACCGAGGTGAATGAAAGAAAATCTCGTATTCTTTAATTTTCAATTCGAATCCTTCGTAGAAGGGAGGTTAGAAGAAGCTTTGTTCAACGAGTAAGAAAACTAAGAGTTCTGGTAGGAGTTTTTCCGAAATCAAATGAAAAATAATTAGCTGGAAGAAGTGAAGCGGAAGCGCACCGCCGATCTGCTGTGGCGGCGTCGAAACGCGTTGACTCAGTGGTTCACAAAAGAACATTCTGAAAACGAGCAGGTCTCCTAACAGTCCCTCGTCTAACCTTCGATTGCAGTTTTTGATTTTTTTTAATGTGACCTTCTTACTATAATTTTCTATTTAATGTTAAAGACTTTTTTGGCTTGTTCAACGCTTGAAAAGCCAACTGGAATTTATCCCCTGAAAAGACATCAAAACCAGCTTCATAACTGCTGTGTTGTACTTCGAAGAAATCCGGCAACAGCCCAAAGAAATTTTTTCGCCTTCGCTTTCCACTTGAGTTATACCACAACAAAAGCTAAACATCCTACCTGTTTCCTTCACAATCATAGAGTGTGAACATGAAGGCGCTGTAAGTTCTGAGAATGATTGAAAGGCTTATGACAACTTTACTAGTTTTAAATCAAGTTTCTTCAAAGTACAACTCAACTAGTTCCCGACAAGTTCCAATTTTTTTTATCGAATTAGTTGAACAAAGCCAGACTAGTCACTAAACGCCTGGAAACCGTGCATGAAAATCAACAAACTTGATCATACTGACCGAAAAACCTTTTCTTCTATTTTACTTTCCGCTAGATCGAAGTGTGGGTCGCGCTCAGTCGAGACTCTTGATAATCAACTTTCCAAACAACTCGTTTAAGATCGGAGGCGGAGGATTGTTTGGAGGAGGTCTCAGGTCTCTCGTAGCAGCGGCTAAAGCTGCTGGAGGGGCTCAGCAACAAGCCGCAGCGACTCCGCAACCGGTTGCGGAAGAAACGACTCCTATGGTTCCTCACACACAGCAGAACTCGGTACCTGCCAATGGACAGGTCAGATTTTAATGTTTGCTCTGAAAAATCTGTAATTGGTAAGATTTAAAAACAACCGAGTTTCTGTAGAGTAAAAACCAAAAAAATTTCAATAATAATTTTGAAAGTACAGCAACGGCCATACTCCTTGTTCAACACCCTCGTGGACACGATCAAGGCAGGAAAGTCTGATGGAGAAGCTTCGCCAGGACAGTATCAAAGCGTCGATCAAGGGCAAATGTTTGTCTTTTTAGGTGAATAAAGTAAGCTTTGAAATTCAGAGAGAAACTGCCAGCAACAACAGGCAGACGACTGTCTGACATGTTCTCCAAGATCCGGAGAGGAGGTCAAGACCAACACCCTCAACAGGTACAATCTTTCAGCAAATCGAAGCTCAATTATCGGATAATAAGTGTTTTTGTACCACCCAACACTGTCGCTTTGTATTTCTTTCCATGATCTGAGCTTTTCATTTTTATTTCACCAAAGTTGAACTTTTTCTAGTTACTTAATAGATTAGAACTTTTGCATGATTCAATGAATGAACAATGTTCAGAGCTCTCTTAGGTCGTGTAATAACTTTAGAAGCTTTGAGAAAGTGTCGTTTTTAGATAGTGCTGACTATTAAATAAAAATTATTTTTTTCTTAAGATGAGCAATATCAGAAATTTCTTTGAGGTTCAACTTATTGTTTATCACTCATTTAATTTTCAGTGTACCTTACGTGACCTTTTGCAGTTATTTAACTGTTCAATCTTTGTGTGCCTCTATCGCACTGTCGGTCAATCGTGTCAAATTTTTCAAACACAAAGCTTAGAAAAATGATCACGAGCTTCTCTTTCTAGAACTATTCCCACCGCTTCGGATACAGCCGCAATCGAGGCGGTCATTACGACGAGGTTAGTAGGGTGTGATTTTCCAAGCACCCGCTGACGTTATTTTTTTTGATGGATTGCAAAAATTGATATCGTGTGGTTTTTTGAAAAAAATTTTGATGACAATCACAAAATTCAAATTTTCAAAAAACTAGTCGAGTGATTTTGGAATGAGCAAATGAGGATTGTTTGAGATAAGATAAATGCTTGTGCATGCGAATTTTCTAGCTTTCACTCAGTTCATATTTTTTCCGTTTCCCTTTTAATTTGGTTTGTTTTATTTTTGCATGTTTTACATCGCGTTTTGAACGTTTTTTTGATCAATGTAACCCAGGTTGACAATTTTTCTCAAAAGTGAGGTCGTTATAGTGTGAAGTTTTGGATTTTACAGGGTGTCGCTCGAGAATTTTTGAATTTTGTGTGGGAAATGGTTTGAACTTTATACTACAGTTTGAGTTCTTCTGAATCATTCTTCGAAGTTTGAAAACAAACATGCACTTTTGGAAATCAACTTTCAACTGATTGAAAACAAAACAGATAGTTTGTTTTGAAAAATCTTCTAAAAATGATTATATAATCTCCTGGGAATTCCATCCTAAAATGACCTCTCTTTTGAGAAAAAGCAAAAGCGCATGAAAAGATTACTCACTAACATCTCGAGACCGAAGATAAAAACAATAATTTTGAATTATTATTGTCATTTCGAAAAAGCGCACCCCGTCTGATGATTTTCGTGATCGTCGCCCTAGGTTGAATGGGATGATTGTATGGAACTGAGTCTAGTCGTCGGAGGTTCAGACGCGTAGGTCCGAGATTTTCAGACGGAACAACTTCTGCCGTCGGAGCACAGGTCTCCTTCTCCCCGATACAGAAGCATGGGCCGCGCGAGTCCACCAAGTCCTGCCGAGCGCTACTCTCACTCTCATCACAGGTTCCGCAGCGGTGAGTTTATTGAAACTTCAGAACTTCCATGCGATTGCGGTTCCTGGAGGACAGTCATTTTCTTAGAATGATAGTATGATTGAAAGATGATTCCGTGGCATCAAAAAGTTGTTCATCTTGATTTTATAGGGTTAAGCGGTGTTTGAAATTTTTTTTTGCTCCTTTTTTCGGTTTTGGTTACCCCGGAAAAGTGAAACATCTGTGAAACGCTTGATTTAAAACTTCCTAAAGGAAATTTTACAAACGAATGGATGGATGTATAGAATAAAACGAAATTTAGAAAATGCATTTCAAATTTTTTAAAACTATTCGATGCTGTGGATTCCCCTCACTATAACAGATAGAAGGAAGTTTCTTCATTTCTTCCAATTTTCAAGATTTTGAATGTCGAAAAAAATGTTTGCAGCCATGTTAAAAATTCATACGTTAGATGAAACAAATTATATTATCTTCAAGAAAAATTGATTTAACTATCAATAAAAACAACAGGCGCAATGACCATCAAAAACGCAATGACCATCAAACCAAATTGGGAAGAATAACTTCTTTAGACTCGCCGCCGTCTTCAAGGTCCGAGTACCCAATGTCTCTAAGAGACCCTGTGGTCCGCCGAAATCGCCACGACGTTTATGATCATTCGCGCCCCTACGATCCTTATCAGCCGAGATCCTATCGTCATGGAAACAACTACTCGCGGAGTCCGAACTATTCAGATGACTCCAGCATCGCTGAAAGCTACCGTCGGCCTTATAGATATCAAGGTCTGTTGGAAACCTCGGAAGATTCATCTAAACATGAATACGGTTTCAGATTTGACTCCACAGGATGCTAGTGAAGAGGAGGATCCGATGCCCACGGCTGTTCGAGCCAGAAGATTGCCATTGATCGCGACAATGCCTACTCATTACGAGACTCCATACACGTCGCCTTATGCCCCGCAGATCATTTCATCGGATCCTTACGGTTTCTCAATCGTCAAAGTTTTTTTTAAGAGAAAAAATGCAGGAAGCTACCAGCAGTCCGGAAGTTACCAACATCACCAGCCTCACCATCATCATCATCAACCCCACCAATCCCACCAATCCCACCACTCACTCCACTCTCACGTCGTCCCGAGTCAAGCTCATTTCTCGACTTCGCCTATGGTTTCACCAAGATCCAACCACAGCTACTATACGCCACGAAGTTCTGCATACTACGACATCCCTTCTCCAAGCCCAGATGTGAGATAATTTCAATCATTTTGAGACAAAAAATCTAGTGATCTTTGTTTGGAAGATTTTTTCGTAAAAACACAAGTGGGTGTATTAGAATGATTTAATGAAATTTCGTTCAATTAATCAGGCGCTGACTGTTTTAATTGAAATATTTTTTTTTCAAAAAACGTTTCAGAAAATGAATAATCAAGGATAATGAATATTTGATGATAATTAGAGTTCGCAGGTCTACTCACAGTACCGAACGCCGGCGTCTCCAAGAAGATATCCGGCAAGTACGGTGGTCGTGGCTCCAGAAGGCTCCAACGCACGGGTGATCCAGGCTCAGCCAGGCTCCATTCCACTATCCGATTCAGAACCGGAGGATGACCCTCGCTGGGCCATCGTCTGATACTTTTTATTTATTTTGTTTCTATCATTCCAATTTTCTTTCAGCTCTCATTCCCCGTTACTTTCATTCCCGGTGAATCTCCTTCTAGACCAAATATGTTCTATGCACGCTCCAAAACTGTTTTTCTTGTTTTGTACTTACTAAGTAAGCAGGGTCCAATTCATCTTGATTTCCGAGCCTTTTGAACAAATGAAAGCGCGCACTGCGCTTTGAAAATGCTCATTTCCTTTTTTTTCGATTCTGAGCAAGTCATGATCAACTTGATATAATCACTGCCATCTAACTTTTTTCAGAAGTTTTATGATTTAAGCATCAAATAAATGCTCACAAGTAATTCAGTTATTTGAGCGATGATCTACATGGGTTTCTATTGAAATTTTTCAACACTGTGCTCATTTATTTTTTTTGTTATTTACGCCTAATTTCATTTTAATGCTTTCATTTTTATGATATGTATTCTAACTTTTTCAATGGGTTTACTGATCTTTTATTGAAATTTCATCTGATTTTCTCTTGCGCTGTCATGACATTGTGATTTTAGATTTTATCAACTTTTAACTTTTGATTTTGTCAATAAAAAAATTAAAATTAATTTGAGCTCTCCTGTAATTTGTTTCATGAGTGAGAGATTAAACATCTTTCACAGCTATATGCCAAGAAGGCAGAAGGTGAAAAAGAAGAGACCGAAAGAATAAAGAAAATTCGGGGGCAACAGAAAGGAACAATAATTCGAAAGTATTATCATTAAATTTATTTCTCCGGCGACTTCATTGTCCCTTTTGTTTTTCTGACTCCGTTCTTTCAACCCATTCTTTTTACGGTCAGATTCTCACACCGCCCACTTTGGTTGATAGCCTCGTGGGTGTGAGTTGAATGAACTGAGAGACTGGCCACTTTTTCATCGACTTTTCTCTCGCGCTTTTTTGCTACTTTGTTTTTCTTTACCGACCCGATCAAACAATTCGATAAGTTTTCGTCAAGATCAAATCACTTTTTTTGTCAAATAGATTGATGGCTTTTTCTTATGATCAAAAAAAGAGAAAAATTTTTCTGACTATGGGAACAGGTCGGCGATTCCCAAGACTCTCAAATTTTTTTGTGGTCTTTTATAGATTTATTGGAATAAGAATATCCAGTGAATAAGATGAAACTCTGATTTTTTCTTTCGTTTCCAGATAAACAAACTGTTTCTTCTTTCGACATTGATCTGAACTTTTGTTATTTTTTTGTATGGAGCATTTAAGCGGTAAAAAAATTTATTTTTTTCTTTAAAAAAACAGTCTCTCACGATTTCGCATCATCTTGGTTCAACTGAAAAAGCAAATTATGAAAAAAACTTCTTTGGCAGTATTTTCAGAGAGCTGTGATTCGATTTTATGAAAGTTTTATCATATTAATAACCAAAAACTAAATAAATTTTTTTCTAGCAAATAAGTACACGAAGGGGAATGAATTATATCCGGCAATGATTTTTTCTTCTCGACACGTGCGTTGCGTGAATTGGTTTGTTCAATAAAATACGCTGCCCATCAATTACGACCGTTTCACACTTCTCGATTGATTGCATGACTATTCTAGCCAATCTGCTAACAACTCAAACAAGAAAAAGTCCTATTATACTAATGACCAAATAAATTCAATCCATATTTGTGTATTCGTGGATAGATCTCAGATGTGTAAATGCTTAGCAGATTATGGCAACTGATCGCGATTTTGTCACTAACCGGTTGCGGCGGCCAATTTCCGCTCGCTATGGAAAGTTGGGCGATTTATAAACGCCGTTTATTAGAAACCTTCTTTCAAACGGGTCATATTCGATTTCGACCGCGATTTGAACGCCATAATTAGTGCGCGTCTTTGACTTTTATTTAGGGCATTTAAACTGGCGTTTTGCTGGTTTCTAAACCCTTTTGATCAATCAATACACAAGTTTCCAGCTTTTCCCTCGTTGAAGGATTTTTTACGGTTTCCTGGAAAAGTCTTTCATATATTTTTTCTCTTACCAACCTGCCAACCACTGTTTGCTCGCTTACCGGTTTGGCGAAAGTTTCAGACAGTTTCTTTGCCTATTCCTCACTCCTTCTGCGGATAATTGCTGCCAATTGTTTTCGGTCTGGTTTGTTGCGAATTTCTCTCTTTCAGTCATTCCGACAGCTTTCAGTTTTCTACTTGTTCATCATTTTTTTAACAAATGAAAAGGTGCAAAAAATCAAAAATAATTTTTGGTTCAAAATTTCATATAAGTGCTCATTTAGAATCTTCAAAAGTGGTACATATAGGAATAATATGACCAAAAAAGGCATTTCCTATCCACTTAATGTTTGACTCCATGGAAAGAAAATTTTTTGAAATTTCGACTGTGTTTTCTGAAATGTGGTCTTTTTTTTCAATCGAAACGAAGTTTCTTAATGGTTACTGTAAAAAAAAGAGTTTTTCTCACCAAAACGTGACAGGGTCTCCAAACGTCAAATTGTTTAGGAAACAATCCAAAACACTCAGGTTCCTTGCCCTTCACTAGCGTTTGTGCGGCCATGAGAAAATGAGGAAGAGTCCTCTCACGTTCAAAAAAAGCAATTGTGTTTCTGCTCCCAGCCGCACCACCTCAATTTTAGTGGTAGGTACGGTCTAATTAGCGTGTCTCCCAACTGTTGGCATTAGAGGAAGCGCTCCATTCGAGGAACGCCTAGGTCGCCTCCTTTTGTACTTTGCGAGAGGCGGAGCCTAATGACCGACCGGCTGACCTCTTCACTCCTTTTCTCGCCGTCTACATACTAACCTACCTATCTCTTACTTCTTTTTTTGGATGCTCCTACTTCATTCTCCTTTTCTAGTGTGGCTGTTCCCAAATGTTGCCATTTTCCGGTTTGCGTGTTTTTTTTCTTTCCGTTCTCTTTGAAGTGTCATTCAATCTTGCTATCAAACCATCTCAACTTGATCATTCATCAGTTTTTTTTGTTGTGTTTCATGACACCGTGTTAGCCTTTGAAAAAATTTTTTGTTTCTTTTTTTCCCGCTTGGGACTAAACGTTTACAGAGCCTTTTTTCTTTAAGTCTACGGTTTTCTAATGGCTAAATATACTTTCTCAATAATTTTTTTTAAGCCAGTTGTAGGCTCAACATTGGCGAGTTCTCGTCATAGTTTTTCCAAGCTCTTCTGAAAAAAATTCTAAAGCTATATTTTTTTCTCAAACTTTTCTTGCAAAACTCATTGATTGAGAAGTGAGGCGCGTTCGTCCAGAATAAAAAAACTTAGGTTCAAATAAAAAAATAAAAAAATGACAGTAAACGAAATACTCAAGTTTTATCTACTGAGAAACTTGAAAGGAGCAATCTACATCAACGGCAAAAAAAAATTGTTGAAAATGTCAGTCGCAGTCGAAAATCACGATCGTTTATGAACATTAAAGATTGAAGCGCCTAATTTCCATTTACCAAAACCAATACTTGAAAATTTTGGGTTAGTTCAAATGATAATAGCATCGAAAAATGAAAAAGAGCTCGGATCGGACTCGTCGGAGATAGTTTTGACCAACGGCGAGTTCCCGCGCCGCACCACCTTCTTTGGTTTTTCGCGCGTCACACTCGTCATGGCCTGTGGAGACGCCTTGCTGTCCCTCCAACGCCGCCAGTTCTTTTCCTCCAGCTATCTTACGCATTTGCATGGCGAACGGCCACGTCCTGTTTTTTTTTTTCATTTTCTCTTTTTTCCTGTTTACTTTTTCTCGATGATGTGTAACATGGAAGACGTGTGATGCGATGGGAAAATTCGACAAAAAGTAAAATCTAGCTATTTTTTTCTTGTCAGTTGGCTGATTACTCTGCTTTTCTGTCATCAAATTTTTGAAGTTTGATCAAAAAACTCCTTTACTTTCGAATTCATCCTTTTTTTATAACTTACCGGGCGTTTTTCAAAATGTTGTATTCTGAACTTTTCCTTCAATTTTTCATGGTTTTCAGGATTTCGAGGAACACCATGTACTGGTTAAAATTTCTTCTCATATCCGCGATCGCACAAGGTTCGTCTCCTCATGAGTTCTTTCTCCCATACTGATATTTGAACGAATATTTGTGGCGAAATCGAAAAAGCCTTATAAAGTTCTCACACAGATTCTCTTGAGATGAATCATTGTTGTGAGATTTTTCAATTTTCGGAAAAATTTTCTCGAGCGCTATTTTTCGAAAATCATTTTATGTGGAAACCAGCTCCTTTTTTCTGTTTCAAAAGTTGTGATACTCTGTTTCATTTTCTATCTTTCGAAAACGGTTAGTCTGAAAATAATTATTTTTCACACGTTGTGACTATAAGCGATATATTAATTCAAATCTTCAGAAGTCTTCAAAACACAACATTAGAATAGAAATAGAAAATTTCCCATTGTTGACTCAACTAATCGAGTTATGGAGTGAAATTAGAGATCACAACAAAAAATAAACTCTTTTTTCTATTTCTTGATCCCTTTTTTTCAGAACGAGTGCTGTCGCAGATGATCGGAGCTCAAGTGAAGATCACCGATCAGCCGTTTCCCGTGTCAAACGCTCAGCAGCTGAACCAAGTAGTGTGGACGATGCTTGGCACAAGCACCAAAGAGACCATCTACTGCGTTTCTGAAGCCCCCGTGTCACAGCTGCGGTTCGTCTGCATCGACTGCGTCGAGAAGAACATCACTGACATGGTGAACGTGCTCAACTCGGCTCAAGACGTTACCAGAAGCGCCGGTTTTCCGGTATGTTCATCATTGCAATAAAATCCAAAAACGGCGAAACTTAAAAAATTGTCGTCAATTAACGTGTAAAGTACGTAAACAACTGTTATTACGCGCATTTCTTGAAAGCTTTTACTAAACGGAAGGCGCAGCGCTCTGTATCAACTCAGAATTATACTGAAAACGGCGATTTTTTTTGATAGTTCCATTGTATTCGGGGAATGATCTGGACAAAAAAGACTCTCATGACTGTTTCAAAAACGAGAGTTTTTTTTTCCACGTCGCAAATCCAGGCCAAATTCAAATCTACGCGCCCTGCGCAGTAATTTTTTCCGGAACGAGAGCACAGTTTGTCATCCTGCTAGTACCAAATCCTCGCAGTTTCCACATAACTTCTCCTCTGAAATAAATTTTTCTGGTCGATAAAACCTGGCCTAGTGTCTCTCAACGCGGCGTCCACCTCCATTGGTTGCCGGCTGGGGGCCAGTGGCCTTGGAAATTTTTTTTTTTTGGCCGAATTGTTAGCGGCTACTGAGTGTTCAGCCACTAAAAGCGTGTCCAAATCTTTGTAATCGTGTTAGCTCCTAATGGGAGTTTTAGCGGATTGAATGGTGAGGAAACACAATGAGAAGCAAAGCATTGAAATTAGAGAAAAATCCAGAATCATTTTGAAGGATAGATGTTGCCGATTGAGAAACATTTCAACGAAAAAGAAATAGACATCATTAAGAAAGTACTTTTGCAACGTTTTTTCAAAAAATCCGTAAACCTTCCGGTTTTTTTCTCTATTGAAAACATTTTTCCTTTTTTTGCAAAAACTAGAACCGTAGGAGCTGAATCAGCTTTATGCGTTTTTTTTAGACCGATCCATCCTTCAGTGTGGAAAATAAACCAAACCCACGGATACCTCCATTTTATGGATTGTCCATGCAACAAAACGGCTAAGCCAAGCCATTGACAGGTCAAGGCTGCAAGTTGAAAAGGTCGTGCCGACATGCCGCGGGTTTAGGAATCGCGCGCGAAGAGATGGCAACTCGGATTAGCCGCCTAAATGGGAGCGAACCATCCCTAAATACGCGCTTTGGTAGCCTAAGATGAGAATTTTGTCGATTATTGGAAGGAGACTAATCCGGGTTGCTCCTTTTCTAGCTGCCGCGTTTTTGACAGATCCAGTCAAAATATTGGAATCACACACTCTGTTCACCGCTAGCTTAAGTCGAAAAACGATTGAGTTGCGTGGCTTTTTAGAGTTTGTTGATTAAAATTAAAAGCTAGCAGCCAACTGAATGAAAGTTGATTTTTGTTAACTATTTTTCGCTAGAAAAGCGTACACAACTAAATGTCGACCTAATACTTAGTAGAGATCATTTTCTTGAGCCTATTTTATAAAAAGGATCAGTATCTTTAAAGACGGAAACATTTGGTCAAAAAGTTATCTTCTGTAGAAGTTTTTTCCTCTTTTCCATAGAGATGCATTTGAAAATGCGGATATCTTTTTTTCTTTTGTCGCGCCACAGTCAACAATTGCTTGTACCTTTTTGCATCTAGCCGAAAGATTCCTCTCTCAGGAATAGTGCGAAAAGCAAATGGCATCCAGCACAGGTGTGAAACAGGTTGCACTGTTTCCTTGGCCGCTTTTGGGCTGATGTCTTTTTTCGTGGCGGGACAGGTAGAAGACGTCTGTTTGCACTGGGTTGCGAACGTCGCGTTAGAGGTCGACCTCTTCTTCTCTTGCTCAAACATTTGCGTGGTGGCTCCTGCTCAATTGTGGCTCGTTTTGTATGCGATATGGCTGCGTGATGGGATGGGAACCTTGAAATTGCTTTCCGGTTGAACTGATTGTGGGAAAGTTCGATTCTGATTGCAAATGAATTGAAGGTTTATGAGGCGTGCGTGAGAGAGTTGATCGTAAAAGACGAAGGAAGTTTGAAATTTCAGTTTCTGGTCTAAGAGCACAAGAAAGGAATTAGGGTCCGTTTAGGGGAGTTAAGCAGAAAGAAGATTGTTGTTCTTCGTAAGTTGATCTATTGAAGAAAATACAAAAAAACTACACCAAGACCTGAAAATCAAAAAAATGATTTGAAAAATTTTATTTTTAGCGCTTTTAAATCAAATTTGCTCCAAGTTTGCGTCAGTAAATTCAAGAGTTTCTATTTCTCAAAAAGCAAAAACACTATTTTTCTTGTTAGTTTTTTTTCAAGAAAGTGGTAGTCTATCCTCCCCTTTGAAACCAAAAAAATCATCACAATGTCTTCCTTCTGAACAATATACTATTTACATCATCAGCCTACAAAACCAAAGCTTTTCGCTATTATTCAAACCTGACAATAGTTGATACCTTATCAAACGTCAATCTCCTTCTCGACTATTTCTCGAAAAGTTAATTATTACCTTCACGCGCGACGCAAATTAATCTGATGGGAAGATGGGAAAAAACTGATAAAAACAGACAGGCTCGACCAAAAAGACTAATGCGTTGAATACATCTCGATTCAAGTACCGCACCCATTACTGACTTCGCAGACGACAAAAAAAAGTCGTTTGAATGATATTCTACTTTTTTCTTGAAAAATGAAAGATGAAAGTGGAAAAAACTGTTTTCGCTCTTTGTCTAGGAGTTTACGGTAGACGTCTTTGTGAGCTGCGCGTTTCCCATACCGACCGTCCTGAACTCTTTCATGTGCCGCGGCTGGAAAAAGCGTGCCGCCTCTTTTTGAAAAAGTATTGCGCAATTGTAAAAGCAAACTGAAAAGGGAAGATTCTAAGGGGACATCGAAGTGAAAAATTTTGATAACTTTACTCACAACGATGTTTTTTTCAAGTTTAAGAAAGTCCGAAAATGGCTATTGCGTGAATTAATAATGAAATTGAATAATAACGTTTGATCCGTGAAGTTCACTATAACTGAAGAGCAGATACCTTACATTTGAACGGAAAATAGAACGACTTTTTTCAAGGAGAAATTAGGCTCATTTTTCTTATTTTGTTTTAAGTCAGATACTCTATCCGGTACCTTTTCAAACTCTAGTTCTTCTTGTGATGCAAACTATTGGAGATGCCATAAAATCTTCCAAACGAAAGCAAAACAGCCGTTCACGCATTCTGGCCAGCAATTATGATGATTTACGAGCAAAGGCAGAAAGGCATACGCTTATCAAACGTACCCATGACGTCGTGACGCAACCGCACTGACCCGCTAGATGAGAAGATTCTCGGCGGCGCTAACAAAATCCAAATTTTCGATTGCGAAGACCGATTATGGACGTTTGAATATATCTAATCTGTTTTTCCTAAATGTTCAAAGTAGAGTCAAGCTTTTCCTTTTCCGTTTTCTAGGAAAATGCAACTCACTCTACGCACTTTTTTTACTCGGTTTCACGTTTGAGCAGCAAATTAAAAAAAAAATAAAACAAAATGAAGTAACAAAGAAAGAAACATTATTCTTGTTTTAACATTTTAAAAAAACTATAAAAAAATTGATATTTTTTTAAGTATTCTTAGTTCTACTTTTTAAGTCCAGCCTTTAGGGATCTTCTTTTGAGGCTCCAAAAATATTTTCCTTCATTTAAAAGAAGTTTCAAACTGCGGAAACATTGAATCTTCGTTCAAAGACTGTTTGTACCAGACCAAGCGTAGTATTGCGTATTTAACGATCCGTGATGGGATTACCAGCTAAAAACACGCTTTTTACGGTTTTTACGACAACACAACACATGCCGGTCGTATCGCGATTCGCCTCCTTTCCCTTCTTTCGATGACTCAGACTTAGTTCAACCGGGGACGGCACGTGTCATGGCGGACCAAATTTGTGTGGCTTTGAATCTCCCGCGCGGCTTCTTTTTTGTTTAGTATGAGATCAAAAAGACAATGACTTTTTTCAGACCGTCACCTTGCGGAGCATCGCTGTGAATACAAATTGGACCGGCGCTACCATCATTTGCCAAGCTGCCCTGAATGGAGGTGAGAAAGAAGAGGAAGTATGAGGACAAAGAATGAATAAGGACTTTTTTGGATATTGTGAAGATAAGAAAATTCGAGCAAAAAGGTCTTTTTCAAGAGTTTTAGAGCCTTTTGATAAATTGAAAAAACTGTAACTGAAATGAAAATAAGAGCACAAAAGTTTATCAATTATTCAACGCAGTATCGAGATTTTGACGAGAAAAGAGGGCTGGAGTTCTTAAAAAGATCTTCAAAGTCTGGTAAACTTAGTTTCGTGTTGGCGGCAGGTGTAGCATTTCACATCTGAATGGTCGAAACATCAAAGGTTCAGGCACCATCGATTCCGCTCCAGCCACGGTTGACGTGCGGTATTTGCGACAGCCGCATGTTGTAGACGCCAGCGGCCAAGGCCCAGTTCTCATCGCTAATCAGGGCTACAGGTTTCCAATTTGAGTTTCTATTGATGATAATGATTGAATTCTAGATTCTTCGTGGAGTGTGTTCGAGGTAGCGACGGTCTTTGCCAACCTAGCGGCCGCAGAAAGACTCTTCGTTGCGCCGTTCAGGCACATCCTGACGCTACGCAGTTCCGTTGGTTGAAAAATGGTAGTCCAAGGTGGGCTCAATGTTGGAAGAATTTACTTTATTTTTTTTTTTAGTGGCAATGGAGCTGAAATCACGATTGGAACTGAATCTATCGGGCAGTCGATTCAGTGTCAGGCTAACAACGGTCTTTACCAGGATGGTGACATGCCGATGAGCCAAGTTGTCCAGATTGACCCTTACTGTATTTGAAAAAATCAAACTCTCATTCAGTTTTCTCTTTCAGCTTCTGCGCACCTCGTTCAAGATAATTTCGCTCAATTGCAAGCCTCATCCCCATTTCTAGCTGGTAACCGCATCGAAATGAACCAGCAAGTAAACATGGGATGTCAAGTCGAAGGAAACCCGCGTCCGGTCGTTTTTTGGCGCTTGAGAAAGTCTAACGGAGAAGTGAGTTGTTGGTTCTTTCTGAAAGAAGCTGATCGTTTCTAAGCAGAATAAACTAGAAATTCAGGTTGTCGATGCGGCATGCCCTCAAGGATTCGAAGGACAATACCAGGAAGTTGCTTCGGATGCCAACCGGGGACAAAACATCGTGGTACGTCGCCGAAGCCACTCGACCTCTACCACTTGATGTCGTTTTTAGAGACTCACCGCTCTGTGTTCCCTGCGCATTTCCAACTACTCGTTGTCGGGTCAGTATTGGTGCGCCGCGTGTTCTTACGTCAGCCAGGGACAGCCAGAATGCTCACCGAGTTTGGAGTCACCGGGCTCTTCCACTCTGAGCGTTCAAGTTATTGGAGCACCTATGACTTCCGATGCTCCCGCCGGAATTGAGCAGGTTAGAAAGAAAAAAAGCAACAGAAGAAAATCTTTGTTAGGTAGAAAAAAATTATTTCACATCAGATTCTGAAAAAAATAAAAAGAGATGAATGAGAGCTAAAGCTGAAATCGATAGATTGGATATGAAAAGTACAAATTCAACGATTTGTTAGATCAAAGTCAAAGTTTTTTTAATTTCTAAGAGTATTTAAACTTACAAACTTTCCAGAAATTATAATTGTATTGAAAGTCAGGGCACTCGGTTGAAAAAAAAAGATGATTCTTTTTTCAGAACGTTCGTGGGAATGATGCCGTTGTGACAGTTCATTACTGTGCTGAGCCAATGCCTCGACCTCCAAGAGAAGTTGTTTTCAGCGTCGACCAAAACGATCTTCAAGTTGGTTTAACCATCTCATTCTCGAACTTTATCTTCTTTTCAATAGGTTGGACAAGTTTGGGACAATTTCCGTTTCGAAAGCGCCATCCAGAACAATACCGTACCCAACTGTTACCTTGCCCGCCTTCAAATTTCTCCTGTGCGTGAGGAAGATCAATACCGACAGATCACTCTCAAGCTGCAAAATCAGTTCGGCACAAAACAGTGAGTTTGGCAATCGTCCAAGACAAAGTCTACCGGTGGACTGGGAACAAACACCGGCTGGATTACTGGAGAAAAGACACTGTTTGCCAAAGAATTTGGGTTATCTCGATGGCGCGCGACCGTTACGATCCTCTCAGAAAAGGCTCGGATAAATATAAATCATGTTTGGCAGAAAGGTGTCGCTGCCACACAATGTCTCACTTTTGAAAGACGCCTTTGATATCGAGACACTTGGCAATTTTGAAGAGTCTAAAATAGGCTCACAGGTCGCGTTAGATGGCTTGAATGAGCCTCCGCGCACCTGGGCTGCCTCGCTAAGTATGTCAAGGGTTTTTTTTCTGGAGAGGGAGGTCAGTGCAAGGCGTATGAAGGATGATTGAGATTAATTAGTACAAAAAAACGACTTGAAATTCAAAAACTCGAAAAACTTGAAAAAAACCAGAATCACATATAAAAAAATAAAACTGTATCTAGTAGAAATATTCATCCAAATTTTGTGTGAGAAAACCCACTAATAAAATTTTGTTTGGCCCTTTCTCCATAAACTAGGAATTTGCTTGAAGAAGTTGCAAATCTCATCTATTTCATGCATTTTCCCATTTGAATCATGTTTTGTATTGCAAATAACTAGATTCAAGTATGTGCAGCCTGATAAAGAATAAACACTGAACTATTATCAAAACTCTCATTACGACTGAGCGAGAATAAACCCAAAAAATTCATTCATGATAAAAAAGACACCGTTACTCAGAAATTTTATTCAGAATCCCAGTGTCTTTGGACGCTCTTCTTGGCGGAGACAATGCTGTTGGAGTCAGGTTGTCCGGAGTTTGGGTGGCTGTTTTCGTGGTCATCGGCACCGTACTTTTCCTGATGTGCGTCGTCGTGCTCTGCATCCGACGAAGTATGCTCTGCTTCAATCGTAAGCTTTTTGTAGCGCTGAGTCTCTTTCACTGCTTCTACGACAGTTGGATACAAAAAATGACCACGACATAAGTTTCAGGTGTCAAGGAGCACAGTGATTACAGCGAGCCTAAAGCGAAAGCCAAGTGAGTCTTTTTTTAATGAAACGACAGGAGTGTTTACTTTTTCTTTGTTTTTCTACCACCTGATAAATTCCCGTCTTCGAATTAAAAAAGGAAACGACTAGAAAGCAATACTTTGGATGACAAAAATTTTTTTTTGAAGTGAGTGAGAAATAAAATAACTCGCATCAGCTTAGTCAATTGGAGAGACTGAAACTTCTATTGTTTCGCCCATTCACTCTATGAAGGCTAAGCCAAGATATTGTTTGAGGCTTGATCCAACTTTAAAAATTCTTAATACTGAAAAACATGACCAAGGAAAATTATCATCTAGATATTAGAGACAAAATCTAAACTTCAAAATGAAGTTGAAAAACAATGAGAAATCTTAAAGAACATCTTTAAGATTTCTCATTGATTTTTGTCTTCGGCCGTCAAAGTATTCGGAAAGATTCTACAAGTTTTCAGGATCAAACAGAAATAATTATATTAATGAACCTTTTTTTCAGCCTTAACACTCGTGAACACTTGTACGACGCGAGTGCGGACGCGCCGCGGCTTTTCAACCAGCCAGTCGAGGTTTGCGATCCGTCATATGGAGTCTATCTGAGTCGGGAAGCAGTCGTCTAATAATATCTCCCCGAAAGCTTTTCCCACTAACTCTCAATATTTTTTTCATTCGGTAGATAGTCCTGTCATGCCTATCCGTTATTCGTTAAATAACCAAGATTCTAGAGCGTACTTACGTTTTTTTTTGTTTGCCCCAAAACCCTTTCTCAGATTAGTTTTATACATGTATTGATCTCACATTTAGGGCACCGCCTACGATTTGGCCGTTCGGGAAGCTTATTGCGAATCACGCATGTCGACGGTTTAACAAAAATGTCGCTTTTCATGTAATTTTTTCTGCACCGCTGATTTTTTTTTGATTTTCCTTTCCATTTTATACATGCCGAAAAGATTTCGTTCAACACACACCATGATTGTATTTTGACTTCTTGAAAAAGCAGCCAGAATAAGATCATATTCGCTGCACGCAACCTCTCGGCATGACCTCGACCACCATTTTTTCCTTTTTTGTTCACTTAACATTTTCTTCACGATTGGGCCGCTTTTTTCCTACGAAGTAGTTTAGAAGCGTGCACCGCTCTTCCACGAAGGCGTAAACTATGCTGAGTTGCAATTGAGAGCAAGTGGAACTGGACCTTTGGTCAGTTCGGCGTCTTCTTTCTCTTCCTCCTCGACCTCCTCGGCGCCCCAGACGGCGTCCGTCCAGTCCGTCGTGTGAAAGTGTCTTCTGTGTCTTTTTGCACCTTTTCGGTTTTGCTTTTTATGTCATTCTACATAATTTTTTCGGTTTTTGTATGATTTTGATATGATCTGTCTAAACTATTGTTTCAAGTTATTAGCGCTTTCGTAGACTTCTGCGAGGGAATTTGAACGAATATTGATGTAAAGAAAGTGTACTATCTATCATTACCATTAAAAAATCGCTATCTCAATTTTCTTTTTGATTTCCTCATTTATTCCTGCCCTCTCACTCAGAATACAAGCTTTTCCCAAAAAATCCCTTCTTTTCAAATTTAATACCATTTGATTCTCGTCTTTTAACTGTCACGACTATTTTTCCGTCAAACGGCCCCTTCCTTGAGCTGTCAATGTTTGATTTTTGACGTCTTGTTAGTACATCATTATTCCGATGTTTCAGCCATACGCTTTCGGGTCCTGAACGTTGTTATCTCGTTTTATGTTTGCTTGTATTATCGGTGTTGAGCCGTCGTTTTTTTTTTCTTTAATAAGTGTAATTATGATTCTGTTCACTTCACGATATTGTTGTTATTTTGAATATGAATGCTCACCAAAAACAAATAAAACATTTTTGAAATTTTTTCTGCATTTTTTGAAAGAATTTTCGGAATGATGAAGCAAAAAAAGTGAGTTAAGAAAGTCGTCATTAAAAATAAAATATCGAGCAAACATTGAGAAGTTTTTTTACATTGAACCAGTAATTCGCACTATTGCGTATAGTTGACTAACTAGAATGCTGGAAATCTAAAAAAATTTTTTTATTTAGAAGAGCCTTTCATTTATTTTCGTCTGAAAAAAATACACCAATGTCTGTGATTCGAAGAATCAGTTTTTGATGCCAAAAAAATGGTTCAACTTCCAACCACGGAAGATTTCGAAAATCAGGAAATGTAAAAAGAAGATATTTATTTTGAGAAAAAAGTTTCTGATACGACATCACATTGTACATTAGGACTAAGCCAGTAAATGGTTTAAAAGATGAGTTTATTGCACGAAGAGCGGGTTGATGTGTCCAGAGTCGACGCTGCGGTTTTTCGCTTCGGCGCTAGTTCCACACTCGTTCAAAACTGAAAAAAGGTGATAGCTGATAAGGGAGAGGTGATTACTTTGGATGTCAACAGGGTCGAGGTGGAGGGTACGGTGGGTCACGTTTGCACGCGGAAAGCAGCACCAGGAGTAGCTGAAATGTTCTCGCTTTGGACAGGTCACTGATAAGAAGCTGTCTTCATTAATGACAGGAATGTCTCAAGAAAGGATAGGTCTATAAAAAGAATTGATTGTGTTAATGACCATGATGTTTACTGGTTCCACTATCGCTGTAGCCAAAAATGACGTAAGGTGAATATTTTACGTTCTTTCTTTCAAAGTTTTACGATTTCATTTTTAACTTTGAAAATTTTAAATTAAGAATTCGAATCAAATACAAGAGAAGAGAATAAATGAAAACTCACATGAGGAAGGTGCAAACACACAATGAAAGAAGCAAATAACTGGCAAAAAAAGTAGGTTTGTCCTTTTTCTGTAACAGATTTTGAGCGAAAAACAAAAGTTAGACTCACCTCAATGGAATTAAATTCTTCTTCTTCTTCTTCATCTTGAACCGGCCTAAATAGTCAAATAAGCGAGAGCTCTGAGTTTAAAGTTACTTCGAGCCAGAAACAATGACAATCGTCTGATACTCGTCCATCTCATCGGCTTGTTTGACGATGCTTTCCTAAATAAGAAAACTTTTTTTCAAAAGTTCTCAACGACCGAAATGCTCACTTCGCTGCTGTCACTTCTCTGTTTTTCGGCTTTGATTGGCTTCACGTAATCGTCGATCCATTTGTCCCATTTGATTCTGGTACCCTCTTCTTGTGATTCTTCGGCCTTGTTTTCCATGAGAAGCTCTGGTTCCTGCAACTTTTTTGAATAAAAAGTTCGTGCTGCGTCCACAAAAACCACTTTCTCGACGTTAGGCCAAAGACGGAGAGTTCGCACTTTCACATTAACTGGCTGAATGATGTAAACGTGAAATTATCAGATAATTCAGCAGTACCTCCCGTATTTTGAGTGGTTTTCTCAAAGATTCGTCTTGAGTTTTTTTGTTCTGTTCGACAAAGTGCTTGACTGCCAGAGGGCGGAGATCGATCACTTGTTTCGGTTCTTCTTCAGAAAGAAGGCCAATCTCCATGCTGGTGAAGTCATCGTCCTCCACAGGCTCAATGTTGTCAAAATAAGTCTCGACTTCGCGCGAAACATCGTCATCACGCCCTCTTTCTTGGTCATTATCGTCGTCGGCGTTGTTGAACTCTTTGACATCGGCGGAGGTCTGAAAGATGCTCTAGAACCCAGGTTGCGGATCGGCTCGTTATTTCAGAAAAAATTTCCGTTACTTGACTACAGAAAAGTTGAGTAAATGAACTCATCAATCGAGAAACCTTCATCCTCTCGGAAAATATAACATTTTTTTTATTGAGTATAAAGTTCTTCAGGTGTGACAGAGAATATGATCATATGTCATGAGTTGTTTTTGCAAAGACCATTTTTGGCGTTTGGTGCAGCAACAAGCAAACGAGCCTTATCACACAAACTACGATGGGTTCGTGAAAAAGAAGGACAAAACAGAAGTAGTTAAAACTGAAATACATTGCAAACCAAAGTTCGAATTTGTTTTTATATTTTACTGAAAGAGTCTACCTGCGAATGAATAAAAAAATAAATTTTAAGATTTTTTTTATTTTCTAGAAGCTTCTGCAACTAGTTGCGGATCTCTTACCATCTGCAGATATCCGTTAGTCAGGAAATCTTTGTCCGTGTAGGGGCTGGTATCTTTCGAGCACTTTTTCCTAAAACCATATGCCTTTGAATTATTGGAGAAAAATTTGGATTGGAGTTTTTTTTTTAGTTTTTCTCAATCCCTTTCATTTTTAACGGATAGTGTTTCTTCTTTTTTTTTTGAAAAAGTTTTGAACTAATTCTCACACAAAGTCGTCATTCATGATGGCGGATTTGCTTCCACACCAGCCGCAGACAGTGTTGGAGTATTGTTCACACGGCTCCCTAAAAAATCTTTTCTCGTTGTTTTCGGTCACGGCGGGGGAGCCTCACCTTTCGTAAAGGTAATCGCTGCAAATCGTGCATTGACGACATTCCATTTCGTATTCATCCAGATATTCTCCCTATAAGCTTATGAATAATGATAGTTTTGATGTCACACATCATTATCCCGGGAAAAGACATGTTTTGCTCACATGATACATTTGCAATCAATATTTGTTTTTCGCCATGAACTTCGAGTTGCTTTCTCAAAGTTTTCGAAAATATATACTTTTCGCTGACAACCATTCTCAAGGTAATTTAAAAAAAATAGAGTCTCTGACTTTTTACAAAACGATTTCATCTTATAATATCATCTTTCGACATTAAACAATTGGACGCAGTTGGAATGGCACAAACAAAATATGCTGTTGTTAGAGACCGGTTTTAGCCTAGATAAAAAAAGACTATATTTAATATAAAAAAATAATGTTTTGGACGTAATTTGTTTTGCGTCAAGCACAATTTAGGCAACCGCTTTGCAATTGTCATTCTAAGTAGGGCTCTTAGTTTTGAACTTTAGGAAAATTAAGTGAAACATGCCTTTGTGCAGACGTATCCTTCATTGTAGGCTTCTTCGCTTGCAAAAATTTCGTTTGGATCGACGAATAAAACGTCATCTTTTAGAGAACAGAAGGCTGGCTGAAATTTAAAAACTGTCATTTG
Organism: Caenorhabditis auriculariae; assembly: GCA_904845305.1. Lineage (NCBI taxonomy): Eukaryota > Metazoa > Nematoda > Chromadorea > Rhabditida > Rhabditidae > Caenorhabditis > Caenorhabditis auriculariae. Next base: position 1,401,467 of record CAJGYM010000002.1, on the reverse strand, counting down.
TTAGAAACTCTAGAAATCCAGAAGTTCTTCTAAAATACCAAGAATAAATTATTAACTCACAGAAATTAGAAGAAAAATTGACAATATTTCGAAGTTCCTCATAATTTTGTTGCGCGGAAAGGCTGCGTTATCAAAAAGTGTCGCTTTAATAGGGAGATAACTTGTCAATGATAGCGGCTCGAGGCGTCTTTGGGGAGAAAGTTTTGAAATAAGAAGTTTGACGGACATTTGGCCCTTGATATGTGACGAGATCGGCCAAAAGAAATTTACGGCTAACCGCAATATGAAAATGAAACAAAGAATTTAACGCTAGGAAGAAAAGTTCACAACTACGTTCTATTCTGCTGGAAAGATGATTTGAGCGACGTCGCAAAATTTTTGATAGAAATTCACAAAAAAAGGAGATTGAAAGTTTTAAGAAAAAAAGGCTTCTATTTTTTTGGAAAAGAAATGATAAGCTTCGAAGTTTTCTGTCTGAAAAAAATTTTTTTGCAATCAAACTGTCTTTTTTTTCACAAATTGAACCTCAAAGCGTAGGCAATTGCGTTGTCGTCGCGGAGTAGTTTACTTATAGTTTTAATGCTGTGACTCCTATAAATATTGGCTGAAGTTGCACAAACTCGGGCGCGATTTTCAGTATTGCAATTGAGATTTCAGTCCTGATGGCTTAAGCGCACTTTTATAGACTTTAAAATGAAAACTGTATAGTTTCAAGAATAAGTTTTTTTTGAGCGTTTCAATTAGTTTTGTTGTTTGAAGCTCCTAAGAATGAATTTCTTAGGCTATTCCTGATAGAATCCATCCTTGTATTCCATGGAAACGGAGATGTAATGTCTACGCGAAACAATCTTTTCACATTGAACATTTTCTAAAACTCTTTATTTAGTAATTAACATCCCCAAAGTTTGCAATTTGTACACACTATCACAAAACGGTAGGGTGAAGAACACAAAAATGACAATATCTCGTGGATTTAGGCAAGCGCCAAGATTGTGGATGACTCTCAAAGTGACCAGATCTTCGATCTCAAGTTTAACAGGACCAGGCAAAGTTCAGCGAGGAAGCGGAATGCGAAATGCTACGATTTTGTTGTGCTAAGAGCGCGAGTGGAACGTATTTGAAATGTAGAAAAATGTCATTAAACACAACATTTTTTTGGTTTCATGTGAAATTTCAGGAAAGTATATATGAAGGAAATTTGGAAGCAATTTTCAATGAATCTGTACAATTTATGAATCAAGAACCCAAGAACTCAGACTAACAGGAAGATAAAGCAAGAAAAACATTTTAACATTCTTCAGAGGAGATCGAATGAACATTATGTACAAATTCTGAAACAAAGCGACTACCAACATGAGAAAGGCAGGAAAGTTGACTATGTCATTCTAAAACCGATATAAAATGAAACCAGGAAAACCACAAATGAAAGAAAAAATAGACGATGAAACAACCGGACCAATCAAAATATAACGCTACACCGGTGATTTCAATAAAATTTGCATTATTACTCTTTGGGGGGATTTCGACTAGAAAAAAAGTTATTCTAAAAAGTTTGGTTATCTTTGGTTAATAAAAAAACACCATCTGGAAAGATTCAAATAAATATCTATCATGCTAAAACGGTTTAGATATTCTCAACGACTTGAGAGGGTGCGTCCGAGGAAGTTTCGGTCATTTCAGTGCTGGAGCATTCGTCCAAATACCTAAAAGTTAGAGTCATTAGTGAATGTTGAGAGGAGTAACCGTTCGAAGTCAACAATTGGACGAGTGTCGTCTGGCCTCCGGGCAGCATCACGCCAAGAACGCAGAGAACGAGCACAGAGAAGTCTTTGGTTGTCGATTCGTCGCATACGATTCAGCTTGGTCCTGTAAACAAAGATGATGTTAATTTAAACGTTTTTGCTTTTTTGATTCCGTAGATAGGATCTTTGACAGGATAATGTATGTTTCATCAAATTATTTCGACTTTGAAGTTTTCAGAACTGACTTTTTCTTTTTTCAAAAAAAAAAAACCGCATTTTCAGAGTTCAAAATCTAGTTCTTCTTTTTTGAAACTTGAGTTCTGTAGGCTGAGACTTTAGGCTAAATCGATATATGAAAAACATTTTCTAAAGTAGATCCCTTATAACGGCTTGTTAACCTTTCTTTCATTATTCTCGATTGTAAAAGCTTTCAATGAAGGGTTTAAACGAATTTTCTTTAACACGAAAGTGGAGCTTGGAAAACCCCAGACGGAAACTCAAAACCAAAATTTTCAACTTGCAGGTGCTTTTCAAAAGACAACTTCCTTCACTTTTCCCATTTTTTCAGAAAAGTCATGCAGAAAATTTTCTGTCTATTTCTGTTTGTTTCTATTTTAAAAAAAATGAACGCGAAATCCATACGTGTGACGGATGCCAGCCATGGCTGCAAGGAAAGACAAAAGGCCGGCAAGGCAGTTGAAGAAAACTCCGGAGCCGATGGTCACTTCGGCGTCTGGACGCAGGGCTGAGACTTCGGTGTGAGCGACGATGGCAGTCACGCAAGCGCAAAACGTCAACATCACTGGAAATAACCGAACTCTACAGCAGAAAACTGATGTTTATCAAATTTCTTTTTTTTTTCTAAAAACTTGGATAGAAGTGGGGAGAAGCACGAAAATTCCTCATTTCGAACTTTTCTCCACATTTTCCAGAAAGTAAACTTACTGTTTGACATTTCCAAAATAGTATTTGTGCGTAGCCAATGGAGAAATCCATGCGTTGGTGGCAGCACGTTCATAACGCAACACAGCGTCGAAGTCAAGCAGATGACGAAACACAGAGCGATCAAGATGTAGAACAAGTTGGCCACGATTGGAGTGATGCAGTCGAGAACGACTAGAACGAGTAATTTGATTTTATTTTCAAAGAAAGTTCAATACTTTTCAAAAAACTTTTTGGGCACCGATTTCAGCCTTTTTTATGGCTCAGTGGGAATATTTTTTTCCTTAGTTGAAATTTTTTCGTTTCTATCAAAGCTTTTCCTCGCATTTTTGAAGGCCATATCAGACGTCTAGTTTTGACCAGCTCTTAAAGAAAAGGTGGAGCTCCACCTCAACAGCATCAACTTTATTTTCACAAACAATAATCGAATCTGATCTGTCCCTCTAATTTTTCATAAGATTCTGATCTCACCTTTTCCATCATAGCGAAAGGCCGTATGAGGCCGACCAAGTTGATCGACGAATCCGCCAAATTGGGCTGGTTTCCAAAAGTCTCGGCAACCTTAACTCAATTTTATTTCCTTTATGCAAATCCATCTCACCGATGCTCCTGCACTTATCGGCCGTCGCCGAAATTTCATAAAGAAGCTGAGTTTTTTCAGGCTCCGTGGTGTTAGCGGCAGCCGCATCTTCGTCAATCAGAATCCATTCATTTGACAAGAGTGAGGCGATGGCCTAGAAAAAGTTTATGTCCATGATTTCCGATTGATATTATCGATTTTGAAAAATTTCAAACCAATAACAGCTTTTGGAAGAATCTATGAAGTAATTTTCTTTATAGGTTGACAATTTTTGATTTCAACTTTTTTTTCGAAATGCCCTTTTCTGATCAAATAGATCACAATGGAGTGAGAAAAATTCACTTACAACGCTGGCAGACAGAAGATGGAAAAAAGCGGCCCAAAAGTTTGTTTCACTTAGATCGATGCTCCCGAGCCATCTCTTTCGAAGTGCCATCCACCTGAAAAACAACATGAAGGTAATTGAAGGTAGGAAAAAGCTCTGATTCAAAACATAAACGAAAGAAGATTGCTTCACAGCAAGAGAGGGAGAGAGAGAGAGAGACGGAGAGATCGATTTTCATTAGCCTGCAGCACGTGTGAATACAAGCCACAGTAATCCAATTCGCAGTAAGACCCGTCTCAGTACGATTTACGCCATTTTTTCAACGTTTTCTGCTATGAATTTGTTTCCATTTTATTAATTTTCCTTTGATACTTTTCAAAGTCTTCTGCTGTAGAAATTCAAAGGTTCAATTTGCAGAATGTTCACAATTAGAAATATCAGCAGGATAATGCGATTTGTACGAACCACGCCGCAAATAAAGCTCTTTAGCAATCTGGACACCAAAAATGTAAAATTTTTGAACGGCGAACGCAAATTCGAAGCTAGAGGAAAGGTTTTTTTTCAAAGAATATATTTTTTTTGAAAAGTTTTTCATTGAAGGTCGGACAAACACTACTGGACGTCGTTGTTGAGCACGATCTCGACTTAGATGGTCAGTTATCATTTTCCTTCTGTGATGAGAAGTTGGTGAACTTCAATTATGGTCGCTTTCCAGGTTTTGGGGCTTGTGAAGGCACTTTGGCGTGCTGCACATGTCACGTTATCCTACGCAAAAGCCATTACGAACGAGAAGATAAAGTCAGTCTGTCTCTCATCAGTTTTTATATGTTTCAACTTTTTATTAGAAGCGTTGAAACTTCATATCCTAAATTCCAGGACATAAGGGCGGTCTTTTAATTGTGTAGTGTTAGTCCATTCCGTGCCAGCTTTTCCCCATTATCTAAACGCCAAAAAAAGTAAAAATATAATCGTAAAATTGATTTGATTGAATATTACCACCATTTCTTTTTTTCCAGTTGAATCCAGCTGGAGAAGAAGAGCTTGACCTTCTGGACATGGCTCCCGAATTGAACGATTATTCTCGTCTTGGATGTCAAGTAGAAGCCAAAAAATAATCTCAATCAGTGATCATTTTCAGATAAAGATTACAAATAAAGACGCAGAGGTAATTGAAGTCGTCGTCCCGTCCATCACTCGAGATGCCCGAAATTCTTGAAATCGTTCATGACAAGCCAAATTTCTTTCATACTCCTATTTTTTTCTTATTTAGCTCAAAAGGTTTGCTCAGTCTGATACAACGTGTTCTGTTTCTATTTCTGGACTTTAGAATTATTGTGTAAATTTTTATCAGATGCGTGATGCGAAACATTTTCGGGTATAGCTTGTTCAATTTGTCTACGAGTTTGTTCTGAAACTTTTATCTAATTAATGACAAAATAAATTTTGTTTGTTTTAAATAATATTTAGCGTGAAATCCAAGTTTTTCAGAAATACGTGTACAATCCACCGCAGTTATGGGAAATTTCCTAGAAACCTCATTCAATAAAAATGTTTTTACATCCCTTAAGTTGTCACTTAAGCTCAGGTCAAAGGCACCGAAAGTGCGTCATACTTGGGTTGGCGTTTATCGCGTGTCCCGCGAACTTTTCGCGTACATTGTTTGGACATTTATTTACTCTGATAGAAACTGATCTCTTTCCTTTTTTTCATTTTTTTCAAGAAACTTCTTTTTTTCAAGAATATCTTGCTAGTGACGTTTTTTTATCGAACAAGATGAATTTTGTTTCAAAACGCAATAAAATTGCTCCAAAACATAACTTTGTACTGTTTCAAAGCAAAATTGAAGCGCCAAAACTTGTTTTGCGTTTTTGAAACATGTTCCGTTTCTTTGATGAACGCCATAATCTTTTTATTTACAATTTCGATAGCTCATCGTTTTGAAGCTTGTCGTTTGTTCGTTGAGACATTCAACTGAATTAAAAAGTTTCAAAAAAATTATTTTAGTTCCTGTCTTTCAAAACTTTTTTGCTGAGAGAACGCAATTTTCAAACTTTTATTTCTTATTATAATGCATTTCAATAACGTTTGAAAAAGAAAATAAGATTTCTGAAGTAACTTCTCAATTTTTCAGGGTTAATCTGACAACTACGGGATGTTTCGTTACGCAGCTGTGAGTTCTCCAGAGAAGAATATTTTTGAACTACGCAAATTTGTTTTCCAGAGAAAGTCGGTTCACCATAGTCTGCGGCGAACGCGCCAACAGTCCACTCAAACACCAAGATCCGCTCCTATTCCAGCGGCGCAAAAGTACGTTAATCTCAAAATCAACCATAAATATATTAGAAACTCAAACTTAAAGAATGCATTAAAATTCAAAGTTTGAGCTTTCTTAAAAAATAATTCATTTTTTAGGAAGTCCGGCGGTGGAAAGGGCTTGGCTCTTGTTGGATTAACAGTTGCAGGAGCTGGAGGAGTTGTCGGATACGCCTATGTCGATCCCGAGTTTCGCCACAAGGTTCTTTTTTTCCGTTCTTTTTTTTTTCTATAATTTCTTAGACTGAAGGCTTACCTTTGTTTCTCCTTTCAGGTAGAAACCACCATTCCGCCAACAAAACAAGTATTCGACAGCATTTTGGGCGAAGCAAACTTGAGGTTAGTTCAACCCCTTTCCAAAAAAAAAATACTTTATTTTTTCCGTTTCTCTTTGTTTTTTAATGTCAAACACGGTTACAGCAAGACCAAAAAACAGGTGGCGGACATCAAGGAAAAAGTCGTCAATGCTATCCCTAAGAGAAAAGAGGAGGTTATTATTCATGGAATGTCACAATATCCTGAATTTTCAGCCACTTCCACCACTTTTGAAAACTTTGCCACCGATTGAACGTAAGGATCCTGTTTACGTCGATGCGGTTGATGTTCGGAAAGAGATTGCTCCGATTGTTAAGCCAAGCCCTGAACTTGTGGTTCAGAAGAACAAACGTAAGAGTCTCTTTTTTGTAGGTGTTAATTTTTGGTATCGTTCGAATTTTTCCTGGGCGATTCTAGAAATCACTTGAAAGCGCTGACGCCACTAAAGAAAGAGCTATAAAAAAATTATTGAATTCGAACGAACATTTTTTTGCCGGAAATTTGAAAAAAAGTCATTTAAATGAATGTAGAGCTCAATTTAGAGGAATATAATAATTTTTAATTCCCGAAATGCGGGCAGATTTTTGTATCACATTCCTACAGATTTAAATATTTCCACCATGTTTTGGATAAAACTTGAAACTGTTTCACAGCGAACTCCAATCATCAGGAACAGGAAAAAGGAAAAGCTTGCAGAACTGGAGCAGTCGCTGAAAGACGCAATCCAATCGGCGGAATCTCGTGTTCACTTGGCTACCAGCGCGAAGATGCGAACAATTGAGGCCATCAATGCTCATGCTCAGTTGATAAAGTCTACAGTCGATAATTCTCAGAACGCTGACTGGGAGAAGGTCCAAAAAATGTATATGCGAAGTCGAATCAAGGTCCTTTCAGGTTACATCCGCTCTTTCTAACGTCGAAGCTCTTTCTTCAAAAGATGGTTCTGCTGAGAACGATAGTCGCAACTACATTGACAACTTGAAAAAAGTGGAATCTTATATATTGTCTTGATTTATGAGCATTTCGGTCAGATTGTCTCCGACGGAAAAGCCAACGTCATCACAGCCTCAAACCCTTTGCTGCTCAACGCTTTGGAAACCGCCAACAAGCTTTCCGGACAGCTCGACGAGCTTAACTCTCTTGTTTTCAAAGTTGTCCCGTTAAAGAAAAAACAACAGAAAAGTCCAAATTTTTAGTCAAGACAAGAATCGCAAGTTTTGACGCAGTACAAGGATCTGATTGAGAAGAGTCGTCAGCAGTTTGCTTTGGAAATGAAAAGCATTTTGCCCAATGTCGATATTCATGCTAAAGTATATTTTTAGTTTTTATCGTGGTCTCACTAGGGTTTTAGGACAAAACTTTAAACGAAGATGAGTTGAACGCTCTCATTGCTCACGCTCACCTGAAGGTCGACCAGCTCCGAAGACAGCTCACAGAGCAACAAGTAAGAATTCAAGCTTTTATTCATTTCTAGTCTTGAGGTGTTTTGTTACTGAATTTTTTGTTTTGGATCGGAAAATTTAAAATAAGGGCCTTCATGAGGTCGTGTACAAAGATAAATCAATTTATTGTTTGATAATCGTTCTAAATTTTAGGTTCGTGAGGAGCAACACATCGCAAAAGCCTTGGAAGATCAACGTGTTGTAGACGATAGGATTTCGAATGAGAGATTGTCTCTTGAGCTTTCGAGAATATCCCGTCAGAAGGAAGTCGATATTGAACGGGCTGTGAGTTTTCTTTCTGCTACAAGAAGTTCGAAAAATTATTCAGGTTCTCGAAACTCGTTCTTCTTGGGAGGGTGAACTTGAAGATCAACTCAAACGAACGTCGGCCGCTCACTCTGAGCATCTGGAGCAAGTTATTCGTACTCAGCGGCAACTTTTCGAAATTGAGCACAACCAGAAAGTTGAAGAGGTTGAAATTCCCTGAAGATAAAATCTTGACAAGGAAACTTAAGGCTATTATCAGAGAGCGAGAGCTTCACAGCCGTCATGTTGGAGCCGCCATAAGCAGATTGGAAGGAATCGAAGAAGCTTTGGGCAGCCGAGTTGCCTTGGTATAACGAAAAGAAACTTAACCTAAAAATCAGCTTATCATGTCAGGACAACGAGAATCGTCGTGCCAAACAGTTCTGGATTGCTTGCCATAATCTCATTGACACCATCAAGCACGGAAACAAAGCTGGCAATTCAGTGGAGGGCCGCAGACTCTCGCTGAAGGATTCCCTTGATATTCTACATCAGGTGAAAAAGGAAACATTTTCGAAGTCAAAAAATAAGATTCAGGTGAACCCTGAAGACAGCTTCGTCAGTTCAATCATTGCTGCTTTCCCACAGCAAGCAACGACGCAAGGTGTATACACAGAGCAGGATCTTAGAAATCGTTTTGAGAAAGTCCGTTCAGTTTCAAAAAATAGTGGTGAAAGCATTTTTTTCAGCTGTATACCGTTGGAAAAAGAACTGGGGCTGTGGGTGAGAGCGGAGGAACTTTGACCTCATACCTCTGGTCCTACGTTCGCTCTATTTTCTTGGTTGATTTACCGAGGGTCTACACGGATGCCGACAAAATCGATCCTTTGACTGTTGATAACTATGAGGTGAGATTTTTTGATTCGTTCGCATGACTCGTGTTTTTCTCGCAAAAGTCCTTTTTTGGGAAATGACGAAAACAGCGTAAGAGAGGTTCACCATAAAGCTTCAAGTTCCTAGAAAATAAGTGAGTTAATGAAAAACCAGATAAAAACGCATAAAGAAATTGATCGATCGGAATTTTCAATCTGGAGAGATTTTCGAGGAATGTTGAAGAGAGTAGATTGCCCTTCCAGAACCACAGAAAACGATTCAGGTTCTGGCTCGAGCGAAACACTACGTCGAGGTCGGCGACTTAGACAAGGCTGTTCGGGTGGTTCAGCTTCTTCGAGGACAGCCGGCGCTACTGTCCCACGACTGGGTCGTCGACACTCGAAACTATCTCGAGTCGCGACTTCTCGCTCAGCTTCTCGTTGCTCACGCCGCCGTTTCTTCCATTCGTTCCACCTACTAATTTTTCCGGTCTATTTTTGTTTGAAACTTTTTTGCCACTGGTTCATTTTTCTGTTAGTTTGGAAATTCCTTATTTTTTGTCAAATCATGTGTTTTCTATATTTCGTTTTCATTGATTTTTATTTTTCGAATATCGGAACTTCTAGCGAGTAGAGATAGTCATAAAATTGCCTCAGCTTTTTGTTCGAGCTTCTTCAAGCTTTCGGTTCGTTCGTTTGTTTCATACTTTTTCCCACTATACTTAGTTTTAGTGAGGGCGAAAAGAACCTGTACCTAGATTTTATAGAGAAAAAAAAACTTGAAATAAATGGTGTAACATAATACATTTTTCTGAGAATTTTTCGACGAAGAGCTGCTTTTTGGCTCTTTGATGGCTGTAATAAGCGTTTTGTTTGTCTTTCGCTGGCGTCATTCGGCTTCTAGAATTGTGGAAAATGCTGATATCGGAGACCTAAATGCGGTGGAAATTTGAATCGCAAGTTCATTTCACACGTCTAAAAAAACTCTCAAAAAAATTTCAAATTGTTCTTTGGTGGTTGCGCTCTGAATTTTCTGCTCATTGCAAAAAAGCCTAAAATTAAGTAGGCTTTTGAAGTTTTTTTATCGACATTGTGTACTTCACAAAAGAATAAGAAACCTTTTATTATTCTCATTTTATTATTTTTCTCATTTTGAAAAAAGAAGTTATTCATTCAGAATCGTGACAGAAGCAAAGTTCCTAAATTCCCGTAATGAAGCACGCATCAAACTGTAACAATGAAAATCAAGCAAGAACACTAGCGAACAATAATAATAAAATGGGTAAATAGAGAAAAAAAAACACGTTTCGTTCACAAAGTCATGTTGAAATAAATCTCAGAATGAGGCCGAACAATTTTTTTAATTGAATAAGATTATCACTGAATGAAACACAAGTTCAGGGTCATTTTCATAAAACGCATGTACATGAAAAAAACATTTTCTCACTATTAAGAAAGCTTTTTTTATTCGCAAATAATTTTTTTCAAAAAAATACAACCAGCTAGTGAATGGCGTATATCTTGTAGGGGAGTATGAAACTTCCTATTTAAATAGTTGGAGTAATTAGAAGTTACTCGAAAGTTTGTCTGTTGCAAAAATGTTCAATCAGGACCCAGTTCTTGAACAAAAAATACAAGAAATCGATGAAAAAAAATGACTTTTCTTCCAATGGTTACTGTCGAATTTCAGACATCAGAAGCCTCGGCGTGGCTGTCGTTGCGCCGTGGTCTGGAATTCCAAAACTGCGATTGAATACAATCTAAATAACCAAGCGAAAGGCATTCACACAGCACACGCTGGCACACGGCAGGCAGAGTTTTATGGTCATTAAAAACTGAAAGTGCTCCGCGCATAAATTGTCTTCCCGATAACTAATGGTCCCTTGAACGAAAAACCTTTCTCATTCTCTTTTCGCGAAACCAGCCAACTGTTTTTTTATTCCACAAGGCTGAATAAACCTAAAGGAAGAGCCATTTGTCAAAACGTTTTCATCTCTCCAAGGAGCCGCTTGGAAAATTGTTTTACTGGACGTTCTAAAACATTTCCCGAGCCCAAAAAACGGCTCAAAAAATGTTGACTTTTTCCTTTCGTTTTGATTTAACGGCTTATGCGGCCGAAAATGATAAATCGGTTTTCCCCAAAGAATGCTACCTACCGCATAGTTTTTTAAATGGTGTTTGAAGGAGATTATAGAAATTAGTGATAGAAACAGTTTCGAGGTTGAAAGTTGAGGTGAGTTGGAAAAAATTATTAAAAACACGACACTTCAAAGTAAAAATTGAAAATGGACAAAAAAAAAATTAGAAAAGGAGTTATGGAAAATATCGTGCGAAAGAAAAAGCTTCAAATGTGAAAAAATCTGAAAGAAAATTTGGAACCTTTTTAAAATAATGTTCTTTGTCATGCTTGCTTCAAAACAGATCCTGAGATGGGAAAAGATTGCACTCTACACAAACATGTGAAAAAAAATAAGATCAGAATCTGTCTAATGCACAAAAAACTATTTCAATCTCTTTCGAAGTTTGTATGTGTTTTATTCTTGTAATATATGAAGACCAGGTAGACTGAGGCCAAAGTTTTTGTAGTTGGAAAAAAATTGAACTATTTTCCTTAAAACAAAATTGTTCAGTTGAAAGTCTTGAACTGAATTTTCACGAACTTTTTGCATTTTCTTTTTATCCCATTTGAAGCATTTCCCAGATTTTGTTTTTGTTTGTTGGTAGTATGTAAAGGGGACTCGGTCACTCGGACTCACAGAAGCGGACGATAGCTTGATGACTGCGTGCGCTCACGTCTGCAAAAGCCCGTTCAAAAACAAGGCTCAAATCCACCTTTCATTTCTACGCGTAAGACTCCCTAGTGTCGGTCTCCGTCGGAATCACATAGACCCGTCGCGACGGCTCGCTTTAACGCTCTTCATTACTTTTTTTTTTGACTCCTCTCTCTTTGATTTCGCCGAAGTTTTTGTAACCATGAGCAAAAAAACATAGAAAATACTTTACCAGATGTGAAATTGTATAGAACAATTTTTAAGTTCATATAAAGTGGGATCATAGAACTATAAGAACTTGCTGCTGACATATACTATGATTCCATTCCGGGGAATTTTTTTCAAGATTTTGTCTTTCCTTCATGTTTTTGGCGCATCAAAGACGTCGAAATTCCCCTAATTCCGGCAGTAACATACAAAAATTAAAATGATTATTATATTATCTTTAACAAAAAAACAAAAAAATTGGGAAAAAAATTTGTTTTGGAAAAAAAGGCCTTTTTGAAAAATGCCTCTGAGCTGGAAAGAAGATCGAACAGAAAAAAACCATATTTTTTTCTTTACCTCAATTGTCCTTCAGAATTCCCATTAATGAATCCTTGTACAGAGTGTTATTTAAATTGTAGACTCGAAAAACATACTAGACACAAGTTGTGAACTTTGAGCTTTAATTTTCATAAGTACTTGAAGTTTTTTGAATTTTTGATTATCTTTTTTGTTTGCTCCTGTTGTTTTCATGGACTTTTTTCTTTCCTGAAATAAATATAAAGGAAACAGAGAGGTCAAAGTTATAAAAAAAAGCAGAAAACTCACACTGTCGGACCATACCGACTGGTGAAGCTTTGCTGCCTCATAACCGACTGAAGTGTTGAACAGCGACAGGCCAACATTTCTCGAAAAGGCACGCGGAACTCTTTGTTGTACTTACAGTAGATCATCGGATTTAATGTACTGAAAGAAATGGAAAGATTGCGGCCGCTATCGCAGATCAACCTGTTGGAATATCCGAGCCAGAGGGTCAAAGTGTCCAGCCAATACGGTACTTGCACGTCCAGACAAGATTTTAAGATGGCTAAGAAGAAAAATGGAAGCCAACAGATAATGAACACACTCATGATGACTCCTAGCGTTTTTCGAGCTTTGCACTCGCTTTTTTCGTTGTGACGGACCTGAAACTGTAAAGCAAAGTTGCTATAAAAAAGTGGCCCGGAACAGCTTTATCCCCTTTTTCCAAACTTTCAATTAAATATGAAAGTTTAACTTTATTAGTAGCATAAATATTTATGTGAAAACTTATTTAGTTTCTTCATTAACTTGATAAGTATTTGTTAATTTTCCATATTGTCCTTTACGCAAAACAGGAAAAAACTTGAGGAGACGGAAAAATATCGAAATATTCTTTTTCCTTTTCTTTTGATAGACCAGAGCATTTTCCTAGAAACATCCACGTTATGAGCTCAAATTGGAAATTTCAGCCCCTACGAAATACATATATTACGTCGGTTAAATGCAGCACTTCTCGTGCTTTGAGAGCATTTGAAAACGCATTTAGGGCGCTCCCATCCCTCTCCAATCCTTAAAAAATTGTATTTTACTCAGAAAAAATGCTTTTTGTTGGGCTGGGTCTCTCTGGATTTTGAGCTCGCCGTGAACATCTGGTGAGAGCGGCGTTTTAGTTCTAAAAATAAACGGAACCAGTTCAAACAATGACGTTTGGTGTTTCTGTGAATGGAATATACGGAAGTGAGTCAAAAGACGGTTCTAACTAATAATAGAAAAATGAACCGTTTCAATCAAAATAAGAAACAAAAAATCGACACATTTTTCTTGCTTCTTTCAGGAAATTTTTGAAAATCGTTGCACAAAACTTTTACAGACAAGTAGCGAAACCTTAATTTTATCAAAACTTTCCATTTTCAGAGATAAACGCATGAAGAAAAGTCAATGATTCAGTAAGAAAATTCAAATATTTCCTGCTTTTTTTTTGTGATAAAAAGTTCGAGAATTTCGATTGTGAAAAAAATCTATTCCACCGGAGAGTTTCGCAATATTTCGAAAAAAACTTTGGAAAAAAAAGAAAAATGACTTTCTTTGTGAAAGAAAAAACCATCAGGAACTTTATTTTTTTCAAAAATTTAAAAAAACTCTAACATTCAGCTTGTGTCAACTTTTATTCATAACCCCGCTTGACAATTTTTCACGCATCTGGCAAGTTCTCTATAGCAAAAGTCGAATTGAATCCTCTTTGACAAAAGTTGGCCCCCAAGTCAGATTTCATGCAGAGAGACTGGTTTATGTGCTCCTCCGCGCTACTACGCACAAAAAAAGTTTTATGGGGTAGCTTTTCCCCCAGCAGCTGATCGAGATGAACAGCTCGATTATGCGGCGCAACTCAAATCTACTGGAAAACTTTCAGTTCTTCCAATTTTTGACCCAATTTTTCCAATTTGGTCAAAGATTTTTTCATTATCGAGAGTAATATCATTGAAAATGCAAGCGTTTTTACGCTAGTAATGAGAATTAAAGGTAGACAAGCGACAGAAAAAGGTGTATTCTCATAGGGAGGCTTATGAATTGAGTCTGGATGCGTTTTCGCGGACTGGCTTCAGAAGCTTTCTTAGAAAATTTCAAAAAAATAATTGTTCAAAAATTAGTCCGTTTCCATCAAAAAATTAACGAAAAAAGCTTCATCTCAAAAAACATTAAAGAGATTGAGTAATCGCAGCTTCCAACTCATAATTCATCTAAGACCTTCTGAAATTTCAAAAAAAAAAAGCTTTTGTTTTGTCGAAGTTGGGAGAAAGATCTGGTTGGGACGACACAAATATACTGAGATTTGAGTTTTCTAGCCTAACACAATTCCAGGAGAGAACATTACGACTAAACCCGGTTAGACAGTAAAATTGAACTGACCAACGGTCCTTTCATGGCGTTGAAAAACTGGCTTGGCCGATGAAGATACTTCCGCTCGAGTTTGAACAGCCGAGAATTTGTGGAATTGGCTCTTTCTTTGGTTATCGTCGGCGCTTGCGGTTCTTTTTCTGGTAGTAAATCAGAATGCTCAGTTTGACTTGTGTTGTTGTTCGTCGGTCGGTCAACTTCCACAGAATTGCAATGTGAGAGGATTCTGTCTTGTTTGGCCAGTCTTTTGGCGGCTCGCCAAATTTTGATGTTTAGAATGACCATGATCAAGGTCGGTCCGTAGAAGGCAATGATTGTTGCGTAGATCTGGTAGATGAAGTGAGGTACCACCTGAAAAAGAAAGAAATTTAGAAGCATAAACCAGAAAAGCTCTCTCAGTACAACTCGGGTTATCAAACACAACTAAATGGTTTTCTCCATTTTTTTTTTTGAGTCATAGTCCATCCGCCTCTAGCTTGAATCGAAAAGTTCTTCGAAAGCTTCAAAACATTTCTTTTTTGCATAATTCTTTGCCAAACGTCATGGAATCTCATCTCGAGCCGGCCTAAATAGATTATTTGAATACATACTGTATCATTATTTCTCACTAATCCACCAAAAAAACCGAAATCGTCCAAAGGAGTTTCGGTCAAAGAGCCCGCAGAAAGGATAATAATCCGTGCGGACGTTTTGCCCTCTTTATTGCGCCATAACTTCTTTTTCTTCAAACAGCCGGACTTCCCTGTTTTTGAGCAATCATCTTTTTTGAAATTTCGAACGACTCCTGCGTAATTCCTCATGAAACCTGGAAGTTTCTTTTTTTTTTGCAAAAGGACTGCTAGCTTTCGCACTTTTGTTGTGGGCAATAAACTTATTGAATAGAATAAGTTTTCAGCAAATATTTACTCTGATCGATTGTAATTTGAGCATCACATTTAATTTCTATGATGAATGATTTGACAAAGCTTTTTTTGCTTCAACTTTCGAGGCAAAAATGAAATGAAGAGAAAAACTTATGCGATGTTCCGTGGTATCCAGTTACACCAGCCGGCCGTTGAAACGTTTCTAAGAGTTCTTCAGTTTGAGATGCTTTTGTTTTTTTTTCTGGCTTGTTTTGAAAAAATAACTCATTCTTTCAAAACTTTGATATGTTTTTCACTTCTTACTAAGCCCTCTGTTATCGTATCCACAGAGATGGTGGACACATAAAGCTTTCGGTAAACTCCCATATTTCCTTTTGAAGCGGAACTAGAGAATTTCGAAAAATTTAATTCCGATAGCAAAAAATAGGAAAAGGCTTAAATCTGCATTTAGGCCGCAGTTTTTTTCCCGCCGAAGAAACACAAAGGTGTACTGCGAGACACAAAGTCAGCGTTTTAGGCCGTTCTCATTTCAACGTGACACATTGAGCACATGTATCGTCCTGCTCGGCCAGCTGCTCACAACTTTGAAAATAAATCCCTGTCGCCTAGAATCCGTTTACTGGTGCTGACGTTAGGTCAACTGCTAACTCAGTAAAAAAAAAAAAGAAAAAAGTGATGATAGCCAAATTTATTGCTCGGCTTCTCAGGTGTCTGGGTGTTTGGGAAGAGAAAGTTACAGCGTCCGTCAAGAAATATGGTTCATGTAAAAGATTTTTCATCACTTTCTTACACTTTCGTATTTTTGCTTTGGGCGGTTTCGGAGTTTGAAAAAAGTTCGGGAATCAGAAATCCGTCGCAAGGAATCAGGTCTATGAGGTTCACAGCGTTCAAATGAAGCTTCTTGAAGGGTAGATAGAGTGACGCCTCAGTAGTAAAAATATTAAAGTCCCGCTAATTTCATTTTGGTCTTAATTTTTGAGCTTGTTTTTTGAATGTTTTCAAATAGTAAATTAGATCATTTTCAACAGTTAGATACCTAGAAAAATCGTTGAACCGATTCGCTCTTTAACCACCTCAAATCGGAAGTTCAATGTTAATAAGGATAAACTCCCCGTTTTCGAAATATGCTATCTTTATTCAAAAGCCGATAATACACCTTTAGAAAAGGTCCTGTGTACAAGCTCATATTCTCATATGTTTGTGTCCCGTAGAACTAGGAGGAAGAAAATCGGGCGACTTTGGCGTCTTCCAATTCGTTGACGCCGATTTCCGCTGGACGTTTTCAAGAAGCCGAAATTTCTTCAAGCCCCCTGGCCTCCAGGCTATCACGTTTCGAAATGAAACGTCGCGTTCACATAAGGAGTGTGTTGCATATGTTTGTTTTTGTCTAAACTCTTCCAGACGTCTTTCCGACTTTGGGTGAAGTCTCTTGATGGGAAAAAGCGGATGAAAAACAGCTGAGTGTTTTTCGCTAAAGAAAAACCGAATGTAATGAATTTCGAAATGAAAATCTTATTTTCGAATCAACAAGAAGTCAATTCAAAAAATGCGTTCCATTGTTAGTAAGAGCTGCAATTGGCCAGGAATCAATCGGACCTTTTATTCTTCATTCCTAAGAAAGCCTGAAAAAAGTAAGTAGCGCAATTTGAGACCAAAAAAGCCCCCATATGGCTTTGAGCGCTGTAGTGAACGAATACGGAACAACGCGTTGATTTATGCCCTTCCCAGCAGTAAAATAGACGCCCAATTCGAGAAGATCTCTGAGCACAGCAAAAAAAAATTTCAAAGGCCTGAAGAACACACCCACTTACGGCAGATGAGGTAGAGGCCTTTTCTGCGTTTGGTTTCGATTCGGTTGGTATGAAAAACATGCCGTGAGTTAGCGAGATTAATGCACAATTTCCTGCTCCCGATTGTAGTGTTCTCCGTGTTTCGAATAATTTGTAGTTAATCTCTTTGGACAGCTTCTCTCACATATAGTTTCAAGTCTCGGAAGTTTGTAAAATGCAAAAAAGCTGGCTTTATTTTCGTCTTTCATGATCTTAGGAATTGAAATGTTCCCCCAGTTAAAATTTTTTGAGATCTTTTCAAAAAGGAACCAGCTTATCTTCATTCCGTTAGTTTGATTAGTAATAATTTTTTTCAACAAAATGAAAAACAAATATCTCTGAGCCTGTTTTTTTGATATTTTTTTCGAAAGATTTCACGCATGAATAACTCTGTAACCTTTGTTAAGAGACATCATTACGCATCTTTTAGAGATCTATGTAAAAGCTTTTTTTGTTTTTTTTGTCATAATGTCACTTAATTCAAAGATGAATAAATGATGTTTTAACTTTTTTTTTAGGATTCAGTCTTCCGTTTTCTTTTTGGCGACGTTCCCAGTAAAGTGGCGAAAGCCTATAAAAAGCTCGGGAATCCCAAGAATACTTCATTTGAAGGACAGCAGCGATTGAAAAGTTTTGCGCGTGACGCGCCGCACTTATTACATCGTTCAAAGCAAAAACGATTTCTTCTGGCAAACGTCCGTAAGCACGCAAAAATAATTGCACGACCGGTGCTTTGGTGGCGGTGAAGAGAAAATAAAAATGAAGTGAAATGGGAACAGAAGTTTTGAAAGTGAGCTGATACACGAACCGCGCAAAAAAAGAGTTAATAATGAGAGGAAAACAAATGAAAAAAGTTATTTTCGCAAAACAAAAATCGTCATGAAGCACGCAGTTTCGGCTGGTATTTTTTCTTAGGGCTCCAAAAACATGCTTTTCCCACATTCATACTATTCTCGGTAGAAGAGGAATCATGTCCCGTTGATCTCTGGTCTCGAAATTCACAGACCATCTTTAACGCCTCATTTCCCTGGCGAACTACGGCATCTGGCGCTTTTGTTGTGTACAGCAAAAACTCTACGACAATTGAAACGGGCAAATTGAAAGGCAATTGCTAGATTCGGTCAAAGGCTCAAAGGCAGCACCAGAATTGGAGTTTCGACCCTGATGCAAGCAAAACTTAGGTTTTCCGAGTGACGTAACTAGGAAATCGGTTAGATGTTACTTTTTCTTCAAGTAAAAGACGTTTGGGTGATGTTCGGGCTTAGGTTTCGGCTTGAGATGTTGTTCAATGGATTTCTCTACACGGTCGATGCAAAAAAAAGAAGTTAAGAAGACTCTGTAGTTGATTTAGTCCTAAACTCAGTTCCAGAGTTTCAAAGTTGAAATATTATTGGAAAAGAAAAATAATTCTAAAAAAAAAATTACTGGAGAAAAAAATTCCCAGCAACGATTTTTAAAAGAAAAACCAAATTTTCATAGATTCTGCGACTTTCAAGGCTTAAATCTTTCTTCTTTTCCATTTCATGGGGTTTACACACAACTCATCAAAAAATATTGGACCTAGTCCAAGCAAAATTTTGTTGACTTCACGTCCTTAGTTGTTATTGTGAATAAAGAATCGAATCAAAGAGATGAATGAAGTTAACGAAAAACAACCAACTTGGCAAGTCGTGACGCCGATCGAATCCTTCTCGTCGTACAGAAGATTGGCGATGATGTGCGACGAGAAGCTGACGACGGCGGCGACGACCCAAACTGCCAGGATGTACACCAACATCCGCTTGGTGGTCCGCTGAGCCGAGTATCTCAGCGGACGGGAGATGACCAAATAGCGGTCGACGGAAATCGCACACAGGTTTACGATTGACGCTGTGCACAGCGTCAGGTCTGCCGTCGTGTAGAACGAGCACATAAAGCTGAAAATAGCTTTTATTGCTTTTGAATATGGGAAAACTTTGTGTTGAAGACACACAATCCCGAATTTGCAAGAACTACAGGAAATCGCTATCTCAAAGTTTCAAACTTCCAGATTCGGTTGTTTTCATAAAATTTATTCAGAAACTCGGCACTCTCAAGCTCGACCTTTTGTTTGTGTGTTGTGCTTTTTTCTTTTTTTTTTCCAGCTTTTTGCGAGAAACTCTAAAAATATGCTTCTCTGAAATGTGTAAAACAACGTTTTTCTCGTTTCTAATTCGTAGAATATCTTCTACAGCAGAAACAAAAAATAGTTCTCATGAACTCGTATAAAATAAAGGGCGTTTGTGAACTGCCTCCAAATGGTCTCTGAGAAACTTTCAGAAAAACAATTTCGCCTCCGAGAAAAGAATATTTTTTTCTTTCGAATAATGGTCTCAGACCTCCATTCTTACATAATTTCCAGAAAAAATTCCAATTTATTGTCTATTGTCGTTTTCTTTTTCTTTTTTTAACAATGGAGAAAAAGCGTTTTATGTGGGACTGGAGAGAGAAATTCTGAAATGAGACCAGTTCATTCAAAAAAAAATTATACGATACGTTATTTTGAAGTGTATTTAAAGACTGCTGTACACAGTCCCGCACGCTGAAAACAAAACTGCATTGAAAAAAAAATGCAAAACAAGGTTTCTGGAGGCGTATCGGTGCATAAATGATGCATAAAAGAGTTTTTCCCAAACAATTCGAAAACTCGTCAATAAAAAGTTTCGGTGTATCGATTGACTTTTATATCGCTATTTTGATGAGAAACAAACCTGCCAATAGGCCATTCGTCGAAAAGAAGGTCAACGAGGGCGAGTGGCATGACGACGAGGCCGACGAAGAAGTCAGCCACGGCCAGAGAGACGATCAGAAAGTTCTGGGGTTGTTTCAACTTCCGGACGAGCAGAACGGCGAGGCAGACCAAGGCGTTTCCGATGGTCGTGAGCAGAATTGTGACAAGAACTGCGACGGCAAGCACGACTTTGTGATTAGAAGGAGTAGGACCTGGTGTCCGAATGTTTTCAGGCGGCCACGGACTGCTCAGCGGCACGATTGTGTAGGAAGCGATCGGTGAGATCGGCACTGCTCGCACCATTGCTCCCAATTGGAGGCCAAATAACCAAAGCAGCACGAATTGAGGCCTACGAAATGCGAGACGAAAGATGTGGGCGGCGCCGCGACGCCCTTTCACAGAGGCGGAGCTTCTCTACGGTAAGCGATCTGGGTTCAGATCACACCGATCGTGATAAAAAACAGTCGTTTCGAGATACTTCGAACATTTTTTTGGGATGGCTAGCATTAATGGGCGTACCACTGATTTTTTTATTAGAAAAATTCTTTTTTTCGATGATTATCTAAAAAAATTTTTCTCTAAAAGCTTTAAAGGAGAACAACTGAAAGTTCTAATAATAAAAAAATTTATTTTTACAGCGACTTCGTAAAAACTTCGAGAACGCAACAGTTCCCCAGAGAATATATTGCCCTTTATGAAATCTGCAAGTTCCCGTTGCGAATCGAAAAAAAAAGAATAACTTGATTTTTTTATTTTTTTCAAATAAAAAAAGTTTAGAAATTGTACAATGTGACTAATTTTTTTTCTATTAATCAAAGACTGTTTTTTTATAAGTACACAAGCCTGAAACTGACAGGCTTTCAGTTGTCGTTCACTTCCAAAAAAACTGCTTTTTTTCTGATTTTCGAAAAATGATCGGTCAGTTAAAGAACTCTTTACTCCATCAACATATGTACAGATTTCAAAGCTTTTAGAAAAATTTACTAGGGAACTACTCGGACTCGGGTAAGCGGATCAAGTTCAAACTTTAATGGTTTATAGACCTAAGTGAAAATACTTAAAAACAAGTGAGAATATCTGCTAAACCCACTAGAGAACCGAGAAAAAATTAGTGGAAAATGTGAAAATTAGGCCTGAAAATTTTCAGAATACTGCTTTTTACCTTATTTTCTAGTTTAATACAATCGCCTTGAACGATCCGGCTATGATATACTCTAAAAAAACTTTTTTTCCCACCAAAAAGAAGGAGGAAAGAGAAAATTTGATAATTTTCAAGCCTAAACTTTTTATTTTCCATAAGCTTTTTCTCAGAAGCCTGTGGGGTTTAGCAGATAGTTTCTCTTGTTTCTAAGTACTCTTACCCGGGTCTAATAGCCACAAAAGTTTCAACTCGAAACGCGTACCCGAGTCCGAGTAGTTCCCTAGTTAGATCAGAATTTTCCTGGTCTTATTTTTTAAAGTTTAAGGTTTGAGATCTGATTTTTCTCATTGATAATACAGAAAACTCTACTTTCCTCTGGATATTTTGCGCTTGATAAAGAACCAAATAAAGTTGAGAGTATAAAAAAACAGTTTTTGATTGATTTCAAGCTTAGTGTTTTTCATGTTATCTTTTTCCATATCAGCTCGGAAAACCTAATCCTGGCTGATTTTTGTTTTTGGTCACTTCCCTTGCTTGTATACAGTGTTAAGAAATTACGATAATCGTGAAAAAAATGTAGCTGAATTGAGAACAAATAAATGAGATGGAAAAAATTGAAGATTTATTGATCAGTCAATGGTTTGGAAACCTCTCAACCTGAACCTAAAGGAACATTTTTTTACCGCAATAGCGTCCGGTTTTTGCAGATCGTATTTAAATTTTTCATGTTTTTATATTTCAGGGTAGAAAAAAACTTGAAAGAAAAAGGAAAAAAATGAGAAAAAAATTTTTTTATTTATTATAATTTATTTATTTTGGTGAAAAAAATACCAAAAATTTTTCCCTCGTGAACTTCTCTTTGGAAAAAAATCATTCCTTATCGAGAAAAAAATGTTTCACTGAAGAGCGCTTTTCTGCAATATAATCATGTTTTTTTGATAATTATCGTACTTCAAAAAAATGACTTCAGAAAAAAATTCAATCAAAAAATCATTCTGATCTTCTCAATTTTTTTATTATCGATAAAAAGCGAAAAACTTTTTGAAGAGTTTTTTTGCCTAATGTGGCTCGAATTTTTTTCATCCACCAAATTGACAAAACTGCGCACAAAACAAACAACGCAGCAGTGGTAAGTCAAGTATATTTTGATGGCCTCAAGGGTTGAAATTCTAAAAAAATAGAAAAACTGCAAAAAAATAATCGAAAAAGATGTTAATTGGCGAATAATAGTTTTTTTCAGTCCAGAAAAAAAGTAAGGTTATCATTTTCATAAGAAAGTTTTTTTAGATTTTCTGCAATTATCTGAAAATTTTTTTCAAATTTTGGTTTCCAAATATTTTTTTCGAAAAAAAGACCCTAAATTAAGTTCCGTGATATAAACAAAATTGCGAACTGGAATTTGAGTTTTTCTGCAGATCGATTTTTCGAAGCATATCATCACATCCACTAAACGTCATAAGTTACAAATTTCCTTGGTTCAGAATAAAAAAGTGTATAAGAGGAAATTTGAAACCTCATTCCGGTTTCAAGAATTCAATGCCCTTTTTATCATTGCGTCAAAAAAATGAGACGTCTGCATTTCTTTTTTTAAATCCGACTTCTCAAATTTCAAAAAAAGCACACAGCGAAAAAGAAATTCAGCTTCTGGTATCGTGGAATAACTTTTTTTCATGGTTGATAGGCTATATTTGGAAGATTTCGAGCATATAGAAAAACTTCAAGAAGTTTATTCTCAAAACTAAATTTTTTTCAATTTTTTTGAAACAAAAAAATAATCTTTGAAATATTTACAGCAAGAAGTTTTACGCATGTTGCAATTTCAGCGTGGTAAATCTGCAGATGGGCGCAAACCATCCGGGTCGGACGCATCTAAAAATTATTTCACGTCGTTTCAAAACTGTGAAAAATGGAACTAACTTTATTTTCCTGATATTAATAAAATATTTATTCCCAAAAAAAGCCATATAAATATTATTTTTTTCCCTCACTGATTTTTCTTCAAATGGCGGCGCTGAGTAAATATTTCCATTACCTGAATAGCTTTTTTTGTTCCAAATTTTTTTGTTTCTGTACTCCATCAGCAGCGAAAAATAAAAAAATGTTTGTTTTTTTGGTTGTTTTTGAAGATTTTTTTGGCTCACTTTGGTTTGGAAAAATGAAATAAAGGAAAAATGAAATTGAAAAAAATTTGAGCAAATTTTTTTTTGTTTTTTTCCTATGACTGCAAAAAGGCTGAACTGCTCAAATTGCAGTTTAAAAATGGGTTTTGTGGGTTAATATTTTACTCAACAAGCTTTCAGAATTTGCGCAGCTAACAATTTTGAGGGGGAGGGATGCATTAGATTTACATAAAAAATGGGAATACACGTGTTTGTTTGATTTCGGGTTATACTCAATAAAATGGAGATATTTAATATCAAAAAAAAATATCGCACTACTTAAAGTTCAGATCACCGCGAGTTGGATTTGTTTTCGGGAATGTTTTTTCGAGGTCTCATAACAAGATGATACCGGAAGCCGGAAAGAGAGAGAAATCGAAGAAATTTGCATCTCAACTTTCACAATTATTGAATGCCAAATGATTCATTCCAAAGGCTGTTTCGTCTATTTTTTCTTGCTATATTATTTTCTGTCGTTCAATTTGTGAGTTTTTGATTCATTCAATAATTGAGCATATAATATAGAGTAATAAAAATATTATTTAAACGTCCGATTGGAAAAATTTTTTTATGAAAAACTCTCCCTAATATGTTCCATTACTTCAAAACAATTCATCTCAATTAATTTGTTTTTCGAACTTCGAAAAAACGGAACAGATCACAGATTAAAACTTTCTCTAATTTCTTGGAATTCTCCAATTATCTGAAAATAACACTTTCCTGCAAAGTGCATTTTCAAACAATGAAGCGTAGAAGCTAATTGAGAAAAGAAATCTCAGGGGAGCCTTTGTTCAAAAAACTTCTCACTATAACGAATTAATATACCGTAATTATCTAATACGGAATGTCAATGATTAATTGCTGTCCTTCAAGTCCGACGTGAATCTCCTGTAACATTTATTTACTTTTTGATTAAGATACCACTAATTAGAAACGCGTTGTAATTGCTTGGAGACGGGATGTGAGGCGGTACCTGAGACAAGTTGCTCTTTCAATTCATTGTGAGCAATGAACAGCATCTTCGACGATGTCCGTCGACTTGTTGAGCAGACGCAACCGTTTTTCCAAGCGCTGGTCATTGGAAGGTGAGCTTTTTATCAATTTTTATCTTTTCAGAAAACTACATTTCTTCCCTGAGAACCAAGAAAGTAGAGCAAAATTATTGAAACCTTTCAAAAAGAGCCAAAATATTTTTAACCTTTGATTTTGAAAGTGAAAATAAACTTTTCAGCTCGCCTGACCCAAGAGAGCGCCGTTACCGACGACAAAGCGGCCCAACAAGAATGGCGACGGTGATGGAACAGACGAGCATGCAATCCATCGACTTCATAACTGAGCGCAAAACGCAACGAAGTGCTA
Source organism: Caenorhabditis auriculariae (assembly GCA_904845305.1). Taxonomy (NCBI): domain Eukaryota; kingdom Metazoa; phylum Nematoda; class Chromadorea; order Rhabditida; family Rhabditidae; genus Caenorhabditis; species Caenorhabditis auriculariae. The sequence goes on along the minus strand of CAJGYM010000002.1, from coordinate 1,376,918 downwards.
GCGAAGATGAACCTGTGAGTTTTTAAAAATAAATGATCACTTTGAAAATGACCGATTAGTAAAAAAAATTTTGTTTCGAAAAAAAAGAAAAGTAAAATCCGAACTTTGATAGATTCTAGGTGGCAGAAAAATGAATGCTTTTTCCGCTGACCAAAACCTGCCCCCGAAAACCTTTTATTCAATCGGAAAAAATCAATTTCGTGGGGCGCCGTAGCGCAACAGGTTGTGTGCCTGTCTACGGTCCACAGGGTCACAAGTTCGACTCCCGCCTCAACCCAACCAAGGGGTTTAAGAAAGGTTGGTAGTGGGAAACCACGACCATCCCCAGCCGTCACATACAAGGACGGATAGATACCTGGAGCAAGTCAACTGAAATCAGGATAGGACCTCGGCTAATCGACTTGGGGAGCCGATTGCCGTTCAAGCGGTACAAAGACGTAGAAAGAAAAAAAAAAAGTTAAATTTATACTCATATGCTAAAAAAAAATCCCAGCGAGTTATTGCACCATGACTCAAAAAACGCATAAAATCAAGAAGAAAAATCTTCCGAGACAAAAAAAAAATGGACAGAACTCATAGAGAAAAGTTTGCTAGATGGAGAGTTTTACCTTTTGTTTGACGCCGTTTTCGCCTTTTTGCTCATTCTCATCAGATACCGACAGTGACCGCTAAGGAAACGGATATATATGTTCACATCTTTTTTTCGAACTGTTTGGCTGCGACATGAATGAACTGAAGACTTATCCAATCGACTTTTTTTTTCGCTCACCTGAACTTTTTGAAAGCATAAAAAACTCTCACGACCCCTGATCCTTCAACACAGCTTTCGTGTTCAGTCCAATGATTTGATGTTGCAAACTTTGTTTCGGAGTATTCCAATTTCGTTTACTCTCTACGAAATTTTTTACGCTGTCCCACTTCCTATTTGATAATGCCGCAAAGGCACCTGTTTTCAAGCACCTGACTTTTGGAGAATTTCTTTGATTTCTGTTATAACATTTTTTTGGGTTTTTCCAAGTTTTTCTTAATGTGAAATAATAATGGCTTTAAATTTCTATTCTCATCAATAAGGAAATTTTAGCAACTGAAAAATGAAAAAAATATTCCCAGCGGTTTGATAATACGATTACATCCGCATTTTGGGATAAGAGGCCCTGCCGCGTTCTAAACAAGTTGTTTTCCCAATTTCAGACTCATTTTCTTCCTTTCGAAGTTTCTTCGTCTATTTTTATTTTTCTCGATTGCAGTTTTACTATCAATTTCGCGAATGAAAAGAAATATGCAGTGAAATTCATGAAAAACGATGTCACTCTTTTTGAATTAGGTCAGAAATTTTTTGACTAATTTGTTAATCAAGTCGCTATTCAACTTGATTGAATACTGGAACGTTATTCTTTTGTTGTAATAAAAACAATTTCCCCAAATTTGTATTTTTCATCATTTGAAACTACTATTCATGCACCTTTATTTTTATGCATCGGCTTCCGCCTTTTTAATTGAAAAAGTCTTGAGAAATATGTTACTGATAATGAAGTTCAGAGAAGAAAAAATTTGATTGTGTGGTAACTTTCTATCAAGCTAGTAATTTTAAGAAGACAAGCACCCAAAAAATTCAAGAATATGTGAGAAAAATCATTGAGAAAAGGCAAGGCGAAACTCTCTTTCCTCCGAAATCAAGGGCACATTGTGCTCGAAGACGACTTCAACACGGACAGAGAGAAAAGATTCGGTTTCATTTTTGAAAGTTTGCTCCAAAATCTGCCAATTGTTTATGATCATTTTTTTTTTTTGAATTCATCAACGCAGTCAACATTCGAGATTGTTAATACTGAGCGAAATGTATAAAATCTCGTTCCTATTGCTCATCTTAGATCCAATACATGATGTTATTCAAAAAGTTTAAACTTGATTTATTTTGTTCTCTGCTCTGTAGGAAGCGAAAATGATCGATGAGAGAAGCGATATGCGGACAATAACGTCTGAAAAAAATTTGAGCCGAACTCTTCCGGGAATTATTCCATATTTTCTGGCGGGCAAATACTCGAACTCAAGTTAGAGACCCGTTCTTCTCACGTTCTCAATATTTTTTGAATTGTTCGTTTTGGAGGAAATCCTCTCAATCCGATCCAATTCAAGCCAACTTTATTTTTTTTCTTATTTCAAGAAAAAAAGGATTTGATTTATACTAAATAATTTATTTTCAAAAAAATCTGTTTCTTTGTCTTGATTGAGTCTGAGAAATTTCGTTCAGAATTTTTTTACATATCATGTTCAGTGAAAATTCTCTCAAGCTGTTTCTTTTGTCATTTTTCTCACACTCATTGAGGTCATCAAAGCGTCTCTGGGCCATTTTCATCATACTTCCAGAGTGCAAAGGATCTGTTATCTTGATCTGATCGGAGCAGCTTTTTTTATTGACTAATTGAGATTTTGATGAAAGTTTGAATTATTGCGTTTTGAGGTCACTGGTTACAGTTCATAGAAAAAGAATCACTTTTCAGTTTTTCAGTGAATTATTAAGTCCCGAAAGAGGTTTCTGGCTCTCCTCAAGTTCAAATTTTGCTTTTTGCAAGCTTTCATCAAAATTAACTACAGCCAATTTTCCTGCAAATAACTCGAAATCTATTTTTCGTTGTTTCGAGCTGCTCAACAGTACATGTAATTGGACCTTCTTTCCGTCGTTGAAAAAAGTAGATGGCGTGTTTTGAAGAAATTTGGGAACAAACTGCTTCGTCCACTTCCGCGACGTTCATTAGCCCCGGCGTCGGCGCCGCGGCGCGTCCGTGACGCCATTTCTCCCGCGTCGCGTTGGTCGACGTCGTCGCCTGTCGAAGAGACCAACGGAAAGAACGTGGTATGTCAGTCTAATAAATGGATGTTTCGAACATTTTTTCAAGCGTTTCTGTTCGTCTTCAGCAGCGCTGAAACTCATTATTCTTGCGTGGAATACAAAAATCGCATAATCAACATAAGAAAACAAAGAATGAAGAACATTAGAAAGTAAGGTACATACGAGAAAACAATTCTGATAAAATCGGGCTCAAATATTGTTCTCATAAATTGTGGATCGCCTGTCTGAAATAGCGATTAAACATTGCATTTCTTAAAAAAAAGTCTTCAATCGTTTTCAATCAGTTATTAGGAACTTCAATTTTTCCTAGGAGAGCCTTGTTCATTCTAAAGTGAAAACGTATTTCTGTCAAGTCAAACTAATGTTTTTTTTGAGAAGAAAAGTATAATTGTGAGTTGTGGAGACAGGATAAAAAAACAGCTGCCAGGGCTTCCTGGCCTTGAAATAGATGCATACTGACGTTGCTTCATAAGAACCAAACAAAGTCAACAATTTAGGTCTTCTCTACGTTTTCTTTCTCTTTATAAGCACAGTTCAAGTTCTTCTCAATCATCAGTTTGATTATGTCGAGAATTACTTCCAAGACCCAGTTATGCCGGGAAGAAAGCTTGTTCTTATTATCGGATACGCGCCCTTTTTGTTTTGTAAACAGGTCCGAATAATGCCTTTTAGCCCCATTTACATCGATCTTTTGAGCTCACTCTCGTTTCAGTTACGTTGCTCTCAGATGAAAACAACTTATGATTTTACCCATGAGGCTTGCGGGCCATGAGCTCTTATACATAGGCATTTTTCACTCTTGATTTCTGTTTCAAACCTGCTTTCTTCTTATTTCTACTTTTTTCAGATGTCCAGATTGAGAAGAACGCTTCATTTCCTAAAAATATGATTTTTTTCCCATTGTCCTGGTATACTCCGAAAAGAAACATTTGAGATTGTTAAAAGTTTGATTAATTTTTGCAAGGATGCATTTCGAGGTCTCCTCACTCCTTGGACTTGGAATATATACAAATCTCAGTATTTTTGCATTTTCATCAAAATTTGAACGAGTCACCATAATATATTTTCTTTTTTGTCCTTATAGGGGTGTTTTCTGTTTGAATTAGGATCCGAAGGAATATATGTACAATGGACGAAGTTTATGCTATAGTTTCAATTCGAACAAGCTCAAAAACCGTCTTTGAGGTCTGAAAAAGTTATGGCCTTTGCATATTGAGTATCTCAGGGTCTTCTTTTGAACTCATTTATGAATGGTAAGAGGTCTCGTTTCTTCGACCAAGAAAAACATTTTTTTTTTCCAGGAGTATCTAACAAGGAACTCATTCTGGACTTTCTCGAAACTGTTTTGAAAATTTTTCTTTTAGGACTATGCAGATAATCTTAAAACTAAGACTTACACAAATTTCTAATTATTGATGATGACAAAGACAACGGTTAATCATCGTGTTTTTAAATGATATATTTCACTCGAAAACTGTTCGCTTAACTTCCAGGATTTTATTCACATCTCAAAACAAATATTCGATGTTCAAAGATTTGTTTTTTTTTGTTAATGAGGTGGTTTCAAATGTTCAGGCAATCAGCCAAACCAGCGAATCTCTGAGAAAAAGCTGACAGAAGAGCTAGATACTCGGAAGCCGTGACAAATAGGTTTTTGTTAGACGAAGAACTCTGGCACTTTGCCTCCGAAAAGTCGGATTACACCCCATTTTTGAGCTTGAAGAAAAGGAAGAAAATAAGGCCAACTCACAAACAATACGCACAAATAAGAATTCAACAAAGTGGCCAAGTCTCCGAATTCCGTGCGACTTCCATTGAATATTAATGAGAAATTGCTGGAGTGAAAAAAAGAAATAAGAGATGATGTCAAAAATGGGTTTAAACATTTTTTTATTATTCAAGAAAAAAATTTTTCTTATTTTCTGAAAAAAATATTTGTCTCAAAGGATATTCACCAGATTGAATTTTTAAAACTTTTTTGTTTTTTGAAAACGTTTTTTTCAGCTCCTAACATTTAGAATAGTCGATTATCTAAAAAATGCTCAGTGTTGAATGAAATATTCGGGGTTGGATTGTTTCTCCCAATAACATGTTACAAGAAAAAAATATTTCACCATTGGTTTTGAAAAATATGACTATCCATTCTTTTTTCATGGTTTACTGGCCCATCTTTCAAATTTTTAATTGTTAGTGCCTCTGAAAAATCACATGCAATTTCTACGTTTCCGGTTTTTCTGGTATAAAGCGGTCTTTTCAGATGAATTTATTATCCTTCTCCCCTATTAAAATTTTCAAAACAGTTTGTCATCCCTCAGAAGGAGGGTTTTTTTGAGCTAAGAAAATGTCGGCTGCAATTTGTGCTCTGTCTAATTTATTTCAACAAGGCTGGTCGGTTTCAATTGCGTTTTTTGGAGTAAATGGCTCCAGAATTGTGTTTTGCGGGCTTACCTCGTTTTTTCGAAGTGCTTAAAAAAATGCTGAAAAATGGCGCTTTCTCATTCGAACACCCTTCATTTTATTGCGGCGTCCTCTTCCTTGCTGAAAAAAGATTGCTGCCGCTTTTCTACTCGTATTTCACCGAAACTTTCAAGCGTTTTCATTCTTGACGTTTATGCAGACCTCTTGATTGCAAAGTTTGAATGGAAGAGACCGAAAAAAACAAATTTTATGAAAAAAAGCAAAAAAACACTTTTCTTTTTATGAGGGATTTGAACATCGCTTTCAGTTTAAACAAATACAAAACTTCAAGAATGGCTTCATTTTTTTGCGAGTTTCCTTTAAGTTCCGGTCGAGAAATCAATGGTTTTCATCGATCTTTTTTATTTTGCTGTGACTCTCTTTTTGAGTCACGAACATTAACATTATGATTCAAATAAGGTTTTTAGATTTGGATTGTCGCTCGAAAACTTCATTAGATGAAAAGAACGGAGTTTCAGCGTTTTGGAGACTCTGCTAAATGTCCTGATGGGTTGTTGTCGAAAACGAGTTGTGAGGGACCTCCATTGTACTCATTGCCTGCCAATTTGGCGTCCATCATTGTGGAACAGCACAGCCGGCACAAAAGCTACGGGGGGCGGGTTGAAGCTCCGAGTTTTCCGCATATCCACTTCGAAAAAAAAACCACAACTTGACATCTATTCCCCGTTTCTAGCGAACGTTACTTCACTTAGATGTTCTGTTCCATCAGACCGAGATACATTTTTAAAAGAAGTCGAAATTTTGAATTTGAAAATATTTCCCTCATGTTTTAGAAAAAGCATTTCCACAACCTTTTCATTCATTTCGCTTTTTCCATTTTTTTTGACACTTTGAAAGTTTGAACTTTCACTGATCGTTATGGGTGAAGTTTTATTTCGAAAACCTATTATTTTTTTGAGAAATTTTCTTTTTTTAAGTGATTTAACAGAAGCTTGTTTCAAAAAAACTCTCATCTAACTGGTTCCTGAGTTCATTTTTTTAAAAAAACTCTGTCTGCTCCGATAGTCAGATTTAAAAGTTCACTTCTTTTTTTGATTTAAATATTGCCCCTAACATTTTCCTTGTCAATTATTGTCGATTTGAAATAATTTTTTTCTGAGAAGTCCTGATTCAATTTTGAGCGAGTGAATTGAATAAAAGCAAAAAGTTCATCGGAGCAGATCAGGTTTTTTTCACGCCTTTCTATGGAAAAGACAAGAAAGAGAGTTTAGCGGAAGAGGAGCGCTCGAGGCGTTTTTGATGGAATGCCCCTGCTGGCGAGTTTTCCCGGCCTCATTGTTTCAATTTATTCAAACCAGCGCTGGCACTCGTTGTAATTGAATATGAGGCCGGTCAGGCGTCCATCTAAACCCATTATCTAACTATCCGTTTCACACATCACGTGCTATGTTTCCTTCTCGTCTCCTTATGTTTGGATCAAACAAGTACATCTCAGTTCGCCAACAAAACTTAAAGCCATTGGGCTGAAATTTTTCGATTTTTATCTGTGACTAAAATTTGAAGTTCAATAGTTTTTTTTGTTTGAATATATTTGATACATATATCCAGAACATAAGTTGTTGCGTATATTTTTTATTTTTTTTTTTTTGGTTACATTGATGTAGTCATTCCTTCCCGACCCGAAAGGCGAAATGGGTAATTGGCAAGATTACGCGTTGCGTATGCGACGCGGGTTTTTTTGGCGGGCAACTCGAGTTCCTGCGCGAGCAATTATTCTGACAGTTTACCAAAAAAATTTCTACCTCTTCATGGTTATGAAAAAAATGTATCTGAACAGTAAAAAAATATAATATAATATAAAAAAATTTTTTTAACATTTTTTTCCGATGATATTCTTTATCTTCGAGTTCTCCGCTAAAAAGCCGCGTGCAGTACGTTTCATTTTCTCCAAAATACCCATTTCGTATTCAAGTGGGGAAAATAAACTATCCCTGACTGATTACTTTGCCCATTGAAGTTAGAAAAGTAAATCTGTAACTTGCGCTCAAATTTTTCACTACCTTTTTTCTTTTGATTGAGTTCATACCTTCACAAGATCTATTTTATAGCGTTTTCCAATCATTTGAATTCTTTTTTTTTTCATCAGGCCCATACCACAAATTTTCAGACAATGCACACTTTCAGAAAATCTCATTCATTCTAGTAAATTTAAGTTACTTTTTTGTTACTTTTTCAAAAAAGGGCTCTTGGTCTTTTTTCTGAAAATGAATTTGAAGTTAAGGCAAGTAGAGAAAAAACATGTAGGTCTAGAATTTCACATGAGAGGTTCAATAACTGCGTTTGCCCTAATGAGAATACCTCAGCCCGATGTGTTGATGCTTATTTTTTGCATATATCTCATAGTGAAGAGCACTCGGAATGCCTCAATATTTGCTCCTTCGAACAACCAAATGGGTATTTCACTTCTCATGCGTTTTCACCCTTTTCCCCATTCTCTAAGAGTCTCTCATATTTGTCTGTGCGAAAAAAAGACCGATAGGTGTAGTTCTAAAGGAAAATATGGCCAGAAAAGGAATCATTGAAAAAAAAAGATGAAGCTAGAAAAAATTTTCTCGTCGAGGTAGCTCACTAAATTTTGTGCGGCGGAATATTGAAATCCCAGAAGCGCCCAACTGGAATCCCACATTCGTTTCTCATTCCGACCGGCCCTGAAGCCTTAATTTTTTGCTTCCGTATGAAAATATTCATGACTGTTGTGTGCAGGATATCAGCTCCAATCCCGAAAAAAATCACTTTTTTTATCAAACAGAGTTTTTTTCAAGTTTCAAAAACTCTGTTAATTGGAATCATTGATTGCTTCCTTAAGGCCAATTTTCAGGATGACTCGATTTTTTTTTATGAATTTTTCCTAGCGTTTTTTTGTTTTTGATAGTATGCGGTAACTTAGTTTCACTTTGAATAAGCTTACATCCTTTGAAGGAGCACGTTTTTTTTACTCCTATAGTTCAATTTGCATATTTTTAACTTTTCGATCGAGATTCTTTTCGTTTTATGAAAAAGTTCTTTTGGAATCAGAGACGAACCCAACCTGCCAAAAAAAAAAGTTTTTTTTTTGCAACCCTCCGTTCCGGAAAAGAAAAAAGAATTCTAAAAAGGAATTTTTTTGTACAGAGAACAACTATGAGGGTTTGAAAAAAACTTTCAGAAACTTAAAATTGTGATGATATTTCTCATATTTCTCTTTTTCTGCCTCAGTTCTTTATATATTTTTGTTTAGAACATCCGATACTCGCTTTCTGAATTTTCTGGTTTTCAAGCTTTATTGAGCCTCAGAAGTCGTCTGCGCGCTTTTTCTTCGCACGCTGGTCTTGCTCTCCCACGGCTTTTTGTAGCAGCGAGTCGTCTCCAGAATCTTTCCGCGAATGTCCGGCTTGCCGGTCAGGACAACCTGACGTCTGAACCAAATGATGTTGCATGTTGACTGGAGCGAGGAAGAGGTCAGATAATGTTAATCATCTTTTTTTTTTCGAATAGTGAACGATTCAAGAAGTTTTTTGATACAGGTCATCAAACCGTTTGGTCGTTGGTATACACCATTTGCAATAACTTGAAACAGTCTGACGTGTTTCCGAAAAACATGAAGAATTATTCCTAGCTTTTTTCTGAAGGAAACACTTTATTAAGGTTGATTGAGACTCCAATGAAACTTTGCAGATCATTTTCAAATCCTCCGATTACAAATAGCGACGCTTATCAAATTATAACGATTCTCGAAGTCAATTCATAGCAAACCTTTTTTCTTCTTTCAATTGATACGAGAATCTAAAAAACAGCAGCAGAAGAGCTATCACCAGAAACACTTACCCTGTTAAAAGCTCATTTTCATAATAAAACCAGCGATGCGCAAATTCACGTCTTCCACATAGTCCACAATTATCATAACCCTATAATTAAGGATTTTTTCTTGTGTCCTTAATCTGAAATTTCTAGAAAGTTTGACGAGAAATCGTTGTCGCGGAGTGCCGATGACAGAATAATTTAACAGGAAGAGCAAAACCTGCACGAGTTTGCGTGATTTCTTTGAGTTTTACCTGGAGGTCGTTCTTTTTTTTTTGGAAGGCGGGAGTGCAAAACCAGAGAAAATGTAGGGCTTGTGGTCAAATGTTCTCTCGGTCGCCTTTCGTTACTCGCTGTCCTTCTATGAAAGCTGTGAAGGAGGTTTAATCATGATTCGGATTTATTTTAATTGTTATGCGCTTTCAAGTTGTCTAGTATAGGGTTGTAGTCAACTCGTAGGCGTTTCAGAGCCTTCCAAGGCTTCAGGCTTTTTAAATTTTTTTTTTGGGTTTGAAAATAGTTTCTGTTATTTTTAGAGTGAGAGACAATCAATTTAAAGCAGTCCTGTCCTACAAAAACTTAGTGAACGTTTTGAATTAACATTCTCTGCTCTCAGTAGACCGGTATGTCGAGCAGAAAACTAGAAGCTTCTAACTTGTTGCTTCCGCGTGAGACCGACAAAACAAGTAGTTTAGAGGCCAGTTTACAAGTTCTTAGTAATCTTTTTCAAGAATAAAATTAACATAAATCCTTGAACTTTCACACCTTACTTGAAACTTTTTCAGAGTGTATTTTTCAAACTATGCGAAAACGGAGAGATTTCCAGTATTTCCGTTCAGAGATAGCAGTAAATGATTTCAATTCACAAACAGTATTGTCAGGTTCTTTTAAACACTATTTTGTCCTTTTTTTTCTTACACTTGTGGTAGAATCCTGATGCGATAAAATAAAAAAAATGAACAGCTTTGTCTTCAGAATCGAAGATTTGCTTCATTTTGAACTCCGAAGGAAAAAAAAAACAGAAATATGAATTAGTTCCTGGAACGATGCATTTCCTGAACTTGAAAAGCACTTTGGGCATTGCTCAACCTTATAGAAAAAGTTGGAAAACGCCGTCTGCAGGTGTTTCTGACGCAAAGAAACCATTGTGAAGACGTGAAAGCCAATTGGCGAGGTGCTCGTTTTATGTGACAGCGACGGGCGAAGGTTCCTCGTTTAAGGCGAAAATGAAGTGGCGAAATATTTGGGTGTCGCCAAAAATCCTGGCTGGCCCCGCTTCACGGTCGGGTGCCTCAATTCAAAAAAAAATCTCCTTCCGTCGCTATTTTTTCCTTATTCGTAGAATAAATCAAACAATCCTCATCATTTTTTCAATGACTTCCGTCGGCGTTTTAACATTGGTTCTGTTTTACTTCCTTCAAGAAAATCATTTCTTTCCGTGAATTTTTTTGCAATCAAAAAAGGAAGCATTTTGAAAACCATTTTCAATTTTACCTGATCAATCGCTCACTTTTTATATATTTTTTCGTTCAAGCCCAAAAAATCGAATTCTCTATCAAGTTGAGTTTAAGAATGGGAAAGTCCCCAGTAGAAAAAGTCAGTAAAGTTCATCATCTGACTTTGAAAGAAGCCAACCTTTTTACCTTTTTTTACTTTCGAAGTATTTCTCAAAAAAATTTTTCAAAAAAATGGGAACAATACATTTCTAATTATTTTTCATAATGTATTTTGAAATGTTTTCAGAAAAAAACAATTTTTCAGTTTTTTTGGGTTTTTCATATAATTCAGTCAGTCCTTGATATTTTCCCGAAAAAAAGATGGCTTTGAGCTATTCCCCCTGCTGTTTTTTTCTCTTTCAGAAAAAAATGAGTACCCATTAGCTAAAAAGAAAATTTTTTTACTTTTGTGAAGAAATAAAAGGAGGCAATTTTTTTAACTTCGATTTCTGTTGATTTATTTGAAAAAAATGTCTCTGAGCAAAAAAATGAAAAGGGCGTCTCCATATTTTTTTGTAAATGAACTTTTTCGAAAAAGAAGTAAACCGAAAATTTATTTTGAAGCAAAAAAATAAAGCAGATCTAGAAGTTGGTGGGATGTTCATTGAATTTAAATTTTTTTCCATTTTTTTCAAAAACTAACATCTATTTCTTGAATTTTAGTACTTGTGTGGGAGAATAAAAACAGTTTTATTTTGATTTGATAAATCTGGCGCTAAAAATGTCTTAACACCCACTTTTTTTATTTTTTTTATGATAGCAAGCTCTAATGAGTTAGCGTCGAGTAAAAAAACAGACAGTTATCGGATTCAAAGTAGATAATCTATATTCTAAACTATTCTAACTTTTAATATGAAGTTCATGTTATGAAAAAATATGTTGACAGGTTCACAAAATCCTTGAGCTCTAGAGGATCCACTTCATCCTTTTTAACTTTTCTTGAGGGCAAACTGATTTTTGTTATTTCAATTATGATAGGTCAATTACTGTTGTTTTTTAACTACTGTCAGAATGTACAGAAAATAGTGGTTTGAAAAAAATATATGTGTGAATTCAACTTGTCCGCGGAGAATGAGACAGAAAGCAAAGCTACTGAGGGAGCGCAGTGATTGAGACGCTCATCTATCTGCCAATTTTCATAATGGATATGCGCCATTATATCCTCTCAGCAGCTCTGGTCGGTCATCCCAAATTTCAACGTTTTTTTTTTGGATTCTGGTCATTGAAACTTTTCTATTGCGACTCCGACATGAATGGTGTAACTGTAAGCTTTCGAATAAAATCTTTCCAGTGAAAATTTGTTTTCGAAGCGTATTATTCGTTTGGAAACAAATGAAACGTTTTCTAAAGGCAGATTAAACCTGTGATGAGTTGTGGCTGAACCATAGTTTGAACTTCAAAGTGAAAAAACGAATGTTTCTTCTGTTCCAAAATCGAGAGATACTAGCCTCTTTTCATCAAAAAAATCAATAATTTACAGGTCCCTTTTGTATTAAAAATAGAAAAAATTTATCACACACTACCTTTTCGGAAATCACTGAAATATATTCTCAATTTACTCATTTTTCAGGCGGCGCGTCTGCGCGCGATGGAAACTCGCACGGGATCCGTTGGCGACTGCACGAAGCTCGCCAACTACCGAAATAACAAGCAGAATCAATTCCGAAGAAGGTTGGAATTTTTATTTTCTCTAAAATTTACACGTTTTGATTTTTGGTCTCTCCAGTTGAAAGTTTTTTTCAATTTTACCAATTCATAAAAAAAGATTTTTAAAAATTTTAAAATCTTAATATTCAGTATTTTTTTGAGAGCCGGTGCTTTGAAGTAGTTTTTTTGTCCTTATAAATTTGATTTGAGCACGTTTTACGAGTTTCAGAAAGGCAAATTGCTTGATTAAGCATTGTAAAATCAGAAAGGAAAAAAAGATACTACTCCGAAGTTCGATCTAATAATTACGTTTACCTAGCCAAATTTTCCTATATTAGCTAATATTTTCAGACTCATTCAATTTCACTCGATTCCTTTTATTTTTATTCATAAACTTTATAAAATCAGGTCGACTCGCCGTCGAATTTCCAACGCACAACGACTCGCAGACTTGGAAGATTTCATCAATCGCAGGTGAGTCTTTTTTTTTTGGCTTTCCAGATTTCTAGGAGGGGAGTTGTAAATATAAGGTAACTGGATACGTAACAATTTTTTTTTGTTGCCAGAGGTTTTTTTTTCAGAGATTCAGTCTTTTTTGTTTCAGCATGTTAAAATTATCTTGTAACACGCATTGAGACATGTAATTTCCAACTGGTTTCAAAAAAATTCGCATTTCGAGCGACGTTTCAAAATCTCAAAATCGCTGTTAACAACAAATTAAAACTTCTCCTATAGGTTCCTATTGAACTGAAGTCACTTTTTTGATTTAGCTCACCGACTTCTGAAATATAACGCTTAATTTTAAACGGCCCAAAACAAATTTTACGCAAATTTATTCGAGTCAGGGCTCGAAATGAGACATTAATGAACAAATTGAATTTTTGTCACTGATCCCAAATTAGGTTTTTACGCAAGAAATTCTTGATGACAAGTTCTGAAAAAAGTGTTGAAAGATGTGAAAGGTTGATTTTCTTGTTGGCAGAAATGGTTCCGAGAACTGTTCACCATAAAAAAAGCTTTTTTTATATGTTGTTATTTCATTTCATTGACTTCTCTGATGTCTGAATAAATGAAATGAAATTGTCATTAAATAATCAAAAAAAGCTATACGCTACGAATTTTTCAATTTTGCTCGATCCCTACATAATTTTTTTAAACGAGAGCTTCAAAAAAATTTTTGAAAGTCTAAAAAAATTTTTTTCCATGGAAGTTAGATAAAAAAATAAAAAGCTCAAGAGTCAACCGAAAATTTTGATTCGATAGAAAAAATCAAAAAGTTGGATCACACAATTTTTCAAGGCGCACAAGTTGTCATTGGGTTAGTTTTCCAGTTTTTTCGAAAATTCGTTTTCTCGCAATTCTGTCTTTTTCGAAAAGTGCAAATTGTCCGTGAGCCTGCACGCAACGTTTAAGTGGCTTGCGTGTCATGTCTTCATTATATCTGTGAAGGCAGAACAAGTTGGAGGGAAAAAAAATGTGGCGAAGCTAATGAAACAGAGCCCGCCAATGAGACGAGAAGTATTCGGGAATTATATATGCACGCGCTCCACCCAAAGGCTTTCGTTTCTTTTTTGGAGTTCTTCAAGGCTTATGTTGCTTTGCATCTTGTTCAAGTGTTTCTTATTCATGGTGGCTACTTTTGTTCATCAGCAGATTCTTTCTCGCAAACTCAGCAAGACCCAAAAACTTAATTTCGATCTCTCGATCATAAGTTTTGAAATACTCCGTTGGACTTGACTTGATAATTTTTGGTAGCATGTGGAATCAATATTTGCATGCAAAGTGGGCTGCGGCTCAAATTGAAAATTCAAAGATATTTTTCAAACGCGGCCGACCCAAACTAGATACGTCTTTTGTGGCCGGTTAGGAATTTAATGAAACGTTGCTGGGATGTGCATAAAAGTCTCCTTAATCGAAAGACAGAAAAATGCACACACGTTTTGCTTCAACAAAGTTTCAAATATGAACCGAATTTAGAAAAGCTTGAAGTCCAGCTTTAAAAGTTCCCAACCAACCAATAAAAAAAATTTTCGTGAGATTTTTAGTAAAATAAATAATTGTATTCGTTACCTGATAGCTTAATATAGCCCATCCGCAAACCGGAATGGTGGAAAAAAAGTATTGATAGCGAAAAAGTATTTTTGAAAAAAATTTTCACTTTTTCTTAAAAAATTACTTTGTCAAAAAAAGGGCTGTAACGGTAAGAAAATTATAATAAAAAGTTACAAGTTTCTGATATTTCTCAAATAAACGCGACAGGAACTTTTCAGAAGATATTCCAGAGGTAAAGTAGAGTGTTTGTGAGTTATTCCGCTGTTGAGGAAACCAGTCGAAAAAAATTCTATTGCATTTTATAAAACAAAAAGGACGGCATGACGGAGTTAAGGTTATATTTGGGTATTCCATAGGTTTATGTGCACTTTTCGTTTGTTTTCCAGCATAGCTCCACTCATGAGCTTTTTTTCTCTGTACTATTTGGAAAGTTTTTCATTCTGGCGAACTGCCTTTTTGCTTGGAAAAAAGATCATCTCACTCGTAAATCTTTCTTCAAAGTTTTCTTTTAAAGACAGGCTTGTCCTACGAAATAAAAAGCAGTGGAGTTTCTGTCATTGAAATAGTTTAAAACTTGACAGTACACTATGATTATTGCTTAACGGATTTTTGCAAAGATGCCCGCCAGAATTAAGTATGCTTCTTTTTCTTGAAGGATTTTTTTGTGTGGTCTGAATAAATTGTTTCTGATCAACTATAAAACTGATTAGTGACGTTTTGGGAGTGAACAATACTGTTTTTGGGAGTGGACAATACTGGCCAAAATTTTGTCATGTTTTAAATAAGAAAATTCAAAAAATCAGTCGTACAACGTAGAAGGGCAGCAAGGAGTGGACATTTGAAAATAAGCTTTTTTCAAGTTCGAAAACTGTTTTTATTGATCTTTCAACAGCTGTGTTGAAAGATGCGTTTGTGAAAAGCACCGGAAAACATTTTTCAATAAAAACTTTCAAGTTTTTGGGGAATTTTCACATAAATACCAGCCGACTCAAAAATCATGATTTTTTCAAAGTTTTTGCTCCAGGCAGCGTCGCTAATTGTTCTTGCGGGACACGGCCCAATTGAGCGTATCGCGTTTGGTTAACGTCCTTTTTTGTCACCAAGCGGAGCGTTTCTGTGGCATTTCATTTCCAGTACAAAGCTTCTGCTTTAAAATTTGGCTCTTTTTTCTCTTTTTGACGCTTTTCAGCTAGAAAAATGAGATTGTCTGGGAAACGGCTGGTATCCATGTGAATTTGCCAAGTGCAAACCACATCAGAAATACTTTCAGTTGGTTTTTGCTGGTTTGCAGACCGCGTTTCATTTCAGCCGGGCTGGTCTTTTTTTGAAGGCGAAAGCCAAGTTTCGAGAAATATTGTGAGCTGTAAACAAACCTTTCTGTTTATGCCTGGCTCGAAGGTTCACTCCAAATTTCTGTGACTGGGAAAACGTGAGCACAAAATTCCGAGATGTAGCCGAGCTCGTTAAACAGAAAAATCTCTATCCACTTTTTGAAATCTTTGAGCGTAATGCTGTTACATAAACATTTATTTAGAAAAAAATTCAATCAAAAAAACCCTCAAAAAAATGGCAAATCAACTTTTAAAGTATGACATTCGAAATATTTTTTTGATTATCTCGAATTTCAAAACCATGAACTTTTTCCACGCTACTTCGTTGCCGGATCACATAACTTTTTTTCTCAAATTCTCATTATATTTCAGAAAAAAAAGAATAGCATTTTTCGACTATGAGTTAATTACGTTTTAAAACTACTTTCCTAACCTACCAGGCACCAGATTTTTGAGATTTTTCATCGCGATTTTTCTCTGATTCTCGTTGGCACTTCAAAAATCAGAAGCAGGCGCCGATATCAACACATTTTACCGCAAATTGGCTCAGCTTCTTCTCGTTTCCAATTTTTCCTCGTCTTTTCAGGCTCGCTATTCTGTCAATTCGCGTTTGGCGGGCCGCCGGATTGCCTTCTTTTCTTTGCCTTACTTGCTTTTTCTCCCTTACTTCGGTTTCATAATCGTTGTCCGGAAGTTGTTCTCGTTGCGAAGTTATATAGATAGACTCAGAAATAGGTCCCAACACGCTAAGTTATTCAAAACTCCTTCCATTCCGTTTTCGACCTTTTCACGAGATTTTTTTCTTTATAAGATATTTTCAAACAGTTTTTTTATCGGGAAACTTATCAACAAACTTTTTGAAGAAAAATAATAATTTTTTTTGAAATTTCAACATTTAAGTTGATTCGATTCTCAAACTTTTCTTTAATAGCTTTTTCTTTCTTTGCAAAGGTCGATTTATTGAAGAAAAAAAGTCAGAACCCTCAAATAGGCCAAATCTTTAAGTAAAAAAAATTAGTCGGCGTTGAGAAGAGTGCAAGAAACTTTAGAGCAAAAATAAGAAACGCAGTGGAAAATTTCAGTGAGTGAAAATTTTTTTTCCATCGAGTTCATAAGTGTAAACTGTTTTTCAAGCACTTAACCAAAAACCAACGCAAACGTTCCCATCTAGTTCAAAAAATAGTAACGGGGATTTTTTATTTTTTACTTCGAGAAAGAATAGGAAAATGTATTTATTGAAATACTGGAACTACACTTCCTCGCTATGAAAATATTCAAAAAATGGAAGGAAAATTAACGGGGAAAAGAGTTCTCAATTTTAAATTAATTTTCTTAAAGTTTATGATAGTCTTTAAAACAAATTTTTTTAATTTTTTTATAGTTCTCAAAAAAATTCTTAATAACTCAAAACATAAGTTAAAGCGGTGTTAATAAGAATGGCTGGAGAAAAACAAATTAGAGAAGCTGCGCGGCTATCCAACGACGAGTAAAAGACTCGAATGGCTTCACGTGCTTATTCTTCATGTCTCGTATCATTAATAGCTTCTACTTCTTGTTCCTCTTGCAATATTCATCAGAATGTCCCTTTGGTCTCGCACTTTTACAGCTTCTTACTTGTTTCACATGGCGAAAAAATTTTTTTGTTGGAATCAGGATACTTCGAAGTTCGTTTTTGCAAGCTTAAGAAAACTATCAATCGGCGACCAAGAGCCCCATTTTTTCCAGATTTTTTTTGTAAGCCAGATGGTTATCATTACAGTTTCTCGGAGATTCTCTCAACTGATAACGTTATTAATATTTATCAGAAGTTAAGAATACTGAGCAGATGACATTTTTGCAAAAAAAAAAAACTTTCATCAGTTCACCTGACCAGCAGATGTTACCAACTCTCCTACTAACTTTATATTGAGCGAAGGTTCTTGGCATTTTTTTCACATCGAATTATTTATTGTTAAATTTTTTTGTCGTAATTCATTTAGTATCATTATCAAACTATTTCAAGCAAATTCAACTTTTTGTAATAAAAGCTCTGAGTTTCAGACTTCTTTTCCCAAAAAAAGCCAAACCGCCTAAAAATTAGAATTTTCCAAATTTAAAAAAATAGAAAAATATGAAATAATTTACAACTGTTAGAGGTTAAAGCAATGAATTTCTATTTTTTTGGAAGAATTGAAGATGATCAGCAACTATAATTGCAAAAAGAGAAATCGGGTGGAGGTTGAAAAAGATCCTTTTGAGAGTAGAATTATTTTTTTGCTTTTTTTGTTTTCAGATTCTTTTCGGCAAAGATTTCCTCTAATGAATTATGATTTTTTTGAAAAATAATTAAGCTTAATCTTTATATGATGGAAAATCTTTGTTTTGTTTGTCTGTCCGTTTGTCTTAATTCATATCATAATCCAGCTTTTTTTAGAAATTTTTTTATTAAATTTCTTGTCCTTTTTTTATTTCTACTTTTTTTGGCTGAAAAAAATAAAAACCAGAAAGCTTAACTTTTTGATTTTTTTGCTTCGATTTCGTGAGACTCTCACACGATTTTTTGGTCGCCACTCAGCGTTTAGGTAACACGTAGTTCTCGCTAACTTAAGAGAAAGAAAAAGATCAAAAAATCTTTTGTTTGTCATTTTTTTCAGCAATTTTTTCTTCTTTTTGGGGTTTAAAACGTTTTTTCTTGTCTGAAACTGAAAATAATTCTTTCTAAGAACAGGTTATCTTAGTATATGCTCTATTTACTGCAACTTCACGGGGTCAAAAAAAAACTAAGCTTTCAAACAATGGAAATTGAGGCTGCTCTTCTGACTTTCTGCCAGACTTCCCAAGGGGCAAATCTGCTCCGGATGATGTTACTCTCCTGAGTTTGCTTCGTTTTTTTTTCCCGTTGTCGTCGTCGTTCTTCCTTGACTGCTCCTAATTTGCATTGATGTGATGAACCCAGGAGCCGTCGGTACATTCTGGCCGTTTTTTCCGCTTCTCCTCGGCTTGTGCCATGAGCTTGGGCCAGAATTTCGTGTCCGGTCACGTCGAGAAGGTTCGGAATGCTCAAGCTTGGGCTGGCCGACAGTTCAACCGCGCCTCTCAGTTCATTCGAGAGCTTTCAGTTTCTCAAACTGATCCACGCGAAATTTGTCTACAGTACGTTTTGTCTTCTTTTTCTGTCGTTACAAAAAAAGATATTCCTTTCTTTTCCAATAACTTTACCAATCATAGATACTTATGCATGGTTAAGTTTGCAGAAGCTTTTTCTACTGCGATTATTTTTTATGATTCGGTTCTCAGTGCTTGAATGAACTTCTAAATGTGAAAAGGATGATTGACTTGAGTGAAAAAAAAACCTAATTTTTGGTGTTATCGACTCAGGAACGACTTTGAACAGACTAAAAATTTTAACTCTCTTTTTTCCTTTTACTTTCACGTAATTTTAAGACCCGAGATCAAGGTTTTGTAAGAAGGCTTGTGCAAAAGGCCTGCCTTCCTGGCCCGGGCTTTGGGCTTACACTTTGAAAAAAAAAAGCCTGCGTGGGTTCGGGCCAGGCTGGGCTTTGAAAGAAACTTCAAGTTTCATTTTGAGAAAAATTCTCGGAAAAATTATTTTTACTTGTTGAATCATAGTTATTAATAACTCTATGGGAAAAAATAAACAAAAAAATATAATTTTTTTCTCGTTAAAAAAACGAGAAATTCTACTTGAAGAGAATTTGAGTTTTTTTGGGCCGATAATTTTTTTGCTTAAGAACAACCTAGGGCCGGGGCGGGCCGGGCTTGGGAAGTAACCGGTGGCCGAGAGGTTGACGGGCCGGCCCTCGCACAAGCCTGCTTGTAAGTCAGAAAAACGACCACCCGCTGAAAAATCAACATCAGAAAAAAAAAGAATTCAAAATTTGATATCTCTCAAACTAATTGTAATATATAAATCTTCAAATGTTACCATTTTGGAAAGTTCTAAATTAACTGCTTTGAAAAAGTTAAACGTTGGTTTTCTGAATGAAACGTCTGATTCGTTTCGCATTTTGAAGTTTGGGTTATCCAGAACGCGAAAATCTTGGCGTTGTCGGCGCAGCGATTCCCTTGGGATTTTAAAGCCGAAGAACGAAAATCCAATTCTACCTTTTTATTGACTAGAAGTGAGTAATAGCCTCTAAAAAGAAGTTAGCCATTTCTCTCAAATAAGAAGTTCATCAAAGCTTCGAAATTATGAATTTAGCAACATTTTGCCCGAAAATTCTCTTCCTTTTTGTATTATAATTTTTTTTTTTCGAAGTGTGAATCTTCTTCCGAACCTTGATGCTCAAATTTTTATGACCTTCATAAGAAACCCCTCTTACTTTTTTTTGCTTCTAAAACTTTTCTCAAGAGAGGAATGAGGATGACTAGTTTTGAAAAGTAAGTTTTTGACTTCTCACAAACGTCCATTTTCACTAAATTTCCATCCGGGGAAACTTCTAGCCCAGGTGCTGACTTTGAGTATATTTTTACGTCTGATATTTCTGCGACGTAGGAACGCAACCTAATTTGATATCAAAAAAAGGCTCTGGCAAGAAATTTTCGAAAAAGAATTTTTTTAATGAATTCAAGATTTTTTTACTCAAAGGAGAAAAACTTAAAAAGTGTCTAGTTTATTCTTAACTAGAAGCTTGATGTACTTTTTATTGTAATCGTCAAGAGACCAATTAAAAAAATAATTTGATGTTTTTTTGATGACTATCTTTAGAGTAGCGACCTACAGGAAATATCAGTTTCTATGGGAATTTCATTCGGAGTTATCCTAATGATCTGAAAAAAATTTTTTTCAAAAAGGAAAGTCTTTTAACTTCACTAATTTTTCTTAAAAAGCTTCAGTTCCAAGAAGCTTCGAGCTGCACTTTTTAAAAAGCTACTAGAATATTCAAAAATTTGTTTTGAATTTTTTTCATTATTTTTTTCAAGTAACTCACTATGGAGCGTTTCATTTTAGTAATAATTTGAAAGTGCAACGCAAAAAAGTCTTACGTTTTCAAACGAGTAATTTTTTTAGATTATCTGGCGAGCAGAAATCAAATTTTTTTCAAGTAGTGTCATGGCCTTTTTGCACACACTAAAGTATGCAAGTTTTTTTGAAGAGTAATGTTTAATAATATGCTCAGAAGCTATTTTTTTGTCAAAAGTTAATTTTTTTCCGATGAATTATGCTTCTCCTTGAAATATTGGTGGTAACACAGCAGTAGACAATAACTAGTTATGTAGATTTACAAGCGCCATTTTTTTAAAAAAATAATAATAGTTTATGATTCATCGAGAAGCGCTCATCAATAAATTTGTGTGGTTTGTTTAAAAATTTCTGAAAGGTTCAAAAAAACATGATTTATAAAAAAAGTGTATGTCGTATTTCCAAAAAGTGAGTCGGCGAAGTCCGATTTAATAAAAAAATTTGAATGCTTTGGAAATTTCCCTAAATCAGGAGACGTGCGAAGAATTTGTTGTTTTTTTTTTGTTTTCGGGTTGCTAATGAAAGATTTTTTTGAAGCTCACAATTTTTGAAAAGGGAAAAATTGCTCCAAGCTGAGTTCCGCTTCGTAGGCCACAACAAAGTCAGGCCCATTAGCTGCTGTGTTTTTGTGGCAATGGAGCTCGTCCAATTAGCGTGAAGCTGCATGAGCCTCGTGCTCATTTAACTTAATAACCTCCCAATTAATAAGACGAGTGACTGTCCGAAGGCGGACTTGCCTTGCGTTTCATACTGCGCCTACCCACTGGAACCGCAACCGGTGGGCGTGGCGTCGCTCAGACTTTGGCGATGAAGCCGCGCAGGTCCTCGGCCTCCAGGCACAAGCGCCGCAGAACGTAAGCTTCGTTTTTTTTTTCCGATTGTCTGATAAAGCGATCAGCGAAATTACTTCAATCGCGAGATTTTGTATAGATAGAAACGCGGTCAAACTTATCGTTTTGCACATAAGCTTCACTCAGAGCGCGATCTCTAGAAATATTTTTTTCCATGAATTTTCTAAAAAAATAGCCGATTGATTTGAAGTAAGAATTCAAAAAAACGTAGTATTTACCGAGCCTGTTCAAAAAAAGATGGCTGGTTTCGATATTTTTTTAGTACAGGTGAACGCTAATTGGCTTTTTCCTTTTTGGTAACAACTTCAAATATTTTATTAGTTTACTAAATGCTCCAACACACCTGCTGTATCTCTTTAGAGCGGAGAATTTTTGTAGTCCTCATTTATAGTTTGTCGAGTTTAAATTCGCAAATTTTTTTATTTATTGTTAGAATAAAAAGATTGTAGAGTAGAAAAACTCGTGCTCATGAGTGATATTCATCCCAATTTCGTCACATCAGCTGACACGTGTAGTGTGTTTTTGTGAAAAAGCTCACGCATCTTCGTTTGCAAACCAGAATAAAAAAACTTTTTGTTATTTAGTATCCCTAAAAAAAGCTTCATTTATGGTAAGAAAGACGAAATTTGACTACTTTCTGAGTATTTCCAGTCTTATTTTTCTAAGCTCAATATTCCTGTCTATCAAATATTTTTTTGTTGTTGGAAGCCAAACTAACTTGTTAGGCATAGAAAACTCTCATAATAAAAAAAGAATTTCAGAAGAAAACGCCGAAAAAATGCTTTGAAGAGTGTAACGGGATTGCTATGTGTTTCAGAGTCTCAATTGGATCTCTATTCTATCAACTAAAAATATGCAAAAAGAGGGATTTTTCCTTGAAAAGTGAGAGTAGAGCGCCATTCATCGGCACCTCTACATCAAATTATCGGGAATGAAATCGAATTTGTACCCACGCGGTCTCGAACAATGTTATCATTAACACAATGTGTGGCTGACTACGAATCGAAATGGAGTTCTTTCCGCCGTATGATTCAAATCGGCTGCTAGAAGAACGAAATCCGGGCTATAGGGCTTGTTTGCAAATTTCACGTTGCAACCCATCCTCAATTGCCATCGTAAAAAAGCCGGAACGTCATCACGAGCTGGACTTCACCCCTTCAAATTGTAATTTAAGCGAAAAGCCTCTAATTTAAAATTGGCGAAAAAGGCGAATGACGAAGAATTTGGAACTTTTGAGGAAATGGTGTGGGGGCTAAAGGAAACTAATAGAGAAAAGCGGATGTTTGTCTGAAGATAAGTTGAAATTGAATTCAGAGTCCAAGCGTCTGACGGCAACTTCTTCGAGAAGATCACAGCGCCGAGCGACGCCGAAAGCAGCAGGGACGATGAACTCTACACCATCAAAAACCTCACCATCAATGGAGACCGGAAGCAAATTGAGGTTGATTCTGTTTCCAGAAGTGAAAAACAGCCTAACGTTTTAGTCACTTTAGTTGTTTTTTCAAACTCTGATGTCGAGCCGTCTTCAAATTATCCACTTTAAGGAATGTTAAACAGAAACCGCGAAACTGATGCGGAAAAATGCAAAACCCGATTCATTTCATAGTAGTTTCTAAATTCAACCATAGCTTTTTTCTCATTTTTCCTTCTTTCTAATTTAAGCTGTTAGTTTTTGAAAAAAAAAGATATAACTAATCATTAGCGTCCGTGCGATTTTTTTCAACTTGAAGATCGAATTTGTACAGGGCTTGTCTTTTCGCAAAACAGCTAAACATATCTCTCTTTCTTGAAACGAGTTCATACGTCAGCAGGAAAATGAGCTCTCCGCAAGGCTCATGTTCGTTTAGAATGCATTTCTTCATTTTCGGGGGCTCATCGTATTTCTTTGCGCGCTTTTTACGTCTCATTCTGATTTTTGCGCATTGAATGACAAATGAGACATGCATGTTTGAGTTGACTAGCTTATTAGAGTAAGAAAAAGTATGGCTGAAATCAGCGCAGTGATGTGTAATTCGATTTTAATGAAAAAACGAAAAGAAGTTCGGATTCTCAGGCTCTCTACGTCGAAGCCTTGTACACAATCGCACACAAACTTGGGCAAGGAGATGCCGAAGAAAGCCAAGATAACCTCTACAAATATGTCCGATCTGCTTTTCAAGGCGACCAGAATTTGCACCATGATCTAATGGAGAAGGCGAAGCAGACGAAAGTGGGTTGACAGGACATCTCCAATTTTAGATGTAATTTTAGCCTCCTGTCGTTCTTCTGAACGTCTTGCTTCTTGAAGCCAAAGACTTGATTGCGAAGGATGTGAATGGTTAGTTTTACTTAAATCGAAGTCAAGTTATCCATTCTCTGCGCTTTAAAGAAAAATATTTATCGAGAAAAAAATTTTTTTTTCAACTGGTTAAGAATCTCCGAAAAAAATTTTTGCGCTTCGTTAGATTTATTTAGTTCCATGAACTGTTTGTTGGAAAAAAATATTTTTGGTGTTTTCCCAAGCTGTAACTCGACTTGAAACGGAATTTATAGAAATTTCTTTTTTGTTTGCAATCTAGAGATCAAAAAGTTATTTCCTGCAAATTTACATCAAAAAATTTTTTTTTTGCAAAAAAGAAAGTTCCAGATTCTCGGTACAAACCATTTTCGAGCTAACGATAAAAGACAGCGGAAAAATGTTTTTCCTTCGAAAAAAAAACGTTAAAAAAGAGATACTTCTCATCTCTTTCGACAACGAAGTCATTCTCCGCTTAGCCGCCCGTTTTTCCTTCAAGTTTTTAGTCTTTCTCCCAACGAAAAGAAACTTTTTCTGTCCTCCAAAAGCTTCTGAAAAGCGAAATGCCGTTCCATGAAATTTCAAGTCATGGCCCACAGACTATATCTTGTGTTTTTTTTCAGGATTCAGCGACCCGTTCGCAATGATGGGCTTGGTGCCGGGCCGGAGAGAAAACGCGATCGCCGTGGAAAACGTCCACCCTCAAGAAGATGAAGAAATCAAATCCCCTAGGAACGCCGTAAGTTCAATAAATCTCCGTTCATGTTTCAAGATGTTTCAGTCAAAAAAAGATGGCGGTTTAATCCATCGGTTTGGCGGCTCTTTTCGAAGGAAAGTAGGCACAAAGAAAGGAAAAGTTTACACAGAGTTTTTTCCGGATTGCAAACGATGAATTTATAGATCTCAGACACAGGAACGATTCCAGCTAAACTGATCAAAGCGAGTTCAGTGCAAAAAAAGACTTTGAACCCGAAGTGGAACGAGAAATTTCAATTCATAGTGGAAGATGTTTACCGCGACACTTTCCACATTGATATTTGGTTTGGAAAATTGACATGGATTTGTTTAATGGGAGTTTTAGGGACCACGATGATGAGGAACAATCTGTCCTGGACGCCGTCACGTCATTGAATCAGATATCTGGCGGTTTCAAAGTGGGTTGCTTCGAAAATTTTGATAGCGTTTCAAAGGTTTTGTGTAATATAATCATTCAAAAGCGTTGAAAAAAAAAAACGCTACAGAGTAGTTTTCAGGGCCTTGGTCGATACTTCAAGGAAGTCACTCAAAGTGCTCGAGCCGATTCTGATGACTGCACTGATGACTTTCTTGGATGCATCAACTTGAAACTCAGCGTTTGTCAAAAATAACTTCCCATGAGAAGACAAAACTTTTTGAAGGAAATTCCTCCGGATGGAATCGAGCAATGGCTTACGTTGCAACCTCGTTCCGATAAGAGCAAAGTTTCAGGCCAAGTTCGCCTGAAGGTGAATTTTTTTGCATTTTATCCGGTTGAAGATCATATTCAAGATGTGGCTTTCAACGAAAGAAGAAGGAAGAGCGGGCGAAGAAGACGAGTTGCTGGACGTGAGAGAGCATATTGAGCTCCTCAGACAATTTGCTCTTTATGAAATTCGTCAAACTGGAGTTTTCGTGAATATCAATTCTGATTTTTTATGATTTTCTCAGGCACCTGTGAGGTTTTGGGATGGAGTTTATCCGGAACGAGCCATGCTTATTCTTCGGCAACACGCGATTCAGGGAGACTTGACAGAAGTTCACACAGCTATGTGGTGAGTTAGATTTTGTAGATTCCCTTATCGAACTTTTTTATTCAGCCGATGGTTGGCGTTCCACTCCATGATTCCAATCGACATTTCTTTTTCGCTACTCTACAAGACCCTGCAAAAAGTTATCGATAAATGGCAGCCGATGACGTTAGACAAGGTTCTGTTTTTACAGGGAAAATTTAGCTTGAAGTATGCCGAAGATATGTGATTTCAACCCAAGTTTGATATTTTTTTTTGACTTGGAAACATAACTCAAAAGTGACACTTTTAGCTAGTTTTTGGGACTTCTAGGCATCGCAAGTGATGAAACGGTTGATGAAAAAGTTACATGTGTTCAGGAAGAAGAAGATATGCTGACTGATTCGTTTTCAACTTTTGATTCATATTGCAAAAGGATGATGCTCGATCACAGAGAGAAGTTTGCACCAAACAAGCGCAACAGTGGTGAAGAGTTTGCCAGTTTGATCAAGTGAGCTTCTTATCCATTTACTCCAATTCCAAATGATCTTACAGATGCATGAAAGCTTTGAGAGACTCCCCGTTCTATCAGAAGTATCTCCCCTACAAACGACCTTTTCATGCCCACATCGAATCTCTCACTGTGGTTTGCTTTCCAAAAAACCGCTTTCAACTTTCGCGTCCATTCAGAAAAGTGCGGAAGAGTTCATTGAGAAAACAGTGGAGGAAGTGCAAGACAAGGATCCTTGCAAGGAACTTCTGAAGCTTCTAAATGTTATAAATGCCGCTTGCGCCCGTTTTCTGCACTTTGCAGCCGTGATTCGCGATATCGCCAGGATTGATTACAGTCAACTTACCTTGAGTACCTTTGATAAAATGGTGATTTCAATTTTTCTTCTTTGAAAGATCTTTTATTTTTTTTAGCTTGTCGAATATCTAACATCGGAAATGATGAGCGAGAAGAAAATGGACTTGAAGTCGCAGGTTTTCTATTTTTAGCGTGAATTTGGAAACTTTTTGGTCGTATTTCAACTAGCTTGACATGTTCTAATAAAGCAGCGGTTCAAGTTGAAGCTAAAAATCGAGTGAGACCTGGGACTAACGTGCAGAGCATGATTTTCAAATCTGAAAAAATAGTTTTCCGGAAAAATCTCCATTTCAAGATTTAATGCTCAATATAGCTCCATAATTTTTTTGAAGATAAATGAAAAAAAGTTATGTTGCGACTTTTCTAGAAACTGTACTTTTTGAGATTTTTAATGTTAGTCTATCTCAGACTCGGCTTGAAGGGTAGGTTATTTTACTCTTTCCGCTTTTTTCTTTCTAATCATCCTCACAAAGACGTACTGGTTTAGAAACACGAGAATATTCATCCAGGATTCTACTTCCTAAAGAAAAAGATGCAAAAACGAAGAATGTTGAATAAAAAAGCCGTATAAGATTCTTCGTTCTAGTTCTCAAAAATATGTTTTATGCGGATTTTTTTAAGATGAGATTGTCCGCTACACAAGATCCTCCAAATGAAGAAGATCTTGTCGATTTGATGCGAATCCACATGGCTTTTGTGGAGCTTCGAAATTACAGACTTGCCAATCGAGTGTAATAGAACTGGGAATAAACCCAAATTGATTGTGTATCATTCAGGAGAGTGAAAGACGAGAGCGAGTGGTACGCCATTTTCAACAAAGGAATCAAGAAGTTTTTTGAACTGGCTCGTGAAAAAGCCTTGGCTCGCGTGCAGCTCAGCTGTCAATTGGACATGCCGGTAGTTGGAACGGAAAAGTTCAAGAAACAATCCCATTTCTTCAAGATTTCAACATCTTCAAACGATATGCGTCATTCCAGCAGCCACATCGACATTTGCCACATTGTAGAACAGGTTCAATCATCTTAGTTTTCAGAGTTTCAGTTCTTGAAATTTCAGATGACCGTGTGCTGGGAGCGAATGGAAGTGAGCGAGCTTCCGCTGAAAATCGACTACACCAAGCTTCTGGTCGATATTTTGTGCGAGATTGTCACAGTTTATTCACAAAAGGTTGACTTTTTAGTCGAACTTCTATATTCATTCAAAATTTCAGATCATTTCAAGTCTTGAAGCTGAAGGATTCACCAATGAGCTCCAAGTTTTTGTTCCGTCACAGTTGCTGCAACTGGTATTAATTTTTTTGAAATTTGTTGTAAATAAATTAAAAAGAATAAGAAATAGGAATAAGGAATAAATTCGAAGATTTCAAAGCTTTTTCTCCTGATCAAGAAGGTAGATTACGAATAAATTTTTGGAATCATTATTTTACAGAGATTTTTCAAACTGTAAGACCCACCATTTGAGGACTTTCTGGATTGGAAGTTTTGCTTTTCAGTTGTGTGCCGCCATCAATAATTGCGAGCAAGTTCGAAGAAGCTTGATGGTTCATGAGAAACTCCACCTCGACGACTTGGCGATTGCTTTTGAGCGCGAGGGAAATGTCCGTTCTCATAAAGAATTTTTGAACATAAACTTTTTTATTTCAGGGCTCCCCGCTTTGGAAAGCGGAGATCGAGAATCGATTAGAAGCTTGTGACGCAACTATCTGCCAAGAAATTGATAGAATCATTCACTTACTCACTAGCCGACTAGTGCCTCAAATGAAAAAACACGTGTTCCATTTGGCATGGAGTCCTGCTGCTCATCCAGTAGAAGACTCTCTGAAGCCGCTCACAGACATGGTGAGAGTTGGAAAAGAAAGAATCGTTCAATTCGCAAGATTTACAGCTGGACATCGAGCTATCAGCGGTCCACAAAAACCTACTGCACAAGAACTTTTTGCGTATAATGTCTGCTCAAGTGAGCATCGTCGTTCGTTTGCTACAGGACTGTGTGAACGAAAACCCTGGGGTTTATTATTCTCTTCTTTTTTGTTTTAAACTTATGTCATTTCAGCTGGAGCCTACGTTTTACCATCGTCTTTTCGAAGCTTGGCATGTCCTTATAGATTTTTTCCACGCCGGGGGTAAAGGCCTCTCGATGGACGCGCTTGAAACCAACCCAGAGCATGTGGTTTATCAGGGACAAGGTTGAAAAAACTAATATTTACGTTTCAGAGATTGGTGAAAGTTCTCTCACTAAACCAAACGTCGACAGAACAACTTATTGAAAAATACTACAAAGATTTATTGAAGCAGCAGGTTTGAACAAAAACGCTTTTTTCTATGTCACAGCTCATTATGACTTTTGACTTCACAGTAGAAGTTTCCAACAAGTGGAACCGTAATTGCTGATTTTTTTTCGTAAAAGACTCGAGTTTTTATTGCCTTGAAAATTTGTCAAAAAAAAAATGTGAAAATTGACAAAAATGCACTTCAAACTGAGATCATCATTTTTTGATGTACAAAGCTGATATCAGTGATGACAAAATCTGAAAAAAATTTTTTTTTTGGCTTTTCTTTCAATTTTCATGGCCTATGACCTTTAAAAAGATTTTCACGACAATTTTTTTATACAATTTCGAGAAAAAAAGTCTTGAAAAATCGCATCCAGCGGTTTCAATTCTGTTGGAAAACCTCAACGTGAACTGAGAATATGCCCTGTCAGAAGATATTTTTCTTTCCTATCTGAAAAAAATTGAAGAAACTCTTTACTTCTTCGCCTGTCGCACTCAAACTTTTATTTCACTTCTAACTTTTCGCTGCATTTCTCGTGGTTTGGTCGCTTTAACTCCACATACACAATCAAGCTCGTATTACTTTGACTTCAACAAAACATTTTTAGGCACTTGCCGATCACCAATTTGGAGTAAGTTGTATCAAATGCAGCTGCTGTGCTTAGAACCGAATGATATTGTCCTTGAAACCAAGCAAGAAAATTCGTTTGAAATGAACTGAAAAGAAAAAAATGACTCGATGATACCCGGCTGCGTTGATGGTACAGTAGCCTGTAGCTTTTGTGCTGTGCCAAATATCGGCTTGGACAATTTTTGCACTGCGCCGAGGAAAAATTGCTTTTGTTATCGTTCTATTATACATTGCATGCAAATCCAAGTAGAGATTTCGGATGGCAAAATCGTCAAGAGTGTTTTCCTCTCTATGTCGAGGCATGTGAAAGGGTGCCAATTTGATAACTCACCGCTTTCACGTGCTTTCAGTAAAATCTTACCTTCCTTGAACGCAAAACTCGAACTTTTCGAAAAAAGCGTTTCCAAACTTTCAGAACGAAGTGACCGAGTGCAAGTTCGGCATTTTGAATGTACGAGCCTATTACAATTCGAACGCACAAACTCTCGTTTTGGATGGTAACGTCAATTTGAAACCATTCGATCTTGCAACTTCTGCTTCCAGTCATCGGAGCGAAGCAAATCATAGCCTTGGATTCCAACGGTCTCTCTGACCCATTCGTTGTGATCGAATTGATTCCGAAATTCCGATTCCCAACAGTTCCCGTGGTCAAAACGAAAGTCGTCAGCAAGAGCCTCAACCCAATATTCGATGAGACTTTCGAATTGTAATAAGTACTCATATGATCTTCCACATTTTTCTTTTTCAGCCACATCTCGCCCCATCTTCCACCGACAGCGATGCTGCACTTCACCGTGATGGATCATGACTATCTACGTTCCAATGACTTTGCCGGAGAAGCATTTCTGGAGTTGGTTGATGTGCGTTTCAATTGTAGTTTCGAAATCTACAGAACAAATTTAGGTACCTGGATTTGGATCGGCTGGTGGAAACACGCTCCGACAGTTCAATCTCATTCTGATTCAACCTGTATCTAACAGTATGTTTTTTTTTTAATTCTTACGAGGAAGGTTATTTTTTCAGTTATAGGGTACAATGAGTCAATTTAGTATTTCCAAACAGTTTTGTAAAAAAAGATTACAGGCAAAGAAGTTCTTGGAGTCCTTGCAAGTCGAAACGAAGACAAAGACGCTGTTGAATTCCTTCGATCCATAAACACCGTCTATTAATGAAAAATTGAACTTTTTTCATTCCATTTGAAAACTAATAATTCCAGGTCTTCCACATGAATCGAATATTCAATTTTAACGCTTTTTGTGATCTCATTCTCGACCATCGTGATCATTCCATTCGTTTGGCCGCTTTTAGTTTGGTTATGTAATCACTTTTCCACTGTCCATGTTAGCAACCAATACGTTGTGGTAAATTTTCGTGATTGAATTTCTGTTCGAAAGTTCCTTTCGAAACAATGGTTAGTATTAGTATTTTTGCGAAACTTTGGAAATAGCCAATTTTCTAATTTGGGAAAAATGCTGGGTGTGCCCTCTGCTTTTCAATTTTTGTGCGCTTTTTGTATATTCTAATGAACTTACACAATATAAAATGTCTGAGCGATGGAAAAAGGTTTCCTTTGCACATATTCTGTGAGACCGGCTCAAAAATGAATGCTCTGAAAAGTTCAGGCATTGCAAAAAAAAATTATCAAAATTTCTGAGAAATACTATGGAGTTCAAATTTTCGACAAAACGCTGAACTTCGCTGTTCCAAGCAAACATTTCCTCCTGGAAGACATTTTTCAGAAAAAGTCAAAAAATTGATCGACCTTCAGTAATCATGAAACTTGTATAAAAAACAAAGAAGTGTTTTGCATTTTTCGATACAAATTCCAAGTCTTTTTTAAACTCCTCTATCATTAAAGCATCATCTACCTGAGAAAGTGAGCGACTAATGGATAAACAACCAAAAAAACAGGCTAACGAAGCGTTTTACGAGAGTCCATCTGTTTTGATCGACGCGCTGAAGATCGACGGAATCAGTGCCGAGGGCGGCTCAGGCAATCGCAATCTGTTTTCTTCTTTTGCTTCGTCTTTCTGGCAACTCAACTACAGAGCAGCTGTCTTGGTCCCTGCGGCAGGTTGCCACGTCCATGTGCTCAACCACAAACGCCTTGGCTCTTGCGGCTATTTTTGTGCTTTATTATTGCCCTACTGAACATCCTTGAACTTTTTCTGGATCACGGTTGTTCCATGTAACTACGTTCAAGTGTTTTCCTCCAAGTTTTGAAAACCAAAACTTGCACGGCCTAGTTTTTTGAATATCCGCTCAATAAAAATCTATGAAAATAATTGGTTGACCGCTAGCTTTCGACAATACTTAATGAGAATCGGCGCGATCAAGGGAAAATTTTCATGAAAAAATGAAGTGGTTTGCAAGGGTTCATGTTACAGGGATAACAGTGATCAAAGTCGAATTTATCAGGCGATCGATGTGCCCAGTTTCAGTTTCGGGTTATTTGGAGAAAATTTTTTCTCTATTATTTCAAAAGTGGGCAGTCGTGAATGAATTTCTCTTAAACCCAAAATTTTTGACGCGATTCAAAAAGAAACTTATTAGAAAGGCATTGTGGAACGAAATAACTCGGTGTTAAAATTTTCGAAACCTGTTTGAAAGGGAATCGCAGAAGGGTTACGGTTAAGATTACCATAAAACTTCACTGAAGCGTATTTTAAAACGCCTTGATTTGAAATCAGTCGGAAGAAACCGCCGTTCCCATCGTTTAGCAGAGGTATGACGCTTCAATGAACAGTAGATTTCAAATTTTAAGACGTTTTAGCTCTAATAAACGGTGGGAAAGGCGGTTTTTTCCGACTTATTTGTAATCAGGGGGTCGTAAAGTATCCTTCAGTGGAGTTTTATGGTAATGCCAACCATGCACCTTTTGCAATGCCGATTTGAACATTTTTGAACTCAATGGTTATTTGAAGCGTCATAACACTATTAAAAAGTAAAATGGGCAAGCTTATTAGATTGATTTGGAATCAGGGTGGCGTGAGGTTTTCCAGCAAAGTTTCATTGGTTCTTTTTCCATATATCCTCAACTCATTTTTCTTCTTAGAAAAAATTTCTTGAGATGGAAATTTAATTTTTGTGGAACTTTCAATTTTTTCAAGTTAGAGCTGAAAACTTTGTCTTTTCTGGTTCTTAAAAAGGAGACACGACGTTTTTTTTTTCATGATCTCTGACGCATCCAGCAGCGCTCTAAACAATCTGAAAACACACTTCACATCTTCTTCTCAGTGGTCTGTCCTTGCTTTCCACTTTTTTCTTCGTTGCGACATTGGCTGCTGCTCCGCGGACTATTTGGGCCAAAAAAAAGCTCTTTCCTGCTTCCGAGCAATGACAAATGCGCCGACGTTGTGCATCGGCTTTTCCAAGTGGAGCGAAATTTCGAGCAACTATCAATTTGAAATGTATTGGGTGAAAATAATCTGATGTAAGTCTCACCAAGAGTTCCAGCGAACGTTTAGATGAAAGTTTAAGTCTCGAGGTGTTTCAAACTGAATTGTAACAAAAAAAAAAGTTACTTCAGTAACCTTCTCTCTCAACCACAATTTTTTTTTCTGAACATGATCATTGATTATCGATTTTTTTTCACTAGCCTAAGTCTGAGCTCATCAGGGCTCTTTCAGATTATACTGGAATTCATAAATGCAGTTTTCTTACGTCCAGTTTTCAATGAGAAATCGCAACCTCTGTTGAAAGATCTATGACTTTTCTTTCGTTTTAAAATTT
This sequence comes from Caenorhabditis auriculariae, assembly GCA_904845305.1. Taxonomy (NCBI): domain Eukaryota; kingdom Metazoa; phylum Nematoda; class Chromadorea; order Rhabditida; family Rhabditidae; genus Caenorhabditis; species Caenorhabditis auriculariae. The sequence continues at coordinate 1,343,949 of CAJGYM010000002.1, read as the reverse complement.
TGATTGTTTTCGTTTTCTAGGATTGGAATAGCTACTGCGTTTTATTGAAAACACTGCTGACTGACGGTTATCTTGTTTATCAATCATTTTATAATTGACTTTTTATGTATTTGCAACCGTGTCATACTGAATATTTTTGATCGAATAGGATTTTTGGTTAGGTTTAAAAATGACAGCAGAAGTTTTGATTTTTATCACATACGAACACAATACCTTTGTGTTTCATGTAATTTCAATAAAAAGTGTATTCAAAAATTGGTTATAAAATCCAGTTTTGCGAATAAAGTAACGGTTGTTTTTGTCAGTTTTTGAGTCATGATTTGATTTGGTGTTAAGTGTTTTTTTATCTAGTTTTCGCATCTTAGAGGTATGTTTAGTTTTCGGTACAACCCAGAAATCCACTTTCTCTTCATTTTTACGATTCGTTTTACCTGTAGCTCCGTGCTACAATACTTCTTGTTTCTTTTTCGAGTTCTCAAAATTAAAAATTAAAAAGATTGCTGATCAACGTAGTCCTTGATTTTTCAGTCACTGGGGAAAGAACCAGCCAGGCAGGGTGTTTTTGTAATCCCAGTCGATTTTTTTGCTTTTTTAATTTACAGTCTTTTGAAGCTTTTCTGGCTGATTTTCTCTCACGTAGCATTGTAACTTTATTTCTGACCCTAAAACCCCGACGACTAGGATAAAACACAGTTGTTGGGAGTGATTTGTTGCGTGGCGGCCTATTGTGATAGAATCCATCACTGCGCAGATTCTGAACGAGTTAGCCCGATTGCACATCGAGCCCTCATAATTTCTTGTGTTTCCATACACCCTCTATTGCACGCCTGTTGTCATTTCCACTTCTGCATAGTGTAATGGAGCAAATCTGCATTTCGGCACTTTGCTTCTTAATGTACTCCCACTTCCTTTTGATTTGCAGGTCTTTTTTTAACTTGAGAAAAAAATGGGTGGAGTTTTTTTAGATTTTTTTGAAAAAAATAAAGTCCATTCGAGCTATAAATTTTATAAAGGGACATAAAAATTTCTAGGATGGTCGCTGTTCATGCAAATTTTCTATTTTTGAAAAATTGGACCGTTGGAAAATACTTTGACTTTGCAGAAGTTGGCCATGGATTCTACTTCTAGTACATGAAAAAGAAATGGTTCTCAAAAGTTTCAAAAAACCAAGAATCGTCAGTTTTCCTTCACCTGAAAAGGCGGGACTTCTTTGCACCCTCGTCTCTTGGCAAGGCTCTCATGTTACCGTTCTATCTTCATGATTCTTTGACTCGACAGTTGAGGGAATGGTGAGACGCAGACACGTGAAAACTGTTAAAAAGCGGTGGAAAGACTATAAAAGGACCTTTTTATCCAGAGAAGAGCAGTTCTTATTTCCTTAGTTTGAGCATCATTAGGCCAGTGACTTAATGAATCTCCGTAAGAAAAATTTTCTTGATCATCTTCTTAAACAAATTTTTGTTCTTTTATTCGAAACTTCGTTGTACAGTTACAGCGCAACGACGGCATCCAAATTCGTTTATTGTGAAAATTTTAACTGGAAAAAGCTAGCAGCGGCATACAGATTCTTTTTTTTTGAAGTCCAATACATTTAAAAATTTACTGGTTTTCGGATATCCTCCTGCTCCTTTCCGGAAATCCTCTTCCTACGATCCGAAAGGCGAAGAGCATTTCGGCTCGTTTGTCTCATATGCAATCTTAATTTGGTTACTCGTAAGCACGCGATCTGGATGGGTTCAATTTTGTGAGCCCAAAGTGTCGAAAACGGGGCGGCGCGTTCGCAAAACTGCCGTCGTTCTGCGCATCAGCTGTTTCTTTCAGAGTTCGCTGATTTTCCAAAAAATCTTTTCGAACAGTCATATACTTCCTGAGTTTCTTATTTTCTTCACATTTTCATTTTTCCATCATAAAAATGTGTCAATTCTGAATTAAAGCTTTTTTGAAAATTTTTTGAAAACACCAATCGACGAAGTTTTTTTCAGAATGTTATAAGAATTAAAGCTTTTGTGGTACTAATGAGTGAGTCGTGGGCTCAAGAACTTTGCATCCAGAATTACCTTTCTTCATCTTTCTCATATTCGAATAAACAAACGCTTGCTTTCATCTCAATTTTTCGGTATTCTACTTCCCTTTCTTTGCAAAAATATTCGAAAAAAAAACGAGGATTCTCTCCCTCAAGAAAAATTGCATTTGAGTGTTCCTTTTTTTGACTTCAGGCTTTCAATTGTCACCCAATTCCACTAAATCAAGCTCCGTAAATTTTTTTATTCTTTCCTTCGGAAAACCGAGAAACATATATTTTTGTGTGTGTACTTTTTTTGAACGCCTTGTTTCCCAAGGTGAACGGTGGAAAGAGCATCTGGTTCGACGTCTCAAACTTCTTTTTTTCCACAATTTTTTGTTGTATGGCTCTCTTCCACATCTCATGCAGAGCACCGCGAGTGATTTGCGTGAGAGCGAGCTGTGCTTTACACCGTGCCGAGGATGAAATGAACTGAAGAAGGATTACCACATTTTTCACTCGCTCTAAATTTATAGAGCTCAAATTGTGCGCTTCAACTTTTCAATGAAAAAAATTTTTTTTGTTTTTCAGAGCAGTCGAGAGACAGTTGAATGAAATTGAATGATCCTTTCAAAAACGTCTGTTTTTTTCTCAAAATTATTGAGAAATTATTGGATAAAAAAACATATAAGCCTTGTCAAAAATTGTAGGTACTCAATTGCAGATTACTTTTTTTTATTGTTTGAAGAAATATCAAAAATCTTCTCAAGTGTCCAGTTAGAAATTTTTGATCAAAGTTCCAAACGAGTGATGGTAGTTAACAATTTTTTTGATGTCATTTGCGTTTGATGATTCAAAGAAATGCCGGATTTTTTTGCATTTGAAAAAGTTTCCTTCTTTTTAAGCTAAGTATAAAAAAATAGATTTTTCGAATTAATAGAAATTATTTTTCTCGGTTGTTTTTTTGTCAATTTTTTTGAGTCATAATTCAATTTGGTTCGAAGTGTTTCTTATCTAATTCTCGCATCTTAGGGGTATGTTTATACTTCGGTACACTGCAAAACCCCACTTCTCCTCATTTTTACGGTTTTCTCCTGTAGCTCCGTGCTCCAATCTGTCTTGCTTTCGTTCTCCAATTTTCGTAGCTAAACTTTCAGAAAATGCTAATCAAAGTGGTCCTCTTCGGACTACTGATTGCTCAGTCACTGGGTAAAGAACCAGCCGGGCAGAATCTCATCGTAATTTTGGTCGATGGATTCGGCGCTCATCTTTTCAACAACACTCCCGTTGAAGCAACCAAAGGTATCTTTTTCTTAACAATCAGTTAGAAAAATTTGCGTCGTTTAGATGAATTCAGAAATGTTTTTCTTTCCGTTCCGAAAGCTTGTAATTCGAAAAATATCCTTTTTAAAAATAATTGATTTTTTCACACAAAAATTAAAATTAAATCAGAAAAACTTCATATATTCAAGAAAAAAAAGAAGTAGGGTAGAATTTATAGCTGTTGGGCAAATTGGTATTTTCTGTTTCCAGTTGACGACACCGTTAAAAATCTAAGGATCAGAGCAAATTGTTTTCAGCACTGAGGGAAATCGGAGAGAAAGGCGTTCAGGCCGACTACGTCACGCCAGTGTTCCCGACCCACACGTGGCCTCAGTGGATGAGCTTGGCTACAGGTGCTGAAACTTTCCTTTTGTAGCAATTCTGAACATCCAGAGAAGAGAGCGAAAAAAGCTTCTTTATTTCAGACTTCCAAAATCCACAAAATGCTGTGAATTAATCATAATAAAAATTGGTTCTTTTACAAAAGCTTTGGGAGAATTTCTGAATTCAAGTCAGTTTGCAGAAGAATCATCAGTTTTGAATAAACATGTGTTGTGGGAATAGAATCTCACCAAACTCCTATCGAATAACGCGCTGAGCATGTAATTCAACGCGTTTTAAATTCCCCAAACATGATGTCGTCTAGGTATCCTGTGGGAGCATAATGCTGTAGCAAGAAACTTGATAAAATTTTTAAAAAAATTCCATTTCATGATTTTTTTTTTTTGATAAACTTCTAGTCCCAACTGCAAGCGACGCTAATACGGAAGACAAATTTGATCACGTTTCGATAGAGGCATGAAAAAAGCTATGATTTTTTGAATAACAATACTAAATCTGAAAGTGCGTAATTCTCATGTAGTCGGACAGACGGCGGCACGTAACAAATTGCCTGCAACGCAATTTCCAAAGTCTGAGCATTTGTTCGTCTGACAGAGAAGCTGAAAAAAACGACTGGAGAAACATTGTTTTTTTCAGGTTTGTACACCGAAAACCATGGTTTTACTGCTGACTATATGTGGGACCGCAAGAGCAATCTGACCTTCGAAAGAGGAACAGGTCAGTCAGAACTCCTAAACACCTGAACAGATCTTCAAACGAATTAGTTTTGAAAGTTCACTTGAGAGAAAATACTAAAATGGTTCTGACTGAAAAAATGGATTATTTACAATTTTATAATTGAGCTTCACTTCATGTGCACATTTTATCGAATAATAAAAAAATTAGGGGCAATACGCAAACTTTTTCACGGTTTTTTTAACTTTTAAAAAAAGCTAGAAGATTTTTTTAAAAAGAGAAGAAGATCTTTCTCTACATGGTGCTACGACAAGAGCGAGTTTTTCCATTTGCGAGGAGTACTGTATGCGGCAAAGCGCATTGCGTGCATGCACTCTGCGTGTTTACACTTTTGTGGCGTGACGTCATCGCGCCGTACATCTGCGGGTTTTTTGCTTGCGGGTTTTTTTTCAATGTTTTTTTCGGAATTTTTTTTTTGAATTTTTTTTCCGGTTTGGTTTTGATTGTGCGAATATTTTCGAAACAAAAAGAAAACTTTTTTTTACCTCATAAGAAGGCTCCTCTTTGTCCTCAAAAAATCTTCGTGTTTTTCTCGTTCAGATTTTGAAATGAAAAAAAGTGATGCAATGAATGAAATTCAGGATGGAAAGTGACAATTATGTTAACGACATTGTTTTCGACTCAATTTTGAAGCAACAAGAAATCACAAAGGAAGTTTTGGCGAAAAAAGGTGTCCCTGCTCCTCTACCCTCAACACCGGTATTGTACAAAAATCCAATTTTCGTAAAATTTCTGACAAGTCCCTTCAAATCTCTCAATGTACATTTAAAAATATCTTGCAGATTTTCTGGGAAAAATGACTTTTTGTTTGATACGATTTTTTTCTGTAAAAAAATTGTTATTTTTCTTATTTTTCTTATTTTTTTGATATAACTTATTTCAATTACTGGTATTTGTTATGATGCAATTGTTTGATATTTTTCCTTTTTGAAATGTCAATATTAGCTTACTTCTTTTTTTTTCCATATTTGTGGAGTTGACCTAATAGCTATCTATAAAGAAACATTTTCCTAAGCTGCCCCCTTGACAAACAGAGTTTTCATCAATTAAAAAAAGTTTTCTTTTTGTTTCGAAAAATAAATAAGCCGGAAAAAAAATTCAAAAAAAAAATCCGAAAAAAAAACCCGCAAGCAAAAAACCCGCAGATGTACGGCGCGATGACGTCACGCCACAAAAGTGTAAACACGCAGAGTGCATGCACGCAATGCGCTTTGCCGCATACAGTACTGCTCGCAAATGGAAAACTCGCTCTTGTCGTAGCACCCTCTACATATCCTTGACAGGTTTATTGTTACTCTAAAGCCTTCAGTAAAATTTTTTGTGACCAGATTTCTTTAAGACTATATTATAATATTTTGAATGGGACCAGCCATGCTCAAATCAGACACTTTTGTAGTGTTTCGCATAACAAAGAAAAACAGATTCCATGTTGAAACGGTCGTTGCAGGACCAAATGACACCGACGAGAAATGGTGGCTGGACGCAAAAGCTCCATTCTGGTACACGGCGGCGAAAGCTGGAGTCGATTTGTCATGCTTTTGGTTCGCTCATTGCCATGTCAGTTACTTTTTCTTTCCTTTAGCTCAATCATCTTTGTAGTTGCCTTATTATGACGTCATCGCATTGGTGGAAGAGCAGTACAGAGCTGATCTCGACATCCCAGAACAAACCGATTCCATCCGTTCCATTTTCCCGAAAATCGTCAATCGGATCACCAAGTACCAGTCCTACAAACAACAGGTCTTTCATAAGTCTTAAACGATTATAGTAGCAAGGGAAAAGAACATCTGTTTGGTGTTTCTTTGCTAGATTTTCAGGTTTTTAAGAAAATCGAACAAAAAATGGAATTAAAAGGAAATTAAGTTCAAAAAATAAATGATAATTAATGATAAATGTCTTCTTATATGTCCCCTAAAATTATCTCATATCACGGCGGAGCTTTTGGATGAAACTAAATGAAACTAAAATTAGGAAATGCAGTTTTTTCCCGTTGAATGTGATTCTATGCTAAAAATATGTCAGAAAGTCTGAATCTGATCTGACTTTTTTTTAGATGTCTTAACACTTTGATGCAGATTCCAAATAAAAATTCAAAAAAATCTACTGGGTATAAGATTTCCCGTCCAAAATAAAATTGATTCATGTTTAGTTAAATTTAATTGCTTCCTTTTGCAGAAACAAGAATATTTCTTTACCTTTTAATTCAAAAGCTTTTCAGATGTTCCTTTTGCGATATGCCAAGATTGGAGAAGCGCAAAAGAATAACCCAGTGAACTCGGCTGAAATCACAAACGCTATCAAAGATTTCGATGCAGTGGTGGCCGATTTGACCGTAAGCAATTTCATTCCTGCTCATTTCGAGTTTCAACTTTTGAAGAAAACCTTGGAAGAGAAAGATTTGTTCACTTCCACCAATGTGGTTATTCTTTCCGACCACGGTTACGCTCCTTTGGCGAAAGAGGAGCAATTCTTCCTGGAACAGTGCTTGCCGGACTTCTCACTGGTTTAAAAGTTCTTTGATCGCCCTTCTTATTTCTTCTTCAGGTCAAAAAAGTGGTCAACGCTCATTCTGTCGTCATGGTGTTCACGGAGCCTGAAGATGAGGGAACGGTGAGTTTATTCTAAATATTGTATCCTGCAGTAAAGTGAAAACTTAAGGTTCACTACGAATTCAGCGTTTGCGAGCTGTGGTCCCCTATGGGAGATTATGATGAGAACGACGCGCCGTTTGTCAAAACCTACAAAGTTTGTTTTTTTTTCCCTTCAGTTTGTTAGCTAGCAAACTTTTGCAGATGTCCGAGCTACCAGAAGAGCTTCATTGGAAGAATTCGAGATTCATGAGCGGTGTGGTCCTCATCACCAAGCCGGGAACCAGCGTTGTTACGGTAAGTAATCGGAAAAGTGATAGAAAGACGTTCATATTTTGTCAGTCTTATCGATAGATGACACTAATTTTTGTCGCGTAATCAGACGATAAACATATCAAGTGTTTGATTATGAAATCGAAATTTTTGACCGTAACTTGTTCAAGTTTCATTGTTGAAAAAAAAGCTTATGATATCCGGAAAGTTGTGCTCTCGGAAACAGCTCACAAACGGCCTAAAGGTCCTTTTTCCCACTCTTAAAACTTGTAGAAAGAACTGCCGACGGTTCCGAACGCTGGGGATCCGTCGATCGACGCTCGCCAGACGTCGGGATGGGAGCCAAGTCACGAGGAGATGCGTGGAATCTTCTTCGCACGCGGATCTGGTGCGTTGCGTTATCTGATCTCGTAAGACTGTCTTTTGCAGCTTTTCGTGTCAACGAGCGTTTCGGTCCTATTGAAATCGTCGATGTCTATCAGGTAAGCCTGGTTTTTGAAAAAGAGGTCGACAAGATGGTGAGGAGAAAGTGTCTGGCTGAAAAGATTTTTACGCTGATTATAATCAATCTGACAATAGTAAGAGAAGAACAACTCCGAGTTGCAAACAGAGCAGTTTTACAAATCCTTAACTCTGAAAAGTAGCGAAATTAAAGATTGAAATTTTTTGAAGGATTAAAATTCCTTAGCATTTGACAATACCAAAATGAAATTAGATTCCTTCTTGGATTATTGAGAAAAAAAATTGCTCAAGCTTCTTAGAATCGCTTGATGTGATCCTATTTTTGCATCAAGCAACTTTCTATTGCTATTCAATCGAAGAGTAATTTACCCTGACTGAAAACCTTTTTTTTTCCCTCATTTTTTTGTACTTTCTAATCACAGATTTATCTATCCTTTTAGATGCTGCTGAACATTCTGAGCATTGAGCCGGCCCATCCACACAATGGGAGCTGGTCGAACGTCGAAGGGATGCTGACGGAAGACTGGGAAAAAAGAGGCCCAGAAAATGGCATTTTCTTCGAAATCTCATACATTCTCATTTTCTCCATACTTTTCTTCCTCATTCTGCAGTAAACTTCTGTTATGACTTCCGATTCATTTCCACGCATGAAATTAAAAGCTCAATCCTTTTTGTCTGTGACGCCCACAGCACTTTCGTAATGCTGTCATATTCTCATAAGTAATACCCTTTTTGCCCTTTTTGGTTTATTGGATGAGTACGACTAGTTTTTCTAGTGCAGAATTTGCATTTTATCGTCAGGGACCTCATTCAAAAAGCTGCCTTCTAACCGGGAGTTCCACTGACAAATGCAAATAATTCCCATTTTTCCAATTATGTTTGAATTTATATTTATCTGGTAACAAATATTCCAATCGCAAATTTTTCGAATACTGCTTTTTCGTGGTACTTTTCGTTTCCCCGGTTGCATTATCTTATCCTCACCTAATTTTTCATTCGGTAAAATTGGTTTATTACTGAATAAAGTGGCGAGGATCTGGTTTGATTATGTTTCAGAAAAGATGGAGTCCGACGTTCATGCAGGCGACTTTGTTCCATTTGACGTTGCTGACGATTGTTCTGGAGTGAAGACGAGTGATTTGAACACGAGATGTAGCGTTCTGAAAGTTTGCAATCAGGATCAGCGACTACTCGATTCTCTTCAAAAAGTCAAAAGAAATCTGTATTCGAAGACATTTCCTAACAGTTTTTCATAATATTTAAAATTAGCTTTCAGTTTCCTGGATGAAACTTTTTTTCCAGAGGGACCAATTAACTTTTTCAAAAAAATAAAAAGCCTCTATCTAGAAAAACCCTCTTTTTTTCTAAATTTTTTTCAAAAAAATGAAAACTTTTTCGAAAACCTGGGCCAGTTGGTCGATAGTGTCGGAACTGCCCAAGCGGACGTACATGCTCACTTCCGGATTTGCCATGTCAGCTGCCGCCGCCGCCAAAAGTGCACTGAAACCGTTGAGAAGTGTCGAGCAGGTGAAAAAAGTGCCACTTTGCGCTTTGAGACACATTTCTCACCTTCTCAAAAGTTCACAAAAAAGTCTATCGTTTGTTCTTAATGCTGGAAATTAAATTCAAATGTTTAATGGTTACTATTTAGTTTAATGCTGAATACCGTGGTTTGAAACTGACTTCGTAGTTTCTTCGTCTTCACCGTAGCACTGAAGAATTCGATCGCGCAGGGTCAGTACATAGCCATTGACTAAACCGTTTGACATGGCAACTTTTCCTTTCACCTGAAATTTTCCATTTATTTGTTTTTCTGATTGAGTTCGCCAACTTCAGCCGTTTGGAGGAGAGCAGTGAGATAATCCGCTCGATCAAAAATGGTCAGTTCCGCATCATAGTCCAGAATAGGGAACGTCTTCTCAGCGTTCAAATCCTCAATATTCACTTGGCTGTCGTCTTTGGCAAGAGCGAGAAGTTCGAATCTGTTCAGAAAGAAACGTAGTGAACAATTTATCTGATGACAAAACCTGTTGACAGTGATGCCTTCGTACAGGTAACGATCAGAGACGACGAATCCGACGGTGTCCCTCCAAGAAGCGAGATTGGCTTTGGTCTTCCTGAAGTAGAGAAAATTTTATCCTTCCCTGTTATAAACACAAACTCGTCGTTGGTGACAATGTCGACAGTCAGGTTTTTACAAACGTCCATTTCTTGAGCTCCGATGCTCGCCTCGATGAGCGAGTCTAGCAAATGCAGATGAACTGGTCTGAAATCAAGATCTTGGTTGGAAAACAACACGAAGAACTCATACTTGTTGTCACGGTTAGCGAAAACTTGCTCGAAAAGTGTTTCACCGGAATAATCAGGCATCGGTTCGCGTTTCGTGACCTGAATAGAGTTTTTCATTGGAAAAAACTTCTAATCACTGGAAGTAATTTATTCTGTTCGCAACCAGGAATCACTGTAAATAGAGTATTTTGAATATACATTCAGCCCAGCGTTCCAGGTTTTAAAAATCAAATCATGAAGTTCAAAAATAAACCTCTCGTAACTCTGCGACTGCTGTTTTTAAAAACTAGATGATTAAATAGATTGGAACTTTTAAGATTTTTTCTACTGATGAAATATTTAAACTGAGTAGGATTTTGTGTACGACTCAAGACTAACTTGGTACAGGGAGTTCAGCTTTCCATCGCTTTCCACTTCTTTGACGCAGATACTGTCGTCTTTGTACTCATTCGCAACTTCTCCAAGCATACAGTAAGCCTAAATTTAACAAATGTTGTACGAATAACTCATAGTAGAACCTGCTTGCCGTTACACTGGATGAAAGAACCAAAAGCAATTGGATTATTTCCTTGTTCGTCGAGAATAGTGGCCGTCTGAGCGCTGGTGTTTTTCAGAAACTCGGAGTTGTTGTTGATCGGAAGGAACGACGCCCCCAGAGCCGTCACCGGCAGCGAGTTCTCTACCAAGGAAGACAGGCAAATGGTTTCCATTGTTTTCTCTGAACCGAATGCATTAGAGAAACTTATATTTTATGACTAAGAAAACGACGGGAGGATGAACACTAGTTTGAAAAATTTAGAACTGAACGTCAATTCTTTTGAGAATTTTTGAAAAAAACTGAATCAGAAACTTTTTTTCTTAAATCTTGATTTTTTTCTTTAAAAAAAGGCATCACATGTTTTTTTGGAGAACTTTGGATTTGCTCAAATTTTTTTGTACTAAATTTTAAACGTGAAATATTGAGTCTCAAAAAAACTCCCCATTTTTCGAGGAAAGACTTCAAAAATCAAACACCAAATGGTTCAAATTGACCCTTCGAGTCTATTTTTTTGAAATACCAAAAAAAGTTACGCTAATTGAGACTTTTAGAATTTGTAACTCTTTTACGAGTGCTTTTAATAAGAACTTTTTTTAAACATGCTTCAACAGACGCTCGAAAAATCTCCAGATTTGAAAAAAAATTGCAAAAAAAAAGTAAGTTTTGGGATTTCCCAAAAGGGAGAATGAAACTTTTTAGAGAGGATTTCTACCGAAAAGAAAGAACCGACAAAGACGGACAGCCACTGCTTATATCTGAAGATTCACAGGGCGGGATGTACGCATTTGTACGTACAGTGCCGATAGCCATCAGAACACCGAAAACTCGACCGACTTCGATCTTTATCCACAGGACGACACTCCTTTGTGGATGCCCCCAGGCGTTGCGGATATCGGAGTCAGTATAATCATCCATCTAGATACTTCTGGAGAAGCCAAATTTCAAATTTTTTGTTGGTTATGTTCAAAGGGGTTTTTGCCAAAGTTGCCGAAAAGTTCTCTCTTTTTGTGAAGAATAAATAAGCTCATGTGATAGAATTTGAAAGAATGCGACAACCATTTGAAACAAAAAAAAACTTCGAACTGTTTTGAAACTTTTTTCGGACTTTTCAAAAATCAGAGAAGTTTTAAGGAATACTTGTTCGAAATGTAGTGAAATATCAAAAATTTCAGATTCCAGGAAAAAAACATAACTTGCTTCTTTTTTTATTATGTCAGTAAAAATGAAATATTCAAGTAGAAAGAAGTTTTGATTAAATTACGTGCTTTTTCTGTTCTTGAACCGCAAAACATTTTTTTGACGATTTATTCTCCCAAAAAGATATTTATTAAAAAAAGTTTTTAGGCAGTTAATCATTTTCCGATTTTTCTCAGCTCCATTCGAAATTTGTTTCACTTTCATTGTTGGATCAATCCTCTACCAAAACGCGAAATTGTAGTTTTTCGAAGTTTTTCAGCGCTTTTATGCTGGTCAATCTGACACCCGTCTTTGCCGATGTTAACTGAAAACTTCATTTTTTGAGGTCTTCACAAGCCGAGATACACTGAAAGAACAAATTCTAGACATTTCTGTGGTCTTTTTTGCTCAAAATAGAAGGTAATTTACTTGATGGATTTTATTCATTATGAATATGAAGCTTATGGCTTTCTTTCTTTTTTCCAGTCACTCTTTTGTATTTTTTCTTTCAAAACTTGTACAAACTGTTCCGTCAAGAAAGTTTTTATTTTTCTGAGTTCAGTCAAACATTCCATACTTACAATGTCCTAAACAATTGGGACAATTCTACAAGGCCGATGACACATTAAACAAGAAACGAACTGTGGGAGTGGCAAGTCGAGAAAATTTGAACATTCTGGGAGATGAGGATGGAGTCTGACCAAATGCTCCCATTTAACTGAACAATAAATGATGCTGACTGATTTTGGAATAGATTACCCGGAAAGTATCATACACTTTAGAAATTTATCAACAGAGTTTTTTGGAAATTAAGCTATTTGCAGATTATCAGGCCTAGAAGGGCTATCAAGAATAAACTGAAACCGAATCGCTTTTTTGCACAATCGAGACGCACAAATCGTGAGGTTTTTTGTGTAGGTATACTGAAGAGATCATCGGAAAACATCGGACAAATGATCGAAAGAAAAAAATACATAAAACCAACCGAGTCAATTATTAAATAGCTCAATGCCTAACAGAGGTGTTTGAAGCGAGACTAGACATGAAATGGCATACAAAAAACCACTATTGTTTCCCTGTTACCGGTATTTTTTCTAACAATCTAACAATAAAAAAACAACGAGAAAGAAAGTTATAGTCCAACGATGATAAGCTGGTCTATGAGGTCGTTGGTACGATTGAAAATATGGTTGATGTCGAAAACTCGCTTGATAAATGACGCTACTCGCTGAAAAATTTGAATTTGAAGAAGGCGATTTCGACTATATTTTCTGAAGATCATCTCTAGAATTTAAAACTGCTCAAGATGTTGAAATCGAAAAAAGTTGCTTCAATGTTTGATGTCCAAAGCGCAGGGATCTTGGCAATTTCACTCTATATTTGAAAAGTGGCCAGAACATCTTTATGTTAAACATTTCAACCTAACATCCTGTACTCTATGAAGGACGGGCCAAGACCTTGAAAATATAACAAACGCCGGTTGTACGAAAAATTTTATAGCTTTGGGCGTTTTTTTTCTTAAAAACTAAATAACTTTGCACAATGAGACTTCAGTATCTTCAGTTGGCTCTTTAGCATTTATTTTGGCTGACTTTCAGAGATGATTAACTTCTTTTGTTGGAACTCTCCATGGCAGATAAAAAACTTACGTTAAGAGTGGCCGACATCATCAGAAGGTTTGAGAAAAGCAATTGGGCCTCTTTTCCATGTTCACTGCTCAGGTAGAAAAACAGTTGGGCAAGAAGTCTCATTCTTTCCGCTTCAATCGTTTTCTTCCCTGTTGAAGACAAGCCTTCCGCGTCTGGAAGAAAAATTTGAGTCTGGGAACTTTTTTGGCAATGTACCGGGATTGTGAAAAAGCAGCATTTTGTACAGGACGAGCGTCGGTTGCTTTATGCGAAGTTTACGCATCAGCTTGAAACAACCATCGATGAGAATCGCGCACATTTCTTCTCTGAAAAAAGATTGTCATATTGTAGAATTTCTCTCCTTCAAGCGGAACTCTCATTATCTCTAATTGTTTGATTCGATTTTGTAGTAACGGAGATTGACTTACGTGTTGTGAATGTGATTATCTTTTTCTAGGAAAGCTCCGTCGGGGTAATCGAGTCTATCGGGAAATTCTTCTTCCTCGGGTTCTGGTTCTTGCTCTGAAAAACAATTCATGATTGAAGGCCATGAAGTTGATAGAAACTTGCTGAGAAGTTTGAACTTACTTGCGATGAGCCCCATAGGATCGACGTGGTTGTTTGTGTAGTAAGTGAGCTGGATCAATGGGAATATTGGAGCGAACGCTTTCATCAGAGCCAACTGTAATTAGTCACGGTTAATTACAGGTTTAATCTGAGATAAACCCACTTTATCATTAAGCAGAAGCCGTTCCATAATTGGCAAGCTTTTGCCCCACTCCATCATTAGAGAAAGATCGCGGACGAACCAGCTTCGCAAGGTTTCCAAGGTGCAAGGGCTTTTCGTCTTCGGTAAACCCTGCAGCACAAACATTTTCTTCGCCCAATATCTTGGATGTTCTCTACCCGAGGAATGGAGTTCTGCGACAGCCACGTGTAGTCTTCAAACAGGCACCTGAAGAAAAAACCTCTTGGTAATAATTTTCAATGATGAAACACCCATATATTTCTGTTGAGGATTTTCAAATTGATGCAAAGGAGAAATTTTCAGTGGAGACTTTTTTTTTAAATTAGTGACGGCAAACGGGTTTCAAATCGATTCAAGTACCTTTCCGAAAGGAAAATAGGAAGGAGACAACTTTACATTTACTCACAAAGATCAAATACGCCAGTTTTCGTCATTCTTTAAATTTTCTTCTTCGACCAAACGGAAAGTCTTTTAAACTCGTTCAATGTCAGCGCATTTTGGTTGTTCCGGTCGCCTTTTTACACTGAACGCATTGGTATCAATTTAGTGCACGAAATTCGACATTTTCACGAATTCCCAGTCTTCATAAGGTGAGGTTTGGGCTGAGCACAACAAAAGCCACGCGGTTGTGGAATGCGAGCAAAGATCTCGGGAGAGAGAAGCCTCAACGCTGAGAGAGAGAGGAATAGGAAGGAAAAAAAAGAGAAAATCGGATCTTTCGGCAGGCGGGGTATCTTTAGAACAAAAGAAAGTGCAGTCGGGAGCCCGACAACGTGACATTCGCAGAGCATTTTTATTTACATCAGTTGGTTTTCGTCGAAAAAATTGAGTCTTCCGATGTTTATAAATAGATAATAGATCTCATTACAATTTATGAGCGTTATTTTATGTAATAAATTACACCCAACTTTAAGAACTTCAAATTACTACAAAATTTGCGCAAAAAATAGGTGTCCGAAGTTTTAAAACTTGAGGTTCAGTATTTTTTATGTACAGGTGAGAGAAGTTACTAAAAGTCGGGCGCAGCGCAATGTCGATTTTCAAACTTTTTATGTGATATAGCTTGAAATTGTTATAAACATTTTCTGGTGATCCTTTTTCACAGAAGACAAAACAAACCGATTGTACATGCACGAAGTAGCGGAAGTATGAGGCTCAAATCTGTAAGCGATGCGAACAGCCATCACCTTTCCTTCAAGTGCGAGAAGGTTTTCAATCAAAGACTTGACGTCGCTCTGAAAACGACCATGTTGAATTAAAATGGGGTCGACGTCAAAAACCTGCAGATCTGCGTCGAAACCGGCGTTTTCAAATTCCACTGCGACCATGGTACTCGATGAAGGAGTCGAAGTATTGATGTAATTATCCGAGACCGTACTTCCAGGGCTTCCAACTTCTTCCTTCAGAGTAATCTCCTTTATTCTTCTTTCCTCCTCTCTTTTTTTCTTGAGAGCCTTCGTGTAACGGATCTTGTCCCGGTCATGTTGGATTGCTGAAAAATGATAGATTATAGTTGAAACGGCACTGCCATTTAATTAGCATCAACATGAGCTGAGTAACCCCTCTTTTCCCCTTGATGATTAAGGCAATCATGTGTGGAATTTGCACACGGAAGGAGATTTTTCCGCCTCAATCCTGCTCAAGTTTCATGCGAAAGACTCATTAGGCTGCGATGCGTAATGAACGGCGAAACGCTAGTGTTGCGATAAATCTCATTGCATCTCGCTCTCTTTTTCTGATAATCATAAAGAAACTTTTTATTTACAAAAAAAGTTTTTTTGAGTATTTGAGAAAAATTTTTTCGAAGTTACAGTTGATGTAGCAAACTCAAAGGAAAACAGACTTTTGAATTCAAAAATTGAGAAATTTAGTAGTTCAGTGCACCAAAAGGGTTTGAGATCAAGCTTCAATGAATCCTCAAGCAAACACTGAAAGAAGCTTTTCGGTACTGAAAATTTACCAAGGACGTCATGTACGACAATAAAATACGCCACAAATCTTATTTAGGCGGTGCAATTCTAATGCCACTCTAAGAACCCAAACAAAGACGGAAACGGTGCATTTTATTCCTTCTATTTTTTTTTTTGACGCTTCAATCAATGAGGTTTTAATAAGGGCAGTGTCGCGCTTCTTGCCTTTTTAAGGAGGAAGAACTTCAAAGACTTTCCAAAAAAACAATTATCGAAATCCCTTTTGAATGAAAAAAAAAACATTTTTTTTATTTTTGGGATTTTTTTTTCATTTTTGAAGGTTTTGCCGTAAACAATATTGATGTGTTTTGGCCTTTTTCATATCAAGATTATGGCTCACGTGGCAAATTTTCTCGAATATTTCGAGTTTTTGAAATCAATAAACTTTGTACTTTTGTCTTGCCGAGGTTGCACTTATTATGATGAATCATTCCCCTCTGAAAGAAATGAATTTACCTTTTGGGTCCATTCCCATATCGAAACATTTCTTGAGCCTGCAGCTTCTGCAGACACATCGAACAGCTGAAAAATGTGAAATAAAAACTCGAATTCAGAAAAAAAAGACAGGGAAGCTGATAACTTGAATTTTCTTTTAAAGGAATTCGAATGTATCTTGAAACAAAAGATTTAAAGCAATCGAAATCAATCAATTCCAGATTAAATTAATGGGAAACTGGAAATGTATAACCTACACTTTCCAACGACGCAGTCACCGGTAAATTGGCATGTGAACGTTTGCTTGTTCTGTAAAAAATAAGTTAATTGTTTTAATTTCATTTCAAAAATTTGGTAAATATGAAAAAAAGATTTACGTCACACTTAATACCCCTGCAGATTTCTTTATTTTTGGATTCGGCTCAATTGCGTAAAAGATTATCTTTTTCTGAAATTTTTTTTTCGAGTGGATTACGCCGTTCCATATTTTTTTTTGCATTAGTAATGAAACCTCTATCTACTGAAGTAGTTTTTTTGGGAAGCCTCTAATATCAAAAAGTAAAAGGAAATAATCTCTCCTCAACATGATACTGTGACTTTTCCCCATAAAAAAAAATCTCGAGCTTTATCGGAAGGAAAGTGCAACTGTCGTGAGCCTGAGAGACTGGAGTTTTGGTGCGGCTGCTTCTTGGGTCACACGTTACAACAAAATTCTACAATTGTTTCCTCAGGACAGACAGAAATTTCACACGCTCAACAACTGTCGTCGTGTCTCGCAATGTTGCATCGGCCAGCATTTCGAGCACTATCTTTTCCGCTGTTTCTCTCCCATTTTGCCCTCACCAATTTTGCCTTGCATCGTCCTCAACGCAACGTATGAGCGCAAAGTGTGAAGGCAACTAACAAAAAAATTTGAGAAAAAAAAATATATTTGGAACCCATCTGGCACAAAAGACGCCCTCCAGAAAACGACTCTTTTGAGGCTTATTTTGTGTTTCTTATTCATCTTGTGCGACCGCAAAAAAGCGCAAAAGGTGGAGCAGTATTTCGAGGTTTGCACTTTTCAAAGTGAACACGTTGCGCTGGACAATGCAAAGAATTAGCAAACATCTTTGCAGGGCGGTCCGACCGAAAGAGGCAGTCTACTGTCGTTTAGAAACCAAACATAACGTTTTGTGTTTTGCTTGATGTCGGCTCTCAACACTGTTCGACCTCGAATCAGAAAGTTGAAGGAAGTGGATTTTATTCACCACATGGAAATATTCAAACCCGTATTGAAACAAGATAAACTAGAAATATTCTGGTACTTTCTTTCCGTAAGCTGGTAGAGAACAAGAAGTTAAACTTACGACAAGAGCTCGACGGAAAAAAGTCTTGCAGCCATTGCAGCTGGCCACCGAGTAGTGGATTCCACTGGCCAAATCGCCGCAGACAACGCATAACGTTCCTTCGGGAATTTTTTCTCTTTCTAAAAATTCAAGGTAATAGAAAAGTTTTATTACATTTCCCTGTTTCGTTTCTTTTTATTATAATGTCGTTTTATTTGTCCAGATTATTCTCAAACAAAATTATATGTCAATTTGTAGTTAGCCTGAATCAAAAAAGAGTGGGAACGTGACTTATTTTTTCTCAGAGCGGTGTGTTTTGCACTGACTACATGTTGGTGAGTAATAAGTTTGCAAAAAAACCGGATGAATACATTTTTCTGGTTGCTTTTTGTCGAAAAAACTTCAATTTGTATATGATCGTAGTCTTTGAAGAAACAATCGAGCTCAATCTCTAGATTTGAGAAATGGGCTTCTCACGCAACAGCAAGAACAGATAATCGCCTCACTTCCTTATCCTCCAAAGCGTCATGAAAACAAAAAAAAAAGAATCAGTCTTTAGACTACAGTAGACGAGCCATGGGACTTTGATTTAAGAAACTATCTGAAAACTATTGGAAATACTAATGGAAGACCAAAAACTATCAACACGCCGATAAAGATCCTATAAGCACTCGTGCGACTGTACACAAAGAATAAAGAACGCGCCAATGGACTTTTCAAAAGTGCGAAGCGACGGAATCGCGGAGAAGTTTGCGCTAATTTCTTGTCTGGAACTTCAGATTTTCTGCCCGGATGGTGGAATAAGCAATCGACGTGAGAATACGCATTTTAAGAAAAAGTTGAAGCCAAAAGTGAAAAAAAATGAATTTAAAACACGTAATGCGAAACCTTTCGAACAATGAAAAATAACTAGAAAAAAAAAACAGAATTTTTCTGATTCAAGCTATTTGAACAAAAGGTATAATTTCGCACAAAGTGACATTAACTTCCGCTTCAAAAAAAGTTAACATCAGGGTTACTCCTTGCATGAGAATGTTTTTGTTTGAGTTCGGAATTTCACGGAAAAGTTTTTTTAGTTGAGAAATCTGAAGGAGAGTAAAAAGTTTACAGTATATTCAAACAGAAGATTCTTCCGGATGACTTGAAAAAGTTTCATTTAGAAATTTTTCGAGATTTAATCATCATTTTCCCAATGAAAATTTCAAGGAAAAGGCATAAGCCGACAAAAAGTTCCTGGTTGAAAAAAAGGCAAAAACAACACTCACTTTTGCTTTTCATAGGACTGAGATCAAGATTTTCGTGGTAAAGGACCATTGAGATTGGCGGAGCAAGCATGGCACCGTCACCAGGTGGCAAGTAAGATGGTTTCAGTGGTGTGAGAGGGCAAGTTGGGTGGTCTCTCTCCAGTGAGTCGTCGGATGTTGAAGAAGGAAGCGGGCGGGCGGCGACTGGCGGCGAGAGAAAAACGTCGGGTTCACCGCCAGACAGAGAAGCAGCGAAACGGGACACAGACAGCCGAGAGCAATATACATGCTCTCGGCTGTTCTTCCCTGTTTCGCCAGAGGGAAAAAAACGCTAGAGAGGCTGGACTTGCCCTCGCTCCGAGCTCTGGGACCATAGAAAATTCAGGACGTTTCAACGTAAAGTTTGCTTTATTCAAAAAATTACATTTTCAATGAAAAAAATCCGAAATTCGTCAGTTTTTAATTGGGAAAAATTTTTGGCTATTGAAAATTCAGATACTGTTTTTGACTAAAAACAGTTGGTTCGAGAATAAAAATAAGTTAGATTGAGAAAAAAGTTAACATCCAGCTATGTGTCTGATCAAACTACGAAATGTCGACTACAGTGTAGTTTCTCGATAGACCAAAATTTATTCGGATCAAAAGTATAGTTTTTTAACTGATTTTTTTGGTGTCCATGTATTGAACAATTTTGAAAACTTCAAACGGAAAGCTAATGACATAACCTACAGTTTAGTGTTTCTGATTACTACATACACAGTAGCGCAAAATGGTGAGTATCTTTCGGTTTTTTGTCAGTAACTCAAATACACTTATTTTGACCTGAAAATTAAACCAAATAAGTGAACGGATGTTATGGATAACTCGAAATGATGGTTTAAATCGAGTCCAAAAACTTCCGTCTCAAAAGGTTTTTTTCAAGGAAAAGGTTCTTATTTTTTTGAATTGAGTTTTGAACTCTTTATTAACTCTCTTCATACAATTTGAAAATCATTGTTTTGCGTGAATAAATGACGAAGTTGAATCACTCGAAAAATAATTATCCGTAAAAATTGCTTCCTGGAACTAAATCATGGAAGGAATCTGGCTTATCCGGGTTTTTATGCGCTTTGTGAAAGTCTCAAAAGAACAAGGAAGCGAATCGCGCTCTTGGGAACTTCCTCACAGCTCGACGTATCCAAATTAGTTTCATTGAACGCTTGAGAAGATTTTTTGCAAGTTGAGATTTTTCGAAAGCTTTTATTCTCACAAGTAATCTTTCGAAGACCCTGCGCGTCAAAGTAAGCTTTTTTCATTCTTTTTCAATTAAAACGGTGATTATGACGTAGACTTCAACGAGTGGCGTTCAAAAACAGAAAAAACTCAGCTAAGAGATGATAGTTTTCTGTATGGAACTCGAAATTTTCTCACGGAAAACAACTTGCGATCGCTACCGGGCAGTTTCTCTTATCACACAATTTCCTCTGAAATCTGCCTTTGTTTTATTGATCAGCCATTAATCGAAACAGTTCACGCACTTTTAAAATTTTTCGAAACATTTCCTCGCCGCAGGAATTCTCTATTTTAGCGTTCACGTCGATTCTCGTTTTGCAGAGAACAAATCCGTTATAAACTTTCCCCTCTTTGAGTAGCTTTTAAAAAAAAACGTCAATCCATTTGTAATTTTGATGATATTCCGGCTAAACACTTTCCGACGGAACTCGAAATTCAAGGTTGAACAAAAGTTGTTTTTTTTTGATTGGAAGAATGATTTTTTTTGAGAAGAACCGTTTTTAGAGCAAAAAGATTTTTTCGCTTTGTATGATAACGATTGATAAATGTTTGACAAACTAGACTTTTTTTGGCTTTCGACCAACTTTTTTAACTCCGGATCCTGATTATTTTTCTTATCTTGATGGTTCTGATCATAAATCGAAGTAATCGTTAATTTGAAAAAAAATATGAATCAATTAACCTTATGGAGTATATTTTCATAAAACAGTTCATTTTTGAGAATGGTGCACTTATCGGCAAATTCTACTCTGGTTATCCTTCTTTTTTTTTGAGTGATGGAATGCCCTGAACGGTGCCAGACAGCCTTTCGCGAAACGAAACGAAAAACTCGTTCGAGATGGAGATCAGGCGTGTCGGGTCTCAACCAAAGGTTGCGAAGAGAATTGGCCGCCCTGACAAAATCGATTCAGGTACAACGATTTTTTTCTCCCTGCTGCCACTATGTAAACTTGGACTGTTTACTGAGTTTCAAAAGTTGAGATTTGCGTCATTTATCAAAAGGGTTCGCTAGTTCGAAGATGATCATAAACTATCAACAAAAAAAATGAATTTTTTCATGGCTTCTCATTTTCACAGCTGGAGCTCAAAACTGTGGAAGCACTGTATCATGAAAAGCGCTCACTTTCAATCTAATCAGAGTAAAAAAGAAAAATCAAATTATTTTGATCCCTCGATTTTCTAATTTGAACTTTGTATTTTAACTTCAATTCCTTCGGAAAGTTTGAAGGCGTAGGAGCTCAAAATGATCGAAAACATCCAAAAAGGATTTTTTCTAAGTTTTTTTCGAAGGTTGCACATCTATCAAAAAGTCCAAAAAGATTGTAAATCGGAGAATATTAATACAATGCTTTTTCCCAACGCATACATTGACTTTTAACCTGTTACTCAGTGAACTTTTCATTCTCGTTAGCGCTCTCACGGGAACGAGAAACTTTTTTCCTGCTTCTCACGTTCCATGTGGGCAGCATTAATCCGGAAGTGGGAAGGACATGGCGTTAGTCAACTTGCAGTTCTCATAATTAATTTTTTCTTTCATTCATATCAAAACTAGAAACAAGTTTCTTAAATTTGGATTGAAAGTTAATGTGGGCGCAATTCGACAGATAAGAACGTTAAAATCTGAGAAATGATAAGAAAATCGAATAAAAAACCAAAAATGAAAGACTCACTGTTGTTCGGCATCTCCGCTGTGTCCGCGGAATCATTCACTTTTGCATTTTCAGGTACTTGTAGCTCTAGTCGGACCCTGAAAAAATGCTTTTGAATAAGTTCAATCTCACTATTCTCCATTTTGCACGAAAAAAGG
Organism: Caenorhabditis auriculariae; assembly: GCA_904845305.1. NCBI lineage: Eukaryota > Metazoa > Nematoda > Chromadorea > Rhabditida > Rhabditidae > Caenorhabditis > Caenorhabditis auriculariae. The sequence goes on along the minus strand of CAJGYM010000002.1, from coordinate 1,321,789 downwards.
ATGAGAGCCTTTGCAATGATTGCAACAACAACTTGACGTTGATTTTTCGGAAAAATTCAACGGACTTCAATACTGAAAAAATCTCAAACACTGTAGAAAATCGGAGAAAAAATTTCGGAGAAAAAGATTCATGAGCTCAGATCATTCGAAAAGTTCATAAAATAAAAGAAAAACTGTAAAACGAATATATAAAGAGACTTGGCAAACAGAACAACGAAAATAGCAAAAGTCTAGTCAAACAAAAGAAAAAGAGAAAAATTGTAAAAGATCGCGACACAGGTGAACAGAAAACTAATCTCTCGACGAGAATTCGACAATTTTTTCAAAGCTACGGACTTTTTTCGTTCAACCAAAAAGCTGACATTTATTAGATTAGAGAAATAAAAATTGTCAAACTAGAAAAAAAGATAACATTAACAAGTCGTGAAAAAAGAGTTCATATCAAGGGATATGATTTAAACAGGGCGACCTTGATGATTTGATAATTTTGTAACCTATCAATTTTTTCACAGAATATACTTCCTATTAGGAAATTCCTCTTTTCGTGAAAAATATAAAAAAAGAAAAAAACTGTCCGATGCTCAATCAGAACAGATAAGACTGCGGTGGTTTGAAAATTTCAAACTTCCGGATTTGGATCTATCCTCCCTCGGTTGAAAGTACCTAGAATCCTTATATGAAACTGTGATTTAAGGCTCAGAAACAATATTTTATGTTTTTTTTTTAACTTGATCGCTTTTTCATTGTGGAACGGAGAAAAACTCACTAGAGTCACGATTTCTTTCCGCCGAAAACTCATTCAAAAGGCAGCCACACCCAAAAACGCACAACCAAATTGTTCTTGTCAATGAATTCAGAAGGGGACGAGAAAAATGTCATCAGACACATTTCAAAATGCGAAAATGTCGAATAAAATAACAATTAAAAGACGGTCGAACGCGTTGCGCAATACACACGGTCCACGCACTTTAAACAATCCAGAACCAGAATTTTGGCGAAGAAGTGGAGCGACGGGAGAAGAGAAGAATAAAAAATCTCCCAAGTTTAGCGGCGACCCGGTCGAACGTTCATGGCAAAGAAAAAAGGCCGAGAAGAACGTCGGCACGGATAAATGAACGAGCGAATCGGGTTGAAACAGGCGTATCCAGGTTTTTTTCCGAGGGAAACTTTTTGCTGTGGTATTTTGCAGAAAAAAAAAATTTTTCTTTACAAAGAAAGTTTTTCAGTTCTCACTTCTCGTAAAAAAAGAAATTTTTTTTTGCATTTTAGCTGATTCTTAGAAACATTTTTTTGAAAAAAATATTAAAAAGGGAAACTCGTGGAAAAAAATTGATTAGAAAAAAAGACCGACGAGAAAGCACACAGAACACGGGGCTGCAAAGCACGACAAAGCTTTTGTTGGAGGACAATGTCGAAAAAAGAAAGCGTAGACTCTGGAATTTTCAAATTTTGTACACGTTTATGAATTTTCTTTTGCTTTCTTTTTCAAAAATTTTTTTTCCAGTTTATTTTTATCCAGTTTTTCTGCGAATTTTTTTTTCTAGGCTCTGGCTTTTTTTTCAGGCGTTTTACATTGTGTAGTACGTTTGAAAACTTTTCGAGGTGACTGACTAACTTTTTAGAACTTTTGAAAAGGTCTCGAAGCGAAGAACGGTTCCCAATTCTGTTTTGGTTCGTGCAAAGGACCTTCAAGAAAACTGTTTGACCAAACTATAAACGTTCTTTCAAATATCGGAATTTGAGAAATGAGGGAAAATTATCATCATGAAAAAGCCGTAAAACATTAAGAATAAAAACAAAAGTTAATGCCGATGTACCGAATCGGGTTTGAACTTCAACAGAAACCAAAGATTGAACAAAAATTAAAGCACGATTCGCTTTGACAGTGTCGAGAAAAAATATTTACACTGGTTTATCAAATAGAGACCCTTGATAAGAGCTATCACGCTTGCGTCGATTACCAAGGAAAATTGGCGCGAACGATCCAGATCTCGATTTATCAGAATAACCTTGTCTTAAAGTGAACGACGGGAAAAAGAGTACAAAAGGAGAGAGAGAGAGAAACCAAGTTTCGAAGAATAAGAGACAAGACGCGTGACTTTGGATGCAACTATTTGTCTTGTGTTTGGCCCATCGCACTGAATTCACAGTAAAGAGCAAAAAGGGGTTTTTGAATTAATATCAAAAGCGTTCTTAAAGTATTTATGAAGTAAAACTACAAAAAAGTGCTGAGCGGATAAAAATAGGTCGTTTCTTTTGTCATCGCCTTTTATTCCAATTATAATTCAAGCTATCTGAAAAATTAATACATTTTTTTTATTATAACGAACAGTAAATTTTTTTCAACTTAGTGTGCAAAAAAATCTTAATAACCTCAATAATAAATAAACCTTTTGTGAAAAAAGCTTAGATGGAACAAAATTACTTTGAAAAAGAAAACCAATAAACTTTCTGATTTCACAACGAATCCAAAGAAAAGTTAGATGCAACAGCTTTTTGGAAATTGAAAGAGTACGCGTTTTTTCTACACATTAACGCAAAAACGACTCTCGTGTGGAGGAATCTGAAAGTTTTTGAAGTTGAGTTGAAAAAATATAACAGGGAAGGTTATTAAATTCACGAACTGTTCAACTTCGAAGAGGACTTCAATCAACTGACAATTAGATCAATAATGGAAAATGCATGAATGACTCTCAATGAGTTCTCCACATTCAAACGCAAACTAACAATCGAAAAGCAAAACCAGAAGGGAATCAGGTTGAAAAGACGATTACGGTGGTCGAAACAACACAGAACAAAAGTGCAGACGAAAAAAAAAGCGCGAAACACGTGGAACTGTGCGGAGGCCAAGAGACTGAGGAGTTCAGTGCACTGTGGACACGACAACTGCAAATAAAAACCGCTAAAGGTCGGTCGCAAACAAATACAGTTTATCGAACAGCACGTAAAAGTTCAACTTTTTTTAAACCGAAGGGAAATCTGGTAATCTGCTTTCTGAGAAACTTTTTTTCTTGAGGAAATGAGATTATGCAGGTGTTTCTACATGATATAAATTTTCTACGCGGAACCGAGTTTCATTCTAAATAAACTTTCTAGCCTGTTTGAGAGGGATTATAATAATATTGTGAATGTTTGCAAGTTCTTTTTTGACATACTTGAATGCAAATTTGATTTTTTTCCTGTTTCAAATTTTATGACAGGCGGTAAAAAAGAGTTTTTGAACCACAAACTTCAATCGGTTCTGCTTTCATCGGTATTGGACTTTTTTGATTAAAATTCGAGCAGATAGAATTCTCGAAAACAAGCGAATTTTGAGTATTTTGACAAAATTTTCTCAACGAAATTCCATTTTAGTCATTTCAGGGTTCTTCCAAAAAATTTAATTTCTTTCATCGAATTGAAATTACAAAAACTTCGAGATTTCGTAACTTGACAAAAATTTATTTCCGAATCAAGATATTTTGAATTACAAAAATGCGAAATTTCTCAAGTTTTAAGCCAACGACCAAGAAAAATTCCGAGTCCAAATAAAGTAATGTCGAGTGACAGCTGCAAACTCTGTTCACAATTTTTTTTTTCGAATTTGAATAAAGTAAATAATTTCAAATGACGCGGAGGATTAATGAAAACGAAGGAGAGAGCTCATAACACGGAACTGGGCCAGGTTGAGAACAAACAACGAGGCAACCTGAAGAGGGATCTTTGTGCTTCTTCTGCATTGACCAGGAATATTAATGAAGTTTTTGGAATCGGCCGATCCATTCCGAGAAGTTGACATATTATACTATAGGCCATGATTTGTTAATTGTGAACAATCTTTGGATGAAAGAGGAAGTTAACTGCAGCTCGGAAGTAATTTGACGCAAAAAGCTGCAGTGTGACGAGGCAACAACAGATAAATCGAATTAAACAATAAAAACAAGGAAGCCAGGTTGGATGACACACATTGAGGCGGTAGTCCCGATTCCAGCAAAAAGCTCATTGATTGTGAATGTTTCAAACGTTTTGGGAGCTCTTGACTTCCCGCAACACGGAGCATTTTCAAACGCACGCACGCACGGATATTTATAAATTTACACATGGCCAGGCGTTCAGAGACAAGCTCTATTTCTGCCAGATGAACTCAACAGTTGACCTTCTCGAAAAAAAAAGTGAGAGGTTTGGCTCGAAAAGCATCACTCTCAGTTTTATGGGTGACTAATGAAGAAACAACCGAAAACTTTGAAGGAACATGGACCAGTTTCAGAGATGACTCCCACGGAGGATTTTTTCGGTCTGATAACTAGAATTTCATTCAAGTTCTAAGAGGTAGAAGTCTTGAATTTCACTTCAGAAAAGTTTCACCAAGCTGGAACCGGTTACCAAAAACACTTCCCTTCTTTATTTTTACGCTTCAGGAAAGATAAGTGCGAAGATGGAATTAGGTTTTCAAAATCACGTCTCAAAATTTCAAATGCATTTCTGCGCAAAGTTGATGTAGAGCCATTTTTAAAGAGTCGAAAATTCAAAAATGGCTTCTCCTACGAACTGAAAACTTTTTATTATTCTGGAAGATTCAGAAGTCCTCTTCTGATAGAGATTCTGAGTGATTCTCGCACTCAGTTGAACTCAAAAGTTTCTGAAAAACATGTGTTTTTTTAAATGAAATTTCACACTTACCTTCGAAAAAAATATTCTAGTTTGTACACAGTTTTTCAAAGTTCTTGTCTGAACCGATTCAAAAATTCAGAATTACAAAGGAAAAAGTTACGTCGGGCAAGTTTTCCAAATGAATTTCTATTTTATTTATTCTGCAGAATCTTTAGAAGTGTTTACTCGTAAAATATTCCAGTCGAAATTGACGTTCGTAAAGGTTTGGTACCTTTACGACGGGTACAACGCCTTCGAGAATCATTCTTATTTTTCAGGTCGGAGAATGCTTTGGTTCTGCGTAGTGCCGCTCATCCTGGGCTTGTCAAAAGCTTGCGCTCCTATCAATAGTGAGTTTTTATCGATTGGTCAAGCTCTTCTTTAAATCAAAGCCAGTTATATGTCTTATCTACCATAAACAAGTTATACTCCATTCAACACTTTAAAAATCAAATGAAAGTTTAAACACTCAAATAAAAAAACTTTTGCGATAAACTTTTTTTATCTCAAGCTAGCTTTGAATAAACTATAAAAGTTGGTTACGTTCATTTTTTTCCCTCAACTCTGATTTCTTAAAAAAACTTGCAGAAACATTTCGTCGCGTTTTTGAAAAAAATGGTAAGAAAAATTAAAAAGAAAAAAAGAAAGTTATGGGGGAACCGCTGAGACTTTTTTTCTCGAAAAAAAGATTTTTTTTGTAATTTTTTTGAAATTTCTAGGATATTTATATAGTAAATCAAACAGTGTCGGGCTAAACTATCGAAGTTTTTTTCCTATAGCCAAGTTGATTTTTTTGCGAGACAAAAAAACCTGTCAAATAAAAAAATTTTCATAAAAAAATGTTTTTCTTCACAGGTGGGGTTAGTCAATCCACCTAGTGGACTTTTTTTCCCTCCTTGCATCACCATACCATCCCGATGTTGCGAAAAAATTGATTGATTCTGATTCTAATGCAAAACGATATATTATAGAATCTTCAAAAAAAGTAGCGTGTTTGACGCATGAAACTATGTACAGGCCACTTCTAGCCTTTCGGTGGTCGAGACTAATCTTTCGGCCGCTGTCTGTGAGTGGCTGTTTGAGAAGAAAACATAAGGACTGTCTGGGCTTGTCGACAATGGAAACCTCTTCGCCGAACAATTGAATGGTCGTGTTTCGGGGGTCCATCGAGTTCAGGCCAAAAATGACTTTTTCTCTTCCAGGCGGATGAACAAAAATCACGCAAAACTGTCCGAGAAGGGGTTTCAAGAAATACTAGTAAAGTAGAATAAAACGACAATTTTTCGGTAACTTTATTTGGAATGAACTCAAAGTTAACACTTTCTTAAAAAAAATAAAAGTTCCTGTCTGTTTAAAAATTAGTAATTTCATATTTTTCTGAAGTAAACGGTTCATTCACGAACAAGATTATTTGTTACATGATAAAGATTTTCACAAAAAAAAAACCTTCGAATTTTCCTAAAAGGCGATGATTGCCGGAAAAAAACCACCCTTTCTGGTTTTTTCCCTTTAAATTTTCCTTTGAGTTACTAAATGGAAAACTCTCAAAACACTCTTTTCCTGAGTTTATTCTAGACTCGAGTACTTTTGCTTCGGTAAAAATTCTTTTTCATTTTGCAGATCCTGTACAACTGGGATTTCCTACACTAACCCTACCGAAGATTTTGAACAACCCTGAAGTTCCGCGAAATCTACAGCTCACTTCAGATGATTATGTACAGCACGAAGATGACACTGTTATGCCACTTCAAAGGTTTCTGAAACTAGATCTATCCGTGGAGCCTCAGATTTATAATTATATGAGCTTTTCGTGTAAGTAAACGTTAATAGGACAGAAAAGTCTGAAACTTATTGCCTAGAAAAAAGCTAAGTTATTTTTTTTAATTTCTGAGAAACTCCTTGTGAGGCTTTTCTGTTTATACAAATCCAAAATGAGCTCTAAAAAAAATCAAGTTTCATTTGCAACTGCAGAATTTGAAAGTTTTAAAAATTGTCCTCAGGGACACGGTCCTTCCTTTGAGCGGCGAACCAATAGGACTGCGAGCTCCGATTTTCAATTTTTTCCGGCCATGGGCCAATCCCAAACTCGTATCTACTGTTAATTATGTAAGTCATATTTTCTAAGAGGTTGCAAACAGGACTTTCAGAAAAACACACAAGAAGTTCTTTTGACCGCAGAGCTTTCTCCGCCAATGAATTGGACTTACTGTGAGCCGATTTGTGGTGTAGGAGACCAAGCTGTTGATTCCGAAAATGCATTGGAGAACGCTGGAGATGATATTAAAGATGCTGTGGGTCTTCAGCTTTTCGAGAACCGAGAAATGATGATAAAAAGCTCAAAACTCTGTTCATAACTCGGTTGGAAAATTCTGCATTTTTTCGAGAATCATGAGAATTTTAGAGTTTTGTCAATGATGACACTTTTCAGGCCTTTATTTTAATGGATTTTTGCCTATTGGTTCTTTGAAAAAGTCAAAGTTCATCAATGTTTTACGAATTACTTTGTGGAAAAATGTTTTCATACTTTTTCAGGTCCGCGCAGCTTGCGAAAAGTCGTTGATTGCGTGTGACGACAAAAGCATAGTTCTAGAAGTCATTTTTTGTTCTTTTTGAGTTTCTCCAATTTCGTGAACTTTCAGTACCAACCCGAGTCAATCCTTGTTGAAGACTTTGGGCCTTACTTTGACATCAACGGAAACAGATATCGACTGAGTGGGAAAATTGTGGCATACCGCATAAATAGCACAAACCCTGAGAATGCTTCTAACTTCTATAAAAAGGTTTTTTTCTGACCTCTTGATTATTTTCCTTTGCTTTTTTTCAGATGACTATCCGCTTCCAAACAAAGGTCAAAATTACTTCACAACAAGCTCGCGATCTCAAACAAACGGTTTTTTCATGAAACTTTGAAAAGGGTTTTTTTTTTTTGGAAAACTAACAAGATTGAGAACGTAAATCGAAAAGAAGTTTTCTAGCCAAGTTTCAGAAATTACCTCATCAGCTCCAATTTTTTCAAAAATTAAAAAAGTTTTTTTTTAAGTCTGATGTTTTCCATTTAATTGAGAATAAAAATTTATCAAAGTTAACTTTTTTTGAATTCAGGTCATCGACTACCTATCAGCTCGAAAAGGTGTCCACGTGATGACAGATTTCTCCAAGTTTTGATGAATTAATCTGCTTCAACCCATTATCATCAGCAATTCTTTTTTTTCCTTCATTTATCTCCAAGTTTACTTGCGAAAACTTTGAGCAGAAACAAAAAGTCAGCCGGCTGCAGTATTGACTGTCGGCAAACACTTACTCGGACTTAAAAAGAGGCCGCGAAAGGTTGGCTTCTTGCCAACATTGTTGCTCATCGAAAAAGTTTGAACTACATTGTTGCTCTACTGTATTGGGTTTCCGGGTTTTCAACTGCTTCATTTATTTTCTATCATTTCTCAACTTTGAATAAAGTTTTTTTCAATTAGAAACCATTGCAAAAAGTTTTCAGATCCAGCAGGGACCAAGTTAAAGACAAAGCGTAAAAAGGAACAAAGTGTGAAAAAATGGGACAAAAGGTGACAGAGGACCAAAAAAGTTTTTTAGTAGTCAAGGTTTTATGAAGGTTTCAATGTGTGACTATTTTTCCATAACTTTAAGTTCATGACTGATAGAATAGCTTCTTCTTATTTTTTAATTTTACAAATTTTTAATAGAATTATGAAAAAGAAGAAAGAGAAAAAAATCTCTATTAAAGTAGAAATAGAAATTAAAAAAACAGAACAGAAACTATTTTTCTTGAAAAATATTCTAGGTTTTAAATCAGCTTCACTTTGAGTCTGATCTCATGCTCAAAAATTTGACAGAAGAGGTTTATTCAAATTCTGAATTTTTCGAAGAAGCTTCACCATTAGAATAAATAGTTTAACTGGTTCTGCAATTGCAACATTCTTACATCTGAAAGAAACTATTATGAGATTTTTTCGTATTTTTACATAGACTGAAGAAGATTCCGAGATTCCTCCTGGAAAAATTTCTTCTGTGAGCTTCTGTACAATTTTAACATCCAACCCACTGGTCAGAAGTTCTGCTTTCCCAATCTTTTGCGAACCATTCTCCCCGTTCTCGACACATTTAGTTGCCTGTGCGTGTAGAGACGCGCTAACGGCAGCGCAACCTTCAAGAAGGCCTGGTCCCGCCCACTGCCGTATACTTGCATCCGACGCGATCAATACCATGTGATCGAACCTCTTCGAGTTGGATCTACTTGTGCAAGGGCTACGTGAGGACACCAGCGCCTCCAATCGTCTTTTTGTCCCTGACGCGCTATTATGCCGTTTCCCTGCTTAATTAATGACCGTTCCATTCTGTAACTTCATGTGTAGGTATTCGAAATCTCCTCAAAGATTCATATCAAATTATTGTTATCTGAACTGACTTTATTTTGATCACATTTCATCTAAGGATGGAAACGTCTGAGGCAAATTTTGTCTGAACTTACTGATCACGTCTGCATGTCTTTTTCCGTAACTTCCTATTTTTTCCGTGAAACTTCCGAGAAAAATGCAGACTCGTTTTTACAAAAAAAAAAGCCAATTTTTAATTTTGCATGCTTTCGCTGTTCAAATTTGGAGTCAACTGTAGAATTTCTCATTTTCTCAACTTCTTAATCTTCCAGCTTGAGTTTTGTATTCCACCAAATATATCGAAGAAAATAAAGAAAAATATTTTTTTTAATATTTTTTTCGCACAGTTTTTAATGTAATGTCTACTTTTAATTTGAACTTTTTTTTATTTTCTTCTTTTTTTTGAAAAAAATCTCTCCCAAAAACCCAAAGAGGTCAAAGGGATTTGAAGCTAACGATGCAGACAATGATTTGATTATTCCGCTATCTTCCGAATTTTTTTCTCTTTTTCTCTTCCATTCGAATATTTGAAGCACAAAAGCTTCCATGTAAATTTATCTTAAAACCAACCTTTTTATATCTTTTTGACTCTTAATTCCCACTTTGTTTGCTTTTTAGACAGAGTCTATTTCCGTGAAACTCCTTAGATATCTCACTTTTGTTTTGCTTTATTTTTGTTTGAATAGAGCTGGCGAACCTACTTCTATTTGTTTTCCGCCGCCATTCGATTCGGCAATTTGCCAAATTTTTCTCCCAATTTTCAAGCTTTTTATCGCCTTTCGCAATGTTCGTTAAGCAGAATCTTGAAGTTTTTCGGATGCTTTTGACAATTTTCTGTGAAAAAACGGATTCTTAGCGATTTATTGATCAAGTTCAGATGTTTGTGTTTCATCCATAACATTTCCTTGGCTTTGAAGTTAGCAAAACTATCGAATTCTAAGCCACCGATTCGAGATTTTTCTTAGAAATTATGAAATCAATAAGCATTCCTTAGTGTTATCGCTCCGAAAGGAACCCCCTTCCATTTGTAATTTCTGAGACGATTCGGCCGATCTGCAAGTGACCGCCAACCGTCCGATGACCCATTTTTTCGCTTCTTATTCTTAGCTCTGAACTCAATTCTACGGCAGTTGTTTTCATCACGGTTCAGGAAAATTCGATGAAGTGGATTTCAGTTCCTGTGATTTTCAGTGTAGATCAATGAGCCGAATGGAATGCACTCTGTCTTTTTGTGACCTTTCATTGCATGGAATTCTTTTTTTTTCAAATTTTTTGGGTATTTACTTGGCTAGTTATAGTTTCAAAAATTTGAGAAATCTTAGGATATTCTTATAAAAGAGATTATTCATTCCTTAAATGACTCATCACATCAAATCATCATCCTGTCAATTAAAAAAAAATCTTCTCTAAACGTTTTCGTGTTTATCCCTGTTTTCTTGGTGTTTACTTAGCTTGATTGCTAATGGGCTCAAAAAATCAATTAATTCTAGCTTTTCTTTTTCTACGTCATCTTTCAGTCCTGAATCCTTTTTATGGTCATTTTGAAGCGAGGTTTCGAATTTTTTAAGAATTCGCAAAAAAGGTTCACATGAATACTCCTTTTTTGCTAGCAGCAAAAACTTTTAGTTGTATGATAATAACTTTGAAAATAACCAGTATTGGGCAGTAAACCTTATTATAGGATTGACATAAATTTTTTTGGAAAGTCCCGTTTCATAAACTGTGTTTCTGACTAGTGAGTAGCGACTAAGAATAACGATTCGTTAGGTCTTTGAAAGTTAATGAACAATTTTTTTAGATATAAGGGATCTTAAACCGAAAATGACCCTCTTTGTTGAGAAAACTCTGACTGGCTGGACCTTCTGTTGCTGTTTGATTGCTCGATTCCTACAAGGCCTTGGTCAGAGCGGCCGTGTTTTTGTGTGCTAATGTCAGTGCACATGCAAATGGGCCTTGCAAGAGGCGGGAACAAATGCGAAAGACAACCGGACCCAACCTATTCTGATGTCACAGCTTTTTTGGTGAGCCTTTTTTGTCTGTCCGACCGTCGTTTCATCTGCTTCGAAAGGCCAATTGCGCCACTTTTCTCATCGCCGTCTCATTGGGTTTTGCCAGCCGTTTTTTTTTTCATGTTTGGTTTTTCTCTTCATTATTTCGAAATTTGAAGATTTTTGTAGATAGTTCATTAAACCTTAACTTTTTGTCACGATGTCTTATCTAACAAAAAACTTCAAAGTTTACTAGTTTTCATTGGAGCGTGCTCCTCCTGACTTTGAAAGTATTCTGAAATTGTTTTTCGTTTCTCCCTGAAGATGTAGGAATGGTTTCCGTTTTTTTTTATCGTTCCGCCAAAAGTCTAGTGTAGAGATCGAAAAAAAAATTAAGTTAAATCAATTGATGTCCAGTATTTTTCGCTCGGTTTCACGAGGTGGCTATTGAAAATCTTACGCTAGTTCTCAAAGCTCGGAATCAGCATTTCTTTTTTTTTTCGAAAAATCTTATTCGCTCACAAGAAAAACTTTTGATTGAGTTTTTTTTTCCGACCACGACCGTCAGCATCCTATGACACTCGCACTATTGAAAGTGCATCACCAAAAGAAGTATTCAACTGTACCGCCGATCTCGTCTCACCTCAAGTGATTCAGTTTTCCGACCTTCTGTTTCTCTGCCGCCCAAAACCTGAAGTGATTGTTGCATTTTCTTCTTCGAAACTATCGATTTTTTCAATTATCTTTTATTCATTTTTGTTGATTATTTAATTAGGCGGGTTTGTGATGAGAACTTAGTTAGATTTTTGATAACTTTCCATATGCTTTGAGAATAGATTTTTAGGGGATTTCTTGCTTTCGCAAAATCGAATCTATAAATTTTTGTGCGCTTACCTCATGAATTTCGAATTTTTTCGTTGAAGGTTTCCAGGGGTTTACCGTTTTTCACATGATTCTATCCACTGCAAAAAAGAGCAAAGGACATGTAGCGTCTTTGAAAAAGGCAACGAAAGTTGTTTTCACCAAGGGAATGGAAACTACGCATTTGCTAAAAATATTTTTTGTAAATCTGAACGAAGATTTCCCAAAAAAGAGTTTTGAATTGATGCTTGCAGCTCTTTCGGCAGAGCTTAGTTAAACCTTTGAGAAATCATATCTTTAGGATTGGAAGTTTGCGCGATTAGAGACTATGAGCAAATAACACGTGGAGGTCTAAAGATAAAGACAAAGAATATCCTAACTTTGTCCTGAAATGGCCTACTCTTTGTCTTGGTGCCTCTGAAGGCACATTTCTAAACATAATTTTTCTTATATTGAGAGAGGTTTTTTTTTGCAATAAGCGTTATAGGAAATCTCACTGTAAAGAGATTATTTCTTATCAGCCAGGTCTTATTTTTTCTTTATTCATCGACCCAAACAGAAATAATCATGCAAAAGAAGTGCTCGGGTGGTTCGGCTGAATTTGAAAACGGCATCTCTCGAGGTGTGCAAAGTGAAGAGATGGAGAAGTGACATGCGCAAAGCGGGGCCTCCTTCGTGCCGCCGTCACCCGCTGCCTGTTTACAGTTTCGTGTTCTCCGACGTTTATTTGCACTCCTTCTCTTTTGCCGTCGCTCTCTTCGCCACGGCAATGTTGCAATTTTTGCCATAATCAGTCTCACGTGAGTCTTTTTTCTGAAACCGTCTCTGGTCAGGTCTTATCTATGAACCGCCTGAAGCCACGCTTACTCACGCTGATAAGCTACCGCTTGCTTTATCAATGGTCACTGGAGATCTTCCGTTTATTCCTTACTTGCAAATCCAAAGTTTGTAAAGATAATTATTCGACTGAACTATGAGTAGAAAATATTTATTTCTTCTCAGCCTCATACCAAAAAAACGGCGTTTAATCATTTTTCCCAAGATTTTGTTATTTTTTCAGCCCTCTCACTACAGGAACAGAAACACTCGATATCTTTGAATCATTTTCAGCAAATCTTACTGTATTTCCAAGACTTTGAAGCTTTTTTCAAGCTGTCGCCATTTCTGAATTTTCTATTTCACCAATCGCCCCGTGAGGAGTTTAAAAAACTATTTTCTTAAGCCAGCAGCAAATGAACTGTAGAGTGGAGGTCACGAACAAAGTCTTCAAATATATTTCAGTTTGACCAAATGTTAAAGTGCACTGAAAGGCCGTTTCCGTAACAATGTTGAGTTTGAAAAAACTGGAAGTCGAGAGGCAATAAATTTATTCTCGAGTGAACGCCGATCGTTCAAATAAGCCGTCAGATTAACTTTTGTCTTTTTCGGAGACTTGCCAGTTTTTCGATAACAATAAGGATGAGTTGTGATTATACAATTTGAGTAGCTTGCTCAAACACAGGAAAAAAAACGGAAAATAGAAAAAATTTGTGGTTCGTCGGTAACTCAAAAAATAAAAATAAAAGATGTTCAAACTGCTCCAGTTAATCTTATCAAATTAGTGATGAAGATCAAACGATGATAAAATGGTCCTTTTATTGTGAACGAGATAGATTTCTGTAAAGTTATAGATATCGTCATGTTTACTAGCCAACAAAATTTTCTCAAGCTAATTAGTTCGCACTTATGTCGATCTCAGGACGAAGTTCTAAAAATCCTTATGTATACATATTTCTATTCACTCTATTCTTTCGCACAAATTCTTTTCGGAAAATGTCTTTTTGATCTTCGTTTTTATTATCCAGTTAGATAGTGAAAACTTGATATTGCTCCAAACTACCTCATTAATTTGCTTCAGAGAACTCATAATCTCTATAAAAAAAAACCCACGATTTTTTTTAGGAATGCAGTGTTTAACAGCTGTGAACTGGTTTGAGGTTGAAAGAACCGTGATTTACTGCGCTCTTTTAGCTCATAAAAACTCTTTTCGATTTGTTTCATTACTTCATTTACAACTTTTTAAGATCCAGCTCTTATACGATTATCATGACTAACCATTTCGTTCGCTTTTTTTTTTGCTTCACGATTGATTAAACCTTGAACATTTTCAGTATGCCATGGAATTAGGAGTTCTCGAGACAAAAGGGCAGATCGGAGTGCGTTGCAAACTACTCATGAACATCCTTCGCCGCGCATTCAGCTTCCGCGACAAACGCAATGGTCAGTTTATTCAGCAAGCTGGACCTTCTAATGTGAAGTTCTCAGCTTCTGCTCAAGTATATTTTAAATTTCTCCAAATATCCCTTTTCCTCGATCTCCAAAGATGATCATAATAGTTCTTTTTTTCTTTTTAATTATGTTCACCAAAAAGGTGTATGTTTTTTTGTGGTATGAGAGAAGCCATTTTTAGTCTAGATGGAAAAATGCTTTCAAAAAGCTTGTGAATATTTGAAAATCTTTTGTATTTTCTAATGGGCTAACTCTGGAAAATAGCTTGATAGAGAAAATATTCCAAGTTGAGAGAATTTTCCGATTTTGAATAACTTCTCGAAAAAGTTAGAAAAAGGAAAAAAACAACATCACAAACGTCTCTCTTCCTTTTGAAGTCTCTTTGTTTTGTTTTTCGATCTCATATTCTTTGTAAGTTCCACGGCGTGCGCTGTCTAGACGCCGGCTGGCAGGGCGTCTTTTCGAAAGGTTCACCCAGCGCCGACGTCCGCAAAACGTGATGCAAAAGGGCTTTGATGAGAAAAACCGTTTACGCGCTTGAATGAATAGCGCGCCGATCAAATGGTATTGTTTGAATGGAGTCTGGGAACCGCAGAATATTTTTTCCTTGTCTAACATGATTTTTTATGGGATCAAGAAAGCTTGGGAAAGCATGGCATGGGAACCGAATGCAATGTTTGAAAATAACAAAAGAAGAATTTTTTGGGGCAAAAATATATTTCATCATATCAAGGAAAGTGATTTTACATGTAATTTGCGAACTTTATGATAATGAGCCAACTTAATTGGCCCATAAATTAAGTTCAATGACACTTGATAGCTTCGCGATAAAGTTTTTTGTTTGGAAAAAATGTCTTCTTGAACGGAATTCAGTTTCATTTGTATTCAAACACTTTTAACAAAGGGAAGAGGATTGGAAAGGCACCTCTTGGCTTGGCTGTCAAGACAAGCCATTTAGTCAAACGATAGAAATGAGTCATTGACTTACTTTTGAAAAAGTCATTTCTGCTTTTGGCTGGGCAGGTAGGGCGGCTAGTGAGCAGCCATTCTCCTCCTCTAACGTTTAAGTGGTGCTGTGAATAACTCTTGAGCAAAAACCCTAAATTTTTTTTTATTCATCAAGCCCAAAACGGATACAAAATCTATAAAATTAGAAGATTGGAAAAGAAATTGTTCCTAAGCATTTTGATCAGTTCATAAAATATATAAAACTTCTTTCCAGCACCTGAGAGCAGCTCGACTACAACGTCGATAGAACTGACAGAGCCCTCAGCCAAACGAAGGGTTTCCTCTTTAGCTGGTGAGTCTGATTTCCATTTTAATTCTTTTCTCGATTTCAGGTAGTGACATTGCTTCGACCTCTCGGGAATCTTTCAATCTTGTCCCAGATGCGCCTTCAGTTTATGAAGATCCTTTTGTCGCTGTAACAGCCGACGGATGTGTCCACGTCAAATATTACTACACTTATAATCCGAGAACGGAGTTCCGAATGGAAGATGTTCATCTTCCCCACATGGTCGGTTTTTTTAATGAAGTGCCAACATTTTTTTCTTATAGAAAAAGTTGCGACGGACGGTTCGCATCTGCCAGTTGAGAACAATCTTCTACGCGTCGCCGATGGAATCGCGCGACTCGCAAACATGCAAGACTTGGGGAATGTCACGCAATGACGTATGGTGGGCAAGCCACCTGAACCGGTACGTTTTGCTTCGGTTCAGATCTCTTCTTCTGTTTCTTGATTCGTGGAAAGTTCTTTACATGTTTTTTTCAGTTTTCTATTTTTTTCCGTCGGAAAGGGTATGAGATATAGTTTAAGTGACTGAAAAACTTACAAGAAAAATTTTAAAAAAAGCCATAATTCAAACATTAGATGAAGTTTCGCGGAGATGTTCTTTGAGAAAAACTTTTTTTGCTTTCTAATTAGATGCATCAAAGTTTTCGAAAAAGTCATGGTAGTAAAAAAACCTTTTTGAGTTCTTTGAATCGTTTCAAGAGCCGGATTGATTTCCAAAAAGAAAAAAATTTCTTTTTTTATCGTAATCAGAAATTTTTTTGAGTGAATCTCAGAATGACTCTGAAAAAAATTTCAAAACTAATACTAAAAAAACACGTTTGACTGTTTAGAAAGCAACGAATGGAGAATATTTTGGATAGAATTTTTTGGTATCTACTGTTTTAAACATGATACATTTTTTCGAAATTCCAGGCAAGAAGAAGGGAATTTGTACTCTAACGTGGTTTTGGACGATGGGACGACAATTAGAGCCGGCTTCACTGTCATCAATCTCGACGCTTTCGCGGAGTCTCTTCAGTACCTGGGCTTGAGCCAGGAAGTTCCGTGAGTCTCTTCATTCTGATTGGAAAGCAAACAAGAATAAACATTTCGACCGAAGATATGGAATGGACAAAAAGTAAAATATTTCAAATAGCCAACAAGTAGAGTTTAAGGTTCCAACACGGCTTACCAAGTCCGCCCTTCAACCTTATGCAAATCCCCTTCATCGATGAAGAACCAGGTAATCCGGTTTAAACGGATGAGAATATTTATCAAGCATTTTTAGAGCTCGAATCGGAAGAACAGGCGGGACCTTCCCGCATCTCCTCGCCAGCTTCTACCTCCTCCGTTCGGACTTGAAAACCATTTCTGCAATTTGTCCGCGATTCTCTCAAGGATCATATACGGTATCACCCGTCATCACTGCCTTTTGTTCTCCGAGTTCAGCTGCCGAACGGATTTCACCCTTAAAAACGCAGCTTATTCCCTCATTTTTGAGATATTTATAGAATACAATTATCATGTATTTTCCGTTGTTCGTTTTTCAGAACGATTGGGTTGAAACGAGTTGTTGCCCTCCATTTCTTTTATTTTCGCATTTTTTTTCTTCTTCCTGACAACCAGATGCTCTCGCTAAGCATCTATTACTCTCGGACCCGATGAAATTTAGTTTTGCTCTGATTTAAAAGTTTGGAATTCGATTGTAGGATTACAATACCCATTGTCTTTTTACAGTATCTTTGCTCCAATATCGTGACCACGCACATGTCTTAACCGATTGTTTTTGATGAGAAATCAGTGTTAGTGTAGTTTTTTAGTAATGATAAAATACGTTTTTGGTACTTCCCAATGAGATCTGTACCCTTTCTTGAGGCCTTTTAGCTCTTGCACTAACACCAGTTGTTTTATTCAGACAAGTTTACACTGAATTCATTATCTCCACGTCCATTCCGTTGTTTCAATTGAAGAAGAAAGATGATAAAAGCTTCAATTTGTCCTGGCGGAAGTGATTGTTACTTTGAAAGGGACAAGATCAACAAGAACTGTGTATTTCATGGAAAAAATTGTAGAGTCCAAGTAGATCTTCCTGCTCTCGACCAAATTTCTGTCTTTCTGAAAAATAAAAAAAATACTGATTTAAAAGTGAGTTCAAAAACCATCAAAAAAGAAATAAAAAACTTGTTTATATTAAAATTTTTCTTTTTTTTCTACCGATTTTTTTTTCTCGATAAATAAAAAAATTACGCTATTATGATTTCGACATTTTTTTTTACACCATTTTGGTTAAGGCTTAGTTGAAAAAAACTCCTCCAGTCCAAATATAATGACCATTGAAAGTTGAAAGAAATCATGTCATTTTCGGGATATTTTAATCTGAGCGCAACAACTATTGTTTTCACCAAATGAAAGAGAACCAAAAAAAAAAAAACAGAACTCACTGGATTGCAAATGTAAGAAATAAAGATGTACGGCTCGATCCCATCGAACTCCAGCTCGCTGCCCTCAAACGTGTGGAAACGATTGTATTCTACAATAGCGTGGTCCAGCAGGTCGTCCTCATCAGAATAGAACTCATCGCCTGATTTTTATTCAAACTACTTTTTCTTATGTACGGCTCACCTTCACCAAAATCCTCTTCCATCAGAAACACTACTGGTCTTTTTTCAGCAGGATAGGCGCATGTGATTTTCAGATGAACACTGACATGTGTTTCTAGAGGATTTTGAATTGAAAATGGGCCTATGTTGAAGAAGCTGCCGCATGAGCAAAAAGTGATAGCTTGGATCAATAAAAATGTTCTCATGGTAGAATGAATTTTTTCGCCTAATTCTCAACTTTCCAGACAAAAAAGCAATGCTTTGATGATTAACACAATAACATATGTTGCCTGAAATTTTTTATTTTTTTTTGTCAAAGTTTCCGAGATCAAAAAATTGATCGTCAAAGAAAGAGGCTGGAGAAACAATGCATATAAATCTATTGCGTATCTATTAAATATAGAAAAATGGAGAAGTATTCAAAATTTGACTTTTCGGACGGCACGAGAAACTCCTTCCTGCATGGCTGACAAGATCAAGTCTCCATCTTTAGACCAGAGTCGGCCACGGGTTGTGGATCGGTTGCCGCCTTAATCGATTCATTTTTGGCATTCCAAGTGAACTTGCTCGAATAAATTTAGAAACAGCTAGACCCGGTCGGAGAAAATCGCTACAACCTTTTCGTTTTGAAACTTTCTCAAAGACTGCAAACATTCCAATGCAAAATATCGAAAATTACAGAAGGTGAATGGAGTATATTGATGATAAGAAATGCGTGAACATTTTCATTTCCAAAAAAATGTAAACCTAAAAAAATAACAAATAATAAAGTTTTTTTTCCGCAAGCCTTCAAAGAGATTTTCTAAACTTCCGACTGGAAAGGCAATCAAATAAAAAGAAACCTGCATATTCGCTAAATTGCTCCCACAGCATCCAATCGTCCGTGACAAAGTTCGGCTGATGAAACCACATGCAATGGTCCAAAGAAAAAGCCTTAAATTTGTCTTTTCACTGATTTTCTCAAAAACTCTCTACCATTCCTAGAACATATCCTTTCACAATGTGAGGGATCAATGCAGTTTCCAACATCGTCGAATCCGATATGTAAGCAGCAAAAAGCCTTTGGGCGAAAAAATCGTTTCCTCAAATTACTACCATCTATTGACCGAGTATTTCGTACAAACCTATTGGGATCGTTGGCCTCACCCAAAAATCAAACTGTGGATCTGTATTGGCGCCTGGTTTTTTTGGATCGTACAAATCTTGATTCACGGGTCTGACCTGAAAGGAACTTCAAAAATGCGATCAGTTTCAGGAAAAGTACCTCGAATATTCCATGAAAAGTGTTTGGAAATTCGAACAATTTGTAGCCAAGCCAAAATTTGGTGACCTCATCGCTGGACTTGTCCGACGCGTTTTTATCATAATAGTCGAGCCTTTCTTGAAGGATCTCTCGCAGGGTTTTAAATCCTTCTGGTCCTTGAGGCATCGGATATTTTATTTGATGCTTCATGGCCGATTTCTCCACTTTCTGAAAAAGAAAAAATGTTAGAAGGTCAATTTTAGAAAGAAAATTGTTTTGTTACAAAATTGTTAAGACACGCCTAAGAGATTTTGCCTGCAAATTGGAAGCTGTGACTTTGGACTGGCAAAATCCTTATTGAAACAAAAAAAGCTTTTAGTTATAACCAAAGCTTTTCACAGAAATTTTCCAGAAAACTTTTTTCTTTGAACCGTAAACTCACATGGAAGGACACTTGAGATGAAAATATAATTTCATCGTTTTGAATTGCTCGAACTGCGCGTGTTGCAAAACTTTGACCATCACGAAGTCTTTCAACTCGATAATCTACTGGTTCATCACAAGTTCCTTAAAAAACAAGCTTATTTTTGATTATGAGTATTCAGCCTTCTTTTTTCCCATTTCTCACCCACCTGCTTTTATGAAGTAGCTATGCATTGAATGAACGGGCAACTCTTCGCCGACTGTAAGGCAAGCAGATTTCAGAGCTTGGGCAACGATCTGAATCTCTACTCCATCTCCATTTAATACCATTTCTTGCTTTCTACCTGACCCCCGTAAATGTGAGGCATTGATCTCCTGCTTCTTAACAATGTAAACGCGCTGCAAGTTGGAAAAAATGTCTCAACAATTTTTTTCAGCATACCGAAACTCGTTGTCGTTTTTTCTCTCTAAACTCAGAAAGCTTTTCCACAGCCTAGGAACAACAATAGGTCCTTCTTCCTCGATTAGATTCAAGTTTTCTTCTGCATGAGATGATTTGAATCGAATGAGAAATCGGGAGAACCTCTCTGATAGTTGTAAAACGTTCTTCATATCTGAAAATTACTTGAAAAGTTTAGAAATTGTAGCAAAAATTGAAAAATTGAAAGAAATCCGCCATTAAAAGTTAGGATACGTTGTAGTGAGAGATAAGGAGAATCGAGGCCACTGATCTGTTTTTTTACATGGCAGCGTCATCATTTCTGGTTGCTGTATAAAAAAAATAAAACTTGGGAAAAAAATAACAAACAATAGTCTTTGTCATATCATAGTTTTTATTGCAATAAAAAATAAAAAAACTTTTTGAAATCGTTTCATATGAAGTCACTATACATTGACCAAAAAAAAAAAAATCTGTAAAACGGTAGATTAATATTGATTCAGATGATCTTATTGGAAAAATAAAAAAACTAGAATTGATATAAAACATTTACTTCCAGTGTTTATCGGAAAGTCCGGGTAAACAGAAACTGGAAGTTCTGGGCAAGTGCGCCCTGCCGCACTTTTTTTAAGAATATTTTGGATTTTGTCAAACATATTCTCCATGTTTCTTTGCTTTATTATAAATTGCTTTCTTGAGAGAATTTTCATTTTTCGTGCTCAATAGCGCTCAGTTGTATTGAAAAACGCCCCGAATTGCTTTGCAAAACAATTCTTTTGCTGATTTCAGTTTTGTTCTTGAATTTTGCTAAATTTTTTTGTTTTAATGTTTTCTGTTTTTGAAAAAATACAGAATATAATTTTTTAATTTTGTTCATAAGGTTGGTTATTGGCCGAAAAATAAGTTATTTTCTACAAGTTATATGTGTAGTTTCGGGAGGATCGCACAATTTTTTTTTGATTTCAGAAGTTTCAATGGCGTAAATCTCAAAAATAACTGTTTGAAAAATGCTGATTCCCGTTTGTTGCGAACGGCTTCCAGTGCGACTGGAAGTATCGATAGTTTCAGCGAAAGCTCTACCTGTTATGAACAAAGTAACCCTTTAGTTAGCTAAACTGTAATGAACATTGATGATTGACAGTCTATAAACTCTACCGATGCGTTTGTGGAAGTTCGATTTCTGGAAGAAGTTGAGAAAACAGAAGTAGTGACCAGCCTGAATCCTGTTTGGGACAGCGAGTTCTTCGTTTTCGAGACAGACGAGAAAGATATCACCGAAGAATGGCTTCAGTTTCGGTTGGCATATTATTTTGTGCTCATGAAAGATTTATAATTATTATTCTCAGTGTGATGGATCACGATACCTATTCTGCAAACGACGCAATCGGCCGTGTCAGCTTGGATTGCAACGTGCTTATCGAGCGAATGCGGATGACCAAAGTTGACCTAATCGACGAACATATTGCGCTCAAGATTTACGACACCATCTACGGTTAGTTTGATCTTAATTTCTCAAACTATTTCCTTTTCTAGGCATCCGTGGAGAGTTGACCATCAACATAAGGATCCACCTGCTTATGCACACTGATTTCACAAACTACGTACAAGTTTTTAGCGGTCAGTTTTTTAAGACGAACATGAAGATGAATGTTATTTCAGGTTCAAACATACCTTCGCATTTACGTTTTGCTGAAATTGTTGGATTGGTCGACAACATCCGGTGTGAAAAAGATCCAGACTATGAATGGCTTGATCGGTTCGATTTTATCTGCCTATTGCACTCATGATGATATGTTTTGCGGTGTTTAACTCTTGATAAAACTTGGCTTAATTATTTATACTTCCAAACCTACTCATTCCAAAAAAATGAAAAAAACTTCCGATTCAATTTTTGAATTTTGTGATCCTTAATAAATTCTAGAGTAAATTCTAATTTTAAGTCATCAACAGTTCAACCAGCTTTAATTAAAATTCTGGCCAGTTTCATATTTCCCGGCAATGCAAAATTTAAAGGCTTCAGAGTAAGTTCATCCATTCTTTATCAACTTGGTCTCCATTTTATGTGATGAAAAAGATCAAGACTTTGTTTCAGAATTCGAACGCCAAGAGCTACAAATGAAGCGCGGCAGGCAGCTATAAGAGAAACGTTGCGCGAAGCGATCATTGGCTTAGCTCACAAAGCCGATAAAGCTGGTGCAAATATCATATTGGGGTCCTTTTTTCTCACCAATATTCCCGCAAATTAAAATTTTTCAGGTTTCAAGAACATGTAGATATGGAAGGCTCGTGTTCTGATCTACTGACCTGTAGAGTCCTGGGAACCGCCGTCCGAGCCGTTTCCGATACTTTCAAGCTTTTACCTTACGCCAAACCTCAGAAACCTATTCTTACGATGGATAGATTGCCAATGGACAGGTGAGGTTGAGGAAAATTTTGAAAAAGTGAATTTTCCAGACAAATCGGCATCGGTTCTTTAGTAACAACTAGAACAGTTCAAGTCCTCGGAGAGGATGAAGACGCGGAAACTGTTCGCAAAGGGTAATTTACTTTATTTTGGAGCCTTTTCCCTTTGATTCGAAAAATCTGGGCCTTTTTTTGGCTCTTCCATAGTTTTTTTCTTTTTTTAAAAAAAGTTTGATCTCAAGAGAAAATGTTTTAATATCAAATATTGAAGATACTGGAGCACTATGCGAGCAGAACTTTATCAACAAGCGAGGTCTATAGGCTGCAATGTCATCATCGCGTACACTGAAAAATTTGCAGTCAATGAAGGTTTTTCTATCGTTTTTCAACCAGTAATGAATTTTTTATCAGGCATAGCTTTGTTGAGTTGTTCTGGAACGGCAGTCAACTTATCAGTTGGGACAAGTCTTCTCCAATTTCCAGCTTTCTCCTCTTCCATGGACAGCAACTCGCGGAACAGTCCTGTTAGCCACATACGGGAAGTTTCTGAAAAAGAAATCAAGGACAAAAAAGCACTATTCAAAGTGAAGCGGTTTACATTTTATCAGTGATCATACTCTCTTTTAGTTTCAACTTCAAGACACGCGGGGAAGGTCCGATTCAACTCCACGAAACTTTCGATGTGCACAATTCCATTCCCCCATCGAAGGAAGTCGCTTTCCGATGGCTACGAAGCTTGCCCAATGTGCATGTTGCAAGTAAGACTTTCATGACCAAACTGATCAACATCATGAAAGACAAATTGAAGGAACGGACAAGTTGCGGAATTCATTTTGTCAACAACCCCATGCCCGCCTCCACAGTATTACGCTGGACCCAGAAACTTTGTTCAGGTGGCTTTTATTTGGTATTATTGTGTCAAGTTGTTTGAAAAATAGTATTCCTCATTTCTCAAACTGCGCCATTTTTGTAATTCGCGAAGGTAGTTCCCGGCAACCACGCGCCATTAAAGGCATAAGGGCAGTAAAACGGGGTTTCAAGTGAAAGAATTATCTTTTATAGTTTTTTTTTGCGAATCGAATGGTGAACTCAAAAAAACTACAGATGTGACCACTTTTGAAAAAAAAAAGCGATTTTACTTTCCCGCCTTTAATTTTGAAAAAAGTTTTGGATCGGTGCTCAGACAACTGGTTATAGTAGCCGTGCACGCGATGTTGCGGACGTCTTATTAGACTCGCGTTTTGTGAGAAATAACCGGATTTCTGCTTCAAATTAAGGGTTTCTTCTTTGAAAAAATCCTTAGTCAAACAAAAAACACACCGTTAATAAAGGAAACACGAAATAACGCTAACCCAATCGAAACCTGTGTAAAATCATCATTTTTCACCAGAAACGCTTTTTTGCGATCAAAGTTTGCAAATTATAAATGAATAGAAAGCGTTTGTGACAAAAAGAACTTTGGTGATAACAGAAAAAATTGGAATTTGAAAGAAACGAAGAAAAAAGCAAAAATTTGGAAGATGGCGAAGCCTGTTGTCCATAGAGCAACTTTACTGCAAAGCGCCCTTTTTGCGGGAACTCAATATTTCTTCTCTCCGACTTTGAATAATTTTTTCTTCAAAACTAGGAACTTCTGTACGTTTCCAAGTTCACCGTTCGATTTGCAATGAAAAGCTTTACAAAATACTGTTTTGATTTAAAACGCCATTTTTCACTGCCCCTATGCCTTTAACTAGAGCTCCATGCTGTCATTTTTTTTTTTTTCATCTTACATTCAGTTTTTTTACGTTTTGCTTTTTTTCCGACTCCAGGTAATTTGACAAAAATACAAAAATAAAAAAACTCATGAAATAGGACTCTCATTAAAAGGCGCATGGGGAGTGGCCGCATATATGAACTCTCCTATGTGAACTCTCAGACGATGCTGCTTATTTCAGCTTTCTCCGTGAGAGTTTTGAGAGATTTTCCGGAAAAACTAACTTTTCTTGACTTTGATTTGAAATTTAATGTAAGTACTGGATCGAAACATTTTTTTCTGACAAAAATTTTTTTCGGTAGAAAAAAAGGAAAGAATTTGTTCGGTTTATAGAAGAACGTTAGAAAATTATCCTTCTTCCATTTTATTTTTGTCAATACTTTTTGTCTCCATTTACAGGTGTCGGTCTGTAAAAAACTTACCAGTGACACGAGTGATCCTTCAGAATATGCGGCAGAAGTTGGAAATGTAAGTTTTTTGTTGTTTCGTTCCTAGATACAAATTTAATTTTAGGCTCTACCTTATGCGGATCACGAGCTCATTGGAAACCTAATGTCTGAAGCAAAATCAATATATCCATTGGGAAATGCTATTTTCAATGCTCAATGCACAAACTCGATGTGCGATGACATGCTCGTCTGTGTGTTGACTGGTGTTTTGGTCCGACTTCTAGTTGCTCCGGTTAGTTTTTTTTTTCGTGTATATTTTGATGATATATAAATGTTTCATTCATTTTTTGTTATTTTTTCAGAACCAGACGTAAGAGAACTGCTCTTAACAAGATAATTTTCTGATTGAAAATGGTTGTGAAACGCCTGTAAAACTTATTTTCGTAAAATTTCCATCACTAAGAAACCTTTCTGCTTTTTTCTAATGTTGAACAGTAACAAAGTATCCCAATTTTCAGAAAAACGAAGCCGCTTCTCCTTCAATTTCTAATGTTCTTTCGTTTTCGAATCTTCAAAAACAGCACGACGCGCGTCGTTTTTCTTGGGGAACTGTACGCGACGCAATTCGTTTCAAGCCTTCGGTTCAAACAACCGTTACTTTGAAAATTTTGAACTTGAAGTGAGAGTTTTACAAAAAACAATGGCGGGACCTTCTGCTCAATTGTATGTTTTGATTAAGGCAATCTTTTCCATCGGCTGAGGACAGTTTTGCTGCGGCTAAATCACGTCTTCGACTGAATACTTTTGTGGATAAGGTTTGTTGTTTTCTTCAAAAACGACATTCGAAAAGAAAATGCCTCATATTTTGCCGAGCCAAAAAAAAAATCCAAAAAATTTGTTGCATGTAAATATGATTTCTGTCGTCCTAAAACATTGGATTACGGATTCTATTATTTTTTACTGATAATTTTGAAAAATCGTTGTCATTTAAGGTGAGAAGAAAGCAACAGAAAGAATATGTTTCTCACGTTGTTTTTGAACGTCACTTGAGTCTTTGTATCGGTATCCACGAGCCGCAAACAGCCAGCAATTCATCTTCAGTTTGTTTAAAAAAAATGATTCGTCGAAGATAACCTTTGCCAGATTGCTGGAGTACATCTTTCATCTTCTCTACATCCGCAGTTTGTAAACAGAGATTATATGGACAACCACGTGGCCATTTCCCGTTTCTCTGATGTTTATGTCAGGTTTGTACTAAAAATTGCCATTTAGATTACTCAAAATAGCAATTTCCTTTGAATTCTAGAAAACAACTCTTGCTGAATTTTTTTCAGGGAAGATCTAACTACTGCCGTCAAGGACTCCACATCCGTTGATGGATTTGTAACGAACGCCTTGGAAGAAAGAGTTGCGAGTGTAAAGGCGTTCAGTTCTCTAGGTGGAAAAGACGCTGTCGTCTCAAATTTTGGCCTTTCTTGCCCGCAGTTTACTGTTTCGAAAGAACACGCTCATGTCATTATGCTGGTCAGTTTTTGATTTGAGTCATTTTTGAAAGTAGTTTTTTTGATATTTCACTTTTTTTATTTTCAAACTTGTTTGGCCTTTTTATACATTGATGAAAAAAATAAGTATTGTTTCTAGTCAACTTTTTTTCTGCTCAATCGTACATTTTGAATGCTCAAAAAAACGACCCTGGACTATTTTTTTCTTTTTTTATTGGGTTTACGAATAGTTTTTTTCTATGTGCTTTAACGCTTTCACCTCTAAATAATTCAAAAATTCAATTCAGGAAACTATTCTGATGGAGATATTTTTTTCAGTTTCGAAAAATCACGTTCTTTTTTTTATGCAGTTCAATCATGCTTTAATATTTCAATTATTTTTTTGAGCACATCCGAATCAAATTAAAAAAATGGTTTAAAGTCTCAGCGCTTTCATTCTTTTTTTGTATGATCTCTTTTCTAGTCAATATCCTAATATTCTTTCATGTAAAAATTGTTAAATATTGTTTGTCATTTGTTTTTTTATATCAGTTTTTTTCTTTAATAAATATTTGCGGTGTTCTTATATGAGGAGAGAATCAATTCGTCGAGAAAAATAATTGGATGAAAGATATGGTAAGTCGATACGAGAAAACTTGCAACTTTGTCGCAGTACTTCCACAATCTTCATGATCAAAACAAAGGAAATGAATATTCCTGGTTCGTTTGTTATTTTCAAGTACGAGACGCAGAGTAAGAAAACAGGTCAATGAACACACTTGCGTTTGTCCGGATTCAAGGGGAAGATTCCGTTTCAAAGTTCAAAGTTAAGTATGTTTTCTATTCGTTTGTTCAAAATGCATTTCTGTGATGTTCAGATGCCACCATCATGGCACGGAAGGGACAATCTCAGGTCAGGTGCCGGACGTCTCCGGATTCTATTGCTATAAATTATTAGCATTAATCGATGTCGGCTCCGAATCTCATATTATTCCTCCTAACACGTCGACTGGAACCAAAAAAAAGCACGTGAGGACTTCACAGCCTTGCGTATACATATACATTTTTGCGTATTTTAGTTACATTGGCACTTAATGGCACGACAAATTTGAGCTTCTCGAAAACGTTATTGATGAGAAGAGCCTTTGCGCTGATGTTGTTTTCCAATTGCTTATGCTCAGAGTGTTTCTATTCATTTCTCATCTACATGAACAAAACTGCGGTTTGTTGCAAAGTCTTAAAAACTTATACTTGATTTTTTGATTTTAAGAAGGTGGAAAAGGACTAAGCACGACGCAATTGTTGACTTCGCCGACAAACTATTTTGCAGTTTATCCAGATATCAAAAGCAAGATGGTGACAATTTTTCCACATAAAGGATGAGAATAAGAAAATTCTGCTGTGAAAATCAACACGACGACAACTCCTGGTTGAAGATCGCAAAAGTGTGTTTGGATAAGTGAGATCTCTCAAAAAAGATCGATTTGGCTCGTGAACAACACGATCCAACCAAAGCCCTCCTTAAAAGCCTAGAAAATTGCTTCAAGAAGCGACTATTGCAGTTTAGTCCCACCGACCAACTGAAAAAAAGTACATTGAACAAAAAAATTTGGAAAAATTATCAAAAATCTTTTGAATTTCATTATTTAGCGAGCAGTAATCTTCGTATTGTTTTTTTATCTGCTGAATATGTCTGAAATTTATGAATAAATTTTTTTCATAAAAAATGTAATTTATGACTTTTTTTCAAAAATAAATTAATAGAATAATTACAATTATTCCTATTTCAGGCGATAAATTGTTGTAGGGATAAGAGGTGGTTCCACTAGCTTTTCGAAAGAAGCTGTTCGAAGAAGCTCACTCGGGGTCACTGGCAGGACACTGGGCGTCTCAGAAAGTACAGGAAAAGCTGAAGGAAAATTATTTCTGGCCGTCAATGTGGAAAAAAATTAACAAATGGTCAAGAGAATGCGTTAAGTGCCTTCTCTTCAATGATGCTCCGCAACTTACAGCACCCCTGAACCCTTACATAACCAGCGAACCACTAGAAATAGTCGCGCTAGATCTGATCGACATGGGACGAGCGGCTTCTGGGAATCGTTACATCCTCACGATTATCGACCACTTCACGAAATTCGCTGCAGCTCATCCTATCCAGAACAAGATTGGAGAAACCGTGGCAACTACGCTCACAGAGAACTGGCTCCTTCGGAAAGGAAGGATACCGGAGACGATCCTGACAGACCAAGGAAATGAATTCAAAAATGATCTCATGGAAACGGTCACCAAAATGATGGGAAGCAAGCACGTCCAGACCAAAAGCTATAACAGCCGTGAAAACGGATGCGTGGGAAGATTCAAACGAACGCTGGAAAGTATCCTGAAAAAGAAAATGGCTATTACCACGGATTGGGACAAGTTGGTGCCGGCGGCTGTATTTGCCTATAACAGTACCAAACATGGCACGACAGGGGAATCCCCTTATTTCCTAATGTACGGAAGAGATCCTCGAATTCCAAGCGAAATCGAGGACAAATTCAAACCAAAATGGGTTCAAAACTATCTAGACTCATACAAGTACACCTTAATGGAAGTGCTATATCAAGCTCATGACAAAGCCAGGGCGAACCTCCTCAAAGAAGGAGCAGCCATGAAAAGACAGTTCGATAAAAAGAATAAAAAAGAAAAAACGTTTCCGAAAGTCGGAGACCGAGTCCTACTGTGTGTACCTACCGAAGCAGCTAACTCAAAGCACCCGAAGCTCGTGAGCGGCTGGTCGGGACCATTTCGAGAGAAGGAGACGTCAGGAACTTCAGCTTTGATAACACCTATACTATGGAAAGAAGACCCGATGTTTGTGCCATTCGACCACCTGAAGATAGTACTTAAAGAAGTCGCCGAAAATGTCAAAATGGACACAAAAAGGAAAAGAAGGGGACGAAAACCGGTGGTGGTGGCTTCCTTATACCTAAACGGGAGGAAAAAACGATCAAAAAATCAAAGGTTTTCAGTATTCTCAGCATAACGTGGCCAATTGCAGATGCCTAGCGGTGGTCGAAGCCAATTCCAAAACATTGACGTGCGCCTGTGCAACGAACCATCCCCAGCCTCTCCGAACTGGCGCAACGACAAAAAGCTAAAGAGCGATTCCCAGAGTGCGGAGCGCTCAGGATGTTGGCGCGAGTCGCGGCGAAACCTGAACTCATCCTGACAATGGAAGAATTATTGGCAGTGCAAGCTCGCTTGACTTGCTTACTAACGGTGCGAGAAATTTTGTTGTTGTTCGACACAAGGACCAGTGGAGCCGAGCCGCAGCAAAAGAAAGAAAAAAAACGCTTGGGCGGCAGTGGAATCCCTGCGAAAAGATTGGACAGATCACTGGGAGCCGAAAAAGGTTCTCCTACATCACGCGAGGATTCTTCTCGTACTCGAAAAACTTCAAAATTAAATCCAACTCGAGGGATACACCAGCTTTGGACATAGGACGTCCGAAAGCTTCGCGAAGTTCATGATGGGAGCAGATTTTTCGAAGGTCTCAGAAGTTCTGATCGTGCTGCCAATCAACGTGCGGTGGACCCAAGAAAATGCGGAAACTCTCGCCAAAAGCTGTGAGAACATCCACGCCGGCACGAACTACATCGTCGTTCCTTTCCACGCAGAAGCCGCGGCGATCGGTTGCAGTGTCGCCACAATGGAAAAGTGGGCGAATGCGAAAAGGTTAAACGTGGTTTTGCCTAAACGAGCGTTACCAGAAAATCCTGCAGTACAGCTGTAGTTTTTCAAAAACGCATCCTCTACACCCTCAAAGAAAGTGCTGCCGACTTGGACGAAGGCGGTGGGGATGATTTTCTCGTCCTTGCCGGCCTTCAGAACGAAACCGGAAGAACTGCCAGAAGAAGATCAAGAACGAGGAAGTTGGCACGGCATTAAAAATCAGAGGACCCATTTTCATCCCGGGATAAAGCGCACAGCATATCGTGTGAAGCCTCATGAGGCGAAAGCACAGGCATCGGACAGCAGGCGGGGAAAACCGGCCCGGGGCGGGCCTCTCTAAGGCCGGGGGAAGTTGATCTTCCGCGACAGTGATCTACGAGTCAAAGAAATGCGGCAAATTTCCCTCTGTTATCCCCTCTCAATTTTCATCAGTTTTTCCTCGTCGTAATTTTGCTATTCTTTTAAGTTCTTTGTTCTTTCTAAATAGTTTACTTTTTATTTTTTATTATTTATCTATTATAGTTATTTGTAACTACCTCGGTTTTTGAAGTAATTCCTTATTCAAACGATTACCACTCTTTTATTTTAATAATTACGCGTTATTAACTTTTCGTTCAGTTGTGAGCCCGCCTCGTTTCTCAAACTCACTAGGTATAAGTTAGTAAAGTCTTTTATTTGAAAGAAATCGTTGTTCGTGTTATAAAAAATCGCGTAATTGCGCTTTAGAATTGCAAGTCCTCGGACACTTAAGTGTTCACTAAGCGAGAGTCGTCGAGGGGCGAGGTCTTAGACCCAGCCAGCGTTGCTTCGTCGTGTCTCTCTGTCGAAGCTGCTCCGACGACTGCGGAAAACCGTGTTGTGGCTCTTGCCCGCCGGTTCAACTTCCCTCTCCTGTAGCAGTCCAGCTAGGAAGAGTGTTGTGGCTCAGCCCGCCTCTCTCTACTGAAGACAAACCGGACGTGAACTTTCCAAAAACTTACTGAGAAAGCCCTGAAGGGGAAAAACCTCTCGGAGGCGTAGAAATTTCTTTAAAGTTAGTTAAGGAAATACTAGTTTGGCGTTCTGGTCATTACTGAGATTAGTAAAGTAGTGTTTATAATTACGTAAACAATCTTCGCTAAATCTACTATCGCAAATTGCTTCTTTTTTCGTTTTAATAATTTTTACGACGCCAGCTCAGCATCGAACTAATTTTTAACACGACTTCGAGGTTATGAAAATTGAAAGATCACTAATCTATATTGTGCAGTTTTCCCCACGATCAGCTAAAAATGTTGAAAAAAGAGCATTTCACTATTTGCAACATTTTTTGTCCTAAGCTTGTGGTGAGTGGAAAAATCTTCCAAGTTTCTGTATTGTTGTGCTTTTAGGGACTTCTCAAAACATTTCTTGAAAACGTTTTTGTTTCAAAACAAATAAAGATTAATTTATTATATAGTCATAACTGCGAAGCCTTCGAAAATGCCGAGAAATTTTTTTGAACCGGTTACATTTTTCAAAACCGCTCAAATAAGTTATTTTTATGATATTCAAAAACGGAATTTCAAGTCTGAGATTTCAAAAAAAGATTTCCTGTGTAAAAAAATACGGATGATTTTTTTCATTATGAAAAATAATTTCAAAAAAATTTGAATTCACTAGGTATTTAATGAAATTTAGAAAACGCTTGCTCGAAAATTAGACCCAATTAAGATAAGGCCAGGTGAGCGGATTTCTTATATTTTTCTTTAGAAACGGATTCTTCAGGAGGTGTTGTTTCATTCGCTTTCACAGCACGAAGGAAATTCTGTGTCTGTTGCGAAAAAGAACGGAATGTTTACTTTGAATTGTATTGGGAACACCGCGATGGTGTATATTTGCGTGCGGCTGCGTCGCGGCCGTACGCTTCTCCGTTTCGCGTCTGCTCCATTCAATATCCCAATATTGGATGTTTTTGAACCTTGCCCCATCTCTTTTCTCAGTATTTTTTTTTTGATCTGTAGGAATGGTGTGCAGCAAGTTTTTCATTCAAAAAGAAAAATATTTTGTTCAATATGTCGAACAAATTGGTGTTGTTCAAATTTTTTCCAACTTAATTTTTCACTAATGTCTAGTTCCTCAGCAGATGGCTGTAAGTAAGAAGAATGAAGGTTTTTGAAATGCGCCTGGGGACGAAATGTTGATTCAAGTTAAGCGTTGATATTTTCAAACCCCGACCATCTTTATTCAAATATTTGAAAAATAAAACATGAGAGTTATAGACTTATGCATTGTTAATCAGAAACATTTTTTTCTTCTTTCAAATTCATCCCTTTATATTGGACTTGTCCAGCTTTTTTTTCTTCTCTTTTACTTCCTCCCAAATAGTTTACGTGGGAGCTACTTCAAATCCTTGCACAGTTTGTGAGCCGCCTCGTTTTCGTACTCAATTGGTGGAAGTTAGTAAAGAGTTGTATTTGAAAAGGAATCGTGTTCGTGTTATAAAAAATCGCGTAATTACGCTTGAGAATTGCAAGTCCTCGAACACTTAAGTGTTCACTAAACGAGAGTCGTCGAGGGGCAAGGACCCAGCCAGCGTTGCTTCGTCGTGTCTCTCTGTCGAAGCTGCTCAGACGACTGCGGAAAACCGTGTTGTGGCTCTTGCCCGCCGGTCCACCTTCCTTCTCCTGTAGCAGCCCAGCTGGGAAGAGTGATGTGGCTCAGCCCGCCTCTCTCTACTGGAGACAAACCGGACGTGAACTTTCCAAAAACTTACTGAGAAAGCTCTGAAGGGGAAAAACCTCTCGGAGGCGTAGAAATCTCTTTAAGGTTAGTTAAGGAAATACTAGTTTGGCGTTCTGGTCATTACTGAGATCAGTAAAGTTGTGTTTATATTTACGCAAACCATCTTCACTAAATCTAC
The DNA here is from genome assembly GCA_904845305.1 of Caenorhabditis auriculariae. NCBI lineage: Eukaryota > Metazoa > Nematoda > Chromadorea > Rhabditida > Rhabditidae > Caenorhabditis > Caenorhabditis auriculariae. The sequence goes on along the minus strand of CAJGYM010000002.1, from coordinate 1,289,056 downwards.
TTAAGGATTGTAAATTTTAATTAATAAACTGGTTTATTTGAATCGCTATTCAACTTCTAACAATAAAACAATTGAGTAATATTAATGAACAAAGAAAAATATCAGAGAAAAAAATTATGAAGTAGCTTTTGATAAATTTGGATGGAGAGATTTTTTTAATTCATATTTAAAGTCCTAGTTGTTAATTTATGATAAAAAAATATGAATGAAAAATATAAACTTAGTTAATCAAAGAAAAAAAGTAATATGAATATACCAGATAATATTTATAATAATTGCATTTTTTTATATTAAAAAAATGCTGAAAAAAATACGAAAAAACTGGGCCAGCTCAAAAGTTTTTATACTATTGAACTCATTTCAAGAAGGGCTTCGAAATTTTCAAAGCCTACAAATATTCAGGATTTGATATCATTGGCTGATTATTTTGTTTTTTCCGTTGTCACCTGCTCACTCAATAAGATGATTCTCGTTCCGAGGAGAACGATAGATTCTAAGCAAAGTGTGGGCAATTTGAAGTCAAAAATATGAAAAACCGCGATGATTTTTTTTTTGAACAACCTAATATTTAGAAGTTGAGTTTTACATTCTTCACTTGCGATTTCTGCAGGTCTCAGGGCTCGCGCTGGCAAGACCTTCCTTGGGAATGATGTGAATAACCGGAGAGAATGATTTTCAATCAACTACATCCTAATTTATCAGCTTATAGTTTTATAAAATCCTTAGTTTTAAGACGCTGGCCGTCAGTTTTCAGACTTTCCTGCAATAAATCAGATTATTTGGACGCCCTTGGAATAGTTGCAAGCGTAGCTGTCGTTCTCAAAGCTCAAATATTTAGAATTTCAACGATTTTTGTGTTTCATTATTGTCCTGCCGTTCTAACTACTCCGAAATAGTGAAAAAGGAAGAAATAAAAAAAAACAGATAACATAAAGTGAAAGTAGGGTACAGAGGTGACTTTTGAAACAAGAGATAGTTACACAATATCATGAAACAGGGAATATTACTATGATTGAAGCTCATCAACGACACTTTTTCGTCCGCATTCTTACAAATTCAGAAAAGAACTCGTCGTCATAGTCATCGACAGAGTCGTTAGATGAAGAAGTGAGGAAGGGCGAGCTTGCGACGCTGTTCCCACGGTTGTGTTGAGGGATCAAAAAGTGAATCATTACTTGACTAAATAAGATAAAGTCATACCGGTTTTTTGTAGAGAGACATGATTTCATTGTTTGTCATAGTTCGGGCAAGTGGAGTGGATGTCTGGAACGAATGCATATGAAAAAAATTATAAAAGTAAAAACAAACTTCCACTTTTTCTTCTTCTCTTACAATTGAAGCCGCAAAGTCAATTCCTACTAATTCAGCCGCGAGCACTTCAGACGACGGAGAACGCTGAAAAGATTTCAAAGTTGGACGAATCTCCGGACTTTTCAAATTCTCACTATAGCGCAAGTGTAGTTCTCTGTTGATGTCTCACTGGGACCTGCCACATCAACCAGAATCTCAGTGCTCGGTGTCTTTTCGAAGGACAATCCAAACTTTTTCAGTGGTGATTCGCGAGAACATTTAAGAACTTCAAAGGACTTTCATAAAATTCAATAAGTTTTCTGATCTGAACAAACGGGATTTTGGGGCATGTCGAGCCGCAAAAGACATCATCGCTTCGGGACTTAACGTTGCGTGAGAGCCTTGGTGATGGAAGTATCTAGGATTTGACTGTATTTAAACATGGAAACTTAAAAAAAAAATAACTTCCGCAGAAAATTTAGAGTTCTGTAAACTATAAGTGGATTCAGAAAGACGCTACGGGAAATACTGCTTTATGTTTAGGAAAGAGCGATTAGAACTTCGAAAGACAGAAACAAAAATCAACAACGGAAAACCGACAATTTCTAAGCATTCAAAAAATCCGGAAATCGACCTGGAAGAATCTTTTAGACTTTCAAACTGTTCATAAAAAAAGATTGAGTTGAATTTCGAATTAATCTGAAGTCCTGAATGAAATGACTTTTTTTTGTGAACAAGAAGGTGTTTTTTTCGATTCACAATGAAAAAGAACAATAAAAAGAGTGAAAGAGCTCATTCATTCAGAAATTTTTCGATGAAATCTGTCACGATTTTCAAAAAAAAAACGAGATCAGAGCTACAGAGATTTTTCTCTCAAAATCAATGGTTTCAGCTCCTATTTTAAACATTTCGCAGCTTTCAAGGTAGAAAGAAGTTTGGTCCTCGCCTCAGTTTCAACGAACCTTTTGTGTTCGTACTTTGCTCTTATAAATTTTTCGAGCGCATTCGCATTCGTGGGTCGTTTGAAATGTTCCGGCAAGTCGAATTCGAATAATTGCTGAAAATCAAAAATGCGAAATTTTATGAGGCAAGAATAATAACACCTTTGCTTTGCGGTTACCCATACGCTCCATAGCGTTCACTTGATCTTCGGTCCAAGAATCAAGATTCACGGATTTGACCTGAAAAGCGCTCAACTTTGGGAAAGAGCACATGAGCAGAGCTTTCCTTTTTAGCCCATTTGCTCCCTAATGGCGCATGTTGTTACACGCGTTTCTCGAGATTTTTGGAAGAGAACGGCACACTACTATGGATGAAGTGAGTGAAAAAAACACATTGAAAACGTTTTTTCTGAAAGATTTTTGGTGCATCGTGAAAAACAGAAATCCGTTTCTCCAATTTTCAAAATTTTCAAAACGACCAAAAGTGTCCTAATATACGACCTTGCTAGTTTGAGAATTCGGATTTACAGGACATTTTTGCATTTTCGAGTTTCAAAAGAAAATAGTTAATATAAATAATCTCAAAATAATCATCTAGAAAAGTATGAAAATCTGGTTTTTTCTAATCTGATGACAGACCCCATTTTTTGACCAAGTTTCAATAAATTATTAAACCTCGGAGTTATTTTTTTTTCTTGCAAAAAGCTCAGTTCAAAAGGAGAAGAAAAAATTGCTCGAAAATGTATATACCGCTGCATTTTTCTTTGTTTTGAGATTTCACGCAGGCTTTGAACCTTGCCATACTCATAAGGGAGCGAATTCTGGAAAAAAGTGGAATACCTTCGATACATGAACTCCAAGTTTCCGATGCATACTGGCGCATCGCATACATATGAAAACCCCAAGATTCCACGCAGCCCATCTCAAAAAAGGTTTTTTCTTGTCATAAATCGAACAAAAAAAGTTTTTTGAGTCTTAGAATCCAAAAACGGAACTTACTTGGGCGATATCCCATGACAATCGGCACAAGTTGTGTTTCCTTCAATCTCAAGAAGCTTCAGCAATCTCACTGGAATCATTCTTATGTAGAATCAAGCCAATAATGAACTGTGAGATTTAACCTTCCAGTTCTGTTTTTTGTTCACAACAAGCCATTTTCGGAAAGAAGACGAGCGCCTTCAAACGTGGAACAATCGACAATGCGGAACTGAGAGGGCTGCTCTCAAATCCAGCTCAAGCCACGCCTCTTCGTCAGAAATCAAGTAGATTTACAATCTAGAATATGAATAAAAAAATTTTAGAAAGACGCTGGTTCTGTTTGTAGGATTTCAGAGCCGTTTTTTTCTGCTGGCCTATTAGCTTTAAAGCGCTCGTAATCGCTCATCCCTCAGAACATGTTACCATGTGAACCCTGAATTTTCCACATGGATGCTTTTTTTGAAACCGCTTTGTTTGATCAAGAAAAATTTTTTTGAACTTTAAAAAAATTTTTTTGAGTCACCTTGTTTTTTTGAGAGGGGAAAGAAATTTGAAAAAAATTACAAAAAAACGTGTGATATTTCAAAAAGCAAAGGGCTCTAGTAACCTTTTGTGCAGGTTGCTCTTAGAAATAACGCTTTTCAAGAAAAATCATCAGTCAAAACGAAAAAAATGGACAAAAATGTTCTAAAAAGGCTCAATAAAGGTTTCAACCCAAATTCTCTATTTAAATCACTTTTGTCGAAGTGTGTTCACTGAAAAAAACCGAGAAAAAATCTTTTTCCGCGTATCATCAAAGAATGAACAATCCTGTGGTCCCAAACAGTGCATTTTAATGATCTACTAAGAGACAGCTAAAATGCATACACTGCGTTCAATAAGGATAGGACCCCCCTCGATTTTGGACTTTCTGGCAAAATACGGAAAGATATCAAAAATCTGTAAATGCCATTCGATTCAGAGTACAAAATAACCCCTAGAGCCAAAATTTCATTATCCTAGCACTTTTCCTACGAAAATGCCATCGAAAAAACGGTTTTTCGACCGTTCAATAAGGATAGGACCCCCTGGAAATTTTGATTTCATTGGTGGTTTTTGGTCAATTTCTCTTTTTGATGAGTGGTTTTTTTGTTCTCATATTATTTGTTTTCAATGTTTCTACGGTTTTCTTTTCATATCTTCCAGGTTTAAAAAATATTTTATATCAAAAATAGGGAAAAATGACGTTTTTTGAGTTTGCATCATAATATTCGAGCGAGTGATTTTTTCCAGTACTTTGAGTGAACTTATCTTATTAATAGAGACATTTTAACATTCAGAAAAACAAAAAAAAGTATGAAAAACATTCCTTTAAAAAGTTAGAAAACCAGTTAAAAAGATGGTGTATCGTGACCAAATTTCAGACTGTCGTCGTTTTTCGACCGTTTTTTTCTTTCTGTAGGTAGTCGACTGGCGGTTCGACTTTTTTTGAGGATTTGCGAAGGTCCTATGAACATAATTTAACAACAAGATAATCTAAAAAAATTTTTATTTACTACGTAGAATGCCGAGAAAAATGTGGAGAGAAATTGGTACCCGCGCTCATCGAAAGTATTGTTTCAAATAGAGCGTTTAGCGGGTTTTAAGTTTGTCAACAAAATGAAGCATTACTGAAAACGTGCAATAAAACAATTTTGATTAGAAATAAGACTTTTTATATGATTTATTTATACAGTACCGCAAAAAGTTCGAGTAGCAGTCGGAAGGGTGTTTATTCCTTTGATTTCCGAGGATCACCAATTTTTATCCAATCCAATTAAGTGTCTTTTTGTGGTTGGAGCAACTTCACAAAAAAAAGTTGGACCGTCAGTCGGATACTTACAGAAAGAAAAACGGTCGAAAACGACGACCGTCTGAAATTTGGTCACGATACACCATCATGTAACTGGTTTTCTAACTTTTTAGAGTAATGTTTTTTTCAAACTTTTTATTTTTTTCTGAATGTTAAAATGTCTCTATTAATAAGATAAGTTCACTCAAAGTACTGGAAAAAATCACTCGCTCGAATATTATGATGCAAACTCAAAAAACGTCATTTTTCCCTATTTTTGATATAAAATATTTTTTAAACCTGGAAGATATGAAAGAAAAACCGTAGAAAACTTGAAAATAAATAATATTAAAACAAAAAAACCACTCATCAAAAAGAGAAATTGACCAAAAACCACCAATGAAATCAAAATTTCCAGGGGGTCCTATCCTTATTGAACGGTCGAAAAACCGTTTTTTCGATGGCATTTTCGTAGGAAAAGTGCTAGGATAATGAAATTTTGGCTCTAGGGGTTATTTTGTACTCTGAATCGAATGGCACTTACAGATTTTTGATATCTTTCCGTATTTTGCCAGAAAGTCCAAAATCGAGGGGGGTCCTATCCTTATTGAACGCAGTGTATTAAGGCGAAGGCTACGATATAAACTTCCGATAGCTCTAGTAAGTTATTCGAATGGCATTAGAAAGTACAAAAATCTAGCAAGAAGAGTACAATACTTAGATTTTAGAGCTGCTAAAACCAGAGCGTCATGGAAAAGTAGGAAAAGTTGATTCGATTAGAATCTTTTGAATCATTCTGAAAAAAAATTAAATTGTTTCTGGAAAGTATTAATTAACGATAATAAGGACTACTGTATCATTAGACTTATTGAACTATTTCCCGTTTTTTCAACAATTATAAAGAATCACAGAAAGTTTATTACCAAAAACAAGTTAATTTGAAAAAAATAGCTCAGAATTTTTGATCAAAAAAATACTAGAAAAAACATTACGAACTTTTTTTTATAAAAATTTCCAGAACAAAAAAGAGTTTTTCGGTACATTTACCACGGAGTGAAACGAGAATGGACAAAAATGTTTGAAACAAAATAAGAAGAGAATTATGATAATCGAGCTGCCATTTATAAATTTTGATCTTGAAAAAGTTCAATATTATTTTTTTGCTCGGCCCGTTTGTTTAGATAAAATTCATATAAAGAACCTGGGTCAAAGATAATGAAACGCTCTACAAAAACTTCACAAAAAGTACAGAATTTTGTTGAATCTTCTGCTACTTTTTTTCCTGTAGAATTCCTCGGGATCATCGCATCCACGGAGACTCAGGAAAGTTGTTTTTGAATGAGTTTGAAAACAATGAGAATATATCTGAGCTCTCGAAGGTAGGTCCGTATTTATCGGGACAGATATTTCAGCAGTCTCAAACCTAGTCAGTTTGCGTCCCAATAATAAAAATGGGAGATAATTTTGAGCCCTTTCAAGATTTTCAGGTGGCTGAAAACTTTTTCATTTAGTGATTGTACCGAGACTAGACGATGTTAAACACATTTCATTTTTTGGGCTAGAAATTCTTATTTCAAAATTAGACTTTCCGATGAAATCATCACTATTTTTGACTAATAATCAAGTTTATTCATTTAACAGAGGTTATGGAACAAAAATCTGTACAGTTTAGAAACAAATGTATATTTACAGTAAATTGTAAGACAATTCTTCAAATCAACCACAGGGCTTTTCTTTCAACGTAAGACGAGAAATCTTTGGGTTTTTCGTGTATTGACTGATTATCTTTGCTCAGGATCCTCATCGACAACGTAATAGTTGCCCTGTCCCATATTGGGAGAAGCGCTGTACTTGGCGATGAGAACGGCGTACACGAAGACAGTCAGCAAGCAGAAAAGGAAGACGATCCCGATGCAACCGCAAGCTTTCATGCTGGAAAAAGACTAGTGAAATACTTCGAAGGTACATTGAATTTAGGATTGGGTACGAAACGTTTCACAAAAAAATTCAAAAACAAATATAGTTTCTTTTTATTTACTTTTTTTACAGTCAGCTTAAGTTAAAACTATTTTGAATATATTATAGTTTGTGTGCCACGACTTGGAATTTCCCGGAACGACATTCCGCTGTTCCGCTGCGTGTGTTCGCGAAGCGTTTTTCGAATCTGGGTCACGCTTTCAATTGATTGTTATTGCTATGGGAGCATATGAAAGTAGAGTAACTTGATAAAAAGATAAAAAAATTCAAAGCACGACCAAAGTTTGCAAAAACGCACAGCGGCACAGCGGAATGTCGTTCCTCAATTCGTTCTGCTCAAAAGTAAAGTGGTATCACAGAAAAACGCCTAATAACAGTCAAATAGAACTTTTTCAAATGTTTTATACTATTAAAAATGTTTATAAAAGCTAACTTAACACGATTTTCCGAAAAATGTGGGCCACGGTCAATTTTTCATGTGTCAAAATTTCTTTTGGAATTGCTATTTAATGCCAAAATTGGCAAAACACGTTGAATCCGATTCGTTTCCTTTAAAACAGGACTCCTTACCAGAATACAGTAGAAGGTTCAGATTCCACCATCAATGATTCTTCACGAGCTGTGCACGCTCCTCGGAAAGACTCCATAGTTGGAACTGTCAAGTACTGAGTCTGAAAATTCGAATTTCACTCATCCTTCTCGAAGAAAAATCAAAAAAGTTATGAGAACGTCAAAAAAAGCCAGTGCCCAAATATTAATAAGATGCACCGGCTACTATTAACAAATTTCCTTAGGGCGTTTTGAGCTGCAAAATGGATCATGAGAGGGTTTATTTGTACTGGAAGAAAAAGTGAAAAAAAACTCAGAAAAATAAACGAAAAAGTTTCAGATAACCATTAAAAAAACCTGGTTCGAAGGTGGAGAATGGAATAAAGGCAGCCGTTGATCGGCCGAGCTGTCATACTTTTGACTTCTACTGCTGCGAACCATCTTTGAGTGTCCTGTAAAAAGCGATAAAAATACTACTAATAGGCTTGTAGAAAGTGTAAACGAAAGAAATTTCGATCATTTTAAATGCATTTTAGATCTCTAGGAAGGTCAATGAGATAAAGATTTGTGGAGTTTTGAGGTGAGGCTTATTTCCAAGTTTCCAGCACAAAATCTTCCGTTTGAAAAAAATCAGACAACTTAAAAAAACATGGCTAGTTTAATGAAACTTTTCAATTCCCAAACATAGAAAACATCAAGTGTGTTACTTTGAACACATATGAGAAAATTGTTGGTTGAAAACGTTGATATTGAAACGTCACTGCCACTATAAAATTCATCTAGCGTTATGGAGACGACATATTCGGCGTCAGAATGTTTCCTTCAAAGCGGAATGATCTCCAAAATTAATTTTGAAAGTCACAAAGAAGGTCTTTTATGAAATCCTTTTGGCCATTGATTATTTACTCGAAATTGGCAAAATTTCAGATTTAACCTTGTTTTTCAACATGTATTGCTTAGTAGAGAGATAAGCACTTGAAAACCCAAAAACCCTACTTTCCTTTCTTTTCCAAATTGATAGCGCAAATGCTTAACTCTGAATAGGAATAAAAATATCTCGAGATATTCTTGCAAAAAAATTCTTTAAACTGAGCCAACAAAAAAACTAAAATTTAGGATATTAATTTGGATTTCAAATTATTTGCTAGAACGTACTTCAAAAGTCTAGACAAGCCATACCTTCCGGTTTCAAAAACTAATTTTTTGATTTCCAAGTATATTAGGCTTCAGTTTTCCTCCTAAATATTTGCTAGCTTCAAAACACATCGAAAAAAAAGCTTAGTTCATAGCTGGAAAGAAGTTCTGAGTTTCTAGAAGCTTTGGATAACTCAAAAAGTAGAACTCACTCTCGTAAACAGAAAATTTTGTGGGAACACACTGGGTTCAATTTTAAATTGCTCGCGAGTCATTAGTTCGAAGTCAGGTTACACGAAATCTAAAGATACGTTGCCAACAAGTCCAATTTGGCCGACGACTTTTTTTCCTTTTCAGAACAAGGATATAGAAGATGTGCACAGAGAAGAGTATTAAAAAGGAGGGCAATGCTCTAAAGACGAGAAGCGGCATGTCGAGGGCAGCCGATTTTCCAGAAGTGAACGAAACTCGGCCACCTGCGACGCCTGCAACCCACGACTGAGAAACTTATCGCTGTTATGTCATTCCCATGAAAATTGCCCACTGCAAAAAACTCCCGGTGGGAAATAATAATGATTCGTTTATTTTTTGTAGTTCAAAAAAATTATCTGCGAGAGAAGCATTTAACTTCCGCCTGAAGCCGTGAGAATTATGAGAAATCGAGACAAAAAATGTGCGAAATTTGTGAGAAGTCACCTTCCGAGGTAAAAGAATACTTCTCAGAATTCTCAGACCAAGTGCTTATTCATATATGGCCCTGCAAGCTATTCGAAAGTGAAATAATCAAGCAAAAGCGTTTCCAGATTGATGAAAATTTCAGATATGAGGGTGTTCCAGAATAGTTCTTCAACAAAAGAGTTTCATGGTTATTCAAATTTTCTTTAGAAATTCCTAAAATCATCAATGGTCAATGTAACCCCATTTATTCAAACGGAGCCCTTTTTATTTGATATATTTAAAAAGTGGGGAGAAAATCAAACAATAGTGATATTTAACCTTTAAAGATCGAAAAAAATTCTCCTCAAGAAAAAAACTGAAATCTCAGCATCGTAGGTAGATGCAAGTTATGAGCAGCAAGCTCAATAGGAGCGTAATTTTTTGGAAATTCAAATATCCCAGTTGGAAAACAGATACAAAAACTCTCAATATTTTTCGATGAAGACGTCCATTTCTCAAAACACAGCCATTATTCATTCTGTGAAAGAAAGTAAATATGAATTGAGCAATAATAAAATGAATTTTTCCGTTTTTTCTCAATTCTTTTTCAGTAAAAAAGCCTGGGTTGGAAAAGCAACAATAATCTCTATCAAATTTCACCTAAGAGAAAAGAAAAAAAACTGAAAGTTGCGTTGGGAAGTGGCTTGAATGAAACACGATATTTTATTTATATAATTGGCCTTTTCTGATTTTTAGTCTTCTGTGTTAGCATATTCAAATTATTTCTCGTTCAGGTCGCAGGTTCAAAATTGCAACGCAAATGTTGCCTTTTTATCATTGATATACAATCAATAGGCCTATCAAACTGCGGGAGTTCCATTCGGTTTTCATAGTTTATCATTGAGTATATTTTTGCGAAGTTTTCTGATTTACAAGAATTCACAAAAAAATGAACCTGTCTCCATGTGAACGTTGTAAAAACTGACTAAAAAATTTTTAATCAACATTCAAAAAAATTCTTCAAAATTCAGCTTCTGACGAGTTTGACAATAAATCTTTTTGGAAAAAAAAGTGTGAATGGTAAGTCTGAAAAACCCGATAATGTTTCTGAGTTTGACTAACGATGACTGAAAAGTCGAATCACGAAAAATTTAGGAGGAGAACAAAAAATGATAGTTTCTTAGTAGTAGGGAGTTGTTGTGAGTTAGAAAAATTTTTCTTCATATTTTTTTTATAACATTCTCCGTAGCTTTCAGTTTTTTTCTTAATCTTGTTCTACCCCCAATTCCGCTCTGCCTGCTTCCTTTACTTAATTATTTGTAACCAAGTTTTTTTCAGTTTCCTTTTTTTGAATAGAATCTTACATGAGATCATTTCTGGATATCAGGATTTGATGTATGAAAAAAATGAGTTATAAAAAAACTCCAGCTCATCTCTTTTTTATTGTATCTATTTCTGGTTTGAGTTATTGGTACTTTTTTTATGAAAGTTTTTCAGATTGTGAAAAAAATTGTTTAACGGCTTAGAAGAAACTTCCTAAGAAATCTTTAGTCGTTCCTGTTTTCCGTTTTGAATTTGCCTCATTTTGAAAAAGATTCAAATTTTTATTTCAAAAGAACTTTTTCAGGTTTCTTAGAGAAGTCTCTCCATAGAAAAATCAAAGACTCAGTTGTTTTGAGCTCTGAGCACCTTTCAGAATTTTTATTATATTCACAGAAAAACTCGAGAGCCTATGAAATCTTGAGAACCCCCCATAATTTGAAATCTATCATTTTTACATCACTGTACATCCAACAAAATTTTGGAACGAGTGGACCTACGCTCCCGGTCGATGTGGGATTGACGGCAAGTTTGACCTTTGCTAAGAGGTGATCAATTTTGCCGCGGAACATCCGCCGCTCTTGCCCACTCTCCTAGTTTCTCTTCCTTTTTTTTTAGTTTGTTCGGTTCTCGATCGCTTGTTCTCTGTTCTTTCCTTTTTTTCTAGCATTTTTCTCAAACTTTTGGTAAATACTCCCCCAACAATTTTTTTCAATTTATTTCCTGTTTAAAAATTTTTTTTATTGAATTCAAATAATAATATTTTTTTGAGTAAAATGGATAACAAACTCCGCAGACTGTATTGAATTCCTTGAACAAACTGCTTTTTTTAAATTCCTAATTTTTTTCCACAATTATCAATTAATTGTGTGTAAACTAAAGAAAATAAGCATATTTTAAGTCATTTCTTATCTCCAATTCGCAACATTTTGCGGCAAAAAGTGGCTTATCAGTGCAAACTCCATTATCTTGTTCAACTCGAAAGTTTCGCAAAACTTTTCTTTTAAGACTTTAAATTTTGTTCTTTGTTACAATTGGGCAAAATTTTCGAGAATATTGAACTCATTGAAAATTCTAAGCCAAGTTCCCATTTGTTACAATGATTCTGAACTTTTTTCGTGCGTTCTTTGTACTTTGTTATTTCTTTGTCTCTTTATCGATGATTCACTTCAGGAATGAGTGCCAAGGAGCCGTCGGCCTTGAACGCCTTCGAGAGGCAGGTTGAATGGATCATGTTCCGCTTTCGATGGATTTTCGTTATTCTGTTCCTCCTGCCAGCCAGTCTCATCTTTGATAGCTACCACTTTGTCCGAAATTATTTCATCTACAAATTGCAATCAGCCCCGCGGGCACACGGGCGCAAGGTCGCTCGGATAAAAAGACAGGTTTGATTGACATTATGACATTGTCCTGACTTTTCAACACTATGTGTATCCATCCAGAAACGAACCAGAGAATAATTTTTTTCGTTAAATTAATGTAAACTTTAGTATATCATAAATTAAGTTTCAATTCAAGGTCCGAGAATGGAACGAAAGCGGCAAGAAGACGAAAATGTGTACTGCTCGATCGGGATGGTCAACAATGAGCTTCCGGTTTCCACTTTACAAGAAAAACATGACGCAGATCAATACGGATCAGCTTGTAGACATTCTTGAAGTGATCGTTCCAAACTTTTTTGTCAACTTTTTGAAACTCAGATTGACGAGAAAGCTCTGACCGTCAGAGTGGAGCCGATGGTGACAATGGGACAAATCACGCGATTTTTACTTCCTTTGGGATATACTCTTCCGATTGTCCCTGAGCTGGACGATCTGACCGTCGGAGGTTAGTTTTAGTCGTCTTTTTAGACAACAGATAATAACCTCCAATAGAGGCGCCTGAAAATTCGTTTTCTAAACAAAAACACTGTTTTGAGCCGTGTTTTGCGAAGACAGGGTGTATTAATTCATGAAATTTATTATTACCGATATAAATGTGATATCAGGGATGATCAACGGCTGTGGCGTCGAAGCATCGGGACGGAAATACGGCATGTTCCAGCACATTTGCGTCGCCTATGAGCTTGTCATGGCTGATGGTAGTTTGGTGACAGCTAAAAAGGTACGTTGAAACTGTCAAAACTTTAGAAAAATTAAATTTCATTCAGTTCAAGAACCCGTCGACCCAAGAGGAAACTGATATGCACACGCTCTTCTTTGGTATCCCATGGAGTCACGGAACTCTCGGCTTCTTGGTCTCAGCCACGCTCCGAATCATCCCATGTCGACCTTTTGTGAAACTCACATACTATCCTACGAAAACTTTGGAGGTAATGTACCCTGAAAAAGACAGGATAACCAACGGGTTTTCAGGAAATGGAAGCTACGTTGCGGGAAGAGGCCGAAAACCGAGAAAATGAATTTGTGGAGGGCCTTCTTTTCTCAAAAGATCGCGGAGTTGTGATGCGCGGAAGGTTTTTATTGGTTTTCATCGTTTCAGAAAATAAGAAGATAGAAATCTCATTCAATTTGATTTTTTTTTTCCATTAAAACAGAATTCACTCGTAATAAAATGCTCGTCTTTACAGATTCTCCGACGGCCCCATTGACAATACGGGAAAAATAAATTCCATTGGAAGATGGTATAAGAAGTGGTTCTACACCCACGTTGAAGACCTCACAAAAACTGGAAAAGTTTCAGTTTCAAAAGAAATTTTTACGATTATTAACCCAGGTGCACACTGAGTTCATCCCGTTGCGCGAGTACTACCACAGGCATTCGAAAAGCATTTTCTGGGAGCTGAAGGAAATTGTACCTTTCGGAAACAATGTCGTCTTTCGATGGCTTCTTGGCTGGATGTGCCCTCCTAAAATTTCCTTGTTAAAGGTAAAATTTTGCAAAACCTTAAGTGGCATGTAATTTATTATAGCAAATAGGTGTTATTTGAAATTCCTGACAAAAAATGTCGATTAGTACAATAATTCTTCTGTAAGTTTTCTTCGACAATCGCTGAGTAAAGAATAGCTCTCAGCTCAAAAAAATAATGTCTCTACCTTTTTTTCAGCCACTAACTTTCAATTTCTGAAGAAAGATCTTTCGATATCGAAAAAAACCTTTAAATGAAGCAATAAAAAAACTTTAGTTTCAAAAATAAAGACTCTTCGCGCTTTTATTAGCGAAATCTTAATCTGGGCTTTTGAACAAAGTTTGGGGAAGCCCATTAAAGTAAATACCTACGTTTTGCTTACCTATTAACCGATTATTTTCAGCTGACCACTCCTCCGACTTTGAGAAAGCTGTACGATCGGAAGCACGTTCTTCAAGATATGCTGGTTCCTTTAGACCGCTTGAACGAAACAATCAACGTTTTTCACAAAGAAGTTGAAGTGAGCGTTATTTCTCTGTCCTTGAAAAATTTTTAATGAATTATTACAATTTTATAGGTGTACCCAATCTGGCTGTGTCCTTTCAATCAGCCTTCTTGTCCAGGAATGGTCCGGCAAAGGTCTGGAAAATCGATTATGTACGTCGATGTCGGTGTTTATGGTATCTTTTAAATTTTTTCTTGAAATGAAGAAGAATTTTTTTAGGTATCACCGAGAAGAAAAAAATTATGACCCAGTTGAAACTACTAGACGATTAGAGAGTTTTGTGAGAAGCACGAAAGGGTGAGTAAACTTTCAAAATTGAACCGAAAGTAGTTCATTTTCAAAAATTGAGATTTGATTTTGGTGTTCGGAATAAGGTTTTAAAAATGAAAAGAGCTTACTTTCCAGATTCCAAATGATGTACGCCGACACCTACATGACGCGTTCCGAGTTCTGGGAAATGTTCGATTCTTCCATTTACGATTGGCTGCGGACCAAGTACCAGTGCACTCAAGCCTTCCCCGACGTCTACGACAAAGTCTGCAAAGCTGCTCGTTATTAATTCAATTCGTTAATTAATTATTATCAACCCAGTTTCAATTTTTCCTCAGTGATTCAATATCCCGAATGATTGCAATCTTATCATAATACTGCTAGTTTCTTTTTTATTCACGTAGAAAAATAAACTATCAACTTGTCATTATATGAGAAAACGCTCTTCTATTGACTGTTTTTTTTTTCTGAAAATGAAATAAATATTGTGTGACTGATTTTTCGCCTTTCTTATGAATCTGGTGAAATAGAAAAGATTTCTTTGGGATTGACCTTTTATTCGACCAAAGAATAATTTCAAAAATGTCTTCTTCAAATGCGGAATTTCTCCTACTGAGAATAAGACAAAATTTCCAAACACAAAGGAAATACAAAAAACGAACTTTGTGAAAGAAAAAAACTAATTTATGGAAAAAAATGATTCAAAAAAATTTCATCAGAGCCGTTATTGGAAAAACCTTTTTGAGAAAAACAAAAAAATTTAAAAGTGAATGTTTATTCTTAATAATATTAGCCGAAAAAAAGTTAAGCGAAAAAGCAATTTTTAAAAAAATCGATTCTATAAGTTTTTTTGTGCAGACACGTCTTCTGTTTTTTTGCGGGCTAAACACTGAAATTTTTCTTTTTAAATGAATGCGAAAAAAATAAAATTGAATTAGAAAAAAAGAAGCTTACCAGGATTGCCGGCTTTTTTTCACCTTTCCAGATCGCAAATAAAAAGACCGAGTTCTTTGATTGATTCTTGGAGACTCCACCGAAAAAAACTTAATTTTTCGCCGAGGCATTCTTTAAATTCACGAACAACAACCAAAAAAGTTCGCTATTGTCAAGTTGGTCACACTTCTGCTCAAAAAAACCTCATTTATTCTGAAAAACTTTAAAACAAGATTTAAAAAAATGATAAAAAAATTAAAGTAAAATGGCATGTTTTGTCCGCAATTGACCGGTGTCGTGTATGCACAGATCCTTTATTGATTTCTCAGAAAATGTAACATTTTCTCATTTCTTTTGTTCGATTATTTTAAATTGTTCAGTTCATTCATTCAGTTTTTTTTAATTTGAGAATTTTCTCTAGAGTAAATACTATCTGGAACATTGGGTTATTTTCGTTGAATCAGTTTCAAAAAGCAAAAAATAAATAAAGAAAATGTTTTTTGAAATGCTATTTTACTGTATTTCTGAGTTCACCGAAGGTTCCAGTTCCCATTCGAACTTATTGAGAGAACTTTTATTTTTGTATTGCCGTATTTTAAAATGAGAAAACTCCATGAAACCCCTAAACTTCATTTTCTAAACAGTAAAGGAACTGAAAATAGTTGATTTTTCTTATCTGTAGGCTGTTTCCTGTTTTATTAAGTGTTTTTCGAACGCTTCATCTTTTTTTCGGAACCATGAAATTTGTTTATTCCAGCAAAACAAAAACAACAGCAAATGCTTTGATTATTTGATTTTCTTTGATCGAGAGTCTCAAAGAAACTCGAGAGATAAGAATGCAAACCGGAGAATGTTAAGTAAGCAGGCTAAGAGAGAATAGAGAAATGGACTCTTTTTAAAGAGCATATGGCGAAGGATGAGAGGAAAGGATTTTTACTGTTTCAAAGAAATATAATACTGAGCTTGTACGCGCATGGAATGGAAATCTTGATAAAAGAAGGAAAAAGAAAGTATGGCAGGATTCAGAAATTCAAGTTTCCCTTTATGTGGTTAGTTTTCTTTGCTGGCATCGACGACGAGGAAGAGTTTTTGTGTGAAGAGAGTCAGTCGATCTGAATAAATTTTTATCCAACAAATTTCTTAAAGCTCCTACTGATGATGGAGTTGAAGAACTTTGGTTTGCCCTTCCAAGCGATGAAGATCAGGTAGACTGGGACTCCAGAGAGCATGATCAAGATTCCGATAGCTAAGAATATTCATCATCTTGGTTTATGTTCTATAGCTTGGAAGGTTTTTTTTGCCACAAATGACTCAACGCGTCGCGTCAATTTTGAAGAAAATTGCACAAGTTTGTGAGAGCGCCTGACCGCAAACTACTGGGAAACAGCGTCATCCTCTAACACAAGGAAAGCTAGCAAAATCTTCAAAATGTACCAGAAACAAATATTCATTTTTCATCGTTTTAGACAGCGTCACCACAACGTTTTGAGTGCGAATCGCATATAAAAACGTTTACGGAAGCTATCTCTCACCCGTGTCTTTAGGGGCTCCAATGATAGGAACGAACACCAGAGCCATGCATCCGATGAAGAAGACCACTGGGAAGAACAAGTTGACCTAAAACCAAAATTAAATAAACACAAACAAAAAGCGATCCAACCTTAACAGCTCTAGGAGCGTCGGGCATCGTTTTTCTGAGGTAGAAAAGAGCCGCGATTGCAGCTCCGATGGCCAGCCAGTAGCTCACTTGAATGTAGTTGATGAGCGAGTATATGTTGTTAGATAAAAATAAGTAGAACAGAGACAAAAGTCCCTGAAATGAATCAGATTTTAATGCAAAACAAACTCGTTTGAAAACCGTCAACAAAACTGCTGGAATCGGCGTTTTGGTCTGTTTGTTGATCATAGTGAGGACCTGTGGCATCTGTCCTTCACGAGCTCCGCAGTAGAAAAGTCTGAGAAAAAAGAAATTTCATGAGGAAAAATTCCTTGATATTATAAAATGAACGGAATATCTTTCAAGTTTTAAAGACCTACTAACAATCGCCCTATCTTTTCAGAAAAATGTTTTGAAATTCAAATTTTTTTCATTCAAGATGTATCATTTTTTCACAAAACACATACTTAATTAAAAAAGAATTGATGCGGTTTTTCCGATCAATGATGTTCTTCGTCTTACTGTCCGATCCTTCAGGTTTTTTTTTCTAATCATTGACAAAAATAAAGACGGTTAAATGGGTTTTTTGTGTCTTACCTCGAGCTCGTCAAAATAACTCCATTAGCTGATCCGATAGTTGAGCAGGCGACGAAGATGGGCATCACGAAAGCGAAGTAGCCATAGTTCTTCTCAGCAAACAACTGAAAGCTCCGTTTCATTTTTTAGATCAATTCACACTTCAAAGAATGCTCAAGATTTTACGATAACTTTTTTGATTTGTGAACGGAGTTTCTTTTCGATGTATCTACCGAAGGTTGCTTTTCTGTAAATCGTTCGAGAAACTTCAAAATTCAGCGATCAGTTCTCAAAAACTATAAGTGTTGCAAAATCCGTGTGCCTTATCTACCTTATCTAAAAGAATAAATTTATACCAATAATTTGGACCCATTCGGAATATTATGAGTAGGGACCGCAGACGAATTTTCAAAAATTTTTTTTCAGCATCGAGTTTTGTATGGTTTGATAGCTGTTTTGATTTAAAACTCAGAACCGTTCAGTTTTTCGAAAAAGGTTGAGGTTGAAAAAAGTTATGACGAAAAATGTGCGCGCCGCGCACCATTTTTAGTACTGAAATTTTGGTATTATCCATTTTTTTGACATTTTTTTCTCGATTTTTTTCTTCTAGAACAAGTTTTGATACTGGTCTATTATGATGTAACAAATCATAATAGAGTGCTAAAATGATGCTAATCAGCTAGTTTGCCGAAAAAGTCGGTATTTTCCAGAAAACAAAAAACTGACGCTTGCGGGTATCGAACTCGCGACCTCAAAATGAAAATTCGCAGCGGACGCGCTGCGCCAAGCTGTTAGGTCTGGCGAGGGGAGCTTCCACCCCCCTTACCCTTGAGCCGTTTGGATAGCACAGATTGCCTATTTTACAAAAATAAAAAGTTTGAAGAAATTTAGCTATTTTTTTATCAGAATATGTTCGCAAATCTTTACCTAAACTTTCCGTGGAAAAATTCACTTCGAAAAAAAGCTGTTTTTTTAGTGCTTTTTTTGCCTCGTTTAACGATCGCTGCATTAAAACGGCCCCGTAAATTTTTTTGGCAAAGACGAATTTTTTTATTTTATTCTTTTTAATTGAAAGATTTTTTTACTAATAAATGTATATAATCGTTTGAAAAAAACCTGCGTTCGACCTCTTTCTGTGTGATAAACGCCGCTAATTTTTATTCTCTAGTTTCAAGAGCATTTTTTTGCGTATTAAACAACTTTTTTTCAAGCACATATGCTGTGGAGAAAATATTTAAGTAAGCCCATGGTCTAAATTTTGAAAAAAACAAAAAAACTCGATTATATTCGCTTATTAACGATATTTTGAATTATGACTTTCGGCACTTCCTAAAATTTTTTTGGCAAAGACGAATTTTTTTATTTTATTGTTTTAAAAATTTCCGTTACTTGAATCAAAATCATTTTATAAAAAAAGAAAGAGTGCGTTCGACCTGAAAACACATGAAAAAGCAAAAAATGACAACATTTTTTAGTTCCATTCACGTTTTTGTACGACATTCCGCGAGAACGCATCAAAAAAGCGTGAAATATTTTTCAAATGAAAGAGGAAGCTTTTCTGTACATGTGTGTCAAATTTTATTATCCAGTTCCATATATTTTGCAACTACAACAAAATGAAAGTTGAAAACCAAAAAAAAGCCACTTTTTCTATCGCGAAAAGGGGCGTGGCTTTGCGGTCCCTAATTATGAGGGACTAGGGAAATGTTTTCCTCCTCAGCTAAGCTCACTCACCACCGCGACTGCGGGACTTGCTAACATCTCATCTGGAGAAATCGTGGTGTACAATGCGACATTTGTCAGAGTGTAGATGACCGTGCACAAAGAGCATGAAATCGCGATTGCCAGGGGCAAGTTCCTGAAGTTGCACTCTTTCTTGAACACAATGTCTTCTTCTCCAACCTTTCAGGGTTTTGAAGCTCCTCAACGATGAAGTTCAGATAGTTCCACCCCTGATAAGCAAAAAGACCGGAGTAAAAAGCGAGAGAAGCGGTTTGGAAATCTTTGACAGTGTTTTCAAAGATGTTCTCAAACGAGTCACGATATTGAGGCTTTCCTGGAAAATATTTGAGAAAAAAATTTTGGATGATTTCGAGATAGAGGTACCGGTAAGCAGCAAATAAGCTCCAGTGGCAATGATCAACACGAGGGCAAAAACTTTGGCGACGAAAAAAACGTCCTGAACTTTACTCGCCCATTTGACCGACCAGCAGTTGATGGCGGTTAGAAGAACTAAAAAATTTATAAACAAATTGCAAAGGTTTCGAAAGAGAGAAAAAGGTGTTGTAAGCTATTAGAAAATTCGGATAGAAGATAGAAAAATGAAGCTGAAAGAAGTCTTCTTTCTTATTCTTCTAGTTTTTAAATATTCCAGCTTGTTTCAGTTTTCCATCATTGAGATGACTTACTCAGTAGAATTGCTGCCAAGAGTTCAGTTGTCCCTGCCGGTGGGTCACATTCCGGGAAAAACGGCTTGAGCATGTAGATGGCAAACGTGAGGGCGACGATCGTTGCTGTGCAAGGTCTGAAAACCGTTTCAATCGGCATTTCAGCCAAAACATACCTCACAACGATACTTTCAATCCAAAGACGGACAAAAGCCAGAAATGGCCCAAAAGCTTCCATAATATAGGCATAGTCTCCACCGGACTTGTGAATCAAGGTGCCCAACTCCGCGTAACAGTAGGCTCCGATCGCCGCGAATATTCCACTGAGAACCCACACAATAAGTGAAAGACCGACAGATCCCGCGTCTGAAACCGCGAAGTCAGTTGGAAAAAGTAAGCGAAAGGTTTTCACAGCTGCAGAACTTACTCGCTTGGATTCCTGTAGGGCTGATGAAGATTCCAGATCCAATGATGCATCCCACAATAATAGAGACGCCATTGAACAAGGTCATGTTTTTCTCAAGACCTTTGGTTCCATGTTCCTGAAGAAAAATATTAGCTCAAGAGAAATATTTTCTTAACCTCAGGATCTTTGTTCGCTTTTGCCGGGGAGTTAAGCGGCTCATTTTCGGCTGCTAAGGCCATGGGATTTCTGGAAAAAAAAACTATTTAAAGAGCATGCGATTAAAATTTCGAAATAGAAAGCCTGAAAAAAAGTAGATGTGATGAAAATATAATCAATAAAATATTACACAGAGGAAATTAATAATTTATTTCCAATAAAAAGCAAAAACGATGAATTATTTTTTTATTGTATTCTTTCAAATTTCTATCACAAGATCGCCAAAAATTTTAATGATAAAAAAACAGAAAGATGTGGTTTTAATTTGGCAACTCATTATTAGATCGAATAGGAAGAAATTTTTCCTTTTCAAATTTTAAAAATCGTTAGCAACAGTTCCGGGTCATTCTGGATTGTAAAATAAGAATGGAGACCAGACAGATAGGAAGTATCGGCATACGTTCCGCCCAACTTCGCCGGTCGTAAAAAGCAAAAAAAAAGGGTAATTAATGGGCCACCGAGAAAATTTCAGAAAAGGTTCGACGGAAACAAAAAATCACATTAATTTCTCTACGGGTCAATTAATTCCGATGAATTCATGTGAGTAAAGTGTCGAAAAAAGATTTCTTGGCTTGGCAAAGGCGCTAACGGATGAGTGTAGTAGGTGGAGCAAACGACTTAATGACAGGAAATGCGGACAAGAGAGGGTGAGCGCAGGTCAACTGCAACGCCAAACAGATTAGGGCCGTTTGTCCAAAACGAAGGAGTCTTTTTTGAACTCCGCATGTTTAGTTTGTACTTTAAAGGTGTTATTTCCAAGCGACAAATTCTAGTGAGACAGCGAAAAGGATCGAAAAAAGAGTCCTTGTAAAACTTCTTCCGAAGTCGAATGAATCATATTAATGAAGCTGGAAAGGTGGTTCAAATGAAAATGTTCATCTTGAAGATCATATTTTCTTTTGCTTGGAAAATTTACTGAAGTTCATTGAGGAGTTTCCTGATGGCGATCAAGTTTATGACATTTCAAAATTGAGAATTTCCCACTTTTCCAAGAGAAAAGCTCTCAAAAGTAGGAAAACTTGCGATGGCCACATTTAAGAATCGAATTAGATTCATTCACATCCTGAATTGACATGCAAAATAGAGCTTTTGTGAATTCATTTCTCCTACTGACCAATATTAGTGCACAAGAATGTCAACTGAAAGGATTCGCGGCCTAAGAAATACGATACTCGAGAGAACTCTGTTTATAATGTACGCGCTGGAAACAAACATCAAAAAAAGCTATAAAATAAGACCGCCCGAGAAAAGAGGAAGGCAGATAAAAAATGAATGAAAAGTAGGGGCTCTGAAGCTCTGAAGCTCTGAAAACCCTACCGAAAGCTTCACTTTTTTTTTTGAGAAAAGAAAACTTCCAGGCCTAATTTTTTATACTTTTATTTATTGGCAGCTGGAAAACCTTTGGGAAAACGTTTAACGACCCACTTGGAGCATTTTCTCGAGTTTGAGATTATTGAAATAATATTTTTCAAACAATGACTTATTAAAATTCAATTTCCAAAAACTTCGTGCAAGTCTCATAATTTCAAGACCTCAAACTTAGAGCTTACACTCAACTTCAATAGTGAAACAAAAAAAAATCAAGAACTGTTATCAAAAGTTTGCGGCCGAACAAAGTTTTTCTAGTTTCGAGAAAAAAAGACGTCCCACAAAGTTTTTTCTAGAAATGATTCTCGAAAACTTCAAGAAGAAAAAAGAGCGCAATGAAACAGCAAAAGAATAAAACCTACAAAAAGTAAAAGTTACGACGCGGGGTAAGTATTCACGGCGTTGTTGTTTTTTTTTTTGCTGCGTTGCAAGGAAAGGAACCTCAAAAAAAAAACGTATCGCAGTTTTTTTCAAAATTGCAAAGAGGATTTTGTTCCGATGAACTGACTTCTTGACAGATACGAGTTCTGTGGTTTTCGGTTGATACCGAAAGTGCCCTAATGAGATTACTGGAAGAATGATAAGCTGGTTATATGATCGCTGACTTCGGAGTTTGATTGTCATTTGTTTTCAGGAGCTTTAAATAAAATCGGAGCACTTTTCCAGAACACTTTTGAGTGTAGGACAAAAGCGCCGATTCCAAGAGAGCCTTTCAAATTGAGCGCCAGTCCGCAATGCGCCGTCGCGTGTATGCGCCGTGTATGCAGACGCCGCTTTCTTTTGCGCCGAGTCCGTTTGCGCCAAATCGCTTTGGGTTGTTATTTCAAACTTTTATTTTTTCGCTCTTTTCTATCATTTTTTGTTGATTGTGTAGTACATATTCATATACAACTCTAATAATTTTCGCGCCATCTGTTAATATGGACTTTTCTGCCGCATTTTCGAAAAAACTCGAACTATTGTTCCAAGAAAATGAGTTCAACGTTACGAAAAACGATTTTCTGCTGTTTCACGTCTGCTAGAATTGAAACTTTGCCTTACCTAACGCAGAAAATTTGCAATCACAAAAAAAATTCACTCAATATGTCGTTTAAAGCAATAATTTTTTTTTATCCATTCTCTTTTCCTTACGTTTTCTGTATTTTTCGAAATCAGAAAAGCATATTTGCTTTTTTATTTTTACTTTGAAAAGAAAAAAGGGGAAAAAATATTTTACCTGGACCAAAGTGGACCTAAAACTCATCATTAACGGATGGCGCGAAAATTATTCGAGTCGTATATGAATGTGCAGTAAACAATTATTAAAAAATAATATAAAAAGAGCGAATAAATAAAAGTTTGAAATAACGGCCCAAAACGATTTGGCGCAAACGGACTCGGCGCAAAAGAAAGCGGCGTCTGCATACACGGCGCATACACGCGACGGCGCATTGCGGGCTGGCGCTCAATTTGAACGGCGCTCTTGGAATCGGCGCTTTTGTCCTATACTCACACTTTTTAGGAATAGCACACTTTTTGCACTTTTCACAGCATTATAAAAAAAATCGATAAAATAAAAATGCAGTCATTCACTGAAGTCTTAATAGAAGTGATATTAAACTTACCAGAGTGAAAAATGTGAAAAGAAAATTGTAATGAAACGTTTCTCCTAAAATACCGTTAAATAAACTCTGCTTATTTTTCGAAGTCAGAAAAAAAAACGAAGAAAACAGGAAGAAGTTGCTTGAGAGCTGTTGGGAAACGAAACGAGCGGCATTTGGCGTAGAAACAGATCCTGAACGGACACAGGCCATTCGCCGCGTCACGCATCGATCCGCGGCTCTTTTGTCTTCACGTCCATTTGTCGTCCTTGCCCGAATCAACGTCTTTGTCCACGGTAAAAGGTTTTTTCCCGAGTACACGCAGTCTACGGAACGCTTTAATTTGATTTTGAGGTCAATCAAATTAAAAATTCATTTGAGATGTTTTTCATTTTTTTATAAAGCTACTTTCATTGAAAAAAAGAAAAACGTCCATCATTTAAATGTTGATAAAAAGACTCAAATGTTTTTCTCAAAAAAATCGAAAACATGAAATAATGTGGAAAAACGCAAAAACCCATGAAAGAGCATCATAAAATTCTAAAATAATCGCCCTCGAACCCATAAGGTCTCCTCATCGCCAGCTGGGGACAAAAAGTATTACGGAGAGTTATAAACTTTTTTCGTGTACTAATTCGCGCATCGTGTAGAAATATCGTCAAAAATTTTCTCATTCCGGTGGTGATTAAACTGCAATGTGTTATTTAATTTCAGCCATCTGGCAGTACTGTAGACGAATAAGTGAACCAGAAACAAAAGCAAAATAATTTTTTTTCAAAGATATTCTCCAAAAAAATTCTTGTTTTATTCGTAATCATGGAAAAAAAGCTAAAACTATATATTTTTCTTGAAAAATTGAGATTCATGACTCCTGATAAAATTTTTTTGCTAATTTGATGTTATTTGGAATTATGACTTGTATAGTTTAAACTTTTTCTGAAAAAAATTTTATAGAGAACTTTTTCCAAACTTCTTCAAACTCAGAGAGAGACTTTGACTGTAGAAAAAAAGCTGGAAACTTTAATAAACGGTTTGTGTGGAGCGCAATGTCAAATAATAAGAGTTGTTTCATGGTTTTTACAAGTCAAAAAAAAAATTTCGCGGCTCGATCCATTGTTGAGTTTGTGAAAAAAAAAACATTCACTGAGACTTTTGAGCATCCTTTTTTTGTTCACAAAATCTTTTTTTAACCAATAACCACCACAAAATATTCCCTCACATTAACGGCAAATTGTCTTGAACGACCTAAAAACGTAAAATTCACGAGAGAAAAGCCAAAACGCAGGAGCTTGACCTTGGCAGCGGGGTGGCTGTCTGACCGCTTTTGCAACTGCCCTCTGTTTTTATTTAATCAGCCATACGAAAAGCCTCGTTTTTCTGTCTGCTTGCCAGCCGGATGAAAGAAATACGTGAGAGGGATGGGAGGACGCCGTAGAATACACTAGGCATCGATTTGCTTTGGGATTGCTCATCGTGCCCTTGCGCGTTCATTAGAAAAGAGACAACGGAAATGACGACAGGATTCTGCCTTGAATAGAATTTCGAATAATAACTTTCCCTGACCACCTTGTTTTTTTGAGAAGCCAAAATATCAAAAAAATGTATTTATGAAAAACAAAAAAATTGAAGTATTGCATCATTCATTAAACAATGACCTACACAATAAAAAAATAACAGTTTTTTTCAAGCAAGATTACGTGTTCTTTGTACCGGCCTCACAGAACTATTTTTTACTCGGCCACAAGTTATTCCGGATGAATTGAATGCATTTATAGCCTGTCAAAACTCCAAAATCTCAAAAACTTGAAAAATCCTAGTGCATAAATTTTCAGGCTTCTTTCAGAATAATTTTTTCTCACGGTTCCCATCAAAAATTCAGTTAGCGGTCAAGCAAACAGCGTAAAAATGTCATCTTCGACAATTTTTTTAATTTTTTTCGATTCGCTGCTACTTTGCTTTTCAAAAGAAAAAAAGTGAAACATTTTTGTACAGTTTAATGCTAATAGTGCCCTAATCGTGAATACATATATTTTTTCCCGTTATCGATGTATTAATTTTGTTAACTGTGATTTTGCAAAGAGGTCATAGTGGAGAACAGTTTGATTCAAGAAGTGGTTTTTATCCTTCGCTCAATTAGAAAATGTTCGGTTATCCCCCGCAGAAACATGAATTACTTGTCCTTTTTCCAAAACTTCTCTGCAAATGCTGTTCTTCTCGCGTTTTTTTTTTCTTGTCGTCATATAAAGGTTATCGTTGCCCCATCTTTTCTCCTTTCTAACATTTCTATCGTAAGATCGACATTTTGGTAATTAAAGGTTGCGATGGGGGACATGGGAACGCTTTAATACGAGCGGTACACAGACGTCAGGACGAGCTTTCGTGTTGACCGCCGAGGTCCTCTGACAGATCGCCAGCCTCAGGTCAGTCAAGTGCATCGTTTATGACGGATTGCCACCTTCTGTGCTTTACGTAGTGATATTTGTCTGAAACACTTCCAACCTTCAGAATCTGGAAACTTAATTTTTTTTTATGTTTTGGTAAAAAGAAAAAAGCTCTAGTTTGAGAAATATTCAAATTTTTTTGAGTAAGTGGCATTCAATAATTATCCCCGTAAAGTTGACACAGCATTCAAAAGGCTCATTAGAAGATTAGCATTCACTGTGTGAAGAAAAGATAGTTTGAACGTTTTCGAACATTTTATGTGCAAAAAATAGTCTGTTTCAATGTTTCAAAAAGGAGGTTCTGAACAGACAACTTTTTTTTAATAAAGATTTTTTTGATATAAAGTTCTCATTTCATCGATTTATTCAAAAAAATTCAATATATATATGCATTTGAATAGACATTCTAAATTTCAGTCAAACAGAGTCATTTTTACTTTTTCTCATCTCACCGAAAAAAACCTCTTAAAAAAATTAATAAGAAACTTTAAATAAAACTAACAGTAACCCTTTGAAAACGTGGCGCAATATTACAAAAAGAGGTATTGCAAAAGTTGCAACAAAAAGGCTCACGAGACACGTTTTGTTACAATAGTTGGAAGGATAAAGGCTCGCGGATAAGGCCTTTCTGAGAACTGGCGCAACATTACAAAAAGGAAACAGAGAAATGGCAAAAGTTACGAACAAAAAGGCTCGAAAGGCACAACCCTTTGCAATAGTTGGAAGGATAAAGGTTTGCGGAGGCTGCGTGGACGCGAAGTGGACAACAGGAGACAAAGAGCGTTCGGTTGCTCGATGTAAAGTTTTCACGCGACGTCCCTCCTTGGCCCTTTCCTCATTTTGACACAAGTTAGGCGTTTCTTTTGGTCTTGAAACCACCTTTTCCCTTTTAGAACTTTTCGAAACGACTACTTTGACTAGGAAGCCTCTCGCAGCTATTAATCATGGTAGACTAATGAAACAACTCAAAGAAGAGCCTGTTCAAAAACATGAGCTGCCAAAAAAGTTGTTCAGAAGTTCACCAAAACAAAGATTGAAAATGCTTTTTCTAAGACTATCAATTCTGGTGACAACTATTCTGCGAGATATTCTCATTGACTGAGTTAGAAAAAACAGTTTTTGCTGAAAAATTCAAGGAGAACTAATTTGAAAGCCTTCTGATTCTTTCGGATTTTCTTAGTACCCTATGGATCTGAGCAGACTGTTTTTTTCAAACACTCTTTCCTGGTTTCTCTATCCTGAAAATTGATTCCTCCTCCTATTTCGGCTATGCGTGGTTTTTTTGAGAATGAATTAAATTTGAGTTGTATAGTTTTCTCCAGCATTTTATGCTTTCGACTTTTTTATAACTTTGTTTCGACCCGACTGAAAAAGAAATCATACAACTGATACGTAATTTCAGATCAAATGCAGCTGTTGGACTACTCCGTATTGATCTCCTTGTTGGTCGGCATCAGCGTCTATGGAATAGTCAAATCACGCCTGACATCTCAAGAAAATGGATCAAGATCGCTTTTAGTAGGCTCCGGGTAAGAAAATACAGAAGAAACGAGAATTACAAGTTACTACAGTGCGTCAACCTTCTCCGTTGCCTTGTCGGTCTGCTCAGGCTTCATATCCTCTATTTCGTTGCTCGGGTTTCCTGCAGAGGTGAGTGAAAATCTCATTTATTGATAACGAAGGCAAAAAAATGTCGGCACGCTCAAATAAGGTTATCTGTAGTCTTCGGATAACATCAGAAGTTCGGCGGAACACTTTCTGGTAAATTTAATGATAGTCATGAACTTTTCAACCAAGGATTCTTTTGAAGATAAAAAAAACTTGAACATTGAGTAGATAATGATCGTCAGAACATTCACCTAGCACACCAAAGAGTGTTTTGTGAAGTTCTTATAAAATCCCCTCTAGGACTAAAGTTTATCTTTCAATTCACTCAAAGACACCGCAAAGGACTAGACATAAAATACTCAACAAAAAGTTTTGAAAAACTTTTAAAAAATCAAATTTTGTCGTTATAAACCCTTTGTGCATTAGTAAAACATTTTTTATGTACAAAATTTAAACTCAGGTGTACTCACAAGGAGGTATGATCCTTTGGTTCGCTCCGATGTACGCTTTGTCATTTCCAATCGTTGCCTACATTTTCCTCCCGGTTTTTTATAATCTCAAGCTACCGACTATATACCAGGTTTCCTTTTTTTTTCCATTGTAACAACAACTTAATGATGAAACTACAGTATTTTGAGCGCCGTTTCAACTATGAATGCAGACTTGCTGCCACAGTTTTGTTTTGTATACAAGTGAGAATTTTGCAAAAAGTGTTACCAATAAACTAAATTCAAAGATCCTCCTCTACAATTCGGTCGCTTTGTATGCTCCATCCCTGGCCATTTCTTCAATAATCAAAATTCCACTGGTTCTTTCCATATTTGTAACAGCAGCTCTATCCGCCCTTTACATTGGAATCGTGAGTCTTTCAGATTTAAACAGCCCACAAATCTTATGACTGACTTTGATTAATCGACTTTGAAAGCATTAAAGGGAGGAGCAAAAGCGGCAATCCACACATCAGCCCTTCAAATGGGACTTATTTTCGTTGCGCTTTGTTTCATCATAACGGCGGGCTTACGGGAAACTTCTTTGGCCGAGGTTTTAGAAACGGCCCACGCAGGAAAACGTCTAATCCTGGACGAGTGAGCATCAGCCGTTTCGAAAGTATACCATCTCTTTTGAGCTTCCGAATTGATCCAACAATTCGTCATTCGGCATGGACTCTGGTTCTCGGAGGAGCCGGCAATATTCTGAGTCTCTTTGCTGCAAATCAGTTGAGCATACAGCGATATATGGCGATGGATAGCCTCAAAAGTGCTCAAAGGTTTGAAAGCCCAAAAAGGAAAAATTTCAAGAATATCAGGAGAATTTAGTGGGTTCTGTAAACCAGAAAAGAATGGAGTTCATCGAGTTTGGAATTCAGTCTTTGGAGCCCACGAAAAACAAAATTAAGTTTGCTGGGAGAAAAAAGCTCCGAAATTGTATGAAAAAGCTTGAGATCCTGTTGGATTATTACCTTTGCTCAATTTCTTCGATTTTTGAGGTTGCAGGCCAGGGATTTTGAAAAAACTTCATGAAAATTCGGTAAAATCTGGACATTTCCTGCACAAACTCTAAGTGATTTTATAAGTGACTTACGGTCTCCGACATGTAACTTTTTTGAAGTGGACTACTATCCCCTAAGTCTGTCATTACCGACTTCTCGATCTCTCAGTCAATGTACAGTTCTAGCAATTCAATCTCTTTTTGGACTGAACTCATACCAAAAAAAAATTTAAAAGTTGAGATCAAAAAATTTTTATAAATTTTCGAATATTTCTGAAACTAAGAACAAAAGTGAGAGATCCTCTTTCAGAGTGGTCATGTTGAACATCTTGTGTAACACATTGATCCTCGTTCTTTATGTTCTGCTCGGGCTGATAATCTTTTCTTATTACAAAGGATGTTACCCAGCAAACCTGAATCCAAATGAGGTATCAACGGTGTGCTTAATAATTGAACAATTTTTCAAGCTTCTCCCTCAATTCGTTATCGACAATGTTTCTTCTATTCCGGGCTCGGTTGGTCTGTTTGCGGCAGCCGTTTACAGTGGTGGAATAAGGTTGATTTCTACTCTCAAAAACAAGACCTGACTTTTTAAAGCTTCAAGACCAGCCTATACAATCTTAGCCATTTTTACAGCACCTTATCGGCGTCTTTCAACGCTCTGTCTTCAATCATTATCAACGACGTTCTGAAAGTCTACCGTGAACGCACAGGAAAACCGCCACTCAGCGAAGAAACCATTGCCAAAGCGTCAAAACTAACTCGTTTTCCATCTTTGTTTGCTCTGGTTCAAGCTGGATTTTCAGCGATTCTGATCGCCGTCGTTTCGATCATTTTAGCTATATCCTGCAGCTTTCTGCAAAGCATCATTCTTCAGGTCAACACAATTTACACGCTGACCAGACTCTTTTTAAAAAATCGAGAAATCACATTTACATGAAATGCAATTAAAATCAAGTCTTTCTCAATTTGGTACGATCTTAAGTCATAATTTTCGTCATGGTAATTCGGAGTCTCAGCTAAAAATGTCACAGAAACGCTTAAGAAAAACTGTAATTGAAAAATGATAATTCAGCTCGAAGTTGCAGATGGCGTTCATAGTGTTTGGAGCTGGTGGTGGACCTGTTCTAGGGTCCTTCATTGTCGGCTTCTTTACGAGATTCGTCAAAGGACGCGCCGCCTTCTCTGGTCTCATCACGTCCATCGCGATTTGCTTCAGTTTCGCCATCGGAGCCGTCCTTCTCAAAGTGAGCGATTCTTCTTTTCTGGAAAAATTTGGTTATTGGAAAAAATCGCGCTGAAAAAATTTCAAAAAAAACTCATTGCTTACAAGGTAGGCCGTTAGGCTGTGATGTCAAAAAACTTCATCAAAGTTCGCATTAATGAATGTCTAAGAAACTCGTCATAACTGATTACTTCACTTCAGAGTTTTGGAATTCGTTTTTGCCACGCCAACATCGCATTAAACTCGAGCTTAAAAATTTCCCCCTTTTTTTATTTATTGACTCTCGCTTATTGTTTAAAAAATAAAAGAAATTTCCAAGTTTCACAAAACTGAGAATAAAAAAAAACGTTTGGCGTGTTGGGTAAAAACTAAAAAGAAAGCTCAATTCGTTTTTTTTTTTCTTGGAGAGCTACATCTCTTTCCTAGACGTTTCATGAGGACCTTATGACTTGAATACATTTTGTAATCCGATACAAAAGAGCTCTTTCCATTATATTGTAGGCAGAATTTGCTGGAAATCACATTTGTATCCATTTTTCCGGGAATGACTTCAAGGCTCAAAAGAATACAAAAGCTCGTGCTTTTTATATTTCATTTCAAAGGTTTCTCAAAAGTCTGATAATTTTATCACATATCGGTGCGGTCACGTCAAAAAGAGAAAAAAGCAAAATTATAAAAAAAAGAGTGCGCAGATAATAGATTGTGTTGAGACTTGGTTAAAAAATAGAATAAATCAAATAAATATTTCAGTCGAAACCTGTTCCGCTCCCGAGCTACGAGCACTGTTTCAACTCCAATGCCGAAGATTTCGATGAGAGATCATTCGGACGTGTTGTTCTTACCCAGTTGTGCGTGAAAAATCAAAATTAGTATTCGGTTGAGAGTTTCAGGCCTTTCGGATTGGAATCCATCTTTTCCATCTCGTACCAATACTACAGCGTTATTGGAGTTGTTACAAATGTCATCACTTCAATTGTTGTTCAATTGGTGTCGGGTCAGCTTCTCTTGTCAAGCTCACGAAGATTTTTTGTATGATAGTTTTCGGTTGAGAAATTGATAAATTTTCACGAAAATTCACTTTGAAGTTTTTCAATTTCAGATCACGAATTTTTCTGCACTTTTGCTTTTCAGTCCAGATTTTCAGCCTCAAAATCAATGTAACGATAAAAAATTTCTAGCGCTTTCAAAAGCTCTCCCACAAAGCAAAAGGGGATCAATTATTTCTAAATAGGCGTTCTAGCAACCTCATTCTGCAAATTTTCAAGCTCTCACCTGGTTACCGAAAAAATTATTTTTCATTCAAACTTAGGGTAAAATGTTGACGATGGGTCACCCTCTGTGCCGTCCATTTTTGAGACCCGAAACGGCCGCACTATATAATATCTTTATTTATAAATTTATTTCCACTGACAAATTTCAAAAAAATTTTTTTTGATAACCTTACCACAACATTGATTTTTTCACATTAAATTTTCACCCTTCTCACTGTTATAATGCTCTGAATTATTTAATATATGTTTCAGATTTTCTATCTCGCAAAAAAGTCAGTACACCAGTCGAGGAGGTTCTGTTGTCACCATTCTTGCAAACTCAAAAACCTGAAGAGCTGGAAAATGACGCCTGAAACTGAATATTCACCCTTATTGTTTTTCGGAAACGTGTTTTTATGTGATATATCTAATAATCCAACTACTTCTCGCAATTTCACTTTTCAATGAATAACTTTTTAATAAAAATTTGGAAACATTATTTAACGATTTTTCTTCTGCTCATTCATCTGCGTTAAATTTGAATTTGAAAAATCCCTTTCACGAGGTTCCTTTATAAAAATAAAAACAAGAGCGACGAGCTCTTCAAGTGAACTGCTTGTCGGAGTAGAAAATGTTGATGGGACAGAAGTAAAAAAAATGAAATGAAATCTGATGGCATAACGGTGGGCTACCTGTCATTCTCAGCTTTTCCGTACAGAAAACAATAAAAAAAACTTGATTTTTTAATGCTTTAACTTTTTGTTACCGTGGATCTCATTTTTAGAATACTTCAAAGTTTAAAACTTATTCGGAATTCTTAAAAAAATATTCAAAAAGGATACATTAAAAAAACTACGAATTGCGAAAAACGGAGTATTTAAAATTTGAAACCAGTCAAGTTCGATTTCCCCTTAAAAATTGAATCCTCAAAAATTATAAAAATGAATTTGCGTTATTGGAAATCAAGCCTCCACAAAAATATCAACAAAACTGGCACCACCGAATGCGCCATCCACGCAGATTAAAAGGTCTGATCGCTCTAGCGCCTTATGATGAGCGTCTAAAACACAGCCAAAAAAGAAGAAAAAGCATAACTTTTCAATTTTATCAAAATATTGCCCGATTTGTAACGTTACGGTCCATTCCTAAGCGACTGAAATCTTCCTCGATAAAAATTTGTCGATTTTCTAAGAAAACTGGAATTAATGGAATTAATAATATAAAACCATCTTTATATCAATTTAGTTTCTGACTCTTTTGGGGCTTTTTTCAGAGTCAAAAGAAACTGCTCAAAATTTATATCTTCTAAAAAAGGATCTCAAAGTTTTTCAAAGATTTTGCAGATCTGCAGCTCCTAATCACAGAATCAAATAATCTTTATTGTCAGGCATGGAATATTTTTTGTTTTCGATGACATTTCTTAAAGCCAAAAGTGCTGGAATTCATAATGGTTATCCTCTATCCGTCTTTCTAATCATTTCTGCACAACACCAGGTGCTACAAACTTTAGCTTTCTAACAAAAAAAAATAGAATGGCACCGTGGGCGTGCGTGCAAAGAGACTGCCTTCTCAACCTGCTACAAACTCATATACATTTCTGAAAAAAAGTCGGCAGTTACCATTGTCTAGTACCCTGTAGCCGTTAGTTCGGTAATATACGAGCTGGGTTTTTGAACTTCAAAGATCTCAGCTCTTTCGAGATAACCGGCCATAAATAGCTTCCAGTGAGGTGTTTCTAAATATTTTCTATATTTTTTTTAAGGACGGCCTTTTATTGATTTTCGAGAAATTTTCGAAAAAGTCTGAAATGCCTTTTGATGTGTTTGAAAAAAAGCTTTAGAAAAAAATAAAAAGCTGCACACGATTTGAGTTTCTAGGAAAAAAATAAGTTTCAAGTTCAAAAAAATGATATTATTTTTAAAAAGAAGAACTTTTGAAAAACTTTACACGGTTTTTTTAAAAAAATAAGAAAGTTTGCAGGTTTTTGAATTACAGTTTTTTTGCATCTGATAGATAGAAAAAAATATTGAAGCATAAGAAAAACTCTCGAACAGACCTTTCTTTTTTTAAATTTTAACAGGAACCAACATTGAAAAAAACTTAATTTTTTTCTTGAATTTCTTTTTTTACTTTTTAAATTGACGGACTTATTTCACTACTAGATTCTTTAAGAAATCCCATTTTTTTGTGAAAAATAGGTAAAAACGTTTTTTTGTTGAGTGACGATCCTTAGAATTGAATTCATTTTTCTGTATTCTGAAAGCTTTGTTTCTAATTTATCTGCAAAAATCAGTTGATGTAGCAATTATTTTGCAGTTTTTGATTTGAGCGTTCAATCCGAATAATTATGTCCGAAGATGGAAAAAACTACACACTGGGCGGAGCAAGCCTCTGAAATCGGCCTTTCTAGAAGGACTGACGCCTTAAAACGAACGAATGACGGAATTTAAAAACGAGGGAAGACTCAGGACAGTTTTGGAGAAAGCCACGACAACATCGGGCGCGTGGTTTGTTATATCAGCCAGAACCCTCCTTTTTGAGCAACGATAAGGAAAAAGATTACTGAGAAAGCATTCCCTATTGTTTTCATTTTTTCCGGTTCAGTTCTCCTCTCATTCGTTTTGGTTCAACTTGTGTTCATGTTCTATTCTCATTTTTTCGCACAAAAAATAATCCGCTTGGAACTTCCGCAAAGTTTCTTACGAACATGATCCGCGTGTATTCCGGCGTTTATTACTGTCCTGTCGAGAACAATGTCTCCTTTACAGGTATGAACCCGGTGACGCTGTTAAAAACGCGCTCTGCGCTCGGGCTCCAACGGAAACTCGTAAGACAATTATCAATTCGCTGCAAACAAGAAATAATGCTTGACTCGGAAAGATTCAATCCTTCTTTGGTGAAGGATGAAAGAGAAGAGAACGGCAGCAGCGAAGAAGTTGACTCACTTTTTTTGGAAGATTTATGGATTTTTCAGCAAAAGATTCACATTTCTTCTCGGCTATCAGCTACTGAAACACAGAACTCGAAGGTATCGCAGCCGATTTTTTTGAAATTTTGAAAGACTCATTATATTTTTCAGGCCAACGAGCAGGTGCTATGCATTAGCGAACAAGATGAAAAATTTGTTTCTCTTCATCCTCAGGCATGTTTTCGAGCTTATAAACATTGAATTATAACTGAATATTAAAAGTAAAACCCGAGTTTTCCTCATAAAACTGTGTCATCGTACGCGCCCACGTGAAACAGACTTGCTTTTTTTAGTTATCACTTATTGCTCTGAATAGAGCTTTCATGTTAGAGCTCAATTTAAGTTTTTTTTTTTCTGACCGCCAAAAGAGAAGAAGGAGAGAAGCCGGACCACTTTATCGAAAGATAAAAAACTGCTTTCTTTCTTCTATCAGCACCCGCCAACTTTTTCAGAGCTGGTAATTGATAAACTATTGATTCAGATTAACCGTTCAGCGAGCCAAGATGAGGAGAAAGAAAAGCCAATCTTCAAAGCTCCAGGGAACATCAGAGCCGTAAAACGGAAAAGGACCATTCCTTCCGAGAGTTCGGTTCCTTCCAAAAAAGACCGGCTCACTCCGATTTGTCGCTGTCGCTTGGTGCGGCAAATGGCTATCGAAGGAGAAAGCTCCATCAAGGCTTGAAAACCCTGAAAAATCGCTGAATTTTCAATCGAATGTAGCAGAAATGAGCGGCGTCCAACAGTAAAGACAATCACATGAAAACTTCGAGTTTCATTTTTTTTTTACCAATAAAAATTATGAATCCTGCAGTTTCGCGTCGGAAATGTGAGGACAAAAAATGATTGTAATATCTGTTGCTCATTCCCGCCTATCTAACGTGTAGAAAATGTGTTCATTTCCCCTGGTTCCATGTATATGTTTCCAATAACGAATAAAGCTGTACAGATTGTCACTAGAAAAATAAATATTTCATGAAATTGTCATTATAAAAATAACATCAGAATAAAAAAATGATTGAAGACACCGACTGTCAAAGTTCTTACCCGTGTTGAAAGCTCAGAAGGTTTCTGACAATATGTAATGCTGTGAGAAATTCCACGAACGATGAAAATGCCCGAATCAGTCAAGATGAAATTAAAATTGATTTTTAAAAAGATTCACATTCTTCGTTCAATCAGAAACTTCGTATTATGCTCTGAAAGAAACAAAACTTTGAAAACATGAATCGGGTGTTCAAAAAATTCTAAACTTAACAGGTGGTAAAACTGGTATTCAGCTCAAAAAAGGAAAAGCTATCAATGTTCTGACTTTTTAGAACACCTTTCTATCTTGAAATATCATTCAAAAAAATAGAGAAAAAAAATTTATTTTATTACCTTATGAACGTGAAAGTAATTTACAGTTTTTGAATTGCTAAAAACCAAAAAGGTCAAATAAACGTGTTTTTTAAGGAAGATCAACTCTAACAAATCGGCGCGCGAATGTTGCCGTTGTTTCGCTAACTGCAGGGCAGTCTTTATTTTAGTTCTTCTTGTCTTTCCGGTACGATGATTTTTTCACGCGTTATTTTTTTGTTGTTTTTTTTGTAAAAAGATTTTTTTTTTTTTTTTAGGGATATCACAGAATTTTCCAAAGTTCTCTTAGGAGAAGTAATTTCATTTTACATGGAGGTTTTGTTCATCGCGTAACGCACATTCGCCTAGTTTTCTGTGGAAATTTGAAAAAATTTTATAGTCGTTGGGACTTTCCGGATTTTCTTTGAATGAAACTGCGATTGACTTTTTTTTATTACTGACGAGATAGGTCGATTTAGTTTACCTTCGGGAAATTTTCAAAACTTAGCCAGAAGCTTCTAAATGTACCAGATTAAGACCCTGAAAGTCTCGACCTGCAGAACTTTATAGTTTTGAGAAAAGGGAGCACAATGCTCAAAAAACTTCTGTTACATCAATGAGTGTTCTGTTAAATTTCAAGGAAATTCTCAACCACCAAATTAGATGACTTTTTCGAATGTTCATAATTTTAGCGATGGTCGTGTTTTTTTTTTCGTTTATAAAATTTTCATTTTTTATTTAGGTGGTATCATTAACAATAATTTTTTCAAAGAATGGAGCCCTCGGAATCGTACAACTTGGTGCAATCATTGGATAACCTGCGAGTTGACGACAAGAAAAAAAAGAAAAATTTGTACGTTTTTTTGACTTTATATACAGGAAATTTGCCTGTTTGAAAATGGAAATAATTCAAATTGTGTTAGAAGTAACAGTTCAAATGAAACAGATAAGAGTTCGTAGTAATCTTTTTTTCTGAGAAAAAAACTGGGGAGTTGAAAAAAAGGAACTGCAAACCTTTCATTCGAATTCTACTGAGAAATTTATTTTTTTCAGCTGAAAAAAAGAAATATCCTCACGCTCAAAAAAATTTGAGAAATTTGAAAAATTCATTCGCGTTTGCATAATGTTTCCATTGAGGTCTGATGAATTTTGCTTTTTTTGAATTTTGTGATGGACGAAATGATTTCTATATTAGCTGGAGAAATGACCGACAAACAAGACAAGATGATGAGATCAAAAGAAGATCGTGAGAAAGAAAATGCTTCAACACCTTCAACCGTTCTTCACAGCGATCTTCACGGCTACGAATGTAAATATTTTTTTATTTTGAAAATTAATGAAAGTTTTTTCAATTGAAAAATTGGGTTTTCATCAATGTTTAGGGGGCCCTAAACAAATGTCAGCAGCACCAGAACAAAAAAATATTTTTCAGACTATTCTGACGATTTTTCCCGTTTACACTCAAGTCATTTTGAGCGGAAGCAAGATCGCTGAAGCTGAGAAAGTTGGAGAGAAAGAAAAAGGAACTCTCATCAATAATTTCTATTAAATCTTTTGCTTCTTCATATTTTTTCGATGTATCGCTCGGTAGACAACACATAATTTTTAATGTGTTTGCGACAATCTTTTTAAACATTTCTTTTAGATTCAGTCTCTGTTTAAGTTAGATAAATTCTTCATTTTACAACTATAGTTTCCTACCAAGTGGTCATCTGTTTTGGAACAAAAAGAGAAAAGGCTCAGGCGGTTGCAGCTGTAGCAAGGAATTTCGAACCCTTCGTAACATTTGCAACGGAGTCGTAGTTCTGAAGTATATTTTGCCAACTCATCCGCCGCTTTATCTTCGCAGTCGATCGCTCTCGCCTGTCATTCATTCTTCGGTTTTGTTTCAGCTGCTTTTCTGCAGACTTTACGCCCATTTGTCATCGTTGTTTATTGCTTTCTTGAGTTCGTTTCAAGTCGACCCGAGTTCCAAAAAAGTTTTGCTTTTTCTAGTGTTCAGCGAAAAATGTGAAGTGAAAACCGCGATACAAAAAGTTTCGATAACATTTTCAAAAGTCAAAAAAGTACACTAACACCTGCCTCGACGAAAAATTCTATTAATATTTGCCATTATTATTTTACAAAATAAAAGTTTTGACATCTACGTATTTTTAACGATGCTGTGTTTTTTCAGCTTCAACTGAACAAAACAACATACCAACGATCTTAGGTGCTGCTTTGAAAAAATAATCATTGAAAAAAATAATTTTAGCCCAAAGTTTTTACGTGGTCGTAATGATCTCAAACTCAACAAAGATTGTTTAGAAACAGCGCTCAAAAATTCGTAACTTATTGAGTCAAATCATTCGAAAGAAATGAATAGGTAGGAAACTATTCACAAAAATGTCTATGACTCAGGTCTGAAACTTACCAACAACCCCTGTTACAATTTTTTTGGAGATTGAAAAATCTAAAAAAAGTTTATGAGTCATTGGGTCGGCCTTTTTTTCTAACATGTGTCGATTTCTGCCCACTCTATCCTCACAGGTTTTCAACCTATCGCTTTTTATTTTTTTCAACAAACTTTCTTTAACCCTCAGACTCAGTTTGAAACTAACTTTAAAAGCAAATTTTTGCTTGTGGTGATTTGAAAATTCAATGAAACATCTCATGAATTTTCTTCTAGGTCTTTTTATTTCAGATAAGAAAAAAAAAATCACTTTTGTCGTTTATTCAAGTCATGCAGCTTCAAACACTGTGCCCCAAAAACTTCAGTCTATTTTTCAACTTTTGGCAAACAGGTAATAATACCAATTAATCTTTATCTTTGTTAATGCTAAAGTATGAGAAAGGTCATTTCACTTTAAAATTCAAAATTTCCTATAACTTTGCCAGAAAATCTTTCGATGTACCAGAAGAATTTTCCGAAATGGCCTTTCCTTTTTTGGAAAAATGCACATCAGAATTTCCAAAAAAGTCTTCTGCGAAAAATGAGTTTTTTTCCAAAGTCATCGAATTCATCCCAATAAGAGGGACCTCATTAAGAGGAGCAAAAGCCTGGACGGAAATGAAAGGCGGCGAGGACAGCGGAAAATGGAGTGCGGGAGCACACGAACCACCGGTCCATGCACCTCTCTTTGTTGTTTTGCTGGTCAGCGGCCGGCCAATGAATGAGGCCAAAACGCCGTCGCCGATTCTCGACCGTTTTGTCAGTCTTCACTTTCACACTCCATCTTTTTCGGTTTTTGCGCTTTCTAGTGTTGTTTTTTTTTGTTTATATCGGTAGACACATTTTCAAATGATTTACTCAAATAACTCTTTACACTGCATTTCGAAAATAAATCATTTTCATGAAACTTTAACAGAAAATTTCGAACTCCGTGAAAAATCGCCACGAAAAAAATTTACTATACTTTTCCGAAATCTAATCCGAGAAATCTTTTTAAAGCACAAACTCATTAATACTTTGGACAACAAAAAATTAAAACTAATCGAAAAGCTATTTTTTTAATTAAATTACTATTTCCTTTCGTAGTTTCTTTTTTCTTATTTATTCATTAATCACGCCAAAGATTATCATCCTTCTGATTCAACTTCAGAAACCAGTCATTATCGATGAAAAAATTATATGTCTGGCTATAACAAGTTTCCTTCTTGTTGAGAAAGTTTTTTTTTGCGATCAAAATATTGAATGACCTAATTAGATCTACAGACAAACTATCTACAAACATTTTCTACAGTAAAAACCGCACTCTTTTTTGAATCTGTCCACCAAAATTATAATTGGATTAGGTTTGGATTGCCGTCACTAAAAAAGTTTGACAGACTTTCAAATCTCATCGTAATAGTTGTACATAACCCGCAAATTTTTGTCTCTGTTTCCCATATTTATCTGCGGAACTTTGACTTTGGAAGATAAATGTGTCTTACAAAAAGTATGACACTTCTTGACCGCGGTTTGAGATCTCTCGCTTGATAAGACGCGCTCTTTGAAGGTCGGCCGTCTTTTCTCACATTTGTCACGCTTTACCAATTTTCAGTCGTGTTTTCATTTTTGGGTTGGTGATTGTACGCGCTCGGCCACGCGATAAGAATTATCGGCACCTGTGCGGGTCTTGAAGGTTAAGGTTACTGTAAAGATCAAAGTTTCTACCTTTTTTTGAAGTTTTTTTGTTCTTGAGATATTTTTTTAGATTATTGAAACTTGCAACTTTTTTTATTTGATTAACCACCAAGCAAAAAAATAGTTATTGCATCCCCCGAGCCTTTTTAATTTTTTTGAACAAAATGAGAAATTTTTGTTTTTTTCTCATCAGAACACTTTTTTTATTCTAATTTTTCTTCCTGATTACCATATAAAGTGAGGCTGAACGTTCAAATTTCTGAATAGAATTTAGTAATGGCGTTCATCAAACGTGGGCTCAAATTAGAATTTTTTTACTACGAAATAACCTGACCTTAGGAAAAACATTCAGCTGCTCGAATGATCTTTTTGAATAGTCGAAGGTCTCCATTTCAGCAGCTTTGAAGTTCCTCAATTTTGAAAAGAGATTTTGAAATCTCGTAGAAATTTTCTTTTTTTGAACTCTATTCAAGTTTAGCTTGAAACGAAAGTTCTTATAATCATTCCTGAAGTAGTTTTGGTGGTTGGTTCAGAATTTATTGAAACAGTGCAAACTTTTTTTGATATATACTGTTTTGAAACCTTCATATAATTTTCATACCTTCAATAAAACTGTTAGTCTTTAATTTTTTTGCGCTCTCAATTCAGGGAAATACAGATTTTTTTAATTTTTCGTAATTTTAAGTCAAGGAATGTAAAAATTTGATTTTGCGCAGGTTTTTTTTCTTGACTTCTTGACCAGCCATCAGCCTTCAATGTGATTCAGTTATTTTTGATTTTGTGAACAATCTCAATCATATAATGGTTGCTCTACACGGATAGAATCTGATTTCAATCATTTTTAGCCAGTTTTCTCAATTTAAAACAAAAAATCTCATTTTTTAAACCTTTTTCCCGCTGACTTGAACCTTTCACCTTTTATTTGTTACCTTTGTGTGAGCGAGCAGAAACGAGATAACAAAAGAGTTACACACAAATGGACACGAATGACGCGATCCATTGTAATTACTCGGCCTCCCTCCTCCGCCGCCGTCCGCTCTCCAGTTGTGTATCCAGCGGTCATTTCGGAGGGCTACGTATCGATTTTTACATGCGTGTGTGGGCGGGTTGCAAGAAAGAGACGAGTCTTCGGTTCCCGCACGAAGCTTTTCCAAAGCTATCCTATGCTAATTTCGACTCGGTCCGCCCCTATTGAAACTTGTTTCGTTTCGCTTTTTTGGGTTGTTTTCGACCATTTCGCATGTGAGTTTCTTTTTTTTTCAAAACTTTTGCAGTTTCCTAATGCTATTCTACTGCTTTTATATCGTGCATCTTTTCTAATTTACTCATCTTTGAATCGTATGCAGTGAATGAGCTTATCATTATTATGGTTAGAATTTTTTTAACTCCGATTTTATATCAAGATACTTTTGTGGTTTTATTTTTCACCTTTTTTTCTCTTTTTCGAAACCATCAGTTTTTAAAAATTTCCCGCTTTTTTTGTGTGAGATATTTACTTCTTTTTCGTAAATTTTCGGAATTCAATGAGAATTTATTTTTATTTTATGGGGAGAATTTTTTATTTTGAACTTTGATTTGGAGTATTTTTTTGTAGGCGGTCTTCCAGGAATATTATTTATGTTTTCGAATTTATACAATCTTCTGATTTTTCGACTCATTTGTTTTTCTATTTTTCAACTTCCTTTTTTCAGAAAGATTTCTTTTTCTCTTATGAATTTTTGACGCGATGTGACTAGGAAATGGTGAATATTCGAACTCTCTTCCGTTCTCATGTCCATGTTATTCGAGTTAATTTAGAGATTTAGTTCAAAAGTTTCGAAGATTTTTTTTTGGAAGAGTAGTGTTTTTCGTTCTTACCGTTTTCATTCGAGCTTTTTTGATTACCATCAAAAAAGTTCGCTAAGCAGAAATTGCAAGTGATTCTTTTCATTCTAAAAAAAAACCGCACTGGCCAAAATTTTTTTCACAGTTCTGATTTCAGTTTTTTCCGCCCTTGGCTATTTTTGATCGTGAGTCTACCGCAAACTCTGAATTCCTGAGTATTTACCTTCACTTTTTGCCTCTGTCTCAAGAGATTCTCGAGCGAAAACTTGCAATTTATCAACTTGTGTCATTGTTCGTAATCAAGCATTCTTCAAGAATGCGCAAAAACGCGTCTTCTCTGATAATTCGTTGTTCACACCCATCACCTTCCTGTTTTTCGCTGTCTTTTTTTTAATATTCTGTCTCATGTTTTTCTTCATTCTCTTTTTTGCATTTCACCTCTTTTTCAAGCCGAAACTTTTAGCTTCTCTCCAAAACAAAAATGCGAATAATCAGGTCCTAGAATATTGCAGAAATTTCTGGTATTCGTAAGTATTCCGTACAAAAAGTTTCAATTTCTTAACTTTTTGATGAACGCAGCGACAAGGAAAGTTTATAAGATGACTTGTGATATTTTGAAAGATTTTTTGCGAAAAAGTTTAAGAAAATCAAACTCACACGAGATAAAGGCGTTCCAAATTCAAATGTAGGCATTTTCGAACAGCTCTCAGGACGTGACCAATCGAAAATATCATTTTTGCTTCTCAGTTCATTGAATTTTCAAAATCAGTATTTTTTTTCGAATATTTTTCAACTTTTTCGCTAGTTTCCCTATTTCTTGTTGATGCCGAAAGAGTGAATACACTTTTCTTTTATAGTTTTTATTTTTTTCTAATTTTCGATCACGCGTGAAATAATTCTCAAGTCGAAATCGTAGAAACCTTATTAGCGTGAAGTTGTGAAGGCTTTGACTTCCCAGACTCTTTTCGAGTACATCGAAGATCAATTATAAAGGGAAAAACAGAATTACTGTGCTTTTCAAACCTTTTCAATGAATACTTTCAAAAATAATATTACACTTACTACACTAGCAATGAATAATTCTAATTGTTTTTCCCATAGAATTTGAATAAGGCCGCATCTCGTGCAAAACTCCGTGCAACGCCTCCCTCTCGCCTCCAAGCTCCGCCCAATCCAAAATGAAATGTCCTTTGCCCTCTGCCATCTTTTCGTTTTAATTTTGCCTGCTCGTTTGGTTTGGACCAATAGGAAGGTGTCCGATATCAAATGAGCGAATTTCGTTGATTGAACTCTAATTTCTCTCATCATTCGTAATTCACCTGATTGGGTCAGCTTTTCGAGTCTGAAGTTCAGAATGTAGAAATTTCTTCAAATTTCTCTACGGGTCTGTGGAAATCCATTATAGTCGCCACCTGCAGTTTTGGAAATGTCACATTTTTGGCTCTGTTGAACATCTGATAGTCCGAGAAAAATTTGAAACTTGAGATTGTTTTTCGTTTTTAATTGAAATCATGCTCTTTTCCTTACAAAGTTCAAGGTCTAATTAAGACTAATCAACTTATTTCTTCTTGCCGATTGAAAAAAAAGGATTCTATGCAACCTCAATTTCTTATCTCTACAGTAGTCTATCAGTTTGTCAGACGCTTGATAACATTTTTTGCCGTCGTTATCGGGCAAGCCGTTCCTAGATAACATTTCAGTTTCAAAAAACACCTGGAGAGTTTCAGAGTGGCAAACTGGCGGGGCGAACTTGCTCTCAGAGCAGCTCGCTGGCGACCGTCGTCGAGAATCTTCCGCTCACCTACAACATGGACACAAAAAGTCTCGATAGAACGCCTTCTGTCGGCTCAGAACCGGTTCCTGCTTCTTTTGGTGTGGTTTACTGTTTCTATTTACATCAAAATTTTTTTTTGGAAAAAGTTATTGCCAACCGGTTTGAACTATACTTCACATGATTCTGATTTTTTTTGTTGCTTCAAACGGAGGAAGCTCAAAAATTTGCTGAAATATCT
Organism: Caenorhabditis auriculariae; assembly: GCA_904845305.1. NCBI lineage: Eukaryota > Metazoa > Nematoda > Chromadorea > Rhabditida > Rhabditidae > Caenorhabditis > Caenorhabditis auriculariae. Next base: position 1,245,398 of record CAJGYM010000002.1, on the reverse strand, counting down.
TTCACCAATTTTTGGGCAGTATGTCTTGATCGCGCTTTCAAGAGCACTTTTCCGTTATTGATTCACTATAAAGATTTTTACTTTTTCTTTTAGACGCCCTGATACCATGACAGAAGTTGGAAATTTGGCATGATCGCTGAAAAAAACTTTAAAAGCTCGAAATTCCAAACCACCGTGAAAAAAGATTTTTTACAAAAATAATTGTTTGTGACTGAAAATGAAAAAAAAAATTCAAATCACTCGACAGAAATTTTAAAATCTGGAACATACATATATTTCGAAATCATAGCCATGCCATACCGTTCAAAAACAAGACAAAGATTTATCGAAAACGAGTTTTTCTAAATTCGAATCTTAGATCTGCCATAGTTTTTTTTTTTCGTAACCATCTTTCAAATTTTTTTTTCTAGAGCGCCCATTCCGCCGAGGACACATCAGGCGGAGTTCTTACGAATCTGCCCAGATCCAGCTGAACTTCGCTCGGAGGGTCACAACCTCCAATGGGACTCCTGCCCTTGCTCCTTCGGAAGCTTTGTACGTTTTTTTTTTTCATGTTGAACATTGATGATCGAAACTTAATCTAATTAATTAAGAAAACTTCTACATAAACATTGCCATTTGTTTACGAGAGTGTAATTAAATTCTTATGATCTTGTTGATTGGTCTCAATATTCAGAGGATTTCGCAGTTCTTTTGTTGAGATTTCCGAAGATCAATAAAAACAGTTTTAAAAAAAAAAAACTGATGATTCGCAATTTATCAAAATTTAAGAACTTGAAAAGACATTTTTCCCAAAGTTTTTCAACCGGCCTTTAATTCGAATTGATTCATTTCTGACATCGTAAGGGAACTGGAAAGAGTGTTTTTCTTGGCAAGTCTTAGAAGCATCTGTTGCAACATAATCCGCCGAGTTTGAGTGCGAGCGTAAAAACCTAAACATACGCTGGGTCAGGCCGCTTGCACAGCAACAGACGTTCTACTATAGCTTTTTTTGTTTTTTTCTGAGGACTACACGAAGCAAATTATACGATGCGTGAAGAAGAGGGGTTTATATCAAAGTTGATTCGTTTAGGAAGTTTGCCGTCTCAAAAAAATCTGTTAAACCTCTTTTTTTATTACAGCAAATAAATAATTTACAGAATCTTTCAAAGCCCTATTACTCAAAAATAAAAATGAAACTATTTCTAATTACTTGTTCCAAACAAGTCAATTCAAAAAAATTCAATACAATATTCAAGTATCATTTTCCAATTTAGCGGCAAATCCATTTTCCACAAAAAAACTTCATTTTGACATATTGACCGGTCCGAATTTATTGCATCTTATTTGTAAACCAAAAGTTTTACTTTAGCGTTTCGGGGTAATATATTCTTAACTTAACGACTTGAAAAAAAAGACGGTGGTACAAGCTGGCAAGGTCGTCGGGAAATAAAAACGACCATGAAATATAACGGCTCGTCGCCCTCATCTCATGCAGTTTACAATCCTCAATAAACAATTTTTGGAATGTTGCCTCGTTTATTAGACCCTGGAGCATATTCCTGCCGTACACTCTGAAAGGCTGTGTGTATTATTAGAAAGCTTTGGCGGTGTTATAGGGACCACTCAAAACGTAATCCATCAAAAGTCTCGCATTTGTAAACATACGATTGCTTTTGCGTTTTGGAAACGTGCTAATGGAATTCTGGGGACGAGCTAGGGTTCTCGCACTTTTAACGTTCTTATTTTTAAATGATGAACATAGTTATCAGACAAAAAAACAAAAAAATAGTTTTTTAATAGATCTTCATTTTCTTAGAAGGTTCTTTTGTGATAGAAATAAGTAGAATTGTAAAGTTAAAAAATTTTTTTCAGTGGCAAATCACGATTCTGTAAATCTTCGATTGAAAGAATTCGTTCTTGTCATAACTGAGAAGGTGCTTCTATTCATAATAAAAAGGCCTGGAAATTTGAAATAATATGAAAGGCTGGGGAAAGCAGCAAAAATCTCCGACCCGAAGAAAAAAAGAGATCTAGCCTGTTTTGGACTATTTTAGACCCTCTACTTAAAAAAATATTGGTTTGAAAAGTTTAGGACTCTCAGCGGGTCAATTATAAAAAAAGTTTCGGCTGAGATTCAATAAACTCAAAGCTTTAAATTTGAAGAACTTCATGTTGGCTAGAAAAAAAGAAATCGATCCGCAGATCCAAAAAAATTTATTTATTTTTTTGAAGTGAAGTGAATATAAAACATAAGAGTTTATTGGCAGGAAAACTTTCTTGCGTGAGAGGTTGTAAAAGTTGGATGACTATGACAAGTGAGTGGTAAATTGACGGGCATGTGGAGGGGACATGATGGAACCAGTCGACCGACGGCGATTGATCTCGCTTTGAGGAGCGCCGTGGGCTTCCTTTCGTTCCGTTTTCTCGCCACGTCGATCTATCGCTCCATTTGGCATCCTTTCAACCTTCAATGGTTTTCTGTACCATGTTGAAAAACAACTTTTTATTTTTTGAAGGCCTATGGAATATTTTTTTCTCCATCAAAAAGTTGAAATGAATTTTTTTATTAAAATTTTTCAAAGACTCATTATAATTATGAAAGTTTCTTGTTTGAGGAACTTTTCTAAATATCAACAGATTCACCATGGGGGAAAGAAATCTTTTTTAGAAGATGGGTTCAGTACTGGTGAATTTTTAATCATACTTGTTTTCCAGCAAATCTTGATGTGTTTTTTCAAAGAGCGCAAAAGTTGTTATGATTTTTTCTCATGTCATCTTATAACTTTGCCCTTTTGTATGGTCGAAATCAGAAATTGAAAGAGTAATAAGAGTTCATACAAAAACTGGATAAAAAAAAATTCCATGAGCACAATAAAAAATAAGTGGCAGTTTTATTCCAACTTCTTGTTGCAGGTGCAGCGAAGAAGCGATTTGCTCCCTTCACTTGAACCCTAAAGGCACTGACTGTTCTTCAAGTTCTAGCGATCCTGAGCAATTGGATTCTGGTCTCGGTTGTACAGGTGATCAACAAAAAACTAACGAAAACAAACGTTTCTATTTTCAGAAACAGATTCGAAGAGATCCTCCCTTGATAGAAGGAGTGAACTTTCTGATTTCGACGAACCTCCAATCAAGCCGGAGACGTCCAAAAGTCGTTTTCTCAATTTTTCAAGGTTTTTCAAATTTTTTATTTTTGAATTATTGGAAAGTCTAGAAACCTTTTCTCACGAGGAAATAAGGTTGAAAAAAACCCGGATGGAAAATGTTCGGGGGCAAACAAAAGGACACTGGCGTCGTCCATACAACTGGTCTCATTTTGGAGGAACGGCCCAGGTAAATTGTCATGATACAGTCTTTTCAGAAATCCTTGTTTCTATGTTTTCTGATATAACCCAACATGATACTGAAAAAACTTCCCGCTTTTTTCATTTTAAGAGCTGACCAATTCTCCGAACAGTCAAGAAGAACTTTTAAAAATACCTCGAAGTTTTTGAAAATCAAGAAACTCAAAATTTCAGCGGACTTCCTTCAAAATCAGCCGAAGAAGCAGCTCATCACAAGCAGCTTTATTTTGATATTATCGAGCAGGTTTTCGAATATTCAGTCTTGAGCAAGTTCAAATTGGCGTTTAGGCCAAGAAAAAGGAGCAAAGAGCTGAAAAGGACCGAAGGCAAGCGAAAGCAGAACAAAAACGCCTCGAAGAGCAAGCCGCAGCTGCGTGTAGAGTCTGGACGGAACAGATTCTTCCAAAATGGTCTGAAATGTGAGATTTTGATGGAAACAAAAGCAATTGCATGATTTTTTTTTTTGCAGGAAAGACACCAAAAGATGTCGTGAACTCTGGTGGCAAGGCATTCCAGCCAAAGTTCGTGGAAGAGTCTGGTCTTTGGTTATCGGAAACGACTTGGAAATTACCGAAGGTATCGCTAAAGTGATAAAAAAAATATAAGGAATGATATTTAATATTATAATCAACCTAGTGATTGCAAGGAACAGAAATGGATGAAGGTTATTGAAATTAAATGTACCTGAGATTGACCAAAAGATGTGAATATTTCAGTAAAGGCTCTAATAAAGTCAAGTATAGAACTTTTTCAGTCAACAGAACACATGTAAATAAACCTCGAAGAAAAAAAAGTTGATTTCAGAATTCTACAAGTCTTTGATCGACAAAGCCGAGAAGTACATTGCTGAGCAGATGCTCAAAGAGGCAATGGTAAAAAAAAACAGATGGAGCCGAAAAAAAGGAAAAATTCAGAAAAGCGAAATCGCCATGGACTCGCCAATAATCCAGATCGGACTCGATGCGTCGAGAACTTTCCCAAACCTGGGGATATTCCAACGAGATGGCCCTTATTACACGCCCCTTATGAATCTATTAGGTTTTTTCTTAATTTTTTTTAATTTTTAGAGTTAAATGCTCATTTTTGAAGAAAGAGTCAAAAAAATGAGTATTTTATAGATAAAACCAGTTTTTTCAGCCGCCTATGCAATATTCCGACCCGATGTTGGATACGTCCAATCCATGGCTCTAATTGCTGCCGTCCTTCTTATTCAGATGGAGCCTTTTCCGGCTTTCGTAGCCTTTTCAAACCTTTTGGAGCGTCCTCTTCAGGTGAACAATCGAAAGAATTACTACAATTAGGAGCTTCAAAGTTACTGACAGTTGGCCGAAACGCAAAAAAAACCCTCGAGAGTTTAGTATTTGACGGTGGTGCGAGAAATAGTACTATCTAGTGAAGTTTGACAAAAATCTTGAATTAAGAATGAATATTAATATTTTTAAAACCAATTTCGTGTTTCAGAGCGCATTTTTCGGCTTGAAGCAACCACAGATGACGGAATATTTTATCGCATATGATCGATATTTGGAACAAGAACTACCTGCCCTCCATCAACATTTCGATAAATTAGACGTCCGACCAGATCTTTACCTCATTGAATGGTATTAGTTATTCTTGTAAAAATCTTCAAAAAGCGTTTTTTTCAGGATTTACGCGATGTTCTCAAAATCTTTGCCTTTGGATGTCACTTGCAGAGTTTGGGACGTTTATTTCCGAGACAATGAGGAATTTATGTTCAAAACAGCTCTAGGTAATTTCAAATTTTATAGAGGAAAAAAAGTTTTTTTGTTCAAGGCATTTTGCGCATGTACGAGACCAAGTTACTCGCGATGGACTTTGACGATTCTGTCGAGTTTCTGACAAAACTTCCAGAAACTCTGTTGGGATCTGAACTTTTCCGTAATACGGAGCAGTTCATGAGACCCTACAATGGAGAATCATCTCGCTCGAAAAAGCGTTTTTCTCAGGTATTTTGGGGGAACATAGAACGAACGGTTAACAAAAATTTGCACTGAACATTAAAGTTTTTTTCTGCGAGTGAAAAACAGAATTTGAAAGAAGATTGAAATTTATAGTGAACATCAAAATGAAAAAAAACATTTTCCAGAAAAATTGGTCCTTTTTTCTTTTTAAATTGGTCTGAAGTCTCATTTTTTCACATTTTTCAGAATGAACGTTTTCGATCTATAAATTATTGCACTGCTCCTAGCAAGCCTGAAAGCCAATTTTTTTAAACAAAGCTTGCAAACTTCAAGATTTTCTTCAAGATTTTTTTAAGAGTGTTTTGACCAAGTTTCAATCGATAAAAATTCAATTAATAGGGCGATTTTTCTTCTCGTACAAATGAAATCCTCTATGTTCTCAGATTCTTCAAGAAATCGATGAAAGAGTGAATCCTGGAGGAAGCGCTGCCCGAACTCAGATCAACAACAACGTCCAAGGCCTCAAAATGAGTAAAAGCCTCAGTGGATTTATTGGAGACCTTTTATCTACTCCCCCACAATAAAAACTTACATTTTCAGTCCGGCTAGATATTAGGTTTTTTGAAAGTTGCCTCTTTTCTTTCCATTTTTGGACATTTTAGGTTCACTAGGAACTTATGTCTACCTATTTCCCGCACCTTTTTTTTACAAAGACTTGCCATGATTTGCTCATTCTCCACCACGGATACTACTTTTTCGTAATTTATTTGCATCAAATGACATTCCGCTTTCACTTTTGGACTGTTTCCATGACCATTTTTCCGTCCATGAGCTAGACTTCGTTTAGTACAGCCGCGTGACAAATACTGCCTTCAAACTGGTATTGTTTTTTTAGTGAATGAGATTGCTTTAAAAAAATCGACGATATTATGAAAAATATATAGCCATTTCTAAAAATAAAAAAACGGTTTCTACTTAAAAATTGCTCTTATTTTTGTGCCTTTACGCCTTTCGTGCCATTTTATCTCGAAGATTCTAAAAGTTTGTGTATATTCTACAACTCGATTTCAGAATGGCTCTTGAAACTTATTGTATTTTGCATAACTGTTTCTTTATGATTCATTAATAAATATTTTTTTATTGATTTTGAATGATTAAAAAATCACAGACTAAAGAGTTTATGTGGATGTTCCAGATCTGGCTCAAGCTTTTGTATCATTGCAAGATGAACGATTACAAAGATTATTCATTTGCTCTTTTTGCTCTAAGCTTTTGTAGAATTCGTAAGCGAAGAGATCGAGAAAAAAAATTATTTGCTTTGATTAGTGATACGGAGAAAAATCGTGTCTAAATCTGCAGAAAAATCTGTTCATTCTTTTCTTGTTGAAATAAGTCTTGCTCATGTTACTTGCAGTCAGATCATATTTTCTATATCATTTCTAATCAGAGTTGGTAACTTCAATATGAAATCATTTATCAAGCTGTTTCTTTATACGGCTTTTTTTCCCCTGAGACTGCCAACTAGAGAGCTACGCGAACTCGTATTCACGGATCGAGTTCCAACTGTGGTGGTTTAAAGATCTAGGTAAAAGTACTTGAAAACAGGAAATATCATCTGCTAAACCCAATAAGGTGCCAAGAAAAAGCTTTTGGAAATGCCTTGAAAATCATCGAATTTCTGCTTTCCTCCTTCCTTTGGCTGGAAAAAAATTTTCTCAATGTTTATCATAGCTGGATCATATGAAATGAGGTAAAAAGCAGCTTCTGAAAATTTTCAAGGCAAATCTGCACATTTTCTACAAATTTTCTCTCAGTTCTATAGTGGGTTTAGCAGATATTCTCTCTTGTGTTAAAGAATTCCGACTATCTATAAACCACTAATGTTTGAACACGATCCGCGAATACAAGTTCGAGTAGTTCCCTAGTAAGATTTAAAACAGTTTGACATCTCAGTCACCGTCAGAAAAGAAAAGAATAAGTTGGAAGAAGAAAAAGTTTCAAAAGTACGGGAACCGAAATTATCAAATGTCCATTAAAATAAAGAGATTTTAATAATATTGTAATAACAAAAATACAACTGAAAGTTCTAAATGCAATGTGCGTCTTTACAATTTTGAAAAATTTGAGAAAAAAAGTTTTCTCAGCCCTCAAACGGAGCAAGCTCTTCTCAGGCACGACCATTTTTTTTTCAAAAAGGCCCAGCCTTTCTCACCAAAAAAAGCCCTTTTGCGGCGTTTTTTTGCGTTTTCGATGCATCCATCAGCCGGTGGAAAGAAGACGTGCGGATGCCGCCCAGGTTTCAACGGCTTGCGCAACGGGCCTTCTGCTCGTCTTTTCAAGCGCCCTTCTCAACATTGCCCGCATTTCCTCATAAACATCATTTGTCATTTGTCAATGTGCGTGACAAATGCTTTATTTTTCCGGTGTTTCACGCCTTCTGGTCCGACATCCGCGCATTTGGCGTCCGCTGTGACAGTCGTCGGCTCATCTCCGCGGCTTGCCTTTGTCTTGGATAGACAGGAAAATATCTTTGGAGTTGAAAAATGACCAAAGTTGCATCGAAAAATCCGAAATTGGTGTTTCTGTTACAAAAAACATACAAAAAAAATTTTTTTGTTCCACCACTTTCGTTTATGAAGTTTGTTCTACCTGATACTTTCTATACTGTAGTCATGACAACTGTTGTTTCTAACACCTTTGTGGACTTTCAATTGGCAGCAACAAAATAACTTTGTTTCAAAAAGATTGAGCTTATGCAAATTTGTGTGCAGAAAAATTTTCTTATCTTTTCGGATGGTAATGCATTTTATATTGAACCAAGTCCTGGAAAGTGCTAATATAATTTAGCTTACTTTAAAAACTAAGACCATTACAGCCAAAGTAGATTTTTAATTCAGGAGATTCCACGTTTTTATGACTCTTCCCATATCTCCATTTGATTCTTTTTTCATAATCTTTGTTATTTCCAAAGAAAATCCTGCTACCTTCAGCTGCTCATAAATAAACTAAAAGCCGATCGGCGCGGTAGTTTACAGCAATCGGACACGATAAAACAGTTTATATAGCCGTCTACCTTCACAGGTGCTCGTGTTGTGGTAAGATTTGGGGAGACTCCGGCTCGTGCCGATATTTCCTGGCGACTGGCGGTTGCGTAACGGATGCCTTCTGCCGGACCATCAGCCTTCCGGCCAACGATCTCGCCAAACGTCTCCGAGCGGCCAATTAGCACGGCTTCTTGAGACCCGCCTACTTACTTACCCCTATCCATTTCTCGTGGCTTCTCCTGCTTGCTAGACCAATCGGGTATCCTGTTTCTCACCTGCTGTGGTCATTTGATACAGGTTGCACTAATTCCTATAAGTTGATTTCCTGGTTTTTCTGATTTCGGTTTAGTTTTGGAGTGAAGCTGGCAGCTTAAAAAAAAATTCCGAAAAATTGAATTTTCTATATCAAAAAGATATGCTTACTTTTCACAAGGATATCAGTTTCAAATTTTAGTTGGAAACTTTTCAAAAACTGGATCTTGAAGGTCTCAGAATTTGTAAAAGGATACCGATCAAATCGAGCAAAACCCTCGAAGTCCTTTAAAATAAGCTGTTTTTGCTTTATGCTCTAATATTTCAAAAAACTAGGGAGTTAGGCAGATTAAGACTTTCAGAATTTTTTTCTTTGGTATATTAAGGAGTTTTCTTTGTCATTTTTGAAATTTCCTGACGTCAAAATGAAATGATCTTCTTTTAACAGGTTGATTTCTCACTATATTTTTTTAAAGCCTCCTTTCGTTTTTCGATAGTTTGAGCAAGATTAGCTTTTCTACTTTTTCAACCTTCCTGGTCAGACTCCTTTGTATTATTCCCGTTTCAACTAACGGTGAACAAAGTAAAAAGAAATCTCGTGCAGACCACTGCAACTGCTAAATTGCTCCAGGCGTGGTAACGCGATCTCAGAAAACGTCGACCTTATTAACCACTCTGTAGTAGTAGTTGTACTAGTTTGGGGTAGACCGGAAAGAACCTGAATACCCAAGTAGCCCTCGATTTCTCACGCAGGTCTCACTGCCAGTCGGACTTTCACTAGGTATTGTTTGCTCATCGCCATACTCGAGGATATGTTCCCCTCTATTCGTCTTCTATTTGCCACACCTTCGGAAACGGCACCCGCAGGAAGGCCGCACGCATTGTGCGTCGCGCATCCTCGTTAAGTGGCTATCATTGTTAGAGGCAGGACTTTTCTTTTTTGGCCACCGGAAACTGGCCAATCTCCTGTATAAACGTATTGGAATTACACGCGCTGAGCAAGGGCGAATTTCATGAGAGCAGGATTACGGTAGGAAGTCTGCGCAAACGAAGATCGTTATGAATTTTTTAACATCGCAGAGCGAAATCAAAATGCCTTCTCGGTCTCCTGAGACGCTTAACTTGAAGTTTTTAAAGATGTAATTTGTAAAACTAGCAGTTTCCAGAAAATTTAAATCAAGCAATTTTCTTTTGAAAAACAGATCAAAAACAGTTTTTGAAAGGCCTACAATTCGCACGAAAATCTGTAATATCTTTCATTCGAAATATTGTTTCGACGGAAAATGCTCAGTTACTATAACTTCTCGGTTTTTTTTTCACTTTCAGGACACCTAAGACACTTTAGTTCACTTATAGAATCGGAACAGACCAAGAAAGGAGAACAAAGAGTTTGGCAGGAATGTTAATCTTAATCCAAAAGAGATGTGGCGAGTCCCAACAATAACTCGCTTGATCCGCCCTCCGTCTTCTCGTTACATTGCATTACGGCCAATTGTTGCGGTGGGAGGCCAGGTAGGTACTCATTTACACTACTTGATCGTCTGGCCGCAGGTCGGTGGCTCTGCCACGTTTCCTTCAATCCGACATGCTCATTTGTTTGTTTTCATTGGCTCTAAGTCGGATGTGTTTCATTTTTGGCTTAAAGACTTTGAAATCGACCTTCTTACACTTCATACGTCGCATTTTTTGAGCAAAATTTTTTTCGGTTCAATACTAGTGCGAGAGCGCTTCTGACGATGTTGAGTGAAAAATTGTTCAGTGAGAATGAAATCCAGTTTTTTCATTCATACTCCATGAAAATTTTGCAGAAAGTTGGACAGCCACTGAAGTTCATAAAGAAGGTTTCAAAATTCTTCTGTCATAATTTTGAAGCAGTGTTGCTTTTAACCAAAACAAAAATGGATTACCAATAAAAAAAAAGAATTAGTTGCCATGTATTTCGCCTGGTAATTTTGTCAAAGTCCGCAATTTGCGGACGCGGTTCCTTAAAGACGACGATTCCCTGATACTCGCGAGATCTCGCGGCTCTTTTTTTCTCAAGATTTTTTATTTTTTCCAAGAAGGTTTGGTTAAGAATTTTCTCATCGTCTATCAATGTCAAACAGGTCTTCAATACTAATTAGTGTGCATGATCGATATCTGCGATGTCGTTTATCTGATTGAGAAAATTTCTGTAGATCTGTGTGCCAGGCTAGTTGGTCACAAACTTCGTTCTGAAGAGTTTATTGTTATTGAAGCGCTCTTAAAAAAAAAAACGTTCAAAAACGTAGAGTTTCATCACACTTGAAGTAGCTTTACAATTTCACCTCAATTTCTTCATCAGAGTTTTGTATCTTCATTTAAAATTCGGTTTTTCATTATATGAACCTTTTTTCAAATATCTGGCTGAGGAACTTTTTCAGTTGACTAAGGATTGTTCTTTGAAAAAAAACGGCTTTTTTCGAACCAACCATCAAAAGGACTCGATGAACGGCAATTAACTAGTTGCTGAGGCAGTCGGTAGGACCACCCGTCGCGCTGGTCACTTTTGTCTTGGCCTAACTTGGAGCGCACGCACCTATTATGCCAAACAACGGGTGCCCTGTTGACTCAAGTTTTGTTGTGGTTCCGTTGTGTTTGGGCATCGAGGTGCGCCATCGATGAAGCTTTACAGTCCGACCGAGCACATCCGATTTTGGCGCTTTCCGTTTTGTTAAGCTCCTTTGCCAGATTTTCTTGTAAGCTTACAAGTTATAGCCTTGGCTCTTTACTTGGATTCGACAAGATTTTTCATTTTTACAGTTTACTCATTTCTACTAATTTATTGCGCAGTTTTTTTAGTTTTTTTTTCTATATATTTTTGTCATTAACTCTCTTCTTCTAAAATCGTGTTCGTGGAAAAAACTTTTTTTTTCAGAGAGGAGGTGGATTTCTTCCATGAGAGCTTTATGCAGAATTGCGCCTCTAAACTTTTTGTTTTAATTCATATTGTGATTTTTTGATTCGAGATTCTTTCCTTTTGATTCAAGATTTTTCTGATTTGTTAAATCGAGATTTCTCTGTTTTTTGTCCTGCTTTTCTAAAAAGTTTCAAGATTTGAAGCTTGTGAAGACTGAGTTTGCATTTTTCGATAAATTACAAGCGAATACCTTTTTGAAGAGCAGATGAACATCTCTATGGCACGATTTTCCCAAGCTCTGGATCGGCCGTTTTTTTGCATCCCTCTTTTTTCCGCCTATCTCCGTTGCAGTTTTCTCCCACGCAGCCTGGTTTCAAATTTCTTCCATATGATCAACCCGAAGTACTTCTCACAATTTGTCGCCGAGTAAATGTAGATGGAGCACGGCGTGTAAGTAGGACTCTTTGTGTGGCCTCTGGGTGTTATATCTCTCTCTGGGGATGCTATTTCTTAAGGCGCAAAACTCACTTGTCCCTTCGTCTCTTTGGCTGTTTCGGCGCCATTCAGAAACTTATACCTTGAAAGAGCTCCGAATTGCAACTTTATACGTTTATTCGGGTATTAGGCTCGGGACACCGTCGAAAGTTGGTTCCAGCTTCAAGCAACAGCTTTCTTTTTCTCCCGGTTTTTGTCATTGATAGCCTTTCCTGTATGTCTGATTCAGATCTTTGCTTTCCTTTTTTTCACGAAAGATCAAACTCGGCACGAATTTTTTCTTTGTGATCAAGCAGACTAACAAGGAAAGTTTCGTAACGGTTCGGGTAAAATCTGTTGAAAATCTCGAAATTTCATATTTTGGTCTGTTTATTTCGAACCGTGAAAAAAATGTCTTTTTTTTGGCCTCATGTTTGAAGTCACAGTGCTTCTTTTTCTCTAGTTTGCTGGAAGTGTGAACTCGATTGGAAAGATGTTTAAAATTTTTGGTGTTTCTGAGTAAGAAATCTTTGACGTTAATCTATTACTTACTAGAATTTTTGAGAGCTTGGTAATCATTTTATTCATATTTTTTGTTGAAATTTTGACTTTCCCACACTAAAACATCCTCCCTCGTCTAAATTTTATCTCGAGAAAGTGTGGCGCAATCCATACACAGTATATTAGGCTCATTGTGTCCTTGTCATCTTCTTACACAACATGAATGCAAATTGTTTCCTGTGGGTGTCGCTTTGATGAGTCTTCTGGTGGGTGAAACGTTTGGACGTTTGAAATCTTAATGGCGACTTGTATCAATTGAGCTGCACCCGTTCCAATTCCGATTTCGGCTCTTTTCACTTCTTTTTCGAGCTCATTGGCTTTTAATGGCTTCTTTTCATTGCTCTTCTTCCTTCGCTTTGGTTTTTTTATTGGCTCTTTCTTCAGAAAAAAAGCTCTAAGAAGTGTGTAGATTATTATACCCGGAATCTCCAAAATAATATTTATTCTCTTTTTTTTTTCACACGGTTGTCCAAACTCTTAATTTTCATTGAAACAAACCTATAGTGACAAACGTAAGGGTTTTCACTTTCCCACGCTTTTCTCGCGCGATTTTTTTGCCCCTTCATTTTGCTCGTCTACTTCATCAATAATTCATAATGATTTGGTCTCTGTAATGGAAAGGAACGTTTGTTTTTCAAAAACATCCATTTTTGTGCCGTAGCTCTTTTTTGAAGAAAATTTTTTTACTTGAGTAGCCGCTAGGAAGTTTTTTTCTAGTTTTTCAAACTGAACGCACGCAAAAAACTTTTTTCAGCGCCCGTGAGAATTTAAATGTCCAACTTCCCTACCGAAGGCTGCAAATATTACTATCATAAAAAAGAAAAAAATAAATATTTCGCTGTGGTGGTATAAGAAACAATTTTTTTTCGAAGGTTTTTGAAGAAAAAAACTCTTATTATTCAAACTTTCAGTGAATTTCTCAGTTTTTTTCTTCGATCGCAGTTTGAAAACTTTCTCAGGCCTGCTGTAAAACTCAGAGAGCGGCCAACTTCCTTTTACAGCCTACTACTGTACGTTCGCAGAGGCTTTCGCTCCACTGAATTTTTTTTTTTTTTTTTTTTCAAGCCATAAACGGAATACTAAACATTTACAACTTGCGTATCACATAAATCTTGGAGTTTTCGTGATTTTCACAGCACAATTTCCGAATTAAAAAAAGCTCTGATCAACATCTTCTCACAAACTTTTGAAAAGGAATGTTCTCATGAGGAGCATTACTTACTTACTTTGATACTTTGATGGTTCGTCTTCACTGATGATCTTCCTTCTCACTAGGGTTACTAAAATGTTTAAACGAGAAATCTTCAAATTCCCCAAAACTTGGCCAAAACTCGAGTGTGGCGTTGGTGTTCGAGTTGGCCAGCGTCTTCTCATAATTACAACAGATGAAGCTGGAGCGTCAGTTGTGCGGCCGACTCCTCTCGGCCCGAGTTCCTTGCTAACTTACCTGCCCCTTTGACCTTCTTCCCACTCATACCAACATGTTTTGGCCCCTAGTCCACAATTTATAACTTTTCCATAGTTGACTTTAATGACTTGTGAGATTTTGAAAAGCCTGGGACTTGTATCAGGTAAAAAACGCATTTTTTCCTCAACCTTGATTTATTGATATTTATTAACTTCTTAATGATTTTTTTAAAAGCAAATGACGGAAATTTGTATTTTTTTACGAATTTTTTTATTTCTCCTTTTCACGTTTTTGTTCAATTTTCAGTTTTAGTTGATTTTAAAAATAGTTAAAATTACACAATTTTTTCATTTCTGTTCAACTAATCACCTAAAAAGTAAGTCCACAATTTTAGGGCCGAGTAAATGTTTCAGATAAGATTCGAACATTAATCAACTCTCACTAAGCCTTAACATGAAATGAAAAAAACTGAGTTTTTGAACGATACTTAGGGTGGAGCATCAGGCTTACTAACGACTAGCGTCTTGATTATTCAGTTAATTAATCATAACATAGGCACGCTATCTTCAAGTTTTTCACATAACTTCATGTATCATAAAAACAACGCCTTCTTTCTACACACCCGGAGTAATCAACTTCATTTTTTGCGGAACCTTTTAGCGGCCCCTAACCAATTTAGAGTGGTGTACTTTTATGGTCGGAAAATTGGCACTTTCATCGGGAGGGTCATATCCAGGCAGTCGCCTCGGATTTCCACAAGTAGCGGCACTCACAAGCGGCGGGTCGTGCCGTATTTCACGGTGCTCATGCGGAATGATGAGCTCATAATGGCTAATTCGAGGCGGCTAGAGGAGGTTCCACGCTGCCTCTCCGAAAATGGTTTTGATTGTGTGGAGTGAGTGCGAGCCCTCGTTGCTTGTTACGTGATGATGTGCCAAAGCGAATTATCCAGTCTCGGCGTTCCTTCTTGGATTTGCGCTCCAAGGTCCATTATTGACACTAAACTGCCCCTCACTAATTGTTGACAACCGCCACTTTTTGTTACCGTAATTTTTTCGGAATCATTCGGGTTTTTTCAACTTCAGAGATACTGTCGAACAATATGACTCTTTTTTTCTCACTATCACATTTTCGTGTTTTTTTTTATCTTTCAAAGGGTCCCAATCATTATGAAAAAGCGATCAAAAATGTTTTTTTCAGTTAGAAAAGTTTCTGTTAAGCTTTCTAGTTTTTTCTTCAAAAAAGATAAGAAAAAAAAACTACATTCACTGCGAGATTTGAATAAAACTCTCATAGAATGTCTTTAGTTAATCTTATTTAAAAAGTTAATCAAAAAGTATCCAAAAAGGCTAGTGGATACAATATATATTTAATAACTTGAATTTTGATTTCTTTTTTTCTTTAAAAGATTATTGCTTCTTTCAATTTGAAACCCAAACTTCTCAAAGACAATTTTTTTCTTTAGTCTCCTGAAATGTTTTCTTTCAGAGTTCCGTAGTTGACCAAAGTGAATTGATTTTCTGTAAGAGTTCTGATTTTTTTGAGTGATTCAATTTTTGTTCCGAATTTTTTTCATAAAAACTTGTTTTTGTTCCGAATTTTTTTTCATAAAACAGTTTTAACCAGACTTCTCGGTTTCTGCTTCTTGAAACTCAGGAATAGTTGTTTTCCTGAGCGAAAATTTTGAAAAAAGTTTTTTTGCCATGAAACTTCAGAAAGTTTATAACTAGTATCATATTCCCACAAAACACTCACATTGGTTTCCGACTTTATCTCATTATAAAACGCAAATTGAAGTACAACTCCCAACGATCAACCTCATTATTCTAGCTATCGTATAACTTCTATCTTTAGCAACTGTTGATTGTCACTTCCGCAGATTTTTTTCTCCATCCTAACTCTTTTTTGAAGCTCCCATAAATCAATAATTTTTTTGATGAGACATGCGTTGTGTATATCAAATTTAGTGCAATCCAAGATACTTCCTTCAGTTCTTTTTTGCCTTTGGGAAGATGAAGCGAAGCAACTGCGGCGAAAATCTCGGGAACACCCTTGAAAGAATTGAATTGGCTCCAAGTTGGATTCAGTCAGCAAGCGAAAAGTCGAGTTGCAATTGTTAATCCTTCGCTTTTCGTTGCTCTCGTGACTTTTTTTTCACATCCGAGAGTTTTCAAGCTGAAACCTCTCTATTTTGTTCTATACATTATGTAATGTTCAAAAAGACCTTTTCCGTCTTTTTTGGGAAATCCAGTACTTTAAAACGTTTTTCAGCAAAAAATTTTCTAGAGCGTTTCTTATTTACTCATCTAAGACACAGATTTTCCGTGGATTTGTCAGGAATGATTAAAGGGACAAGCCAACCGGGGGTTAAACCGTCATGATGCGCGATCGAGGCTGGCAGTCTGCACCGTTCGGAGCCCCTTAATCTGCTTAGATGAATTGCTCGTGTCAGCGGCCAATTGACGTCCACTGGGGGCCACTACGCAACTCATTAGCCTCTCATCACCGTATTTGAGCAGTTGTTAGGTTAGGTGCTCTGAAATTAGGTCTTCAGAATCTTCTGCTATGTGTCTTTTCAGGTGAAATACTTCAAATCAGTTTTTTGAACCAAGTTTCGATCAATCAAATTGCATTTGCCGTAGTTTTTTTTTTGCGAGATCAAAAAGCAGGATATTGTAGAAGTGATATGTTCTTTATTTAATTCCTGACGACCATTTGTCAGTCTCAGGAGGACGATTAGAAGATCTGATTGTTCAAATTCTTAGAATGAATAATTTAAAAAATCAGATCTTTCGCCGGATTTTTTAAATGTCTCATTTGGCTTTTCAAATCTTTCATAGTTTTTCTAAAAGTTACTCGCCTCAAATATTCTTTTTTCAGTTAAATGATAATGAAAAACGTCCGGGAAAAAACCTTGCAAGCTTTAATTTCAATCTTCCTTCTTCAAAATTTTGACAGCCTTCAGGTCAGAGAACCTTCTTGTTCTCACCCCAAAGCTCGACACATGTCGACCGATGACTGCCGATAATTCTTCCAAGCTCTAATCACTCTAGTTCCAGTTAGCTGGCAAACATGCCGGAAAGAGGTGATGACAGATGATTTTGCCTCCAGGGGATCGTTCCCTTCCAGAACAGTCATTTGTCATCCACATCTCATGCTGTTTGCATATTCGGCTGAACAACTTCAGCATCTCCAAGATAAATGAAGCTTAATCGAGTTAGTTCGAACTAGCCTCAAAAAGGAAATGCTTTTTTCAGAAATTTTTCTAGTTCCAACCTAAATTTTCAATATTTATCTTGTTTGAAAAAAAGTGATAGAATGCAGAACAATCTGGTTTTAATTAAAATATCCACTTATTATTTGAAAAAATTAGCATTTTTTAAGAGTCATAACTTTGTGAAATATAGTTTGCTTATACCAAACTTAACAGTCGAAAAGAGTAACGCTTCTTTTTAGAATCATTTCTGGTAAAACTTGAGCGATATCTTCGAATCTTTTGAATAATGGTCAAATTCGGATCTCTTTCCCGTTTAAGGAAAAGTTGGCGCAAAACTCTTCCAAGAGTACAAAAACTGCTATAAATCAAATTTATGATGAGAACCTTCTTAGCCTCAAAAATTCTAGTTTTTTTCTCACCTCTTAGCTTATCTTATCTCTGGTACATGTCGGATCCTTTTGATGTTGTATCATTACCAGACGTTTTTATTTTGGGAAACCTGATGCGATTTTGTAGCAACAAGCGTATTGTTTCACTCAGAAGTTTTGAAGGACAAGGCTTGACGTTCTGACAAAAAGGCCACGCCTCTTGCTCTCGTTCTGATTTCCTTGCTCCCTCCGGTGTCTCACCCAAATGTCCAGCCTTTTCCGCTTTCTCAGCCGCAAAAAACTGCATTTGTTCGTTGCTAATATACGAAGCTTGGTCCATGTTTTTTTGTCGGAAGTCAATGTGCTTTTCGTAAATTTTACGCATTGAGAAGTCGTACATGAGAGTCCGAGTCACGCCTACAAATGAGAGGCATCCCCTGCGCGGAATTGGCTAGGCGTCTCCGATCTTTTAGCCGTTTTGTTCGGCTTCTTGCCAACTTTTTGTTCTGCTCTTTTGTCACCGCCGCCGCCTACTTGTCCTGATTTACTAGATTCATCGTTTCTCTTTGAGGATTGTCGCTTTTGCTGCGGTGGTTTCTAGTCTGACATGAAAAAAGCCCGCAGAGAAGTTTTTTACAGAGAGAAAATTTATTTTCTGGGCATTTTATGATAAAAAATGTTTCAGCTTTTGACCAAAGTGATTTTACGATTGTAACTTAAAAACTAAGGAATATATTTTTTTATTAAAAAAATTCTTTTTTTCAGATGCCGCTTCTAAATTTCAGAGAACTGTTTTAATTTTTTTGTGATCTCAGATAAAACAGTTACCCATCTCAAAGTTCAAATTACGCTGAAAACGCTCTAACTTTAAGACTTTATAAATTTACCAAGAAGCAAACGGCAAAAGCTCTGATAAACAGGATTCAGGACTCTTTAAAGTGCATGTCTGTATGACCATAAGAAGGACTTTTTTTAGAAAGTTTAAAAACAGTCTCACGTAGATATGGTATTCCTTAACAGGTAAAACTTCTTGCCACATGCAAACCTCGGTTTGATTTCTGCCCCCTGTTTAATAACCATGACTTATTCAATAAATGCACTCGTCGTGAGGATTGAGCTAATAAGCGGATTGACAGGGTCCACTTGAGTAAATCGTGTAAAGCATGATGCGACGATTCGCGAGGTCGCGGTATCTTCCCGAATTCTCAGCTTGTGCTACACGGCCACTTAATCCCGACCTCTTCGACCTCTAAGCCTTTCCCACCGACGGCCTTTGGCCCCGTCACCAAAAGCCGACTTGTAGCACTTCGTTTCCGGCTTTCAATTCTTGTTTCAGTTTATTTGAACGGTTAAAAGTGACTTTCAAGAAATGAGGTCAACTCCTTGCGTTCTAAGTCTTTTCAAATTGTTTCATGGAATAATTTCGATTTTTTTCTTCGAAGAATCATAAGTTCATCTGACTTCAGTCAAATATCCACCTAATAAATTGAAAAAAAATATCAAGCAAAATATGAAAAGGAAAAAGTTGGTTTGATTAAACTACGGCTTTATTCTACCTTTTTCGAGTTCACAGTCTTTTTTTCAATCAGCCACTCATTATCTTTTTATAAAAAAAGACAATTTTTTTGCGGTTTTAAAACCAGCTTGAAAGGTTCTTTGACGTTTGTCAGCCAACAGACTTTTATCTCAAAGAAGTTCCTTCCAACGCCTTGCAGTTGTCGAACCTACTCAAATTTTGTGGTCCATTTAATAACCCATTTTTTTCTCTCTGAGAGCCGCGAGCTCGTTGTTCCCAGATTGTATCGCGTTTTTACAGCCCTTCCGTTCTCAAACTTCAAATTGCGGAATGAAAAAAAAGATCGTTTGCAGAATGATTCCGTGGCTGCTGCCACTTTTGTGGCTCCGCGTCGCCTCGGCACAACAAAGAATCGTCGAAGGCCCGCGCGACACTTTCTCCACGATTGGGGAAACTGTCGTTCTGACCTGTAAAGTTGAAAACCAGGTTCGTATGGTTTTTTTGAGATTCAGAGCAAAGTTTTAAAAGTTAGGAAAAGTAAAAAGTAATTTCCCCTGATCCCTGAAGACTTCAAACTTTTCTTCTAGTCACGCCGATGAACTTCTCGTGGAGTAATCGGTGGCAATCATGTTACATTCAGAACAAGATTAAGACATAAACATAAGAGTTGCGTATGGATATCTTTTCTCACACATTGTACCTTTAATCGCTCATAGAATTTTATAAAATTGCTCCATCTGTGGGAGAACTAAGTTTCGATTCTACGCCAGAAATATTTATAATTGTGTTAGTTATTTAAATCATGAGATTTTTTTGGGAAACTTTCAAATTATCTAATCATTTGAGTTAGTGAAGTTAGAACTTTTGCTTCAAAATATCGGCCAGAAATTCCATCGATTGTCGAAAAAAAAAGTGAACCATTTCTATTTTTATCGAAAAAGCTTTCTGGTCGCCGCCTTTTTCAAAAGAATGTCCTCCTGCGGAAAACTTCTGCACACTGTTCCTGGTGCCTTTGATTCAATTACCGCCTCGTAGGACGCTGCAACACGCGGCATTTGCATAGATTTACGGGCTCAGGCCAAACGAAAATGTTCCAAAAGCCGTGTGGCCGCTCGGACTTTGGAATTCTCACGAGACCATTTTCGGCAGATTTCTTGCTACATGAAAGCAAACTCGAGTCTCAAGATGTTACTGAGGATTTCAAGGAAAACTTTTCTGAGTCGACTGAAAGAAATTAACAACAGATAGGAAAAATCTGGATGAAAATCTGAAAAAAAAAAAACAAAAAGGATTTTTTTTCGAACTCTCATTGTTGTTACTTACAAGAAAAGGAGATTCAAATACCTTGTGAAGAAAAAAAAATTGAAAGATCAATTTTTAAGAGTCTACAAGAAGGTAATCAAATATTGTGTTCGAGGTTTCTTTTTTGAAATTTCCGACTGGCAAGAATAATTTGTCGCTGTTTTCAAGAAACAACTTCAAAAAAATTGTGAGCTGTTCAGGTTCAAACTTGTGAGAAGCTCCATTGTCACTTTTGTTGATTTTTTTTTTGTAGTTCAAAAGAGGTTGATTCTATTGAATCTTTTATTATTAACATGAACATAACATGTTTCATTCCAGCAAGGACCAGTACAATGGATGAAGAACGAATTCGGGCTGGGAACGGTCCGAGACAAGCCACTTCCAGGCTATAAAAGATACCGGATGATTGGCAGCACCGCTGCCGGAGAATATAATCTTCAGGTTTACCGATTCCGGAGTTCTTGTTTCCAAGATTATAGTTTTGCAGATCGAAAACGCGACGCTGAAAGATGACGACGTTTACGCTTGTCAAATTTCAGCCACCGATAATGATCCAGCCGTCGTTTCGAGAAGCGCCAAACTTACGGTTTTAGGTTAATTTTAGAAATTTCCGTTTCAGAAGAAAAATCGGTTCAAGAAGTCAAAGCATAGAGAAAGTTGTCTGCAACCAAGAAATATTTTTTCCAAAAAAAAAACTGTTACATTTGATTATTCTTCAGGGCTAGATTTTTTACTTGTAAAAATATTCACTCATTTTGTTAGCTTTATTTTTTCTCCTGCTATATGAAAGCAGTTGAATTACAAATCGCTATCAAAACAGGCATCAAAAAGCCATAAGAGGATTCCAATTGGCGTCTGAATAGACGAAATATTGAGGCCCCGGCAGTTGAGTCTAAGACAAATTCACTTCATTTATCTTGCAAGTGATGGTCGCTGATGTGGCCGCCAAATGCGGCACAGCTGCTGCCGGATGAGTTTTGCCGCCGCGCAGCCGAGATCTTTCCCCAAACGATGTGTAAATCTGTGTAAATCTCGAATTTTTTCTGATGGTTGATTGTGAAAAGTCTGTTGGTAGATTCATCGTCAAAATAATATGAGTTTTGTTAGTAAGGTCATCCGATTTTCGATCGACATGACAGGAAAACGACATGAAAAGCCCGTTTTCAGGCAGGGTAATATACTATTTGTTCTTTTTCGAAAAAAATTTTTGAGAGCTATTCGAAGAATGTTGACTAAAAGTTTTACTATACTTCTGAACGAGGCTTGAAAAAAGTTACAAAATTTTTTTTAACACAATATTTTACGAACTATGTGAAGTTATGATCTTCATTCTTTCTCTAATGACATTTATATAACTGAAATTTTCAGCGTCAACTCAAAACATAAATTTTGATGGAGAAACGGAGCTTTTTTCAGTCCATGACTCCCATTTTTTCGCTTTCTCTAACTGCTCCAAATCACAAGTGTTAGACGACTCTCATACGATCACAACGCAATTGACAGAAACATTTTGGATTTGTGTCCGGCAGTCCATCGGTCGGTGTAAATCACGTTGGCGACACGCATCTCCTTGACATAAAACAACTACGAGCCGTCAAACGGATTCGTCTTGCGGCTAATTGCAAAAACTATGCATCGCATCCGACGCGGCTCTCACCCATTTTCACGCCACAAAAAACCAATCTAAACGCCGACGTTTCTCTGAAACGCTTTTCTCGATTCTCGAAATGTTGTTTGAAAAGAAAAGATTGGATAAAAATAGCGGATTGACATCAAAAACTATGAAATGTTGTTTTATAGTGAAACCGAGCCCGCCAAAACTTAACAAGGTTCATCATTCTCTGAAAGCGATCGCAGGAGAGAAAATCACGCAATCTTGTGTTTCAAGAAAAAGGTAAGAAATAGGATGATAATTTTTTTGATGGGAAACGTCTTTTTTTGCTTGATAAAAAGAAAGCAAAAACTTCTAAAAGACATAGTGAAAAAAATTTTTTTTTCGAAAACATGGATTTCCAAGGTTTTATGAAAGCAATTCAAGAACCTTGAAGACCTTTCACACAATTCAAAATTTTCGAGCCATGCTGTTTCGCCTAAAAAATTAGCAACATTTTAATGGGCTCTTGAAACGATTTAAAAAATGATCTGAAAAAATGAAAACAAATGTTTACAGGAAAGCCTCCTCCGCGGCTTGGTTGGGCACTTGCTGACGATTCAAATGGTGTGAATATTGTAACTTGGCTCGGAGAAACTCGCTCAAAATTCGGGAGAATATATTGTGAGAGTCTTTTAGTTCTGTTTATCAAAAGAATACTTTTCTCAGCTAACAATGGAATAGCGCAAGAGTCTGTGATGGCGGACATAACCGAGTCAATCCAAGTAGAGAGCGAAGGTTCTCATGGGAGGAACGACTCCAACGTCTACAGTATCATCAGCAACATTTCGTGAGTTCAATTTCAACAAATGAAGTTTTCAATAATGAATTTCAGCTTTGTTTTGCGGCCTGAAGATGATCAAAAGTACTTGGTATGCATGAGTCAACATGAAACTTTCTCAGACACTGTAAGAAAAGTCAGAAAGACGAATTCCTAACTTTCATTTTCAACAGGCTCAAACGGATTCTCTGAAGCTGTCTCTTCGCTATGCACCTAGAGTGAACCTGACGATCGCTTCGAAACTTCCATTGAGAGAAAATGGATCAGCTCTCTTGGCTTGTAATGTTGACGCGAAGCCTCTGGATAACATCAAAATCGCGTGGTTCAAAGGAGACGATAAACTGAGGGATTCGACAGATGTGAGAATTTTTTTATTTTATGATCCAATTCAAAAATTTTCAGACACTTGCTGTGGAAACACTGCAAATGTCGGATCATGGAAAAGAGTTCCATTGCGAAGCTGCCAACGCGATCGGCAAAACTCGGGGAAGTCTCAAAATGAGCGTCGCATGTAAGTTTCTGCAATATATTTTGATATCCAGTTGGGAGCTCAACGAAACTCTGCTAAAATGTACTTCGTGAGCTTTTCGTTCTAACTTATGCCTTTTTTTTTAGTTCCGTTCAATCTTTTTTTTTACAAAAATCAAAAATGTTGGACTTTCTCCTTAATTTGCAACCCTCAAGGCTGTATTACTCAACTTGATAGCATATGTATATATACATATATGTGAAATAAACTTGCGAAAGGGATATATGGATACCTCAGAATACATTTTCACTGAATTTCCTCAAACTTTTTTTATCCGAAAGATTTAGATTCACAATAATTTTTTTGGAGTTTTTATTTACGAGGCCACACTGATACTGTAATTTTTATTTCGATTAAAACTAAATATTTCGGCTTGAAAGTTTGAGAATCGGATTTTATTTCCAAAACCTCATAAAACGCATTCCATTTGACAAACGCAAAAAAACGCATAGAATGGTATTACAAATTGGATTAGGACAGTTCTAAAGCGCGTTCGTTCGAGCAATCCATCAAATTTCTTGATAAACATACGTGTTGTGGGTGGATTACGCATAACTCATCAAATATTCATCTGTGGACCGCTTAAGCTCGAGTGCAAGCTGCAAATTGATGTAGGGTCGAGCCGAAATACCGAGGAACACATGCACGCGGCTCATTTATCTTGCGCGTCCAATTGTACGACTCACCTTGTGGATTGAAGGATTGAAGACCAATCACCCACATGAAACACAGGGTCATTTTCCACGTCGTTTCTCAAATGACAAGACCGATTTCGAGAAAAAAAAACGATACTCCAACTTGCTGAATACTTCTTAATGAAACAGATTGCTTCATGGTTGTCGCAATAACCTTATCCAAAAAAAATCAATCCAAGAAAACGATTACCGTTCAGACCGTTTTTTTCTATTCATCGCTACTTTGAGACATAAAATACTTTAGAAGCGTCTAAAACGCTTTTTTCACTTGATTTTTTTGTTGATCAAAAATTTTTTCCTTAATCTTCCAATTTTTGCGTTAGACTCAGAGCGATTCGCGCGTGCATAGATCGTAAGGCGTTTGATAAAACTGTTCAAAATCATTTCCAATGGAAATTTTTCCAGTTGGTGCAAGAATAATGTCGACGCAACAAGACAAGGAAGTGAACGAAGGCGACACAGCGAGCTTCCATTGTGCCACGGTAGGAAATCCACCGCCAACCGTATTTTGGACAAAAGGAGGCAGCGATCAAATAATCGGCCGAGGAGAAAAGTGAGTCCAAAAATGTTTATTTTTTGAAACAAAAGTTTTAGTTTGACCATCGAGAACGTCAGAACTTGGCAACAAGGAGAGTATATCTGCACGGCAGCAGTTGAAGGCTTCAAGAGAGAAGCTTTGTCTCACTATCTCCACATTCGCGGTACAGTTATTAAACAATAACTCAGTCGTTCTTTCTGATGCAGGTCCACCCACGGTGACAATGGGAGATGAGTTATCAGCCGCTCTGGACGACTCAATTGAGATTTCCTGTCGGATAAGTGGTCGACCGATCACTTCTAACATCAGATGGAGCAAAAACGGCAAAGAAATCAATTTCGCCAACGGCAGAACTCAGGTGGAAATATTTTGCTGGCTCTTGATCATAGAAATCTTTCAGGTTCATCAAGTTCCTCAGCCATATGGAGTTGAAAGCACTATGAAAATCAAGAATGTGAAAGAAGAAGATTTTGGAATTTACAACTGCACGGCTAATAATGGGCTTGGCTCAGACGGTCGTGGAATTCGAGTGAAACAAAGAAGTTTTGTAGACTTACTAGGTTTGATTTTGACCTTAAATTTCTGAAGAGGTTGCCAATTTTCTAGCGGACGTGGACCAAACGGTCGCTCTCGGAATTCTGACGGCAGCTCTCCTTCTGCTCATCTGCTGCTGCTGCTTCTTCATTTGCAGGAATGCCTGCTCCTCCAAAAAGTCGAAGTTTATAGGTAGGGAAAGCAAGTTCAGGGGAGTCTTCATTGATTCTGTGTAGGTTTAGATGATCAATCTGACGTCACCGTCAAATGCGAAGCTTTGGACGGTCAATTTTTCCCAGAAATGTATAGCAGCAGCCCAGTTGATAATGGGAACTTGGTTGGATCAAAGGTTGGATTTTTCCAATAAATTGAGAATAACATATTTTATTTCACTTTGGGGTATTTTTAAATTATAGCTTTAAAACAGTTCAAAAAAAGGGGTAAACTAGCCTGGGAAGATTTTTGTTCTTCAAGAAGAGCAATAACTCTAGCACTTAAAAATTGTGGCGACTTTTTGGAATAATCTCAATTTCGGAGAAAAATTTAGATTCCCCCTCCTCCCCCCATTCCTCCTCTATTGAGAACTTTCGAGAAACTATATAACATTAGACATCACAATCGTATATTTCCAGGACTACATCTCAATACCGCAGAACAATCCTGATCTCGACTACTTGGGTCCTCCATCAAGTTTTGGCGCCCCGCCTAATCTATATCCAAAGTACATCAATGGGTCAACCAATGAGTATAACGTCATGTGCGGACGTTACGATCACTCCTACGGATCATTCGGTTCTGGACTCTCTACTGGAGGTAAGCGCACCTCTTTTTCTTGGTCTTCCTCAAATTTTTTTAGGCAACTGTTTATTCAATTTTCTATTTGAAAAGTAAAGGGAAGATTTCAAAGTTCTGAGATTTTGTTGGAACAAAAGTTTGACATATTTTCGGGAGCCTTGAGTCCAACAGAAACAGTTTTTCCCACTGGGTCAGATTTTTTTCAATCATTCAAACAAGGTGCTCCAAATTTTCAGTTTTTCTAAAAGGCTGTGACCCTATCATTTCGTCACAACTTTTTATTTATTCGCAAAAATGAATTATTTATGCACTAATACCAGAGGAAAATTCTGCTTATTCGGACTTCATATAAGTTTGCTGTCTTCAAAATCAACTTTTTGAGAAACTTTTTCGAGACTGTGCAAAAATCTGAGACTAGAAAGATACCAATTTTAGTGGAAAATGTTATTCGGTAAAAAAGTATTTTGATATTAATCATTTGCAGGTTTCAAAGACTACAGAAAAGAATACTCGAAAAAAAAAATTAACTTGAGAGTGCTTAAAGATAATTTTCGACATTTTCAGGTCTTTCCGACATGTACGGCATTGGAGCGAGCGACAAGATGCCAGTAATGGAAACTTTGCAAGAAGTCGACACACCGAAGGCCTCCAATTACAACTTCCTCGCCTCGCCAGGGACCGGCCGACCTATGAGCCGCACATCCACCCACGTGTAAATTGTTTGCACAGTTCTTTTTCAACTTTTCTAAACAAGCGTGATATTTGTACCTCTCGGACGACGCTTTTTTGTTTCTTTGTCACCGAAACCTTTTTCATCAGCAATTATTTTTCAATGCCCGTGTCATTCAGTGATCGTTCTCACAAGGTTTTCATCTGTATTATGATCGAACTGTATCATATATTTTATCTATTCAATCGGGTATTTTCTTGCCATTTGTTTTTGAAAGTCTACAGACTTAAAAATATGTTTTTTTTTTTGCGCCCTGAATGTGATTCTCTAGTCATTGTTCATAAAAAAGCAATCCAATAAATGTTTCAAAGAGTTTTGAAGTTGCATCTGGATCATTATGGTAAAATTTTTCAGTAATTTGTGAAGATTGACAATTTTCATCACTGAATAATCTGTTCGGAAATAGATAATTTCTTAAAGCTCATTTGCCATTTTTTCAAAGCAGTCTGCCCTGTTTGGTTTTTTTCTCAGTGGTGGAAATCTCTTATAAAGTTAAGAGATTTGAAAAATAACTCCTTTCCCGGGCTCAATTTTTGTGATAATATGATAATACTATAAGCATCAAAATTAGGAAAAATTCATTCATACATTCCGAATCTAATGATGTAAGTTGAAATAATCCAAACTTCTCGAACTAAGAGAGAAACCCAAAAAAAGATTATAACCCTTCCTTTGTTAGGAAGAAAAGAAATGGCAACTGACGTAGACTTCCTGTGGCCCCAATTTAGGGTGTCCAATGCCAGCCAAGCAGCACCTGAAGACGTCATGCAACTGAAAAGGCAACGCGATATCCATCCTTGCGTGACATATTGCAACTCCTCGGCCACGGTATTACGTAAAAAAATCTTCAGTGAAGTGCCGGTGTACTTGTGTTGAGAACAAAGTTTTCAGTTGATTTGCGTGAAAAAAAATTCCCATGGAAACAGGTGATTCATTTTTACTGTTTTTCAAGTTATTATATTTTTCCACTCTTTAGTGACAACAGGAAAATTTTTTGTTACTTCCTGTCACGCATGGAACCAATTTGGTTTTCTGCACTCTCTTTTTTTTCATCATAACTTTATTTTTGCGGTGTCCATTCCTGACTCTAAATCATTTTATCTCTTTCATCGGCATCGTCGGGCGATTTCCTATAACAACGCGAGGAAAAACGCAAATTCAGACAGTTCAAATTTTCGGCAAATGGATCGAATTTTAAGATTTACCATCCATCCCGTATGAAAAGACATAATCTTCGCGTTGATTACTTTTTTTGAGTTTCGACTATTCATTCTTGAAAAAAATTACGACAGCACCTGCTAATAAATTTCCACACTCAGAAATCTCTTCGTTTTTCTATTTCTCTTTTTCTGATCAATTTTTGTCTTTTAGGGTTTTCATCTTCAGGAACTAATTTCTCAAGTTTTTCAATTTTTATTTTTTATGCAGCTTTTCAAAAGTGAGTCTTACTTAATAAAATTAAAATAAGTCGAGCGTCACATAGAGAATATATTGATATTTTCACTCAGAAGCAATATTGAAAATTCACATAGTTTTGTAACGCAGCTCTTTTATTTCCAATAGATTAAATCTTTGCAGCATTTGCAGCCCGTAAGAATGAAATTGAAGCTTAAACTCATTGCTGTTAACTGACCGCTCGAAAACCGAACTGCACGTTCTCGGTCAGCAGTTGTTTGATCGGTCCGCCGAAGAGGAACTCTACTGACGTCAAACCCGCTTTTTTTCGGGCTCTTCCTCGTTTTCCCTGCAAACTCAACCCTTTACTACCGAACTAAACTGGAATCAATTTGCGATCTTCATTTCCTTCTAGTTTTTAATGTTATTCAAGTGCTTCTCATGAACTTTTTCATTCGTCTAATTCTTATAGAAATAAAAAATCAACTTCTTGCGTAGGTGCATTGTTTTTTGAACGTTGATAAACTGAATAGTTTTTCCCCGATTCGAAAAAATGATCAATTTTCAGTACTTTTCGTTATTCCCTTCTTTTCATTGGTACTTTTGCAGAAAAACGTTGGAATATTTTTGTTTTTTCTAAAATAAAATGGCCGCTAAAGAAATCATGCAAATATGAAAGCGAGCTTAGAAGGGAAAACATTTTTATTTTCCGTTTTTTAAATGTTAATAGTTTATAAATTTCAAAATCTTTGCAAAAACTCGGATGGTTTTGGGAAAAAAATTGTGACTCAGTGATCGTGTATCGAAAAATACCGAAGTGGCTCAGTTTTCGAAGTTCAATCTCACCGATTTCTGTAAGGTTGCAGGTCTTCCTACCCATTTTTTTTAAATAGCCGGAATAATTTCAAAGCGACGTATTCGCGTTCAGAAGTTGCCCTCTGCAGTAATAATTCAGCACCCTAAACAACTCGCAAATTCCTGTGGCTACGTCATCAGTTTAAAAGAAAAAGTGAGCAGCCAGCGTTCACGTGTACGCCGCTGTTTGCTCTGATTCCACAGCGGTGGTCCTTTCCTCTCACAAAATCCTTTTCCTTCCCTTTTTTCTAATTTTTCTAACTTTTTGCGATTTTCTTTCGGCTTTTTCACTCTGAAGATCAAGATCATTATCGAACAGTTCCTAAGTGTCGGGAGCAAGAAGAGAAATACCGTGCAGCTTTTCTGATAGCTGGCTCTAGAATGAAAATTGTTTTATTATTGTCTCCGTTCGCACGGGGAATGGTTCAGAGCGTTGCGGTCGCTCTGTGGTTGGCATGCGGAATTTCTGTAGCCGTTAATTATTGAACCGTATCCCTCACCGTCCTAAACATTCATAAGCACACAGAAAAAAAAAACAGTAGGCATGAACCAAGAACATTTTTTGGTTTCTCAATCTTTTTTTTTTCTCAATTAACATTTCGCATACTTTCCTCCTTTTTTTTCTATATGTCGATTCTGTGAAAGTTATTGAAAAGGCATTAGTATAAGCGCAAGAATCATTGTCCTCACATCACTTCAAGATTTAAAAATAGTCGTTTTCAGCTTAGAAGGTTGGTCTGAGTGGGATTTGAGGCTTATGACCTACAAGCACATAGAGATTGCAGCCCGAAATTTGCTCCATTTTTGTACTCCTTTCCATGGAATGATCTAGGAAAAAGGAGAAACTCATATGTGAACCTCTTTTTGACCTAAATTTATAAAGCTCGCACTGCTGCTTTCTGATTGAAGATTGTTTCGTATGTAGCACATCTGAGTAAATTATCTGTTGATGGAGAAATGTGATCAGAGTTTGAGGAGAGTAGTGCACACGTCACATGCCTGAGGAATGCGACAGACATCTGCCAAAAAATTACCTTCTCTGTTCAAAATAATATTTTCCATTCTTTACGTTGTCTTTTTTATTCCAGTGTTTTGATTTTCGAATTCTTGTTACAGATTCTTCAATATTTGATTTTTTTTTTTTATCTAGTTCAACATAGAGGACGAGATTAGAGAAAGCGAATATCTTCGGAATTCTGGTTCTGATCCTTGAAAACCTTTAACTTTTTTGTTATTTTATTTTCAGAAAAACGTCCACAAAATATTAAGTTCTCCGCAATCATTAGCCAGGCCTCTTTTGGAAAAAGAGTGCGGCGAGCGCAGATGTGCGTCATAGGGCAGGAAAAAAGTTCCAGGCAAACGTCGGGTGCACTTGACACTTGCTCTGTGGCGACCGCTTGTTTTTTCTCATTTTGCAGCTTTCTGTACTTTTATATCAATTTTTGTTTCTGAAACTGAAACCAGATAACATCAAATTTCTCTTCAAAAATAACTTTTAAAAAAATACTATGAAAAACATTATTTTTTTGAATTATTCAGTGCATTAAAGCTAAAGTACAGGGATCGGCAGAATTTATAAAGCGAAACGCA
The DNA here is from genome assembly GCA_904845305.1 of Caenorhabditis auriculariae. NCBI lineage: Eukaryota > Metazoa > Nematoda > Chromadorea > Rhabditida > Rhabditidae > Caenorhabditis > Caenorhabditis auriculariae. The sequence continues at coordinate 1,215,037 of CAJGYM010000002.1, read as the reverse complement.
TCCCTGAGATCTTTTAATTTTGAAGATTACTGAGAATTTCGTTCAAGCTCTAGTCGATGGGAGATGCTGCAAAAAAACAAAAACAAAATTGATATAAATTTGTTAAGAAGATCGTCATTTATCAGTTTTTCCTTTTTAAATTTGAACTAATCTGATTATTTTCTATGCCCAAGGTTGAGTTAACGGTTCCAACTTTTTCAGCCGAAAGAAACTTTTGACGCAAACTTCCTAATAATTATGATAAGGAAATACCTGATGCGTTCGTTAATCTTATCGAAAAAGACTCGACGCAAAATTGACGTCATCGTTTCGAATTTTCGTGGAAGGGAGGCCACTTGAAACCGCGATTCGACATTTTACAACTGATTTGTCCACATTTTTGACATTCTGATGTTTTGGTCAAGAGTAAGGAAAGCATTAGTATTATTCGTTCTCACTTCATCCGAGATTAACCGCTTCTAACAAAAATCATAGTTCTGATCTTTTAACGAAAACACGTTCAAATTTTTCTCCAAGGTATTTTTAATTCCAAAGATCGCCTGAAAAAAGTGCAAATCAAGTCTTTTAGATATTCAGCTTTGACTTCTTTCAACTATTTTATTTTCGTTTCATTTTTTTCCGCTGGTTTCATATTTTTGTTTCTTCCACTGTTTTCCGAGTTCACTTCTGCTTGAAATTCGATTTTTTTTTTCTCTGAAATTTTCATCTTCAAAACCTTTCTGTTTGACGCAAATCGAGGAATTTTATTTCAGAACTGTCTGATAAACTCACTCCAAGGGGACAGGCGGCAGAATGGCCGAAGCCAAGGAGGACGATCCTTCCAAGGCTGTTCGAATCGGCTTTTACGATATTGAGAAGACGATCGGTAGAGGAAACTATGCTACTGTGAAACTTGCTAGCCATAAGGTTGTCCGTAATAAGGTGAGCCAGACAAATCAAAAACTCGTATTCATTTGTTCTTTTCTAGGTTGCTGTGAAAATGATTGACAAACGACGAATGGATGCAAACACTTTGATCAAAATTCGCCGTGAAATCGATATTTTAAAATCATTGAATCACCCCTACATCATTAAACTGTATCAGGTATGACATAATTTAAATATCTTCATCGGAATTATCTTAAGGTCATGGAAACTGAAAATACAATCTACTTGGTGACAGAATATGCTGCGAATGGGGAAATTTATGGTCAGTAATAATTTCCTAGTTGCGTGAAAATTTCCGCACATTGAGTAATTACATGTTCTATCGTGCGACAGGGGTCATATAGTCTGTTCAGATTTTGAATGTCAAGCAGCTGACTCCACCCCTAAGGCTACAATATCCTTCGCGTCAATGTTTTATATCCAGATGACGATGAACCTTTAATAATGCTGCATTTTTGACTTCTTTTTCTATCTTTTAGATCAAAAAAGATCAAAATTAGTCCCGCGCGATAAAACATCGGCGCGAAAAGGTACCGTCTCAGCAGGGGCGGAGTTAGCTGGTTGACATTCAAAATCTGAACAGACTATAATCGGAAAACCAAACAATGACCGGCGAGGTCCACTACAAAATGAACCCGTTTGAAATAGGCACATCAGCTTTGATAAGAGTTTTTTGATCCGTATTTTGATAATAAGAAACCACAACATTAAAAGAACGAAGTTTCACAGAATGACCATTTTTAGATCAAATATTGCAAAGAAAGAAGTTGTCTGAAGACGAGGCTCGCTGGAAGTTCTGGCAAATGATTTCGGCCGTAGAGTACTGTCACAAAAAAGGGGTCGTTCACCGCGATTTAAAGGTTGGGTTATAGAATGATTTGAAGATAAATTATATTTCAGTCCGAAAACTTGCTGCTCGATGAGAAGGGCCGTATCAAAATTGCCGATTTCGGTTTCAGCAATCATTTCGCTGAAGATACCTTGATGCAAACATACTGTGGTTCTCCACCTTATGCTGCCCCTGAAGTTTTCGAAGGCAAAGCCTACTATGGACCTCACGTAGACATTTGGGTTCGAGTCAAACTTGAGTCAAGTTCAGTCTCTCAGATTCAGAGCCTTGGTGTCGTGCTCTACGTAATGGTTTCTGGGAGTATGCCTTTTGAAGCAGCAACCTTGTACCAACTTCGTGAAAAGGTGCTTTCTGGTCAATATCGTGTCCCTTTTTTCATGAGCTGTGGTTAGTAAAATCAACCTTCGCATCACAAAAAACGATAAGTTTAAGATTGTGAAAATTTGATAAGAAGGATGTTGGCGGTTGATCCTGCAAAAAGAGCGAACATGGACTACATCAAAAACCATAAATGGATGCAAAAAGACAATATGCGAGAAAGAATCGAGTACGAGGTTGGTTGATAAACGATTGCTGGAAGGACCGTTTTTTTCAGGTACTTGCACACAATTATCTTTGCTCTGGGGAATCAGCAAAAGCTAGTGTTCGTTTGATGACAGACAGTGGGATAGATCACTTCCACATTCAGGAGGTTCCAATTTCTTCAGCTAAGTTTTTTCATGCTCAATTTCAGGCATTGAACGCACAAGGGTTCAATCATCTCAAAGGAATTTTTGCTCTTCTCATGGAGCGTTATCGCAATAAAAACTTGGACGCTACAATTTCCGCCTTTGCTTATCAAAGAGAGCAAGAAAAACATCAAAAAAGAGCGATGGATGAGCTTGTGCAATTCAAAAATGCACAAGCGTTAGAAAAAACCGAAAATGCATCTACCGCAACTATGGAATATCCATCGAAAACATCTCAGCAAGAAACAGAAGCTACCGAAGTAGCAAATACAGCGATGGTAATTTTTTTTGAAACTATGAGGATGAAAATGAAATGTTAAGGAGTCCAAAGAAGAGGACGCTTTGCTAGTTAAGAAATCGAGTGAATCCCTGGGAGGAATATCGCAACCCTCATTTCGGACACGACCGACTCTCCGTTCATTGCGTGATCATCCCCAGTTTCAAGTAAGAATTCCAGCAAATCACTTTTGAGACTTTAATTCAGACCAGCGACACTACTAGCGGATATGGATCTCAGACATCTAGTTTTAGTCGCCAGTCTACCATAGGCACCTTCTCTTCCATCGATGAAGGTTTCAAAAGTTTTAATATTGTATTTACCAGTTTTTTTTTCTTTGACACAGTTTTCAATAAGTTCGAGTTTCAGGTGTAGAGCCAGACTTGTCCGAGCCGTCCAACACAACCAGTAAATTTTTATTGAAGGAGAAAATGATTACCTCTCGTTCTCAAAAGAGGCCGCTAAACTTTGAGTATTTCGAAAACGAAGAAAACCCCGACGCGATGAGCTCCGTCACAAGTTGTCCGAGTAGCTCAGAACCCAATAGAAATGAAAAAAGTAAACGGGAAGTGGATGTATCGCTCAACGAAGTAGTTTCCTTAGGACCAGCATCGAAGTTTATCAGTATGGCAAGCGGACTGCCCGATGAGCCGACGTCTTCAACCGAGTCGTCTCCATTCGAGGAAGGCCTGCGCGCTTCAGACAACGCCATGTTCCGAACGACTCAAACTCCTTTCATCACAGGAAAACTGAGCAAGAGAACTCGTGTGGTAACTCGAATGCTGAGGTGAAACTAGAAAAAGAGAGCAACTTGAACGAATTCGTATCTTTCAGAACTCCGTCAACTATCGGAGTTGGTCAAAAGTTAGAAAACATGAAGCTCGACGGAGGTTCTCAGGAGAAACGGTTTCGTCTTCTTTCTACGCTTGGAAAACGAGTCTCTCTCCCTGAGGGCCTGGAAAATCAGGTCAGTTCCATTCACAGTTCTCAAACCATCTTCTTGTTTTCTCTAATTTGCTACAACCTAATTATTTCAGCCGCAGGAGTACTTGAACTACAAGCAAATGATTGAAGTCCAGCAAAAAATGGAAGGAAAGGACATTGTCAGAGCTCGCATTTCCCATCTCCATAAGAGGCTGGTGAACAAAGCTCGTCTTCAGAAGATGCGTCAACAGGTAACTGAATAGTTTTATACCTGTTAATGTCCACCTAACTCTTCAATTTGAATTGAGTCATTAAATAATGTCTGATATTCTTGAAGTTATTTTAGGCAGGGTTTAAGTTTTTTCTCGGTTCATGGTCAGTAAAAGGAGATAAGATTCAGCAAAAGTCGCTCAGAACAACTTTTGGTAATTCAGAACGCGTTGGAATCTGGTCACGGGCTGCCGCCACGCAGGGATGAGCCAAAGCTCACACCAATCTTCGTTTCCCCGTCAGATGACCTCATGGAGGTCGAAGAACCTCACGAACCTCTTCAAGACTGAAGAATTTAAACTAAATTACCACTTCATGTTTATGGTCCTGTTTGTAGCCAAATTGTTTATGGAATTCTGTTTAACTCGCTATTTGTCATTATTATGGGTGTACAACCATATCGAAAATCGGGCGACGTTTTTTTTTTCTTTAATATTTATTTGGATGTGAATTAATTTTCATTTTTTTCGAAAGCAAATAAACAAATGAATAAAATGAATAAAAAACTTTGGTTTGTAAGACTGAGAAATATCATTTTGAAGAAGAGAAGTTTTGAGTAGATGGGACAAAGTTTTTTTATTTCTCTTTAAACCGATTCTAATCATAGTTGATTGTAAAAAAAACGTTTTTTCAGTGCTGCTAATCAGGAAGGCGACCTCAACGTCATATTTTCTTGCGCTCAGGAAATTATTATTTTTGCACGCAAAGAAAACATTAGAGAAAAAACTTACGAGTTTGTAATGACTGAAAACAATTTCCGATTCAGAACGAAGCATTTTGAATAATTCAATATTATTGTGTTTGTGATTTTTTTCGAATTAAATCAACAATCCGAAAAAAATTCAAGAGCTTTTTTTGATTTGAAACGCAATAAGGGGGCTGCAAATTTGAAGTTTGAACCTTTGGCTAGTTTAAACTTCAATACTAAAATCTTAAATAGAAATGAAAATGAATATCAGCTGAATCGCATTAGAGTAAATGTCGGTATTTGCAAAATAATCTCATGTTAAAGGATCATCTTGAAAAAACCGTGAAAATATGACGAGCTGTTTTTCCTGATTGAAAAACAATGTTGGAAAAATATTCACAGGGAAAATCGTGACGGCGCAAACTTCGTTCCGGAAAAAAAACAATCATTCTTAGAAAAAAGAACCAATAGAAAGGCGGAGGCGGATGTGAAATTTTTTAACTTTGATTTCTTTTGATCATAGTTTTTCCATCTCCAGTTTTTTTGAATTTTTTTCTCTAGATCAAAAAGGATTACATCCGAAGCCCCAATAAAGTCGAATAATATAATTAAACTTAAATTTGATAGTATATTTCTAAACGAAAAACAAGAAACGTCTTTTTAACAGAAATTATGGCTTTCCATGTAGAACAACACTTAAAATTATCGGTTTGAAGCTGGAAAAAAAAGCAAGCGTTTTGCCACTCTCTTATGAACCTACTTGCAAGTCACACGAAATTTCCAGGTGAACCGCTAGAATGTACTTTTACAGTACTGTCGATCTGATCACGACAATTTGCTGTTTGATCGTCGCCATAATATCTGTGCCTGCATACACTTATGTTCTATATCTTCTTATTCGTGAGCGTCAATCCAAAAACTTTCAAAATGTTTTTTTCTCAATTTGGCGTTATTCGGCCGTATTGGATCTATCTTGCTTACTGGTCAATTACGTCGGCGCCGTGATCCCCAAACTGGGAATGCTTCCAGATTTCCCGGTTTGGTATGGAAAAGTGTTGATATCAGAAAGAATAAGTTAGTAAACTTCGGAGTTCAGATTTATTTAGTGTTAACCTGGGGAATGAAGTTCAGCCAATCAACGTGCTCGGCTGCTGTTGCTTTAAATCGAATGTTAGCCGTGGCTTTCCCGCAGAAAAAGGTTCATTTTTGTTTTCTGATTATTAAATACTTATCATTTTCTAGCTCACCACCTCTTTCTATTATTCTGTTCAATCGGCTCCTGCTATTGTGGCCGTTCCATTGATATTTCAACCATATTACTGGGAAATCACGGGAACATCACATATAATCAGATTTGGGTTAGCTTTATTATATTCCCGTCTCATCGTAATTATTTTCAGAGACGAATCTTTCAAAAAAGTTTTTTACATGGTCTGTGGAACGTATTTTTCGCTCTTAACACTATTCATAATAACCTGCTACGCTATCATGATAGTTCATTATCGACGAGTAGTGGTGAATTTTTGAAGCAATTTTTCCACCTACTGTTCTGGTTAAGAGAACAAAATCTTACAAGCCGAGAAGACACCAAGAACGGAGTTTCCACGTCATTTCTTTTGTTGTCTCGCTTCTGGAAATTGGCCAAAACGTCATAATGTTGTACAAGTCGTTTTTTGGCGGCAAAATTTCTTCCGACAGCTTGTACAATTCAATCAATATCACTCTACATTTATATTGCTGTAAGTTTTTTGATCTTCCATTAGACAAAATTGAACTTCTTTCACACAAATATTTTATTTTTCCTAATCAAAATATAAATCTGCATGGAACGACTTATGAAATTGCAATCGCGACACGTTCATTTGGCTTCGAATACAGCTCTTTCTCATTTTGGACTAGAGTTTTCAAAATTTTGAAGATCCAGAACTCCTTGACCGGTAGTGTCGCTCGGCATTGATATATGCCGTTAAACGACCTTTTTGATTAGCTTCTGAATTAGTTTTCAGTTTGAACAAGTCAATAAGATTTCTTCAATTTTGAGACTTTCTCTTTCAAACATTTAGAGTAGTTTGAATATTCCAGGAGATCTATTTGATATATTAAAGTCATTCCTTAAAAAGTTACAAAATAATTTTTTTTGATTTATCTGATATCAATCTTGGCCGACTTCCTCCTATGTTTGAGAGTTCTAACGAAATGCGGAAACAGTGGAGAACTTCTGTAAAAATTGATCATTTTGAGAAAGAGTGAATTCCCAGAGTCTGCGACGTAATCTTTCGAGAACTTTTGGCAAAAAAGTAGAATCTAGAGTTTCATGTATTTCATGTACGAATATAAAGAACCATTTTTGTATTCTCAAAATTAAAAAAGGGCCAGTATGAACCAAAAAAAATGAAACTTCAGGTACAAGTCCTTTTCTTCTTCTCATGTTCTCCAAATCACTACGGTTGAAAGCTGCGAGCCATACCAACAAGCTTTTCACAGTTATGAACTCCCACAAAACTCCCCCCACTTCAACTCATCGAAAACCCGTATTTCGTTCAAACGGCACACAATCTGCTATTATTTAGTACCTTTCATAAACTTTTTATCAACCTTGTGGTTTGTGAAATTGGAAGAATTTACCCGAAAATCGAGTTAAAAAACAGCACGATCGTAAAACAAAAAGTGAAATGAAGGTGAAGCGTAATGCAGAAGGCAAAATGAAGGGTCAGAAAAGCACCAAAATGTGCAAATCGATTGAGCTTCAGGAAGGTTTAAAGCTGGATAAATGATTTTTGGTAGTCGAATTTGAGAAATAAAAGAAGTTGGCACATCACTGATATAAAATTATTAGAAGGCGGATGAGAAGGCATTCAATCAATCTTTACGAAAATGTGTATTTTTATGGAATCTTCAAAACTTTTTTTTAGAATCATGTTTTGTTTGTTAAGGAAAAAACGTCGATTGGTGTAACAATGAATTGAAGATCTTTGGTTTGAAGTTTTGAAAGGAGGATATGATCTCTATACAAAGGCAGGTTCCGGGGCGCCAGAACAGCAGGAAGTGAACTTGCTTTTGTCGTTTTTGATGACCCCGTCGACGTGGAAGGCAGAAGAGAACTCCTGGAAGAAAATAACATTGTCTTCGAACTTCCCATTTTAGAGAAGTTAGAGGTAATTTGAGCATCGAAGGACATTGACTTGCAATGAAGAACCATTTTTTTGTTCTAGACTTCTAATTTCGCCTGATAGTTAGGCCTACTCTCGCGCCCTCAAAAAAATCCCTAAAGTCCAAGCTTTTCATATCGAAATAAAACTGTTCAAAGCTAAAAAAAAACATCAAGTATAAAAGTCTCACTTTGTTCAAAAAACTTTGAACTGTCAAACCCATTTTTCCCATCCAATCAGAAAGGCGGCAAAAGTAGTTTGAAAACTTGAAAGGGTGGAAAATGCCAAACCTCGTTATCTTCGGATTCGTCAGAATGAATGCTACCCGTATTCGCCCTTTCTCTCATTGCGGCAGCTAGCGTATGGAACGCTTCTTCGCAGTTTATACCTGAAGAGTAGTCGAAATGAAAAAGAGGAATATAAAAAAATTCGAGTTTTTTTCTGTGATTTTAAAATGAAAGGAAGACGATTCTAATCAAAGCTACATAAGATTTTAAAAAAACTGATAAACTAATTCTAAATTTCGCAGAAAAAAACTATTTTCTCCGATAGAAGTAAAAAAATTTTTTTCCACTGTCTATCGTAGCTTTTTTTGTCGAGAAGTACAAATTTAAATTTACAATAAAAAGGTTTTTATATTTTAAATATTCTCATTTCATTTGAAATTCCAAATTCTTCGATAAGGAAAAATTAGTATAAAAATATTGATAAGAGCAAAAAAATGATGAAAAACTCTGGCTATACTCTCAACTCGTTAAACGACTACCTGTTTTGAGCTTTTTTTTTGATATTTCGAAATTTTTCCAGATTTCTGAATGATAAAGCTTCCCTCACCAGTCTTTGCTGAAACCTCGTATAAAGACACGCCAAGACGTGTGGCGAGCTTTTCCGCTCTGTCGAAATCGACCTGAAATTTTCTAAATAATTCCGTTCAAATTGGCCTCTCGTAAATGAGGAGACGCAAGAGCGACATCTATTTCACTTGTCATTTCCCTAAGAGGATGGCTATTACGCATTGCGAACAACCCATCTATTTGGCCGACGGGTCGGTCATGCGGAGGCAAAAAAAATGGATGAACTCCATTTGGGCCGGACCCAAAACGCGCCGCCTGATGATTTATTGCTTCTTTTTCCCATGGTACATGAAGCTCGAGATTTTCTTGTCTTTCGAGCTTTTTTGGTGTTGCGAAATCAATATTTGAAGTCCGAGGAATTATGAAAAGCTGCCCGTTCGCCAAACAAGAATGAAAGCTCCGAAAAGTTTATATTAAATAATTATAAACGATTCAAATCTTGTTAAAGGCACCTTGGGAAACATTCGACATGAAAAAAATTTGAAATTAATACAAATTGAGTGTGTTGGCTGTTCTTGCTGGGGCTCTATTATCTACTCATCGAAGACTTGTAAAACTTTGAACAGCGCAAGATTTCTAAAAATTTTTAAAAAGGGAAATTTTTTTCATTTCTATACTTTCTATACTCCCTTTTTTTCCGAATACCATCTTCCTGTAGAATACCTTATGAAAAAAATTTTTGAGGCGCCCAAACAATCACTTGGAAAAAAAGAAACAATCATAATTATTTTTTTGAAGGGCTCTGACCATTATTTGGAAATATCTGGGTTTCCTTATTTAAGTTGTTTTTTTTTCCTTCTGAAGTTTGCTGTGATTTGGCAACATGACTCGAGGAAAAAAATGTCTGAAATTAATTGAATGGCAAGAGGAAAACTACCATTTCCATTTCTCATGAATAGATTGAGGATGCGCAGTATTACCTCTCGCGTTTGGCAAGAAAAAAAAAACCTCTAGATGTCAAGAATGCGAGACACCAGCAATTTGCATCTTTCTAGACAATTATCTGTTTTTTTCTGCTCCCCAGCTGAACCCGTTTCGGTTCCGCGAGGAGTTTGAGGCGCAATCGAAATTGCGGAGAAAGAAGATCTTGAAAAACACGCATCATCTTCCAGGATCTAACCAGAGAAGACGGAAGATGGATCTGCAATTATGCGGCGCATCAGCGCAAAAGTAATATATTGTTTTCGGCGAAGTACAAAAAAAATCGTTTTTATCATTTATGTTGACGGTTTAGATTCTTATAAACTGAAGAAGATCAAGCGGTCGAACCCATAATCGAGTTTTCGCAAAAAACTCAAAAAAATTTTTTATCAGGAACTTTGTGACTAATAAATCGAATTTTCTCTTATCCCGTGTTTCTACCGCGGAACGCTCAGATTTTCCAGAATCCATTCTTTTTTCGAAAGTCATATCAGATTTCGTCCGAGCCGTTTCTCGGTTGGAAAATAAGAAAAAAGGGCTAGAAAAATGAAACTCTCATCTTTTCCCGTACGCTCAAGTCAAGCTGTTACCAGTTTTTGTTAGCTACAGTTTGAGCTTTCAACAAATAGTTGCCAATTTTTTGCTCTATCAATGGAAGATCCTTATTTCTTTTTTTGAGAAATAGAATATTTTTCAATGTACCAGTTAATTATTCTAAAGCATTCATAAATTCGAGAGGTCCTTGAAGAAAAATTCTCGGAGTCAAATTTGAACACCACGGGCTTATCTGATCTATTTCAGAAGAGAAGATTGCAGAGGCCGATGAAAATGAAAGCTTTTGAAAATTTTCAGAAAATAAAAAGAGCTTCTTTTCACCCCTCTTTCGAGCAATCAATTCGAAAATATAAGCTGGGTGCAACGCTTCGTGATCGTCAATGGCTCTTTTGCATTGTGCCGCGCAGTTTTACACCGCACCGGCGAATTTCCCGCAACAGGAACAAAAGCCTCGAAAGAGCACAAACAACGTTGCTCGTCCTCGCAAACGGCGAACGGCCAAGCAGTAAAATTTGCGCAGAGCGTAAATCGGATGTCCGATTAAGACGTTTGTAGCGTGACATGTTGACGAACACGCGGCGCATCTCCAGCCTTTTAGGCGACATCTGTCGTCCACAAATGAACTCTCCGAGAGCCCAAGTGAGCGCTTCAAGAGGTTGATTTATACATATAGAGCTCAAATTGGTTAAAAACTTCAACACTTTCTTGTAAAATTTATTCCTGCTGCCGAGCAATTTTTTTTCAAAATCAAACGGTTTTTTTATTGAACAGATTATATTGAACTTTTTCAAAAAGCTGCTAGGCTTTTCAGATCAATAATTCAAATCGGTTAAAATTCTTCAATTCATTTTCTACCATTGCAAATTAATGGGTTGCTGTTTTAACATCGCTTTTGCTTTTAAGGACCTTAGGGAAAGTTTTTTTTTGGAAAAATTTTAGAGTTCAACATTTTCTTCAAAAAAACTGATCAAACAGACGCAACAGGAAAGTTTTAAAAAACCTACAAAAAGTTCAAAGATACTTTTTCAAAATTGATTGAAAAATCCAGGTTTCGAAGTTCTTTAATGAACTAATCATTTATAAAAAACATATTAGTTTTTACATGACTATTTAAAATTTAAAAAAATATTTTGGAAACGACCAAATGAAATTTTTTTGGCTCAAACTTGGTGAAAAATTAAGCAAACGCACCGGCTATATCAATAAAGCAGAAAAGATACGGGGTTCTCAAAGAACAAACAATACAAATTGGCTGCCGTTCATTTCTAGAACTTAATCATTGCTTCCTACTCAGAATCAAGCATGAAAAACAGTTTGAAAAAAATAATCAAATTTTAAAAAAAGCCTAGGTATCCAGAGTGAGTCGAGATTATACAAGACTCCTGTTTCTCCTAAAGATTTCAAAGTGAATTATGCACATATTTGTTTTTTTAATCCCACGAAAGACATTAATCTCCGTTATATTCAATAGAAAAGTTCTTTGTAAGAATTTTTTTCAAACTTTTACCAGTTTTTCATTCGTCATTATTCAGAATAGTTAAACTTTGTCGGATCTTTTTTTTCCTACACAGTCGAGATCGATGAATATAAAAAAACATCAGAAAAAAACTAAAAAGGAGAACACAAAAAAATAAGTTTCAAGTCGGGGAATGAAGTTGAGATCAGAGTTCGCCAGATTTCAACCCATAAAAAGTGTTTTTTTTTCAAAGAAATTTTTTGAAAATTGATTTTTGTGAGTTTATGACCCAAACCGGTTTTTTTCCAATTTTCAAACCCAGAAAAAAAATTGTTAAAATGAGAAACCTTGCGCTCGGCTTCGAGGTCAGCCTTGTTGCCCACAAGCATGAGGACGGCGTTTGGCGGCGCATGTTGCTTGATCTCCTTCAGCCAATACTTCTCCAGGTTCTCGAACGATTTTTCGTTCGTCATGTCGTAGACGCACATGACGCCGTGCGCCGAATGGTAGTAGGAGTTGTAGATCGTCCGGTAGCGCTCCATTCCTGCCGTGTCCCACAGTTCCAAACGAATCTGCAACACTTTTGATTGCTTTTTATGGTTTTGAGCTTCACATGAATGAAATCATGTAGCAATTTAATGAGAGTAATTTGCCTGACTTTTTTTCGACTTTCAAATTTTTCGAGGCCTTCTGAGTTAAAGTAATAGTACACAGTTAAAATTGAGTCTAATAACTTAGGTCAAGATCTGACGTCTTGATCAGCCAGTTCACCCCGGCATGAAATCGCTATTTTTGAAAGTTTCTTCTGCAGTAGTCGGCCGTGTAGTGTTGTGCATGCCGAGCCGAACCAAACCAAACATTCGAGTCGCGCAATGCTTGCAAACACACACGGCGCAGCGTAAGTAAGGCCAAAAACGCAGGAGTTTTCCGTCACCTTGTCCCTGTCCAACTTGATCGTCTTGAGTTTGAAGTCAACGCCCAACGTGCTGATGTGGTCCATTCGGAAGTTGTTCTCCGCAAACCTCAGCAATATACATGACTTGCCGCAGTTGTGGTCCCCCACGACGACGATCTGCAAACTTTTGATATCGCAAAAAAAATTCAAAAAGAGATATTTTCAAGAGAAGAAACAAAAGTAATTTTTTATTAGATCAGGTACATGAACACAAAAGATTTATGGCTAGAAATTATTGATTGAAGACCGCTTGAGAGCAAAATGGACTTTGAATTTCCTATTCTGAGCATTTTTTTTTTTCTGTTACGGTGCTTTGAAGACACCAAAAACCTGCTTTTCATCAAATTGAGCGCATAAAATTCGAGGCTTTAGAATCCTCTTGAGAACTTTCTAAGAGTACAAAAAAGGAAAATAAGTTTTTTTCAGCAGATTTGAGCGGCCAGTTGACCAAGTTCCCTAGACTAAAAAATCTGCTTCTTCTCTTTTACTTGTATAACTACAGCTGCACCGACACTCCAACATGCGGAAGAAATTTGTTTATGCGAGCACCGCCTTTGGGATGATTCAGCAAAGGGCGACGGCCGTAATCAGGTACAAAAGGTTAGGGAAGCGTACGATTTCCATTCATCGCCGTACAAATGGCCCCTGTCAACCGTGAATGTGGCACTTTTCCGCAACTGTCTGTTCTCGTTTCCGCTTCATTATTTTTGACAGAAAGAGAGATGTTTGAAGTGACAATAGAAGAGATCAACTTGCCGTTTCACACCAAAAATCTGACAGATAGAGCGAAAAAATATTCTAACAAGAGTTACTATCAGAAAAAGTTAACTTTCTAGTTTGGATATGAAAACGGCTCAATTTTTCACAAAACTAAAAATATGTGCGCGTTTCGACCTTATTTAATACATGAGAAGTTAATCATCTTGTTTTCAAAAAAATTAGAGAGCCTGCCGAAATTACCGCCTTGCAGAGTTTTTATGAAAAAAATTCACATTTTTTTAACATTTTCAAAAAAAAAGAAGTTATTGAAAAAAGGATTTTTAAAAAATACTATTGCTATCCTTTTCAGAGCAAGGTTGATTGTTTTGCTCTTACCTTCATTATTTTTTCTTCTGAGAGAAATAAATAAAGTATAAGGCTTGAATGTGTACAATCAGCCGACCCTAATTCATCGCCTTGCTGGTTTGTGTCGAATCAATTTGTCGGCAATGGCGAGGTTGTTCGTTTCTTTTTGACACTTGCGGTCGCGCCACATTGGATTACAGAATATCAATTGTACGCTGGGGTCGATTTGGCCATCCGCCAGAAAAAAAAAACGAGCAAAAAAGCTCGCAGCTGCATGACGCGCCGGCTGGACAAGTGTTTACAATGATGGAGGTCAAAATTCTCACTGAAAAACCTCGTCTGCGAGAAGTGTAAGGACGGCGAGCTAGTGGAAACTGCGTAGGTTGGTGTGAACTGCAGTAAAAAAATGTGTACGATGATTTACAATGAGTGAGAAACAGGGGAAACCGCAGCAAAACTTCAAAAACACAAGGTCTCCTCAAATTCAAGAACTTCAGAACTGATGAAAAAAGGACCCATTTGTGAACTTGGATGACTTCTCTTGGGAAAACTTCGGAATATTTTAAAATTCACTGATATCAAATTTTTCAATTTCTCTTTTTCAGAAAATTTTCATCTGTATAAACCCAGCGTAAAAGTTTAAAAAATGCCAGAAACAATTTTTTGTAATCCTACACTACGAAGGCTCCTGGAAGATGTCCAAATCGATATGAAAAAAGGAAGAAATGTTTTTGCTTTCCGAGCGACCTGCTATTCAAGCTCTTCTTCATAAGCTGAAAAATTCAAGCGATTTGGACTGGTTCAAATGAAAGAGCTGAATAGTTGAGATCGACCTGGGGATTTGCGCTAAACCGGTGAAATGCGTTACACGAGGGGCTTCTTTGTGCTAATGAAGTGCGATGAGGTTTGCGAATAGCAGAAACGCGTCAGAAATGTAGGTTCGAAAAACAGAATTATGGTAATATAGGGAGCCTATCGGATGAAAGGCAATAATGAAACAAAATAGAAAACCATGTGAATATTTCCACAGGTATTACAAAGAGATTTAACAGAATTCAAGAATTTCTTGAATATTTTAGCGTTATGAACTTGTGGACTTTTTGAAGGTTTTCTTCGGATACATTTCTTTTTGTATTTTTTTGTCTCAGAACATGACGAAGCAAATGTTAAATGTTAAATTTTAAATCTCCGAATTGGTTTTCATGGACAATATGATAACTTTCAGAACGCTTGGAATAAATAAAAGTGGTATCTTCAATAAAAATTCAACAACATATAAACATTTTTCGAGGCCTATGAATAATAACTGGTAAATTAATTCATGAAAAAAGTTAGAAATGAAATTTGTTCCAAAATAAATCCTAGCAACAAGATTTCCAGAGCAAAAATTCGCAGAAAACAACGAGAATAAGAAAAATTGTGAGTCAATGAGATAAAATAAAACGAACCTTGAACAAATGATTGTAACTCATGTAGCTCATCGTGACATTGACTGCGTGATCGGAGGGACGGCCGAGACCAACTCTAATCGTGCACCGTCAGTAGGAGGACTATGTGGCAAGTGGGCGGCGTCAAAGCGTTTTCGGGGTCTTTTCCTCGTCTCGCGTCTCTCGCAACCATTTTCCTTCTTTTCTCCGCTCTCACACCGTTTTTCCTTGGTCATCATGAATCAGAGCGGTGTGCGACGACGCGTATTTTCGCGCACAACCATTGGGATAGAGACCCGACTGACCACAGACTTTGTTTTAGTTTTTTCACTGATGGCCCAACGAAATCAACGGAACCTGTTCTTAGAAAGTTTAGAGTTTTGTTTGATTTTTTTTTATGATTGCGAGAAATGGAGAATATATAATTTTTGGGAAAACTGTTTGAATTTCTCAACAAACTCTAAATATGGAAACTGTTACTCCATCAAAGGTTCTCTTTGCTGTTGGCGTTTAAAGGTTCAAAATTGCCTCAAAAACCAAAAAAAAAATTTTTAAAACCTGAAGAGAGTTTGATGAAAAGTTTGTCATAATCAATCAAGCTCGGAAAAATCAAGCAACTTCAAACGCTCAATATGATCATAATAAATCAAAAAAAGGGCGGAAATTTTTTTAGTTTCAAATTCTGTAGATACTTTATATTAATTTTTTTCAAAAATTAATGTATAAAAATTATATCGTTTCAGGTCTTTTTAAAAAAACTTTGCTTTGAACACAAATCAGCCGATGATTTCAAAAAAAAAAATTTCATAAGCAAACTGAGAATATTACTCCTAAACATTTTTGATAGATTGAAATAAGCTTTCAACTTGATTCTATCTGAACGTATACATTGAAACCAGTTTTATAACGTTAAACACGAAAAAAGAAAAAACTTTCCAATTTTGGACATGGATTCAATACAAACTTCCGGTCATTTCTAATAATGAACTGCACTATCAACAAACTGATAACGATTCTATATGATAAAAATTTTTTGCTGTCGCTCACAAGGTTGACAAGAGGGGAGTGTATCACTTCCGAAAGATGATTCATCTGAAATTTTCACATTCCAACTTTTTTTTCGAAATCAGTAGATGAAATTGGGATACCCTCCAAATTATCAGAAACAAAGGTACAGTCTGTTTAAACATCGCTTTTGGGATTTTTTTTTATGTGGATAAATCTGATTAGGACTTTGAAAAAAGTTCGTAAAAAAAGAAGGTTTTTTTGGCTACAGCAACCCAAATTGCATTTCTATCCTTTTTCATCTGCTCATGTGAGTGCGGAAAAGATCATATCCCTCGCTTTATAGTCAATAAAATCCTATATCTCGCCGTTTGTTGTGGTTCTCAATGACGTACTCGTTTTCCAACAATGTCGCTTTTTTTATTCAAAACTGTACGATTAGGTGATCCGTGAGAGGAGAAATAGACACATTTGATATGGAACGGAAGAAATATCATCTTCTCGAAAAGATAAGATACTGTAAGATATTTTGGTTGATACACGTTGACAAGCACTGATACCATGTCGAGGCTTGATTTTGTATCCGAATAAATTAAAGTAGAGAAATAATCTGAAGGACTAGGGTGAAATAAAGTCAAAAAAAGTTGAAAGTTCTCAAGATCTATCCGAGCTGAGTTTTTGAATCTCGAAAAGTTTGACATCAGTGTCGTACCAGATTGGTGGGTCCGTGTTTCTGAAGATAAAAATCAGTTTTTGAGATTGATTTTTTTTGACTTAACCTCAAATAGATGACGCCCCACATGTAGGTTCTAAACCAATGGTTAGTTCCGGCATTGGCTTGATATTTTCGAATTAAAATCGGATGCGGAACCGGCAAAAGTCCAACAAGTGTGCCGTGTTGAAGGAACTTCAAAATTTCACTTTCGTCGGTGAGTCCTCTGCAAAAGAAAAAACATCATAATCCGTTTTTCAACTTTTTTTTTTGTGAAACCGCGGATTCACGTGAACTCACTTGTCAATGCAGATTTTCTCGACCTGTGGGACCAGAACTTGCAGTAAACGAGTGATCGTTTGCAGAGGAAGCTTCGATTTCCATGATTCGGCCCATTCCGAAGTTGCGACCCATTCAGCTGACATTTCCATTTGAAACAGCAAACTAATTTAAAGTAGATACCTTCATTTGTGACGGCTTTATCTTCCCACTGATTGCTGTTTTCTGTCATGCTTGAAACAGCTGGTGTGGCGGCCAGTCCAGCGGTTGTAGAAGCTGAAAAAAGTATTTAATGAAACGTCAGGTTTCCGTTTTTGAAAATGGCTAAATCTCAATTTTATAAGTCACGAAAAATCTAACAATAATTAAAGCACTCAAATATTTTTACAGTAAACGCAAACGTTCCGAGCAAACCTAAGCGCCCCAGTAACATTTCTTTTTTCAAGAAGATTATGAAATTTTAGTAATGAAAAATGGAGAGTTTGGTCATCACTCCACCTGAGGCTGATGTTGCAGGAATTTCTGGAGCTGATGCAGACGTAGGGCTCTTGAGCTGGTCCACCATTTCGTCTCTATTCGCGGCTGCAAACAGCTTTTTTTCAAACGGTCGTTTTCTCACAGATCGGAAATTTTCAGAGATCCTTTGAAAAAAATTTTCAAAAATAAGATTTGACTAACATTTATTCTTCCTTCCTGACAAGGTTTTTGCAATCGAAGTAGCATCCGTGGAAAGATTAGATAGCTGATAAAACACTTGACGCTTCCTGATGATTGTGTATATCAAGTTGGAATTTCCTGTAATCTTAAAAGTTGGATGGGTATTAAAAACTGAAAGGCACCGTCAAACTGGTATTGGATGACGTTGTTGAAGACTTCAAGGAGGAAGAAAACGAGGTGATGATTAGTGGGAGACGAGAATAAGAACCAAGGCGTAGAGAAAGCCTCGACGAGGTGCAGCAACTTGTTGGAAGCGACCATCGAGATTGATTTCAAATATGGGGATACTGTAACCAAAAAATTGATTGGATTTAAATCAAAAAATCAGGAAGCAATAGAAATCTATATCTTTTTCAAGACTCAAAGCGCATTGTTGTAATTTTATGGAATTTTCATTCAGCCAGCAGAAATAATTCACACAGTTTTGGAAAGGTGTTTTTGAACTTCCGAAAAATTTGGATATACACTTCAATCCGTTTGATGAAGTCCTAACTATTCAAAAAGCGTTTTAAGACGTCTTAGAGAAATTTTAAAGTTTTGTTTAGAATAATCTTTATTTTTGACTGCACACCAAAAATATATGAACAGTTCAATGAAAGGATCGAAATCGGTGATAAATTTCCAAAATATTCCTTTAAATCGAAAAAAAAATCACCGTTGACAATGATTGTCAGGAAGCAATCGAACAGCGACTGGAGACGATAATTTCCAGTGGTAATAAGTTTGTGGAACACCTTAAACTTCTTTCATAAGACTCTGAACCCTCTTCAATTTAATGAAAAAGTTAGAAAAGTGATAGAAAATCTCACAATAATAAGTAGATCCGCATGGGTTCCGGTGAATGATGGGATGTTTATTGCAGCCTTCGCGACGTACGGCTTATTCAATCGAACTCCGAAATTTCTTTCTCCACTCAGCAAAAGTATCAAGAAGACTCCCATGTGAATGAGACCTACTCGAGCTGAAAAAAAAAGATAAAAAATCATATTTTCAACCGAATACCTGAATCATTTCGAGCATCAGAGATGTGATACAAAATTGGAACTAGAATTTCTAGAACGTCGGATGTTTTCAGAACATAGAACATAAACTTCTGAATATTTTTACTCTTATTTTTTTCCATTCTTACGACCAACCTGATTGAATTCACAGCATTTCCAGAGTAAAACTAAGAGCTCCTGATGGAAATTTACGCGTTTGGTAGAATTTGGCAAATAGGAGGAAGAAGATTGGAGAGGGTTGCTCAGCAATCGTGTGATCCCCTAGAACTTTTTATTCAAAAAGCAAATTTCGTTTCAAACCTTGAGCATGAAATCAAAATCTTCCTCGCGGTGGACCCGACTCAAATAGTTGATGAAGTAATTGTCCAAATATCCAGTTTCGTCACTTTTCGGTTGACTATCTTTGTCCAAGCAGACGATCAGGACCTTAAAAAATCTTCTGTTAATCCACCAAAAATAAAACCGACCTGAAGCGCCACTTCAACCAGAGGCTCTCGTGAATCGTTGAAAAGTAGGTAGTTGTACGGAAGGCCATATCCAACTGGGTCGTAGGCACAGACGACATTCAGAAGAGAAGTGAAGATGGGCAGGACATGACGGTTGGAACTTGATGTGAAGTGAGCAACCCACCGGAGCCGGTTTTCATCTGCAAACTATCTGATAGATTGATAAACATCATTAAAAACAAGATTTTTTATGCGTCTTTTTCCGGATGTTACGAAGTTTAAAATTGTATAAAAATCAACCTCCAAGCTTCTTCATTTCAATACGTGAAACATTATTAAGCTTATCAAAATGTACTAACCCGTGATTGGAGCGTATATGACTTCAGAAAAGCATGTGAGTAACAGCTTCAAAATTTCGGATCTGTTCTGGTACTGTTGAGAAACCATCGGGGGCTTCGTGCCAAAACCCACTCCGGCTTCCCAGATATATTCACACGAGTCGATGGAAGAGAGGTCGTCCACACGCTCCTGAATTCGATAAATTCAAACTTCAATTTGAAGCTGTACTCACTGCGGAAGTATTGAGGTTGCTAACAGTGAAGTCGGGACAAAAAAGAAGATCCGAAAGAACTTCCAAAAGAACAGCGGCAAGAGGTCTCTGACTATCTCCCTGAAAATTTGAGGATGCAACCGAAATCACGAAGGATGAAAAACTGACATGAGGAATCGGCGACCAAAAGTATCCCCTCCATTCGGCTTCTTCCAGCATGTACGGCATCAGTCGCGTGAGTAACCGCACACAATTGATTACCTTCAACTTTTTCCGTTCGAAAAATCATGTAAAAACAAACTTTTTTCTGATTGATTGTTGCCGGGTGGTCTCTGGCGTTCTGAAGCTTTTCCAATGCTTTATAACACAGAGTCGCCAGGTTTTTGGGAGCATCTTCTCTGAATTGAAAAAAATAAACAATTTTTCTTAAAAAATTTAGAAACAAAAATTTTTAAAAGGTTCTCTCGAATCGTTGGAGTAATGTTTCAAGGCAGCTTTTTGAACTTGAGCGATTCCTTGAGAAGCGGTTTCAAATTGTTAGGAACATTTCTGATAAACTTTTTTCGGAACTTTGTGGTACCATTGTAAAGGCGAGTTAGCGTAAGATGTATAGACTGGACTGTTCAGAAAACCTCAAACGCCGAATTTCCTCAGAAGGGATCATTGCGTATACGTCGTTGACTGAATTGACCGATTCGGAAGACCAAAGTTGATCCCAAAACGTGTCATCATCCTGTTTTCAATTGATATACATATTCCAATTCCTAATCTAACCTGCTTTCCCGGTTTTGAAGTGAGGTCCATAACCGCCTGACGGAAGTTCACTTTGCTTCCTTGAGCACCCATGGCTAAACAATAGAGTGAAAAAAGTAGAATGAATACAAAATGAAACTTGACAAATGTTACAATATCAAAAAATGAGAAGTCGAGTAGTGTGCCAGAATTTTAATTGCGCCGGCAATGGGCTGCGGAATAGATATTAGGCGGGAGGCAAAAATCGATATTCGGCCCTGCCCTTGCTTTTTCTGTTTCTTCTGCAAACGTCATTCAAAGTAAGACATCTTTTTGAGACGTTTGTAGTAAGCGAAGAACAAGTGAAGTGATAACGGGCAAAAAACTTTAAAAAAAGGAAAAAAAAACGGACTATGTTAAACTCAGTCAATTTTTCATCAGAACATTTGCCACGGTACAAACTTATATAAATGCGTAAAAATAGTTCAGAAAAAAAAAACCTGGAAAAAAAAACTAAAGTAAAAAGATTCCGCAAAATTAACAACGCATTATGTTTAAAAACTTCTCAAACCAACTTCGGCGAAATGTCTTTAGCTTCTCAGAGAACTCAAAAAATCGATCCCAATAATATATATTCAGATCAAAAAAAGAGGGGAAAAAAATTGAAAAAAGAGCTCCGATTTAAAAAAAGAATCTATTAAGAAATGCCAAATATTTTTTTCAATTGTTTCAGCTCACGAGAAATCTTGCGCCAGGACTGTGCTATAGAGCGTATTTGCTTTTTTTGCAGTCTGCGTTTTGTACTATCATGAAGGTAACTTATTTTACATTTTATTAAGAACAAAAAATTTTATTTTATTGAAAATTGAAGTCGGAGGCAATTATTAACATCTATAAATAACGGATAATTATTAAAAGACGACATTTATGAACATAATAAACAGATAATGAAGAGTTTGTGGAATGTATTGTTAACAACGTATGTACCCTTAATATTGATTAATTGAGGAGTTTTCTGGAGAAAAAAAGAAAAAGAAAGGAATTACTGCTGGTTGATGAATTGCATCCGGGCAATGTTCGCTTTTTGCTCCTCGTCAAAGGTGTCAACATCTTCAAAAAGTGCCTTTTAATGGTGAGCTGAGAATTTGATAAAAACCTGGGCGGTAGAAGCGTTCGTCATACGGCCATCCATTCCTGATTTGATAAGAAAGGAGTTGCTGCGCGATAGCGTGTTTGTCCTGAAAGGAATCCTTCAAATTTGTTTTTGTATTTTCGGTTTTCTTTTAACATTATATACTATAAGATAGTCAACTTCACTCATTTTTCACTATTTTTCACTTTTTCAAAGGCTGTAGAGTAGCGTCATAATCATTCGAAGAGTTGCCTCTTTAGAAAATGTAATTTTGTTTTCAAAAATAAACTACTTGAATCTAGATTTCAATATCTAGTAAGAAAACACGAACATTCAACCATTCCTTTCTTGAATTCGACTCATTTTAAAATTCTAAACTTTTTGGATATTTTCGCGTTACAATTTATAACTTGAAAAATTCCAATTTCACTTGATTTTTTGAAGTGTTTTCCGAAAACCAAACCTGTTGGTTCATTGTTTCCGACCGCAGCGTCGCGGTTGGAGGGCGGAATTCAGCATCCCCACTCGTTTGGATTCCATGAAGTCTATTCCGACGGATCACTCCCTAAAATGAAATCTTTTCAAAGTTAAAGAAGTACTCTGAGCTCACGTTTGGAACTGGTTTTCTGCGAACTTCTTGAGGTACTTTGGAGAGTTTCGCAAGGCTGCTACGGTACGTCGCTGCAGGTAGAGGTACATGTGTCGTCGTTGTCGTCGTAGTGGTGGTGGTGGTAGAAGTTGTCGTCGATTTGACAGTCGTTGGAGCTTCGGTTTCAGTTTCAACCGACTTCCAAACCGTTGCGCTGTCCGTGTTCTTCTTGTTTCCTTCCGTTTCTCTCGAGTTATGAGAGAATCTTCCGTGAGAAATCTTACTGAAAATCTCGGAAGAAGTTGAACCTTTTTTCGATGTTTCACAATTCAAACTCAAAATTTTTCACACTCTTGCTTTCCAAATATGAAACCATGTATCTTCTTCCAAAATCAATCCAAAATTTCCAATGAAGGTGTGCCGAATGAGAAAAAAAACTTGAAAAAACCTTGCTGTTTCTGAATTGTGCGGTTTTTGACGATTGTTTCCAATCTTTTCAGCGCTGTGAATGTCTAAAAAAACGAAAAATTTTCTAGTAAAAGTTTCAAAAAATTACGTCTTGGCGGCGTTCTCATCGCCATGCTGATGCTTTTCGGTTTGAAAGGATTTCTAGATTCTATAAAAGATGCCGCTTTTTTCTCTTCTGGAACTTTCTCGGGCTCTTCAGTCACGTCCAATATATCTTTGGCGAAAAGATACTTCTGACAGCAAATGGAGCGTTTATATTCTCCATGGCAAAAGGTGTCCGACTGAAAGGTTTGATGAAGTTTAAAGAAACATAAAAATTGGAAAAAATACTCACACCGGGGCATGATTTTCTGGAGTTGCAAACGACTCGAGAGCCGTCAGCTTTAAGTAATCCGATCGAATTTTCTGGACATTCCAGTTCCTCCTCGGGAGCCATAGTTGTAGTGATAGTAGTTGTAAATTTCATTTTCCTGTTTTCTGGTCTAAGAGTCGCTTTTGGCTCCGAAAAGCCCAAATCTTCACAGCAGATGTAGCCCAGACCGACATCCGAACACGTCATTCTATCCTGAAAAAGTTTCGTTCAATCAATGGCAAACTAAGAACAAAAAAATGTCTGAATATTTTTTTTATGCACTCTCTTTTGCTTGTCTGGCGAATGAACGGCTTCTTTCTTTGTTTTTTTTTTTTTGAGTTCACAGTGAACCGAAAAACAAGGAACTCACTCCAGGACACTCTCTTGTCCTTGGGCTGCATTTCAAAGGTAATCCATGAGAATCTAGAACAGTTATGCGAGGATAAGGACAGGTTGGCTGATTATCAATCGACGGCTCATTGCTCGGACAGCACATGTAGTTCAGGCCAGTGAAGTAGCAAGTATGCGTATTCCCACATATCAAGTACTGTGATGTCCCTAGATGAACAGAATTCGAACGAATCGTCAATCTGAACCGAACCTGGTAAACACTGAATGGGGTTCAGGTTCTTGTCAAGTTTGGGCACTTGTCCATTTGGGCAGGTCGGTGCTTGCCCTAAAGGAATCTCATTGAGTGAACGAAAATACTAAAACAATACCGGAAACAAAATACAAGCAAGAAAAGTAGAAGAGGAGCCTGCAGATCATCGGAATATCGGAATGTAGGTCGAGAAGGAGTGGGCGCAAGAGGCAGAGAGAAGAACAAGGTCTGAAGAGATCCGTTCGTTCGACTAACCTCCTTAGTTGGTCGCCGTCGAGTAGTGATTGCGACGTTCATTATCAGCGGGTACTCCAACAAAAAGTTTATTTATTAGTCTCACCCCTTCAAGTACCACCTCTACGCGGTGATGGGGAGGCAACGCCATTTATGGCGGCTAACGGTACACCGGTCACGCAATTCGGCTTGCTTCTGCTAACAGAATGGGCGGTCTTTTTTAGCCCTGGCAAGGCAAAAAGGATAATAAGACCACAATTATGCTATAACACGTTCAACACCACGGATGGAACTTTTTCGCAAGAATACCAGTCAACCAGGACGACAACACTGGATGACCGATTGCATAAGACCTCCTGGAAAACGTGTGGTCCACGCTTCGATCAATAAAAGGCACTAAAAGGCAATAAAAGGTCGAAAGCGAAGATGGACCATCTAAGTATCTAAGTAAGTAAGTATTAGTCTCAAATTTGAGAGAACGATAATGAGTCTGAAAATGAAGAATAATAAAAGTCCGCTTTGTCATCCGATGGTTCCAAAAAATTGCAAGTTGATTTTTATGAAGGTTGCAGCCGACCATAAAACTACTTGCACTCGCCTACCTTGGCTGGAAAAAAAGTCTTGAAATTTTATTTATTTTTTGAATTGCAAGATGAACTACAGCGCGACGGTACGCGTTTAACCACTCAAGATAAAAACCCGATAGTTTAAATTTTTTTAAACTTACTGGCAGTAAATAGTTTTTTTGATGCTTGAAATATTCGAGTTTTTTTCAGCTTTCTTGGAAGAACTTGAAAAATAAATATTTAAAATCGCATTTTTTTAATAATTGGCTTTTTACTGTCGTTTTTTTGACTTTTTCTGTCAATCAATTTTTCTAACTTTTTAAAAACAAATTAAAAATAATTTTATGCCCGAGTGAAATATGATCAACCTCTGAATTTGCATAGGGTCCGAGCAGGTAAGACACCGGCGCTCATATCGATTTGTTTGCTAAACGTACAGATGCAGCGGTCATGAGACTTTTGGCTTTTTTTTCCATCTTTCTCTGTTTTTCACAAACTTATAGTGCTGATCGAGAAAAACGACAATTTTTTCAACAAACGAGGTCAGTTTTTCAATTATTGCTTCGGAAAATCTAGAAAATCCGCTTTTTATCTGTGTGAGCTCACCTCTTTTCCTCGATAGTTTCACGGATTCTTTCAGAAATGTTTCATAAGCTCCTGACTCTCATTTTCAGTTTTATATTGTCGAGAATAGATAAATGACAACATTCCTCTCGTTTAGTAGCTCGAAAATGTATTTCAAAGAAGAAATTTCGGATGAAATATTAAACTGCTCAGTTTTATTATGAATAAATTCCTGAACTGCACCCTTAGCGCAATAATTTTTCATCATCTTCGAAATTTTCCAGGTCACTCTCAAATGGTTACGCAAGCGACGGAAATCCTTTATTGAATGAAGATGTGTACAATATTTTCATGCAAACCATTCTGCATGGATTCAACGTGTTCAAGATAAAAATGTACAACGATCGAGCCTTCATTTATCGGACGAGAAGAAGTTATTGGCTTGGAGATCGTTACTATTACATGGTTTTTTTTTCTCGAAAACAATGAAAATAATCATACTAAGGACAACCGCTACTACTTGCCGACTCGGGACACCTGTGCTTACCGCATGAACGAAACCCAAAGGAAAGATTTGTACTACGAAGAAGACAACACTCCGATTTTTGATATTATATATCAGTGAGAATTTTTCGTTTCCAAAATTTTTAAGGGGATTTTCCAGATGTCAAAGGTACGTAGAGTACTGTTGCGGTCTGGATTGCTGCATGATCGATCAGATAAACCGTCCTCCTGATAGGCCACATCATATGAAATACCCCTGGAGCGATCCAAACGGCTCTTCTGGCTTACGTTTTGGTATTATATTTCTGTCTTTCATGTTATGTGTCTTGTATTCAGAATGAAGTTTTTTTTTCGAAGATATTTTGGAAGTAAAAAAACAGCCGCTGTGACTGAAATATCGTTTTTTTATGACTTCAAGCTCGTGTTTTCTGAAATTAGGAAGATTTACAGGTTGGAATTGGCCTGATCTTTTGTTGACATAAAACATTATTTGTGAATGATATCTAACTTTTGCTCTATTTTTATGCACTATCTCCGCTTTCGAAGTTTCCATCAAGTTTTAATATGCAAAAAAACATATGAAATAAGTGAAGAGCCTTATGAACACAAGAAAAATTAGAAGTGCTCATTGGGAGCTAATTATTCTCAGAATGAGAGAAGTGTTTGCCGCGCAGTGGGAGGGTATTCTTGTTTTCCATTTTGCGTTGTTTCTCACTTCAAAATGCAAATCTTCAATTAAATTTTTTGACATTCTACCTGAAGCCTGAACAAATCACCAGACTAAAATCGTCGCTTACTGCGATTGGAAAAAATGGACAAAACGATCCTGATTGAATTTTCTGCGCAAAAAAAATTTTTTTTTTGGTATTGAGAAAAAGACCTACAAAACTTTTTTTCAAACAACGAATATACGCTGTTCTGAGATTTTAGTCATTCTTACAAAGTATTTTCAATTATTTTTTCTTGATATTCGTCATGCTGGTGTTAGAAGTTCAAACAGAAGTTACGTTATGACAATAATATAAAAATTTTTTTTTGAAAGTCAAAGTATCCTCTGTTTCCGAAAGCTGAGTTCTCAGCCGTTCCGGTAGTTTCAGAATTTCTCGTCTTAGAAGGCTTTTTTTTCCAAATCATTTCTTGTTCTCTTTTTAGAGATTTTTGGAAACCGACTCGGAATGGTCTAATATAAACAAAAATGTGATTCTGAGCCCGGACGGAGTCCAACTGCTCGTGTTGCTTGTTAGCGCGCGGTGCATCAAATTCACTCAGAGCCTCCCACGTTTCCCTTCCTTCATCTTCCTTATTCTTTTTCTTTCTGCTTCGTTTTTGGTGGAAGCAGTGCACGCGAGGTTTTCGTATTTTTGTCTCTGCAAGTTCTTCGACATGTTTACATCTGTCTAAAACTACTATTTTAAAGCCTGAGAGCAGTTGAGTTTTGGTTTTTGAGGTTATCTTGTGGAAGTTTCATATCAATCGTTTTTCGGTAGGTTTGATAGGTAGGTTATCTGAGTCTGCGATCGTCAGTTTAATGAAAAACGTCAGAAACTTTCTTTGAAGTTACAAATGAAACTCCGAAGACTTTGCTTCATAACGTTTTGATTTTTGAGAATAAGGACCTAGAAGTCGAACAAAGTCGAAAATCGCTGATAAAAACTCCAATCGGAGACTTTCGATCTTTTCATCTCGAAAAAAGAAGTTTCACAGGCTTTAAATTGATTTATAAAAGATCAATGTGAATACTGTTCAGAAAATTCCTGGTCACAAAAAGAATTTAAATTTCCTCGTCACAGGAAGTTCCTTATACTTTGAGGCTTGAAACCTTTTGAAAATTAAGCATAATCGGATATGTAAACTTTTGGGATCGAAAGTCCATCCAATTTGAGCTTGAGCAAAAATAGTTTAATGAAGTACGAACCTTACATTTTCCCGCATTGGTTTGCTATTCGTGTGAAATTCTTCATGAATAAAAGTTTTGATTTCTGGATGGTATTATAAATAAATTGAAAAAAAAAATGGAAATTAAAGCAAGCAGAAAAAAATATTAAAAAGAGAAAAAAATTTAAGCGATTAATCTATTGGAACATGATTTGGAGAAATCGTGGATGTACGGAACCACAACGTGGGAACATTTGAACTAGAGAGTTGACGGGAATTCGTTGTGATTTCAAAGGTTTCGCCTTGCCTCATAAATTGCGTGCCGTTTTTCAAAGTTGTTGCAAAGAGAACG
Source organism: Caenorhabditis auriculariae (assembly GCA_904845305.1). Taxonomy (NCBI): domain Eukaryota; kingdom Metazoa; phylum Nematoda; class Chromadorea; order Rhabditida; family Rhabditidae; genus Caenorhabditis; species Caenorhabditis auriculariae. Next base: position 1,187,312 of record CAJGYM010000002.1, on the reverse strand, counting down.
GCCTTAATGACGACACCTTGTGGCTCTCGGCTTCTCCGGATAACTTAAACTCTCCGGAATCTCACCACGTAGGATTTTTCCCTGAACGATCCTGGATATTCTTTTTTTTATTTGTTTCCGCTGATTTCCAGCAAAAAAATCACATAAATTTAAGTCTTCTGGTTCATCCGTTTGCAAAAAAATTGTAAATTAATTATTTTTTTCTGATTGGAATGAATGAAGAATTTTTTTGTGAAAAACCCTTTTTTTAACTTTTTTTGATTTTTTTATTCTGCGGTGACAGTTTTCGAATCTTGAGCCCACTTTCTCATGAAATCAATTATTCTGAGTGTTTTCTTTGGGCAAAACTAAATTTGAAGTGCTTCCCACTTTTTCTGTTTGAATGCAATCCAGCTCTTCTTTTTCAAGTGAGAAAGCGGAAGAAAACCGTGAAAGAATTCTCCCGGAAAAAAATTGGAACAAAAGTTTTTTTTAATTTTTTTACTCCCGTTTAGATCAAATGTTTTTTTTTATTCTTCGTCTCTATTACTTTGATCTGTTTTTCTTCGAAGATTTCGACTTTTGTTATCTTCCGAGTTATCTAGAGTCGTGCATTTCTGGATTTCATGAGAACTTTCATTCAAAACGTCTTTTGGAAATTATTCGTCCGCAATTTCGATGCAAATTGCAGTGGGTTGCATTTTTGTGAAAGGTGGCGGATGGGCGAAAAATAAAAGACGGCCGAAGACACTGGAATGTGCTTCTGCCGCTGGTGCGACAGGCTCCGTCCAAACCCGTTGCTCTTCGTTTTCTGCGTCAGTTTCTGCTGTCTGGCTTTCGGTCTTTGCATCGCCATTTACGACATCAATCAGTACGGCAGTGGTTTGTACTTGGTTGGTGATTTTTTATAATCCAAATCAACTAGAGTATATTTTGGGTACCTAAATTCTTGGAATGTTCTCATCTATTTTTTAAGAATTTTCGAGTCTATTTTTCTAAGACGCCAAGGCGTTTGTAATAGTCGTGTGGAACAAGTCTTTGCCATTCAAATTAAATTTTTGAATTTTTCTTGTTGGGGAATGAAGTTTGTATCATGTACACAACAGTTTTTCCAGAGATTTTATTGATATTGATTTTTTGATTTTTTGATCAACGATACTGCGTTGATTTTTATATTGGCTCCAAAAAAGTTTCACTTCGCAAATTTCTGTTCAATTTCGACCTTTATAAGTTTTTACCCGCTTTCAACTTCCGGCATTTATGTTGATGCCACGAAAACTTCGGAAAAGCGATCCCACGATTCTTTGCATTACTTGAGTTATGGAACTTGAACGGAAAACTCATAAGGAAGTTCTGAAGCTCCTTCCACTTTCATTATTTCTGATTTTTTACCTAAATTAGAAGCAAGGTACTTTGGTAAGTTTGTCAATGATTCATAAAATATCTCCTAGCCCTGTCGAATTGTCTAATCCCAGGCTCTCGTGTCAGTGGTGACGGTGGTCGTCGTTTTGGCGTTTTGTTTGGTCGGAACTGAAGAGCAGGTTTGTTTTGGCGGCGTAACATTAAGTTGTTTCGTAGCAGTAATTTTTCAGTTAGTTTCATGCTTGTGTCGAAAGAAACTGATGAATCTTTCTATCATTAAGAAGTATTGTACATCAATAACATTTACCGGAAGAAGTAACTGATCAAATTTGAGTGAAATTCAAAAAAAAATAACTTTTCCTTTTTCAGTTTTTTCGATTTGTTTAGAATTTATCAATCATTTTGTTTTAATAGATATTTGATGAATTATATTTGAACTGATTTCAAGTATAAAGAAAATCTTCAAAAAAGGTTTTTTGACGAAGAAAACCAGGAAATTTCGATCATTGCGAGATTATAAGAGAAAAAGTTTTATTTTGATATAATCTTGCCGGGTAAAAAGAACTTTTAGCATGGAAACTGCTTATTATGGAATTAAGATCGTTGGCATTATTCAATCATCAATTCGTCGAACCAATTGCTCAGAATGAACTATGAAATGATTCGAAAATGAAAAAAATCACGAAGAAAATGTTTTTATTGTTAGAATAATTTGAATGAAAACCCTTCTTTCCCTTTTCCAAGAACATCGCCAGAGTTTTCCGGGCTTCAATTAAATTTTTAACTTTTAGTCACTATATTATCGAAAACGTAGCCCATCTGTGTTTTTATCCCGTTGGATTGACTAGTCTTCTTGTACCACTATTCGTTCCGTGTGTGATGTCCGGCGTGTAACTGTAGCTTGCCACGGTACCCAAGCCATCACAGACCGAACCGACGGTGGCCAAGAAGGTCTGGTCCACCACGCGTCAAACAATGCGTCGTTTCAAAAAGGATTCCCCTGGAGGCGCCGGCGTCGAGATTCGCATCGTCAACATCGACATCGACGCAGAAGCGGCCAGGACAAGCAGCAGCGATTCTTACTCTGCTCCTGATTCACACAGGGCCCTCGCCAATTGCGAAGTCTCCGTCTGAGGTTTTTTTCACTGTTATACTTGAAAATCATGCCAATAAAAAAATTGAAAAAGATCAAAAACGGTTAAAACAGTTGAAAGCATTCAAAAAAGATCTCATGCGCCGTTTTAAAAAGTTCTTAATTTTTTTATTATATTTTTTTCAAAGTTTGTTTTTTGATAAATAAAATTTTCAGAATCTCACTTTGAAGTATTTTTGATTCCATACCAAAAACTCTCCTTCTTCGGATTCAAGATTAATCTTTATTTTTTTTAAAGTTTGTTAGCTATCACTCAAGAGAAAAAAATACTTTTACGGCGTTATATAAGCATCATAACCCGTCTAAAAAAACTAAGTGAAAAAAAGTTTTGTGATCTGAAACTCCTATTTTGATGATTTTTTTCATATTCTCAATCAGAACGATTATCGAAATTCAAAGGAAAAAAAAATGATACTAGCCCTTTTCACACTTTGAAGATAGATAAAACCTCTTCCGGTGAAAATTGGAAATTCAAAACATTTTTGGGTAACATTTTCGAAAATCTTCAACACGGCTGTACGAACGTCAACTTTTTTCCTGGAAACGCTGCCATTTCTTCAATTTACAGATGCTCCTATGTGCGCTCAACCTTCTGAAGACGTTCCATCTCACACGAACGACTTCCTTGTAAACTGAACGAGCTCAATTACTACGGGTTTTATGTTAATCGTCAGTGCTTCGAGTTTTCATTTTTATAAAAAGTTTTCAAAATTTGTTTGAAGGATGAACACAGTGCAGCTCGAAAAAGTTCAACGGAAACGAGCGAGTTTGGCGGTAATCCAATGACAAAAGTAAAAGTGGTTTCAAACCGGTAGCCGCTGAGTTTGGGCTGTTCCGTTTTAGTTTCTGTGACAAAAATGATCAAAAAATTTCACGATTTGGGGGATATTATAAACTACTGGACTGGTAAGACTTCTCTAACGCGTCGATATTTTTTTGAAATATCATAAATTTTCTTACAACAATCATTCAAGAAAGAACGTGAATCCGCCTATAACTTATTTGAGTCTTGAAAAAATTTATCGAGCTTTCCATTTTTTTCTAGAGCTTCAAAGGCTCAAAGAATGCTGAAGAAAAGGAAAAAGGCAGCAAAAATAGTCCAAAAAAAGGCATCAAATAAGGAGCCTGTGGCCCACTAAAAGGAAAATTTCTATAGACTGTTTTTCTACCTTTCCGACTTTGACTATAAAAAAGGAGAAACTCTTTTAGCATATGTTTAAAATATATTTCATGAGCCTCTAAAATTACATTTGAAACACTTGCCTAGTCATGCCAACGCAAAATCATTGGCAAAATGCCGAGCTTACAATAATCCCAATACCAAACGCCAAACAAAAGAAGCGTGTCTCGTGACTCAAGGGATAAGCCCTCAGCTACGAGCTCTTTACCGGTTCTGCGGCACAGACGTTGAAAAAATGGAACATGTCCGATTCGGGTTTTCACACAAAACCGCTGTTGGTCACATCAAACGGAATCAGATCGTGGCTGGATTACCAGAGCCGCTTCTCTCCTCCCCTTTTTCGGACTCGCGGCAAACTCGCATTTCACTCTCATCTACTGTAATAATATGTACGTACGTCGAATCGTCGCTACTGCTGCTCTTGTTTCGGCTTGTACGTTTCTTTCTTTTTCAATTTTTTTTTCAAATACTATCGTAAATTTCTATCCAGTTTTATGGGTGAGGAAAAATCAGTTGTGAGCAAGAGATTTCATTTGCCGAGAGAAGTCATCATTTGTCAAATTTTGAAACTTTTCTGTAGATCATCTTGGGCTAGTTTATTGAAATTCTGGATCTTCGTACCGTTAAAAATCATAAATGCTTCAGCATAGAAAAAAATGAAAAAGAAAGTTCTAGCCGACAGTTCGATGACTTATTTTAAAAACTTTGTACATTAAAATGAACAAGAAGCTTTCCAGACTGAGATTTTTTTAGGTAATCCATATACTTTTTTTCAACTTTTTTTCAACGCTTTTTTTAATAAGAATTTATGCGTTAATCTTGGGATTTTGAGGTTTCGGATGTCTCCCCAACCCTTTCTACGGCTACAGTCCTGGATATGGAAGTGAGTCGCTACCAGAAAAAAAAAACTTTAAATTTAAATAAAACTCTTCCAAGGAGTCTACACTAATCCAATGGTTCCTCCGGTTGTCCCGCCAATGGTGCCGCCTGTGCCTGGCTACGGATATCCTGGAATGGTCGGTCCAAGGGTCGGCCCTTTTCGCGCTGAACAGCGCGGCGGCGGAGCAGCGAGCGCATCAGGAGCACCTCAGTTTTCTGCTCAAATTGACGAGGTTTGAACTTTCGCGCTGAAAAATCTAAATGCCGTTCAGATGCGATCTGTTTCGACATTAAACTGCGCGAACTTTGCTGAAAAGTGCCGCTGGGCTAACACAAACGAAGAAGAGTTGAATTGGAGCACCCTACAGGAGTCACCTCAAGCTACTTCGTTTTTGCAAACACTAGGAGTTCAAAACCTTCCTGAGCAAACTGCCGGAGTTCTTGTCTCGACGCCTCGAAAAGGCTGGGAAGGTGGTCAACTAGTTTCTGACCCTCTTCCATGCATCGGAAACTCTTTGAAAGTTACTGCCACCGTCTGGAGAAGTCGTCTTGGTCCAAACAGTGAGCAACCAAAGCTTCAGGTGCTTTAGATTCACTTTTTTTTCACTGGTTTGCAATATTCAGTTGTGTTCAAAAAATACAAACGAAGAGAAATTTCCTTTGGTGAACTGCAACGAGTTTGAAATTCGAAACGGCGTTCCCATGTCTGTCGATGTCCCTGCACCCAACACTCCAAATTCACCGGCACAGGTATGAAATTAAAGTTTCAAGCTCTTATTCGTCGTAAATTTTCAGATTGTGTTTTACGGAAACAACTTTGTCGCTCCAGAAGGAGGAGCAATTTTCTTGCAAGACATTGTCGTGGAAGGATCTCTGCAGTGCAATGGAGAAGTTTACGACAGCCATCCTACATTGATTGCGGATCCGTTTCTAAAACCCAGTGAAAAATCGTCGAAGAAAAGTTACTCGGACTCGATTGGACCTTTGAAAGTTTATAGACAGGTAGAAATATGAAATAAAATTGCTCTAGGCTATGGAAGGCGTGAGTGGATTGGAAGCGATCAACGCAGTTCCAACAGCTCCGGACTACGACGAAGGCCGAATTTCTCAGTTCCAAACTTATTCAAAGGGCGTCGTGCCAGCTCTTCCGCCAGCTCCAGCTCAACCTCCCGTTTTGGCACCAGCGATCCAGCAACCGGTCGTTCAGCAACAGCCTCAACCGGCTTCCAATTCTTTCGCCGCTCAGCCTACTCTGTTTGAGAGCTGTTTGTCTCTTTCTTGCAATCCTTCTGGTGAGATATTTTTTTTTGGAAAGAGTATGAAATGATACGATCAATCAAAAAAACAATTTTTTTGATAATACTGTTAATATTTGAAATAGCTTACATCAAGAGTTTGAAAAATTGAAGCACTTTCAGTTGAAACTGAGGTTTTTGCGCTTTTCAAAAAATCATTACAATCCTCAAAAGGGAAAAAACCACATGAAATTCCTGTTTTCAGAGTATTTAAAATAATTGCCAGCAAAAAACAATTTTTCCTTTCTCTTCTAATACACCTTTTTTTTGTTTGATACGTCAAATTTGATCTAACATGTTTTAGTTGTCGACCCTTTCATCTAAAAAATTCGAAAACCGAAAAATTTGCCTGAATAAAAGTTGGTTCAAAACATCTGAATTGATAAATTTCGAAACTAAATTTTACAGACCTTAGCTGCAAGTTCTGGAGATCAGCCGGTAATAACAGATGGGGAATCGCGATTTCAGGAAGAGTTTCGAATCCTTTAACGGGCATCCAGTTACCACCTGGCACTGGTCCGTTCGATAAATTTGCAGAGATTAATATTTTTTCCTTTTCAGCTCAGAAATTTTTGGTAGCGCCGTTTTTTGATTCCCATATCAGTAGCTATACGTTGGTTTCCGAGCAAATCACGATTCCTTTGATGGAAGAAGTTTATTTTTGTTTCTACGAATACTACGCAACACAAGGACTCTCCCTCTCTGTTTGCACTGACAAAATGGATTGCTTCTACAAAAAGAACTCCTTGACAATGGGAGAAGCTGTCGAGGTTTGCAAGACGAACGACATTAAGAGTAAAAGAAAAATACTATTTTTTCTTACACGGATGAAAATTTTGATGCTGATAAAAATCGTTACAGGACAACAAGAAGTGGAACATCCGTTGCGCCAAAATGCCACCTGGAAACTACGAAGTTGGTCTTTTTTCGAAAAACTGCTGTAATTTCAGTTGCAGATGCGAGTGATTGCTGAAAACACGGGCGAAAACAAGGGCGAAGTGGGATTTCTGCCGATACGTCTCTCGCGAGACGCCCAAGGCCAGCAACTCGTCTGCTAATGACACTTCGTCCTGAACTTTTGTCTTTCTTTTTTTGCTCTTTGTCTTTCAAAGTTATTTATTTTTCTTTTCATTGTGCTTTTTCTTGAAAAATCTCGATTGAATTCCAATAAACTAATTTTTTCTGAAATTGAATGAAAACTGTGCTTGAGTAGTCTCTGAAAAAATTTTTCACTTTTCAATGATTTCGAAAAAAATTCTGAGGGTTTCACGTGGTAGAACGTCAATGAATTTCGAAAAGTTTCAGCTCAAGTTGAACAATAATTTTGAATTTATTTTAATTGAAAACAAGAAGTTGATACTATCGAGGTGGTGATCTCACAGAACCTTTTGAATCCTCAAATGGGACATAAGTAAAAGTTTCGAAGACGAAAAGGCTGTGTCAAGTTGAAAAGCTGCAAAAGACCTACAAAGAGAGGAGAAAGGTCAACACCTGCTCTCCTGTGCAGATGTCTCATATTCAGCTTGCTGCCTAGCATTGTTGCCTTTGCCTTGACCCTCAGCACTTCCCGTTCCTTTTTTACTAAGAGCATATATTTTATTATTCAAACAAATTTTTTTCAGAAGAGAAATGATTTTTCTTTCACTGGCTAGGCCTACTTCTTTCTTTCTGCGGTCTGGTTGGCTGCACACCAAGCTACCCACTGGTCGTTGCAACTTGGGGAGGGCCATCTTTCCAAAAAGCAGCTGCTGAAGGTAGGAAGTTCGGATTGGAAATTACGCTACGATTCATACCGATTACGCTATATAAAATTTTATGATTTTTTTCACATTTTTTTTTTTTGGCTTTCTCTCACTTTTTCTTGATCTCTGACTTTGCTGGTCAACTTTGAAAGATGCCCAACTGCTCACGTCGGTTTTTTTTTTTCAAATGATTTGAAACGATCTGCGTTCTCATGCTACTGTAAATTTCCGATGTAGGAAACTTAAGAAGAGCAAATCGAAGTCGTTTGAAAAGCTCGAACGTTGCCAAGCCAATATAAAGAACAAATTTAAAAGTAATACAAGTGCAAACAATGATTAAATCTTTCAGCTTATGAAAACACTTTGAAAGTGAACAGAATGTATGGACTTGTTCGCGGATTGTCTCGATGTGAAGATCTCCAGTGTGACGGTACCGTCGGGTATGGCGGCTCGCCAGATGAAAGCGGCGAAACCAGTCTTGACGCTTTGCTCATCGATGCGTTAGTTCAATTACTTGTCATTTATCCTAAACTTTTTTTACAAACTTTCTTGCAGATCTGACATGAAAGTGGCCGCTGTAGCAAATCTTCATAGAGTCAGAAACGCTGCAGAAGTCGCATGGGCTGTGATGAATTTCACTAAACACACGTTTTTAGTAGGGGAATCTGGTAAGGTTGAGCTAAAAACTACAATTTATAAGAAATATTGAAGCAACTCAGTTTGCTCTGTCAATGGGCTTCAAGGAGAGGAACCTCACTACAGAAGCATCCGGAAAAATTCACACAGACTGGCTGAAAAACAACTGCCAACCAAACTTCTGGAAGGTGAAAATTAAGAACTGAAACAATTAAATTTTTTTTTCTCAGAATGTCTACCCGGATCCGAAGACGCAATGCGGACCTTACAAGCCATTGAGTCCGAGAGAAGTTGAAAAGGCCGGTAGATTCGTAGAAAACAATTCCCCCGTCCTTCTCGACGAGTTCAATCACGACACCATTGGCATAGTTGTCATGGATGACGACCAACAGTTCAGTGCCGGCACATCGACAAACGGCATGCGGTTCAAAGTAGGTTATTTTGTTCGAAAAACAAATATTGATGAAGTGAACTATCAAAAGCTGAAATATTTTGTTCAAAGCATTTTAGTTGTTCTTCAATGAGAAAGAAAATTCAAGCAAGTTGAAACATATTCTTCAAAAAATCTACTGGTCAATCTACCATTGCACGAGATCCTTGTCTTCACGACTCAAATGATTTATAACTGTATAATTTATTCTCTTAATTTCTAGATCCTAGTGAACTCGGGTTCACGCTGATCTGTCAATAAATTATTATTATTATTTAAAAAAAAACATTCGAGATCAATACCTGGTGCCCCACGAAAAAAACGATTCTTTCTGATTTTCGAAAAAAATCTTAACTGCAAATTGAGGTGATTTTTTTTCTTATAAGTTTCAACTTATAACAAGATTTTTTTGATATTTCTGATGAAGAAAAATAGCGAAAACCAAAAACTCAGATCCCAGGACGAGTTGGCGACAGTCCGATCCCAGGTTCCGGAGCATATGCGCATAAAAAGCATGGAGCAGCTGTCGCCACCGGCGATGGAGACATTATGATGCGTTTCCTTCCGAGGTTAGTTCGAAAAATGCATTATATTTAGTGGTCATGACCTTGTTTCAATCTTCTTATCTAATTCTATCCGAGGGCAAACCTGAAAAGTTTGAGCGACAACAAATTGAGTTTTCAGTATCTAAGTAAACTTTGATAATATGCTGAAAAACTCCATAAACATCTTCTAAAATTACAATCTGAGAGCTGTCTGGACTGTTTTTGGCCAAAGTTTTTGTGAATGTTCGATTTTCAAAAAGTCTTTTAGTGTAAGAAGTATCTTGTTGAGAATATTTTTCAGTTTCGAGGCAGTTCAATACATGAAACACGGCAATAAACCAACGAAAGCAGCTAAAAAAGTCATCAATCACATGTTGACCTACTTCCCGGACTTTCAAGGTTTCCAATATGATTACTTCGAATTTTAATCAAAAGCCCAGGAGCCATTGTGACGGTCAACAGATACGGAGAACACGGCGCGGCTTGTTCGAACTTCAAGAAATTCATGTACACTTCGGTCTACAAAGGAGTCACAAACACTCACGCTGTGAACTGCACAATAAAAGCCGATTGAATGATTCCACATGTGAAAAATATCTGAAAAATTGGGAAAGAATGTTAAAGTTAATTTATTTTTTTGATAATTTTGATGAGAAAAATCAGATGAAAGTTTATTGTCATTCCTACAAAACCCAATTCATTATCTTTCATTTGGATGCTTTTTGAGCTTTGCTTGTATTTCTGAAGATGATGTAAAAAAATAATAAAAAAATGATGTTCAGTTTCTGAAAAAAGTCTTTTTATTCCATTCATTTCCCAAAAATAACCTGGGGAAGTTTTATCAATATTAAACCAGTTCACAGAGATAAGTGAAGGCATTTTTTCACAAATAAAATTCTTTCATAACAAATTCGAGTCTTGTTTTCCCCTCAAAAAACAAGAAAACGTCGTTTTTCTTCCCGTAATGAGCAGCTACCAAAGTTCGGGAAATCGAGCGCACAAAAGTGAAACTTCGCCTTGGCGGCCAATTTCTAGTCAAACTCCTTTCACCGGCCAGGCCGTCGGTCATTTCTGCGCCAGTCGGCCGTCTTATGAGCAGGGTCATTCGAATTATCCGCTTCCTTCTCTACTTACACTTTTAAAAAGAACTTTCTCCTACTCTTTACATGATCGTTACTATCTTCCTTTTGCTGTACTTTGGTTCTGCAGTATTTCGAGGTTAGTTGAAATTTTGTATGATTGAATTTACAAACTATTTCAAACTATTTTTTTCCTTTTAAATAAAGAACAAAGTTTCTTTTTCTGGTCGTTCGCAGAAATTTTTCAACTTTAGAGCGATGCGAAGCCATTCAAACTTTTATTCTTGTAACACTTTTTTCATTGACTTTCTATTCATTTTAGTCCATGGAAGAAAGTTGCAGCCAGTTTGTTTGAAATCACGTTTTTACGGTTTTATCGTCTTTTTGATTGTATTAAAAATTCCTAATTGGAAAAAGAGTTCAAAAATTGCTGTATAACGCATATTATTATTATTTTCTATTCATTCAATCAAGATTATTCAATAAAAAAACGTATCTTTGACGTCCGCTCATGTGCTTCTTTGAAGACAAGAGAAAAAAAAAATGACTCAAAATCAGAAATTATTCAGAATAAAATTCCTGATCGAAAATTGTTCAAAAAGTTATTTTAGTTTTGTCACAGGAAAATAATTCACAGAACTTTCTCCATCGAGATTTTAAAATAAAACCGGTTTGGAATAGAATTAAAAGTTTGAGAAATCAGCGCTGAACACAACCAAAAGTGTCGCTAAACGAAAGTTAAATCTGCGCCGCATAATCGCCGTGGCGAAGGGCAAAACGAAAATAATCACTTGCTGCGATCTCAAGATTTATAGCGTTCCCTTTCTCCTATTTTTGCACGGTGAGAAAAAATTTAGAGAGATTTTTAGCGTTAAAAAATTTTTGAAGTAAACTTCTGGGATCTGTAAGAATCGAGAGATCGCAAAAGCATTTATTCATTCTGCGATTGAGAACTCCGTTGGGAGCCTAATATTCATGGGTTGCACTAAGGAGCATTCGATCGATTCCATAAAAGCATTCGAATACTTCTTCTACGAAATTTAAATTCTGACAGAATCTATTTTTTTTCAAACCACGAGCCTGATTTCAGTTGATTCATGTATGTCCAACCAGCGTGGTTGCTCTGTCGCTACGTATCGATACAGCTCAGAATGCAGAGCTCAAATGGACCGCCCCACCTACAGCTACCCGCAACAAAGTGGGAAATATGAAGGTTCCAATTCCTTGTGTAGAAAGTGAATGAATCGAAAACGCTACTACAGGCTTTCTTGGTGCAAATGTTCAAGCGAGAGCTTATTCTGAAAAGCGGACTTCATCGGACTTTGCGAGATCCGACGTGGATTTACGCTGTTTCTCTGCATTGGACTGCACCTGGCAGAATGTCGACGATGACTATTTAAATTGGGTTGTTGGCCTAGGAAGCGTGGATCCAGCGAAGTTGGCTCTGATCACAGGATCTCAGTACTTACCTGGATCTTTTGGTTGAAAAGCAAATTTTTCTAGGGTTACTAAACAACTACTGATTCAGACACTAGTTTTCTAATATTGGCTTCTGATCCGAAGCCCTCACCTCATGATGGACAGTTAGTTTCGATTGCTATTGGTTGTCAACAGTCTGCTGGGATTTTGAGTTTTCGCTTTTGGAGAAGGTTTGTATTAACCGTTCATTTTAATTTTCGATTTATTCTGAAGGCTTTTTGAGTTTTAAAAAGTCACTAAATCTGATTTTCAGTCGAGCACGAATTTTCGGCAACGAGCCAAAACTTGACGTTTGTACTAGAAAATATCTTGAAGCCGAATTGGAAAACTGCATGACAGTAGTTCCAACAACAAATCACACCATTGTGGCTAGCGTGCCGCCAATTTTAGAGCCTTTTGTGGTTTTTTCCTAAGTTCTTACTCCCGAAAATCCTTTCTCAGATTGTTTTACGCGGATACAACTTTGAAAATGAACCAGAAGGAGGTCTTATTATTCTTGACGAGATCGAGTACTCTGCTCATGTGGATCAACCGGAAAACTGCGTCAGCAAAGTTATTGATTCGGATGTCATCGAACCTATTTCTGCTGAGGCCAAGTTCGAAGAAGCCCCACGGATAGTTTCTGGGGACACTGGTAAGGATTTTCTCTTTTCGAGCTTCTTATTAGTGAGGGTGTTAGTTGAATGTTCTTGAAATCTTCTGAAAGGTCACTCATGCTCACAATTGCTCACAAAGCTTCGGAATATTTCTTATGAAAACAATATTTATCATCGAAAAAAACAACTTTTCGAATATTTAATCTCCTTGTGAAATGCCTAGAAAAGGTAAGAAGCTTTGAAACTGGGAAACTAAGAACTTGCGCAGGTAGCGTATTCTAGGAAATATCATCCGAAATATCAGAGAGCAACGGAGAAAATATAGTCAGGCCAAATTTAGAATGTAAGAAAAATAAGGTCTATTTATTAAACGGAAATGTAGAGAATTCTTCCTAAAAATAATGTAAGTTATTTTTGCGGTTGCAGAAAATAACGCCGAGAGTCAAATTGTTTCTCATGAAGTCGTCCTTGGAAGTGTGAGCAGAAAATATTCTAGGGCCTTGGCCAACGAAACATCGTCAGATCTGGTGGTACTGAACAAGGACGCAACTGAAGGCTCTTGCGAGTATTGCTTCTTTCATTTTTTTTATTCGATTCGAATTTTTCAAGATTTCTTCAATGCCTCGCAGAGTCGTTAGATTTATCTTGTAACTATGAGCGAGCAGGAAATGGCGCCAAAGGAGAAGGATTGAAAAACGGCTGGAAAGTAACAAATGCTCATCACAACTTTGCAAACAAATTAACAGGAATACATGTTTCTCCTGGAAATAATAAAAAGCAAGTTTTTCAGAGATTAATGATAAATCAAGGCGTTTCAGACACAAATTTTTCTTACCGCCAACTTCGGCGGTAGGAAAAAAACACTTCGTCTGAAGACCGTTACGTGTTGGAATCTGTGGAATTTACAATCAGTGATTCACCGAGAGCTTACTTGGGCTTCAAAAAGTATATAGCAACAAAGGGACTTCACTTGTCGTTGTGTGAAAATGGCGAAAGAAAAAAGTTCGTTTTCTGGTTTTTTTTTTAAATTTGAAACAGTATGTCTGCACTGGCAGAAATAAGATGGAGATCACGTTAAAAAATAACCCGCAGAGAAGTCGGCCTATGCCGTACATGAGAAAAGAAAATCTCTTAAAGGCATAGGGGCAGTAAAAAATGGGGTTTCAGGTGAAAGCAGTATCTTATATAGTTTTTCATTGCAAATCGAATGGTGTACTCAAAAAAATTAAATATGTGACCACTTTAAAAGAAAAACGCGATTTTACTTTCCCGCCATTAATTTTGAAAAAAGCTTTGGATCGGCATGCGGACAAATGTTTACAGTAGCCGTGCACGCGATGTTGCGGACGTCTTATTAGACTCGTGTTTTGTGAGAAATAACCGGCTATCTGCTTCAAATTAAGGGTTTCTTCTCTGAAAAAAATTGATTAAGAAAACCGAAAACACACATTGATAATAAAGAAAACAAATAATCGCTATCCCATTCGAAACCTGTGTAAAATCATCATTTTTCACCAGAAAAGCGTTTTGGCGATCAAAGTTTGCAAATTTACCATGAATAGAAAGCTTTTGTGACGAAAAGAACTTTGGTGACAACAGAAAAAATTGAAAATTGAAAGAAACGAAGAAAAAAGCAAAAATTTGGAAGATGGCGGAGCCTGTTGTCCATAGAGCAACTTTACTGCAAAGCGCTCTTTTCGCGGGAACTCAATATTTTTTCTCTCCGACTTTGAATTATTTTTTCCCCAAAACTAGGAACTTTTGTACGTTTCCAAGTTCACCGTTTGATTCGCAATGAAAAGCTCTTCAAAGTAATGTTTTGAACTGAAACACCGTTTTTTTACTGCTTCTATACCTTTAAACAATCAAAATCTAAATTTGCAGATGTTTTTGGAGCACTTCGGACAAAATCCAGAAAAATTCTGCTAGAAAGTGGAAGAAGGAAATCGTGTTTCTACCTTCTCATGTTTCAAAGGTGTGGAATCAGATGTAAAATGAAAATTTTTCGTTACAGTTTTTTTTCATTGCCTGGCAAGCGCAGAATGAAACGTTAAATCACGGACAAGTTGGATTGACAGAAATCGCGATTTTTTCCGATTCGAAAGCAGAAAAACCTCTTTGTTGACCTATCACCTTGTATATATTTCAAAACGTGTTTTATCATTGCGTGGTCCTCCATCTCATGAATATGTTTGAATTTTTATTCCGAATAAATTTTTGATGTCTAAACTTGACACTTTAGATACAGTATCCATTTTTTTATCTGATAAAAGTTCAGAAAATTTTTTCAACTTTTTTGTGTTGTTGTTGATCCGCTAATCCGCAATTTGGGGGCAGCAGGAGAATAACTTATATTGGTTCTTTTTTGGGTTACCTTTTTAAATTTTGAGAACTTTCATTCAATTACATTCAGATTTTTTTCTGTAATACTTTTTATCTTAGCCTGCTCAAAAATAAATGTTTAAAGGCTCCAAAAATGCCGAATTTTGTTGTGGTCGGAAATTTGTAAGGTTTACTCCGACAGATATTTGCAAGTTTGTAAAAGATAAATTTATTCTTGATTTAAAACTGAACGAAGGCCGTTGAAGCAACTTTTTTGTTTTTATTGAAACACGAATTTTTTTATTATTGAAACACGAATTTTTTTCAAACTCATCACAAAGTTTCCCATTTATTTCGATCCAAGTTGTCAAGCGGTCACGCCATCGTAATCTCTCCCTAGTATGCGTGCATATAATTTGTGCAAATTCTGTGGGATCACGGGAGCCGCGAATGCATAATGTAACATTCAGTCATACAAACACAGAAATTGCTACATTCAGAAACGACTGAGCTCTTTGGAATATGCAATGCGAGTCGTTGAATTATACGCCTCCAACACGCTCCCAACTTTTTTTCTTTCGGTTCAATTTATACGGCCTACATTTTTCCCAAGACACGGTAGCAGGCTTCAAAAGTTTTTTGTTCTTTCGGTCGCTAAATCAGCTAAAGTTTGATAGTTCCTTTTTACTTAGATGTGGAAAGTCGTTCATGTAGAATCTTCAAAAAGGCTTTTGCAGGCATAAAAAACCTACCTCATTTATTGAGCCTTTTTAAAGCTTTTTTGCGAGAAGGATCGGTTTGACAGCATCTCAATCTACCTCTTGTTATTTTCAACTAGAACATCAAAAAATCTTCTAGTTCAAAAATATTCAGTATTTCTGATTAAAATGAAGGCTTTTTTGTGTAGCCATGATTTCTGAGATGATTTTTTTTACACATCCTAACCAGAAAGTATGGTCAGAAGCCAACCTGACATTCTTTGCCCGCACGTCCAGATGTCACTCGAATGAGCTCAAATAGGAGCGCGGAGCCTTAATCAAGGTCGGAAAAGACGAGAACGCCCAAATGAGCCGCCGTCATTAGTGATCAGTCAGTCGCAACATTTGTCTCCATTAAAACTTTTCGGGCGCCGCATTTCGAATCCCTTATATTTACGCTTTTGTGTTAAATGATTAAGATATTCAGAAAAAAAAGCGAAATGTGAGAAATGTTTATTTTTAGTTTTTGAAATGATGCATTTCGTAAAAACGAAAATTTTTGATAATGATTTTTTGCTCGAAATTTGCGGATGCTGTGCAGAACTTTGTTCAAAAGCGCGCCCCCACTACGAGAAATTTGTAAACCCAGGCCGATTCTCGGATTTCTTCTGTTAATTATTTATGATCGTTGAAAAAGAAGCCGCGAGTCTTTACTCAGTACTCGTTATTGCTATATTCATATTCTGCAAAAGTTCTGGAAGTATGGAGACTTACTATTACACGGTTTTTATATTGCTTTCTTCCGATTTGCTCAATTTTAAAATGCCTATATTAAAATATTTTCAGTTTATGAGTTTTTCGAAACGCATCCTACGTTCCGAGTTGATAGTGAGAAGCAAAGCTCGGCAGGTTTCCAAGACCTCGCCGCCATTAGAAGAGCCGGCTCGCGGAGCCGCCGAGTGCTTTATAAGACTTGATTGAATTACTCGGTTGCTTGCGTGCGTCTTGCACTCTTCTTGTCCCAATCTTCCGTCCGCTTCCTTTCCGTTTCCCGATTCCTTCTGGTAAAGACATCCGGTTGACTCATCCACAAATCAATTCGAAGATTTGTGCTCTCACAGACGTCAACGACCCGTTCTATCATTTTTGGTATACGTTTTTTCTAGATGAAGGCTCCTCATAGTCGCTACCTGCGCAAACTTTTAGTTTTTGAGAAACGATTTTTAAACTAGCAAACTCTGGGTTTTAAGCCTAAGGTTTCAAACTTCAAAAAATTATTTCAAAAACTAGATGTTGAACCAGGAAACGAGGGCTTTCATCTTCAAAAAGTGTTTGAGCTAGTTTGTAGAAAATGGGAAATAGAGTTCTTGTTAGGCTTAAGTCTGTGTTGAACGCGGGTTGTGAAAATTAATATCTTAAACCTTTTTGAGCAGGCAGAGACTATCAGAATTCTTCTATAAAACTTTCAGAGGATGTTTGAGAAAACTAAGGGTCAAATTCCGAATCGCAGAACAAAATGACTTCTTGTGTGAAACAAAAATTTGAGTAACTTCTTGATATTTTTATGTATAATTTAAAGCTGGTTGCAAAAATGGAGTACAGATCGAAAATGAGAGTCGATGATAGGGACTCTCAAAAGCGCCGGCTTGACGGCCTTCTGTATTTCCCACGTATCTCAAGTGGCGTTCTTAAGATGACATCGGCATCTTCAATCGCTCAGAATATTTGCAAATAGTCTTATGTGTAAATAGTGAAATATGAAAGTAGGGAAGAAGGCTCCTACTACTTGGAATGTCGAGAAATGAGATACGTTGCAAGACGCGTCGCGTTGTAAGAGGGAACTGCCTGAGGGGATGCAGCCGAGTGGAAGGAGAGCATGTGACAATGCCGCCGGACAATATTCCAGGGCCAGATTTCCGCCCATTTGTGCCGCACGTCCAGGCCATTTCCTGATCCTTTCCACTCGACTGCCGCTTTCAGTAACCTTTTTCTCATTCAGTCGCTTATTGCTTCGTCGTGTGATTCACGAAAACTGTAGAAATCTTGCCGTCGAAGTCGGTTTTTGGTTTATACCAAAAACTCTAGAGAGGATCCCCGTTCTCATAAACTAGACCAATATAATTTATTCCTTCTCAGACATTTGATAAGATGAGAAATTGAATACAGCGTTTGCTTGTTTGTGATCAATCCGAAAAATTCGCCTAAAAAATGAGACAAAAGCTCTCGTTCAATTGCCAAGTCGCAAGTTTTCAATAACTTTGTATTTCTATGAAAAATAATTTTCTTACCTTTTCCGTAGTAACATCGGAAAATAATTCACAATATTCATCTTGTCATTTCGATGATCTTTCACAGCGAAATTATTTCAGAACTCTTTGTTCTTTTTTATCTAGAAAAACTAGTCAGGGTGTGAATATTTGACAATTTTGCTTTTTTTCAGCACTCTATAGATTTTTTAATTTTGATTATTTCTTTAAAAAGTCTTTTTCATTTCGAAAGAAATTGAAAGTTCTATTTTCTGGATTATTTACAAGTATTGAAGCTTTCTTCACACCTTTTTGCTCTGAAAACTATCAATTCGCCTCAGAATCACAAAAATGAAAAAAGCCCAGTTGAGGGAATTTTCTGAGCAACTGCAGTCCTTCTTGTAGAGAAGTGTTCTGAAAGCTTTCGAATACTTCGGCAAATCGTTCGCCACGATTTGAACTGTTTGTAGCCTTTGATTCTTCTTGAAGTAAATTTCTCATAATAAGGCAATCTTCTAGGTGCGGATCTTTAAGGCGTGAAAACTCTCAGGCTCAATACCTCACGGAGCGATCGAGAGCAAATCGGAAATCGAACAAAAACGCCAATAATTGTCGCGGGATAGACGCCTCTTCTCGACCGCCGCTGTCATAGGAGATGTTGACTCAGTCAATCCGGCAAATACGAGCTCTCGACCTAGAGCTCCTCCACGGGAGCTCCGTCGAGTACTCGAGACAAGCACCAGGAGCTCCGGTGAGATCCGACGTGCACTCGAAGCCGGCTGAGTCTCCCGCTCACTTTTGCAACTTTTACCTGTTTGTTCTCTAGTTTCGAGCTCGTTCCAAACTTTTTTCTGTCTATTTTTTTAAACTCTTTTTCGATTCGTTTCGACTCGTTGAAGTGGTGGAACCGCCAAAGTCTAACAGTTCAAGCAAAATATGCTCGTTCAAAACTTCCTTGAAGTTATAGATTCTCCAATTTCTACAAGTTTCAAACGATCAATAGTTTTTTTTTGGACCGAAGCTCTTTTTGAAAATGTTACGAAATCGCATTCAAAGAAGTTACGAAATCCAATTCGAAAATGTTCTCACACGAATTACATTGAAATGATTGAAAACAAGAAGTTGAGAAATAGAAAAATACGTATTGATTGAAGGCTGGGAAGACCGACATCATTTTTTCCCTACTGCCATTTTTCAAACACCGCTGCAAATATTTAGAATTGTATTTCATAGACACGGCGACATTTGTGATAATCTTTTTCCTGTGCTCCGGACTCAGCTTTTAATTTTTTTGTAGTTAGCGGCTGTTGCCTACGATTATTTTCTTTTTGTACTCCAAACACCCTTTTTACAATTATTTTTATGACAAGAGATAACCCGGCTTCTATCGATCCTACGGTTGTACATCACTGAAAAACCAAATGCAAGATAATTCAAAAAAATTTTTTTCAACTAGTTTATGCATAGCTTACTCTTGCTTCGAGCTAATTCCCGACGACGTCGAGGCGTAAACAAAATGAAACGACGAGATGTGCCAAAATGCCGCAAAATTAAATCATCGTAGATGAATCTTAATGAGTAGGCGACATCTTCCCGCCCCAGTCTTTGCCACGACAAAGATTTCCTGCCAGAGCTTTGCCTTATTTCCTTTTCTGAGTTTTTTGTCCCGGTTTCTTTTATTTCAAAGTGAATGAGTTGTTAAGGAATTAGGGGCTCAAAAGGATATTTATCGCAATTTTATCAGAAAGCCTTTATTTTATATGGAGCTCTATACCGGTAACGTGAAAATTGGGTTGAGATTGAGATCTGAACAAAATATCTGTCAGAGAAATTCAATGAGGCAAAGTATTTAGCCCAAACTTTTTTGAGATTTCCTGCACCTCGATATCAATTTCTTATTTTCGAGACCATGATTGAGGCCAAACTTCGTCGCGTCTAAAGACGTCGTCTACCTTTTGTGAATTCAAATTTTATCAATGGACTTCTTAACTGTTTATGATCATCACATGCGTAGGTAAACGAACCTCTTCCCACTTTAGTCAAAATGCTTTATTTTCTTTGATCATGGCTGGAAAAGTCCGTGAAGCTTACTTTCGAGAGAAGTTGTTTTCGATTCAAAAAATCAGCTTCCCAGTTTTTTTCCTACTTTTGATGTCTCACGACGCTTTCTTCGTTTTGAGCATACTACTTTGAGACTGTCTGCCACGAATTTTTCCGGACGGGGAGTGCGATGTACATCACAGAGACCTTTCCAGTAAGCGCATTTTTTAGCCAACATTTTCTTTGCGAATGTCCTTCCCAAAGAACTTCACTCGCAAATGAATCACGCTGAGAAGTGCTCCGAAGACGTCAACGACGGTCCGAAGTAGCATCTGCCGTACGTGTGGTTCGCTGTAATCCCATTGGCGCTGAGGACTTAGTCGTTCCGCCGCCCATTCCACTGTTTTTGTGGCCGAGGCTCGTAGGCACCCAGGGCGCTCGCCTGGATTAACCGCCATCCTATTCGATTACACCCGTCCGAAACACTCACCCACACGACACATACACGTCTGGATTCTACTTGCTCCACTTTCTAAGCTTTTTTCGTTTGTTGCTTTTTTTGAGGCTTGATTTTTCTTTTTTTTTTCAATTTCTTTTCCTTTTGGATGTTTACTTTGTTTCTTGAACTCAAATGAGACACATCAAACGTCCCAAAAAGATCAAGCTTTGTTAGCTTGATCAGGATGTGAATGCTCACTTTTTGAAATCTTTTGATTCAATTCAAAAAGGAAGACGTTAAGACATTTTTTGAGCAAGATCTGTGTAGAAAAGCTTACTTCATCCACAGCTGGCTTAAGACTCAACATAAATAATGAGACTTAAATCTAACAAGAAGATTTTCGAAATCCTGTCTAGGGGCTTTTGTCCAGACACAGTAGTAAATGCAATATTACGGACATGTTATTTTCGTCTTCTATCTCATCAGACACTTCTCAGCAGGAAGAGAGTTGTCAAACTTCATCAAAAAGGAAAGCAAGCCAACTTCCCAACGAACTCAATTATGAAGTCAGCACATCTTCGAACACTTTGCACGGATTACTGTAGAAAGTTTTTTTCGCGTCAAGGAACTCGAGTGTGAGAACGAGTACGGCGAGACGACGGCTAACCTTGAGAGCCGGGCAGCTCCTCTCAATTAATAAGCCTTGTGTTGGCGCAAGCCCTCAAGCGAAGACGGCGGAAAACGCTCATTTTGTCGCATCTTTTGGCTCACGAGGGTGAGAAGTTGCTTCGCGGCGACAGCGGAAGAAGCCGCGTGTGTATGCCGTGCCGATGAGGCCAATTGTGAGCTCGAAGCAGCACTGACTGAGCCAATCGGACACGACCGCCGTCCGGCAACAATCATCCCCATCTCCTCTTTTCTTCTCGAATCTCACGAACCATCTTCACGCTCCCCTCTCTGTTAGTTTGGCGAGAAGCTCCGAGTCCTGAGCAGTCAGACTATGGCTGATATGTTCGACGAGGTGAGAGCTCGGTCTGCTCACATCGTCTCTACCGAACAAGCGGCGGTTTCCGAGGTGAGACTTTTTATGGCAACTAATCAAGAATGAATATTTATTGCCTTCATCATATGGTTCCGGTTGCGATGGGAATATTTTCAGAGCATTCGATATGCCCACTACAGCTTTGTGTCACGAAATTTTCGAACAATCTTTCTTTGAAATTATTTTCTTGAACCGATAGTTTTTTGTTCTGGACCAACTTTTATAGATTTTAAATTGAACTCGAAAATGGAAAATTTGTACAGGGTCCCTTACTAAAAGAGATTTCTCTTCTGGCAAAGTTATAAAACTTTTCATAAATGTACCTTTAGCTTATCTGATCCCAGATGATAACAATATTCGGGCTTTCTAGTTATTTTATAGAGCCTTCAACTCTATTTGATGTCAAAAATAGAGAGCAATGAGGATTTTAGCGCTTTCAAAACGCCAAAAATCTACTTTAAAAGGAGAATTCCTCTTTTCAACAGTATAGTACTGTAACATTTCCTTCTTTCTTTGCTATCAAATTTTCAACCTTATTTTTCCAAACTTTGACGATTTCGAAACTTGAAAAAGACTTATCACATGTCCTCTGAAGAACAAGAATTTTGATGAATCGCGAAGAGTTTTTGAAACCAGACTTTATCTATTTTCAATTTTTTTTTTTCTCTATTCACTTAAAATGAAATAATTTTGAAGCACCTCGCATGAAGTTTTGAGGAAAATAACAGAAAAAACGGGCGCGAGCAAATGTCATTTTGTCATGCAACTTTTCGTGTTTCAAATGTCAAACCTTGGTAACAAATGGCATGGGAAAATGCTGACTTTTGATTGTTTGGCTGAGGTTTAGTTAGAACTCTAATGATGGGCTATTGTGACGAGTCCTCGGGACGTTTTCGCAAATTAAATCCACCCCCGAGCTGGCAATTGAGAGCTATTATGGCATAGCGCGAGTGGGACGACTCTTGTAGTTTGCGACATTTGCTTCGCATCAAGATTCCCTAATTCGAGAGGAATTCGAAAGTTTTTCTTTGTTAAATTATTTTTTTTGTTCACGGGAAAGTTTACCATCAAATCAGATTTTTTTTTTCGAGCACCTAGACATGGGAGTACAACAAAAAAAGTGTTTTTCCAGAAATTTTGAAATTCAAAAACGGGAACAAAGTTTGCTTTGCAAAAAAATAGAAAAAATTCTATGAAAAAAAGTACTGTGCGGCAGTCCGAAGACAGAAAAAAAGGGATATGAACATAATTTAAGATTTTCAAGAAAAAGTTCGTCATAAATGAAACTTCTTTTCTTTATATTTCATGCCTTCTGAGCTCAAGAATTTTTCATTTTTACATTTTACCGCGTGCCAGTATTTTTTTTTTAATTTCGCAACGTGCAGATTCGAAATTCCGATAGTTTTAGTCGCACTCTTATAAAACTCTTCCTAGACACTAATAGGTGCCAAAAATGCCCGAAGGCTAAGTTCACACCAACTAGGTCAAAATTGTTGCGGTAGTTATAGATCGACAGGAGAACTAGGTTGTTATGTATGGAGATGTGACCCCGAGGAGTGAGGCGAAACGAGGCGAGTCGTTCCCAGCGGCACGGAAACCTCGCAGCAGCAGTGGGGGAAAAAACAGTCGCCTCACATGTGTTGGCCCAATACCAGATGTGCTTGCCCCGCCAGTAAACCGACGTCTTCTTGGACACCTGCGTGGTACAGGATTATACCACATGGTATCCCTGCTCGCCACTTTCATTCCTTTTTTTTCTTTTTAGTCGGACTTTCCAAATATTTTTTTCACTTTTATTGCCGACTTTGACCTTGATTTTTCTCTTTTTCCACTCGCTGCTTTTTTTAAAATTTGAAGGCATTTCCGCATTCCTGAATAGAGTTTCTTTCTTTGAGACTTTATCGACGGCTTTCAAATAGATTTTGCTTGATTTTCACTTCAATCGTCAAAAAAAACGCGTAGCGCTCAAATCGGCAAATATCAGAATAATGGATTTTATGAGCTATTTAATTTGGGGTTAAAAGGCTGAAAAATGCACTGTACCTCAGCTTTTTCTTTTTTTACGTGTGTTATGTCTTATTTCTCATTTTATGAAAAACTGTTAATCATATCTCACGGAATAATTCATAATTCTTTTTTTTTTTTGCTCACAAATGTTTACGAGTTTCTCAAATAAAGTTGGTCACGAAACCGGCCGATCTCTGTGATCATCGAATTTATAATTTTGCGCCCAACGAAGTGCATTGTTTCCAACTTTCCATCGTTTCGGAATCAAATCGCGCTCCGTTTCTGGCAAACTGACACGATACCCTTAGCTACGAGTAAAATCATTGAGTATTCTGAGGCTCCTCTTTTCCATCCAAACAGCATTTGTCGCAAACAACTGTTGTTCATTTTGTTCCCCGTCCGTTTTTCTCTTTTCGATTCAATGCTCTCATTGATTTTTAGCGTTCTTCAGAAACGACATTAAAATGGTCGAATCTGTGGCATTAAATGCCGTTTTCTGAAATTTCGCATGAATGTTCGCTCGATTTTTCAACAAATCGGGGGTTGTTTTTTCAAAAAATCTTGTGTAGTTTGAAGTTTGCTTGAAAGTAGATAAAGCTTAAGCAAAGCCAACCTAGGCTTCCTCACCTCTTTCCTTCCTGCTTGTTCCTTTTTATTCTTCTGAGAGCATTCATTTTTTTTGTTAGGGAACTCGAGGAACTCGTCAACATCACCGCGGAGCTTGTCTCAAAGCTTTTGCCAACCCAAATTAATTAAGAAAGGGAGAGGAAAAAGACAGCGGCGCCCATAGCTATTGACTAATTAGACACGGGTTGAATTTGCATTTCATCAAAAATTATTCATCAGTTGGAAGCAAATCTAATAGAGGCGATTGGTGAATAACAAGTCAGAAGAACGCGATTGTTTTCAAGCAGCCCATTTTCAACGGAGAAGCGAGTGTGCTTGACATAAAGTTTTTGAAATTTCGAATCAGCGAAAGAAAAAATATTTCCCTTTTTAACATCGAAAAGCGAGAAAATTATCTTTTGGCGGTATCGTGCATGTCGAACACGTAGATGATATCTAGGCACGCAAAGTTGTGTCGCAGATTTTATCAGTTGCCCTTTTCAACAAACCAAGGTCTTTTTTTGGAACCAGATGATTGGAGAAAAAAGATACTGTAGTTGTGAAAATAACGTGCTCATAACATTTTTCCACCCGTGCATTTTTTAAATCGCCCTAAAATGATTTTGATTTAAGAATGGAATGTCTGAGTATAACAGTTTTGAAATATTGAGCTTCTGAAGACTGATTTCTTAGCATCATGGCAGGCCGAATCCTCACTAATCAAAGATCTAATTTTATCATATAATGATAACTATTTGTTTGTGATTGCCTTTCATGTAGACCGTGTGTTTCGAGATAAGATAACAACTTAGAGGCGCGAAAAGTTTCTGATAACACTAACTTCTAGAACCAGCCGCAAACAAAGCTTCTGTCCGCGATTCTCTTTCAGATAAAGCAGGTCATTTGAAAGGTCAGGAAAAGAGGAAGGCGGCTAAGGAGCTAAGGGAACATTTTGCGATAGTCCATTAACGCCTCTGTAAATACAAGCAACGGAAGAAGCGACGGAACAATGGGCAGACGAGAGTACCCAAGTAGCGAAAGTTGAAAGGAGGAGAGCACACTTTGTTGAACAAGGGCGTCGCGTGCGTGCTGCGTCGCGGCCAGTAAGGTCAGCAGCGGTGGCACAGCGCTTTCCCATTCCCACGCAGCTGTAGGTAGGAGCAAGGAGCGCATTCCCTACGGCCAGCATGGTTGAATCACGAAGTACGCTGCTGCTTCCCGTTCTTCCTTCCAATGTCAAGGTAAACTTTTCCTTTTCAACAGATGTTTTTCTTCTATTCTATCTGAGCTTGTCGCCTTTTGAACTTCCTTCTTTAATTATGTATTTCTGAAACTGATTCCACTTAAACACTTATGAAACAGGCGATTAAAATGTAATTGAAGGGTTCAAGATTGAACTTGTGTACAAATGGAAAGAACCTGGTTATGATACGTCTTATTTGTAAAAAATGTTACGAATTAAATAAATCTGCCTTTTTCTGAACGAAGAGTTTGTTTCAAAACAATTTCAATTTTTTCTGCGGTTTTTAAACTTCCTATTAGAGTTTCAAATTTAATCAACGTGGTATTTCATTAGAACTTTCCATTCCTTGACTATTTTTTTCAAGATTTTTTTCGAATAAAAATAAAAAAATTCCTCCTGTTCAAGTTTTTTTCTCAAAACTGATAAGTGATCGTTATCTATCCATCTGTAAATAGGCATCTTATCTGTCGATTAGAGCGGGTCGTTTCAAATATTCCGAGATCTGTTGTGAGTCGAAACCCATTGCAAATTGGTTATAGAACCGTTTTTTGGGTCGTATAGCCAAAAGTCACGGAAAATTATCGACAAATACCGTGATGCGGTAGTTACGTTTTTTTGCATGATTCTAAATTTCAAAGCTGTCTTTGACATGCTATAGAGCTAGGATCAACCGAACATTTTTAAAACAAAGAAACCATGGAAAGACGCTTTAAAGGCCCAAACATTCAAAAATAGAAAGGGACGACGAGTATTTTGAGAAGGTTATGAGTCAGGGGCAACGTTCTGAGGCGGTCTGTCAGCAATAAATTCTCACGACGTCTCGTGCTCGCTGCGGTTTCTATGGTTTCCTGGTGATATCTGCGGGCGGAGCGAATAAAAAGTCCTTCCTTATCAAATCCAATCGGCTTCTTCGGTCGCCTTTCCATGCTGATTCCGTCGAACAATGCGTTCTTCGTGAGCCCGACAAGAGCCGCAACGGCGATGAACGCCTCGTTGCTCCAGCAGTATTCTCCTGTTTTCCACCACCAAGGGGTCGTGAAGCCGCAGCCGACGCAGTTGCCACAGACGCATCACGTAAGGCTCGATTTAATTAAAACATCCGCTTGCAAAGTGCCTGAGTTTAACGAGAGACAGGCCTCTCAAAA
The DNA here is from genome assembly GCA_904845305.1 of Caenorhabditis auriculariae. Lineage (NCBI taxonomy): Eukaryota > Metazoa > Nematoda > Chromadorea > Rhabditida > Rhabditidae > Caenorhabditis > Caenorhabditis auriculariae. The sequence continues at coordinate 1,161,169 of CAJGYM010000002.1, read as the reverse complement.
TTGTCCCTCGAGAATGTGTCTTTACCGCTTTCAACCGTTGGAGCTTTTTTGAAGCCTGAATCACTGACGTCACTCTTGTTTCATCTCCAAAATCTCATATTTACTGCGCTGTTTGCGTTTATCCAAGATAGTCTTCAAGCAAACTGTTTTAAGTATTCAAATTGCAGAAAACCGCAGTTTCGTGTGAAATATCCCTTCTTCTCCTGGTTTTTAAATTATTGTCTCTTTTTTTCTATAACCAAACATTAAAGATTTATTTAAATATGAACGAGTGAAAACAAATCTTACGATCCGATGACTCCTTCACTTTTTTTTTTTCAAAAACGACTCAACAAAATATTCAAAACTTCCAATGTTCCTTTTTTGGATCTTTATTACTTGTTATCTTAAGTTCGTTTCTATTTTCTTGTGGAAAGTTTTGATGTAGTTATTGGAATTTTGCATAATATGCTTGTTAAAGCCTTAGATAGTTTCCATTATCACAGTTTTCTCAAACTTTGGCAGTTGTCCAACAACTTAAAGATCTATTGAGCACCTTTTTTTTTGGGAATAATCATACTTTGTGAAACGTTTTTGATTGGACAGCGGAATCAGTCTCATAAAAAACGTAGGGAACATTTGGAAGCTCATCATTTGACTGGCTGCCTTTCGCGTTTCTTCGCATTCGGAGTCGGCCACTTTGAAAACAAGAGACTTGTGAATAATTCATGCTTGATCTCGTTTGAGCTGCCATCCGTCCTGTTTTGAAAGCGATCGTACGTGACGCCCTACTGTGAGGGTCTCTTGTTTTGTTGCCTGAATGCGCGACCCCATGGCGCGGCAGGACGTGATTGATCGGCGAAAAGGTGCACCGGGAGCGGTGACATGCTTCTACACTCACGCTCACGGATCCACCGCTCACACTCCGTGTGAACTTATTTTTTGTGCCTATGAAAGAAGAAATTCAGAGAAAAATAATATTCTGAGGCCTCGCTCTATTCCCGGGGCTGACAAAGACTCTGTCATCAAAATTTCTAATTTTTCCAAAAATTTTTTCAAGTTCTTTCGAAGCTTCTAATGAAAGTTTTCCATAGTTGCTACGTTTATTGACTTCGAGAATATCCTCTCCAGCCTTTCTGTAGACGAAGTAATTGAGATCTGCAGTAATAATAAAGAAATTAACTAGACTGTCCTGATTTTTGGAGGACTTGCTCTTTTCGCGACCTTCTTGATTGAAAACAGTTACGAAAACCGACCGATAGTTCTTCCATAATCCCATAATATGAAGGAATAATTGCTCTAAAGACTGAATAAATGTTTAATTTCACATAATATAGAAAGCTCAAGATCTTTTAAATTTCCGAATCTATGTAAAATCGCTCCTTTCATGTCGTTATTGAAAACTTCATCAAAACTTTCATTGACAATTTTACAAAAATTCCTAATTCAGAATATGCAAGCCCTCTACCAATTGGCGGGCGCTTCGGCTCAGTCGTTCCACGGACAGCCGCTGCAGCTGAGCCAGCTCGTCCAAGGCGGAATGCCGCCGCTTCTGCAGCAACTTCAGGCCGCCCAACAGCAGCAGCAGCTCGCAGCTGTCTCCGCAGGTTCGTTCCGAGTTGGATAACGAGTTTCCCCTGTCGTCGTTTGTAGAGTGTGATTTTTCTTGTAAGCTATCCGTTCTCGGAAGTTGTGAAATATACTTTACTAAGAGATGTGGAAAGATTTTTTTTATTTTAGAAAAAAATCAGAGAGAGTATGAAATTGAGATCAAAAAGTAATAATTTAGAATTTACTGTGACTTATCAGAGATTTACTTCATTATCTGATTTTTTTAATTTGAAATTTTTCAAAGACAGAAAACTTTTTGGATTGGAATTAGAGTACATAACAGCCAAAATCCAGCATAGTAACACCTTTTTGAATTTTTTTTTGTTCTTGTGAAGGTTCCAAAAATTTTTCCGATTTTTTTAATCTTCAAAAATTTTCGAACAGTTCGATCATCATATTGAAATCTTAAAAGATAAGTTCCGAAGGCTATAAAAGCCTCAAGGTTGGCGATTATTGATTTCGGCCCATTGGATCAAATGGTAGCGTTTTCCTGCTGAAAATGTGGAACAACACGCGAAAACCGCTTTGGGTTGGCTTCTATAGGAGGAGGCCGTCTGGAGGGGAAAACGATGCAAATGAGGAAAATTCGTCAATTTCTGTTCTCAAGCACTGCAAGCCACCTGTTTTTGCCTCGTTTTTTCCTGTTTTCGTCGTTTTTTTTGTCTGGCCAGGTCTTTTTTCACCAAAAAAAGTTTGAGTTCGAAGGATGGTTTATTATTGCCCCAAGTCAAAAAGGATGAAACAATTCGTTATCAATCAGGTGTTTCCGTTGTAGACAGGAAATTGTCAAAAGGCATGATACGAGCAGCTTACAGTAATCTAAGTTAATTTGAACGTTGAGACGCGGTTTGAAGGCAAAAAAAAATGTGGCCGCTCAGATTTCCGCCTTTTTTCTCTCAAAAGAGCGCCATGTGTGCCGTGCCCGACCGTTCCAATTTGCTTTTGACGGCCCCACGTGTGTGCGGAGCACGGCGCAACTGTGGGAACATTTCGCAGCGCTCCGAAATATTCGAGTTTCTGAGAATTCACTGGAAAAGATTGCCCGATTTGTAGGCCAGACAGCAGGCAGGAAATATTTGTACCCAGCTTCAAAATGAAATTGAATTCTAAGAAACCCTCCAGTGTCACAATTCGCAACACTATTCTAAATCTAGTTCTCAAGAGCAGGAACTACAGAAAAATAGTGTTTGAAAAGTGAACAAGGAAAATTGCTCTAAACTTTGATAGAAACTAATGGTTTTTGCTGCTTTTGACATCTTTTCTTATCAAACAAAGCCAAATCAAAATTTAAGTAAACAAGTTTTTTTCTTAATTTTCCTTCAACTTTACCATAAAAAAAAAGTTTATTTCAGACAGGTCTTTGTATTAGGAAAAAATTGTATTGAAACAGACCCTAAGCTAAAAACGTGGGAATATTTATGAATAATCGTTAGGAAACTTATAAAGGTGTGAGAATAAGTGCAGCGCTAGCGGCAACATGAAAAGTGAAGCGAGGCAGGTAAAGGTGTCTGAGTGTTCCGATAGGACTCTTCCAGGCCGGTTGCCCTTATCTTCCGATCACAAATGTGTAAGATCTGAAATTTCGCGCGCCGTTTTGGTAGATTTGCCTCACGATTAAGTCGACCAGACTGCACCGCCGCTTGGAACAGCCGCCCTTGACGTTTCCGTCCTTTTTCAAGGTTATTTCTTGACTCGAGGTTTCGCGAGGGCCTTTAAAAGTATGGCCTTTGAACTGATTTTCGTGTGAGGTTTGTTGATCCAATCAGCAAAAAAACGGATATAGTTCTCTTAATTCAGACTCAAAAAAGAACAGCAATCCTTTTCAAGAGTTTTCTCGTAAAAATCTAGGAAGACCGCAAAAAAAGAATATCAAAGACCTCCGTATCACTGGAGCTTCTTATCCCATTAGGAAAGCTCCCAAACAAAATTCGTTCTTCTCTTTCAAACAAGTTCTCCTGTTCTGAAAGCCGCTGAAACTAAACTTAAGGGGAAAAACAAAGAAAAAGCGCCGATTTTTTCAAAATTATTTCTTTCAGGCTTTTGGCTCAAAGTTTTCGAAGTTTGAAAAAGTTCCATAGAGAACCAAAGCAGAAGTCTATAATTCCATTAAAGTTTTCTACAGTATCGCTATTACTCTTTGTACTTTCTTGTAATTTTTTCCCCTTCCAAGTAGATTGGTCGATTTAAATTTTTCTCTGTATAGCGAATAGATCTCCCCTAATTATTTCACTAAACAGGATGAGACCTAAAACGGCGACTGGGAAAAAAACTCGTATCGAAAGCGTTGTTTTTGGTGGACGGCGCCACGAGATCGTGTTCTAATGAGGATCGAGTTACAGCGAACCTGCAATCTTCGCAGCAAATGATGATCGCGGCGGCCTCGGGCATCGCCTTGGGCAACCAGCTGGACAGTCAAGCCGTCGAGACGAATAAAGTCAAGGTTTGTGACCCATTCGACCTTTTACGACGGTTGTAGCCGTTCTTTTTCTCCTTTCCGACCATCTGCCTACTTTTTTACGTTTTTGTAAAAAGAAAGGTAGGTCGCCAATGAGGGAGCTCTTGACAATATAAGTATATGGTTTCCTACACTAAAAACGAAAAAATACATAAATTTTCGGGTGAAGACGCTTCCCAAATTAGTTGCCCCTACCTCTCTATGGCTGCTTCTCTCACGGCTGCGCTCATTTTGAGAAGCTTCAAAGCACCAAAATAGTTGTTTCCTCTCAATTTATTTTCATCTTTCGGGAAAACTTGATCGAGAAATCCAATGTGAAAATTTTGCATCCATAATCAGAGTAGTTGCTCATACTTTCTCAGTTATAGTAATTCCAGTTTTTTGGTGTTAACTGTTCGATTCAGCTACTAATTGCACACAGATTGCTTTCAAACGATTTTCGCACATTTTCAACTTTTATCGACTTTTTTTCAAAATGTTCGATTTGAAACTTTGGTACGACTAGGATGGTGTGTGAAGTGTGAATCAAATGAGAAATGCGGACTTCGGAAGGATAACAGACTCAAATGAGTTCCCTTAAGAACAACTAGTCTATTCTCTATGCATTATATAATAGCAAGGTAGTTCATACCTGAGAGATTAATTTTTTACCTGGTTTTTTTTTTGAAGCAACTCTGAGTTCTTAAATTAAGCGAAACGGTTATTGACAGAATGATTTGTGAGTTTCTTCGTCGAAGTTCATTATTTCTGATACATTTTGTTGAAAACAAAATTCAATGAGAAAGCATTTTTACATAACTAAAGTCGCTTGAAAAAAAGCCCAAGTCAACCATTTCCTGAAGTATTGATTATTAATTCGATGTGCACCTCACACACCTTTTTAGGGAGAGTTACTGGGTTTTTTATATTTTGCACATCCATGTGTAGTTTAAAATCAAACCGGAAATTGTTTGAGAGTGCATTCTGTGTCGTCCTACCGCTCTAGATGATTTTTTCGAGACAAAGGTAGAAGCGCCGCATGTTTGAACCAATAGTAACATTTTTCATCTCGGCGAAGCTGTCCTCCAAAGTGCCAACTAATTTTGCTGCTTTTTCTCTCTTAACGAACTTGCGTTCGTATTTGGTTTGTACTTTCCACGGGAAGCCCGTTTTATGTTTAGAAAAAGAGTAATTAAGCTTTTATTTTTCACCTTTTTTTCACCCTCTTTTGATTCACGTTTGTCTCTGAACATGGTCCTTTTCATTTGCTTAATTTCATTGGGCAGTCAATGTTTGGGTATGGGGTTTGACTTGTCATCAGGAATGGTGGGCAATGACACGTGTGCTGCATCTCTCAAAATGCTCTAATTTTTTGAAAAAGAGATCGTAAAACTTGTATTTTTTTTTTGGAGCTGTGTTAACTCACAAGGTGATAGAGTTTCAATGTCAGTTTTTTTCTCACTCGGCTTCAGAAAGATTTTCCGACCATAACATGCTCTGAACTCACCATGAGAACACTGAACCCTTCCACGTACACATCGCAGTTTTTCACGTTGTCTCCAAATCTCAAATTAAAATAAATTTTGCCATCATACATATACGATAACTGTTTTGGCCGCTCGATGCTGGAAAAATTTATTTAACGAAGACCCCTCTGAAAATTTCGAAAAATTTAATTTCTTCTGGAATAATTTGTAGGAAAAAGATTGAAAGAACTTCGGGATGATGCCCTGTGTATCAGCTTCAAAAATGACATTTTGAATTCCCTCGGCTTCAATTTTTTTTTTCACAGACCACCGTGGCACTTTTCAAGTTCAAGTTCGAAATTGTTCAAAATTATCGAGTTCAGCTCATGGTTTTGTAAATCGAGTTCTAGTTTTCCATATACATCGAAAACTTATGTAACTCTTTTTTTTTTCAGCTGAGAAAGCCTTGAAAACTTGTTGAACTTACTTTTTGATTTTGATAAATCTGAAATTGATCAAAAAAGTCAATGTAGCCTTGTAGAACAACTGAAATGAGCCTTTTGAGAGATGTGTGCACGTTTTTTTTTGTGAAGGAGCATGAGAGCCTTATTCTCTAAGGCGCATGCGAGTATGAGCGCTTTTCGTTTTACAGGAGGAACATCAGGCTGAGTACGACCTGCAGCTGTCGATCCAACAGCAACTGGCGGCTAACGCTGCGGCGGCCGCCGCAGCCAATGGCCTCAGCGCCCAGATGTCCGCTGCTGGTCCGCAGCAACCGCAGCAGACGGTGCAGCCCACGCAACCCGATCCGAGCACTAGTTGTAAGCCTTGCCTCCTTTTCTTCCAAAGCAAAACAGTCTCGCAAACGAGCAACTTTCTTCAGTTCAGTTTTTTTTCGGACGGATTCTCCAATTTTTTCGTGCTGTTTTAATGCATGCCAGACGATGCAAGAGCAGTTTATCATTAACCTTTACTATGGGCGGAGTTATAAGTGATTTTGAGATTCGATTTGAAATTTTTCATAACTATTATTGAACAGTAATACCAGGTAGGACATAAATGAAATGAAACTTTCCATTGATATGCATTGAAAAAATTTCTGTTGAAGATCGAAAAATTTTACAAGATAGGGGCGAATGGAAACAATTCGAGATTTGCTGAAAGTATTCTAGCATAAAGTAACATTTTTTTTTAATTTTTGAGTCGATTTTTTTGGCATTTCAGACATGCCGCAAAGTCACTTCTCTGCATTTAGATGTTAGAGCTCGAATTCAAAAGAAATCGCAAAAATTAATTACGATCACAATCAAAAATAGTTGAAATACGTGCCCATGTGCTTCAATATTTTCCATTCTCAAATCAAAAGTGATTTTTAAAAGAAAGTTCGATAAGGTCAGTCTCAAAATCGCTTTTTGGGATGGACAACTCTACAGGTGCTTCAAACGTGCAGAGATGTCTTGTTTAAATATACTTATGATTACTGTACTAAACATAACGTTGTCCATCCTTGTCCTGCCAATCGCAGAGTTAAGAGTACCACCCGCATCGAACGTTGACCTAATCGATTGTCGATTTATTTGTGTTGCTTGTGTGAACGAATTACCCACGGTCAGAACTGCTTCGTTTTTGATTTTATTTTGCAGTTTTCAGATCCATTTTCTGATTCGTGTCGTGAAAAATAAGAACCGAAAAAGCTAGCAAAAGTTAGAATTGTATTTATTGGGTTTTAGACTGACGTCAAAACTTCTTATAAAATGCATCAGAGATGTGAAATTGACGAGAATCGCAAAAAAATAAACCTTAGATTTTGATGGCGCATCGTTTAATCTTCTAGGCGGCCCGGACTCAGCACCAAAACGTCTTCACGTTTCAAACATTCCTTTCCGTTTTCGAGATCCCGACTTGAAAACAATGTTTGAAAAGTTTGGACCAGTCACGGATGTTGAAATAATTTTCAATGAACGGGGTAGCAAGGTTAGTTTTTAAAACTAGGTGAAGGACTGATCATTTTTTCGTGCAGGGTTTTGGATTTGTCACAATGGAGCGACCTGCCGACGCCGAAAAAGCTCGTCAAGAGCTTCATGGTTCGATGGTTGAAGGAAGAAAAGTCGAAGTGAATTGTGCGACGGCACGAATTCATTCCAAAAAAGCAAAAACAACCCCAGGTGAGTTGAAATTTGAACGGTACACGTGTTTGAAGTGTATTTCATATCAGGAAATTAGAATTTAGATGATCACTGTTTATTTCCAAAAAAGGTTCTTTGATGATTTATGGAATATACCCTACGCCGCTTATAAAATCGGAAAAGATTGTTTTTTAAAACCTATGCCTATCCTCAAATCATCCTTCAAAAAATTCTAAACCCTTTTCTGAAGTACATCTAACCACTCACGTGACTTCGAACGCAATTTCAAATGTTTGCAGGCGTTCTGGAGCAGCTGAATCCTCTGGTAGCCCAAACAGCCTTAGCTGCTCAAGCTCAAGTGAATCGCGCTTTTCTGATGCGCAATCCTCTGGTCACGCAATCACTACTCCAACGCGGAAGCTTGCTGTCTGGACTGCAGCCGGCAGCCTTCTCTTTGGGAGCCCTGAATCCTCTGGCTCAACTCCAAGGACAGCCCTTCTTGCTCAACCAGGCGATGCAGACGACGCCGGTGGCCGCGGCAACTGCTGGCCTGCCTCAGGCCTATCAACTCGATCAAGCAACTCTCCAGGCTCTGATGCATGAACAGGCTCGCATCCAAATGGCTGCAGCAGCCGCTTCACAAGGTATTCCAATCAGTTCTTGCGACTTATCTTCTGAGTTTTCTTTGCAGTTTCGAATAACGTCCGAAATCAAACAGCCGCGGCAAGCACAGGTACTTTAGGAGAGCAGTACTTGGGACAAGCTTTGACCGCTGCCATGCCGGCCCTTCAACTCAACCAGGCCTACCGCACCATCAACCGGTTCACGCCGTATTAACTCCCCCACGCTTCTGTTGCCACACTAAACTAAAAACTCCTCCCAAACTATCTGATTATTCTTGATTATAATTTTAACTTTTGAATGCTAGAAACTCTTTTATGTGGTTAATAACTTTTTTTGTAAAATCCTCTCTCATTTTTTTGATTGTTAGTTTGACTTCTATCTGTTATTCGCTGTGAATTAGATTTGCATAATAATGTAATAACCGATGAGCCGATTGCTTTGTCGAGGATCTCGATAGCAATATTTGAAGGTTTTAATTTCTTTATTGAAAGCTTTAACTTAGCGGATTACTCGCTGCATGTCGCCGGTCGTCCAGCAATTTTATTTTGTTCTATTTTCCTTTGTAGTGCACGAGGCATGATCTTTCCATTTCCAATATATCAATTTTCGTTTTATTTTGCGGCACAATATCCATGATAATATCAAGGCTTTGTATATCTGACAAGCACGCTTTACATGATTTTCTGTTCATTATCCATTTCTTAGAGTCCTCCAAGTGTGTTGCTAGCGCGAGTTTCTAGGTTCTTGACTGGTTACTGTACTCCACTCTTTTTATGATACTTCGACAGGAACAAAAAAGTAACCAGTTTTTGAAGCACGGGACTACGTTTGCTTTTTTCACTGATTAATTTGGATTTCTCATCTACCTATCCCACATTGTCCATCTTTTAGTTACGGATTCGCACCCATCTCGCATAACTTTAACCTTGAGTTTTATCAATCGATGGTCTCTTATCCGGTTGGATTTGGGCTTTTGGCTTTAAAAACGGCATACTCGTATACATGTTTCCGACATTTTGATGCACTAATACTTCTCTGTGGTCCTTCCCAATTTGTCGTGTTTCATTTTCTTTGATTTGATTTTACCAAGAATGACACTCGCACCGCATAATAATAACGTCGTTGTATATGAACATGTTTGGCGATTTTTGTGTTTTCGATTCTGTGTTGAAATCATTCACGCTTTTACTATAGTCTGGTGGTTGATGCTGGAAACAACTTCTTTTCGGGATCAATGTGAAAATAGCCGATTCCAAATAACGGACCGCTTTGTTCAAACGCAGCATGGCGACATTATATGATTCGATGCCACAAAAACTGAAAAGAAAAAACTAGAACTGATATAGATAGGAATGATTTGATAATTTAAATCTATAGATAAGCGAACTTTCTTTGTTAATTCCCAATGGACTTGATATATTAATCGAGAAAAATTTTTGACTGATGAGAAATGAAAAAATCTAGGAAGTTTAGCACTGTATGAAGTATTTGACTTGAAACAAAAATTTAGGATTTTTGCCGGAAAGAAACAGAAGAAATTTAGATAAAATTCTTGTTGCGGTATTCAAAAATGAGTCAAAAATGCGTTCCGCGCCTCTGAACACTAACAAACATTTTCACACAAAATAATTTTGATACACAGAACTTTTTTCGAAGATCAAGAAATCCCGAGAATCGGTTCCGACCCTGGCTTTCCTGCCTTTTTTCAAATTTTTTAATGACAGTGTAAACCAAAATTCTCAAATTTGTGACAATTTTAAGCTTTCGTGTCAAAAACACGCAAATGTTTTCGGTGAATTGAAAACCTGCAGTGTCATTTCCTAGTCGCATGGTCACCATATACTCAGTTGGTTGTGGCGGTATGTGAAAAGCTGGCAAGGGATGCGCCCATTGTTTGGGCGGATTCTTGCGTATTCATGACGAAAAGAGAGATGCACTCAACTCTCGTGCCAACTATGCCTAGCGTTGGTCGTGTCCTTTTGCTTTCGCTGACGCTATTGTCGTCCAGCTTGGCCTTGCGGTGTCGACTGTTCCATGAGATCTGGGAAGACGGACGTCTTCTCAGCATCACTCCGGACACGTGCCACTCGTCAAAGTACTGCGTGGCTGCCCGTTACACCGATCCTGATTCAACCAAGAAAAATGGCTACTCCATGGGTTGCGACCGTGTCGATTGCGGCAGTATTGAGATCATCGGCTTCACTGGCTGGCGTCGCAAGTCGAACGGCATGACCTGTCGGAAAAGCCGAGACTATGGAAAAGACGGCGAAATCTGCTGCTGCACCACGGATATGTGCAACGGTTCCACTCCTCGTTTTGCTTTACTTGCCTCTGTTCTCAGCTTCTTTTTGATTGTTCATGTTTTATGAGATGTGAGAAAAAACTTTAGAAGTTATTTTCGAATTTGGCATGATTTTTCAAGCTTCGAAGTGGAAATCCAATACTAAGAAGGCTCAATCAAAGTCTGATTGGCTCATTTAAACTTTCTGACTCATACATTCTTTGGACTTGTAACTACTTGGTCATTTCAACTTCTTAAAGAGCAAAATATAAGTCATTTCCTTCAAGCGACGCCAATTGTCTTTTGCTTCCCGGTCATATCATGGGAAATAATTTTGTGTGACCTGCATATTATATGGTGCTTTCCGGTTTCGTGTACAAACTAACAAATGATTCGATTCAGTGCATGTCTTTTGAAATCGCGAATTTAAATTATCAAACTCTCCTAGTCATTTTTTCACTCATGTGCAATTTTTTTTGACCTTAATCAACACAAAAGTTCTCTAATAAAACACGGGCCCAATTACATCGTAGCTGCGCAATGACCTCCCACCTCTCCGACTTTATTCTGTTTTTCATTTTGTTTTCGACATGTCGAAATGAAATTCATCAAAGCCTGTCAACAGTTTTACAATACAATCCAGCCACAAACCAAGCTCAAACAAATCGACACGAAAAAACGGAGGTTTCGAACAAAAATTGAAAGTATCAAGTTGAAGCCGTCACGTAATTTTCTGAATCGTCTTATCAAAATGGCAAGATTTTGTCAGAAGCCAGACAAAAATCGAAGTGAAAAGATTTTTGGTATTAAATATATTCTCTCAAGACTGGCTCTCTATCTCAAACTTACGGAGTCAAGTCTTAAATATAACAAACATTTACTCAAGTACGGTTCTCGTCATTCTGCATTAGATATGCTATTCGGAAAGTCCGTTAGAAAATATTGGGCAAATTTAGAATAATCGAGCTTCAAAGTAATTTACTAAATTGCAGCAATTTGATTTCCAGTCAGGTTTGACATAATCTTGAACAACAACAATATAGTTCTTTATTCAATACTTGAGTAATTTTTTGTCGTATTCTTTGTGGGTTTTGAGAAACTTTTCCCCTATCCATTTTTTTGCCACATAATTATAAACTCCGAGCCAAAAAAAAAAAATACAAAAACATGTAACATCGAGTATGTCTTTTTATTTTACTCATTCTTAAATAATTCCTATTGCTTTTTTTCGCGTCATGGCATTTTTTTCGCAACAGATGGCAAGCACTTGGAATGCATTCGTAACGACGAAGATGACGCGTCTTTGGCTTTTTTTCCCTCGGAAAAAAAAGAAAAAGAAATGCTCAGCTGAGAATCCAAACTTTGAGAATTCATGAGCATTTCTGAAAATAATGGAGTTGGAAATTTTCCTAAAGAAAAATTAATCAGTAGTGAATTTTGAAGCCAATACAGCTTGTGACAATTTTTCGTAAATTTTTTTTTCTTTTCGAACGCTACCAGGAACAATGCGTCTATTCAACTCTGAAGTCTTTGTTGTTTTTTTCCTACGACTTCCCGTCGTATTTTAAAACTTCCACGCTATAAATTTTTTTTTGTGTGAGTTTCTGTTGATAGAGAATGAGGGATCAACTTTTTCTAGATACCAGTTGAAAAATGGAAAGTTTCCATCATCAGAAAAAAAATTAAAATACTCTACGACCATTGATCTTAAATATTTTGGAAGTCTCAGGGTAATCGGGACTTGAAAGAATATAAAACAAGAAATTTTTAACTTATCTTTGTACTCCTTTTTTTCTTCTTTTTTTAATTTATTATTCAATTATGAAAGGAAAATGCTTTAACTACATCAATTTGCACATAACCCTGTGAAAAAACCCGATGAGTATAGCTTTAAGAGGGAACGGTTTTTATTCTACCGCTTAAATTATTGATGAAAATGTACTGAGGTCTACTTTGGGCCTTCTGATTCTAAAAGGAAAAATTTTCCGTCATAGATCTTGTTTCCAATTTATAGAGCTTTAAAAGTTTGTAAAACATGAAATTTATGACAACAAACGCTATTTCAAGCGTTTGAAGCGTCTTCACTCAAAACGCAGATCGATCGCGAGAAAAATTACTTTTTTTCTGGAATTATGAGGTCCTGGACTAAACTTCAATCAAGTTTTCAACCGGGGGCTAGAAAAAGGTTACCTAGGTAGGCTAACAAAAAAATGAACTGAAGTGGTAGAGTATTGAAAAAAAATTAATTTTTGAATTTAGAAATACCAAATATTATATAAAAATCAGTGAGAGCCTAAGATGAGGAGGAAAAATTTAAAAAAATCAAAAGAATTGTTTATGTTTTAAATTACAAAAAGCGGGAAAAATATGAGCGCAAAAAAATTTGAATAGAATCACAAAAAGCCGTTTATAGATAAAGAAAAAAATAATTAGATCCTGGTTTTCGGTCTGACTCTTCGCAAAGGATCTTACTATTTTTTCCCATGTTTGATTTTGTTGTTACAAGGTTCATACATAACAGGCAGTCATAAATATCAACTGCGAAATTTCAAATATTCATGGAGAACAATAAAAAACGACTCGTTTCTCGCATTGCGGCAGCTCTATTAGTGGACATTAGAAGTACATGATAAAGGCGATTTTCTTCTTCATGTACATTTATTTGTCTATTCTCCTGCTCCTCTCTTGAAACACTAGACATTGTGGATTGTTTCAAGCGAAACAAAAATTAAGTTTTCAAAAAATTTAGTCTATAAATTTCGAAACACTCGGAGTTCCGTGTAAAATCTTCACTCGAAGTGGTAGCTCTCATTCCGATGCTTCCACCTAGAGCACGGTCTCCGGGCTCCAGCACAACATCCGCTACATTCTGAGCTCGTCAAGGCGAAACTGGATGGACTACGCGCAGAGGAACGAGACGAAGGACCGTAAGACCATGCTTTCAACTCTTTCGACTACACGTTTATACTTCTAGTTCGCCAATAGCGGCTGTTCGTTTTAGCTTTAAAGTTCTTGTCCACCCCTTAGTCGACTATATATATGGCTAAAACAACAAAAATAAATGAATTGTAAAAATGAATTGAATTGAATGCGCAAAATGGCGGACTGCTTTTTAAATCTTTTCTTTCATGCTTGATGCTTTTCTCATTTACTTTTCTTTTTATTAGGGTGGCAGGAAAGAAACGCGTGTTTTGATGTCATTTAATTTTATCATAAAAAAGGTTATCACAAGTCAAATCGAAATGTCACTTCCATCTGTATTAACACCTCGTCAGCAATGCTCACGCAGAGAATGGATACTCTCTCTGACAAACTGGGCCGCCTACGAGTCAAATCAGCTGCACCCCCAAATTTGGACTTCATCAGAGTTTTTCAATTTTTTTTTGGCTGTTAAGCAATCCAATGATTCGGACAGATGATAAATGCGAAGAGCCATGTCTGAGCAATGTAGCGGAAAAAGCAGAAATTTGCAGAACAGTTTTTCTGATTTTGGGCTAACACATTTTCGCAAAAAAACGGAAAAGCGATATCGTGAGGCCATTTTTCATTTCTCATTTTTTGCACTCCGTTGCGTAAAAAAACTGTTTTCTTTTGCAGATATGGGCGTGTAATAACTTATGAGCCAGTTTCACAGGTGTCTGTTGTGGATCCAGTCTAATATCTTTTTAAAATCGCCTTTATCATCGATTTTTTCGTGTTTTTTAATTTCAAAGGTCTTTTCGCCTAGTGACTAGCGCTAAAGCAATTCAAAATGTTAACTATCAAAAAAAAGCATCAATGGTGATCATAATATTGAAAGGTGCCAAGCTTCTGAATTTGATTTGTACTTTTTGAAATAACGCGAAAACTAGGTCCGCGAATACAGTTTTTGAAAGGAAGTTTTCAGAGCTATTTTCTTATAGAAAGGCGGAATGAACATCAGCAAATTATATATCCAATGACGCACAAGCACAAGCCCTTTTCGACAAAAAATACCGTTTCAAATAATATTGCTTCTTGAATGAATTAGAAGCCGACAAAAACGACCCGCATTTCTTTCATGCCAACCTAATAGTTTGAGAACATTCAACAAATGAAGTTTTAAATGTTGAAAAAATGAAGAGTTTAATTGATTCTCAGGGTAAGGCGTGAACTGATGGTTATCTCTTGGATTTCATAAATGTCAAAAAAAGAAAACGTTGAATAATAAAATAATAACGATTGCTTGAAAGCGGTTTTGGAACAGGATAATATTTGTCAAGTTGAATTAAAGCTAAAGAGTTTTTGCCCATCGAAAAGTACAGTATTCTTCTTATATTAATCCATAACTTTTTCCAAAAAGCAGTGGAAACAACTTCTTCGAATGTTTCCTAAGGAAAACATTTTAAGTAATCGGGTTCGCAAAAAATTTTTGATTTCTGATAGCCGATCCAGTTGAAACAATTGCCAAAATTTATGTGAAAACGGAGAGCGAGAGATACTGAAACACGGTGGAGAGGGAAAAGAGCAAGAATGGGTCTCGCCGCGACGCTCTCCGCGGCACGGTATTTCCTCGGAACAGCTGATCGATCAGATGTTCTACGTTCTTAATTGTTTTTTCTTTGTTGCTGATTGTTTTTCAATTTGTTTGAAGTTTGCTTCATGCTCCTGAACAGCTTTTACTTATAACAAAACATCTTTCTGCATTTTTTCTTCATTTTCCTTCATTTTCGCTTGTTTTTCTTCATTTTAATTTGCTAATATATATTTCTCAGAGAGGGAAGCATTAATCCGTTTGAATAATAGAATTTCATAATATGATTATCAGTCTTTTTAGGAGAAAAAAAGATTATAATTGAGTGTCATTGAACTCTCACTGAAACGTTTTTTTCTTTTCAATAAAAAAATTAATTTTATTTTTCAACCAAAAACTTTAAAAAAACTCTTTATTTAATACTTCCCGTTTTTTTCAAAAAAAGAATATCCATTAAAATTTAACACCGAAATCTTTTTGTCTGGTTTGGTTTTTTTCTCAATAGAACTGTAAGTGTTTCTCTCTTACTTATCATCAAAATTTTCCCAGTTTTTCGTTTTTATTTTCAGAGAAAGTTTCCAGAAAAAAACTTTTAAATTTAAATTAGTTATTTTCAAAAAACCTCTAAAAAACTTGCAAAATTTAAACAAGGCGTTAAATGCATCAATTCAGAAGTTTGCAAAGCAGAAAACGATTTCTTTGCTGAAAAGGGTGAATTTAAAACTATTCCTGAGGTATTTGTGTAGACTGAGATATTTGTACATTCATCAGTTTCAATTATCTGTTTTTTTTGTTTTCAATAATTTGTGGTATATTTTACCATATTTTACTCCAAAAAAACGAAACATTTTTTGAAACAATAATCCCCTCTTTCCTTTATTCAGTTGCTTTCTACAAGAAAACAAGTGAAAATTTGATGATCAGTTGCTAAAATTTATTTGTGATCTCTATCAAAGTTAATATATTTTTTTCTTGCCAAGTTATAAAGCCAACAGATTCAACCTAATCATCCCAGTAAAAAAGTTTTTGATATTTTCGCGGTACTATAATTCAAAGGAGAACAGGAAAATTGGCAGTCGAGATATATCTATTCGGTTTTTTTATTCATCCCAATTCCAGAATTTATCGAAAAAGAAGTTTTTTTTTTGGCATAAACATTAATTATAACGCGTGTTCCATTTTTTGAAGTGAATGTGTTTTTTGACACTATGAAGAACTTTCTTTAAGGTTTTCGGAATCAAGTTCGCGAAAAAATGTTATATATGTTTCTCTTTTTGCTATATTGATAGCGCAAGAGCTTGTAAGCCCCTCAATTTGGCTGGAAATCAGAGATTCGTGAAAAAATTTCATTATTCTTTTTTGGATGTTGTAGTATTAAGTCTAAAAACGTCAGAGTACATTTCTGCAACGTTTTTTTTTTGTAGATTGGAGAGCGACCGTGATTTTTTTTTTAGCGAAACGTGTGCATCAGAAAGAAATTGTTTATGGTGGTGATTTTCGATGCCCCTCTATGATCGATAAGTTTTCCATCATTTCCGTTATGTTAACAGTGTGTTGATGGATGAAACCCGAGATGTTTCGATGACTTTGTGCAACGCCGGCGAACGACCCGTCAGCCGGCTGCATTTTGTACACTGACGGCTTTCTGCCTAAGAAGAAAAGCCGAGTCTTGAGCTGATTGGCAGTTGCTTGATTGCACAATTGATCTCTAGCAATTTTTTTCCGAAAGAAAACTTCCTCGAAAGTTTGTCAGCTGTTCCATCCAACAGGAACCAGTTGAATTTCCTTCTTCGGAAACTTTTTTTCAGTTCTGAAAAGTGTTATCGAGGATTGGAGAAAGTTCAAAAAAACATTTTTTGGAAATCCATGATTTTAAGACATAATATGAAGAAACCCATGAATTGAAAAAATGCATTAAGAAAATCCAAACTTCCGAATTTAGATCTAAAATTTTTGAAACCGATTCAAAAAAAAAACTTCAAAACTAGCACTGAAGGTTTCGAAATATTGAATCATTCAGAAAAGGCACTAATGTTTTCTCTTTCCAACAAACAATATATCTCCTTCAAGGACTAATTTTCGAAAAAGAATTTTGTATTTTTCTGAGCTTCCCGTATCTTGAGCGACGCTTTTTTTTCACATTAAGCTGGTTATAACAGTGGAAACTTAATGAGAGACTATAGTTCTAAACCCAATCGCTTATTTTATTTCGCTAACAGCGTAAAAGCAAAATAAAAGTCATGATTTAATCTTTTTTTCACTTCCAACTAAAAATAAGAACGGAACCTCAAAAAAGTTCTTTTTCGATAAAACATTGATACAAATTCTGGTTTAGTCATTTCACTCCCCTCAAAACTATGACGGCCGGTTGAGAGGTGTCCAATCGATGGAATGAGCCGCTCTTGCGCTTTCGTATGGCACGACGACAAACGAGCACACAAAAATGCAGTGTGCGCGCGGCTGTAGGCAAACACTCATACTCGCCACATTATATGATGCGAACAGCCGATTTGCGCTACTGTGTCTACTGACGGAGAGCATTTGAAATATGCATCTTCATTGCCTCCATTTGCAGAAAAAGTTAGAAGTGGCTAAAATCAGGCGGAGTCTCCCATTGTCTAGACAGTTTTTTGGCCACGAAAGGTCATTTTTTTTGTTTGAAAACTGACTAAAATCACCGTCAAGATGAAGGTCATTTTACCCGAAATTTTTCGAAAGTTATATTAAATTCTCATTGGATGAAGATCCAAAAATTAGCTAATTCTCAAAAAGAAAGAACCTCAAAAAATCAGCCGAACTATCTTTTTAAAAGATTTGTATAAAAAAACTTAAGACTCTCTTTTTAAAAATCAGAAAGGATTTCGCCGATTTTCACGTTCTTGTTGCGAGGTATGAATATTTGAAAAAATGATATCTTTTGAAACTCGGGAATTGCTTTTTTTTTTGCATTTGGTTATTAGATCTATAAGTATGCAGGCTTTTTTGGAATTTCTGATTAATCGAAATTTTCGACGATATAGGTGGAGTCCACGAACTCCTTGGGTCAACCGCTTTCGAGCGGAACTCTTTTTTGAACGTTTCAATAAACCTCTTTGCAAAGCCAATTCAAACTCTTTCTATTTAAGACCCTATATTTGCTCAGTATTGAGGAAAAGGAACATATTTTCGTCCCAAAGACCGCGAATCTCGTGCAAATCGGCGGGTTAAAAGTACACGCTTATTTACTGTTTTACCAAGTCGCCCCGCTGCATTCTTTCTTCCCACTGAGGGCGCCAAATCCAATTAAAAAAACTTTCACGTAATTAGAAGCGCCCACGATTTGAGCCACTTTCAACTCGATGGAATGAGCAAAATGTTGATGGAGATATTTTTGATCTTAAACATTAGGATCATATCTTTTTGGAAACGGGTAACTTAAAATATTTTGCTTTTTCGAAAGAGCCAGGGACTCAGCCAGGGACTCTGATAATTAGCCCCATCGTTCAAATCAGTCAGTCAGGAAGAACAGAAAAGTTTTATCGTAGTTAAGGTCCCTGCGCCTTCAGATAGCGAAGGTGCAGTGGTTCGTGATTCGGAGGCAGCTGGTCAGGGACGCAGCGTAGGCGACGGACCGTACGTCGTGGCCTCCGGCGACTCTGGCCGTCTGACGGGCGGATCGGACTGTATGGTGCCGCCCATCGCGAGGGAGGCAGGAGTCGCCGCGTCTTAGCCAGTCAGTCGGCCAGTAGTGCTCTCGTTCCGCCGTGTGTCCGCTCCTTCGCCGCAGTTGCTGCCCACGTGTCTTGGCAGTCGGTTTTCACCGTGGTCTGCAGAGACATGTCACTTCTGAGATCATTGTGAAAGCCAATTGCCTTGTACACACACTTTTCTGTTCCAACTGGAAGCCGTTCTTGAACAAAGGGTATTTCTTGAAGTTTGAGTGCCTCGGACTGATAACTAATAAGAACGGAAACTTGTAAAGCGTGAGCTTTGACTATCTAGAACAAATTCATAATATTTCAGAAGGAGTTTTGGAGAATCCACTCCTGGAAAACTTGAAGTAAAAAAGGTTGAAAAGACCTGAAAATTTCTTATTGGATATTTTCATAAGCTTGTGATGAATGAACCAAATTGCTTTTAAGTTTCACAACAAATTCACTGTGCTTCAGGATATTTAAATTCTATATTTCCGTATTCATGATTTTTTGCGGTATTCATCTTTTTTTTTAAAGTGAGATTGTTCAGATGCAACCTCCTAGGCCGGGAAAGCTAGATCGGAAAAAAGAGCGACCATACAAGGCGATATCAGTGCCGGTGGAACGTCTGAAAACCGTACTTGAGCAATACGATAAAACATGGAAGCCGAACATGAGGAAGCTGCGTGCCAATGCTCAAATGATTGACAACGAACTATTTGTACAAAATCCGGAGGAGATGCCGGAAATGTCGGTGACAGCTCAGCTGATAATAGAACAGTCGGCGAAGAGAGCCGTGAGTTTGGCCGAGGAGAGCATCCGACAGCACAAAGACCTGCACAACTACGTCTCCAAGGTGGGGAAGGCCGTGGACAGAAGCTTCGCCCGTGACATCGTCGGCATTTTCGCGCACGAGAAGGATATCGAAAGCGACAAGGACTGCCAAGTGGCGGCCCTCGGAATGATCTACGACTTCTTGCTTGCCGACGGACGCGATGAGATAGCCGAAACACTGCGCAAGGTAATTTTCTTTTACCAATAAGACGAATAAAAATTTTGAGAGGCATTGAAATCCGCGGTAATTCAAAACATTATTCAGCAAGAACTAACGCCCAGAAAAAACTTTCTAAAATTGAAAACTTCAAAAAAAGTATATCATAAAATCTAAGCTCTTTGCAAACATGTTCTGTCGTTTTTCAAACCTTAGATACTCAGTTTTATCGGCTGTTGATGAACTGGCCTCTCACAAACTCTTATAAACACGTTGAATGTTTTCGTCTTCATCTCCTTTCCAATGTCACTTTTCCAAAGAGGATTCGTACAAAAAGAAACAAAAATTGGTGTTTTCTCGGGTTGCCAGAGAACTTCCTAGGCGTGGCACACCTGTAAACTTTCTCCATAGGAACCTGGGAAACGGTTAGATGTATCGCTGGCAAATTGATGTGCGCCAGATTAGCTGCACCAATCGATTCTCTTACACGTTTCGGCATTGAACAACGTTTTGTGTTGGGAGGGCCTCGTCCTTTTGAGTCGGCCGGTCTCTCTGGCCCTTGTCTTTTTTGTCGGATGCAAACCAGGCAAACGTGGCGATGAGTGCAAAGCTGAATAGGGTAGCTGCGGAGAATAGTTCCTTCATTGCCTCTCGCTGTGCGGATGAACTTCGATTTCTCATAGCTTAGGATTCGCAGCGTGTCTTTAAAAATGGAGAAAGAATCTACTCAAAATTTTAGGTCAAACTTTTGGGAAAGCTGAAAAAAATTAAAGTTCATAGCGGTCCTGCGTTATTTTGTAATTAGCAAAGTTTCTGCATTAAAGTTGAAAAGTTGCTCTCTTTCCAAGTTAGGGCTTCTACATTGAAATTTATGATTTTTTTTTGGAATTTTTTTGCACAGCCGCGTCGCTTTTGTACTATCAGTCCCTCAAACTTGTATCGAGCGGGATGATAAGCGGCTCATCGATTTTCGCGCGTTTTGAGCTGAACTTTTTACGTTTTCATGTCGTCAGACTCGTCCGACGGCGAAATAAAGAGGCGCCAGGGTGGCAGATTCTGCTAAACTGAACAACATGGCTCCGCCGTCGCATCAACGCGAGTGTACTGTGGTGTCACAGAACTATAGTTTTCCATTCACTGTTTCCTGTGTGAGAGCAATTATATGCAGAAATCGCAGTTGTTTCTGGAAGAAATAAAATGTTGACGTTACTAAAAATTTTTCATGAGAACCAATCAAAATAACTTACAACGCCGAGGGAAACACTTGGGATTTCGAAAGTGTGAAAATTGAATGATAAAGGACTAAAGATTTGAAATTAAAACATAATGTGATGGAAAAAGAGAAAAAAATTGGATTTGTGTATTATCTCCCAAAATAATAGAATGAGAATAAATACCTTCTCAAAAGTTTAAGGTCCCTAATTCCCTCGGAGATGACAGCAAATCAGACAAATTGTAGTAAAATGAACCCAGCAGGGCAATGAAATTGCACTCCTTCTTACATTTACGACCTTCGTTAGAGTCATAAATTATCTCTTCTTCTCATTGGACAAGAGGAACCGTTTATGTCAAATTTGACAAACCGTTAAAAGGCAGGAAAAAAGTCAAAATTTTTTTTTCAAAGATCCTTGAAATACGAATTTTACAGGAAGCCGGAACACTTGATCGTGAACCTGCGAAACCTCTGACGGACGCGGAAAGAACAGTTCTAGAAGAAATCCAGAAAAAAAACATCTTTCCTGCAGTAGAATGGCTGATCGAGCACGCTCCCGAAGAAACGAAACTGCGTTACGATTTGCACAAGCAACATGTTGTTGAACTTATTGCTAATGGAGGTGAGTTTTCCGAAGACTCATCGGAAAAAAAAACAAAGCAGCGAAGAATTCGATCAAAGTTGTAAACGGTATATCTGATAAAGTCTGGAATTTGAAAAGGTAACCAGCAGGAGGTTGCAAGGTGGGCTTGAGAAGGACTTAGGTTGGTGTTCAGAAAGTCTTTGGAAGATGAGACATTGAAATGCCTTTTAGAAGGCTTCTGGAAGGTAAGTAGAAGTTTTGGAAAGCCTCTTCCAGGAAAGCTTTCCGAGGAGCCGAAAGCAGAAGTTTCTCAATTTTTACCTGAGAACTAACAACTCCTTTGTTTCAAGAAAAATTAAATTCTGAAAAATGTACAGTTACTGGTCCACTGTTTGCTTCGATTTTTTTTCTTAAAAAAATGTTGAGATAAAAAAATCTTTGAAATATATGATTATTGTTTTCAGCAAAAGAAGAAGGAATCATCTTAGCGTGCCGAAGCTTGCGTTTCCTTGGAAGCGACTGTGAAACTCCACTGGTCATGGGTGCCCTTCTTTACGGTACTGCATCCCAGGAAATGAAGCGCTACAAGTCGCTTTTCAATCCAGTTCTGTGGGAATCCCTTTTTGCACGGCTTGTCGACGTTATTACGAACCATCGCTCCTCGCTCACCGATCTGTACGTTTTTTATCTTGCAATGTTTCAAAGCGCTTCTCACAAAAACGTTTGATTTATTGGATGGCCGCGCTGAACGAAACGACGTTAAAAATAGATGCTGCGTGGGAAACGATTTACCATCATTTTCCGAGAAAAAATCCTCGCAGATTCTTATCAGACATTTGGAATCTGCTTTTAATCGCTTTTAGATGGTACAGTAAACCATTACACTTTTCTCCGAATGATAATTTAAAAATAGAATTGAAGCTTTGAAAGCTCAGCAATGACCAAAACTTCTAAATAGGGAAAAAGTTGACTGAAAAGAACATTATTGAAACATTTCGAATGAGGAAACTATTTTAAATTTGAGTGTTTTTCTTTTTTTGGCAGAATTTGCACTCTTGAGAAATTTCACCTGAGTTTTTTTGATTTTCCAACAGAATAGGATATCTCAAAACTTTCCCAAAATTTTTTGAAATGCAACTTTCTTGCTCTTCTGATTCAAGCAGATAAATTTTCATAGACCCTTCAACGTTTTTTACGTCTTTGGGGGCGAAATCTGTGTTCATTCGATTATTTATCATCGAAATGAATTTTAGCCATGATCAGTTCAAGCATTTCATTTCTATGAAAAATTTTTATTTTAAATGAAATCCCTGGGAATTAATTGCAGCCACATTCAGAATCACCGTTGGAAGCACCGCCTTGCCGATGCTCGCCTCACTCCGAAGACAACTGTCGAATCCAGGACTTCTGTACGATGAAGAACTGCCGCTGGAGATCAAAATCCAAAAACACGCACATTCGACGTTTTCGTGCCCGATTTTGAAAGTGCAAAGCTCGGCTCGTAACCCGCCGATGAAGCTTTCGTGTGGACACGTCATATCCAACGAATCGCTTCACAAACTCGCTGCGCAGTCCAGGTGGGACCCAAGAAGGTTTTTCAAGCTTTTTTTATTTATATGTGCGCTTCGTGTCGTCGGACATCTGCTGTGCAAAACTGTCAAAAAAAAACTGAGACGGGCGTTTTGAAAAAAGCTTGAGTATGCTAGAAAACCAAGCAATTAGAATTTATGGAAAGATAAAAAAAAAATGCATCTTTGCTCACCGAGAAAGGCTTTCAATTAGAAGTTGAACAAGAATAAACTTCACCAGAAGCTGATTATTGTCAAAAAAGCGTGTGTCCTTGATATATTTAGCTCAATTAATTTTGGAGACTGCGCAGAATTGTCATCAATTTGTAGGCGACCTGCTACAAAATGCGACGGAGAAGAGGAAAACAAATCTAAAAAAATAGAAATTTTCTTCACAACTCTTTTAGAAATAGTTTTTTGGAACTAGAAAGCTTCAATTTTCAGTCATAGAGCTCAGGATAAATGAAAGTCTTTTGAAATATTTATTGGGCCCTTTGTTGTAAATTGTGAATACTAATGCCAATAAGCGATTTTTGAGCTCAAGATCTTTTTCCCTTAACTTGTTAGCTCTTTTATAGATCAGAAATACGTTCAATCAAGCGGAAAATATTTTCAAATTGTTTTTCCTGCTAGAAAAAATGAGCACGCTACAGTTTTTCTTTTCAAAAAATTTCGTTTCAAAACTTTTTCGCCTGCCAAGAAAAGTACGCTCACTGCATAGTTTTCTTTTTTTAGCTCCTCGAAATGTTCTTGAAATAAGCCCATCTCTTTGAATTTTCAAAAGAAAAAATTATAAACTGATATTGAATTTTTTTTAAGTGTTGGAAAAATATGATCTGAATTTGCTCTTCAAAAAACGGTCCGAAGAAATCTTTATTAGTTGAAAGCGAATATGATCCTGAAGTCCCACTGGGAAGACACTTAATGTCAACATGTGTGACCTAATTGACCTTCGCCGTTGACCTGCCGTCTGAGTTTTGCACATTGCTCCTCTCCCTGCAAACTTGCCCAGAGTAGTCGAAAGATAAGCAAAGATGCTAAATGTTCTCTATTTACGATTTTCCATTACGAAGTTAGATAATAATTTCATGATTTTTGGCAGGAGTTGAATGATAAGCGTTAGGTATTCTTCCTGAACTTGAGAGCCTTCGGAAATGTGTAGTCTTCAGAATTCATTATTGTTTTGAGATTGTTTGTATCCTCATTTCTAAATCTCATTCAAAATAGCGAACGGTATTTTTCAACTGCTCCCGTAAGTCCTAAGATTCCCAAGTTATTATGGCGAAAAAGATCGCTCAGCATTCTTATTCAAGTTTTCAAGTTTCTGGTATATCATTGCTTCAAGACGCGCGAGCTCAGAAATTCTCGAGCACCAAAAATTTAAAATTTGAGCTCAAAATTTTCAACTCGAGATGAAAATTACTAACAAGAAATCTTAGGCTCTTTCTGCATACTTTTTAGTTCATCGAAAACCGTATCAAGCTATTTCAATATGCTTTTTCATTTTCCTGCTTTATGTAAATTCTGAGTGTGCCCATTTAAATTTCGACAAAAATTTTTGAAAATTTTCTTTTTGAAAAAATCTGCCTGAACTAAAATATGAAAAAATGGTTTTATTTGGAAAAAAGGCGACACTTACGTAGCTGTTGACCCACTTGCTCGTCTACCAATCGATCAATACGCCGCGCCAGCCGGCAGTCAGCACAGACGCAGGCGCAGCCAAATATTCAAAGAGAAAAAAAAAAGCCAACACACCCGCAACTAGCTTTCACGATGATCTCAGAAGTGTTGCAACTCTCAGATCAGGGTGAAAACCGATTGCGAGTGGCCGGCTGAGAGGAAAGGACGGTAGGGAAGGCGATGTGCTGCTGCTGGTGTGCTGAGCGCTGACTGACTGACGAGGCAGCCACGCGAACCGGGAGGAGTCCAACCGGAGGCGTGGCCGCAGTTCCGTACAATCGATCAATCAGCGACGACCGACGCCCCAAAGCGCCGCGCAACGCGAACACCGCTTTGTTGACCTTTGCTCTTTTGCAGGCACATGCGGCTCAAATGTCCATACTGTCCAAGAGAATCACTGGCTGCCGAGGCTCGCAAGATCTACTTTGGAGAACCCTGAAATCACCGCAAAATTTGAAACGGAAATGTAGATAACTTGTAAATTCGGGATTTGGTCATGACGGAATGAGATAAAACAACCAAGTAAAAATTTTAGTTTATTAACCACTTCCATTAGACGTTTTTTAATGAAAATAATCACAAAAAAAAGAAAAAAAAATGTGAAACAAGAAAATTTTCTATTGAGTTCAAAACTAGCAGTGAAGGGGGTTTTTTAGTCCCAAGTATAAAGCTAACTTTTTTTCATGAATTTTTTTATAACTTTTTAAAACAAGTCAGCGCAGGTCGCTGCTTGAAAAAAAGGTTTTTTTCCGTTGGAAACCTTCTAAGAATGTTTGGGAAAAATCAGATTTAGTAAATTAAATTATCTTAGTAGCACAAAAGTTTATTACTTCCGTTTCAAGCTGTAAAGTATTCCTGACTCCTAAATTCAAATGACTCCAAAACTCAGTTTTTCGAGAAGTTTCAAGTTACATATAATAATCACTTCATGGACTTTTTGAGTTCCAAACTCATTCCGTCAAATTCTTGTAATAATGTTTTTTTTTCATCCATAGATACCATATATATATATTTATTTTTGTGTGGCTGTACTTAGTACTCAAACGACTTTTATTGTCATTAAATTTCATCTTCTCCGGGCTTCTGTTTTTCCCAAATTTTCAATTGTCCCTGAATTTTCACTAGTTATGAGACGAGAACATTTATAATCCTCTATTTTTGATCAGCATTTTGATGTGACTGGCCAATGTTTCCACTTGTATAGTAATAAACGTGTCGACGCGAATATTGTTCGATTTGCATCTGAACGAGGCCTGAAGTGGTTCGAGTGCAGGTTCCCACCGGTCAGCGGCGAGCAGCCACTCACCTCGGCACCAGATTTAATTTAAGGGTCGATCCGCACGGCTTAGTGACGATCCATTCGATGACGTGTTCGCCAGCCCAAGTTCTTCTTGGATCGTCCTTCATAATCCGTTGCATTTAATGGCGGCCCTTTGAAGTCCGACGGTCGAGGGTGCGATAAACGCTGTTTCCTAGTGATTTCGGCACAATAAACTGTTTGTACACGGTTGGTGTGAAACTGAAGAAGTGCTTGATATACTGCTTTGTTAAGACAAAAAAAAAACACAGAGTTGCCTGCCTTCTTTTTGCACATTTTCGTAAAGCGTTTGAATTTCTCTGCCTCAAAATTGATGAGCTTGGGAAAGTCCAAATTTAATTCAGTTTATCTTGAAAGCTGTTTGGGCAACTGCAAATTTGCACAATCGAGATAATTGATTTTTGAGATGCTCAAAAAAATAATAAACTTTTCTTTTTGAATTAATTTAAACTTTTCCTTTAGTATCCTTTAGTGTAAGATTTTTGTTTTAAATCATCAACAATTTTTTGCTGTCATTTTGACTAACCCGATAATTTTTTTTTCAAGATCGATCTGCAAAAGCTTTGATGTAATCGTGTGAAGGTTTTTCTGGCGATGTTCAAGGCTACTCTTCGCCTTGGACAGATGAAAAAGCAAGGAAAAGACGGCGATCTGAAAAATAAGGATGGAAGGTCAGATCCAAACAAGATGAGCGGCCTGCAAAAAGCGGCTCTCGTGTTCCCGTATTGCAAGGTCGTCGCCGGCCCAAATGGACGATTGGAGCGAGGTAGCGAGAGCGAGAGAGATGTAATGTTAAACTGATTCTGTGTTTGGAGTGTAGGGGAATGAACGACTATTTAGCAATGGCGCCAGGAGCCTAGAGACTGCGTGCAAACGGAGACGCAGACATCCGGAAGCACCGTCGATACGGGTCTTGAAGGAATCTCCGTGAGCTTTACGGTACGTGTAAGTCGGAAGTGATTTAGGACCTCCGGTCCTTTTTAATCTCGTATTATCTTCTGTTTACGAGGCTTAGGCTTCACCTTATTGGGTGCAACCAAAATAAGAAGGGTGTGGCTTGTTCTTGGGAGCTTTAAGCATTTTTATTCCTGGTTAAAGTTATGAGAGAAAAATTTGAAAATGAGAAGAAAGCAGTCATTTCTACCCCTCAAAACTGGCTTTAAAAACTTCTTGGTAAGTTTTTTACAAAAGTGTTTTCTTGCTATTGAAGAGCCACGGCTTATAGACCTCTTTTTTTTTCAAACCGAGGTCACATTTATTACTCAAACTAATTGATTTCAAACATTTCTCGGAATCCTTCAAACAGATGAAATCTCAAAGCCTTTTTTAACTGAAAAGTGGGACACTTAATTTTTTTTCTTTTCGGTCACTGCCCGACACCTCTGCTGTACAAATCGTCCTTCAACTGTGGTGAAAAAACAGTTTAAGGACACTAACAATCAATTTGCTGCGCTTGTTGTGTATACGCTCTCGCGCGACGATAGCCGCAATCAATCGAAAAACTGGGCAAACTAGAGAAGTTTAAACACCTTTCTGGTAGGGATCCATTTTTTTGTTTCAGTGAGTGAATAGGCAATTTTCATCTTAAAAATCAGAATTATGAAAATTCTTGGAAATGAGTTTCAAGGATTTTGGAAAAGCTTGAAAAACATCTTTTTGGAAAAACTTTTTTTGCACAAGTTTCAATTCGCGTACTAGTCCAAAAAAATAGTAAAAAGTGATATAACGGCTATAAAATTTTTTTTCTGTAGTAACAATTAGTTTTTTTCAAACCTTCATAAACTCTCGAAGAAGCATGAAAAAATATCAAAAAAGTATTAAGGCTAGGAGCCTTTTGCACAGTTTTCTTGAGTCATGAAAAAATATTTTGCGGCGACAATGAACTAACTCATCACAAGATATCCTTTTCTTTATCCGATCTTGGGAAATTTCCCCAAACTTTAACTTTTTTGATTTCGACTTTTTCAACCAATGAAATCTGAACTATTTTTAACGACTGTTAGCTTTCTGAAAATAGTCCATCTTCATCAGCCCTTCTCTGAGTCAAGTTGAGCCGATTTGTTTATGCTGAATTCTAGCTCGAGACACGCACACAGATGTGTTTGATGGGGAGACTCGACGATCTGCCCAGTCATATATCAATTACGACTTCAAGTGGTCCAATAAATGCAGTAATGTTGCGTTGAGAAGAAAGGCCTAGGTGAAACCTACGGTTGAGTTTGAAATTTCATAGAATGAATGCGACTTTTTGAGTTCATAATCTTTTGAAAAATTTTAGAACCTTATTCCTCTGAAAGAACCACGCAAAAAAAAAGTTTCTGTTTCATCTTCTGTCAATCCTGAAAACTTATTGTTGGGGAAGTTTCCACTTTCGCAACTCTGAAAGACGAAAAAGATAAAAAGGGCCTGCATTTTTTTCAAAACTATCCTTTTAAATATTTTTGGAGAATAATGGATTCGAAGAAAGAAGCCATTTAGACCCAAAAATAAATCGAAAAGTGTTGGGTGTTTGAGGTCAAGAGAAAAAAAAACCTGTTTGCCGCAAACAACGGATTGCCGTGCAATTTTTCTCAAAACGCGTTTTCAAAAATTAGGCAAAGGATCCTTGACAAAATTTTATTTTCTCAAAGGGATTGTTTCTTCTATGAGCAAAATTCATAACATTCTGGAATTTCAAAAACAATGCGCCGTTTTTTTTAGACGTTTCTTTCCCAAGCATGTCTCATAAACATTCTAGGAAGGTTATTTTGATTAGCGGTTGAGATTTTTTTTCAATTTTTTTGGCTAAAAATTTATCTTTATCTACTAATTGAAAAATTCATCTTTCAAAGAAAAAGCTCAAAAAAATATTATATTACATGGTATTGAAATTAACATTTTTAGCTTTTCTTTCTCAAAAAAATGAGATTTTAGAAGCTTGAAAGGTTTAACATCTTCATCTATTGCATTAAATTTTTCGACGATTTTTCAGGTTATTCTTAAACTTAAAATACTATCGTCTTCCTGGTGATTTCCTGCCGTCTTTTGAGATTTTTCTCATCTGGTCAGAATCCTCTAAATTTCGGCATTTCAAAGCTAATTTGTGAAGGAAGTTGACCATGGTTAGAAAACCGATAAGGGAGAATTTTGAAGGTCATGCCGGCCTTCGCGGCCTAGGTGGGTTCAGAGGTCATCGGCGTCGATAAGGATTCCAAGAGTTGCCGAGATACGATTCAACGTGTTCCGCCGAGGCTCATAGCGTACCGCTCCGCACTCCCCTAGATAAGAAATGTCACTCAACCGGAATCAGTCTTTTTCCTGTCACTCAACAGACTTTCTTATCTAGAATTTTCGAATAGCGGTGTTCTAACACATCGTTATTTGTTAAAAGGAACGGTAATAATTGAAGAAAAAAGGGTATTGACAACTTTCAAGATATGATTCATTATCCGCCAGCTTTGGGCAATACATTATTTTTTTAGTTCATTTTTTGAAAAAGCTTCAGGTTATAAAATCTCAATACATAGTCTTTCTTCTTTTTTTAAATCCTTTTAGAATCCAAAAAGCCAGAACGTGACCAATCTTACAATTTATTGTAAAGTACTCGTCAAAATGTTCTTACGGAACGACTCATCTTGCGGCTGGCACGACAAAACCTTTCAAGACGGAATGTCACACTTACGGTTTGGAGCGAAAGGACAGAAAGGCCCAAATGGAATGACTCATTTTTGCCAAAGCGTGCCATTTTATTAAAAGCTGTTTAATGGAGCCTTGGGAAAGCTACAACAGTTTGGTTATTTCTGGGCGCATCTGAAAAAAAGGACTTTACGAAATATTTTGTTACACACGGGAGGGTTAGTTTTGTTCCAATTTAAGTTCCATAGAAATGGAAGAAAACTTTGAGACTGGGGGAAAGTTTTTCATTTTTTACTTGCATATACTGCGATCATAAAGATGTTAACCAAAAAAGTTTGAGCTAATCGACAAAAATTTTTTCGAAGATATTAAGGGGCCTTCATCTATGACTTCGAATGTCAGTGATAACGCTATTAAAATTTCTGAATTTTTAAAAGTGTTTCTTTAAAAAAGTCCAACATTCATAAGAAGCGTGTTTTTCGTTTTGTGAAATGATCAAACTGCAATCTTCCAAAATTTTACCCAGGAATCTTTTCAGAAAAGGGCTACTTTCAGAGTGAGATCACGAAATAATCAAATGACTACTTCGAATTGTTTTTATATCAAAAGTCGCTGCACTCAAATTTATTCAAAAACTGTGGACCGCTTTCCATCCATAAGAATGCACCCGCCGAACAACCGTGACGAGAGTTTTTTTTGCTTCTTTAGCCTGTGCAAAACCGTCAGTCGGAGCGGCCTTGTAACCATTGGAAGGAATGCGGTCCGTCGCTTTGGACATGACATGACGAATTTGCGTTTTGGACGGTCGCTATCGGCCAGTCAAGGCTAATCAGTCGCTCCGACAACAGCCAAGGCGACTGACCGCTGTACAGTTTATTTTTGGGGACCTTGAAAAGTTAGGTTTCAGGATGTCTCTACGAAAATGAGTTGGGGTGTTCAAATGAATGGCCGTTTTGGATCTATCGAGAGAAAAACTTGGTTGCTTGGCCAATTCACCTTCGTGTGGCCATAACTTTTTTCAGAGGTCTCAACAATAATTTCTGGATCCGAAATCAATATAAAAAATTACTTGTAGAAATCCTTCAATGTCAAAGTGTGATTTCAGATCATTTTTTTGAGAAAGCCATGAATTGAGTGAAATTTCTGAAAAATTCAACTGAAAGTTTGAAGAGAAATGCTATCAAGTTTTTTGGTGAGTGGGAAGAGCATGGTCGGCGCGAATGGACCAGAGGAGTCTTGCGTCATCGTCTCACTGTCTGCTCATTGCGCAATACACCCGTTACCCAGATTTGCGGTCGTGCTGCTTCTTCCTCACAAAAAAGTTCAAATAGGCCGGGTCTGAGAAACTGTTGGGATTCCGGTGTGATTTACCCGGGGCACTCTGATTTCTACTCGGATTTTCTTTTTCACTTTTGCCTTTCAGTTATCAAGCATAAATAAATATGCTATTGAGGTGGTGTCATAGATTGGCTTGAAGATGGAAGACAAAAAAGTTCTAGCAGAAGAAAGGATCAAAAAATTTGAACTTCTGTTGTGAGAAAGAAGCATACCCACAGAAGCAAATTTTTAGCCTTATCAAAACGCGATAGGTTCGCTGAAAACAAAAGGTTTTGAAAAAAAGAAAGAATCGGAGACGTTCAGTACACCTTAGCAAATTTCCGAGAAAATCTCAGAAAAGGAGCATTTGAACAACCCTCTTCACATTTATTTTTTCGAAAAAAAAGCTGACTTTTTTGGGTTCAGAAGAAGAAAAAGTTTCTCATTTGAAAACCTGATTTTTTCCTTAAAAAATTCGAAAAAAGTCCAGATAATCCGATAATTTTCGTAATTGGACCGACATGGTCATAAAATTTCCGTTTTTCAGTATAAAACTACTTTTGTTTTTTCTTTCTTCCAAACGCAGCGGTAACCTCTCGTTTGTGACCATTTGTGACATTTTGCAAGGACAAATCATAAAAGAAAGCAGCAAAGAGGACGTTATCAGGGCCGGTCATTGTCCCGTCGATATGCTGCCTATCACTCACATATATGCCGTCGTAATGAACCGTCTTTGACAGATCGGCCCACTATATCCGTGGTATCTTATCGCTGGAGACGATTGATAGGTTCATTGTCAGTTCATAGGAAAGTCATATTTGTAAGAGGAAAGTCCGAGAGGGGCAAGTTATTTCAGATGGGGGCAACTGTAAATTGTCGCATTTCTTTAAAAAAAAGCATCATTCCATAAAAAAATTTCTGAATTTTTTACTGAGATCTGCTCATTCGCGTGTTTTCAAATCCAATTAAAAAAATGCAGTTTTGTAGGTCAGTATACCTAGGTGAGAGCAAGCGGAAACAAAAATCAAACTAAGCTCTCAAAGCTCTAGAATTCCCAGAAATCCAGCCGGAAATCAATCAAATGAGGCAAGGCTCTGAAGATTTCAGTCGTTTGCGAGAGGATTTTTGTTTTATCAATTGAAACGGTCCACTTTCTCAAAAATGCATAACATGAAGAACAAAACACTATAGGGGAATTTAGAGGAACAGATTTTGAAGCTGACAATTCTTTGAGTAAAAAACTGCAAATGAGTTTACCGTTTCAGAGCGTTTTTATTTTATTTTCAAGTCAGCTGTAAACAAATTATACCTTTTTTATGACAAAAATAACCTTCATTTCTCGTGCCTCGTTTTTTTCTGTTCCGCGCAATATCCTGTAATCGGATCCGCAGATTGATGTAAAGGAAGCCGAAATTTGAAATAAAGAAGAACGCGTGAATGGATTTCGGGTGCAGATCCCAAGCCTCCAGGCATTGTTTCCTGCAAAGCGTAGGTTGAGTTACCTGAGGTAATCCGATATTAGTCAAATAGGTAAGCCTCTATCCATAATTTGCCTGCTCGCGCGCTTTCGGTTATGCCTGTTCGACGTCCGACGTCCGATGGCCCAAGTTTCAAAGGACTGATAAGACTTCAAGACGACAGAAGATGGTCAGGCGACCCTGGCTATATTCGTCCAAATGTCTTTTTTCTTTTTTTCGTATTCGTTTTGCTCCTTCCCCGCAAGGTCAATGGAGATATTATACGTAAGTTGAATTGCTTTTCTGAACCTGAAAAGTTTCCTTTATTTTTCAAGTCAAATAATTCTTTCTCAATTTATAATGGAAATTGAGACGGATCTTATTCACTATTTATTAGATTCCGCAAACAAAAAAATTAAATCTTTTTTTATTTCATAATTTTGCGAAATCCTTCCCTAAAGACTGAATAAATTTCTAATTTATCATATTCAATTCGAGCCTCAAATGTTTTGATAATTTTGATAATTTTTTTGCACGGCGTTTAAAAATTTTTTTGAAAGTTTCACCGACAGAAAAAAATTACGAAAAAAATTAATTTTTAAACTAATTTCTTTCCTTTTTTTCCGACTTTGAGTTGCTGAAACCTCCGTGGTAGCTCTTAAAACCAGTTTGGAAAAAAATCGGAAATATTCATTATTAATAAGTCGTCCTGTAAGATTATACGTGAGCCCTGATTAAACTTGGAATTTTTCTAACCAAAATCAAGTAGGTGATCAAAATCCTTACAATATTTCAGTTTATTTCAGTCATTACTCTGGATGAGAACGACTTTTTTGCTCAAACTGCTCTACAACATTTGAACATTTCCCGGATGTACTTCAGTGATTTGATAAAAGTGGAAACTGTGGTTCTACAGCAACTAGAACTGCCAAAAGACGCTGAAAATTCGATTTGTGAGCTTTCGTTGGAAGATATTTTTTCATTCACTTTTAAGTTTGCGATAAACTGGCCAATGTCAGCTTTGTCATCAGCATTTGTCGCCTGGAAAGGTCTATAAAGCTCGTGGAACAACTTACGCGGTCTGTTGGAGTGCCCACGATTCAAGTGGATTTCAATTACTGGCCCTTACCTCTCAATTTGACTGGTTTTGGAAACAAACTCACAAATTCAAGCAATGACGTTCGGAAAATTGCAGAGCCCGTTATTCCGGAAGGAGACTCATCCAATTATGTGAAAATGATTTTATCGACACTTGTCTTTCAAAATGTCATTTCTGAAATATTCACAAATTTGGATGTCCTCCCAAATGCAACTGTGTTATATGACAACTTATACGGTGAGTTTTATTGATTGTTCAAAAATATTTTTTTATATAGAACCTGGATTGACAACTTGGAAAGACGCCTTCTCTGTCATTCCTGGAATTCGATTTGTTGCATTGGAAACGACTACTCAGAAAATGCGAGCTCAAATTCAAAAAATGAAAAACACCGTGAAAAACATCATCATTGTAGCTAAAACGGAAAACGTTGAGAGATTTACTGTGGAAGTAAGACTCACACTTCTCATCCCTTGCAAGTTCAATTATTCTTGTTTTTTTCATTGCAGGCGGCACAGCTTATCGAAGAACGAGCTTTCAGTGTAGTGGTACTGACCAAAGTGAGATCACTCTTCTACAATTTCAGTCCTTATTGTTTTCCAGGACATCACGGCTTTCAAATGCGACAGTTGCCTTTCTGCCTTCATGTACTGGATAAGACCTTACGCGCCAGGATCTTTGCTGGAAGTTCGAGATCTGGACGACTTTTTGTTTCGCAATGAGATAGGACTCGAGCTGGACTACACTATCAGCGGTTGGGACGAGGTTTAACTCCGAGCTCAATATGAAACTAAAATTCAAATAAATCAAACTTTTCTTTTTTTTGTGATTATTCTTGTTCCATTGGAATTAAACTTCCCACGCTTTCAAAGCTATCGAAGATTAGAAAACACTTCAGCTTTGCAGGTGAATGTGGCGTTTTACATGAGCGTCATGGGTTTTGCGTTCAACACGATATCCCAGTTCAATACTACACTTGAAGTCATGCCTTCCTATTCTTGCTATGATAACTTTTCCGAGCCCGAAACAAACGTCACGCTTCGAGACGTCATTTTAAACGATCCAGTCCATCAATACGGAAATTACTGGGAATACGGTTCAAACTTCTTTTATCAAGTAATCAGATTTTTTCTAATGCAGGAACTATAGGGCTTTTACAGAATGTTCAAGCAAGAGTTTACAAAATCGACAGGCTAAAGGAGCTTGAAGATGCGCAAATCAATAAACAGGTATGAAAAACGTTTGATTTTATGACTTTATGAAGTAATAAATCAATGATTTCTAGTCAAATTTGATTTGGCCTCAGTTCAAGACCAATAAACTTTCAAACCATAATAACAGAAAAAAAAATTCAGCCAGAAAAAATTTAACCTTGGCTCTGGGAGCTAATTTACTTTCCATTCTCATAGACTATTCCCCTCTTTTCATAGGCCCTATAAAAGAAAATATTTTTTGCCAGTTTTTCAAATTATTTATATCCCTTCACATGATTCCTACTTTTTCCGTCATAAAATTTTACAAATCGCTCAAGTTCAGTTTTTTTTGTGATTTTTTAAACCTGAAATTGGATTTCTTTCAGGTTGGTGTCTGGCAGCCAAGAGAAAAGTTGTCGGTTTTCTACGGCACTCTCGACGTCGATGTCCGAAGTCTTGATATTTATCGCGTTGTTACTCTCATCGTTCGTTTCAAAACTCAAAATTTTCACTAATCAAGTTTCCTGTTTCAGCAGCCGCCTTTTGTTCAAAGAACTCAAGATCCAGACGTTCCTTATGAAGGATATTGCATTGACTTGATTAATTTGATAAAAGACGAAGTGAACTTCACCTACACTTTGTATGAAGTTGAAGATGGAAGTTTTGGAACAATGGACGAAAATGGCAATTGGAACGGCCTCATAGGAGCATTGGGTGAGTGGAAAAAGTTCCAGATTTTTTTTTCGAACTAGTTTTTCAGTTTCTGGCTCCGCCGACATCGCTTTGGCTCCTTTGAGTGTGATGGCAGAAAGAGAGAACGACGTTGATTTTACAGTACCGTACTACGATCTCGTCGGAACCACCATTTTGATGAAAAAAGCGGACGTTGAATATTCTTTATTCAAGTTTATGAAAGTTCATATATTCATCAATATCCGAAGAAACTAAATGTTCAGGTGTTGGAATGGCCAGTTTGGCTATGCATTGTTGCTGCCTACCTCTTCACGAGCGTTCTTCTTTGGACTTTCGATAAGTTTAGCCCGTATTCATACTCCAACAATAGAGAAAGGTTTTTTTTTGAAAAGAAAAACTAATAATAGAATTGGTCAGATACAAAGATGATTTGGAAAAGCGAAACTTCAGTTTGAAAGAATGTCTTTGGTTTTGTATGACGTCACTGACTCCTCAAGGTTAAAATTAATTCAAAACAATGTGGATTACTTCAAATTAGGGGGCGGTGAAGCGCCAAAAAATATTTCTGGACGGCTGGTGGCTGCAACATGGTGGCTTTTCGGGTTCATTATTATTGCTTCGTATACTGCCAACTTGGCTGCCTTTTTGACTGTTTCGCGTTTGGAACAGCCTATCAGGTAAATCTCAATAAAAACAGATATATTCTTTGCAAAGTTTAGTTCTTTGGACGATCTCGCCAAGCAGTACAAGATCGAATACGCTCCAATCAAAGGCAGCGCTTCGGAGACTTACTTCCGAAGAATGGCTGAAATTGAAGAAACTTTCTACAAGTTATTTTGATATGTCAATCAAATTTTAATCAATGTGATTTGAGAATTTGGAAAGAAATGTCGCTAAATGAGAGCATGTCACCGAGAGACCGTGCAAGGCTTGCTGTTTGGGATTATCCAGTTTCAGACAAATTCACCAACATGTGGAGGTAATTTTCTTTTGAGTCATAAAAAACTCTCCTTCAATAGTCCCATTATTCAAATCAAATTTGGTACCAGGTACATGCAAGAATCGAAACTTCCACCTAACATGGATGCTGCAATTGAGAGAGTTCTTACTTCTGTGGATGGCTACGCTTTCATCGGTTAATTTTCTCTAGAAGCACAAATTAAGTTGTGAATTTTCCAGGGGACGCAACTGAGATCAAATACGCAGCATTGACAAATTGTAAGCTGCAACAAGTTGGAACGGAATTTTCCAGGAAACCATATGCCATCGCAGTTCAAAGTGGACATATTTTGAAAGACGAGATCTCCAGCGCGTATGGAAACATGAAAAAGTGTTCTACAGAGTGATTTAAGGATATTGATGCTTTTAAATCAAAGACGGCTAGAGACGTTAAAAGAGAAATGGTGGACTGACAATCCGAATAAGGTGCGAAAGCTGTCCTTTATTCTGAAGTCTTCATATTCAGGTTACTTGTCCGGACTCGTCCGATGAAAGCGATGGAATTTCCATACAGAACATTGGAGGAGTTTTCATCGTCATTCTGGCCGGCATAGCGCTTTCTATAATAACCTTAGCGTTTGAATATTTCTACTACAAGTAAGCTGATTTAATTCGAAACTTGCGACGCACGGGAATAAAATTAAAAAAAATGATTCATCCTAATGCGGAAGCTTTCAGAAGGAAAGCCAAAAAAGCTGCAGAAAAGTTAGAATTGGAAGTAAAATCGGCTGCAAACGGGACGAACGGCGACCTTTTCTCTCCAGATCTTCCTTCAGCAACTCCGCCAAGACTGGGAACCCTCAGAAGGTCCAATTCCATGTTTACCTACGAGAACACGGCTTTTCAGTACTGACCTGCACATTTTGTACTGATGGCTTGTAGAAGTTGTTGCGTACTGTAGAGGAAGCGAAACTTTGAAATTTGCGTGTGTTTTGGGTGCTTTCCTCACAGAACGGAATTTTAAAATCTGTGCGGTGTGCAATTTTCATATAATACTTCTCATGTATGTTTTTGTGGTTTAACGAGGCAATTTTTGCGGGTTATTTTTGCGTTTTCCTTCTTACAATAAAGCTATATATTTTTTTCCGACTTGAAATAAAAAACAATTTTCTATTTTAATGGAGAATTTCCAAAATTTCGAGAAGTTGCTGGAAGTTGGTTGAGATAAAGGTTAGAGTACTATTATTCAAAACTAGGAAAATTTTACGTCTACTTCTTTTGAGTACAGTGATGAAGATTCAAAAGTTTGAAAGCCCTTTGAAAATAGGAAAAAGAAAAAAAAATGAGTTGACATTTAGATAAAAAAATATCAACTTTGTGGGCAATAAACTTGACTGTTTTCCGTTAAGCCTATAATAGAAAAGTCAAAGACCCACGACGGGAAAATACCGATTTTTTTTTGCTAGAAGCTCTTGTGTTACTGTAAACAACAATAATGCATAGTTAAATTAGGAAAACAATAAGTAGGTGAGATTTGGAAGGCG
This sequence comes from Caenorhabditis auriculariae, assembly GCA_904845305.1. Taxonomy (NCBI): domain Eukaryota; kingdom Metazoa; phylum Nematoda; class Chromadorea; order Rhabditida; family Rhabditidae; genus Caenorhabditis; species Caenorhabditis auriculariae. The sequence goes on along the minus strand of CAJGYM010000002.1, from coordinate 1,123,272 downwards.
CCGGCGCCCATATGGCGATTGTGCAACTCAATTACCAAAACGAGGCAATAAATTGGCGCTATCTCAGCCGCAAGGCTCATCACTTTGTCAACAGCTGGCTGCCGTTCCCTTTCGCGGCAAATTTTGCAACATCCCTTCCCGTACCATTCATGCACGATGAGCCATCCTTCGACATAAATTCTGATGAATATCGAAGACTTTCGAAAGCCGAAAGGAGAAAACGAAGACGTGCCACTCCCAAATACCGTAACCTGCATGCCACGCGAGAAAGGTGAGTTTCATTATAACTTTCTCATTCTTTTCAGTTTTTGAGCTTGTCTTGATCCGTGATGATGAGTTTCTGACCCATTTCTTGATTGATCGACGGGAATGAATGAAAATTCTCTATGAAATACTAAAATAAAGAGTCTTTTATTCAAACATTGTCTTATTCATTTCACACTTCCTAGAGGTCAACCCAGATTTAAATTTAAATTGAAAGTTTTTGATAATTTTATTCCAATATGTAAACATTCTCATGGCCTTCCCAAAAAAATAAAAAAACTCGTTCTCATGATTTACTTTTGGCTCGGTTTTCAAAGCTTTTTTTCTTGGCTCTCACCATTCTATCGAAAAATTTAAAAACAGAAAAATAGACAGTATAAAACCGTTTGAAAATTTTTTTCGCATGATTATCTGAGTTTCTTCTGACTTTTTCTGGGTCTATTTCACTTAGTTCTTTTCAAAAATTAGCCAATTTTTAAAAATTTGAAATACATTCAAACAGTGAACCACTGATGAGAATAATCTGAGTCATTTTTGAATTTCCATTCTAGACCAATTTTTTTTGTAATTTTGCTTGGATTTACAATGCTTTTTCTTTAAAGAGTCCAGATGAACAAAAAAAAGGGTTTCAGTTCGAACGCCAACTTGAGAAATGCCTGCTTTACAGAATCCGCGTCGAATCGTTCAACCACGCTTTCGCCGAGCTCCGTTCTCTACTTCCGACAATTCCTGTAGAGAAAAAATTATCGAAAATTGAAATACTCCGGCTATCAATAGCCTACATCAGTTTTCTTGACAGCTTGTTAAAAATGCAATAAAAATTTATTTAATACGTAATCATGCCTGTTAGTAATAAATTATGCTTGTCACAACCATTTGCACCATTTTAATTATGCCCATTATGAAAAGGGGAAAGTAGGAACATGAGAAGATTATTTCAACATGAAAAGGAAGTAAACATTCAGAAACATAAGTAAAAAGAAGTAGTTGTACATATGAATAGAGATCGAATGAAAATAATTATTTCTGATCAGCTTCGGCTTTTTCCATCATGGCGTCTTTTATCACTGCTGGGACGCACAATTCGGCTGTTGTTTTCAGATTTGAAAGCATAGGTCCACGGAGAATCTAAATTAAAAGAACTTTCGTGAAAAGGACAGTTATAAAATGTATTCAAATTTTTTTCCATAAGCTTTCTTTCAGAGATATTTTTAAATCAGGTAGAAATAAAAATAACACTTTTTTTGGTCGTTGTAAAGTAAACTATCAAAGAAATTATTATAAAAAAATAATCAAAGTCAGCTTTGAAATAAAGAAGTCTGAATAGTTTGAATCTCTAATGAACAAAGAGCGTCCACTAACAAATTTTTTTCAAGCCCGCAATTGAATTTTTTTGATGAAACTTTTCTAAACTTTACTTTAGAACCTTTTTTTGTATTTTTGAATTTTGAAAATATGAAAAATACCCCAATTATGACAAAAAGCGCTACTTCAACCTTTTGAAGCATCTCAACAGCATCTTAAAAACCAAACCTACTGCGAGAAATTTTTTTTTCTTGCTCAGAAACCATTCCGATGTGGAGCGTCTAAAGATCGCCACAACTTTTTCTCTGACACACACTATTTCGACGTCATCTAGCTGCAAGAAAGCGACGATATAGTGTAAGTCAGAGAAAGAGTTGTGACGATCTTCAGGCGGCCCATCACGGGACAGGAGGTCCTAAAGTACGCTTGAGTAGAGTTTCATCAAAAATTCAAGAGGCGGCTGGAAAATGTATCCTAGTCAGAAAATATGTTTGTAATTATTTGTACACAAAAAAGCACCTTCTTGCTTTTTCCGAACATCTCCACGGCTTCTTTCGCTTTTCCAGCATACAGTAAAGCGATTGCTGCAGTGTTCACAACCTGTGAATCATGGAAAATATTATTATGAAAAAAATTTCGACTTACTCTTGGTGAAAGATTTCCGGTCGAAGTGATTTTTTTGATATTTGTTCGAGAGCATGACTCGAGGCACCCAGAAAAAAGACTTCGTAATGTCCTGAAACAGAAGTTCATTTTTTTATTCAATATATTTCAGATTGTAATCCAATTATTTTCGTAATAACTTTTTTTGAGATAGACTAATTGCAGATCAAAACTGTCCCACTCTTAATCGTCATATGCGCCTTCAAAAGCAGAGGACTTAATTAGCAGTGGACATGATTAGTGCACATTTTGAGATTTTATAACTGAACATTTTTTTGCGTCATCTGATAACAGAAGGCTTTGCGGGGAATTTCTTCATAGGTTGATTAAATTTCAAGCTTTCAACCAGAAACTCCATTCTAAGTTTTAAAAACTCTCAATTAAAACATACATTATGAGCAAAAGGTCAATTCTTTCAAAACTCGAAAAATTGAACTCGTATAAATACCATTCAGTTTTTTATGTATTTCTCATTCAAATCATGTTAACCAGAGCTCTGTAAAGCCAATGTGCGTTGAGTAGGACTCAAGCTCTTGTGAGAAAATTTCTTCAAAATAACGTTCAAGAAATGAGAGTAAAAAAAAAACAAACTTGTGTAGAACCGCATCTTCACTATTATTGTTGTCTATTTTTTCAGCGTAGTAATTCATCGCTTTTTCGTCACCTGCTTGCATTGCCATCCTCATCAAAGCTTGAGAAATAATTGCCTGAAATCAATTTGCAGGTTTTAAAAAATAAAAGTTCACCTTTTCTTTGATGTCATCAGTTTCAACAACAACTTTATCGAGAACGTTCACAGCTTGCATATATTCCTGAAATTTTCAAATTCATATGTAAAAAAAAAGAGATTGTCCAACATACTTGTAGACTGTACAGAACGCGAGCTTTCAGAAGTTGAACGCTTTTTTTCTCGTTTTTTTCCAGTCGCAAATATGAGCACTTGATCGATTGGAAGTTTCGAAAAAACTGATGACCTGAAAAAATCTCTATTCAATCTCCCAGAAGATTTGGATAAATATTTTGCAAGTAACAACCCAAAATGATTTTTTGAGAAACAATCTGTGAATTTTTTTTTTTTGAGCACTGTGACGGAAAATCCGATCAATCATTTTTAGTATAGACTTTCTAACATTCATCTCTCCCGCTGTTTTCATTACTTTTTAAATTGAGAGTTTATTGATCAAATTCCAAAAATTTTTCCTAAATTCCGAATAAAACATTGTTTTTGTTGAAAAAGACTACATACGTTTTTAACTTGTTGCTCCAATCGATTGATGCGTTCGATCGATTTCCAAGGAAACGGAGAGAATCTCAAAGCTTCAGCGTGTATGAGGCGCAAAGTGAAAGGAACCAACGATCCTGCAGAAAAACATTCTGAAAAAAGAAAGATTTCGAAGTGCTTACCAATTTTCCCAGGATTGGCGTATTGATAATATAAATCCGGAGCGTCAAGTTCTTCAAACTGAACTATTTCCGCCAGAAGATGTGTGTGCAAACGGAGTGCAAGAAGAAGTTGGAATCTAACTGCCCATACCTGAAAATTACATAAATGTTTTCACTAAATAAAATTATATGAATTACTTGCAACACAAACTGGTTTAATTCGGAAGGTCGTCCGGACATATCTTTCCCTTGACCCAACATGGTCAAAATGTCGCTTGTTGCATCCACAGCCAACTCAAAGTTTGCAACTTTCTAAAAATTTCATTCACAATTATTGTTCATAAGTTATTTCACTCACGATGAGTTGGGCTAAACCTGTTTGGTTGAAATCAGAGTCGACTTTTTGAGAAATGATTTGTGTAGAAACTCTGAAAGTTATTGGGGAAAAAAATTAAAAAAATAAAAATACTTTCAAATAAATGCCGAAACACAATTTGAAATCATTTTTTTTGCGATAAGGGTACATGAAGATCAATTCGAAAATAACTGTTTTCGGGGTCCCTAACACCGGAAAACTCCTGTTCGTGCTCTACATTGAAGATTGCCAATATGTATCTTCTTTCAAAAAAATAGAAAAACTCACCTTTATTTTGGGATCGAAATGCGTAACTAATTTGTCAATCTTTATTCCTGGCATTGTATAATTCATCGTTCTCTTGTTATCCTCCTTTATTGCCTTTAAAACTCTGTTGAACTCAGTCTTTTAGAAAGAAAAAACCTTCATTCGATTGGATTCCGGCCAGTAAAGCAGATGCTCGTTTTCTTCATAACTGTAGGAGAGCATTTCTTATTCGAAAAGAGCTCCTTTTCAAGTTGCCTTGAGGAATCTTCAAACTGTTCAAACTTTCCCTTCATTATGGACGTTCAAAAGTAATTTGTATGCCCTCAGAAGAAATAAATTTTTTTTTATTTGATTTGATTTGATTTGATTTCGAAAAGTTGAAAAAAACATGTTTCATATTGTGATTTTTGATAAATTATTAAATTTTTTTGCTTCGAAAAAAAATTTTTAACACAATCCCCACAGAACAAATAAGTGCGCTCATACGCTAATTTTTTTCAAGTTTCTCAAACAATGACTTTGAAAAAAGTTTTATCAGAAGTTAAGCTCGGAAAGAAGAAAGAATTGTGTCTAAAAGCGAGTAAAATGCATCGGAATACTGTAAACACGTAGCGACTTTCGATAGGAATGAAAAAGCATAAGTAATTAAACTTCACAACCGAATAAGCAACACGGTTCATTTTATCACTGAAAGGCGAAAGATAAGCGCAAATAAGTTAAAGCAGCCACAATGCAAAAGCCCGGTGAAGAGAATATATGAGCGAAAATGAGTAATACTTTTTTTAAAGACAGGAATAGAGTTTTCATTTAAAGAGAAGACAATTAAGAGACGAGAAGATTGCGAATTTCTTGGTTCTCGGTGCATTCGATGAGAGGGGTACCGTCTGGAGCCTTCACCTCACGAACGGCTCCCTGAAAACTTCGTGGACATTTTTTTAATAGAAAAGATGGTTGGAGATCGGGGGAAAAATGCACTCACATTGGAGAGAAGAACTTTGGTTGCCTCGAGATGACCTTCCCAGACTGCGGCCAGGAGCGGAGTGATGCCAAATTTGTCAGGAGCCTGTAAAGGGTTTTTTATTGTTATTTCGAGAAGCAGGGAACAGCATCACGTAATTTAATAAAACTAGTGCCGTGTTCAAAGTGATTCCGCGGAATTCAAATTAGCCGTCAGAGAAAGAGAAAGATAACTAAATTTTGGAGGGTCAGAGACCATTTTGCATTTCGCGGAAATTACTTTGAACACGGCATAGTAGTAGGTCCCTGTTGAGTTTTTGTATCTACCTAATCAAAGTATATCAAATTTTTTCAACTTCAGATGGCTAACAAGGCCGGGAAACTCGATGAAAAACTAACATTGAAATCAGCTCCAAGAGAGATCAAGTACTTGATGACTTCAGCTTGACCAAAGTCCGCAGCAACGTGGATTGGGGCACGGCCGTTGACAAAATCGTGGACGTTGGAACTGTTCTGAAAAGTTGCGATATCATTTTTGTCTTATTAACATAACAAAAACTTACAATTTTTTCTTTGACCGCATCCAAATCTCCGTTCTGTACAATCCAGTTTGTACTTGCCATTTTTTTCGATACCTTTTTTTATTTGATTATGATTAGAAGAAAAAGAAATCAAGAAATAATGGATATGGTCCGAAAAACCATCAGATTTCCAAATATCAGAAAAAAATAAATAAACCAATTTATTCTTAATACAAAAGGGTAATACGGAATACATGGCAATTACAAGGCAATAAAAGAATTCAAGAACGAGAAAAAAATACAGTTTCTAAGGCACTAGCGGAGTTATCCGTAAATCATGGGATAGAAGAGAAATTATGCCAATTGATTAGTTTTGATTTTCTTGAACTAGAATTGATAAAAGACTAGAAGTTGAGAAAAATTCCCCCACCATATTAGAACAAAAGATGAAAGTCGACACGAAAGAAGATGAACCAAACTCCCAGTTTTTTTTTTCTGTTTTTTCAAACTTTTTCAGAATATATTAGAAAAAGCAAAGTTTGATTTTTTTTTCAGCTTTTGAGAGATTGGTTTACGAGAAGAATCATTCCATAGGTTCGTTGGATAGCGCAGAGCTTAAGTTCGCCGAAGCGCCACCGATCTGAGGCTTTTTTAAGAAACCTCACGCAATTGATTGTAGGAGTTTTTGAACTCAACCCATCTAAAAAAACAAATTAGTTTTTTTAAAAATTCAACAAAAAAACCACAAGCATATTTGGGAGCAGCGAGCCAGCTAGGCGGAAGGAAGTAGTAGCATCTGTTTCCGAGGAACTTCCAGAAGAAGAATCTTAATAATCATTCTCAACTTTTTATTTTTTTGAGATAATTTTTTTGGTTATTATAAAGTTATAAGCCTCATTTTTTGTTAAAATTAAAGAAAATACAACTTCAGCGTGCTCAAAAATGTGAAGAAACCCGCATAACTATAGAGCAAATGAAGTCGATATTTTGTTTCGAAACACGGAAACGTCAACCGCGATTTTTCGAACCATTACAAGCTTTCGCTGACTTTCCAAATAAGGAGAAAACTTTATCATACCCGATGCTATTAATTCTGTAAATTTGGCACTTGTGTTCCTGTTCCTCAAGCTCTTTGATAGACGGAGGAGGGTTGGCCGTGATTTGGCGGCACAGCGCGATGGCGTTGCTCACTCTGAGAAAGTTTAAATTCAAGACGAGCATGGGTTATTCGAATAAAAGCTTGAAAAATCAATGTGATCCGGTTTTTGCGGAATTTCTAAATAATAGCCAAATAGTATACCGCAATCTCCATTCTTTACAAGTTGTGGCAACAAGCTCGTAGAGCTCCGGCGTGAGATCGACCAAGTTGTTGATGGCGACACAAACGGATTCCAACTCCACGCTCTCGTTCAGAATCTCAAAAAAATCTTTGCTTGATAAAAAAGCCAAGAGACATACAGCTGCTTGAGCTGCCTCAGCCTGGCTAGGAAGAAGCTCCTAAAACATCTTTTTGTTTTCAAAATTTCTCAAAAACGTTCTACCCAGAGACGGTTGAAGAAAGTCACAACGTACGGCGCATCGTGCGATTTTTTCTCTGTTCCGATAGAAAAAGTGGCGAGAAACTGAGAAATAACATTTCAAGTTTAAGATATAACGCTTCTTGCCATGTAGAAGTTTTGACGCTCTTCCACGCCCTCCAGTTCTATGGCCGAAAGTTTCGAGAGCATCCACTCCGTCATGGTGTTAAGGTATTTCTGATGGCCAAATCCCACCTAAAAATTCTTGATTTTTCTACGCTTGAAATTTGTTGAAAGATGAATTCTTTTTCTGTATTTTCCACAACTTAGTACAAATTTTGATACTTTTAGAATTTTGAATTTAAAAAAAATATATTTTCATCAAAATTAAGGAAAAACAATGTTCTTCAATTAAAAGTCAATAAAAGATGAGTATCTCACCTGAGCCAAATAATGCACACGGTAAAGCTTCTCGACAAAAAGGTCGAAGTTATTCGCCATGTCTTCCTTCAAAACATTTTTTTCTCAAATGGTATTTTTTTCAAAAGCTACCGAGAGCTGTTCAAAAGACGTTTCGGCCAACAGATTTGCACCAACGCGGTCGATTTCGAATCCGGAAACGACTTTCGCGTCTTCGAGATAGTGCAGCATATCCAACATTTCGTCGGTCGGAACAACTCCAATGATCTACAAAAAAGTTGGATTTTCGACGGACAGACAGAGTCACCTTTTCAGCGATTTTGTTGCGATAGCCCGCAAACTCCTTGTCGTGTCTCATATTTTTTGGCATTCGGACCATTCGGTTTTTGAGTAGGAGAATGACTTGAGCACAGGGGAACCGGCAAGGGTCCCCTACAACGATGTCGGCTATTTTTTTCGAGCACTCGATCGAGTTCAAGAAATGAGTTGTGCTCAGGAGGTGAAACAGAAGGGCGACGTCTTCGCGCTCAACGTCATCAAGCATCTGCAAAATTTTCCTTGTTTAACATGTTGATCTTAGAAAATAAAATCCGAGATTGGTTTCTGGTATAGCTTTGATGACAACGGGTAACTTTATTTTTTATAAAGGGATTTTTGAAAATTCGCTTGAACATATTCAGATGAACTAGATGGAGTTTCCAAGTACTCGAATGGGCATATTTTTTCAGTTTTGGCTGGAGAAATCTTTTTCTGATTAGGAGACTTTGATTGACGCTGTTTGACACTTTCACTGAAGTCAAAGATTATGAGAATTTTCCAATATCTTAGAAAATGAAAAGGTATATTGCTCACCTTTATGTACTTTTTTGACAGATCTTCAATGATGTGCTGGTTGAAAGTCATGGATTTATTGCGTTTTTCCTCGAAGAACCACAGAATTTGCAGGCGTTCGTGTGTTTTTGACGCTTCGTTCACGGCGTTGTAGAGCGCACACAAACATTCTAAACGCAGCCAATAATTGCAAGAAACATTCAAGATATGAGAAAACCTTTCGGAAAATCGTTGTTCAAGTGCACCAGAGCATTTCTCACAAGATTTAACTCTTGCGGATCTTTTGCGATAAGAAGTTGGGACAAAATGTCTACGACCTTGAAAATACAAAACTTTTACTGCGAGAACAAAAATTATTTCCAAAACCTGATTTACGAAAGTTCCATTTTTGCACAAAGTTGGCAGATCCTTGATAACTGCTTTTCGGATCTGAGAAATTTTCCAAAATTTTCGAACATTCAATTTAAATTCACATTGCTGTTGCGATCGGTCAGAGCAAAATAGAGGATTCTTTGCGACTCAGTTTGGCGATTGAAATGATGGAAATAGCTAAAAAAAAAAAAGAGTTCTTTTATAGCTGAGGAAAGCATGCGCTGAACTCACCGGAAAAGCATTCGGATGCCAAGAAGTTTCACTTTTTCTGATTGGCTGCTGGCGGCGCGCTCGAAAAGCAGATATTTTTCGTCTTCCTGTGACGGAAAAATAAATCCGGCGGTTGGAATGTCAAATCAAATGCGTCCAAAAGGAAAAAAAAGGTCATACCGCATTCAACGCGTTGTCGATGGCTTGCGAAGCAGCGTAAATTTCTTCAATGGTTTCATCGCCCATTTCCTCGTTTGGCATCGCAATTGCGACTCTGCAAAATGAATCCTTCAATATTTTTGAACAAATTTATCTGTTTTTTGTGAAACAAACGTCAGAAAAATGTTTTTGTCAGCCCATTCACGGCTGTTTGGGGACACCGAACTGACGATTTAATTTGCGCGGCAAAAGTAGCTGCTGACGATTCCCCCTGCGCCTTTAACGAAAGCCCTATTTCATGATTTTTTTTTCTTTTTTTTTGCAATTAACTTTTTCAGCTAATTTTTAATTTTTCTGTATACCGTAAAAATGGGAAAAAATGATTCCTTAAATGAAGATTTTATCAAAGACGTAGGGGAAAACGTTGCGCAAGTTAAGTATACCGTTGGCCGTCCCATGATTTTCGTGAATGAGCTGTAGCCTGATGTCTTGCGTAAAAGCGAAAAATAAAAAAACTTCATATCCTCATTTACAATCCTTATTTCGAAAAGAATTCCAAAAAAATAAAAATACAGAGCCTTTAAATAATTTATAAATTTCTGGAAATTGGTAAGTGCTCTGTAGACGAATTTCGCCTGGTAACTATTCAATTTATTGACAAAAAAAGGATCAGTATTTTTTTCTATTATGTCGGTTGAACCACTTCAGTTAGAGAAAGAGGATCAAGAGCAAAAAAAGAAAAAAAGTTTTTTTATAACGTTCAACTTTTTTTCATATCCGGATAGACAGAGTCCTCCAACGAAAAAGTCAAAAAATGTGAAAGAAATGAATGAAATAGAGAAAGCCCAGGAGACCTGGAAAATGAAGAAAAACTGTCTGTCAGCTTCTTTTATACAGGAAATCTACATAAACAAGCATGATTCATACAACTCTAATTGAGTTCAAAGAACGTGTTTCAGGCCCACAAACAATCAAATGCATAAGTTTCCTTTTCCAACAATTGAAAATGCATATTTTCTATCATTTTTTTAAAAGCCCTAATGGGTTCTAAAATGGATCGAAGAGGTTTTTTGATGTTTCATATGGAACTATGACAAACAGCGCCTGGTTAACTCCATTTCGAAATGTCGAATTTATGGAAAAAATGATTTTTCATTTGGAACATTTTTTGACAAAGAGACGGTCGTAATTAGCAAAAAAACTAAATTGAAAAAAATGCTTGGTCATGAGATTTTTATGATACTTTTTTTACTGGCATGAATAACCTTAATCCTAACAAATCATACTTGTGAAAAAAAAAATGAAAATGAGAAAAAATGTATGCGAGGTCTCAGACAGCTAAAATAAATAAACATTTTTCCTCTTTTTTTTATACCGATCTCGAGACGCACAAAAGATTCATCATATCTTTTTGGAACACTCAGATCACATTTAGAAATAAGAAATAATCATCTTCGAATAAAATCGTTTTTTCAGAGAAACAGACAAGCGTTTCCGTGTTCAAAAAACAGAACTAATAAACTTCGCGAGTTTTCGCAAATTCTATATTTTTTTGCAATCAAAAAGCTTTGTCGTCTTTTTTTAACCTTCTTGAAATATTTTATAGTCAATTTTTTTCCCGATCTGAAACGCTAGGGAGACAGAAAAGGAGGCGGGAAGCGTAGCGTTTGCGTACTTGGTTCTTGGCACAAGTTCAATTCAACCGCAAGCGGCAATTCCGAGATATTTTCATTCAAACAATTTATTGAACTTTTTTCCCTTGAATTCATAATAAAGTTGACTGACATGCCCCTATAAAAACCATCAACTAAAACCCCTCTGTGGCCACTTATGGAAGTTTAAGTAGCTCCTACAGAGGAAAGTAAAGTGTTTCTAGAGGGTTTCAAATTTGTCCTTGTAGGGATCACTTTGGTATTTCGGAAAATATCCAGTAAAAAATGAGTAAGTTTTTTTTTCGTTTTTCGTTCTTAACTATGTCAAAAACAATATTATTATTTGAATTCTTAACCAATTGAATAAAATCATGTTGTTGACCATTTCAAATTAGAAACAATTAAGCAAAACAAATTTATTAATCCGCAGCAAATTCTGTGAATTTGATAACAGCCAGCCCTGCATCTTCGGGGAAATAAATTTGTCCAACACGCATTCTTTTTTTTATTTTTTGAGATTTCAGCTCCAATAAACATTTTTTAACAAAAAACGTCTTTGAAACTTCCGATCAAAACAATCGATTCAAAAAAAGTTATGAACAAAAAATCGAAAAAAAGAGGTCGACCAAGCATTTCCATCCCTCCGGGGTAGATAAAATTGGGAGCTGCATGCAGCGAAAAGGCTCAATCTCTGTCATCGGCCTTTGGAAAGCCGGCATCGTTCTTCTTCCTACGACCTCTCTTGTACCTGATGTTCTACGAGCGAAATTCACAACTTCTCTGCCTAAGCCACAGCTCCTGCCGCCGTTTAAACACAGTCAAATTAATGAAAGTCGATTGCACATGTATTCTTACATTGGAGATGCAATAAACAGTTTTTTATGAACAAAAATAAAAATAAAAAAAAACATTCTAACCTATTTTCATTATTGTAAATAAAAGCCGCCGGTTCTAAATCATATAAGCGTTTCAAAAATCATTTTCGCGAAAAATAAAAAGAAAAAATGGAAAATTTCCGACGAAAACAGTTATTTTGGGGAAAAAACAATACGCATCGGAAAAAAAACAAAAGTAGCCGGCGGCGTTCAATTTGGAGAATCTATTATGCGCCAAAACCGGCTCAACCTCTAGGTGGAGCGAACTTTCTGCTCCTTCCGCCTCTGCAGTTCTCCCTTGTTACCGCGATCGATGCCCATCCACTGCGCTCATCTCTCTCAAATTTGCCCGTTCTTTTTCTAGTCTCTCGCCGGTCACTTTGTTGTACCAATGCGGGCACCTTTACACATCGGAACATTTCTGAGCACCTAAACACTTTTTTCGTTCATGAAACTGGCTGACTGGAAGTCGACGACGCAATAATGTGTTTCAAAGGTAAATTCGTTTCATTATATTTGTCGCAATAAAATGTCCAATAGAATTTTTTTGATGTTCGAAACTTATCAGAAAGTGGTATAGTTTTGTCGTGGAATTTTTGAACAATACCAAGATGCTTGGAAAAAATTTTATTTTTTTTTTGATTGAAATTAAAATCTTTCAGAGAATTTCAATTTTAATCCAACTTTCATTGCTATTTGTATTTAAGTCATACTGTAAAAGTTTAAAAGTGCATACTGCTATACTGGTTCAAAGTAAACTGAAATATCTAGCGTCAGAACAAATAAGAGTCGACAAAAATAAAATTTTGGTATGCCTGGAGGAAAATTAACGCTGAAGCACGTCCCAGCAAATTTTCCTTACGTTTTCAGAACTTGTATGTAATATCTTTAAAAACCATAAACAAATTACATGTTTTTTTCTAATTCAAAGTTTTTGATGTTCTTAGTTTACTACTATTATTAATTCGGAATTTTTGCCAATTTATCGATAGATTCACAGTTTTTTCAAGAGAGCTCTTCTGCGGTGAAATTTTTCTGGTTTTTGTTCACAAAAGTCAAGGAAACAGAACAATGCGAAAAGAACAACTTACCCACTATTCCGACGACTTTTTCTAAGTACTCATGGAGTTTAATAGACTTCAAGAGGTGTCGTGTAAATATTTTTAAGAGGTTTTCTACCGATTCAAAAGTTCGCACAAAAAAAAACTTACTATATGAAAACGGCGCTGTGGAAAAAAATGTGCCTTATTATTCACATGCATATATGATAGTTTTTTGGAAAAGTCCCAGGGGTATTACGCCTTTCTCAATTTCTCATTTTTTGATCAAGATGGTGCGAAGCCACAGAACACTCAATGTCACAGAAAAACATTTTTTTTGAAAAATTTTTGTATTCTGCATTTTCTGTCAGAAACATATTTCAAATGAAATTAATTAAAAATGTTTGCTAATTAGAAAAAAATTTTTTGTGCATCTCTTGTATGAATTAATAGGTTTTTTAGTATTGACGTTATTCGAATTTTTTTCATTCTGTTTTTTTATCAAGTATCAATTCTCATTTTTTTCAGAAAAAAATCAATAAATTGTGTGATTTGATCGACACAAAAAGTAGACGATGGATCTTGCATCCCGTTCATAAATTTTGTCAATAAAGCTATCAAGGGAGTTGGAAAGGTAATTCTCCATGTTAAATTGACCTTTGCTTATATCTTTCAGGCTTTGGTTTACGTCGTTTTCTCTTTAACTTTATTTCTTTCCTTCACATCTTTCTTTATCATCCTCCCGTACGAGCAACTGTGAGCTTTTATCCAAAACTTAGGTTGCTTATTCAAACTTTTTGCAGATATAAATCACCGTATTTGTTGATCATAATATCCATCTTTGGTTTATACCTTTTGATCAACATTCAATTTCATTACTACAAAGCAAGAACTCTTCCGCCTGTGGCCAATCCTGGAGTGAGTTCTTTGAAACTGCTGGTTTCCGCTAAGATGATCTGGTAGATTAAAGCGGATTTCAGGCCGAAGGAGACTCTTTTTGTGAAAAATGCAACTATTGGAAAAGTACAAAGACCCATCATTGCGCCGTTTGTGGGAAGTGAGTACCTTATTTTTTAATTGTGGCTTTTCTTTTTTAATCCGATCCAGTGTTTCACAGTCGCTAAAAAAAGCATGTGAAAAAGAGATTCAATCGCCGGAAATGAGAAAAAAATCAGTCATTTCTTTTTTTATTTGTTTTTACTTCATAATTGAAAGATCATTCTTACAAAAAAATCTTACCTTAATCAAAATTATAAAATAGAATAAAAATTAGCCTTTTTGATACCATAAAAGATATTTTTTTCTTAATCAACATCAGTTCTTTCAGGTGTATTCTGGGGATGGATCACCATTGCATTTGGATAAACCAATGCGTCGGATCTCACAATCACAGACATTTCTTTCTTTTCATTGCGAGTTTGACCTTGGCCACTCTGATTATACTTATGGCAGGCTTCAATTCATTTTACGATCACGTCTTCAATGTAAGTTTTTTTAATCAAAAAGGAAACTCAAACTTCCATGTCTTCAGTATTCCACTGACTACACCTTCTGCTCTGCAAATTTACACATGGCGCCTTTGCAACCTTTCATTTGTGAATATGACGGTCAGACTTTCTCGAACTCGAGAAATAAAAACTTTTTTTTTCAGGTTTCGCCAGAAACGCAGTAATATTTTGTTATTTGTTGAGTGCGGTTCTATTTCTGATGGTCGGCGGGTTGACGTTATGGAACGTTTATTTGATATCGATCGGATGCACTTATATTGACTATTTGGTAAGACCTCCATATTCAAACTTCTCTGAGAATTTTCTCTGTTTTTTCTTTCTGGGCTACAAAGTAATGTCAGGCGCATGTAGTTCGCTTTCGGGTGCGCCGAAAAAGTTTATCATTTTCAAAATTACGTTTTAAAAATTATGGGTCATTTTTTTGAGTACGACATGTGCTGCAAAGAAAAGCGAATGAAAAGCGACTTTCAGCAAAAGAATGGCACAAAAAGACCTTCTGGGTATCGAAAGTACACAAGCAAAGCGGCAAATTGGCGCAATTTTCTGGGTCTCCGTCGTAACAGGACATTCCTCAAATACGTGCTGCTTCCTCGGGTTTTCCCGCCAATACTTTATGAAAATATTAGGAGAACGGAAAGCGATAGTTCCCAAATTGTCTAGCGCAAGCTTTTTTGGTTCACTGTGAAGTTTTAGTCATCGATTCTGGTTCATTTTCCCCTTTTTTTCCTCTGGTTCCAAATATCTTTTCACGCAGAAATGTGATGATCTTCGTGTCAAACGGGTATTCAGGTTGTGATACTGTTCAACAAAAAGCATTTATTCTGCAATGTATATTGATATAAAGTTTCTATTAATTAGTTGGCAGTGATTATGGCAGCATGGAAGGATGAAGGAAGTTTTGAGACAAACCCGTGGATAATGAACAGACAATTTGACGTATTCAACTTTGAAAGAGTAATTAGCGCTATTCTACGAACTAATTGGTCAGCTTTTGGCGTTGCTCCAAAACTCGTCGAGGGAAATGGCGGAGACGTTGTCGAGAACGTCCATTCGAGGTCTTTCGAAAAGCTCTTGAGTTCGACGCGTTTTCAGGAAACTTTCGTCTCTGAAATTGGAAAACTTGAGAACTGAGAAAAAAAAATAGGATGAAATTGGAGTTATAAATGTTTGTTGCCTTTTCCAGAGCTAAGCTTGATATTTCAGAACTAATCTCAATGTGTACTTCAGCAGTATCCAGATAGAACTCATTAACAAGAAATCAGGTTCGAGGAATCTCTAAGTACGGTTTAGGCAAGTTTCACTCTCGAAATAGTATTTTTGTAACGCTGTAGTGAAAAAGTCATTAATTTTGACCTCGTATTCAAGCTGTGGAAAGTAGACTCCCGTATCGGCAACGGAGGCAGAGAGCGAGGAGCTGGATGAGGTCGGCTGACCAGCTTCTGGTAGTCAGCGTCTCCTCGAGGCAGCTCTTCATCCAGAGTCTTTTGGACCGTCTCTGGCGCAGTTTTTTCGTTGCTATCGTCCGAAGGCAGGTCTACTTCTTCGGATATCCGATTTTCACTTGTGGGACGAGTGGTCACTCGGCGCGGCGAGGTAAGATGATTTTCTATTGTACGAAATTCTGACAACGGCTTTGGAGGAAGGTTGATGGTTTCGGGAAGTTTCGGAGGAACAGGAACAGGAGCAGGAGCAGGTGCTACTACGTTTGTTGATGCTAAACAGTTGCGACAATTTTCGGATATGTTAATTTCAAACTCACGTAGATGTTGAACGATTTCTGACCTATGACTGATTGGTAGAACTTCTGAATCTCTAGGAGGCGGCAGTGCTGACTCGGCTGCATGAACACGCGCTCCTTCTCTCTGCTTCCAGCAAACTGAACGAAAAATTGAAATCGAGATGAATAATCGGTAAACCGAAGCAGAGAAAAGCCGTTATTGTAATCATCAATAGTAAGATCAAAAACAAGAGAAGCCACAAAGTGAACTGTGAAGAACTTGAGTTGTATCCTTCTTCGATCGTTTCTTCATTTGGGGGATAAATCGTGGTTGTCCAATCTGGAAACAAGATTGTGTCAGTTCTTGTCTTTTCTGTTCTCACCTCGCTTCATTTCACAAATGAATGGTAGTTTCAAATTGCATGGTTCAACAGCAAACGGCGTTGGCTCTGTGTATTTCACCGTCACGCAGTCGCTTTGATCATTGTTCGGCATCATCATTTTTTTGTTTGCCGCGCTAAAAAAAGCTTCGAAGTTCTTCCAGAAAATTTTCCGAAATACCCAACTAGTATTGAAAACCCTCGGTTCAAAACTTTAGTCGACAAAGAAAAGATTTAAATTTGATGACTCACAATGGCTGCAGAGAATTCGCAGTCTCATCCACGCCTGTAAAATTATCTTCTACTTTTGCGTCCGTGTATCCGATCCAAATTTCTTGCTTCACGTTTTCAAACCATTCTGAAAACGTTTTTGAAACAGTAAAATTTGCAAAATTTCACTTCGGAACAGGCTAAATTCTTCTTCTGTTTCGATCATCAACAAATTGCCTTTTCGTTCGTTGCATATCTTCTGAAATTGAAAATAAGTCTTCTCATCCAAAAAAAGATATTTTTTAAATTCACATGTAGTCAATTATTCTCGCCTCGAAAGGCGAAATCGGTTGATTGATAAGGATGAAGTGTTGCGTGTGCGAACCGGCTTTTGCCGGGTAACTCGAGGCAAATGTAATAATGAAAAGTATTGGAAAAATTTTTTTCAATACGTTCATACTTTCATTCTGAATCTTTTTAGAACCCAAAAAAATTTCGTTAAATGAGAAACTTTCAAAAATGGACAAAAAAAGGAGGCCCATTTTTTTGCCTTCGAATTCCCCATCAAAAGTCGCGTCGCACACGCAACGCTTCGCCGTTGCCAGTCAACCCATCTCGCCTTTCAAGTCGGGAAAGGTCGATGTTTTTTTGAAAAAGTTTTTTTAAAAGAATTTTAAAGCAGAAAATCTATTTGAATACGGAACAAAAAATTCTATATTTTTTTATCTCAAAAAAATCCAACCTGCGCGGAAATCCAATCCTGATCTTCTTCCCATACGTACTGTATACAAGAGCCAAAATTGGTTGTGTTCCACCCTTCGGGGCAAGAATCAGGCTCTAGAAGCAAAAATATTTCGAACAAAAAAAGCTTTCAAGTTACCGATCAGTTGATAGCTTAGTTTAGCTCCTCGGTATTCATAAGTGTCGTCGGATTTCAGAAGAATGGTCAGAAAGTTGTTTTGAGAAACAATCTCAAATAATTATTTTCAATATTGAGAAGTACGAAAATAACTTGCTTGTCTATGACTCAGACTTGCACAGTATATTCCTATAAGCTCTTCGTTTCGAGATGAATCTCCTGAAAAAAGCTTGATTTCAAAAATATTAATGACTACCCGGATAAATGTCCAGAACAGAACGTTTTTGGTAACAGTGTAAATTCGCAGTAACTGGTTTTCTTTGAAGAAAAATTGCAAGAATTATCAACTTGTAATGCAATTCTTCAAATTTCAAAGTTTGAAAGCAAGGGGTTTCACTCAAAACACGAATTTTAGAAGAAATTTTCATCCATTAAAACTGCATAAAGTTTCCATCTTCTATATCGAAACGCGATCCGAAACCGAACAAACTCTCTATTTTTTTCTAAACGCGTTTTGTATCTGGAATGTCTTTTTTGTTGCACTCTTCAAACGTTTTAAAGCCGTTTAGTAGCCTGCTGAAGCTACGGAGAGCAATTTTTTTTTTGCTCTCTGAGTTTCCTTAGTACAACTCTCAAAAAATATGAGAAACAATCAACATTGTTTAAAAAAAAGGAATACTTCTTATTTTCTCATGATCAATGCATCAGAAGTCATTCTAGAATTTTTGAAAAATCATGCATTTAAACAGCTATTTTTTTATCATGAAGTTGCCGAAAATTGAAATTTCTTACTTAGTCAGAAATTTTTTTGAATTTAAAAAAAGAAAGCTTTGTCAAATCTCTGTAACAACTTTCAGAAATGTTCACACAGAACATTTTTCATCAGATCAAATGAAAAATTTTTGCAGATGACTGAGTTATTTATTATCTGTTGAGGGTCTACGAAGCTTGCGTGCCAAAGTGAAGTTCGCATGTTTTGAGATCGCACAGAAATCTACAATTTATCAAAGTTGCGCGGTTTTAGAGAATTTGCTGTTTTATACTATATAGAACAGACCAATTTCAGAAACTTAATACAGCATTAAAAAAATTATTCAGAAACCTTGCAAAAAGTGTTTCAGCAGACGGTTTCAAAAAAATACCAATATTTTTTTAAAAACCGGTAAAATTGAAAAAAACTTGAGCGTTTATCTCAACACCCGATTAAACTATTGATAAAAAAATGGCAAAAAGCGTAAAGATCCAAAAAATAAACATAGATCGAGAAAAAAAACCAACCTTCAAAAAAAGCAACGTAATCCCGACAGTTAGAAAAAATGTTGGGTTCTGTTTGAAGGTCTTCAATTTCAATGAGAACTCGATGTTTGTCCGGCGCTTTAATTATAAAGGTGCAATCCATTGACGGCGGATAGTTCTGATTTTGGTCATAATTTGGCGTAGTTACATACTGCTTCATTTTTGTTGCCGTCAGAGTTCGTTCGCCTGGAAGTTGGCTGAGATTAGAAACTAATTGGCACAAAAAGACGTTTTTGAACATGAAAACATGTGGTTTTTGCAAATTCTGATTAAAAAAATGCAAAAAGATAAAAGATACTTCAAAGCCTGAAGGCCTAAATCAGAATAATAAACGAGAACATAAAAAATGATTGTGAACACTCTCCTATTAAGTAAAAACTGAGAAAAGCTGAAAATTTTTTTCACCTGAAAGAAAGGACATTTTTGTGGCAGTTCGAGAATTTCAATGGATAAATCTTGACGCAATTTTTTTTTGTTTTGAACGTTCACATTCGTCCAATTCGTTAGGCTTTGTTCTAATCCCTGAGCGTGATACTCAAGTGACCTTTATAAGACATTTTTATCAGTTTTGAGATTAAAAGAAAGAAAATCAACACGTTTTACGTTTTCGTTTTCCCACATTTTAGCTGACATAGCCATTTTACCATTGTCATATGAATGAAAAAATTAATGCTACGGAAAAAAGTTCAACATCTCAGAAGAAATTCTCAAATTCAACCCTACATATCGCTTTCAAACCTTAGAAAACGCTTATCAAAAGCCAAAAAGCCATTCGGAAGCCATTTTTGATCTTTCGCAACACACCACAAATGAAAAACTACATCTCAAGCGAGAAAAGGTGGGTAGGAATTAACGGCAAAACAAGAGAGTAGTTTTAAAAAGATATAATTGAACTCACCTGAACAAATCTCCGCGGAAGCACTGTCCAAGCAGACGAACAGCAGCAAGGCCCAAGCGAGGGCCCCGCCTGGGTCCATCTTGGCGCTCGGCCAGCTGCTATAATTTCACTATTTTAAGCCAGCAATGACCCCACTGAAGCAGGCAGCGAGCCAAGTCGCAGACGTGGTTACTTAGTAACCGCTGGAGAAGGCGCCGTAAGTGGACAGCAGCACCTGTGATGGTCACTCTGCGATTTCCTCAGGCGTTTCTCCTCCAATTGCTATGTATCATTACTGACGGCGAGCAAAACGTGCAATTTACAAGAGTTACTACGGCTTTCGAACTTTAGCACGTTTCGGGAATAAGAACCGCAAAGAGCTTTTGAAGCCCATTTTTTTCTAAAGCAATCTGTCCGTTTTTTCTGTTAGGTGAAAAGTAATAAGAATATTTCTCTACAATATTCTCATAACAATTATTTTTCAAAATGAAGAATGTCGTAAAAAAATGAGTTAATTTTCACTTTTAATATGTTCAAATGGATCTCAAGGGTCTGAATGACGTGTTTTTATAGCCGATTCCTTCGCGATATTCTAGAAATCAAGCCTTGGAATTTTTTTATTCAGCTTAGTCACCTTAACCAAGTTGATAATACATCTCTAGTTCAAGTTTTCTTATCTTTCAGACATTTCTGAAGTTCGAAGAGACAACATAACCACCTGGAGTCTATAAAAGACACTCCGATCTTTCAACTTTATATTTAATCATGCAAAGAATGTGTTCTAATGAACGATCACCATGGTAATAACTCATTAAAGAAACTGCACTTTCTTAAAAAATACCACACTTTTCGAAGAATTCACAGAAGTATAACGTGAATTTGTTTGGAAAAAGTCAGGAGAAAACGTGAAAAATGGAATAAGCAGAAGTTATCAGATGTGGTGAAGAAGGATCTTGCCGATGCTCAAAAATTCCACGGCATCCACGTCGAAAAAAAGGTACGGAGCCTGGAATGTACGAATGTGACTCAAATATGACTCGCCTGCTTATTTCGAAATTTTCGTTTATCTCTTTGATAACATTTGAAGATTCATTTTTGAATTTACCTCTCGAAGCGATTCTTCATTTAAGAAACCTCGACCGTAAAAAACCATTTTTGCCCTGAATGCAACTATAGCGTTTTTCTGAGCTTTAAAAAAGCTTTTTTTGAGGTTTTCAAGTCGAGAAATGGTCAATTCGGTACAACTCATATAAAACAAGGCTTTCATCATTTCTTTTTTTAATTCTCATTGTCACCTACACGACATCATCATAAGAACTCTGAGCTTCTGGTCTTTTAGTCTGTGCAGCCCTGAAGAGCCATCCGATTATATAAAATTGAAAATAAAATACTTTTATGCAAAAAAAAAACGTGAATAAATGAGTATCAAATAACCGAACATTTTGTTTCGATCGGTAACAAATGGTGAGAAAATGTGGCATGTTGCGATATGGGCAATGCCAAAGGAGCAGACAAGTCTTTAACTCATTCAGGAAGGAAGTGACTCTGCCCGCGTCCGGAGTTGACGAAAATATCTCTTATTTACACGTTTTGAAATACATTACATTGGTTCCATTTGATGTACACGTATAATCACCGAAAAGACAGGATTTCTACAAAACAAAACGATGGTCGTGATTCTTACAACATTCAAAAAGTTGGGATAGAATGACTCTATCCACACAAGATTGACTTTTCAAAACTCTTTTTTTCCCCCAAAAATCAGCAGTCGTTTCAGACAAAAAAGCTCGTCCAAAGTGACAAAGACCGAGGAGTTTAGGACTCTCAGGATTTTTAACTGGTGGATCAAAAAATGTTCTTCCCGATTTTCGAGAAAATTCATACAACGAAAATAAATTACCTTTCTTGGGATTGGAAATAGTCGATAATATCGATAAAATAAGATTGAAGTTCTCACGTCAAAGGTTTGTCACACGTTGTATCAATGAAAGAACTGCGGTCAAATAATTAAACTGACATTAAATATTAACAATAAAATCAGTGGCAAGAGGAATTCATGAAAAAGAGAGAAAGAAGAAGATTGCCGTGATGTGACGTTGTTTGGAGGTGAAGCAGGTCTACCTGGACTTTTCCTTGAATCTCCGCCACAAGAAAAATCTTCGTCATCTTTGAATTTTCGTGCTTCCATGTCGAACAGCTCGAGAATCATGGCAAGTTTCTCGTCTTCTTCTGTAAGATTTTTTTTCTTTGGTGCAATTCTTTCAAATTAATTTTAAAAACTGTCAAATCTTTATTATTTTTTTTTATTATTTTTCTTGACTCTTCTATGAAGAGATGATCGTGAAAAACAAAGTAGCTGGAGCTCTTAAAAACTGAGAGCTTTCTCAGACAGCGACCCAGAATGAGCGGAAAAATATTTTAGAATTGTCCTCACCTAAAATTGTAATTCGATAGATGCTACACCGAGCTTGGAAAAGCTCCCGAGTGTAATCGACTTCGATCTGAATTTAGTTATTCATCGGCTTCTTATCAAGAAAAAGATCAACCTTGTACAGTTCGATGTTTGCCTTCTTTGCGACGGCCGCTTGTATTGCAGACAAGGACATGTTACTCGACACAATCCATCGAAAACTCGCCTGCCAAACTGTTTTCAAAAACCGAATTCTGCTGGTTCAGACCTCAGTAACTTTTTTCAAAGGTTCGCATGAAATCAGAGCAGGGTTTCGTGTTGACTTCAGTCTTATCGACTTTCCCACAACTGCAAACTCAACTAAAGAGACATTTCTTGCAAAAAAATCACCCGAATATGGCCCATTGAGAGGTAGGTTTGGTGTGACGACATGGTTTTTCGAGTTCGAAATCAGATTTCCTGATTTTTTTGAAGTACTTCCAATGGGACAAAGCTCATTTTTTCCAGGTATACAGTCCGTGTCCTTGAATGAATCAGTTCTTTTTTCTTTTTCTGAAATACTTCTCCCAACTCACGTTCACTTGAAAAGGATTGAAAACCAAGGCCGTTCTGCAAGTCATGTTTTGCTGACTAACGACTTCCCATTCGACTGGCTCCTGAATGTTGCAAAGTCACACACTTATAGTTGATCATAGTTTTGAAAAATTCAATCCTTTACTCAAAAGGATAGAATTTTCTATCAATCTAGCAAACTCTTTCAAAAACTATTCAAAGGTCTAGATTACCACCGTATATGATAATTTATATAACCGATAGTTTTCGGCGTTGGTTTAGTGCAGATCGAAACTTCGAAGATGTGTTCCCTAGAAGTTTTCGCAGGTGCAAGTTATGAAGGACTGATTTAAAAAAAATGTATTCTAAAATTGGGAGGCATAGAGACTTTTTTTTAAAGAACATCGTATATGACAAACCGAATGCATCGTTCTTTGGTTCGTATTTGCCTGTTGAATCGAGTAGTAGACTTCAGTAGGTAAAAGGTTTTCATAGTTCGTTGAAGTGAATTGAGTCTGAACTTTGCTTTCCATGGAAGTTCCAATAAACAGAATAACCAGTTTGATGTATCCAGCGTAAGGCTCAGTGAACGTCGCGAAAGCAACACTTCTCTCACTGAGAGGCTCGAAATGTCCGCAGAAGACCTCATTTCCTTCACTGAGCAGAATCGAGGTTCCCATTATGCTTTTAGGTCCGGTGACCAGGTTCTCGTTCACAATGACACTGTAACAAGTTTTTTCCTAAATTTATGAATAAAAAAAGTTTACATTAGTTCGCAAATTGAATTTAAAAGGTGTGTGAAAAGAGGAAAGTTCGCATGTTTCTGAACAAGAAAAAAAGCTTAACCAAAATGCGAAAAAAGCTCGAAAAGTGTCGAGAATTGAAATTTGTGCGCTATAAATTTAGTGAAAAAAAGGCATCTTTGATTTTTTTAAAAGTTCCTTAATCGACCAAAAGCAAAAATAATTACTTGTTGGTCAAAAAGCCAGGAGAACTAAAAAGTTGATTTTTTTGCAACTTTTTTTCAATCTCTGAATTAGCTATCAAGAAGGCAAATTTTTTTCAACTTCTTATTTTTTTCCAGATGCTTCCTTCAATTCATAATTATACTTTTTGTATCTTCAAAATTTTTTTAATTGAAGCAAAAAAACCAGCCTAGAATCATTTTTTTCTTCCCGCCAAGCTTGGTCCGAATGCTGTTTATCCAGTTCACCTGGAAACGAGATTCGAGCACATTAGTGTATTCAATGTTCGGATTCCTACGTTTTTAGTTGGTCCAAGATTTTGTTCGCCGCAAGGAGGGCCGTTGGTGACGCTTCTATCAAGAGGACGGAAGTGTGCGGCTGTATGAGAAAACTTCTGACGCTTGTTTATGAGAACCTGCAAAAGCGATCTGTCGAATGACTGGAAACTGGATAGAGATCACTTCTGTATAGTTATTGGCAGGGTACTCTAGGGCGACGATTGACGCGACAGTAGGCGCAGAGACAGGTGATATTCTTTTAATCAACGCGTGCATGGAAATTGCTCCTTGAGGCAGTTGAGTGAGGTTGGCGCAGATCTGAACTTTGAACAATGAATCGAAAACTCGAAAACACAGAAAATATCAAACCATGTACTTTTCAATGAAAAAAGTGAAAATTTTCAGTCGCTATGGTTTTAAAATTGTTCACCTTCTATTAGATCAAAATTATGACTAAAAATAAATATGATCATTGATTAATTGACCTTCAAAACTATTTGCAACCCATTCTTTCTCAATAAATGTAAAGTTATGATTTTGAAAAATATATATTAAGCATCCGTTTTTAAGAATAGGCAAAAAATACTCTAAATTAAAAATTCTCTGGAATTCAGCCAACGGTAGTTTTTTTACCTATTCTTAAAAAAACGGATGCTTCAGGTAATATTTATTCTTCGAAATCATAATTTCACAGCGCTATTTTTTTAAATTTAAATACAAATTGGAACTTTGCGGATGCTCATGCCTTACAGCGAAATCCAGACAAAGAGAATTTCAAATTTGAGGAAGAACAACCAAAAACTTCAATTTGCATTAGAAAAATACTTTTTTTCTCGTATTTTTGAAAAATTTCTAACCTTCATCCATTGCAAGTCTACAATAACCGACCGCATCAGTGTGATATCAAACCAGGGAAACACTCCCATCAAGGACACTGAACGTTGAAAAGTTAATCACAAGAAAAGAAGTAAATGATTCACCGTCAGGTTCATTTTTTCCAACAACAACTGCAGCATCCTGCACCAGGAAACAGTCGTCACAAGACGCGTGTGAACAGACCGTAGTTTCCGCGAATTTATCGGATACCTCAAAGTAAGAACAAAAAAATGACAGAACAAAAAAATGTTCAAGAAAAAAAGTAAAAAGGCTTTCATTTTTTTCAGATGAAAACGTTTTTCGAATTAGCTTCGAAATGTTTCTGAATAAGAATTTTTTTGAAATTTCAAAATGAGCCATCTCCGTTCGGATGAAAAAAATCATGGTATAACAGAACACGTCGCAGTTGCTCCGCATTCTAGCAGTTGAAAAAAATTTTGTGACTTTCTGAAGGAAATGTCTGACTTCCAGGAAAGTTTTCTTTTTCACAGTAATTCTCAACTTGTGTCCTTTATCACTGGAAGAATTTTAAATAACAACCATTATAAATATTGATTTTTTTTATTCAATTAACCTGCACAGTAGCCCTGGTCGCCATTTCATCGAAAACATTTCTCAACTCGCCGGTCAGCAAAACCTTGTCGCTGGTGTCCACAATGGCAATTCTGAGAGAGAAAAAAACGAGATGGTCGAAAAACGTTGGAGTATTCAAGCAACCTGCCAATAATTGGGTGAACGAAATTGGCGAAAGCGGCCGGACGAGCGAATTGTGGCCGAAGTACGCTACACGTTCCTTTCGCTACAAGCGACTGAAAAACTTAATAGTTTTCTCAATTTTAACGGTTCCTTCTATAGGTGTTGCAAAAAAATGATTGTATTTGAGTGAGATTTTCTCAAATTTCAAATACTTTCCGAAAATTCAATCGAAAACTTTATAAACTAACGGAATAAAGCATTCATCAACTGAACCAAGTAAAACCAGTTATCGTTTTACTTTAGTTAAAATAAACCGTTTTCCCATCGCATATAAAAACAAAAAAGAAGTTATAAGCTCAGTATGATCATTTTCCTTGATCACATTTGAAAACAAAAGAGAAACATCTTTTTTAAAGTATTCTTTGGAAATGACCAGAAAAATTGAAACGGCAACCTCAAGATTTTTTCGTTTTATTATTTTAAAGAAACAAAGCTTTTCAAGCAGGAAAATGTTTCTGCACTGTTTTGTCTCTAAAAAAACATTATATCTCACCT
The DNA here is from genome assembly GCA_904845305.1 of Caenorhabditis auriculariae. Lineage (NCBI taxonomy): Eukaryota > Metazoa > Nematoda > Chromadorea > Rhabditida > Rhabditidae > Caenorhabditis > Caenorhabditis auriculariae. The sequence goes on along the minus strand of CAJGYM010000002.1, from coordinate 1,097,302 downwards.
TCAGCATAATTGTTTCTGATCCAAAAATGTTTATCGACGGATAATAAGCCTCGTAGCTCTCGTGGATAACTTCAGTAGAAATGTCAAGGCAATCGTCTCTGAAATTAGTTCAGTTTGAAAATGAAATCACAGGAAATACCAACCGGACATGAAGTTCGGAAGGTGCAGGGTTGGTGATAGTTCTAACTGATTCGAAATAATGAGCCTGAAAAGTTTTAATCTCACTTTTACAAGTTTTCCTTTGTTTTCATATGAGATTTGAATTTGACTGGCATCTTCAAAACGGAAGAAACGGATATTTGTTTGATACACACCAACAAAAATGGCTTAATTTCAGAATGATTTTGATGACGAGGAGCCAGTCAAAAATAAATATCATGACGACTATAGTCTGTGTGCCACGATTTGAAATTTCACGGAACGACATTCCGCTGTTCCGCTGCGTGCGTTCGCGAAGCGACTTTCAAATAAGTCACTCTTTCAATTTATTGTTATTGCTGTGCGAACACGTGAAAGTAGAGTACCTTGATAAAAGAAAAAAAAATTAAAAGCGCGACCGAGGTTCGCAAAGGCGCGCAGCGGCACAGCGGAATGTCGTTTGGTGAAATTCCAAGTCGTGGTACACACACTATACTAAGCTTTTATCTGGCTTAAAAATGAGTTTGATTACAATAAACTTATTATTCCAATTAAAATTTTAAAGACCTGCGTGAGGGTCACTCCTAAGGCTTTTATAGTCCTGGGCTCGACGTTTTGAATTGAGGCACAAGCAAAGGGTTGACCAGCGCGCAGAAGCATCAGCGATTGAAGTGAGTAATTGGCTGGGAGATCTGCAATTTCCGTTGATTGGCAATTTTCTTTTTTCAAGGTATGATCTAACTTAGGCCTTATTCATTTCCCGAATCTTTACACTAAGAATATCTTTCTCGTAGATACAGAAAAGTAATCTACGTCCACAATAAAAACATGGTCAACTAACCGTAAACAAATGTGGCGCGAGAATCGACTCCGATTTCGCTGCCATCGGAAAACTGTTCGATGGGTTTTTCACAGCTTTCCACAAAAGCCCACGTCATAATCACCTTGCTCGGCTCAATATCGTCATACTTGCGCATGTACTTGAGATCCGGCAGTAAACGAATCTTCAAAACGAAAGAAACTCTAGTTTGCGTCGTAATCTTCCCACTCACCGTGTTGTTCTTGACGGGTATGATGTGAACGTGACCTTCGATGGGTTCCGCGTGAAATGAGGCGTGCTTAAGCTCCTGTCCTGGCAGAATGACCGTCGCGCACGCCAGGACCTGTTAACGCCGGAAGTTTGTCAAGTGGTTTTTTTTTTGTCTTTTCAAGTTTTTGGAATGTCGAGAAGTTCAAGAGAACATCGGTAAGAAATCGAGAAAGTTTTTCGTAAAATAAAAATATATGTTTCCTTGTTATCAAATATTAGTGTAAGAATTGTTATTATCTCTTTGATTCACGGATTGACCTCGTTTAACTTTATTTCTGATACTATCCCTATTTCCATCTGAACTGGATTGTGTGAGAAACATTGTTCACATCACCGAACAAAATTGAAAAGTGTGTCCTAAAATCCAAAAATTCTAGCATTTATTTAAACGTCAACAATGCCTTCGTAACCACCACTCGAAAAAAAAAACTGACCTCGCTGTTATCGCCAGAAATGACGACGGCGTTGCCTGCAAGGCCGGCGCCGGCAATCGTCGAGTCGGCAAGCGTGACGTTCTTGACGATGGGCGGGCTCTTTTTGACCCTCTTGCAGTTGTCGGTCATCACCGCCATGTCGTAGGGAGCCGAAGACATGTGTACACCCCATCGAAGGTTTCCAGGCGGCTTTTGCCGTATGTCGAAGCTGAGCACATACATGTCACCATGATCATCTGCTGGAGAGATCTAAAAAAAAACGTAGGAGAAACATGTTTTTCCACTTCTTGTTGTCAAATAAGATCTTAAAGCGTGACTTTATGAGAATTTTGTTGATCATAAGCTAGTAGTGTGACTTTATAAAAAGCTCTCAAAAAATATTTTTTAGAATAAAGATCACTTTTATCAACGTCTTCACACCGTAACCTTCCAACGAACTTTTTTTGATCACTAATATGATGCCAATCACAATTTACGGGCGCAATCTGAGAACTTAAAGCGTCAAGAAACGAATTAGACGACATTAGACAGGCCAAATCCCATTGAATCAAATCCACCCGGACGGTTCCTACATCAAATCCGTCCAATTTTCTTCTAAATCGGTTTTCACGGTCGTTGATCAACGGGATTTGCCTCGAACCATAGCGCAAAAAAGCACCCCGCTGTCATTATGTTTTCGAATCTAACCGACGTAACCAGATCGAAAAAAAATCAGTGAAAGGTTGAAAAACAGTATTTTCGATCAAACGAAGAACTTTATTAAGTGCAGTTAGCACTTGCGGACAAAAAAGAACTCATTGAAGGAAAAAGAGGTTCAGAAGTTCCCATAGTTTTTTTGGCCTCAGCTAGCGTTAAACAAATTATGTCCCTTCTTCCTAATTCAAGTTTCAAACGTTCGTTGAATTCATCGAAACATGGGTGAAAACTCAAGATTACACTGTTTAATCTGTGAAAACGGAGAACTTCTATCACGACGATCTGTCTTATTGTCCGGCGTTCCAAATCTGTGAAACTCCACCATGTCTCGTCTATTGCCCATTTTTCTTATCAGAATGAACCAAATCGCTTAACGGAAGTTCCCCATGTTGCCAATGTGAAATTTCGCGGTTGTCATTGATGTTAATCGCCTGAGGACGGTAAAAAAAGTCATTGCATGCAGAAAAATTGCCGGCCGCAAAAACTACAAAACTTCCATTGGCCAAGTGAAAAGAAAAGTCGAAAAATCAGTTCCTGGTTCCGTTGAGCGGTACATGATACGCACCTTACAACTTTCCTCTGACAAAGTTCATATCCCATAGCAGAAAAAAACATTTTTGAATAGGAGCCAGTGCATAATTTTTGGCAGTATTTTTTTCAGGCTAGCGGCAAATAAAGTATTATTTGAAAAAAAAAAACCTTAGCCAAAGCTAATATTTCATTCTGATAACTTCGGAAACATCCTAGGAAGCTCATCCGTTTTGGATACATGTGTCTCAAATTTAAAAACCACTACAAACTTGCTTCAAACAGACTGGACAATGAGTGAAAAAAATTCTCGTGATACACTCGAGAAAAAAACCAACCGTAAGAAATCCCTTGAGCTTTTCTCCATATAGCAAAGTCCGATAAAATGGGACAGTAGCAAACGCAAAATCAGTTAATAACACAGAAAACAGTACTGTCAGCCAAAAGCCGACCATGACTGCTTCTGGCAGCTTGTGATGGAAAAAAGGCTGAGTGCAAGGGTTGTGACCGGAGAAGAACAAGAAGACTTGGGAGAAGACAACGAGAAGACGTCAACAGGCCGACGGACGCAAGATTCGCCGCCCCCTGTTCATCTGTTCTTCTTCTTCCTTCCCCACTTTCTGTTCTCTTTCTTCTCTCCATATCTCTTCTTTTCTTCTGCCTAGCTGGCTATGAAACTGTAATGTAATGTACCTGCCGCAATGTCTCTGGGATACTTAGTTTTATTAGTACTAATCAATGCCAATAAACACCGGTGCCTTTCATTTTGGCTTTGCCGACAGACAGCCAGTTGGTCTTTTTTTCTGGTTTCATGAAAAATTTCAGATACCAAGAAAAAAACAATGGGTAAAAGAGTTGATCTTCACTTCAAAAAAATTTTTAAAAAAACTTGAAAAAAATAACATTGAATTCTTCTAAAGAGCATTTCAGCTCATGTTCTTCATATTTTCTGTAGCTCATCGAATCATTTTCCGATCCGAAATATAAACGCTATTTACAAAAAGTTACGGTTTGGAACCAAAAAATTAGTGTGTTTACCAGACTTTTCTGATGAGTCAGAAAACACTCCCGACAAGGCAATAAAAGAAGAAACGCGAGAAATTTCAAGAATTCGCGTCGCGTTTGAAATTAGAATTGCAGTTCTCTCAAAGTGAGAAATTCTCGGCTTTTCGTTTTCTTTTCGGCATTCATGTTTTCCAAAAATCAACATCACAGTATAAGAAAGGGCTTCATTTACCCGTATCAAGCAGAATCGGAGAAAAATGATACAACAGCACAAAAAGAAACCGTTTTCTAAGTGACAGATTAGAGAAAAACAAATTAAAAACTTGACAAGGATTTTGCTGTGCCTAAGCAATAAATATTTACAAAGCGTAATCGAATTAAATTCAATTTGAAAAAAGGTTTTTTTAGGTATGGGGATCGGGATTCAGTAAATATTTTATAAACTGAGAGGAGTTTTTTGACTTATTAGCAACCCGTCAGGTTGATGGAAGGCTGATATTACAATTTGACATTAGAGATATGTAAAGAATTTGATTCGAAAATTGGAATTAATAAGGAAACCTGATAGAAATTGATTGCATAAAAATTTAAAACCCGGGAGAAAAATTAAGGGGTAGATTACTTGGAACTTTACAGAAATTCAACCAGAAAGAGAAACGCTGTTTTCTTTGTCTTTTACAAGGTTTTTTGATACAATTGTAGCTCCGGAGTTGCTGTCGGAGCTTATCAGCGTCATTTCAGGTACGTCTGGAAAACGACGCAATTTTCGGATATTTCTGATTTTTCACCATCATCAGGACCATCCTCAACAGCGCTATCGACGTCGCTGCCAATGACGTCCTCCGGAAGATCGTTCAGCGTGAATCCAGCCGGAATGCAAGACACTGAAAAAAATTCTAGGAGTTTTGCGTTTGTACAGGGATCGGCTGTGCTCTTGAAAAAGTGATTTGCCTTGAATGGTCCGAATTTATCCAAAAGTAACTCAAACGCTCTTAGAAGTGTATATGGATGTTACTCGTGTGCCCGTCTAGAGTCCATATGGTCACAAGTTCGATCTCCGCCGCGACTCAACCAAGGGATTTGAGAAAATTTGATAGTAGAAAACTATGGCTTCTCAACATTTAACTGTCCCACTCAAGAATCGATAGGTCACTTTTGCCAGTCTACTAATTGTTACTGATATCAGGATCAGAGGCCGAAATCGCTCAAGCCATAACACGGCAAGAGATGAAGAAGAAGAGTTTGAACGTTTTTTGTGGAGCAAGATACTCACATTCTTCGTCCTCGTCGTGCAAATGAGCATTGTGATCGGAAGCCGACGTATAGCGAGCGAGCCTATTGGCATACCTAAACGATGAAATTTTTGGTTTAACATTTTTTTATTGTGATTTTTTTATGTTTATCACTTGAAAACATTTGATTTTGTCGAATTTTCTCAGCGTCTGTGGTTTTTTTCCGTTTTTCAAAACGTAGGCAAAGTTTATATTTTCTTGAAAATAAAAAATGCCTTTGTTGTTGTTGAGCGACCATTTTTGGAGGCACTCTGGAACGTTTCAAGCCGCCGTCCCACTCCAGGTCAACAAGCCCTCCTCGTTTCGCAATCGTTTTTTTCACGCGATTGGCAAAATCGATGGCATTCTCACCGGGCTGAAACAAAAAAAAATGGAAATTTATACAGAAAGCAAACAAACCAGCCGTTCCATAGGAGGCAAATACCAGACGTTGCAAATGATCGCCCATGACGTCATCACACGCATTATGTAGCCACACCAAGACTGCTCGGAACTGTTCCAGAAGGCGTCGCCAAACCTCGAGTCGTATTTCATCGCGATAGGGTAAATAGTTGATCCTATCTGAAGAAAGAAATAATTGATACTTGATCCGTATTCATCTCAAAATCTTTGATAATCAATGTCCCAAATCGGATTATTTCCCGTCCTTTCAGAGAGTTTAGAAAATTTGAGTGAAAAAACCTTTCCGACGGTTCAATAAGATTTGGTCGAAAACACACCTCAAAGCAACCTTTCTTGAACATCATCACCGAAGTGTTATTGATACAAGTTCCTTCTGGGAAAATCAAAACGGGCAACTTGTTCGGATCACTACAGTGCTCTCGGAGTCTGCAAAAAGCATATGAGAACAATAAGTTTCTTATAAAGACTCACCGGTCAGCGACCTTTTCACGGTCTTTGGCCTCACTTCTTTCAAACCAAATATGGCTACTTGCGCGGGAAAGAGCACGTTGAACAAGTCCCAGGAGACCTTCGTGTTTCTGTCCGATCATGGCGTAAACATTGCCGATTGATAGAATCAACGCGTCGATTGGGGAAGTATGGTTGGCGACACAGATTCCTGGTTAAAACAAATCATTGCAACCAGGATACTTTTTCTCTTTCATAAATCCTACCATGTGACCTAAAATATTCCTTTTTCTATCTCAAAACTTTTTCAGTAAAAAACTTGCGTTTTCTCACGTTTATTTTAAATATGAGCTCAACCTCTGTTCCGAAAAGTTGTGAAAAAGATAAATCCAATTGCTTTGTTCAAATTCTGCAGTTGACAGGTAAAGATCATTCTAATGTTTTAACCAACCAGAGTTTTAATGTAAAATTACAAATTTGATATTTGTACATTTGAAATATCGACTACAAATACTTGTATATTTTTTGACTGTTTTTTAAAGATGTTCTCAGAACAATGAATAAGCTTTTCCGCATATATTGCGTTGATAAAACTGGAAAAAAGGACAACCAAACCTCCGTTTTTGGCCTTGTAGTGCTCATCGTGGAAATATACCACAGCTGTGAGACTTCTGGAGAGGATTCGGTAGCAAATGAGCATGCATTTGTGGTTGAGAGACCTAAGTTCAAGAAAAATTGAAAGCTATGACAAAAATAATTACCTTTTGTAAGATCCTTCGGGCACCATTCCGATCACAGCCGTTGAACTGACTAGGAAAATAAGGCCGATCGTGAAAAGAGTGAAGCGAAGTGGAAGCATCACGATGTAGCGGAAAGCAAAGCCAAGGATCCATAGGGTGGAAAGTTTCCAGCTGTAAAATTGAAAAAAGGTTAGGTGGAAAGAAAAACTCTACTCCGCCTTACTCCTTTGTTTGAAAATTGGCTTTTGTTTTTGTACTAAGTGAAATTTTTGAAAGTTTTGAAGTCACAAGATTTTCACAAAAAACACCTCAAAATTAAGGTTTGATTTAGTTGGCTATGCAAAAATTCTAAATCTTGAAACAATCATCAAATTTGAAATATCAGGATCTTTTCTTGAAAAAAAGCTGGTAAGGAAATTTTCAAAAATCGCTCTGAAAACTATTTGATGTAGCCAATATATTTCATGAAAATTTCCGCCTGCATAACTTCCCAGTTTTTGAAAAAAGATATCTCCCGATTGAAGAGAAGATGGCAATCTATTGAAAAAAGCTATTTCCAAAATTTGAGCTCTTGTAACAGAAAAAAAAGAAAAGAGCGCAGGGTTAAAACTGTAAAGCTTTAAATCCGATCTACAAAAAAGTCCTGGTCAAAATTGTGCAGATTCCAACCGTGTGAAAGAAATTTTTCTGCCGAAGTTATCAAAAAGTTTATCGAAAAACTAAGCAACTGAGCAAAAATCTATCCATTGGAGTTGAAATATCTCACTTGACAAATTGGTAGAACCTGATGCTCGTACGAGTGAGCATATTCCAAGACATGAGTTGTTCTGCCTCAAATCTACTCGTGACTTCATCTTCAATAATAGCTTCGATTCCGGCCTGAAACCAAAAGACGTTCTACGAATGAAAAAAAAAAGCCTGACTTTGACAAAATCAACAGAATCATGAATGGCGGCCCATCCACGGCTTCTGACGAAAACCTCTGATGGAATGTCTTCTTCATCATGATCATCGAGATGAATTTGAGTTTCACGCCGAATAATTCCCACTGCAAGAGAGAAACTGTCAATTTTACAGCTCGAGAATTTTTTGATTATCTCTCACTCCACTCTAAGGATAAACCCAAAAAAATTTTTTTGAATAAAAAAATTTATGCATGAGTTTTTTTGATTCAAAAACTTAATGCGTTCTGTTTTGCACTCAAAAAAATTTACTAAAGAGGTTTTTTTGACATTTAAACGTTCCAGATCAGAGAATAGAAGCCCAGCAGAAAATTATTTAGAAGAAAAGCCTCAAATTAATACCATTTTTTTTGCTACTTGAAACCGAATATCGCATGGAGAGCTCATGATGATTTTGTGATAGCGCCAGTTTTCAAATGTGAATAAGTGACTCCGCGCCAGCTTTTCATGTTTTTTCTTTGCTAACAAGACCTCATACAAAAAAAAAAAAATCAAACTTGACCCTACTTCGCTTAAAGACCTTTGGTTTTCACATTCTTTTTTGCAGTTTTGTAGCGCAAAAGCTGTTTCGGGCGGAACGCGCTCTACACATAACCCTGTTTTTCGTTATCGAAGCGTTTCAAGTTTCAAAAAAAAAGGTACTAAAATGAATGAAATAACGAAGGGCATCGGACCAACCAAGGAAGAAATAAAAACGACCAAAACAACACAACATACAGTTGCTACTTTCGGATTCCCTGCGACTGCGTTTGCTGCACACCGAGTTGATCGAAACGAGACCTGGAAGTGTAGGAGTTGCCGACAACAAAACAACCATAACTGCATGCTTTTGTGGGGCTGGAGTCTGATCAAAGAAGTTCGCAAAAAGTATTTTGATTTTTTTCAATTTTCCAGTTCAAAAAAATTCATGAAAAATTCACATCAAAAAAAGTTTTTCATTCTTTTCCAGTGTTCAGTGGTTCTAAAGTAAACGTTTTTGCAAAGTCGAATCGAATTTTCCAAAAAAATTTTTGATTTGCAAGTGTTCTCAAACAACTTTAAAAGCAAAACTAAATTTCCAAAAATCATTCTACTTCATTTTTTTCAAATGTTATTTTTTAAACCTGAAATTTTTCATATTTAGCTGTCTTTTCATAGTTTTGGCGTTGTAAAGTAAACAAAAATAAGCAAAACATGCTTTATCAGTGGACATTCCTATCGTGTATTCTGAACCGCGAAGAGGTGTAGTAGATAAGAATGATCATTGAGTTTTCGATTTTGAAAAAAATCGAGATTTTCAAACTGACTGGTCCCTGATCCATAGCGACGTCTGAGACCGAAGGTACTTTCGTCGCCAAAATCTGAGTCGACGGACCGGATCTCGTGCTCCGACTCGTCCATTTCTGAGTCCGTCGGCGTTTTCAGGGGATAAATCTCCGGGTGGTCGTCGATATCTTCGCCCAGAATGAAGCCAATTTGACTTTCTTTCCTTTTTATCATCTCGGTCGTTTTGATTTGTCCGGCGCCCCACTGCAAACAATTGTTTTGAATAATATAATTTATTAAATTTTAAATGATAAATTGATTAGCCCAAAAGGAAATGCTTGTTTGTAGGTGAAAGATTCTTTCATGTTCCGTCTATTATACAAGTCATTGTTGCTTGTTTTGCTTTCCTGAAAGCTCAATGAAATTTTACATATATTTTGGCTTTAACTGGAGCTCTTTTCTAACCACTAAAATTGACTTTTGCGACATTTAGTCAAGAGTTTTACACGCATTAAAAAAAGTTTCAGAAGAAAGCAATAATAACATATTTTTTTCTCAAGATTTTGCTCGAAATTCATAATCAAAAAAATATTACCTCAAATATTGAAATCAAAGTGTCGACATAGATCTGCCTCAGCCCGAGAGATTTGCCGAAAGTAGCTAACAAAATGACCAGGATGACAATGGTAGCCACAGGTGGAAAAAAGAACGTCGACAGCACGAAAAATGCATGTTCAAAGGCCACCATCAGGTCTTCGGTGCCAGATTGGCGACTGAAATTGAGGACAATAGAATCGGTTAGAAGCAAAAAAACGGAACAAAAATTATTGAACTCAAAAAGAAATGCAACTGTTAATGAAGAATTAACGATTCCGGGGGTCAGTGCAGAGAAAAATAGTGGACGGACGTTATCAAGTGACCTAATGATTATTACGGAAAATTTTTCTACAATTGCATCATAAATTGAAAAGTTGAATCTGAAATCATCTTCTGTATTGAAGTTATAGAAGTTTCAATTTTTTTGATTCTGATTTGGCATGAAGAAAGTAGGAAAAAGTCGTTTGAAGCTACTTTCCTAAACGGAAAAGATGAGTTTCGCAGGATTTTTCAGAAGTTTCAGGAATTTACTTCAATGAGCACTATGGACGCTATTGAAAATTAATACAAACGTAGAAAAGCGACTATTTTTAAAATGACAATCCGAAAAATCTCCATCTAAAGACTATTCAAAGTTAAATTCAGTTAATAGAGAAAATAGTTTTTTTTTTCATTTTGCTAATAAAGAAATTCCACCCTTGTTATTGTGATTAAATAATTCACAAAATTAAAAAAATAAACGATTTCTGATTTAAACGCAAAAATGATCAGACCATATCTCTTTTGGGAACTTATCTTTATGAGACGGACGAAAGATCACCGTGATAAGGCGACCAAAAGAGAAAATCCAGTATTCGCTGGGCAAAGTTAGATGGAAACGTCGATAACAATGGGAAACGGCAAAAAGTAGCGTGTCCGTCACACGTCTGCGGTTTTTCAGCATTGAAATAAAATTGGCCGAGGCAGGTTAATTTTATCACAATGTGCACTTTGTACCCAAAAGTCTGAAAAATAAAGCACACGTAGCAAAGTGTCGATATTTCTAGAGAGAAGAAACCTGTCAAATCCCCAGTTCCAACACGGCAAAAGATGGAACATCACCCCATTTTCTCAACTTTCTTTTCTGCTCTTATCTTTTACCGCCATCTTCCATGGATTTTTCAAACTGGGTCAAAGTAGAAAATGCAACGTTTTACGATGCTGCTAATGAAAATTATCGGAAACATGAGAGTGATTAACAAAGCATTTTATTTAAATGGAAAAACGCTCAGAATTCCAAACTTTGATCAAATTATATTAATTCTCGATCGATGAATTCTGAAAGAAAGATCGATTCCAAAGTAGTTAAAAATTTTATGATTTTAGGAAATCAATTAGACCGAGAACAAATAGTTTTTTTCATCAGAGAAGGATGGGAATAAGTTTTTTTGAGTCGAGATCCTGAACAATTTCTAATTTTTTTGAGAAAAAAATAGAAACTATCTGCGCCAAACTTTGCATAAAACAGATTTACTTACAACTATACAAGAAAAAAATCGCTGGAAAACCTTTTAAAACCGAACGCTAGTTGATGTAAATCACCGTTTCTCATGTAGTAAATTATCGAAATAACAACCAAGTTGACTTCTTTTTCACAAGAACAATAGAAAAAAAAAAGTGAGAAAGAAAAGCAATAAAAAACAAAACAAAGAAAACAAAAAGAGAAAAGAAAAAGCGGACAAAGTGAACGCCGTAAAATCACATGCTGGGCGGGTGAATGCACGGCTCACAATACACCTCACGAGAAATTGCACAAGACGCCAGTTTTGATCTCCAAATTAATTGTATTTTTTTAAGACGGAGATGAAACTTTTAATTTTTGGTGATTATCAAAGAGAAAGTATGAGAAGAGAAAATTGCGACAGTTTCAAGAAAATTTCGAAATGCTTAGTTTTTGATTGAAAATACAGGTTATAATAAAAATCTGAGCTTACTAATGAATTTTTTTCAGCCCCCAGTTAAACTGTCCATGAAACTTTCCAGAAGTGTACTTTAAAAACTCCTCGTTCCAGAACAAGAAAAAAAATCTTGCAATAGATATTGTTTCCAATTTATAAAACTTCAAAGTTTATCTTAAAATTAAATTGGAACAAAAAACCTCATTTTCATCTTAAGAAGCGCCTTAACTCGAAAAAAAAATCTATTTCGACAGTTTTTTTTACTTGACATGAATCAGGAGTTTGCAAACAATGCATCAGAAATATCTCATCAAAATTCTCATGAAAGATAAAAAAAGATAACTTGTTAGTTTATCTGTTTTTAAAACGTGTTATAGTGTAAAGATTGCCAGGTGAAAAAAATATTTTTTTATTGTATTTTTCCGTCTGATATTTTTTTCTATCAATTTTTTTTTAAAATTGTATTGTAGTTGAAGTTGATAACTTCAATAAATCGTATGACCACAAAAAGTCATAAATTGATCACAATAGACCCTTTCAACATCACTTGCAACGAAGTTTGGTCATTTCTCGAAAGCTTATCAGCATTGGTCGAGCTTTTTATCGATGTAGTTGGACACTTCGTTTCGACAGCCAGAATAAGCGTAAACAAGTCTAAGTGCAGAGGTTTGTTCTCCGAGGATTTTTATTCGTTTCGTAGGCCTGCAAAATGCGCAGCTTACGGCTGTGTGGATTGCTCTCCTTTGAATAACATATGTTTTACAGCCTATTGTGGGCTTTTTTTTAATTTGCCGCTTTTCCACACTCCGTTATTTTTTGAAAAAAAAATAGCTGTATAGTATTCCAACTAGGAAATGAAAGCTGCTTCATTCTGGATGGAAGGCTTGTGCTGTTTCAACTTTTCCAATCAGAAGTTGGTTTTCTCATTTCCTTTTTTCACCGTAGAAGCGCATCATATGAAGAGATCTACCCGAGCTTTATCATCGAAATCAAATCTTTTTAGTTTCTTGTAAAAATGAGAAGAGTCTTTGGAATTAACAGGTTATGCGTCAATTCTTCAATTTTAGGTTTTTATTATTGAAAACACAATGAATATTGAGAAAGTCAAACAAGTTCAATTGAGCAAACATTGAGGCAAATTAGAACCTCCAAGGGGTGATTATTTCTTTGCCTGACCAAAGTTAGTCGTAATAAAACGTTTCTCAAATGTCTCCTCTTTTGTCCGATTTTTTTTCATCCTTTCAGACAGTGGATCATTCAGCTTAACAATGAACGCGGCTTCAAAAACAATTTGAAATGAATATTAATTCTCCAGGCTCAAAACTTAGACATTTTCGGACTTCAAATTAAGAAATCAATGTAAACAACTTAAGGTTTTTCGAAAAGGACTGTTCTTATCATATATCTCTATCATTTTTTCTCGTTTTATGAGCTATACATTTCGAGTGAATTTTAAGCTTGCATCTCTGAAACCAACGCTTGAAGAAATTTGCGCCCCTTTTTTGAAGGACGCACGTCCTGTTGAATATTTCAAGCTTCCATTCTGCATCGAACGCCCTTTTCTCTTTACGTACATTCATTTTTCCTCTTGTTGAATTTGTTTTCTCATGTGAGTTTTGCACAGATTTTGAATTTAAAAACGAATTCAACGCAGAAAATCTTGTTTGAGGTGGAAAGTTTGTAATGAATTTCGGGACTTTATAAAAAGGCTCAACTTACGTTTTTGAAGTCGTCAAGAAAGTGAACTATACATTTATCGGGAAAAAAGCTCTATGAAATGGAATCCGAAACAATCTGTAGTACATTCAGCAACTCTCCAGTAATTGTAAACTGAACCAATACTGCGAGCTTTGAAAACATGTTTTCCTGTGAGAAAAAAAATCTTCGCAGGAGCCTTTTTTGAAAGCTATTAGTGTATTTGTACATCGGACGCGGCACTCCTTTTTTGCCCAGCCGCAGCTATTTCTGCCAGCTGCATGCACCTGCTTGTACAAAACGGCCGTACTTCGAGGAGAAAGCGGTACGAAATTAGAGAAAAGCCGCTCCTTTTTTTCGATTTTCAGCCCTGACGCAATATTTTCCTTTTTCGGTTTGTCAAACACCGGTTTTCATACCTGTGAGTTGTTTGTTCAGTTCAAAAAAAAATGCAGATCTTCATGAGTTCTTATCTTCGACTCAAAAACTGTTTATAGAGATTTGTTTGAAGTCTTTTCAGTAAAATTTGTTATTTTATTTAAGTCTCCTAAAATGAAAGTAACTTTGTGTTACACAGACCAATCATATCAAATTCCAACCACAAAAAAAACTCTGTAACACGTTTCAAAGAATCGCTGAACGTAGGCGTCTTGAGAAGTCTAATTAGAATGCTCTTCCAACGAAAAGTAACTTCACACGCTATCACTTTGGCGTTTTTTGCCAGCAATGCTGAGTCAGCTGAAAAGTGGATAATTTCATATTTTTATCTAGAGCTTTCAACTAAGATTTTTTTGAGGACTCAATTCATTTTTAAAAGAAATTTAAAAAAAAATTTAGAAAATTTGTTTAAATCTGTTTAAAACCAAGTGATTCATTGAAACGCTTGCGTCGTTCGATAAAAAAAAGTTTTCGCGATTTCCGTGAAACGAGATTGCCTTTTTATCTTTTACCATCGTTCAGTAGTCGAAGAAATCAGAAGCAAGCAGCGATAAGAAGCTTATCAAGCATTTTTTGACAGATTTCGGAGCTTTTGACAGCTTCGATAGCTACTTTTTTTCCAGATAAAGGTTGGCTCCTCCAAACAACCCTGCTAGCCGTATTCAATAGCGCAGCATCCGTCGCGATAAACAGCATTTGTTTGGGCGAAATTGCCTTCAAGCTTCCTCATTTTTTTAATGCGAGTTTATTTTTTTCATAATGCTGCAATTTTTTTGTATATTTCACAAAAAAATTTTTTTCAAATTTTTTTTAGTGAATATTTATTGTTTGTAGTATGGTCAGTATGTGCGATACTTCAGAACTTTTCCCTACAAAAATCAGAAAGTTCGCAGATTTCACTTTGACTTTTAGGATACTCATCGAAAGCATGTCACAAGAAAAAAATTATTTGCAGTTTCAAAAATAAATTTTTCGAGAGAATTTAAAGTTATAAGTTACTTTTTTTCCACTGTTTACACTTTTTATAGATCAAATAATTTTGTTCTTCTTTTTTTATGTGAGTTCCAAGGGTCAACCTATAAGAAGAAAGAGTCCAAATCTCTGTTTTATCCGCTTGCTCTTTTTTTCCTCAGTTTTTTTCCGCTTCTAAAAAAATAAGGCTAGATAAATAATTTTGTAGAACTAAAAAAATTTCTTGAGTTTTTTTGTTGAAAAACATATCTGCAGCTTCAAATCAGTTTGCCAATTTTTGATTCCTTTTTCTTGAACTTTCCGAAAAATCTTCTTGAAAGAAAAAGAATGCATATTGCGTAGTTTAAAATTCACAGCTGCCTTTCAGTTGTTTGACTTAGAATAAAATTCTGCCCGCAGGGATTTCAGCGAAGGGCTTTTTGGCAACCCTGTGTTCTGACTGGTTGGCTCAACTTTCTCTTCTTTTCCAACCTATTGTACTGACCGGTCGCAGTTGCATTACGAAGTTTAGGCTTCGAGACGTGTTTTGTGAGTGCGACGAGAGCGTTGAAGTGCGCACATTTGATCTGCATGCAGTTGCTTCAGAGCAGAAAAAAGGCTCAGGGGCGGACGCGGCTTGTCGCCGTGCCGGATTCACTTGGTTTTCCACGCTTTCCTGCCAATCTTCCTGCCTTTCTACTGACTTTTTTTTTTAGAACAGGGCTCTCTTCAATTTTTACGCATGAAAAGTCTTATGCAAATAAAAGATATTTTGCCGTTTTGGCGCACCTTTCTGACGATCCTTTATTTTCTCCTTTTCAAGCTATTTTAAAGCTTCATTTGTTTCGTGTCACAACTCTTTGAAAGAATGTCCTTTTCAATAATTTTCAAAAATGGTCAAAATGTCAAAATGCGCTAGAAAAAGAAGCGGTCGAACCGGTCGAAAAAAGTGCGCTAACAATTTTGTTTAGTAACCATCATAATAAATGGATCAATCCGAGAATCTGAGATCCGAAAAGTATTTCCAATTCTAAAAAACTTTGACCTTTTCAATCTTGTGAATGTACTGAAAATCAGTATTTTCAGAGGAATCTTTATGAGAGATACTTTGTCAAGTAAGATAAAAGATGGAGAGAAGGAGGAGACAACCATTGTAAGTAAGCATCGTAATCAACAAACTTCTCCTCTATTTAATGTTTGTCAAGCAGTGAATGTCTTAAAGACCATCAATGTATCATCATCGTTTATCATTGAACAAACTTTGTTCTCTATAAGACAGGAAATTGCAGCAGGAACTAAACAGAATCAAACCGATATATGAATTAATTAAGTAATATCAAAACTTATCGCAAGGCACACAAATAATAACAACAGACAACCAAAACCCTTCAGTCAGAACGGTCAAGGAACCACGAATTGACGCTGGCGGCTAAATTGAATCGTAAAAAAGATTCAGCCCATGTTCTACCCCCAAGAGCGCAGCCTGCTCCCCAGCACTGGCGCGAGATCCTATAAAACAAGACAAATTAATTTCTGTAATCAAAATGGTAAACCATTATTCTGGTGCGTAATTCTTGATAGTTTTTTTTCAGGAGGATCTATTTCTTCTTCTGTTGTCTTTGGAGAGCTGGGATTGCAACATATTATGTTATACTTGTTTATCTTTCATCCACAAAAACAGGAGAGATCCATAACATTTATCAGTGATGAAACTGATTCCCACCAGCCAGGCCAAATCTACATTTGCTCCGAAGTTTTTCACGTTTTCGTTCAGAAAAACCGGCGTTCGCCGTTCATCAGATTATTTTGAAGGCAATTTTTGGATATTTTTACTTTCGCCTTACAGTGATTAGCTATGGCAAGGATTTCAGCAACGACGATTTTTCCACTTCGAAAGTCCTTCTGTGGATCAACTGGTCGTGTTGGAATTTGAGGTCCTCGAAGGACCGGAGCTAGTGTCTGTCTGGACACTGGCAGCCAGTGGTCAATGCAGATGGATAATACATCAAATGTTGTTAACTGTTTTCTTTAGAAAAAACAATAAAAGAAAAAAAAACTATCAAGAATTACGCGCCAACTTAATATACAAAAATTCTAACAATAAAGATACCCAGGTGAGCAACATCCGCGAGAATACTTGCAGCGTCTACATGTCATGTCAGTCGCAGTAGGATTGTCTTTACCGAGGAGCGCTAAATACAATATTCCGTCATTAGGTGATTATAAATAATCAACAAGTTTGCATCGATTGTTCTAATATTATAATTAATTGTTAACGAAATAAAAAACGTACTTTGGTATCCTCCGGTGTAAGAATCGCCGGATAGAGGTTGCCACGCACGAAACATAAAAATCTGGTGCTACGCCAATCTCACGCAACAAAAGTGTAAACACAAAAAGTGCATGCACATAATGTGCATATCCGCGTACAGTACTCTCCGCAAATGGAAACGTCGCTCTTGTCGTAACACCCAAGATCTTTTAATAACTCTTAGAAAAGTTCAAAATTCATCAAATCGGAATTTTGTCTTTGGAATTATTATCAAAGAAAGCAAAAAGTTTCGAAGTTTTGCATACCTGCTTGTTTTCGTCGTAGAGAATCGATCTTGAATATTTTGGATCTGAGTGTCGACCAGACCAGTATTCATTCAATATATGTATACTCTTTTTTTACTTGGAGTCCCTGGAATAAAAAAACCTAATGAGTTTCCTGGATTATTGCAAGAATCTGAATTGAGATAATAGTCTCTATCTTTATCTCACTTAACAAAGAATCTCTCATAAAGATGCCTCTGAAATGTTTGATTTCCAGTACAATTAAAAGATTGAAAATGTCAAAGTTTGTTAGAATTGAAAACATTTTTCGAATCTCAGATTCTCGGATTGGTCCATTTATTATGATGGTTACTAAACGAAATTGTTAGCGCACTTTTCTCAATCATTTCGACCCTTTTTTCTAGCGTAGTTTAACATTTTGACCATTTTTGAAAATGATTAAAAAGGACATTTTTTGAAAGAGTTGTGACACGAAATGAATGAAACTTTAAAATGGCTTGAAAATGAGAAAATTGAAAATGTTCAAAAGGTGCGCCGGAACGGCAAAATATATATTCTTTATTCAGGAACTAGCGTAATTCCTTAACAATAATTTTTCGCAAACTATCATACTACTAGTGAGGCTGCTATCTCAATCGCCTCTCCAATTTCGTGGTGTGTGGAAAAAATAAATAAATACGCCAAGTCTGCGCCGCGAACTAGTTCTGTTTCAACAATTATTGGAACCCAATGTGAGTGGAAACGCATTGAAAGATCGAAAAAGCTCACTTTTTCTCTCAAATTAATCTACAAGTTTTCTCACTATAATCTTTCAACGACGGGTGCTATAAGTTTTTGAAGTTTTTCATGAAGGCTGTTATTCCATTGTTGTGATTCATTAAATGAGGATTTTTTTTTGTCTCTGGAGAAATTTAGTTTTTTCAACTTTCATGCAGAGATTCCAAGAAGGTTCGTAAATCAAACTTTTTCTGAACTCTGAAAAGGAAGTTGTGAGCCCCAGACAAAGAAAAACGCTGTTGACGAAAGACGCAAGCAGAAAAAAACAATTTTCCGGAAAGCCCGTGTGAATCTGTGAAAATCCGAACTTTAAAAAAGGACGTGAAGAGAAGTTTGAAGTTTAGCATTGATTCTTCCGGAAACGCCAAAAATCAACGATCCACATTTTTCACTTTTTTTTTTTCTGTTCGGCGGACTTTTTATTCGAAACCTTTTTTCTCTAACAGAAAGGGTTTTAATGCACTAGTTTAAAGAAAAATTTTTTTCTAATAGACGAGAATAGCTTGAATATCGGTAAACTCAGGGTTTAGCCCTAGTTCCTGCACAAATTGCTTTGGACATTTTTTCAATTCGTATTAATGACTTCTTTTTCTTTCACCAAAAAAATAAGATTGTAAAAAAATCGAAAAGAAATATTTCTTTACTAGAATAAAAATTCAAAAAATCAAGGTCTACATGAAAAAAATTTGTGATGTTTTCATCACTTGAAAAAAAAAGAAAAACACTCTTTATTGACATATTGTCGATTTTTTGGCGATCGAAAACAATTCTACTAAAACAAATATAGGAAAGCGGTTTTATTATTTAGTTTTCACCCTTCGTTGCTGTTTTTCTTTTCACGTTCTTCAGATTTTCAAAAGTTCCAGCTATAGCTCATGGATATGTTATAGATGTATATTATCGCGTTTTTTGGTAGAAATTCCAGGAGAAGGAAAAGCCAAATGTTTTCTCAATTCGCCGGAGCTGTGGAGAATGAAAACAGAAAAAAAATCCACATGCACGAGATTGAGCTTTTTCAATGCGCCACTCCTTGTCCGCTTGACGTTTCCATTATTTTTTTCATTTATTTGGCTAGCTTCATCCGTTATTCTTCTGAGATTAGCTGCGTATAATCCAACCTTCTCTAATGTTGATTTATATCCAGCCCACACGGTTCTATAAAGTCCAAACAGCTGAAAAATTTCATTTTGCTTTATTTTTTTTGTGAGCAGGAAGTAACCATGAAAGTTTAAAATGATGTTTCAAAAAGTAATTTTTGAATTTTCGGAAAAGATGGATTTTTCAAGAAAAGCGGAATTGGTCAATAAAAAACAAATGGCGCTATTTCGATTTTCTGTCATTTTGAATTCTCGGATACTTTCAAAAAATCTCATGAAAAATCCGGAATAAATCAATAAAAAAAGACTGTCGTTCATTTCTCGAAACAAATCTTTGCTCAATGTCCTGGAAATTTTCATTTTTTGCGATGCGTTGTACGTCTCGACTTTTCATTTCAAAAACAAAATTTGAAAGCAAGTGTTTATTTTGCAGCGCTTTCAACGCATAATGGTGACTCCGATTCCTCGGCTCCGTATCGACCCCAATCTCTCCTTCGTACCAGCATCGTTCATCTCAGTAAGTTCTCCTTTTCCCTTTTTTCTCCTGAACTCGAGTTATAATGAATCATCCAGACGGATGATGAGGATGAGGATTTGTCGTCTTCATGTTCACCAGTTAGCGAAAACTCTTACTTGGATGGCGTTCAATCGGACGAAAACGGGTACAAAGCCAGCAAAGACAGTAAAAATCAGGTACTGTGTCATTTTTGAGGTTTGTAAGAAACATAGAAGATAGAAAATTGTCTGATGCAACCGCGCTCTAAATTTTGTCATCGGCGAATCATAAAAAAATCAGAAGATGATAACAAACGTGACGTTGTAACTTGACGAAGAGTCGAAAAAAGTCGGACTAAAGTGAGATCTCGTACTTTGAATTTCATCTCAACCATTTGGCGTTCATGTGTACTAACTTTGATAACCTTTCAATAATTTGGGAGTTTGGCTGCAAATCTTGAGGTGTATTCAATTGTTATTCAGACCAAACTAGACGATTCGGGAGATGAAAGTGAAGAAAACGAAGACGAAGAGTTGGAGAAGGAAGAAGAAGATTTAGTATTCAAGGAAGAGCCGGATCCCATCGTGGCGAAAATTTTCAACATGATGCAGAAGAAGAGTCCTCCTGCTGTTGTTCAACCCAAAGAAGAACAGAAAACAATTGTAGTGTTGTCTAATCACTGCAGCGCTCCTTACAATACGGATAGCGAAGAAGAAGAGCTTCAATTCGAGCTCGAATTCTGATCGAATCAAATTCGCCGTCAATTGCCAAAATGGAAAACAAAAAATGAATCATACTCGCTGTTTTTAAAACAATTCCGAGTTAAAACTCACTTTGAAAAATACATTTTCTTTAGTAATGTATAGCGTTCAGCAGACAAATTCGGTTATACGATGTTACGACAAGTGCGAGTTTAATTTTTTCAAAGACTACTGTTTCTGAAAGTCCGCATTTTTACGTCTACACATTGGGTGTATGCACTTTCTGCAAATTCATTCTGTGGTTTTTCGATTTCTAGTTCTTGAGGTACCTTTTGTTCAGAAATAAATGATCCAGAATTACGGTACCTTCAGAAAAGATACGAAATACCGCTTTTTTGAAAAAAATAGTGAGCTCCATACGAAGAAGTTGTGAGCAAAAAATCTTTTTCGTATCTTTTTCTGACGGTACTGTAGAGCTAATAGTATAAAAACTTAAAAGCTAGACTACTCAAAAAGCGTGTGCACACCGAAGAGTGCGGACTTTCACAAAAAGTGCTCCTTGGAAAAGAAAAAAACGGCTTTATCGTAGCTTCGCTTTTACTCAATGCTTTACTTTTCTTAACTCGGCGTGAACCGGACTCTGTTCAAGCCAAAGTGCCCGTTATCAACGGAATTTTTTTTTTCAATGAAAAATACAACTGGAACGAAAAAAAATGTATTAATAACAGAGCAGACATAAAACTAAGATTATACCCTGAAATTATGACGTAAACTCAAAAAAAAAAACTCTGTTCTATCCTGATATTTTTTCAAGCTTTCTGAACGAGTCGAGTTTATGTGCTATCATTTTCATGTTGAAAATTGATGCTTTTGAAGCTTGATCCTTTGATAGAAAAAGCAAAATGAGAAAAGATATTTTCGGATTTTTCCCTGCCAAGCTTCGACGTTCGAATGTTGTATCTTTGCTCTTGCTTCCCGAAAGCTTGCTAAATGAATCTACAACTTGAACTGAGAAAAAAAAAAACCGTATATTGTTTCTTGCTCTTTCATAAACAATACTTTACGCATTTCATTTAACCCTCTCTACATTATAAATATACGAATGTGATCTCGACGTTGCGGTTCGCCCTACTGTTCATTTCTTTTCATTGTCGACGGTTATTCACTCGTCTTAGCATTCACATTTATGTGTTCTGTTTTGTGAGAATAAAATGTTGGAAAAAGTTGGACAGAGTTATAATATCATTGCTCATTCCGCGCCAGCTTGTCACGGTTTTCGTTTTCCTCTGAAAAGTGAGAAATTCCTGAAAACTGGCCAGAAAACTTCTTGATGCGCCAAAAGTAGATTCAAAAAGTCTTAACCTGCAAAACTTCTTATTTTTGAGAAACAAAGATAGAAAGTTAAAATACAGCTCATTTAAACGGAATTTGAAGGTTACCTTTGACTATAGATTTTTTTTCTCGAAAAATAGAAAGTTGTGCAGGTTTTTGAAACACACCAATCTTGAGCCTTTATAAACGATTTTAAAAAGTATTTTTTTTGAGGATTCAAAATGAGCATTTGATTATTAAAAAGACAAAAAAGTCCGACCAGAAACGCTAACGCTTAAAAAATGTGTTAAAAGACCTATTTTTGCAAGGAAAAAAGCGCAATTTCCAATGAAGATTTTTGATTGTAAAGCTGATGTACAAAAAGAGTTTCAAGAAAAAAAAAACTACAGAAAACCGAAAAAAAAAAATGAAAGTTCGGCTTAGGCGCTCAAAAAATATGATGTTTGCGTATCGGGAATTATAACCAACGGTAATTTTTTGACCATTGCAAAAGTTCCTCATTCATATTTTTGTCGTGCGTCCATATGTTTTGCTAGAAAACTCTAGTAAACTTATAAGTCCTTCAAAAATTTTGCTTTTGTAGAGGTAAAAATGATCTTCATGATTTATTTTATTTCGAGCGCAGCTCAAAGAGTCGGTTGTTTGTTTAGCCCCTCTTGTCTTTTTACTCTTTCGTTTCGCAAACTTTCTGCTCATTTAAAGTGGATTTTACGATTTTCGATTTTGATATCTCCGACTGCTTTTTGCCTTTTCGCTCTAGGTTTTTTTTTCAAAACGTCGCGATCATTTTTGTTTTTCTGAAAGTCTGACCAGCAAAACATATTTATCTCTCAGATTAGTAGGCCGGAAATCATGAGACTTAGTACAAAATTTGGGTTTTTTAGCCTTTGAAAAAGGACAATCGATCTCATGTCGCTGGGTCGAGGGCGCTTTTGCTTTTGCATTTTGAGTGAAATCTTCCCTTCTCGCTTTTTGGATTTGCGCATCATTAGTTTTTTTGAGCAACTTTTTTTAATTATTATGGAAAAAAAGGTCTCAGATTGCATATTTTACAGCAAGTTCGAAAAAAATACTCGAAATTGGAGTTTTCGGGTAATTCATTCAAAGATTAATTTTTTTATTTGTTTTTTTCTTTGCTCAAAAAAATCGTTAGATTCAAAATCGTAGTAGCTCTCTGAAAGGAGCGAAAATGAAAAACTTTATAATCCCATAAAAATTGTTGAATTCGTTCCTTTCCTAAAAAAAAACGCCATTAAAACTCCTTTTTCTGAAACTTTTTGTTGCTTTTTTTAGTTTTTTTCCTATTTCCACAGTGGACGAATTGGTGGTGAATTGCAATTTCCTGCAGAACTTTTTTTAATAGATAAGTGAGAAGTGACATGAACATTTTTCCTATTTTTTTGTGTTGAGTTTGAAGAAAAAGCCGATGAATTATATGAAGTTTTTTTTTTATGCACCTTTTTTTCCCGTGAATTGAAAAAAATGGCCCTTATCTGAAATGCAATTTTTTTGCACCATAATTTTGGTTTGGCCAAAGACATTTTCAAGGACATCATTATGGGTAGTTTCCAAGCTTTGTTTCTCAAAATGATGATGTTAAGTCAGAAGACGTCCTCAACGATTCCCACGGTAAAGGCACGCTTGGTGTTTTTAAAGCGTACGACGAGCGCTCTTACATGTTTCGTGGACAGCGCGACATCGCGCTCGACGCGACTGCCGCCTCGGCTTGTCCAATATTCAGAAGTCGAGTCGACTTCTGAATAGACTGGGTTCACATAAAACATATTCAACGATGAATCAACGTAGCTCTAAAAAGAAATGTTTCAAGGTTAGCAAAGTGTGTGCGAGAAAAAAAAAACGTATTATTTTCTACCGAAGCATTTTTCTTTGAACTTTTTCTTGCTATCAAAGTTTTTGCATGATCTAGAAATCTTTCGAAATCCGAATTACTGACAGTTTTTGAAATTGATAGAGACACGAGAACCGAGAAAAATCGGTTCCGTCCGTGGAAGATTACAAAAAGTAAGAGATAGGAGACGGCGGCTGTGCACCTTCTCGGGAACGTCGATTCCTGGTCCCTGACCCAATTTCTTCCCACGAATCTCCACGTCGAACCATTCCATACGCATAACGCCACGTCCCTTCCCAATCGCTTTTGTCGCGCTTTTAATACTTTTGTTTAATTTTATAATTGATTTTTCAGGGTAAATGAAGGTCTTACTTCTTCTGGTCGCGGTAATTGCCGTAGCTTCGGCAAAAACTGAGAAAAAAGAAGATAACAGTCATGGTATGCTTATACTCTTAAACTTCTTTAAATGATGGTCCTGGTCGCGAAATTCGCAATTTCTTAGAAAGGAAGCCTTCAAGCTGAAACAATCGGTTCATTTTGCATGATCCTTTTTTCTTCAGAACTAGAAACTCAGAAATTTCGAAATAATCAGGATTCATTTTCAATACGCCAAAAAAAAAAATCAGCAAACTTCGATTAAATTTTAGATTTAAAAGTAATTTGAGCGTATATAGAGCCAATCTAAAAAATTAGCTGAAATTTATACGCCTGCTTTCATGTGGCAAAAAGTCTCAATTCTATGAACTTCCTAACCAATGCAATAAATGAAACATTCTCAGAATATTGAACAAGTATACGAAAACAAAACCCTCGATAGAAATGTTCAGAACCGTTCCAAGAGCTCTAATGTTTTTCAAACATTCTGAATTTCAGGTTTCCGAACTGACATCAACTGGGTGAAGTTGGACAAGGCTGTAGGAATTGCTAAAGACCTCAACCAGCCGATTATGCTTCTTATCCACAAAACTTGGTGTGGTGCTTGCAAAGGTGATATTTTATTCTAGATTATTGAAACAAAAAAAATTCAGGACTGAAACGAGAGTTCCAAACTTCTTCGAAAATCAGCCAGCTGGTTGATCTGTCGAAGAAGTTCGTCATGGTCAACACCGAAGATGATGAAGAGCCTGAAGACCCCAAGTTCTCCCCTGATGGCGGATACATTCCCAGAATATTGTTCCTAGGTATGATTTTCATGAGATGTTGTGAAAATCTTTTCAACTTCAAGATACCGATGGAGAGCCGCTGAAAACCAACAACGAGCAAAAATACAAGAACAACAAATACTTCTACCCACTCATCCCTCAGATCGTCGACGGAATGGAACGCGCTCTTGTCGAATTCAAGAAAGGCGGCGGAGAGACCAAGGTTTGATCATTTTCTTTTCGCAAAAAAATGCTTAGCTCGGCTGTCATTATTTGCAGAAAATCTATAATATCGCATTATAAAAACACGGAAAATTCAAAATAAAGCAATGTCAATAAAAATAACAAAAATCGAACTTCATGGAAAAAAGCTCGGGTCACCGAGAGAAAAAAAAAAGCTCGCAGATGAGCCAGAACATGCAGAAAATACCAAAAACTTTTTTGCGATTTTGCAAAACAATTATTGGATTCGCATGAAAATTTAGAAGTTCTGGCCTGGCTTCTGAGTTTCTGCGATTCATATAAAAAAAACGACGCGAACTTCTTTTCTGTGAAATTTTCATCATCATTATCAATGTTTCCAGGATACTGATGCGACAAAAGAAAAAGAAAAAACTGAGAAGAAAGAAGTAAAGAAGACCAAGAAAACCGAAGAGGAGAAGAAAGAAAAGAGCGAGAAGAAGGAGAAAGAAGAAAAGGAAACCAAAAAGAAGGAAGAGAAGAAGGAAAAAGACGCCAAGAAGAAAGATGGAAAGAAGAAGGAAGAAAAGAAGAAGGACGACAAGAAGAAGAAGGATGAAAAGAAGGATTCTAAGGTGATTTCAGATCTTATCCTTCCAAAAACGAATCATTTCAGGCCAAGAAAGAAGATAAGAAGGAAAAGAAAGAGAAAAAAGAGAAAAAAGAAGAAAAGAAGTCTAAGGTAGGCTTAGTAATAAAATCCACCAGAAACTACATTTTTTTTTCAGAAATCTTCCAAGGATGAGAAGAACGAGCTGTAATTCACTTGTTTAATCACGAATACGCGGTCGTTTATCATAACTTTTTTTTTTCATTTCTTGCGTGTAGCTTTCTTTATTAATAAATGGTTACGCAACTTGGTTTCGTTCCACATTTGAACATGATATGAAAAAAAATATCTGTATTGTCTTCTAAAAGTCATTTCAATCTGGGTATTTCGCTTCTTTCTGAGTTTTGTACGAGATGTTGTTTTGAAGTTTTTTTGTGTGATATGACAAATTGGCCGTGTAATAAGCATATCCCCAACAGCTAAATAGTAATTTTAAACTCTTCATTTGGTATATCTTGGAATATACTGGATAATTTCAAGAAACGTTCAACCACTGACTCAAATAATCCTCCGTAAGGCAGTGGTCAAAACTTCCAATGAAAAGCTCTGACTTTTCACGTTAAAATACGATAGATAGTTTTTACTTTTGAAAAGGTACCCTGGCTTACCAATTTCTGCATTTCTGACTGAATAGAAAAATCAAAAAAAGTACAGATTCAATATAAAAAGCCTAAAAAGTATTGCGTATTTTCTCAGAACATGACTTATTATGGCATAACCAGTATCAAGCCTCCTTTTCCATTTGGAAAATGGCTAGAGCAAATCGGCTTCGGCTGTTGTGACGTTCAAAATCCTTTTCCAGCCGATTAATGTTCATCTGTCGAATCAACATTTTAAAAGCTTCTCTTTCGAGATTATTCGATTTAATGTAAAGCTGTGGAAAGTTTTTTGAAGTTCTTGTTGATATTTTATAGGGAAAGTCCGACGAATGAATTTCGAAAAGATTAAGATTTGAACATATCTAGCTGTGGTGATTGTTAAATAAAGCTTTTTTTCTTAAATTTTCTCCTTTTTTTCCAAGATATAAATTTATCCGAGAAACTTTCCCCGTCATTGTCGTTTCTTTACAGATTATTCAAAAAAATGAAAAATAAATGATTATTGAATATGATATTCATAAGAGTTCCATAACACATAGAAATGACCTTGAGAAAAAAGAAGAAGTCGTTGTTTTTTCGTGAGTGAAAATGTCTAAAACACGGACAATTTGAAACGCCCGTTTCTGACACACCGCACAAACCTCTCGGTTTCACGATTTTGTTAAACGATGCATAATCGTGTTCCTTTTTTAGAACTGAAAGCGTCGGAAAAGGGCCCAGAACCTCCAATTGCACCCTGACACACAGTTCCGACGCCAGGCCCATAATTAGCACCACTTGATATGCGAGCCACTTTGTTTTTTTTTTTTGGAAAGAAAAGCTCGCCGAACGCTCTTCTCGCCTTTGTTTCCCCATTTCATTCCGTTGGGACTGCTCGAACAGAATTTATAACCCTTAGAAAATTTTGAAAAGTAAGGCTCTTGTCGTTTTTTCCCGAGTTTCTGATTGCCTCTTTCTGGAGCTTCCAAATCTAAAGGTAAGAAAAGAATTTGCTGCCGAGCAGACAATAAGAAGCGGTATCGTCTACTGAAAACCTTTTTGATATTTTCTCTGAAATGTTGCCTCGTGAAAGAAAATCATGGAAACGATGGAAGTAACGTCTTGACGTGGGACTTCAACTTCTAGTTTCCGATCGATTAGGAAGCCCTTTTCCAGCATCAAATCCTATTTAATAAAAAATAGCATTTTTCTGTTCACCAAATTTATATAGGAACTCAAAAATTAATTTCATTTTTTTCTCCTCGTCGTCGTATTTAATTGTAGCTTTACTTGCTGGTTGCCTTATTTTCTCAATGATGCGGGAGGAAGCTAGAAAGGCAATTTTCAAAATGGACAGTCTAATTTGAGTGAATCTTCCAAAGCTAAATGTGTACTGAACAGAATTAAGCGACTGAGGAGAAACCAAATTTCTCTCTGTTTTCGAGTGAAAGTTAGGCTTCGAAAATATATTAATTTACCTACTTTCCGCTTCCTAGGACTTGTATACATTTTATCACTTCGTGAAAAAACCAATCTCAAATTGCAGGAAAATCTTTTTTCACAAGAAGCTTCGAAAATTGAAAGACTAACAGTTTGTTTGAAAGAAGAGAAAGCTCTAACGAACAAAAGATTTTTGAAAAAGGTCAATAAAATTCGCATTACTTCTATTACATCCGTCTACCGCGCTGACGACTTTTGCTATGCTTACTTCTTTTTTTTTCAAGTAGCTATGTAGTTTGAGCATTTCACTATTATTCCAGACGTTTTCGGGGATTCAGTCTTCTGAATTTTCAATGATTTGATGTTTTTTACTAGGGATTCTTGTGGAAGATCTAAGAGATTAGACAAAATGGGTGTCATATGAACATCGGCTCAAAGCCATCATATACCAATTGATGAACTGCGAGATGGACTTTCGAACTTTACTTGATTAATTAACTATTCTCATGGCGAAATCCATCAATATTAGAGTGATTATTTAAGATAAGTATTTCCAGTATTCAATTCAAAAAAACTAACTTTTAAATTCTGAGTTTCTCACACTTTTCAATAGCTTTTCAAACTAATTCAGCTTGAGAAAATCCGCTGTGGATCAAATTCAAAAGGAGACGTCATATCGATCTCTAACTTTTTTCTTTGTTCCATTTGCCTATTGTCCGTTTCTCATAATTTGTGACCGCCTAATCTCTTTAATCCGCCGTGTGCCATCCATAACGTTTAGCCCGCCGCTATATATTTTGACAAAACTGCAGGCTCCAGAGATGCACAGGAACCACGTCATGATAAAACGGACTGTCGGAGTGCCAACCACTTCCGAAGCGACCACTATCACTATCACCAGCACATCTGCTCCAACGACATATCCTCCATCTGGCAGTGGGATCGGTGGGCTTTTTCAAGGGTTTCGCCGAAATTTGGACTCATGTCTTTGAAAAGAACAAATTTTTGATGATGGTTCAAGAAAAGAATGTAGATTTTTGAAAGAAAGTGTATGGAGTACATTGATTCAAAATCGTGAGGTTTTTTTTTTTTGATATTACTTCACAATTGAAGCATGGCGCTTCGAAAACCCCCACAAAAAGGGTTTTTTTTAATAATAAATTCTAATCGGAAACTGAAACTCGGCTGAAAAGCATGGACGTAAAACTTTATAAGTGCCACCAGAAAGTTTTAAGTGGATCTCCGCAGAACTACAGTACCTTATAAAAGTTACAAAAAAAGGCGACTTTAGTCGCAATTTTCTTGTAAGGAATTCAGTCATTCTGAAACTGACGGTACTGTATACCAACTTCCCTATTTTCCAAAAATACTTCTAACAATATGACCGGGCAACCAAAACAATTTATTTCTATCTTTTCGTTCAATTAAAAACTGAATTTTAATTCTCAACACAACATCATTTTTCCGTATTCTTCATCATTTTACCGGAAAATTCTCGACTAGGCGGCAGAAACAAGATAAAAGGCTAACTTCTTGAAAGCATTTTTCATTTTTCTCTGGCGATGGGAAGCTCATCTGGTCGTTTATCATATCATAAGCGGCGGATGATGTTCTACTGCCATAGTAACTACTGCATGTGGATTTCAGACGAGACTTCTGACGTCTTCTTCCTTGTTTCCGTTGTCGCGCCACTCCTCTTCTGCTGCTTCGCCATATTCGTTTGCGCATTGAATAGCATTTGGAAAACAAGAAGCAAATTACAGTCAGTTTGGTTCTCTTTTTCGGCTTCAAAAGCAAGAGTTCATCTAAAAAGCATAAAACATAGCAGTATGATCATTAAAAGAAAAACACATAAGCCTAGGGACCGCAGACGAACTTTCAAAATTTTTTTTTCAGCATTGAGCTTTGTATGGTTTGATAGCTGTTTCGAGTCCAAACTCAGAACCGTTTAGTTTTTCGAAAAAGGTTGAGGATGAAAAAAGTTATGACGAAAAATGTGGCGCGCCGCGCACCATTTTTTTAGTACTTAAATTTTGGTATTATCCATTTTGAAATTTTTCTCGATTTTTCTTCTAGAACAAGTTTTGATACTGGTCTATTATGATGTAACAAATCATAATAGAGTGCTAAAATGATGAATATTTGCTAGTTTGCCGAAAAAAAGTCAGTATTTTCCAGAAAAACAAAAAAACTGACGCTTGCGGGCATCGAACTCGCGACCTCAAAATGAAAAATCGCAGCGCACGCACTGCGCCAAGCTGTCAGGTCTAGCGCGGGGAGCTTCCATCCGCCATACCCTTCAGCCGTTTAAATAGCACAGATTGTCTATTTCAAAAATAAAAACTTGAAGTAATTAAGCTATTTTTATCAGAATATGTTCGCAAATCTTTACTCAAACTTTCCGTGAAAATTCACTTCGAAAAAACTGTTTTTTTAGTGCTTTTTGCCTCTTTTAACGATCGCTGCCTTAAAACGGCCCCGTAAATTTTTTTGGCAAAGACGAATTTTTTTATTTTATTCTTTTTAATTGAAAGATTTTTTTACTAATAAATGTATATAATCGTTTAAAAAACCTGCGTTCGACCGTTTTCTGTGTGATAAACGCCGCTAATTTTATTCTCTATTTTCAAGAGCATTTTTGCGTAATAAACAACTTTTTTTCAAGCACATATTCTGTGGAGAAATATTTAAGTAAGCCCGTGATCTAAATTTTTGAAAAAAAGAAAAAAACTCGATTCTATTCGCATATTAACGATATTTTGAATTACGACTTTCGGCACTCCCTAAAAATTTTTTTGGCAAAGACGAATTTTTTTATTTTATTGTTTTAAAAAATACCGTTACTTGAATCAAAAATCATTATATAAAAAGAAAGAGTGCGTTCGACCTGAAAAACACATAAAAAAAGCAAAAATGACAAATTTTTTTAGTTGCATTCACGCTTTTTGTACGACATTCCGCGAGAACGCATCAAAAAAAGCGTAAAATTTTTTTAAAACGAAAGAGGAAGCTTTTTCTGTACATGTGTGTCAAATTTTATTCGCCAGTTCCACATATTTTGCAACTACAACAAAATGAAAGTTGAAAACCAAAAAAAAGCCACTTTTTCTATCGCGAAAAGGGGCGTGGCTTTGCGGTCCCTACATAAGCCGTGTTCCACAGGAAAAGTCCAAACGGTCTCGAAAAGGTCTCAAGAAAACGAGTCTTTTATTTCGAAGTTTTTTTTTCAATTTTATTTGATAATTTTTTTCACTTTTCGAGCTTCAGAATGATTTTCATGACGTCCTGTTTTGAAATCTATTGTATATTTCAGAGCCTTGACCCAGGTTGCGAAACAACGAGAGCCAACCGAGTATACAGAATACACAATCGATTTGACCACAAAACTCGATTCTTGCGTTGAATTGTCATCTCCGCAAATTAGCTCCAAAGAAGTTATCAAACTGAATATTTTTATTTTCAACTTTTGGCGTTCAGGAATCGGTTTTGCTGTAAAGTCGACCAGAAGACGACTCTTGTGGATATTTTATACCGGTTTTTTTGGGTCTGAATACAATTTCTGCTTTTTTTAATGATTATTTCTATAGGCAAATCGTTTTCTCTGCTTTTTAGAAGCTTCTACTTGTAAATATAATGTATGAAATGTATGAATCGCGCCTGAAATTTTGAATCGAAGTTTTGTGAAATAATGGATCGGCTCAATTTTATTTCACGTCTGTAATAAACCATTCAAAAGAAATGCAGCAAAAGATGCTTTTATGTGGTCTTTCCGTTCACAGATGCTTGCTAAGATTCATAAATGTTATTGTTGACTTTCTGAAGCGAGTTTATGAGAATCGTAATTGCTGGGAACCGGTCGGTGGAAAATTGCTTGTCGACTCGTACTTCACTCTGCGCGGTCTACAGAACAACCTTTTCAGAAATGTTCACCAGTTTTTTTCTCGTTTTGATGCATTGAGTATTATAAATATGTACTGCTTTTGGTGTTCTCTCATAGGTTCCTTCTTTTTTTTCAATCGAATGTTGGATTAGGCTGTTGAAAGCATATAGTCTGTTCAGATTTTTAATGTCAAGTGCAATGACGTCATTCAAAAACACTCTGTGGATGGCTCGCTCTCTGATTGGTTTATCGCACCATTATGGGCGGGACTTGAGCGACGACTTGACATTCAAAATCTGAACAGAGTATGTTCATTTATAAAAAAAATGTTGTTAACCGCTGCTAAAAAGATATTAAAAATCCATTCGTCCCTTTTTTGTTTCGGTCTGATGTTTTAAAATAACTTTTAGAGGTATTTTCAAGAAGGCTGAAATTGCACTGTTCGAAATTTCCATGGGAAATATTTCCATTCTCTTCATTTAACGCATCATCGATTTCCGTGATATATTCATGAAGCAGAACAAAAATGCAGTGCGAAAAAGAAGAGCAACCAAAACCAGAGAGATTTGTCGTGTTTGCTGCGATTTCGAGCTTAGCGAGAAGGATCGATCTTTCATTACACGTATCTATTTTCGTTGTTCCTCGTTTGGCGCTCCAGATATCTCTTGGCTTGATTCAGCGGAAACGTATCGATTTTTAGTCCTGACTGACAGCTACTGACATTTTGGGCAGAAGGAACATTTTTGCGAGTATCTGCTTTTTTTCTTCCTTCATTTGCTTTTGTGAGGCTCCAAATATTTTTTTTTAGTTTTCAACTTGAAGTTCAACTTGCAAAAAGGCAAAACTTTAATTTCATTTTTAATAAATCTTGGAAAAGATATCATAAGATTTGGAAACGATCTGTAAAAATGCGTTCCAAGAAAAAAGGGATTTTAGAAGTTTCTTTCATAGCTACAGCCTTGAAGAATGAAATCGATGTCCCGAAGAGGCGTGAGAGGTCTTCTCATAATTCAGAGATTTCCTCCTTATTCTTTCCTCCACTTCTTTCAAAGCTGCTCGAAATTTTTCATATACTTTTTGCGTATTTTGATTGATGAAAAAAAGCCGATAGATCAAAATTGAAAAAAAGTCAAACTGCATTTGACGGATTTCATTGCATTGCTTCAAAAATTTAATAATCTTTGTCATAAAAAAATTCTTGCTTCAAAAAAAGATTAAAAAACATTGATCCTTCAGCAAACAAAGTAGCTGAGATTGACAATAACAGAAACGAACAGAATAATTCTCAAGTATAAAAGAAAAATTGCTTTGGGTTTGACTAAAAGATACAAGCCTTCAGTCGTTTTTTTATAACGTTTTGATCAAAATTTTATTTTTCACGAGTTTCGCCTTTTTGTTTCCAATTTGGGAATGAGCTTGAAGAAAATGATAATAAAAGCCACGAGCAGGAAAAGCTGCAAAGGGAGACGAATGGGTTCGATTTTGCATGCATTCCATGTGGCTCTCCGTTTCCACGACGTTTCGTCTTGGAAGAGCTTTTTCCTCCACTTCCCACTCTTGCACTTTTTCTATATTTTGAAGAAACTGAAAAATTTCAAATTCAGATGGCCGACAATCTTTTAGTGCGTTTCAACGTTGGCGGCAAGAAATTTGCGACATTGAAGACAAATTTTCCTGCAGATTCGATTTTTTACAAGTTTTTCATGTCCAGGACGGCGGTAGACGCCCCGTTTTTTATCGACAAAGATGGAAGTTATTTTGTGGATCGTGATCCCGATTCGTGAGTTTTAAGATGTGGTTTATTCTAATTACAGAGAAATTAACAATCGATTTCTCATTTTTCAGGAATTTTCTCAAATTGAGGATGAAAGTGAATTAGCATTGGCAGAATAGTTTGAAGTCTGTAATATAAAAAAAAAATCTCTGACTTCTTTCAAAGGCCAAAAAATACGCTAGAGTTTTACGAGTGAAAATATCTGGGTTCGAAATTCGAGCATTCAGAGCAAACTTTGAAAAGGTTCTGAAGTCAAAGCTATAATAACCGTCTGAGGCACATCTTCTGAACATTTTTACAGGTTTAATGTTATTTTGAACTACTTCCGCTTAAAGAAATCGAAACAAATTTGGGAGTCCTGTCTACCAAAAGATCCAGACCGTCTAGCTCTCCTCACACAGGAGGTTTTGAAAGACCTCTCTCAGCAAAAGTTTGTTAACTCCTTTTTTCAGGCGGACTTTTTCTGCCTACCAGAACTAACAAACCAGGCCATTTATTTGCTTCAAGCCTGCAGCCAGAAGTCCGCTACAGAATCGACTTACGTCAGTAAAGTTAGTTCAATCTCTGGCTTTTCTGTTCTGAAACATATTTGCGTTCAGGTCTTCGAAAAGAGCCCCAGCATGCCAACTGGCTTTCTAACGTCTTCAGACTAATATAATTCATATAATTCCAACTTACTGCACTTGAAAAGAGATAAAATCTCAAATAAATCATTTTCATCTACAAACATCGGTTCATAAGTAACAAATTTCACAATTAAAGCGATTGCGGGTTTTTTTCCAAAGTACAAAGACAATGATACCAGTAGGGATTCGGGAAAGAGACGGTTTTTGATTATTTTTGAATGGCGCAAAGGGATGATAATCTTTCGCAGATGGTTCCGACAGGACAGTCGTCATCAGATTTGCAGGGCTCGCCGATCTCGTAGATTTGATGATTTTTTTCCGGTTCCCACTTAAATCCATTTATTAGACATAGGAAAAATCAGTTGGTTTTTGATTCTGATTTTTTTATGGATAGTTTATTTATATTTCTAATAATTTCGATAAATCGATCTTTTTCAAAAACTAATTCATGAGGATAAAAAAATAAAAAGAGAATGATTTCAAAAAAATTATTAAAAAAACATCATATACGAAGATAATGTGAGGTTCTTAATCAAAGTTTTATCTCGCGATATTTCAACAACGTTTTATTATCGATTTTTTTATACTTTTTCCATACTTTTTTTCCAGCTTCTTTTTTTATTTAAATACTCACGCAGGACTGTAGTGACACACAACAAAAGCCATGTGAGGGCAAACTGTCATAGCACAGCCAAGTCGGAAAGATCGTTCCCAGGCCATCTGAACATTATTTATTACTTTTTTTTTTGAAGTCATGGAACTGCGTCTGGATTTTTATTTGGTAAAAAAATGGTTTGATTTTTTTGTTGAACAGTTCTATAAAGTTCATTTTCGATACCCTTAACTTTTTTGATCAAAGAATTTTGGGGAGAGTTGGCAACCCAATAAGGTCGCTTGTATGTCGAATTCGAAAAATACCACCTCTGGGTAAATCCTTTGACAGCCGCGCACTGATTTGAAAATATGAAAAATCGTACCTGCGTGTAATGACCGATATCTTTTCCTTTCTTGGCCCACAAATCAGCTGTGAGCATGTTGTCTTCTGGTGTTCCGAATTCTTCCAACTCTTGCCACCATTTCTCGATAGCCTGAAAGAAGACTGGTTCTTATTTCTTCAACCTTCATTTCCTAACAAAAAACACTCAGTATACTTTTTTCTGCACGAACCGTGTGAAACAAGCCTCTAGGGTCCGGATTTGAAAAGGATGTCATGTAGAGGTTTTGTCCTTGGTTAGGCCTCTCGTAGTTGTTTGAGTGGGCGAAAACGCAATTGTTTGCCCATTCCTGGGCGTACGCTTCGAGTTTGCAGTCGTATTCCTGCATAATGTACGAGATTCCAAAGAAACGGGAGCTTTCTCACCATTTTCAGCATCCGAGCAGCTTTTGGTTGGCTAGTGTTGGTTTCACCATTCCATTCGAGACCGCGAGCTATGCGAGATCTGTGAAGTAGTGAGAGTCGTTTAAGTTCTTTATTACTTCTCATCATATTAAAAATATCGAACTCGAGAGCAATAATTATATTGAGCAGCAATGCTGCATACTTATGATTGTGAAATTTAACGTGTTTTATTGCGTTGAGTACGTGAACACATGACGCTCGGAAATCAGCGAAAAACAAAAAGCTCATGAAATAATCTTGGCTTTTTTCAGATTTCTTTCTGGATATCGTGACGGTTGTTTGTTGATAAAGTTGTTTTTGAGATCACAAAGATCAGCTTTTTTTTTTAAATCTGAGATCTTCAAAAGCTGCAGAAAGATTATTTTTTTTCTTTTTTTCCAGCATCGTCTCAAACCGACCTGTAAAAGTTATGTTGATTCAAAGTCCAAATCCTCGACGCGTCCGACATATTGTCATTACTACACATATTGCTTGCTCCGTTGTCTGTAAGAAGTTCACGTTTAACCATTGAAAAAAGAACGGAAAGGCATGACGTTTTTTGTGGCTTTTGAGAAATTGATGAGAACTTGCAAGCATGTACTTTCAGGTATACTTCACAAAAAAGATAATGAGACGTTTCAAAATTTTTTTGAATATCTGAACAACAAACCTAATGTTTCCCTCCAAAACTCGATCAATCTCACAACCGGCCACCAAAAACCTATTTTTGGTGAGATAAAGGGATTAATTCTATAACGTAAGAAGTGAAATAAAGTCGGTTCTTTTCATCTGTTTTCGCTCACCTTTTTGATTTCAGCAAGCTTGATTATAATCCAAAATTCAAAAAATCAGAACCCCCAGGAAAGTTTTTAAGATTTTTGTTCCAGAAAGCGAAGAAATCGAATCACGTTTATTGAATAGACTTTTTGGTATTTCTCAAAGAACTCAAAAACTTTTTTCCATATTTCCTATAAGCCAAGTGAAAATTTAATTCCGATGAAATGTATTCAAAAAAAACCTCTTAAAATTATCGGCGCTTCACAAAGCCCTTCAGAAGTGTCACACGTTGATCCAGGATACGTTGAACAGTCTTCATCTTTCTTGCAAGGCTTTCCCGGTTCATAAATCATTTCTTCTTCACACTGAGCTCTGAAATATTGAAAGTCAAAAATCGATGACAATAATCGAACTTTTCATTGTAGAGACACGTGAAAACAGCTGATTGGTTGTCAGGACAAGTGACATAAGAACATCCTATTCTATAGGTTTTTCCTTTCGCCATCTGAAAAACTATCTGCATCACAAAAAATAAGTGGATTCTTACGTTAGCCCAGCTGTAGTAATTGTTCTTGTAAGAATATCTGTTTTTAGTGTCGTTGTTTCCCCTCTCTTGACCTTGAGACCACCACGACTTCAGTGAAGTCTTGATGTGCTTATTCATGTCCTCGCCGTCAAAATAGAAATAAAACCTGGAAAATATTTCCCATGAGTCATGATAGATACAAGAAGGAGGAACATTTTGTAGATTTGAGAATGAGATCCCAAAAGAGAGTCGGGCATGAAGGTTCTTGGACAGTCGGCTGTCCACGAAGCGGCAAGGTCTTCAAGTTCGCAGTCCCATTGCTGAAGATTAGATAATAACTGAATAGTATAAATCCATTTCAAGCATGAATAAGAGGTAAATGTCTCAATCTTTTAAACCTTTAGGGTGCTAAAACTGATTAATAATACTAATAAACAAAAGAAAGCCCAAAAATTGTTTTCTTAAAGGAGTTTGACCGTGAACTTTGATAATCATATGGAAGGTGGAAAAAATTTTGAAAATTCAAGAAATTATGAAGAAAGAAAACCTCAAAAAATACCCCAGAAAGAGATGTTCACTTAAAATAGCCGGATGAAGTGACAACTGATCTAATGTAACTAAACACGGCTTCGAAAGTCAAAAAAGGAGAATGTATTCAGGCGGATTAATCGAGATTATCTTTTTTTAATGACAGCAAAAAAATCAAATTTAACAAATTTCTGGAATTCTAGTTACCATAACCTTTTTTTCAAAAAGGTTTATATTAAATATAAAAAGTGAATCGAAACTTTTTTTAAAGTCAAAGAAGCTTTTTCAGGCTTCTTTTTCAAGCCTGATTCGGAAAAACTTTCATATTATATAGAAAAAAATTTCTAACGTACCAATTTATAAATATTTTTCCCGCTACGCATCAGTCCTCGTTTGTTTCTCTGTCGCCCGTTGGCCAACAGTCGCCGCAAATCGTTGTGAGTTTTCAGGATGAGATCCCGTTGGAACGCGGCCAGAGTCGTCCCGTTGCAAATGTCATCCGTAAGTAGTTCTGGGATAATTTCAAATCGTATTTATCAAATATAGTTGGAAAACCCCCGTCTGTTGAGTTCAGTGCCTGCAGAACTTTCTCGTCGTTATCTTCCCATATTTGATTGTTCTCAAAAGGATCTTCAAATGGGTCGACGCCGCTTCCCTCGTTGTATATTGCACTCTGAGAAATTAAAGAAATCATTATTCCAGCTTTTTTTTCAGTTATAATGAAAGCGTGAAGAGAAAAAAGAAAAGAGACTAGGTTAAAAAAATTTTCGAGCATTGCTGTTTTGAATAAAAACTTGGAAGTTGTGTCTTTTTTGGTTGTTTTCATGAAAGTATTCTAGTGTTGATGTGTTAACTCATTTCTGTTTGCAGATTTTAATTTTTTTAGATTTTTACGATTTCTAACTTTTTTTAATGTACTAATTTTTCCATCTACCTCTCTCGAAGTTTTCGTTTTTGAAATTTGAAAAAAATGCTAATCTAATTATTGAACAAAAAGAGAGAAACACGATGGATGAAAAATCCAAAAAGGTCTAATCAATGACTTGAGTTTGAAGTTAACTAGAACGAACATTTTGAACCTTGCAGATAATGTGATCAAAGAGACAAAAGATACTCTAAAAAAGAATCCAAACCTGTCCAAATCGGTAGATCAGAAATAGAAGAGCAATAGTGACCAAGGTGTTCATAATCTGGTAGACCGCATTAGGAAAAAGTTCAACAAGGCGACCTGGGGAAATGTGTCGATTAATTGATGCGACCGACGTCAAAACTTCTCCAGAAAAAAACGAGCGTGACCGGTGCTTTGTGTTTTTTTTTTCTCACTACGTTTCGGCTTCTGTTATTGATATGGTTCTTGGAACTAACTGGTTTTCTTTTGATAGTGTAGGGCATTTTATTTCAGATCTTTGAGAAAATTCAAAAGTCTTTCAAATTTGATGGTTTCGAAAGAGAGTGAGAGAGAAATGAAACACTTCAAGTGTGCTCGACCAGAAAAACTGCATAAATTTTAGAAAATATTTTTTTTCAAATTTCCCTATTTTTTTTGTCCAAGTAGACATCAAAAGCACGCGTTTGATTCCTAAATGTACTCGTGAGTATATATTTGAGCAAAAATAATCTAAAGTACTGTAAACCAAATTTTCGATTCTTCTTCAGGCACACAACGGCTCTTCTCGAAATTGGAAAAAAAATGAATTTTGGAACGTGCGATTTATAGATGTGACTTTTTACACAAACTAACGTACCATGTCTAAGCCTCCAAAGTGAAAGTTATAGAAAAGTTGCATTACCTCGCTTTTTCGACAACAACATCACGATTCGAGGAGCTGGGGGGTTTTTTTTTCAATTGGCTTTCGCGCCTCTTTAGCATTGTTGCAACCAATCAACCTCACTGAACCTGTTTCTATCATTTTATGCGCGGCCGCATTCAAAACACCTCTATATGCAAGGAGAAAACCAATTTCTATGAACTGACACCGGTTGCCGTAAGAGGAGAAAGTCCACGATTTTTGAAAAACAAATCGAGCGAAAAATGGGTGAGACTTTGGAAATTGAAAAAGAGAGGTTCTCTTAGAAATGGTGTTTTTTTTGGCCTGAACATTTCAACAGACAAGCGTCTGAATTATTTCCTTTTGTACAATTTCATATATTTGGAGTTTCCGATAGTAGGATTCCGAAAAAAATTTTTTTTCGAATTTGGGATGTTGGGCAGATTAAAAAAACCCTACATTTCGAGATTTCTCATTTACTAGTGTTTCAAATAACTTACATTAACTATGAAGAAAGAATCAAAAAGTTTTTTTATTTTTCGATTTATAAGAATCCGAAACCGGAAAAATTGAATATGTGACATCATCCGTTTTCAATCAGTTTTTCCGTTTTGATTGAGCCTTTTCCAATCAAAATGGGAAAACTGATTGAGAACAACTATCAAGAACTTTCAGGAAAAGAAGGCGAAAAAAAAAATCAAATAAAAAAGGAAATCAGTTCTACGAAGAAAACTGAACCATTCACTGGTTTGCTACCATTTTATAGCTTTGATTATTTTCAAGTGCCCTTCCACAACGTCCTCAAACTGTACTTTTATTCCAGAATTTTCAAGTGGTTTCTGGAATTGCTGGTTTTTTTTCTGTTACCGGTGTTGTTAAACGTCACGTGATATATTTCTGTTGAGGCTCTCGTCACTTTATTTTTCGTTTTGATAGTAATTAAAAAGCCATTCAATCGATTTGAAGTGGAATGCTTTATTTTTTCAATTGTGAAAACGTGATGAATTTTTATTTCCATGACAGATTGGAAGACAGCTCGCAATGAATTTAGCTAAATTGAAAAAAAATGTTCGAACGAAGAAGTTGACGGTATACCTGTACAGACAAAGCACATCAAGGCGCGTTTGGCAGCTTACAAATCCGCATCCAATTTTCTGATACTTCTAAAAAAATAAATGTCTCTTAAAAAAATAGGAAATTTGAGAAAAAAATGAGTATTTCACTCGGAACGGATAATTTTTTTGAGAGTTGTTTGCATAAAAAAAGAAGAATAAATAGTACATACAGTTCCAGACTGATCTTTGCTGTTCAAATTACTGGCGGCCAACTGCAGAGCCTTTTGTTGTCCCACCAGAGCTGATTTCGCATCTCCCTCAGCAGAAAGTTCAAAACTGCAACATTTGAATCGAATATTTCAATTTCCCCAAATTTGAAGATAGGCCAAAAATACAAACCTGAACTTCAATGAGCCCTTGCCAGCTCCAGTATTGTCCACCGTGCAGAGTTTCACGAGTTGAGTTGCTTTAGTTTCAAGATCGCAATCCCATTTCTCAATTTTATGTACTTGATTGGAATTTCAAAATTTTTTTGATTGGTTTCAATAACTTCAGAACAACCCTTTATTGGTTAATACCAGCTCTTAAGGGGATTCGTGAGTATTGATTAAGCAAGAACTTTGCCGCAGAGATCTTCCAAAATTTTCAAAAAAAGATTTGCAGTGAGCCTAAAGAACTACATCTAGTATTTCTAGCCTCATTCAGAAATCCTGGACACTTTTTTTTGACTTTCAAAAGTTCCATGGAAATGTTGATTCGTCGAGAAATATACCATGTTTATGGCCACAGAATTTGTGAAAATGGCAACGACGTCACGAGGGGCGCCGTTTGGACAATCAGCTGCAAAAACTTCGTGGTTGGGAAAATTTCAACTTTTGAAACACCATCACGCTTAACACGATCACTTGTTGGCTCGGGAGTTTGTTTCTTTGGCACTGAATACGCGTTCCTTCTGCAAAAAACAGTTTTCAAAAAAGTATTTTCGAACCAATTTCTTTTCAGATGCAAATTTTATCAGTTTTTCTTCATTTTTTCAGTATTAAACAGTTCAGAAAACCATATGAATTGATAAAAACCACGCGATTGCGCAAAAAAGGGTCCTAATACAGGAGAACAATAGATATTCAATCTATCAACTCCACCGCAACCGCAAAGTTTTGCGACGAAATATTTTTTTTTAAAGAATATTTCGATTTGTAGGACAGAAGTAAAAAAATAATGATTTCTAACCGAACAAAAAGAAGGTCGTCAACGGCGTAGTGTCGGAAAGTACTTTCGCCAGCGTCTACGAGACAGAAACACATGATGCAAATGAACAGCAAAACAAGCTTTCCCATCTTTTTCGGAATAACTCTCTTTGCCGGGAGAAAGCTGATCGGTAAAAGGATTCAACATCATCCGCTGCGGGTCTATTATGCTCTTTCTGTTTGTTCAGATGCTTCGTTTTTGGGAAAGACTTTTGTATATTTCATGATTCATCAGTCTTGTTGGTTGAAACTCGCCTCGTTGTAACAGGATTGGAAACTTAGGAAAAAAAAAGGAGAACAGAAAGGATATTAAAAAAAGGTTAAAAAGGAATTTTGCAGTGCAGCAGCGAATGCGCGCCCTACGGCGACCCTCAAGTGGTAGAGGAAGGGACGAGAAACCGCTTGCGACGGAGCGGTCAATTCTAATTGGTTTTTCTTACAGATAGGTTTTTTTTTTTTGAAAGAAAAGAGCGGGAAATAAACTGAGAGGTTTTCATGGAGAATATCCTTCAGTCGCAACGTTTCTTGTTGCTTGACTGGCAATCTCGTTCAGTGTAGAGTTTTGGTTGAGCTTCGCTCCCATGTTTCCCGCTTTTACTTTTCATTTTCTGTTGTTTGGCAGGATCTCGGTTTTTTTATTTCAATACTAGAGCCTAGGTTGTTTTCGGATTCGAAACCCGAGTTTATGTTTTTTTTTTGGAATTTACCCATGCTGGCCGAGAACAAATTCCATTTAGATGGAAAAAGTTCTCAGGGTTTCAATTCTCATTTTAGTTACTTCATACGGAAACTAGGATTAAGATTGATCAGGATTTTTTTTTCCTTTACTAAGTTTTACTAATGTAGCTTGTAGTATGGCCTCCTAGGTGCACGTGTTTTTTTCCCATTTTCTGGTTTATGGGTTTTTTTTACACGTGTATCTCGTACTTCCCATCATTTCTTATCCTCGGTTTCTATTTTTATCCCCAGAACATGAAGATTTGTATATGAAGCGTTTGTTTGATGATGTTGAACCAAAGTTATCTGGGAGCAAAGCCATCTACCTCGGAGTTGTCCCGCTTGAAATCCGTCCTTTTAGGGGAAGCTCCGTGGAAAGTAGGCGACATCTTCACTCTATGATGAATAATCGGGAAACAACTTGTGTAACCCCTTTTGTGAGGTTTTATGTCCGCGTCGTAATGTGAGTAGGTTTATGATTAATTCATCGCTGCGTTGAGCCAAATTAAAATAAAAGTTCGCAAAGCTCATAATGTTTTTTTTCTTGTAGATTTGTAAACTTACCAATAAGTGCAGTCTCAAAACATTCTCAGAAAAACGCAAAAGAGTGTTGTCTCAAGTTTTTTACCATCACACTGAAAATCTTGCATAGATCAAAAGTTTTTGCGTGAAATTCCGTAGAATTCTTTTTTTTCAAAGAGTTTATGTTTCGCAATGTTCAAAAAAAGTTGAAAATCTAGCAAACGAAAAATAGCAAAAATGACATCGGGCGCAGCTTCGGTGAAAAAAAAATGCCAAGAGTGATCTAAGCGTTATAAAAAAAAATAGGTTGATGATTTTTTTGATTTTGACAAAATTAAGAGAGGAAATGAATTGGTGGAATGACAACGTTGGAAAATAGCAAAACAGATTCGAAAAAAAAAACAAAATAAATAAATACAATAATAACAAAAATTATGAGCGAACATGTTTCGAGAAACCCAGTAGGAAAGAAGTTTGAAGTAAAAGCCGGAAAAAGTTTGAAGGCTTTTGGCCTTTTTACCAGCAAAAAAAGAACTAGAAGTTTGGAAAAAATTACTTAGGACCGGCATCCATGGTCAGCGATTTGCCAAACCGCGAGATCCTGCGCGGCAGGCCGATGGACCTGACACTTGCGAGGGAAATCTTTCTGGATGTCTCACCACGCTTACCCTGGAATCGACAGTTGCTTAGCTTCAAACCCAGAAGAGAACAACTGAAAGGAAAGAGAAACAAACGAAGATATGCTCAACAGCGGGCTCCACAGTGGAAGTATCATGAAACGTCTCGAACGCATTCCGAAATCAGAATCAGAATGAAGAAAAAATTAAGTCATCAAGGTCGAAGTGAATAATCGAAATTACCAAGATTACGTCGAATAAGCACAAGAACGACAGAAAAAACACGTGCTAGACAATTACAATAGACAAATAGAGCCTACAAGTCTTGGTCAGGAAGGGAGCGATAGTGAATCATGTAATACACCAAGTCTTTTTCTGCTGAGACGCTCGACCGCAACGTTTTTGCCATTTCAATAAATTCCTTAAAATGGAAGCGTTGAAATTCTATCGAATGCAATTTTCGGGTTAATCACCACTTGTTAGTTGTGTTTTTGCCGGTCAGTTGAGCTTTTCGTTAAGACCCATTAAGATAGATAAAGATATGGTGTTAAACAAAGAGGAGACACGTTAAACCTGTGCAACTGAGGGGACAGGCAGGTGTCAGAATGATGAAGAAGGAGGTGATGGCAGGTCTTCAGAGCTCGCCGTGCTCAATCAGTCGGTAGGAGTGCTCATGCTCGCGGCGGCTTCGAGTTGCGAAATGAAGGTCCTCACTTTCTCGAGAGTCGCGTGAACGGTATCCTTCCGATTTTCCAGAACGAAACGACCCATGCTTTTCCAACGTGACTGTGCTTTCCAGACGTTGTCATTGGAACCAAGAACTCGACTGACGGCCCGGGAGTTGCCTGCGTTTTTCGTCGCTGTCACTGCAACTAAAATTCATTAATGATGACAACCGTTCCATTTTGTAGTTCGAAAAGGAAGTTGTTTTCTATAACTATCAAGATAGTGAGCAGAAGAAAACAATCACAATGATCGTGCATCTCATATTTCAGAATCCTACGGTCATTGCTTCTTTTTCGGGCGAGTGTTAGAGCATGAAGCATACTTCCGCCGGTGCCGTTCTTCACGTCTTCGCAGGTTTCTTCCACAAGGACGTACTCGCTCTCGTCCATGTTTGGTCGACGAGCTTTCACAAACACCTTAACAAAACGACGTTTGAAACATTGGTATAATGGAAATTACGGAACCTGTCGGATGATGTCTGAAGCAGTACTGTTGATGCTAGCTCGGAGAATCGCATAGGGTTGATCTTCACTGACGTTGTGAACGCACACCAGGAAGGTGTCGCCCATCGATCTCGCCCTAGGATTGAGCCCTGCAACTCCGGCTCTCCCTAATCTCATGATGACCGAGTTCTCCTCACACTTGCCTTCTCCAACGTCCAAGTGCTCAGCGAACGCCTCCGTATCAAGCGATCTTCCATGAAGTTGGGTGCTCGACGCGCTTTTGACATGGCCATCCTTCGGCACTGGACAAGGAGATACGGAAGTCGAACTTCCGCCAGTTCCAGATTTGATGATTGAAGTAATCCAAGCTCGAGAAGACGGATCCTGAATGAGGAAGTTGAGGATTAAGAAAAAAGACTCTATAAGCT
Source organism: Caenorhabditis auriculariae (assembly GCA_904845305.1). Classification (NCBI taxonomy): domain Eukaryota; kingdom Metazoa; phylum Nematoda; class Chromadorea; order Rhabditida; family Rhabditidae; genus Caenorhabditis; species Caenorhabditis auriculariae. The sequence continues at coordinate 1,052,874 of CAJGYM010000002.1, read as the reverse complement.
CCATACAAACAGAAACGGCCCATTCAGTGTGGAAAATTCCAGAGTCCCTTGTTGCAATTAGAATAAGACGCAATCAAACCAGTGCAGACTTAAGGTGATATGTTAGATCCGTTTAAAAAAAAGTTCGTGCAGTAAAACGGACAAAATCGAAAAATGAAAATAATGATGTAAATTCGTCCTGCTAGAAAATTTTCTGAGGAACTCTTGGGAGTTCGCGTCCGAAATTTGTGGTAAGGTAGTCGTAAGAATGGCTTTTCAAAAAGCTCTATCTGTCATGCACCGAGGTGTATCATCAGAAAGCAATAAAAATATACTAAAAAATCTTGGAAAAAAGAAATCGTTTGAAACTTCCTAAAAACAACTGTATTTTTAAAGTGGGGATGCAAACAAAAAAATTGAATTGAAAAAAAAAAACCCTTTCTGAGAAGTCCCTACATAAGTTTCACAATTTTTTTTTAGTACCCCATATGGCGCGAAATTTATATTTTAACTGAAATTACTCTCACGTAGATCTGTATACTTTCATTTTTATTTTAGTTTTCCAGGTAAAAGGCGATATCACTCTGAAATTCGACAGGAAACTTTCACAGGTTGGCATAAAATCAATCAAAAAGTGCAAACACAAACGAAACCATGTGCAATGCATCCCCGCCGCTTTCCACCAAAATGAAGCCAAATCATCGTGTCATCCTCACAATCTCAAAGATTCCGTTCAGCGTGGCGAGCATTCCTCGATCATTCTCACTAATCTCACCTTCCACGCCTCTCAGCCGCTGAGTCCCTCTCGTCGCCAGTTGACAACATTGTTTGGACGCGTAAGGGAAAATCATCTCTTTTGAATGATGCCAAGATAGTGGGAAAAATAGAAGATAGACCAAACAGTAGGAACAAATCAAAACAGTTTTCTCGGGTTAAAATAAGTGAAGGCACAAATACTGGATCGGAACATTGAATTTTCATGATTTTTTTCCAAGTCAAGCTTTTTGTCCAATCCAGAGTTCCATACGTTAATCAATACATTAAAATGGTTGTGATCAGAAAGTTAATTAGAAGAGGACAAAGTGGATGCGTCAAACGTGGCCGCCCAGTTCAGTCTTCGGGACGATTTGCTTATTTTTCGCTGGCGCCGCCGGTCGTCGTAACTCACACTGCCTTTCTTGCGAAGTACGAATCTTCGCATCGAGCCGTTCCAACAGGCGACGGCGTCCATTATCGGCTCGTTGAGCGGCAGCACCTTCAACTGAGAAGTTTGTTTTCAGTTTTGCGTGTTTAAGGTACTCTTTGCTCGACAGGATCTTCTCCAGGAATCGCCGGTATTGACTCTTCTATGAGAACGTATTCCTCGACTTGGTCGGCGTTTTTGCCGGCGTTCATCAACGCCTGCTGCATCACCTTTTTCACGGTGCTCCCGCTCTCGCTGTGAACTGTGATGGGTGTTTCGTCGGCAAAGGCGCCCGTGATCCGCAGCACAAAGATCTGCTTCTTCAGAATCGGGGACGGAGACAGGTGTGGTGTCTGAATAAAAGTTCACAATTTATTTCGTGAGTTTTCTCACCATATCAGTTCTGTAAGCCAAAGTGTGTTCCAGGTTACAGTAAGAAGCGCTGTCCTCGTCATGCAAATAGATATGTTCTTCTTGCTCGAATCGAGTACTGCAAAAAAAAAAATTGCGGAATGAAAGAAAAGATGAAATTACCGGATGAAGATCATTGCGTTGTCAATCGGCTGATTGGTGCTGGTGCGCAGAGGCAAATGTCGAAATCCGGGTCGTATACATCTGACGGGGACAACTCGATGAGCGACGACTCTCCCATTTTGACCACTGTCGCAGACGGCAATTCGGAGGAACGCAAGGTCGACGCAAGCAATGCGCAGTTGCGTTGTGTGGTTCCAAATAGGATTCACAGAATTTCTTTGGACCACTTTTGACTTTTCCTGTGAAACAATAATCATTTCATGAAGAAACAATTGGAAAGCTCACTCTTGCGCAGTCGATCGGTACACCGATCACCTCGACTTCAACGTACAAACTAGCATAATGAGTATTGGGATACACGTGTTGTCCAGAAATCACCTGCAGAAAGATTATTGAAGGAAATTGATAAAATGCTGGCTGACAGTGAGGTTGAGCAAAAGAGCAGAATGCCCTGCAACGTCTTTGGTCAAAGGATAAAATTTGTTATACAGAGGGTGAGAATCGTCCCAAAGGCAGCGTGGCTTGAGTTGATAGCTGGAAAAAGAGAAAATTTGAGGTCTGTTGAAGATTTTCTTTAATCTGACCCACAGTTGCTGCTTTGCTCAAACATTGCTTGGTTCACAGCCATGATGACGTCAGGAGTTTGAAAGTTCAAAGCCACCATCTTCAATTTTGTATTTTCATGTATCATTCTTGGGAAAGGAAATGAGACCTGCATTCCGTGCGCCCAGCAGTTGATAGGATTGAAATTCGAAGAGTCGTAATGCTTAGCGGAAGGATATGTTCGGATTAACTAAATTTATCATGTTAGGTTGAAGACTTTTTTTCCTGATTACATGGTCACGAGTGTAGGAAATGCACTTGAAAGGATGCCGTTTCATCAGTTTTTTCGCTGCGTTTTCATTCAAAGACGTGACCTGAATGAATCATGTTCAAAAAGAGAAAATTCTTTTTTTCGAATTTTGCCATTAAAAAATGTAGAAAAGACTTGTAACTTGGGTATTTTTTGCTCTGGGGGTATATTGAACTATTTTATGTTTAGGACTTTTTTTTCGATCGGAGTTTTTTTTTTTTTCAGAGACGTGACCCAGATAAAAGTCAAAAGGAGCTTCACAGCAAACTGAGATTAGTATCAATGAACTTCCGACTCACCTGATAACATGTGGCTGTGGCGTTTGGCCTTCCTGTACTCACAAAAGGAGAATCCGCTCCGAGGAGCTCCTATAATTCAAGTTAAGGCCTTCAAAATTCACGAATATCTTACCTGACTTAGTTGAGTACTACTTCTCTGTCTTCTGGGCGGCGTTGGTGTATTCAGAAGGTTTGACGGTGTTCTGGCCCTCGAAGAAAACGACAAACTTGCTGATGACGGTTGTTCGTCAGTGATCCTGGGAGATTGAATTCCTTCGACCACAGGAAATCCCTGAAGATCGCTTCAATTCGGAACGGCATAGTTTTCATTTTTACTTTGAACTTGGTCGCCTGAACATAAATGACGATGTCAGAAAGTTCTGGAGCAATTTGCACGCCAGTGTTCATTTTTCTGAGTGGCGGACGTGGTCCTCCAGGAACAGACACGAGTTGAGCGTAAATCGGATCGTCTTCAATTTTCGGCTCATTCACCATCTGTAAACTTTTATTTTCCTCAAAAAGCTGAATAGTTTTACCAGAGTTTTGCTTGTAGTCGGCTTGTTCTGCTCACTATGCTCACTGCTCATTGAGTCTTGCTTCATCGTTTCTGACGTTTTCGGTGCTCGTTTGACTGGCTTCGGACTGTCCACCAGGTTCTTATCGTTTCTCACTGGGTCATCTGAAGCTTCTCAATTGCGGGATAAGTTTTTATTTGTTTTTTCTACCTTCTTGATCATCATCTTCGTTATCCTCTTCATCAAGGAACTCGTCCAAGTCGTCATCTTCCACTTCATCGACCGTACTGAAAAGTGAGATTCCCTACGCATATTCACAAAACACAAATGTCTTCATGCGAAACAGATAACCAAAGAAAATATATCCTACGAGAACCTAGATTCGAAAAATAAGAACACAATTTGCACAAGAAAACTGAGAAGTGTGTGAGTGAAAAATAATGATTTCGTGCCAAGAAAAAACTTTAAAAAGCACACCTAGACCGGTACATGATCGAATTTGAATTGCTGAAAAATTTTATTTTAAAAGCTAGCTCTAGATACTTTAATATGGACCAATTCGAATTCAACATAATATTTTCACTAATAGGTGCCCAAAATGAACCTGTCATAAATTTAATCAATTTTCTACGACATTTTACACCGTTTTTTTGAACTTCTACAATTACGGTGAATTCTCGAAAAACTTTCGCAATCAGATTTTTTTTTTTCTGACGTTTTTTTTCGCGTTATTCACCTGCTCTCGTAACTGTTCTTGCTCTGCTTTCGATGCAAAGCCAGTTGAGTTTCCCCTCTAGGTATCGACCGGTCCAAAATAGGCAACGGCGTTGGTGGCTCGACTGAAAACGTTCAACTCTCTGTTTCGTCGTTGGATTATGATCAAACCGATCATTTTCTTATTCTTGATCAGAATCTTGTTTCTCAGTTGCCATGGAGAAGGTAACCGAGGCAAATCCGAAAAATCTGCTTCGAAGAGGAAATTCGTCACAAGAAGATCACCGAGCACCGTCTTGAAATTAATATGAGTTTATTTTTATTGAGTCGCACTACCTTGAACATTTGAGCCATTTTGGCCTGTTGCTGAAGAGAACAGTGATTTTCGATCGACAAAATGACTGGCAGATCCGAAGTCACAAATGCTGACTTCTTTATTATTTCGACAACCTTGAAGAAGATTTGAAAGTTGACAAATGAGCGTGGAAACCTGTCGGAAGCCTATTTTGCTGACGAGAGTATGTCCGTGGTAAATCAAAGGCAAGCCGTCGTCGCCATCCCAACAGTCCAGTTCTACGCAACGACAACCCGTGAGAAGAACCTGAAAGTTTATACATTTTTGATTTTTGACCTCAAGGATTACTGCGAAAATCCGATTCTTCATTCCTGTCCATTATAGGATTAAACCTAAAAAGATCTTAATTTCAAGTCTTGAGGGAAAAAAAGAAAAAGCAAACAATCATGAGACTTTCTTCGCGAAACACCGTTTCAAGGCATAATGAGGTGAAGAAATGGCCTCACAGAGAGCTAAAATATTTAATAGGATGCTGCAATTGACGTTCGTCAGAAGCTAAGAATCCTTAATTGGAATGAAAAGAAGCTGCTCCTTAGAGAATAATAGGAAAAGAAGCCAAATTTTGTTGTGCAATTCAATATAGAAATTATTGAGGGGAACGAAAAGGAGCAAAAACGGGGAGGCATCCTTCTTTTTCAATTTTTTCGCTAAACTCAGATGGATAAAATCAGTATGAAATTATCCAGTTGAAGCATCCAGCCATGAAATGATGTATTCAGAACTTTATGGCGCTTTGTGATCTTTGGGCCAGTCTTAGTGCGTTTGTTTGCGTTCAGAGCGAGGCCTCATTAATAAATCTTGAGGCGTACGCTTCTGAAATAGAAAAAAAAACTACTTTGATACTTTCCAACTGCCAAAATTTCTTACATGTAAAAAAGGATTTTTATTTGTTGCTCCGGGATCTTAGGAGAAGGAAGACAACATTTTTAAATTTGAGTCGTTGAAGTTGATGAGTTGTTTGGAGTTTACAGCTTTTTTTAATTGAAATGGAAACATAAGAAAAATCATTTATCGAGGAGATTTCTCAGAGACTGACCTGTCGATACATTTCCGAACTGCTCGGCCCCTTGAGCTGATGGCCAGTCAGGTACGTATTGTGACTGGAGTTGATGTAATAATGCGAAAGCGGGAATTTCAGCTCATCCTCTTCCGGCTCGATTGTTTCAGGAACAAACGCGAAATTGATTGGATCGCAGAGGAATCTTGTGAAGCCCTCGAACGACATCTGGTTCTTCTGGCGGCAGATTGGGTCCGGCTCGTGGTCCTAAAAATCATCAGGATTTTTTTCTCGAATTGTTTTTTGAAAAAATTATATTTACATTCAAACGCCCATACAATCGGAAATATATGAGTAACTGCTTCTTTTGCCCACAAGCTGTGAATATGGTTTCTCAGTTGTGTGTGTATTTCAGAAAAAAAAGTCTCATTTCCATATTTCCAGCAAAATCAAGATTAACGGAGCCCTTGAGCACAGCGTTCTGCCATTAAAAACTGGAAGGAAAAATTCTCCTGGGAGTTGCAGAGGTGTTTCCTTTTTTGACACTCTGACATTCATCGAACGGAAACGTCTTTTTTCCTGAAAGATGCTCCGATCTTTGGCTGAACTACTGTCACTAAATATTTTAATGTTCCTTATCCTTTTACTACTAAGACAGTTTTACATGGAGAAAAAGTATATTCTGTTCAACTTTTCCCAAAACTGAAAATCTTCAAAGTCCGAGATTGTTAGTTTCCTTCATTTGAATTTTCGGAAGATATTTTGGAAAATTTAATGAAATTTCGAAAATCTATGTCTTTTGTTCAAAAGATACATTTTTTTCTTCTCCAAGTCAAAATTTCGAAAAAGGCCAAAAATAAGCGGCTTCGTTGCACTATTTATTACAGCAGTGTGCGTGAGTAATTTGCATAGATCCCAATGGTTTTTGTGGGCCATTCGACTCTAACGAAACAATATATCGTGGCCTGCGAGGGCATAAAATGTTTTTTTTTGTTTCTTGTATTCGTTTTTGGCGACGCGATGCCTCTTTGGGCCTGCCAGACGCCATGCGTGAGCCTCGGCTCCGCCCATCGGAGGGTTTGTCGTGAGACGGCAGGCCGCACACCTCGCAATGGACCATCTGCGGCCGTTGAGCTCTCAGACCTCCACGAGCGAAGCTTCGAGCTCTACGACGACGGGTCCAGCTCCCGTCGTTGTCTCCACGCTACACCCCGATTTCGCCTCCTCGTCCGATGGCTCCTCTCCCATCAGCAATACTCAAAAGAAAGTGAGTTTTTTCTTTTCAAGGACCTCTTCTCGAAGAGATTTCCTTTTCTAATGAGCAAGTTTTCGTTCATTGTTCCATCAAAAACGAGCTAATCGGAAAAAAAAATCTTCAACCTTAAGATAAATACAAAAAAAACTTCAACAAAAGTATTCTGGATCAAATTTTGAATTCAAGGTGTCGTTTGCGGCGGAAGTAGACGAACAGCAGCAGGCCCAGTCAGAAAAGCATTCGGCTCAGGATTCCTGCTGCTCACTTCAATGACCCACAGTCCATTATTCCTCCTTGGGCGAGAGTTTTCTTTCAAGATTTGTTTCTCTAAAATTTAACAGCAAGCCTCCCAACTGAAGTACCTTCACGATTTAGCGCTCTTTTTTCTTGCCACGGGAATTCATCAAACTACTTTAAACTACTATTTTCACAATTTTACTGCTGACTGTGTTTTGATTTACGGTTAATATGAAAAAATATGATTAAATATTTCTTTCGAATAACAGATTAATGCTATAAATAAATTATGCTTTTTTGAATCAATTTTCCACGTTTGTTGTTAGGCTACTAGGATTTCTAATATCCTGTTCTCGCCATTGTGATAATAAAGTGATTGTTCATAACTTGTATCGCTTGACTTTATTCCCAAATTTAAACTAGGAAAAGTGTCCTCAAACTTTATGGAACGTATTCGTTTTTGTGCCATTTTATCTCGACACGTTTTGCGTTCGGAATCATTGAATCAAGGTTTGCAGAAACATTTTTTTGTCATCTTTCTCGCTCAGCTCTCCGTTCTATTGAACCCATTTTTTCTCCTTTTAAGCACTCTTGCTGAATGAGACTTCAAACTGGGCTTTGTCGACTTTCACTCAAAATGTGTCACCAACATGAGATGTTAACGTCGACTCGAAAGAAAAGAAACCAAAGCCAAGGTGTTGACCTACCTGAATGAGCTTTATGGCGTAAGCTTCATCGATCATTTCCATCTGATGCGTGTTCACAAATGCACGAAGCATCTGGGGAGTGAGCATTGAAGACCGCGACGTGTCCATAAGTCCGCCCATGCTGTAAAAAACCTCGTTACTTCGGTTTTTTTTCGTTTTAGTGCAGCCGGAGTAGGCATAAATAGCCATTATAACACAGATGCGTCCTACTGTAAATGGAGATTAGCATTATGATGATTGTTTTTTTTCATTTCTGAATTTCTGAAATTTTGCAACAGAAGATAAAACCCCAAGAAAAATAATGGATAAATTCGATCCCGAAGGTCTCACATTTGCGTGAGTCTATTTTTCGCTTGCCGCTTATTCTCCGGCCCTAATGAGAGTTAAAAGAAACAGATCGTGAGAAAATGGGTAATGGCGAAAGCTCGTGTGAGATCTTGTCTGAGATCATTCTGAGCACCTCCAGATAACTTTGCAGTTTTTGCCAAAAGAATGTGTGTGGCAAGTGGGAAAGACAATAGTTTTGGGATGGTAATACTTGTTCCTGAATTTTCAATCAACTACTAACTACTTTCATTAAAACCATATAAAAAGATTATTATTTGGAGCCCTGAAAGTTTCTAAACAACTCTCGCTTCAACATGAATTTTTAAGCTTATGAAGGAAAAACTCTGAAATTTCAATTCTATTTCTGGATTCAGGTTCATTCTTGGAAAACGTAGAAGTATCAAAATCTTCGTTTAGTTCCTCGAAAAGTTTTGAAATTACTTCTCGAAACACAAAGTGCAAGGACCTCTGTCAGCCTGAAAAATTATCTTCTGTTTCGAATCGCCGCAACTAACTCAAAAGTAGGCTCGAGTCTGGCCGCAGAAGCCAATTACTAGGGACGCTCGTAGAAAAAAAAAGAAACAGGAGGTGCAGAAATTGGAAAAAGTTGTTCCCGCCGTCGTCTACCTGTTGACGCTGGCTAGAGCCAGAGCATTGTAGATCTTGTTCTGCTTGTCGCTGATGTGATGTGCCGCCACCGTTGTGTTTCTCGTCAGAAAATCTGTAAATTATGAACTTATATTTTGTGGTTCTCTCTCTTACAAATTTCGTTGAATTTTTTTCCTGTGTCTCTCTCATTCATTAACAAGAAGTCAACTGAAAATTTTTTTTTCAAAGTTTTTTTACTTTCTTACAAACTTTTTTTGTGATTGCAAATTAATGATGATTTGATATTATACTGGCTATTTACTGGCTTTTACAGGCTTAAAGAAATGATGTGAAAACAAAAAAAGTTCGGCGTCCTTAGTGTGTTTTTTGTCTTAACCTTACGTCAAGTTAGATAAAAGATTTCAAGATTTTTTTTCTTGATTTTGTCCCACTTCAATTTCAAATTTTGAATGAAAATTATTAAATATTTTCCAAAATAAATTCAAGAGTAACCGAAAATTCGCATTCTCTTTTTCGAAAGGGCAATGTTTGAAATTTTCATTATTGCTTTGACCGAATAGGAAGCGAATTATTGGCCCTGGGAGGCGCAAATTGAATTCACAAGAATTTGTAGGTGGAGCGCAGGAAGTAAATGTGTTTCTGCTTCAGATCGGCTTACGCCAGAAATTGAAGACGTGGCTCGCCCTTCCTAGCGCATTAGGAGGCCAAATATGTTAAGCCGAGATGTTTTCACTGCTTAGCGCCGTTTCCGAAAAAATAACTCAATTTTATTTCAGACGATGAATTAGAAAATCCCACAAGATTGGATCCAGTATTGGTTGAAAAAGCACTTTTTCGATATTATTTTTTGAGACTCCTGTGTATTTACCACTACATTCAGTTCATGAAGAACTAAATCAAAGCCTTAATCTCTGTTTTGTAAGCCCTCTTATATCTTCATTGATATTATTTCATGTCAGTGGTGATAAAAGATTTACATTGCTGTAAGTGTTGCAAGCTCCAAAAAACATCGTATGACTTATGTTTCCCAGTCGTAAAATTTTACTATCCTTATTCTTTGTTCTCGTTTTTCAAGAGTTTTCGAGAAAAATTTTGAAGTCAAAATGGGAGGAATAGTTTCATACATTTCCTAAAAGTTTTCGAAGTTTTTTTTTTCGTGAGCAACACAAATGGAGTCGGAAAAGGAAAAGCGCATCATGAGAAAAATCAATAAATTTACTTTCGAAGCTTTTTTGATGTACATATTCGACATATTTTTCGTGGGCTTTAGTGGAGAATTTTTATCTTTTCCACTTATCAAAAAAGTTTGAACTAAAGCTGCCATGTGTACCCCAGAAAAATCGTGTTGATATCTTCATTTTTTAGTTTATGGTGTTAGTTCTGACATAACGTTCAAATTTTTGACATTGACGGATCCTGGAAAACAGTTCTGCTGAAATTGCTGCAGTCGTAAATTTTCTATTGCTCCAATCTTTCAACAATGCCGTGCTTTCTAGAGAAAATTATACCGTTGGGCAGGAAATCGGCATTGAAAGCGTTGGAAACGCTGGTAAGTCTCGACTGCATCCGAGGGCTGTGCCGTTCTCTTTCGCGTTTCTGGCAGTGTGAAGGCGTCGTCGCCGTCGAGAGCACGTCATTGAAGACGTCTCTGAAATTCATTCGTTGGCCTCATATTGCAACGTTTGATTGTGCGTGAGACGAGGAAATTCGAGAGCGAGCTGATTTTCGCTTTTCAGATATTTGTTTCAATTTACACGTTTGTGACGAGAAAATATTTGAAAAGCTGGAAGTTATCTACATTCTATCAAAAGTTGAACTATTATACTGAAAGCAATTGAGTCAATGGTTCTAGAAAATGCCGCTGACTTCTAGAGGAGAAATTTAAGTTTAGCTTCATAATAAACTTCGAGCCTCTGACAAAATTGATCTTCAAGATAAAACTGCTCAAACTAAGCATATCGAAAAGTGATTATTTCAACTTTTTCTTGCAAGTTCTGAGTATAATGGTGTAATTTTCATTTCTCTAGGAACCCTTTGAACTGATTAGAGTCTCAAAAACTGGCGTTGACGTCAGTGAGAGAAGTTAGGGGCGCTTAAATTTTGTAATTAAAAAAAATACATTCATAAACTTAACTTAGTTTCACGCAGAACTCTCATTCTGCGCTGAGACCGCTACTCTTTGTTTGACGGAATTTACAGCACAAAAAATTGATACGGACTTTCTAAGAAAGTTTAAGCTGTGATCAGACAACTAGGAGTTCATTTTTGTTCCTTAGGTGTTTGCGTATTGTTAGGTTTAATTTTCCGTTCTCTAAAGAAGTCCTTTCTCTGAATATCTCGCAGAAAAAACTAAAAACGAATCTTTATTTTTTCCTGGTTTACCTCAGGTCCTTGCGCATGCGAGTGTTGAAAAGTCGGAACAGCTCAGCAAACTCCACCAATGTGAGCGGCTTTTCTTGAAATTCTTTACCCGATGGTCCGCTCAGACCCGAAACTTGGATGGACATCTTGAACAGATATTTCGCAGGAAGGAAAATAATAATGAAACCTGTCCGCTGCTGCTGATGGACCCGGAATTGGGAGTTTCTCCTCCACGCGATCTCCACGACTTTGTAGACCTGCCGCCTACTGATCGACCTGAAAACAGTCCGTCGGGGTTATCAACCGAAAAGATCGTAAATTGAGCATTTTTGGTTATCAGTGAAGATATTTTTAGCTCTTTTCTGACTATGCCGGCGTGTGAATCAATATAACCTTTTTTTTTCACATGTGAACCGAATTAAAAATATCGAAAAAGTTAAGCTCATGCTTGACGGACCTCCATAAGAGCTGCTGGTTGGAGTGCGACTTCTGGGAGTGTAGATGCTGTCAAGATCTCCGGCGTCGCTGTTGGCTGGCTCTCCTCGTGGTTTCAGAAGGTATCCAGGAGAATTCGGGCCCGGAGGTCCAGACTGAGAAGATATTTGCGATTTAATAGATGGCGGACGTACCTAAAGATTCTACTGACTTTTTTCAAGACACTAAAGTTTGCTGACTCATTCAGCGCATGAAATTGAATTTTTATTAAATAAAACGAACTTGTGGCAGATTTTATAGTTTTTATTTTATGTCTATAGGGGAACATATAATTACTCATTTCTTTTCATTTGAATGAACAATTTTTCAATCTTTGTTTTGGAATTTTCGTTTTTTTTTAAAGTTTTAGATATCCACTAAAAATTCCTGAAGAACAAAGTCCAATGAAAAAATTCAACATCATTTTTTGAATGATTTGAAATTACCATTGGTGAATGAGGCTGCGGACTTTGCGATCGACTTCCATCTCTTGAGCCTCCACGCAACTTCTTCTGCATCGCATTTTTCAAATTTTTCAACCTGAGTCATCTTTTTGTGATATCTTTCTACTGACGCGTCTTAAACCTGCTCTTAGCTCCTCCGGGCTCACTGGAAAGAGAAGAGTCGTTGGGTCGCGTGGCATTGCTGTTCGTTTGGCTGAGGCCTAGAAGCGTCAGAGTCGCCGAAATGTACATGGTTTATAAATAAACTTCAAGGCCTCTAAAGGGAGCTGCAAAGATTGAAAAGATAAGGGCAACTCCCTTATTATCAAATATTGTTCTCGATCGTCTGCTCAAAAAACAATCGCATGGTCTGCTTGGTCGTGTTTGCATATTGTTGGAAGAATATTTCAATTAAAAAATATAGAAATAGACGCTTTTTTTCTCCAATTCGTTTAATACCAAAAACCGATAAAAAAAATTTTTCGGATTAGTCGCTGCCTTTCGTCCCATCAAAACTCTCAATCACAAAAAGTAGAAATTGGAGCTGATACGCTAAAAGAAGAATGTTAATTGATACCTTGAAAAGCTATTTCTTAAAAAACGTTCAAAAGTCTTGAAAGTCGACTACAAAAGACTACTTTTTTCAGACCTTGAAGTTTCAACGAATCTAAACGCACCAAAACCTTTCCACCGCTCAACGCGTCCGCCGAAGGCTTGAAGAGCCTCAAAAGGCCGTGGTCCGTAGTTGGGCTCGACCGACTCGAAGAGCGTCAAGTACACGTTCTTGATCCACAACATCCGCCGATCGGGATATTTCTGCTGCCTTTGTAGACTTCGAACGACCTTAAAATTTTTAGACTGAGCATTTTTTCTAACGAAAAGCTACCGATTGAAGTCCGTTGGTCCAGAACTGTGCGATTTGCTGAGGGGCGAGAAAATAGATGAACTCGTTGTCAGACAAAAGTTGACCGTAGCTGACTTTCCAACAGCACACGGGTACAGACATTTCTTCTGCCGAATGTCGCCGATAAATTGCCTCAAGAGGAAAAGTAAGAAACACTCTCAAGAAGCAGATTATTGGAGAGTGAAAAAGCTGAAGGAGGCTCAAAAACCTCGATGTCAATGTCGTAGCTATCGACCGGCTCAACACCTTTCACAGAGCTCAGTCTCAGTTCGCCTTCTTCGACACCAACTCCACTGGCACTTGCTTGTCTCGGAGTCGGAGTAGGCGTCAGTCCGCCGCGGATGCCATCCATTCCGGCTGGTTGCAAGTTCACAACAGAAACTTTTGCCAAATTGTCCTGAGAATTCACATCTTCACAAAAATAATAGAAGCTGAGGAAGCCACCTTTTCTCTGGGATCTTTGTTAACGGAATAACTGATTTTGTGCCAATTGATCTGGCCGCAACTTGGGTCGAGGCGCAGTAAACATAACGTGCTTCTTCCAGAGTCTGGCTCGTAGTGAATCACCTAAAAAGGATTGGTTTCAGTTATGTGCCTTTTTTTAAAGAATACTATAAAATTTGTTGTACTCCTCATTGATCAAAAAATCAAGGTTTGCCGGAAAAAAAATGAATAAAAAACGCTTTGATAATTCGTAAAAATGAGGCGCAAAAAAAGATGGAATTTGAAAAATTTTTTTTTGTATCATTCTTTACCGTAGTTCCGTGTTGTAGTCTTTGGATGATATCAAGATCAAACATCAAAGTGTCCAATGGAATCAAAGAAACACCATGAGATGATCCTCGAACCGGTTGAACTGGCTCGTAAACTGAACTGAACAAGTTTAAGAGGCCATCAAACTTTTCTCAACTTGAACTTTTGACATCTTTCGTTTCTTTCTCTGCTTGTGGGACGCTCTGCTCCTCCAGTTGTTTTATCATCGTTCGGCTATGTCGATGGAACAGCTCCAAGTTGTCGAGAACTGAAATCAAGGAAGTTTTCATGAATTCAGATCAAAATTACCAATTGCAACAAGATTGATTTTGTCTGCGTTCAGAAGCCCTCCAACGCCGATTCTTGAGGAAAAGTGATCTTCACCGTTCGGATCATTCATGAACTATAATCGAATATGTTTTCAGTTTGATATTTATCCTCACTTCAAGCTTTTGAGTTTCACCCTCATGTCCGATAACGACGATGTTTGGTAAGTCGTTGACAATGGCGTACAGGTCTCTGAAAAGCTTTGTTCGCAGAGAAGTTTGTACACGTTGCATTTCTGAGTCTGACATATTCGCGTTGATTCTAACAGTGCTGAGGAAAAGAAAAGACCGCAACTAATAATTATTTTCAAGGAGTTGAGAATGGACTAGTCCTTACCGGAGAAAAATGCCGAAAAACGGAATGACTCGAGACTGAGTCATTCGCAGAGCTCTTTGAACAGCGTTGATGTAAGCTTGAGACGGAAGTGCTTGATTTGCCGGGAGCAACGTGTCACAAAACTTGATAAAATTTGAATACTTTATGAATCCGGGGCTGCAAGTACCTGTTCGTATTGTTGTTTTTCTTCTTGTCGGAGAGAAAGCCAAAACGGTCGCAATTTCTCGCTTTTCAAACCCATCAATATTTCCACTGCCGCATTGAAGTTTCCTGAGGAAAAAATTAAGGCTTCTGAAGAAATTGTCAGTATTAAAGCATCAGAAGAGGCAGTTTTTGACCCTTTTAGACCAAAGAATCCGAAGTTTATAATTGAATAAAATACCGATGTTCCAGCAAGTCTCAATGATGCGAAGAATAGCAGTCAGTGCAACTTTCCGATCGTCGTGAGTTGGTTGGCTGACAATCACGTGGGTTATCCAGGAAGATACCTGAGAACTACAGGGCTGAAAAGTTCTCGAAAATTTGAGAAACCTCGCTGAGACGTTTGACCAAATTTCTGACGGGGCTTGGGTTTTCAGACACAGGAACGGAGGTCAAGTCACAGCTGACATATCGAACGTAGTCCATCGGTTGGATGGAATAAAATAACTGGTATTCAGTTGAGGACAGCTGAAAAGGTGATCGAAATTAAAAATGAAAAGAATACATACCTGGAAAGCAACTTCTTCCGGGAAATGAAGAATGTATTGCAATCGCTCAAGTTCGAGCCGGAATAAAGTGATGGGCTCTTCATTCAGGATAAATCCCACGGTCGCTGATTGGGTTGATGACGTTGAATCACTTCGCGATGAAGCTTAATATTGTCTGTTACAGTCCCTAGTTTCAATGTGTAAAAATATTATTTCTCAGATTCAGATTATTTTTGAAAAACTGTCATTAGACATTATATTTTGCCCTTTAGAGCAAGCAAAAAATATTTTTTTGAAAATCTAAATGAAGATACTGGACTTTTTATACTAGCACGAACTTCTCTTCAAACTGAATAGTTTTTTTACCCTGAAATGTATCCAGCCTTTAACAACAAATACAAGTAAAATATGCAAATCTCGCTAAATCATTGAACATGTAACGAACCTTCAACTTTACATATTCGATTCGGAAAATTTCATACTTTTTTGAAAAAGACATCTTTTTTTAAAAGCCACATTGAAAGATGATAGAAAAAAAAGGGAAAAAGCCTACTGGAAAGGGATAACTAAACCCCTAATTTTACATATAAACGTTGAAATAGGAGATCTGATCGTTAAAAAACCGGAAGATTCTTAATAAAAAATAAGATTCAATTTAAAGTTTCGATTTCCTTCTTTTCATCACTCGAAGAACGCAAAAAAGCTAGAAGAAGTTCTCGGAAATCTTCAAGAAAAATCCAAAAATGGCAGATGCGGAAGAAGATAAATTGCTTAAAAGTTGGCCCTAAAAATATGGAGTTTCGAGGTTACCGAAAATATTTAAATTTTATGGTTAGCGATGCAATTTTAAGTTTCCACGATTTCTTTCGGAAAGTACATTATTGAAAGAGAAACTCCTGTGGAAGAACATTTTCCAGAACTTCATTGGAAAGTTGAGAGCTTTGAAAACTTGTTTCTCATTCAATGAAAGAAGGCTTTATGAAACTGACGTTCTTTTAAAAACAAAGGTTGAGACTTTTGGACGTCTTCATAGAAGGCTTTATGTTTGAAAAAATTTTTGTAATCTGACTAGATAGACATTTCCCGGTATTTCAAAATCTTTTGTCGATACAACCGGTTGTTGAAATGAGAGTCAAAAAGTACCCATTTACTTGCATGAACTTTTCGTAAGTACTGAATTCTTTCTCTCTCGAACTGAGTCAAAATACTCTCTGACGACAATCAGCCGAGCATTTCACACAGAGCTTTTCTTGCCAATTAGATGCAACAACTTGGCTTCCAACTCTTCCCTGAAACTTTTCGCAGACCTCTTACGTCATCTGGTTTGGGAAAGGAATATGGAAATATTCAAATTTTTGTCTGTTTCGAAATGTCCCCATTCATAATCAGATGGATGAAAATTTCTTCCAGAAATTTTCTTTTGTCTCACAGAAAATTTTCAACACCAAGAAAACAAAGCAGGCGTTACTAAAATTTGTGAAAATATCCGTTCCGTTGGAAAAAAAGTTCCAAACGCGACTAAATTCGAAGAAATTCGCACAATTTGCAACGTGAACTCCCCAAATTTGGAAGGGATTTATTGGTTTAGAGTCACCGTGAGACACACGGAAAACGAGCGCTGATTGCAAAAAAAAGAAGTGCGAACAAAAATATACAAAATGAGCAGCTCTGAAAAATGCCGTGATTGAGGTAAATGGACATTCCAGAAAGAAGATGATATGTTCTTTTTTGATAAATTATTCTTATTGTAAAACTTTTGCAATATCTCTCGAAGTTAGAATAAAGGAAGTATTGTGATGAAAGCCGTTTTCAATGATTGTTTATTTCGTGGGAAGATTTTGCTTTTTACTTTTCAAAACCTTTGCCAGCATTTTTGAACAGATGTGAAGTTATATTGTGTTTTCCACAGAGAAACTTTTTTTCAAAATTTTTCTTCAAGAAGAGAAAAAATGAAGCTTCACTTTTCAGAGTTTTCCAATGATTTTGGACCCACCGAGATTGCAGACATACACGAGCAAACTGTTAGGGTCGGGAGGAATCTCAGGCTCGTCATTTTGGTCTGCAGAGCGGCCCAGAGCATGGAGCAGCCGCGACACGACCGAAGTCATCGTGTCGACGCCGCGAACCCGGTCGCAGGTATCTGCGTCGACTGGCTAGCGGCCGAGAGTGGGTAAAACAAAGCAAGATGGCGAAGCCGAAGAAGACGCGATCAGCATTTCTTTGCTTCGTCTTTTCTGTCCCTCCACTCTTTTTGGTAGACGGCACCGCCTCTTTTCTCCCTTCCCGAGCCGCATCCTTTGCCCCTTGAGAATTCGCTCATATTTCGAGCTGATTGGCGAGAATTCAATGCAGCCGCCATACGCTATCACCAAGTGCAACATCAATCAGTTGCCTCAAATCTGTGCTCTCTAATCAAGTTAAAAATTAATGCAGGGCTATTGATCCCGATCTCATTTTGAACAGGAAAGTTGTGCTAAAAAGTAAAGCGGAAAAAAACCTAATGATTATTTTTTTATTTTTTTAAAAAGTTTGGCTTTTCAAATTATGGCCGAGCTTTTAGCATTCACTAAAAATTTGCACTCCCTTACCGCTATTTGATCAAAAAAAAAACCAAATCATCTCGTATGTCAATGTTTCAAAAAAAAATAATTTCTATCGCATGAAACCTTGAAAAAGGGAAGAGTGTTTTTTTGAAAAAAATTGATATAACAAAAGCTTCGACTTCGTATTTTAGCAGTTTTCAAATTTTCTCCGTCATTAATTGAATTTCGCATACAAATTCTCCTCGTAAATATGTTGCCTAGTACTGCACACTACATAAATTTGGTGCCAACCTGAACTTATTGCTTTTTGTCAAAAAGTAAAAAAAAAGAGCTAAATCATCACTTTTAAAAGAATATTCTTTGCGAACTCGTTGATATTTGAATTCAACAAATGAGATTTTAGTGAGAAGCAAACCACACTCACGCTATCAACAATTTCAACATCCGTGCCTCATAAACGTCTCATGTTGCCGTCAAAATAACAACCTCCTACAACCAGACAGAATGTCGTTGACTATGCAAAGCCATTTCCATTAGGAAGGAAATTCGAGGAAAAATGGATGGGCATAAAATTTGTGCTCTGAAAAATTGTTCAATAGTGTATTTCCTAGTGAATGATGAGATAAATCTTTTTTTTTTGAAAAATTTTTTTTTAAAAGAGTATAATCTTTCCCTTTTTTCGAGTAGACTGTTTGGAATAAAGGGAAACAACTATATTAAATGATTTTCAAACTTTAAATCCTTTTTTCATTGGTAGAGACCAGCTTCAAAAACTCACGAAGGACATACGGTGGAATAGTTCTCTTCGCAAAACGACGCAGCTTGAGAACTGTTTTGATGCTTTCCCAATTCATGACATCTCAGCTGTTGAATGAGGAAATGTGCAAAATTATAAATACAAAATCGAAGTTGGACAAAAAACGAGCGATAAGTTTTTCCGAAATCGATGAACCATGAAGAAGGGCAATGAATTTAACTTCAAACATTTTTGAGAAATGTGTTTTGAAAATACTTGTGCAGAAGTGATTCTCATCTTTGTTTGACAAAAATAATATATCTAAGACTAAAAATTTCTAAATTTTGAAAAATGTTTTTAAATTACTTTGTTCGAAAGAAAAATTTCAGGCATGAAATGATTTGAAGTCAGGTGATTAAACTTGAAAAGGTACTACCGTCCAGAGTGCGATTTGCGCACTTTTTTTGGTTTGAAAAAACGGCATAAAACTAATATCCCAATTTTAAGCTGTCGTCGCGAAAAATTATTTGCATTCGAACTGAAAATCAAAAAATTCTAGGCAACAGGAACTTTTGTGAAAACAATAAATGGTTTTTCTTTTTAGTCAAACTCTCCCTTTACTATTTTGCGTACAGAAATGAATTTCTTATTCTGGTTATAAACGCCGAGGAATCTTGTCAGTTTAAAATATTTTTGAACGTCTTCTATTCTCTAGAAAAAAAGTAATTTTCAAATGATGGATTTCTGACGGAAAAAAATCCTGGAACCTCTGTTTGATCGAGTTGTTCCGACACTGAACAACTCCAAATCCGAGATTATTCATGATGTTATTTTTACTTTCTCTTATTCCAAATGATCAGGGAAACAATTAATGACCGAAAGACTGATGAAATGAAACATACAAACGGTGGCCTCGGTGTGAGACCGATGCATCGACTGGTTGAGGCTGCGTTGGATGCTGCTGCTCGCCGAATTTTGCATAATCTCCCACAATGTCATCGATATTGACTTCAGTGCATTGTACGAGGGCGCTGAAAAAACTGTCTGACTCATGGAAACAACTGTTTTTAGAAGTACTTCAAAGGCACTTTTCAGAGTTAATCTTCCGCCGCCGCCAAGCAACGGGGGAAATAGGAAACTTTTGCACTTGGAAAAACTTTTCAGACGCGAACCATCAAAATGCATTTATTTTATAATAAGGAAAGAGAATCAGTCTGAGAGTTTTCCGATGATCCTGGCAAATTTTGAGTTTACAGGTCTGTAGTTAAATAGTCTATTTAAAAATCAGAACACCTAAAGACTATTTATGGAGTATTAAAGAGCCTTCTAGCATTTTTTCGGAAAACCTTGACTACAAAAACTACTTTTATGTCAACTTGATTGAAAGAAGTGAACTATAATCGTTTCATAGCATAAAATAATCGAAAGAATCCAACAACGTAGTCGAAAACTGAGATTCCGAAGAGAACCTCAGACTACGGTATTATGAACCTTGGGAAAAGGCGTGAAGGAGAAGCTGTAATTCCGCATGCAGACGACACCGGACGTGCGTCGGCATTGCGGCGTTCAGTTTCATAGATCAAACTAGAGGTCAAATGAAAGCGCATTTTCACGTTTTAATGCTTTTGGCATCCGGCAGATGCTTTTTGCCCCCGCCGCCTCATTTTCTCAAACGATACTTTTTTGAAAAAATTTGAAAATGACCGAAATCTTTGAAAACACAGCGTATGTGGGAGTTGGAATGAGGTTATCAAAGTTTTTCGATCCATTGCATCGCACAATTATTAAAGAAAAAAACCTCTTTTTTTCGGATTTTTTTGGATTTTTTTCCTTGAACAACTTCCATATATGAATGAAATCATGTTTTGTCAAGAAACATGGTTTTTAAAGGCATAGATTATTGCGGTCAACACTTTTGAGCATCAAAACTTTATATCTTCGAAAAAAAAAACTTTTATAGCATTCTCTAAAAATCTTCGTCTTGAGCGGGAATTGAGAATAAACGTAAGAAAACGCCCTAAATAAACCTTATCTCATTTCAAAACTCCTTTTGTGCCAAATATGATCACTGGACGAGAGAATTCTGGAAAATGATAAAACGAACCGATGAGCTGCCACTTGGTTCCGCGGAACTCGAGAAGAAGCTGATGCTTGCTGACTCCTCCACCAACTCGCCACTGCTGCAAAGTCGAAGCGTGCTGCTTCTTGAGCACGATCTTCGTCGTGCCGTCCAGAAGACAAAGTTGGACCGACGACAGACAAAGCAGCCGGAGTGTCTGAGCGTACCACTAATTAACAAAGTAATCAATTCTCATAAACGGCAAACTCAAGGCTAACCAAGGAATGCGACGTCAAAAAACTAATAACTGCACTTTATCATTATCAAATTGAGTGTAAAATAAAGATCTCAAAAGGAGCATATTGAAAGGGAACTTTTGATATTTTACATGTTTTTGGAGTGCTGTCACAATAAATGATTTCGAAAACATATACAGAACGTGAAAAAAGACACAATTTGAAACCGAAAAGTCATTCTTTTGTTCAAATTGAAAAGAAACCAGGCGACACCAAAAATGATGGAGGGCGTTCGATCAAAAAAATTCCATCGAAAGCAACTAATTGAAAAATTTTACCTTTTTTTGAATAATAAAGAAGCGATCGTCTTCAGAAATAAGAAAAAAAAACCCCAATCAAATAAGGTGAGAAAAAGTAGTGCGCCAAAAATTGAACGAGAAAGGCAAACAAACTGAATTTTAGCATTTGTATGACTATTGTGACTCATATTTTTCGGTCCACGACAGTTCAATTCAGAATTTCGAATTTCAGTTTTTTTCTAAAAATATTCTAATTTGGAACATTCAATAATTTTCAATGTAACCTTTTTCACTTTTTGCACGACAATAACAATCACATGCAGAACAAAAATGAGTTCAAGCTTTCTGGGAAATTCGTTTCCTACTCGATCAAAGCTAAAAAAATCAAGTTGTGACACGTCTTGAAAAAAAGTTTATCTTTAAGTTTTATTTTTTTATCTCGTATGCAAAAAAATTTAAATTCATCTAAGAAATTGATATATGAGCGAAATCAATGTGGATTGCGTGAAATTTTTCTCTCAAAAAAACGTTTCTTCCAAAATTTTTTGGCCGATCTTATGGTCAACACAAATCCTATAAATATTTTTTTACAATTAATTTGAGGAAAAAAATAACAAAATGACGGTAAAAAAATATCTTTTTCTTCGAAAAGGAGAACGTTGAAAGAAATCACGAAACGATCGCGTAACATTATGGCTTACTAAAAATATAAATATGTTTTGGAAACATGCGAGGAATAGAAACTTTTGATTTCCCATTTCCCCTATATTTTTCACAAAGTTTTTTTAATATACTAATATATCATGTAAGAATGAAAAAAAAAAACTAAAAAAAAACGAGCAGAAATGTTGCGAAAAAGACACATTGTGCCGAACGGTATCATTCAGTTCCTTGCCAGGAAACTGAAAATAAAGCGCTCATTCACTATTTGTTCTGTCATCTCAGCAAAGCTCAGAAGTGCGGCCGGCGAGCGCAAAGCACAGAATGGGTTGGAATGGCTTCATGTGTAACGCACGTCGTTTCTTTCTAATTTAACATCTTTTTTGCTCTAGTTCGTTCTCAAAAATACAAAAAGCAATGGCGAGATCGGCGAGAACGAACTACCGCTCGCTAGGTAAACGTAGAGCACCACTGGTTTGAGTGCCCCTTCATGAAAACTCTTCAAAGACAAAGCAAAAAAAAAGTCGGAAGAGCCAAGTTCTGAAGGAACGAAACACGGAGATGACAGTTTTTTTCAATTCCTAATGATGATTGAAATACTAGAAATAAATGGAAGTTTTTTTTCGAAATTTCGAAGTAGTAATCCAATTTCATTCATACCGTTCCTTTAATATTTTCGCGCAAATTCAGGGTTGTAGATGGCTAGAGAATGCGAACTGTTGTGATATTTAAAGTAAATTTTTTCAAATCTAAAAAAAAGTTGGGGTGACCGTTTTGCCTCAGAAAACATTTTTCACCGGCCAACTTCTTTCAAAAAAAGAAAAAAGCGGCATTCAAATTACTTGAATATTTGTTTGCAGAACTTAAATTTTTTCAGTTATTTTGTCATAACTGAATACATTCAGAGAAAATGATCACCTTGCGCAATGTCCTTCCATGTAGAAGCTCCTTCACTTGGAAGACTTTGCACCCGAAAGCGGCAAGTTTCTTCGCAGTCTGAAAAACGCAATGAGATGAGCAAACACAAGAGTCGCCAAAGTTGCGTCCGAGAAAAGAACTAATGATTTTCTATCTTTCTCACCTGGATGTAGAGCTTTTTCATGCCAATCTCGTTCTCATAAACTTGGCTGTGAAACAACTTCCGTTTCTTCTCCTAAATTTATCAAAATTTTAAGGTGGGATTCACAAGTTTTTTTTCACAAGCTTGCTGTGTTTAAAAATTTTGAAGTGAGAAAATGGTTCGAATTTTGCAGTTGAGCCACGGCGGTTTTGCGCAATTTAAGGCGAACTATTTGGGCGCAACAGGTTGTGTGCCTGTTTACGGTCTACAGGATCACAAGTTCGATCTTGCCGCAACCCAACTTAGGGGTTTTTTTTCCAGCCGTCACACACTCGGATGATTATCACTGATATCAGGATAGGACTCCGATTCATCGACTTGGGCTACCGAATCTGCTCAAGCGGTACAAAGGCGTAGGAAGAAGAAGTTTGAACAATACGGAACCAGCTTTGAATCTTGCTTGAATTTTTTTCTGCGGCATATTAAATTTTCCCCGTTTTGGTCCTTATTGCCATTTTCCCATGTAGTCATAGTCTTTTTTTTCCAATTAAATTTTGCGTTTTTTTTTTGGATTTAATTTTTCTAACGCTCCGACTTTGAGCAAAAATTTTAAAACGATAGTTCGAAGTGCAACTCAACCGCAATATTTCGAATTATTGAATTCTTACTCAAAAACGCTTCTTTTCTTATAAATGTTAGTTTGCATTCTTATTTCAAATTTTCGTTCAACCTTGACAAGTTTTATCGTTCTGCGATCTCCTCTCAGATCAACTGGAAGACATTGAGCTTGCATCTGAAAAATACTTGATTCAAGATTTTTTGTTTTTTTACAAACCTCTTCTGACATTAGACCATCTGTATTCGTGATACATCTCAACAAGGTCGGCGTTCTGTTCCTATGAGGAACTTCTTCCACAACCGAGTGCGTACGACTGAAAAAACAGTTCAGATATTGGTGATTCAGATATTCCATTGAAACTCATGAATAATCTTGTATTTACCCAAAAAGTAAAAGGAAAATCACCTCGTTCAAATTTGAAAAAAGGATATATAGCAGATTTAGAAGCGGTTATTATGAATGAATTGGAAAATATTAAAAAAAAATTGAACCTCGCAGTATTAGACTCGTTCGGAAAACGAGGCGGCGTGCAGTACAAGTTCTGATCAACTTCCCAAGGGGTCACCATTATTTTTTGAGCAAGATCACGTATTCGACCTAAACATTTATTGTTCAGAAAACTCCTTGAAAAAGGGATCTCTACCGAATTGTCCTTTGAGCAAGTGCCGACGAATCGTTTGCGTCCTTTTGTTGCTTGGCCACTGTTCTTCAACGCACAGCTGTATACTTGCCAGAAGAGCGGCGTCTTCTTTTGGACATGGCAAAGATCCGGAAATCACTTGGTCTTGGAACTGAAATAAAAAATTCCCTTCAAAAATGAACCGGAATATCTTTTTAATGGAAACTAACTTTGAACGCTTCTAATGAGCATTCTTCATTATAGATGGGATTGATAATGGCCGCAATGCTTTCCAAGTCTTGACCGAAACTGGCGAGGCAGTTAATCCTGATCAGCGGCGCCGTTGTTGACTTGAACAACCGTTCAAAAGTTTCGGTATCAATAGTGTAATCGATCGACGAGGAAAGTTGTTTGGACGAAAGCGACTGTCTGTACCAGACCGTGGCGCCCAGTCCAGCCAAAACGGAGTTGTTGAAGTTTGAGCAAGTAGATAATTGACTCAAATTGTTTGTAGTTCCATAGTCCTCATAGACTTCGCCTTCTTCAAGAAGAAATTCATCACTGGACGTTGTAGGGAGCTGCCTCAGGAGGTCTACGACAAACTCGTCGGCATAGTCCAGCCGGAGGAGATGGAACTTTGGGTTGACGCGTTTTCTCCGACGCTGGGTTATGTTCTGATTCTCGTCGCGATTCAGGAAAAGATAAGGTAGTTCATGTACGTTGGGTGATAAACTTTCCGTCATAGTGATTAGGACTGAATATAAAAAACAAACAGGAATGAATCAGGGCTCCAACCACGCACACTGAAACGTGATTGCACGCAGATGTTCAACCGAGTTTGTTTTCTTTCATTTCTTCACCATGAAATGCGATAACACCCTCTCGGAAAAAAAGGAAACGCGTAACAATTCACGCTGTGAGGTGGGCGGAACGCCCCAGGGCTAGCGAAAGGTGAAAAGATTTATTTGTCAAGCATAAAACATCAGTATGTTTTCAGAGGAGGCTCCACTTTTAGCAAATCATCACAGGGCTTTTCTCCTTAAATTACTTTTTCTTATTTCTTTTGAAAAATTTGACTAAAAAAATTGTGAAAGAAAAAAATCATAGCTTGCCCTGACTTTTATTAGAACCTCAAAACGATTTTAAAGCACAACCAAAATAGATTATTCATAGAAATATTTCACGAAGCGATTCGGTCAAGTCGTCCATGTCGTAGAAACGTTCGTCACTTAGGCGTACAATGTTGACAGGAGCTCCCTTTTTTGGAATCAGGAGGTTCTCCAAATGGTCCCTCGTGAAAGAGCGAGTCTGCCGCACAAAATCGGCGTGGCAAACCGAAGGTCTTCGGCCGTCGAAAGTGTCTCTGCGCCGCGCAGAAGAAACGGTTCTTGTGGAAAACCATTGCTGGAGTGAAGATCTTCTCCCGTTGGTCTTGACTTGAGGACTCGAGCTTTTCTTCAAAGATGAGCTTTTTGAAAGAACTTCGTCTTCGTGAATTTTGAGGTTATCCGTGGAAAACAAATTGGCGATTGACTTTCGCGCCCTTTTCTTCACGCTCTGCAGTTCCAACTCATCAAGGGACATTGATTTCTCTGAAACGTCGAGCTCTTCACAAATAGATACACATGCAACGCCCTACTTCTCTGACTGATGTGGTAGTTGCTCAAAACTGGTTCTTCTTCTTCATGAATCACGTCATCAATAATGTCAGAGTCAAGTGAAATATTCCCACTAGCAGATCTGTGGTTAATCAGCGAGCTGCCAAACTTCCTAGACCTCCACAGTCTACTATTCAGAAGAGACGAGAGAGTAGCTCGACGAGAAAAGCTTTCGGAAGAAAAATTGTCTTCGACATCCGACATCTTGACGATGGTTTTTCAGAAAATGCAATTCAGCCTTTATTTCTCTCGTTTTACGACAAAGGCATCCGTTTTGTTTTGTTTTGTTTCGGTTGCAAGCAATATTGAAATTCCGTCCTCGCGTCATATTTGCCAACTTTTTTTTGAGCAGAAACAATCGCGAAATTTAATAACAGAATGATCGTACTGTCGAAGGGAAAGAAAAGCTACAAACCTCCAGGTATTCGTCGTTGATGTGTTCATTGTTCTCGGCTGTTGTCGGCTGTTCCTCGTCCTGAAATTTTGGCTGAACTTTGTGTGAGGTACTAGTTGGTTCATGAGAACGCATCATTATCATTTGACAGTTGTCCTAATACTTGTAGAAATTCTCACCACATGACTGCTGACGACGTGAATGATTTCAGCACACCAATTCTTAACAGTCGGATGTTGGGGCGAATTCAGAATTTGACGCAAAACGTCTGCGCATTCTTTCATGGTTGAGACGACGTTGTCATTTCTGAGAGAAAACTTTTGAGATCGGCTCAAAGCTGACTCTGAAACCTTTTTGTATAAACGTTTAGTAAGTTGAGAATGAGTTGCCGTACGCATTGGAAATCTGGGTTCATCTCTGTCATGCTCACAAGGTGCAAAGGACTCTGAATGAATAAAATGATAGGCCAGCAAGAACTTCAGTTTCAATTGCTTCCCAGGCAGAAAATGAATTAAAATAATGTGATTTTGGCTCAAGGATGATACTGAATTTTTGGTCTGTCATGTTTGTTACAGTTTTGTTAAGTAAGCGCCTCAAGTTTACAATAAATGTCATAGAAAACTTTTCGGAAATCGTCGGAGAGCCGACTAAAACATAATTTTTTAATTTCTTTTAAGCCAACAAAAATAATACTTCTCGATCTGGAACACGAAGGCTGTCGCCAGAAGAACGTGACAGTGCTCTTCTTGGAATAGGAATCCTGGTCCCAATCGTGGATGCTCTTTTCCGAAGCACGAAACTGAAGAGGAATGGACCGGAGTTATCAGAGGCAATGCTCGTTCCTGAAGCTGTGTTTGAAAATATTCAACGGTTCAAGACGCTGAAGCAAAGCTTCACACTTACCGCCAGAAAACGTTGAGAGCCGAAGACCTACGCTGGATCTTGAAGACCTTTGGCTCATCACAGAAGAAGCTCTGCTAGACCAGCCGCCCAAAGATGTTTCTGAAATCAACAAAAAAAAAATTATTCTGGACCGTTAACACGCGCTTTTTGTTTCCGTCTTTCAAATCGGTAAAACCATACCGTCAGAACTTTTGCGACTTCCGCCAATCTGCCCACTGCCAGTTAGAAGAAGTGGTGCACAGTCTGAAGCTTCGCTACCACTCAGTTCGGGGGAATTCACAAAATATCCAAATTCAAATTGTGACAACGCTGATGGCCTTCTGATTTCGATCAGTGGCAGTCCAGGAATTGCTTGAGGACTGCTTGGACGTCGAGTATCCAACAGCAATCCTGTTCCATCATCCAACGATGTTCCAGTTAGAGGACCAGGTGATCTGAAAGCATCATTATTAATCGGTTACAAACTCACTTCCAAATTTCAATTCAGCCACCACCCCAAGTCTTTAAAAAATTTACTGGTCAATCTACCATTGCACGAGATCTTCTTGTCTATTCCTCCACGACTCAAATGATGTATAACTGTATAATGTATTCTCTCAAATTCTAGATCCAAGTGAACTCGTTAGGGTTCACGCTGATCTGTCAACAAATTATTATTATACCGAAAAATCGGTTCAACTTTTTTGACCCCTTTTTGGGTTTTATGTTTGTTTGAAGATTCGGAAAGCAACTTCCTTTCTTTTCTTTCTTCTCTTTCTTCAAAAAAAAAAGAACCAGGCAAATTACCTTGGCGGACTTGCCCCTTGAATTTCAAGTTCCGGCAGATAGGTGTAACCCAATTGTCTAGCCGTTTGTTTCGAGTCGTTAGAGTCCTGCTGTCCGTTGCTCCGATAAGTCAGTCTCTGTGCTTCTCTTCGCGTGAGCGGATAATTTTGGAGCTTCCGTGTAAATTCCAGGACGGCATCTGAGCCGCTGGTGTTGCTCTCGTTTGAATCTCCTGAGAAACATTTCTATATATTTTCAAATAACAAACAACGAAAAAATCATTCGTATTAGAAGTATTGCTCCACACGAAATATAGATTTGTGTAGTGATCATAATGGTTCAACTTGAGTTTTTCGATATTTGTTAAACAAGTCTTGATCAAAAAAATAGTGTTGTAGATTAATCAAGGTATATACTAACGAAAAAAATAACTTGACTTCAAAAACAGGAAAGATGTCTCTAACTTTGCTTGTCGAAAAATGTTTGTGCTCTTGAGCTCAGTAAATTATAGAAAATCTTGAACTTTATTCCTCTAAACTTAAGTTTTCAAAAGAGGCTTAAAGTATGAGTATTGACGGAAACTGTAAAGTTTTCCTATAATTAAAACCCCTATAGATGCGTTATAGTTGCAGAAGCCAGTAGGAATTGCAAGAGACAGACTTGCTCGTAATGCAAAGAACATGAAAAGGTGAAGAAAAGCTTAGATTGAGCAAGTCTGAAGATCGCCTGAAGAAGGCGAGCGTGCAGAGAAGTTTTAGTAGTAACACAACGTAAAAATCACTGTGCGGCAGGGTGGATTCACTTCTCGACGTCCGTTTGCACGGATCCGTTCCCATCCTGCTTCGGAATAGCGACTGAATATATTTGGGCAGGTGCTTTTGCACAGAAGAAGACGAGGAGTTTGTTTTTTTAGAGCGGTTTGATCCGCTGCTGGTATCAGTTCCGAGTCTGAAAGAAATAATTGAGGTCATGACGAATGTTTCCCTCCTCTATTGAGTTCCCGCATTTTTGATACTCATCAAAGCTTGATGAGTAGCTCAGAATAGGTCAAAATGATAGCCGCTGCGCAACCGCACGCGTCACGATTATCGCACCTATTGTTACAAAATTAGATTGACTGCGATGAACCTTTTTCTCCTTTCTCGATTCTTCATATCTTTAGCTCCAGAGCTAAGCCGCTTGGGTCGAATGATCTCCACAGAGCTGAAAGGCATTTTTTTTTTTCTGCTGATCGTTTTTCTTTTACCTCGATCTTCTAATGTGGACTCTTTTGGAGGCTCGAGATCCTTGGTCCACACGGAGATAGTTTTTGTCTTTTTTACTGTCTTCGCGTCTGAGAAATAATTTCACTCGAGTATTCTAACCTATTATTTAGAAGCCAAACCTTGTAGCGCCCAAGCTGCAACTGGAGTGAGCTCGAGGATCAGTTATCGGCTTGTACACGTGATCGACAACAGCGACTCGCTTTTTGGTAACCAGGCCTTAAAATACAAATCAAAAGCTTTATATCTGATTAATTGATACCCAAATCCCACGAAAGCTTGTGGAGAAGAAGACGAAGGAGAAGGACCGAGTCGAGGACGAGCCCTAATTTGCACAGGTGAGCTTCCAACTGCTCCAGAGAAATCAAAATCTGGCATCCAAGCTGACTGAGATGCTCCTTCTTCTTCTCAAGAATCTTCGTCTGCTCGGCACTGTCCGGCAAGATTGCAGGAGGCGAACCGGCACTTGGTGACTCTTCAGTGATAGGTTCACTGGCCGATAAATGTTGACTCTGTTTTACGAGCTGAAAAAAAGCTTGCATTGAAATAAATGTTCCCTTCAGTATTTTCGGAAAAAACATGCTCAAAAACTTTTGATGTACTACAGGAAAAATGTAAAAAAATAAAAACCAGTATAGTTTCTTATTCCGAAAAAAAGTTTTTTTCAATTGATGCGAAAGATTTGTTTTATTTTTTTTATCTGTAATTTCAATATCGAAAACAAAAACCTCAGCAACTTCCGCCAAAACCTTGAGCAGAACTCCTTCTACAGACACAGCGGAACGAGAAAATGTGCTCATACTCCGAGGAGTTGCACACGTTTCACAAATGTAGTCGTCTTCGTTTGGTTGGGAAGATACTTTGTTGGCGGTAGTTGATGGTTCGAAACCTTGAAAAATATCCTTGATTTCAAAACTCCAATTAAGAAACCCATGGAATTGAAGACATTGACCCGACTTCCGACTCTGTCGCCCATGCCCACATAGACAAGAACTCTAGCAGCATGATATTTGACAAACGTCCCGTATTTTGTACTATGGTTTGTATAATACCTGAAGTTTGTGATTAGATGTGAAAAACGCTTTGTTTTACCAGTCATCAGCAGGAAGGAGCATTTGAATGAGGACGTCGTCAATTTGAACGTCAATCAATGTAGAATGGGTAGAAGGATCCAAGGCGATCAGGGCAAGGCATTGAAGCAAGAGACATAATAGTTGCTGAAGGTAAAAATTTGAGATTGTTTGTCAGAAACGACGTTCCGCCTGTTCAACAACTTCGATGTACACTTACAGGCTCAAGAGTAGGCTCCAACAAGGCGACTAAGCTTTTCAGCTGATGTTTCTCCGAAAGACGTGTGCGAAACTTTCTGAATTATCAAACGTGAGGCGATTTTTCACTGATTAACCAACTTGGAATGAGTGAGAAAGAGAAGCAAGCGAGCAACTAAAATCTGCGCGCAGTGCGAGCAACACTGACGCCATCGATGAGCCGGACTACACACTGAACGACTTCCAGCTTCTCGGTTCTGCATGGTTATTGCGTTGTGCAGAGTTATGATCACTGGAAAAAAATTACAACTTTTCTTATTGAAAATCAGAAACCTTGACTAGGCTCCATGTCGCTGAATGCATTCATTAGGTCAGCCTTGTGACGGACCGGAGTTATCGTCGGCGAAGGAAGCAAAGACTGGTCCCTTTGAAGAAATGGGCTATTAAAACAATAATATATTCCTATACATTCCTTGCTTCTTTGTTTATTATTAGTGACTGGTTTTTTTCAGGTTTTGTTTCAAGCTTCTGAAGTGTACATCGTGAATTGAAATAAAATTTTTGTGATTGAGAAAGCTGGAGATTAATGTAGTATGACTGCCTTATGGTTTTTTATTACAAACTTGTGGTTTAGATGTACTATGATCGCCTCGGGGGATTCCCAATGAAATTTTCACAGATTTTGTCTGATGCTCACTTGTATCCTGCACCATAGATGAAGACGTGATCTACCGTAGAGCTCTGGTCGGCGTTTGAAGCAAAAGATTCTCCCGCTGAAAACTTGTTCCAATAAAACATGATTGTTTTCTTACAAGGGGTTGGAGGTTCATCACAATCGAAGGCATGTGAACGATTCAAAATTCGTGAAGAGTGAAATATGACATCGTTGAAGGAGAAGAGATCGTGCACAAGACCCGCGTCAATTATCTTAATTTTATCAATAAAATCAGTCGCTTGTTAACTTTGCCCCTAAACCTTGTTCAAAGTGTTGAGGGCTGAAAACTGTCGACTTGTGCCGCTTTTTTGAAGGAAGGTGAAGCAGAAGGATGCTATTTGGCTCAGAAGCCAGGTGAGATGGAGCTTTTTTTGTTTTTTGTAGGTTGGCGTGGATGACTCGTATTCTTCTATGGCCGTCTGAAAAAATTTTATAACTCTTGAACCAAAAATTTAGCGTTACATGCATCATTTTATGCAGCAAACCACCCATATGTGAGTCAAATTGTTCGCGATCTATGCTTGCCGGTGTATTTTCCATTTGAGCCGAAAATTTGGACAACGAACTCTGTAAAATATTGCTTGAAAAAAGACAAAATTGAATATCCAACTTTCAGTCAGTTGGGAAAAATGCTGAAACTTTTTTCGAGAGAAGCGATACATACAGTAAATTTTATTTTTGCAGCCAAATAGCCCTTTTTTTACTGTGTTTTCCAAAGACTTCGAAATTTGGGATGAAGAGTCGTTCGAAATAATTACCACAATGTTGTCGAGGCATTCTGGGTTGCAGGCCATCTTCTTGAGTAACTCCCACGCTTGCTCCCAACTGACGCAGTCGATGACGGGGTCTGAAACATCGGCTTAAAATTCCAGATTGTCCATTTGTTTGGCAAAAAAGTCCCTGGTTGCGAAGACTTGAAAAAGTGGCAAGAGAGCCCTAAAAGAGGAAAAATTGCCTGGGAGCCGCCATCAGAGTGTTAATTGGATTCCGCGTTTGTGACTTGCCTTGCGCTTCCTACTTGACTCAAGTATCGGTAAGATTTGTGACTTTTTGATAACACATCCTTTTTTTAACACTTGCTTTGATTGTTGAAGATAGAAAACCATTTCATTTATTTTTTCTGAGTCCAGAAGAAAATTTCTAACTAGTGTTCATAACTTAAAATGGTATTTCTTTTTTTCAAACCAAAAATAAAAAAAGAGAATTTCTTCTGACTGAGAAAAACTTACTTCAGTTCCCTCGAAATTGCAAAATGACAAATGAAAGTTACGGACTTCCTTGGAAAACAACAGCCTTGATGTGAAAAGGAAAAGAACGTCTGCTTTTGGTGTAGTTGCACAAGGAATATTAATTTCAGCTGGCTTGCCAATGTTCTATCAATTATTCTACCTACTTCCTCAAATAATTCCTAACTTGTTTTTCTCAATTTTTTTCAAATTTTTTTATCTCGCAAAAAAATAAAAAAATAAATTTATGTGGATTATAAAAAAATTTTTTTCCCTATAATGTAGTGAGGTAATTTTTTTAACATTCGATTGAAGATTTCTTTTTACGAGTACAACTTTAAATAATTCCATTTTTTTGCTAACAAAATAAAGCAAAAAATTATGATTTGAAAACACAAAAACAGGCAGGCCACTTTTTTCAAAGCTTGAGCATAATAAAAAAATTCAAAAAAAAAACGCATAAATTAAAAATTACGAAAGCAACAGCCACAGCCAGCATGATAAAATTAATAAAGCCATTTTAAAAAATCAAAAAAAAAATGACACAAAAGCTTGAACGCTTCGAGATAGTGTCTGAGGTCGAGTTGCAGATCTGTGTCGAACTCTTGTTTCAAATAATCATAATCAAACGAAAAAATCCGTGCTAAGCGCCATAGAATACCGTAAAAAAGTATCGAAAAGGCGTCACAGAAATTTTTATTTCAAAAAAAATCTTCTCAAAAAGTCTGACGTTTCCTTTTTGATACTCTTAGTGAACTATAGCGCTTCGAAAAAGAGTCTTTTTATTGAAAAAAATTTTGAGCACATTGTGTACGTCAGACACTTTCCGAAACGTGATAAATAAAAAATCTTCTGTATAAAAAAAGTTTCAGCTTAATTTCAACATACACGAGCGAAATTTCAACAAAAGCGACTCACACTCTTTGGAGGACTTGGTCTTACGGTGAAGCTGAAGAGAAACGAGGCTTTTGCGACGAGCACACTCCTTGGCCGACGATGTTTCCAGCATGCTGCAGGTGGAGACGGACGCCGCAGCCGACGGCCGCGGACTGAGCGGCGCCTTGACGAGGTTCCGCTCGCCTTGAGACACTGAACACAGGCAACAGCACAATGAACCCAAGCACGGCATGTCTGGCCGCCGAGTGGCGACAGCGCCTCTGGCGGTCCTGGACACGCCTTTCCGGCCTTCTCTTCCTTTGGGACACGCTTTTCAAGCAGAGTAAGCACAAAGGTTAGTTTAGCGCTGTGTGTTTGGAAACAGATCTGTGCGCAAGCTGTTCTCCAAGCTCAGAAAAGAAGAGCTGAGACAAAGCGGACAAATGAAGCAAAATACTTTTGAAGAATTTGAAAAAAAGTTCTATCTGCTTGATCACGTTTTGAGACGTTTTGAATGGTTTGCAAAAAAGTTTTCACGATGATCAGGAAAAAAATCTACGTAAAGAAAAGAAATTTTTCAAATGGCGATCAGTGTAAATTTCTACTTTTCAAAAAAGAACAGTTCAAAGTTTCAAAAATATTTTCCGAAATAAGTTTGCGCATGTCGTTCTTATAAATACTTTTGAGGAATTCCTATTTCTCCTATTTTATTCAGAAATTTGTCCCAGCCAAAAAGAAGAATTATTAATTTTGAATTGGAAGGTTACGCGTCAGCTTGCGCACAGGCTTGCTAGAATAAAGCTGAAAGAAAAAAAAATTTTGCTTCGAAATGATCAAAAATTGAAGTTTTTAAACTCCAACGGGAACATCAACAGTAGAATGACGTTCGAAATGATGAAAAACGCGGAATTTATTTTTGATTTCTTGAAGCTTTCAAAAATATAAATGACGAAGGTTCCTAATTTAAGCAACTAACACACAGCACCAGCCCTAAAAATAACTCAAACAAACACTAAGGGCAAAATTCGCAACACCATTCGATCATGCTCAAATTAAATGAGCTATTTTACCAAAAAAGAACGTCATTCGCGTCATCTTGAAACAAAGGTAATGCAAATGAACCAAAGGCACAAGGTTTGGAGAACGGACAAGTCGAAACTCAATTAGGTTCCTTCCGAATAATAAGATCCTCGCTCTTTTTTGGGCCACATGCTAGGGCAAGGAACATGTCCAGAAGGAATTTCTGAGCAAAAATTAACTGACCAACTCTAAAGTCCTCCTAATTCAAATGACAAACTAACCATTATCAACCTGTAGACGGTTCCATTGTTTGGAAGCTGCACCCGGAGTCGATCTTGAAGGAGGTTCGCTATCGCCAGAACAAGCGTTTTTGAAAAGTTCTTCGACACAAGTCTGTTGCAATTTTTTGAGTTCTGGCGCCAGGTCGAGTGGACAGATTCCTCTCATGTTTTTCTGTTCGATTCTGTAAAGAAAACCGGTTATAGAGATTGAAGAAAAGTCAAGAACGAAAAGCTTTCGAGTTGCCAAACTCCGATAATGGTTTGAAATTTGGCGGTTTTCACTCAGAAGAATTGTAACCAAAGAGGAAATAATTTGATTTCTTTTTTCGCTTATTCGTTAAACTAAGGCTCTACTGAATCCTGATGATTGCAATCTTGAGAATAAAATTTTTTCGCCCAGGCATTCAAAAGTTGATTGAAAAAATTGGGAAATTTTAAAAATTTCCCGTTCATTTTTGACTTTTTCTCACGAATCCCTTTTGATAAAATTTTTCAAATATAGCCTTCTTTCTTGATTATTGATAAACTTATTAGAGAAATTACAAAACTAACTGAGCTCCAAAGAAGATGAGAGTGTGCAAGCACGGCCAGTTGAGTGGAGATTCTCGAACAGCGAGCATCAAAGGTGTGTTGCCATCTTCATCGCCTGAAGGAATAACTCATCAATAATTAACAAAAATGTGCATCGCGTAAAGTCATTTCTACTTGGATAGATTGAGTTGTAAAATGAAAGGATCAAAATATGAAAAGATGGAACATTTTTGGTGATGTGACTACGTTCATTTTGAACGACCAAGAATAAACTTTTCTTGAATCATACAGTATTGTTAAAATACCTTGTTTCAAAAACTTAAAATTAAAAAATCCAACTTTCCTTGAAAGTTGTCCAAAAGTATTCTTTTCACAGAAAACAGCTTGAAAAAAAAAACTCCATCTATGAGGGACTTCTTGTTGGTAAACGATAAAATCCAAGAGATGGCCTTTTTCAAACGTTCCAACCTAGTACTGAAGTTAATCTATCCATCCTATCTTCGAAACCAAGTCCAAGTAGATAACTACCCAATTCCTTTTTCTGAGAATAACTTGCCGAGATTGACGTCAGCTCCGTAAGCGATGAGCAGAGCGATGAGCTCACTGCTCTGAGCTCGAACCGCGACGCCGAGCGGCGTTTGGTCGACGATGGAAACGACTCGCAGTTGTGAGCAGGTCGAGCACAGCTCAGGCGTCATGGAATGTGTTCTGAAAAGGAAAAAGATATTTATATCGCACTAAAAAGTTGCGAAGCCGCTCTACTAAGGACAAAGCGCTTTGTGAAACAAGAGCTTGAAAAAAATATAACTTCAAAGTGTTTTCTCTCTAAAATGCATAACTTCTTTCACAATGCTTCAATAAATGTCCAGAAAATAGTTCTTAGCTTTTAAAAATCAGTTCATTCATCTCTACCATATAAAATCAGTTGAATTCTATGGATTTCACCCGAATTCCATAATAATTGATGTCTTATTTTGCTTTTCGAACATTCATTCAGTTTCGTGATTACGAGAAGATAAATGAGAAGAAAAACTCATCATTCATCGAATTTTCCCTTTGTTAGCAAAGATATCAAACGGCTCATCCATTTTTGAGCATTTTGTAGTGTTCCAGTTCAATTAATTGGTTGTGGACTACAAATGGGTGATAAGGAAATTCGAAACAAACAAAAATATAGACGATAAATGCGAAAAAGACCTGGGAATAATGGAAGTGAGCGGAATATTGCCGGTGGCAGTGCAGTTGCCCTTGCAATGACAACTCGCTGGTGTGTTCGAATCGTAGCCGCTTTTGAGCAGGAGTTCGACGATGTCGCGTTGCTTGTGCGCCACCGCCATGTGCAGCGTGTTCATCATGGCACATGTTGACCTGAAGACTCGTGAATGGAACAATCAGTATGAATTTCGGAAAATGCTCCTTTGAAGCCGTCCTAGAACTCTCTGAGAAAGTACACCAGAACATCGCTTTTCATGGCTTCATTGCCTCTGAAAAGTCCAGCTGTCCTTCCTGCACCTTGACCAACTTAGTTGAGATGAAACTACGTAAAAAAAAAAACAAAAAATTATAGCCAAATTTAATTAGTATCAAATCATCTAATAAGAAATATTTTTTTTCGAAAAAACTGCGCTCTTGAGTTTTCTTTTGCCCATCATGTCCCTCAATTTTTAGAGGTATCTCAACTGAAGCTCTAGTTATGATACTTAATTCAAGATTGAACGCTTAGTAGTTCCAGAATTTGATCGCTTCTTGTAGGTTCAAGTTATTCAAAAATTACTCGAATTTTATGCTTTTCTGTGATATTTTAATGAAAAAACCAAAAAAAGAGGCTGTGAAATACAAAGAAAACCCAATGAGTTTAGATAGTGAACTTGATTTTATCTGAAATCTGTTTCTTTTTCATTCTAAAAACTGATTTCTATACAAACCTGCCGCCCGAATGAGTAGAGACTGTGCTGCTGGCGTTTGACCTTCGATGTGCTCCAGCTCCGTGTCGCCGTTGAGCCAACTCCGTGAGTGTGTTCGTACTTCCTGAAAATGAAAAATCCTTGTAACTCTACGTTTTTAATAATTTAGAAGGTGAACGAGACCGCATATCCGCTTGCGTGTCGTCTCTATAAGATCTTTCCAGGCCCGGAGTATTTCGATACAAACTAACGCATATTCGAAATGAAAAGCTTTAAATTGGTGATTTAAATGTACGAAAAGGAAAAAAAAATTGAACCTTTTCATTCTCTTTTTGAATCATTCTCTTAAGTTAGAATTCCTTCAAATTTTCTTTTCGACTTTCGAAAACTCAATAAGAAGCTTTTCAAGATGACCATTGGATCAGAGACCTTTTTTACTAGAGAGATGCCAAGGTTTGTAATGAGATAAATCGATTAAAAGGCTAGAACAGGACTTTTTCAATTCAAGATTTTGTATATTTATAATCAGCGCTCAAAAACCCTTTTCCAGCAAACTTCGATGAATTTTCTATACCAGTTTCCAAAAAAATAAACCTCCCTTATTGGGAATTATGATCAATTTCATCTCTGAGAATTCATTTCATTCTGAGAATAACGCCCAAAATAACTCACCAATGGACGGAGACGTGGACATTGGCTGCTTCGAATTGTGGGCGGCTAGAAGACGTTCCACCAGACTAACATCTTCATAGTGTATTGCCTGAATCGCATGCCAAGTTAGGACTTCTCGTGTAGGACGTCGAAAAAGGGAAGATTGACGAGTTTTTGCCAGTCTAAGCGTCAATTAGCCAAGCGCAATGAGACGAGTGGCGGATTCCGAAAGACATGCTCTCTGCCCATAACTGTTGTTGAACAGCTATTCAGAGCAGGTCAATAGGTCGAAGTCAAAAAGGAAATGGGAGATTAGCGAAAAAGTAAAGTAAAATGCTAATATATGAATAATTTAGCTGCAGCTAATTTTTTTGCGAAATTCGGAAATTTTCAATTATTCATCAAAAATAACTAAAGCCTGTTTCATAACAGATTTGGGTTTTTGTAGTTTGAGATTGCAAAAAATTTTTTTCAGTTTCTGCGAAAAAAACTCGAAATCGAATTACAATTCAGATGATCTTTCAGAAATTTTGCGACTTTTTTTCAAAAAGTAAAAAGAATTGTGGACCTTTGAATTTTTAAAAATTTGTTCAATAAATGTAAAAAAGTTTTTTTCAAAAAAATGAATCGTTTAAAGAAACAGAAAAAGATATTGCAAGAAAAAAAGAAGAAGTAAAAACCATTTAACGGCAGTTTTTTTCATTCGTAAATTATAGAAAAAAATAGCGAGGAATAATTAGGATGTTTTTCAGGGGAAAATTAGGGGAAAACCCACCTCTAGCATGATTTCAGAGAGGTTCTGCGTGACAGACGGCTTCCGGTCATCCCTGAAACGACGAAAATGAACAGATCGCCGGCTGCAGCGCTTCATTTTGTACGGAATGACAGCTTCAGGACACGAGATCGCGTATTTTGTCAAACAAGAATCAGAAGCCTCAGCGGTCATCTAACTTGGTTTCAAAAAAGGAATTGCTGTTAGTTGGTTCTTGCACGCCTTGGTACGTTTTGCCACGGCAATCTGATTTCCAGGAAGCTCGTGAGGCATGAGAAATTCGGTTTTGGTATTGGATTGTTTTCGTACATTTCCAAAGTACAAACCCCATCTTTTTTCAATAAAACTTTGAAACAGAAAAAAAAGGTTTCCATACTGTAGCCCTACTGTCAATAAACAGAACTTTTGGAGCTTGAACTTCAAACTTAAATTGCACAAAAAAACTTGTGTCCTCGTCTCAAGAGAAGAGAAAATGAGTTTGGTCATTAAGAGCGCTAACGGGCCCTTTGTGGACTTTAAGTTTTCAATTGAATGAAGAGTTTTGTTTGGCCAGAGTTCAATTCGGCGCCTAATTAAACGTATCGCAACATTTGGCCCTGGCAATGTTGCAATTAAAAAGCCGCATCACTACATTACTAATGTGAGGGCCATCAAAAAGCGTGACATTATAATAGTTTTTTTGGTTTATTGGAAATTAAAAAAAGTAGGAAAAAAATTGAACCTTTCTCGCATGACCCTCTGTGCTGCTCCAAACGTGAAGGAACGGCCGGTGTCTGTGGGAGTCCCGACCAAAGAAGAACACTCGCTGCTCTCCCCAGTGTACCGGCGACCCGATAAACCTTCAAAATATAAGTTTTCTCAATCAAAAATAAAAAGGTTTTCAAAAAAAGATGAAAATGGAAATCTCCGAAAGATTCACAACAACTCATTTTTTCAAAAATGGCACATTTTGATTGAAAAGCCATATTATGGTTTAAATAAAATCAAAACGCCATGATAAAAATTATTTATGACTGTAAATTGAATTTATGATGTATAATATTTGCAATTGGAATGTATGAGAAACAGGTCGTGTGCATTTTTGGCACAAAGTCAAAAATGCCGTATTTATTTAATTCAGTTGCCAGAATCCTCATCGCATCAGAAATTTTGGATTTTCAAAGTTTTTCACCGTTTTAATTTCTTTCAGCTGCCTTGAGTATTTATCAAAAAAACTTAAAAAAATCAAATCTCATATCTACCCAAAAAAAGTTTTTGTTGAGAAATTTGTTATTTCTTCAAAGCTCATATTAATTCTCTCTGGAATTTTTTTAAAAACTGTTCCCAGTCGTCCTTTACATTAACCTCATGGAAACCAAAAAACAAGAAGCCGTGAGATATGACTCTGGACTAAAAACAGCACACAGAATGAATGTAAATGTGAAAGTGTCACGGACATACTTCGGGATGACAAGGCGGAAGAACGAGTTCTGCCGTTTGCACTACCAAAAAAATAGAAGAGCATATCGGGCAGATGCATCGTTCTGATACTACTGTTTATACAGAAAATCTCTTCAAAAACATTGAAGATTGGATGAGAAGTCAAGTGATTGAAGAGGAGATCCATCTAACAAGGGAGGTGTTTATACTTCGCGGCTTGGAACTTTTTAAAGTTTTGCTCAAACACTTTCTGAAGGTCCAGAGGAAAATTTCTTATAGCCGCGACAACTTTTAGTTTTTGAAATACGGTTTCTCAAAAGTTTTGAAATAGGAGTTCTGAGCTTGACTTTTCACATTTTCATAATCTCTTTGAATCTCATTTAAACCTTCAAAGAGTTTTAGGCAGAGTTTGAAGAATTTTGAAACCGGGAAATGAAATGTCTTCCTTGTTAGGCATAATTGTGTGTTAACCGCAAACTTTGATGGACACCTCAACAACCAAAATTTTCCGCATGCAGAGATTATGAGGGATCTTTTACTAGGAATTCGATAAAAAATTGAGCCAAATTTTCGAAAGTCCAAGCCGATAAGTGGATTGACTTCTCTTGTTAGTGAGGAGGGAAATGTTCAAAATTTTGCTTTATTTCCTTGAACTTTTCGTCGAAATCTTCAGTAGCTACTCAAACTTCTAGTTTTCAAGATAAATGTTGTCAAGCTTTCTCATCTCATCAAAAGCGTGAAATTTTTTGAGTGCAAATCTTTTTAGAGTTTTTCCATCTCAAAATTGATAGGAAATTGAAAAAGAACTGATAAAGATATTCCTTTTGAAACATGATTTTTTGAAAAGAAAGATCCCAAAAAGATTTGAAATTCACACTTCAATGGAATTTTTTTGAAGGAAATTGAAAAAAAGCACACTAAAAAAACTTAAAAGTTGAAATAAAGATTTTTCGAAACTTAAAATAGATCATTGTTTCGATACATACTACAAATAATTCAATCCGAGAGTGAAAACTAAAAAACCTCAAAATTTGAATAACAAGAAAACGGAGACTGCGTTGGAAATTCCCGTTTGCAGCTATAATTGTGCCGAAAAAATAATCAAGTTACATAGGGCGCCATGTAGATTCATATTTGTCTCGCCTAGTATACCCGATAATTTCAGCACTAATCAGTAGGTTTTAACGATTTGCTGGTGCAAAACCGGAACTTGGGTTAAAAATTCCAATTTTTTCGAGAAATGAAATATGTTTTACCTGACTGGCCACTCTGCTGTCTTTGCAACCGCTGTCTCAGCCGCTTTGCCGTACTGGCCGACGGCTCCGCTCTTGTCAACTCCGTCGTGTACCCAAAAGGGTATCTGAAAGTTTAACTTTTTCCTTAATGCAAGTTATGGTAACTTGCAAAGTTAATGTACTTCCATTATTTTTCTCTCATCTTACCATTATCAATAATTATGATCCGAAACTTTGCAGTTATTTGGAATGGCTGCTCAAAAAAAATGTCTATAGTGTAAACCTTGGAAAGGAATTATTCTCATAACAAACAGATGTTTTTGTTTCGCACCGTCTCTGACGTGTTTCAAATAGATTAAAAAGTTATTGAAAATTGAATTTGATCCAAAACCTAGGAAAAAAGTATATAAAGAATCAGGAACCTGTCGGTGGTTTCCATGGAAGAGTCGCGGCTGGTCGGCATCGAGTCGACCTACGAATAATTTTGTTAAAATCCCCGTCGACCCACAATTTTCATGCGCTAAAAAAGGAAAATGCACAACAAAGTGAACGTGAGCAGCCGAAATACATATATCAGCACTCGGTTTCTTTGCGAGGAAATTAGTGG
This sequence comes from Caenorhabditis auriculariae, assembly GCA_904845305.1. Taxonomy (NCBI): domain Eukaryota; kingdom Metazoa; phylum Nematoda; class Chromadorea; order Rhabditida; family Rhabditidae; genus Caenorhabditis; species Caenorhabditis auriculariae. The sequence continues at coordinate 1,011,726 of CAJGYM010000002.1, read as the reverse complement.
TCGATATTGGTTGGCTGCCCGGAGGATTATGTGAGATTTCGGATTTGTTTAAGCCTCGTCTCAAAAAACGTACCATTTTCGTTTTTTGGCTTGAAAGTTTAGGCCATTTTCATAATTTATGACTTAGCAACTTACTTCCTACAATTTCATGTTCACAGATGAAAAAGGTTTTCTTAAGTTCGCAAAGTAGAGATTTTGTGATCACAAAGCTGGGAACTCGGAAAAAATTGCAGAAGTAACTTCAAGATCCAGGTAAGTCATACGCTAGGGTTTTGCACCCTTTTCAGCTCAAAATAGCGGAAAGCATACGAAAAAGGCGTATCAGAAATTTTGCAGATCGCTCAAAACTTTTAAGCAAATTTTTTTCTTGTTTTTGTTTTAGGTTCTTAATTAACTCCCGAGAATCTTCTTAAGAGAATATAAACTGTTCCACGCCAAAAAGGTGATCACTACTTAAATATTTCGATACAAATTCTTTCCTCGAAGCTCTGAGCTTCTTGAAAGGTTTTTTGTGATTCTTCTCTTGTTGCTTCATCCCACGTAACTTTAAACAACGGGAGCAAATCACAATTGGAAACAACTAGTAACAGAAGGACAATCAACGGAAATAAGTTATGGAAGCCCTAGATGAAAGGCAACAAAAATGGATGGGCGTAGGAAAAAAGATTTTAGTGTTGACGCAATTTCTATTCGACAGATGCGAGTCAACGATATCAGTTGGGATTGGGGCGGAAAATGGCTTGCCGAGAGGATTAACGGCTTTAAATCTTCCTTTCAAGATCCGAGCACTCCCAGCAACTTTCCCACTCCACTGGATATTCATTGTTGATATGAGTCTGGACAAAAAATTGAGCAGCCACCTAGCTTTTCTCTCAAATTCTGTTCAAATGTATAGTGGCTCGGAAAAATTTGCTCCTGACGAGAAAGCTTCTGAAAATCTGCTCGAATAACCTGTGACGTGATCAAAAGGGGTTTTATTATACAGGAAAAAACCTCATCCTCAAATGAACCTCATACCTTTCTCCCGATAATAAATTAAAGTTTAGCGATTTTTTTTCACTTTTTTTTTCGATGAATGTCCCTAGGGTGTCTTATGAAATTTGATTGAACTTTCCAGAAATTTTGCGTAAAGGTGAAGCAAGTAACACGATTTTTTCCTTGTGATGTAACGTAGAGAAGAAAAAAAAACTCCAAAAATGTTACTCGCTGAAAAGAGGCTATAAAAACTAGGCGACAATTGTTTGTGGGTGGAAAAGCGACTGGCCGGTGATCTGTTTAGACCCAGACAATACGGAAGATTGTAACATTGAGGCAGATCAGCTGGATGTCCACACCGCTCTGCGGACATACGACGCTTTTTGTTTTTCTGATACAAATTGCTAAATTTTTCTTATAGTCGTACCAATAACTTTGGAAGATAGAAGATGAAAGAATTGCGAAACTTAATGGAGAACATAATTCTCTTGAAAAATGTCACAAAAAGGGCGCTTAAAAGGAAGTTCATTTTACTTTACAGATTGGAATTACCTGAAAACGGATCAAAGCTCTTCTTGGTGTACCAGAATAAGATCGTGAAAGTTCAATCTGCAAAACCTGTTAGTTTTTGAGAAAAGACACCACAAAATCGAAAATCTTTGAGATCCGTTAAAATAGGTCATTTTGAGGATTCTAATTATCTCTTAAAAACTAGAATAGTGTGCAGGTTGAACTTTTCAATATACACTTTCCTGGTACATCCTGGGTGTTCTTGCCAAAGTTGAGGTCCCAACCGCAAGGTAAAATGACTTCTCAAGTAGATAATATAGCGATATTTCAATCTTCAGCTTTGTTTTTGGCTTTTATAATCCGTGGAGAGAGAGAGAAAACAGAATCGAAAGTTTGGGCAGGCATACTTCTGACGGTTGTCGCAAACGCCGGAAGGAAGTCCTAGTGCACATTTCTCGCCAGTTTTTATAAGCATTTGATTACTTTATCAGGGCGGTGTGAGCCACGTGCTCGCAAAAAAGTTTTGCCGGATTATTGAATATTTTTAACTCTGGATTTCGTGTTCTCATCATCAGAGGCATGAGTCTAGAAAAATTAGGGATAGTAAAAAATCTGCTCTTTTATCTTAAAAAGGGGCTACGTTGATAAATTGATTATAGTGTTTTTTTTCAAATCTCATTCTTTACAGACCTCGAGCTTTTTTTTATTTCAAATTTACAGAAGTTTTAAGCTTGATAACTGGAATCCAATCCTTTTTTCTCTTTTTCTCTGAAAGTTTCTGTAGCAAAGGCATGGACAATATAGTCGAAAAATATATCTGACATCTGCTCAAGCCGTCAAAAGGTGTCGTGTAAGAAGGATTAAGCGGATAAATGAGATATAAGGGAATCACATTGTAAGTACTCAGAATCCGTGTGATTCATTTGCTTCGCCTGAAAGATTACAAAACTAGAACATTTACTTGAGGATGAAAACTCGAAAAATTGGGAAACAGAACAGAAACCTCCGAACTTTTCCTTTTTTGGAAACCTCACTTAAAAGTTCAATCAATATATTCAGTTCGATGAAATTGATTTATTATTCGAACAAATCTTATGAATATCTCCTTTTGTTTAGTTCTACCAAATTCATGATAGATTGAGAGCATTTTTTTCTTTTTGCTATGTAGTAGAAACTTTGTATGTTTGAAAAATTTTAAGAATGTTATTTTTTTTAAAGAGAACTATTTAATAATCAACATCCAACTTCTAAATAAAAATATAATTAACTTCTTCCTTGGAGTTCCATACTGGCAAAAAAACACAAAAAAATCACTTTCCTAAAAGAAGGCTCAAGTTGCTTGAACTGTCCTATAAATTCATCAAAAATTATTTGAATGGTTTATTCTAAGATTTTTTTGAGAACAGGAGTTTGAAAAAAAGTTTTGTCGCCATAGGGAAAAACCTAACTTTTCTCACGAGAAATTAAAAAAAAATTTTTAATGAAAAAAATATTGCGATGATTACTTTTTGACACTCGTCCACACATTCATGCAAAATGAAAAAAATTACCGAAGGAAACTTGACGTTGGTGATTCTGAGAGACATGTCGAGCATCCGATCCGCAAGACAGCCACACAATAACTTGGTTGCGTACATTACGGCGATGGGAGCTATATCATCAGCTTTTCATTTCGGCCTTCACATTGTAGACGAGGAAGATCTCAGACGAAAAGTCGGCGAGTACGCGTCACCTATTATGCAGCGATGAGCACTTATTATAATTAAAACTTTTGGCTGCCAGGAGTCTTCCCATTGCGAACTTTTATGGAAGACTTTGCAGCGAAACTTGTGTTTGAAAGTCCATTTCATTGAAATTTTTTGTACCTTATGTAGCCCTATGATAAATTTTGACTAGAATTTTGTCAATACTGGCGGATTTTCTGTTCTTTTAAAGAGAACAAAGCATATCTATCAAGAACTTTCTTGAAAAAAAATCCAACTTTTTTCATAGCAAAAAAGAAGTATGATTTTAATTGAACTTGACTTTTTCTCACTTCAAAAATAGAACCAATTTTTTTGAAGCCAGAAAAGAAAGTTTGCGATAGAGATTCTGTCCTCGAAACCCGTTTCTTGATTTTTTTGCCCATAAACTTTGTAGAAGTTTTTTTATTATTTCCTTTTTGGCATATCGTACAATAAAAATCGATATCATAGAGGAAAAATTTCGGGCAGTTCAAAAAGTTTTTTTCAATGGAGCGAATATTATGAAATTTTTTTGAACGTTACCCATGTGATTCAACAAATAATGAGTAATCTTTGATACTAAATTGAAATTGAAAAAAAAAGTCTAAAGAATAAAACAAAAATTCACAATTTCGAGGATCGAATGACACAATTTACAAACAGCATTTCACCTGCCGTACAATTTGAAGAAAGATTTGAACAACTTGCAAAATAATTATTTAGCATTATGATTGCACTAACAAAAATGGGGCAGAAAGAACACCGTTTACCGGGTTACACAGTTAAAGAAAAAGCAAATAGAAATAATGACAATTTTTTTCCAAATAAGTTTCTAGAAGGAAAAATGTGTACAACAGCTCGAGGTACGTAAGTGAAGAAGGGCAAAAAACACACGTTGATGGCACTAGATTTCTAGAGAAGTCGTCAAAGCAATGGAAACCTTGAGAAATTCGAGAATAATAAGATATCAGGAAAACTTCGATTGAATAAATTTGAGAGAGAAAAATACAAGCAATCGTAATCTGAGAAGAAGTATTACATACACGGATTGCGATGGATTTACTCTTTAAGTAATGCTTCCGGAGTTTCTCGCTTTCCAGGTCGATATGCTTGTTTGCGATCTGAAAGAATTCTGAAGTTTTTTTCCAGTTATTCTGACAGAATCAATGATTTTGATAGTTCATTTGAGTGAAGGTAAAAAAAAAAGTATCAGGCCCTTTTTTCTCAATGTTATCTGAACTGGCGGTGAATGGAGTGAATCAAAAACATATCGATTCATTTGTTTAATCTTTCAACTTGGGCCTCATCAATTCAGTGAAGTGGAACTGGAATTAAAAACTCATCGTGGTATTCAAAAAAGCATTTTCAAATTAAAAAACTATTTTACGATACCTAAGCATTTTAATAATGTTTTTAAAAATTTGCTTTGATGTTTAAAAAATCGGAACTTACTGTTATAAGCTTTACAGCACATAATGACGATAATTAAAAGAGCCAAGAGGAAAATAATAGCGCCAAGGACGATGACAATGGCGATGGTGCTGAACGACGTCGTCGCGGGTGCTGGAGCAGTTCGGCTGTTGCCGATCGAACTTTCCAAAAGTACTCTCGTGGTGATACGAGGCGTTGACGTCGCAAAAGTTGTCACCTGAATATATACTTTTGACATCAGCACGATGATAGCCGGAAACTCATGAAAAACAGAAGTTTGAGAATAAAATTACCCACCTTCTGTTTAAGTACAGTAGTCGTTGGCCGAGCCTCCGTCGTCAATTCTAATGATTCTTCAGAATTTTTCACTTTTCCGACCGTTGTTGTACCAAACTTCGATCTCACTGAAGGTGTCGTTGCGTAGTAAGTGTCCGGAGGTAGGGAAGAGCCCTGAAAAAATCATGTCATTTTATTACTTCTGAGAATTTAGGGTGTCGATAAGGATTTTTTTTTTGACTTTCATTTCTAAAAGTGGATTCAGAAACACGTAGACGCCACGAAAAAATATACATTTTCATTATTTTCTTGTAGATGTGTCTGAGTTTTTTGAGAAAATCATTGGCGAGGGTCTTTTTTGAGAATAAATTGTATTTTTGACGTTCCCAGCTTACAGGTTTCTATTTTTCGGAACTTAATTATCCAAAGTGAAAGAATTTCCGAGTTATTTTTATAAATGATTCGAAGCTGTAAGCACGTCGAATCGAGTCAGAATCATTTCGGTTTCGAGAACTTTGAGGTCCGAGATGAAACTTCCAAGGGCTCAAATTTGAAAATTTCAGAACCGAACGGAAAGTCTTGCGAATGTTCGAAGTTCAACAAGCGTGTAGTCAACAATCCCGCGCAGTCGTATCAAGGTCCTATGCAAAGAGACAAAACGGTACGAGTCTCGCATGCAGGTCGAATCCAAACACGTTTGACCTTCCCCCGGTGCCTTCGATCTTTGTTATCGGCCTCCGTCCACACTTTCAGCTTGCTTTGGAGCCGCCGATGAGACACTCGAAAAGCGACTGCCGGCTACCGGTGGGTAAGCCAAACACAAGCGACGCACAAAGCAAGTGAGCCGGAACATGTCGTCTTGCCGGATTCTCACGCTTTTGTAATTTCAAGTTCAGGTAAGACTTCCCGCGAGTCGGGTCCGATGAGAACCTCAAGCTGAACTTTTTGTGCATTACTCAGAATGCGTTGAGCAGTGATGGAATGGCAGTCAGCAGAAAGGTTTTGACTTTCTTTTCTTTCGTTATGAAAAAAAAAATGAAAAAAAGATTATTATGAGAGCGCCGGTAAGATATCAAGAAATGAGAGGGAGCTTACGTTTTTTGATTTAATAAACTCGAGACGCTATCCTTGCGATTTAAAAAGGGTTTTATGGCGTTTTTGAGAAGGATAAAAGGTAAGAAGTTCGAAAAGCTCAATTTTTCAACATTATGTTGCTTTCGAATCCTCAGAATGTGTCTTCCAGCCTTTCCCTCACTGAATATCTGATCTCAAACCAGATTCGAACTACAGCCGCTGCATCTCAAAGTTTGAAACGCATCTTGTCTTGACTAAGTTCCTTGAAAAAGTCGGCGCATGACGCTGGGGACAGGATGTGAGGCAAAAAACAGACAAACCGTGGCCATTACTCGTCGCGCTGGTTCATCGGTACGTGTGCATGCGAGTCATGATGCAATTGACCGAAAGTATTCATTACGCATCAACCCACGCAATCCCGACCACACCAGGATTGTCTCAAACGTATTTTCTTCTCCGCGACGCTTGACCTGCCGCCCACCTGTCCGCGCATCATCTACTACTGTACTATAATTTGATGCACTCTCTTAGAAATATTTCGGCGTTAAAAGAGACACGTGGAGCCCTTGCGCAATGGAAACACATTTTTTCAAACAATGAACTGAAATGACGGAATTAGTCAGATGCATAGAACGAAGAAGAAAAAAGGACTGTACGACTCGATTCAAAAAGGCCTCGATGTTGAAGTAATGTGAAAAAAATGAGTGAACGTTTTCTGGAAAAATTATACAGATATTTTTGAAAAATTCTTTCTGATATTTTTTTCAGAAACCTGTCTTACCCCGGAAAAAAACTTTAATAAAATGTATCTCTAAACTGAAACACTATCATTGAAAAAAACTTTACTTCAATCAGAAAAAAATGCTGAGCCTAAAACCAGAAAAAAACTTTTCATCAAAAATAAATTCAAACAATTCAAAAAAAGTATTCGAAATAACTTAAAAATTTAAAAATTTGAAACAGTTTTCTCTATGAATCAATGATGAAAAAAATTTCTCTTTAATAGCACTTTCAAACCCAGCAAGAATATGCTTTGCCTTGCTTGCATGCAAGATTTCTATCCTGTCACCATTTTATTTTTAAAAATAATTTTTTTCGACTCTCGGTGGTACAGTTGAAATATATTTTTGATAAAGTATTTTAGATCAGGGGTGGAAATAAGACGTTTACTTAGGTCCTATAGATCGCTTTTAAACGACCTAGCAAGCTGTTGGAGAATAGACTATAACAAAAGCCCCATCTGCCGACATTTTTTGCCTTTTTCTCGCGCTCTTCTGATTCTGTAGCGCGCATCTGGCTCTTTTCGTGAAGGATAAAATCGTTCCCAAGAAATATATAGTTTTTTCAACTGTTGAAATCTCTATAAAGCACTTTATCGTGAAAAAAAAAATCAATTACCAATTTCGGAAAAAAAAACTAACTTCAACGTCTTCATCGTCTGGAAGAGGACTTCCGCTTCCTTCTTTCCCTCCGACATGAACAGATTCCTCTTCATCGATTGATTGCGCAGAGATGAGTGATCCCGACAAAATGAACGTCAGGCATATGAGAATTATGGACTTTCGCCACATCCTTCTGCAAACGAAAAGCATTTCAATTCCATCAAAAAATGAAAAGGTTTTTTTCGGTTACGAACAAGTAGCAAAAATGATATCAAAGGAACACGATCTGCGAAACTTTACAGAATAAAAAAATTCTGAGGTTCTATTTTTTTAGAAAAACCTGAAAAAAATGACTGATAACATCGAAAAACTTGACAAAATATGAAAGGTTGATAGTTTGCAATTACATCTTTGTCATTATATTTTATAATAAGCACTGACCTATTTTTTTACGTCGAATAGCTTTCCAAAAAAACAGCTCAACTGTCTGATAATTTTGACTTTTCGACCTCATACGAAAAACTTTCGAAATAAAACACGAAACATGAGCATTTGAGCAAAAATATTCATTTTCTTGACATAATTTAATGGTTAATTTCTAGGTCCTTCTTTAAAGAAAGACGAAAAATTCTTTGAAAATTCCGAAAATCAATAGAGACAAGCCAAACAGATTCAACTTTGCATAAGTCGCAACAATTTGCGAAACCGCTGGTATAAAAAAGAGAAAAAAAAAGTTGGAACAGAACAGAAACCGTGAAGAGGAAGGAAAACTGTGACAGACCTCCACAAAATGATGGATCGACATTTTCCCGTGATTGTCACATTTGTCGAAAAAAAAAGTAGAGGCAATTCTTTTGATCTTCTTGAGAAATGGCGACGAACACGTCATTTCACACCAGTCCAGCCAGGCGCCATTTACAGGCGCCAAAGAAAAAAACCTTCAAATGGGCTGAAAAACAGAGGCATCGCGCGTGCCGGACATGCCGCCGTTTGATGACTTGTCCTCCTTTTTTTCAAAAAGTTTGGCGAGATTTTGAAATGCAAGACGGAGGAAGAAAGAGAGAAACACACAAAAATTACGAATCGATTTGAAATCATCTAGATCGATTTCAACAGCAGTTTGAGACATGAAAGTTGAAGCTTGCGGTATTTCGTGAGAAAAATCATTCGAAACGAAGACTATGTTGATCTTTATTTTCTGAAAACTTTTCAAAAAATTTCAAAGTTATAAGGAACACTTTTGAATGTCACCACGCTTTTTAAATTTTTTCATTCCTGTATTTGAAACAATCACCGGCTCAGCTGCTTCAAAAAGATCTTTAATTTTTGTTTTGTACTCGATAAAATTACTCCCTTGTGTGATCAGCTGGAGCCTTAAACTCAAACAAATTTTAAAAAAACCGAAAAAAAATCGAGTTCTTTTTGAACTCATATTGATCGACTTCTAGCCTTTTAATGTCCAGAATAAAAGTGAAATTTCCCAGTTTTTTGCACGTTTTGGAGTTTCTTTCGGACAAGGAAAGAAAAAATGAATAGCGTTTCCGCCCCAATTGGGCGTTGGAGTGACAAAAAAAGGAAAGCGCTAAATGCGTCACCATAGCTAATAACAACATCATTGAAAGTTTCTCGAGAGCTCAATTTTCTTTATCGTTGAAAAGTAGTAAGTCTAAACTGTTTTTCGAAAAGACCCGAAGAAAAACTGGGAAGAAAAATTTGAAAACAAAACTTTTTTTGAATATTTCAATTCTTGGAAATTCTCCGAAATCCGGCCAGACATTTATAAGACGTACTAGAGAATATATCTAGAAAAAGTTTATTTTTATTAGAGCGTCGGATTTTTTTTTCAAAAATCGGCTTCAATATGTTAATGTTCTCGATAAGAATTGGCTTGTCTTTGTAAGATAGAAAAACTGAATATTCATGCAGAGGGATGTTTTCAAAATCTAAAAAAAAAAAACAAAAACAGCTAGAACTGAGATCGCTCCAGATTTTTGAGCAAAAAGCTTCGAATTAAAATTTTCAACGCAATAGAAACGAAATTGAGGACCTTTCTTGGATCAGAATATCTGATCTAAGTGCAGAGCAGCTGTTCTACAAGCGGATTATGCAGTCAGGTACTATCAAATGATGTTGAACGAGAGCCAAGACAACGAAAAGTAGTCTGTGCGACGGCAATGAAGAGAAGGAAGCGTCAGGTCGTTTACGCAAACACGCACACGGTTCAGCTCTCAAACGAGGCTTTTGTGGAGAAAACACGTTTGCGGTAGGAAACGCCAAATTTGCCTCATGTTTATGATATAGCGATAACAGAGGTGTTCAAAATACTGATGTTGGGAACTTTCCAAAAGTTGCGAGCCAGTTGATTTCCGAGGCAAACAGAAACTTCGGTAGATACGAGCTGTCTTGTACTTGAAAAGAAATTATGAGAATGACCATACTAATTTTACTTCTCTATTATTTTTGAGATAAAATGGTTTATTTTTCCTCATTCCATTTCTTTGAATAACATTGATGAGATTAATAAAAGCGCTAAATTAAAAATTGAAAAATCGTTTTACGATCAAAAAAGGATCCAGAGTCTTTTCAGGACTTCTAGTTTATTTTTATCTCAATTTAGTAGATCAATCAAGAAAAAGACACCACGCAGAACATAAGAAAGACGATAAAAGGAACGCAGCCGAACAGTCGGTGGCAAGCTGCACGGTCTTAGCGCGCAAGACAAAGAAGTCGTGGATTAGCGTCTAAACCGAATTAAGCGTGTACCCGCTGTTTCCGGGGTGTCGGCTCTGAGGCAAAGAAGCAAAATACACCGGGAACAGTTTGGATACTAGCACGGAAACGAGAATATTCAGATGAACTCTGGAAAAAGATTCTGAAAACTTTCATCGAAAAAAATTTCGACATTTTCTCCATAAAGGAAAACTTGAACAAAAGGTTGGAAGTTTTATGAAGATAACTCAACAAAAAAGTCTCTCAAGTTCAGAGACTTGATAAATTTAAATCAACTAGAAGACGGGACTTGTATTTTCGGATCAAATTGAAAGTTTGACCTGCGGAAAACATAAATTTAAGTTTTCGAAACCGAAATAAATTCTTTGTTTAAAAAAAACTGAACACCTAAAACAACTCATGAGTAAAATGAAGAAATATTTCAACAATTCAAATAGTATTATTGCTAATTTCGAATTTTCTCTGAAAATTTTCGAAAGGCTTTTTCTGAGTGACTGAATAACGTCTTAGAAATCTCTTTCTGAGAAAAAAGTCTTCGAGCGAAATTAGAGCCTGATCTATAAATTTGAGCTTTAGTGGTTCTTCAGGGGGGATGGAGAAAGTTTCAGATCAAAAAAGAAATCAGGAAATGCAAAAGAGAAAGAAAAAGAAAAATTATATGAGAACGAATGAAATGATAAAGGAGCCATTTTAGAGAGAAAAAAAGCTGCTCATAATCACTAGAGAGTGAGAATTGAAATCCCAAAAGCCGGCAGAATACAGTAAAGGTAGCGAGGATCGTGCTGATGCGGAGTACGGAAGAAAGACGCGTAATTAGGTGGTACGAGAATGCAGGTGAGGGGCATGGAGGCGGCGCCTGGGCGGCGCTTTCTTGCTACCATTGCCGCCAATTCGTCCTTCACAACCAGTTAGCACGTCCGAGGCAAAACAGTTTCGTTATCCCCATGCCAAGGCGCGATTCCAGAAGACAAGTCCAAACGACTGAGCTTGAATAAATTGCACTGAGCAATTTTGGAATGTCCCTAATTGAAATTTCAGCGCAGTGAAGGGTTCTTTCGACTAAACTAGCGCGTGCAAAGTGGAGCTGTCAGAAATTGCTTGAGCTTTTTCAAGTCAATTTAGTACACGTTTCCGAAAAGAAAAAAAAATACATATGTCAAATTGGAGTTTTTGATCCAGTTTGCTGAATTTTCGGGAAAAATAACTTTCTAAATGCAAACTATAAGAGTATCAGCATGCCCGAAATCATATTTTGTCCGAGTTTTATCCGTTTTTTCGCCCTAACCTCACAAAACTTCTTTTTTTCAAGATGAAGCTCAGGAACTACGCATTTAGACAATTATTTTCTGTAACCAAAAAGCTCACCGAAATCAAATTTTCAAGCTTTTTTTCAGACCCTCCTTTCCTTTTCTCAAAACAACTCTTCCAGCTTTAATGAAATCACTAAAATTACGGTATTGGTAGAGTTTCCAATTGTCTTATAACAGTCAACGTCCGACCAATCAACAAATCAAAGTTTTTGAGAGTGACCATTTGTTTTGCTGCTCTTACAACTACCACATAGCCATTTTTTCTAGAACACCTGGTAGAATATCGAAAATGCGCCAATTAGATACGTACGTGGCCTTACAGATTATAGGCTTAGCACGGCTGTATGCAAAACAAGGACACACTGAAAATTCTAGCGGTTCGTCTAAAAATGAGAAGATGCTTCAAAAAATCCTTATAAAGCATAACTAATAATTTTCAAAAACTTGGTGATTTTGATATAGAAGTTGTTGAAATATAATTATTGAAAAATTAGGATACATTTACAAAAAAAGATTGAAAAATAAAAAAACATGTAAAAATAAAAAAATTATAAGATAACTATTTGAACTGAATATAAATTCGAATCTACGGATTTTATGCGAGTTTTCCATGAAAATGTGCCGCACGATTGATCTCATTATTGCCTTAAAAAAATCCATTGTTTGGTGGTTTCATTTTTTTCTCAGATCATCTGACTCATAATTTTTTTGAAGTTTCCATGACTATCCGTTTCAAGTCATGTATTAATGAAAAAAATCGAGGTCTCAATTTTATTTATATAAAAATTGCAGAGAATTTTCGCAGTTATTTCATCCAGAAAATTTTGGGAGTAACCTAGTAATTTACGCCCAACAAAACAACACTCCTTTCTTCTCCATCTATAATGCACTGATATGGTTTTTTTTCAAGCGATGAGTCATTTCCGCACAGTAAAGTCATGCAAACATTGGACACGGAGTGTTCAGATAATCTGTGAAAGAAGAAAGCGAGAGCGTGAAATTGACGTCGGTTTGGGTCGGGAGAATGATGAAGTGTGGGGAGTCTCGCCGGAGACGTGTAAACATTACACCTCTGACCATTTCGGTGATAACAGTCGAATCAGGCAGATTGGCTGGAGTCGATTCATCGGAAGAATATGTTGCGATGTGCGGCCCCTCATCCATCATCGTCGCTTTGTCGTCATCAACTTCTCGTCAAAAATCAACACCACCTTGTTTAACCGCTCCAAGGGCGGTATTCATACTAATTAACATCAATTCGCTGTTTCTGAGAGCATAAAGAAATTCAGAAAAAAAGGTCATCATGAGTGAAATTTCGAAGGCTCGTTAATTATTTGTAAAGGTTATGGTAACATAGTAATTGTTTTTCATTATTTTGATTAGCGTCTATGAATACTGGTCACGAGAAAAACCGACAGATTTTGAAGCCTTATTTCTTCGAAAAAAATGGATTTTCTTCGCGAGTCCAAACGCTTTATTTGGAATTCAAGAAGAGGGAAAGATTATATTTTGTAAAAGAAAAAAGAAAAAATAATTACGGTGATAGATTTACAACGCGGTTCTGACAAACTCATAGACAGTGTATAGTGAAAAGAAAATTGAAGACAGTTATACTTTCCGTAGTTGGAAAAAGAAAAGTATGCTTCGAAAAACCAAAGTTGAACAAGAAAAGTGAGAAAAGTTCTGCAGAGAGAACAAAAACTTCGAACGAATCCCAAATTCTCGAATATTTAACTGCTGAAGCGAAGACTGAGACAAAAGACTTGAAATGTTGACTAAAAGCAAATATGGCGTTTGTAATGGAAGAAAACGTTCAAAGTGGAAATAAGGGCAAAAAACCAAAACGAATGCTTGGTCAGATAAACAAAATGGAACGAGAAGCCAATTTTAACAAGTTTACAATGTTGACTCAGCTTCTCATCATACTATTTTCCCGTTTGGAATTTCTTGTCAAAAGAAAAAGCCAAAAAAATAAGCAAGCGAAATGTACAAAATGGGCTTGGAGAGTGGTTCGTTAAGTTCAGGAAACAATCAGCAGAGTTTAAAACTTGAAGTCGGAATGGCTAGAATTCTTGATTAGTCTCGTGCGAAGACGCATTTTGTGAAAGAAAAAGCTTTTCGGAATCGAATTTTGGTTTCAGATTATTTTGAAAGCAGTCTTAAAAAAGAGCTTGAATATTCTTGATTTCCGTAATTTGAACAGCGTTCTCTTTTCTTCATCTACTCGAATTACTATTTTTTTTTCTCTAAATTCTATGATAGGAATGTCCATTACTTCCAGAGAAACAGTTTTGGAATACAATTTCAATTTTATGAGGATAGTCAGAATGTTTGATTGTGTTTATCATTTTTTTCTATTATTTTCTCATGGATGATAAAAAAATAACCAAAAAAATGCTTCACGAGAGGAGAACAATATACTTTTTGCTCAAGATTCTCTAAATCCTTTCTAATTTCAATATTGGATATCTTGAAATTGTTTCATACAAACGGGTAGACGAATTTTAAAAGTCTTCACCCTTTTCTATTAATCTGAGAGTTTTGAAGATTGAAAATATTAAATTTCTCGTCCAGAAAAGTATGGCGTCTAGTGACATTTCTTCGAAAAAGGTCAAAAAGAATGCCGCGGTGGAGAAGTTTTAATAACGAAGAGCATTTTTCAGAGGTATCAGTCGCCACAGCTTTTGAACACTGTGTTAAATTGATCAGAGAAGAAAGATCAGGTCGTAGCTCAACCGTGCGTTTATTGGAGATATGATACAAGGCTGCGTGGTGCAACAACATGCGTGACGGTAGGTTGCGTAGAAACTGCCGGGATCGGCGATTGGCGCCACCGATAGTACCATCCTTGGATCCGACCGCTCGCCGCAACTCCATCAAACCCTCTACTAAAAGTTTTATGGGTGGTTTCGTCGTTATTCTAGAGGTGTTGACGCGGCGCAGAGCTGTGATTATTCCTTGCGTTGTCTGGTTTGGAAAAGGATTTTGAGTGACGAAAAATTCGAACCCTTATTATCTTTCTGCCAAAAGCGCTCAATAAGTCTCTAAGTAGAGAATTTTGAAAAGTTCAGAAAGTTTTGAAACTTGACTCTAAAAAAGATGGTGTTCTGAAAAAAACTCACAACCTTCGTAACTCTTCAGTTTTTACTAACCGCGGTCAACAAATTGCAGTCGGTAAAACGTTATAGAGGGAATTTCACTTCAAATGGTTGGCTTTTAGAAAATGGGAAGTTTTGCAGGTAAATTCAAAAAAATATCCTGAAATTTTTTTTAAGATTTGAAAATCAAGAACTACCTAAGAATTTTTCCCAAACTATCGGTGCATAGAAAATAAGAGCTCAAGCGCCGTATTACTGTTAGAATGAATAACCGTTCGGCTTTCCTAACCGTGTCTAATTTGATTCGCAATGTAGGTTACGAAATGTTGCAAAACATCTAGTCTGAGCGGCAGATCAAACGGGACGATGGACAAAGTAACGACGCATGAGGAAATAGTCTAATAGGCGGAAACGATCTAAGTTATGCGTAAAAAGACGGGTCAGTTTCAATCAGTGGCGTTTTCGCTTTCACCGCGCTTGCCGATCCTTCCAGACAACAGGAGATTCCGGCTTGAGAGATCCACAGAGTGAAAAACGGCCCGATCCACCGGTACGATAATCTAAGCGTTTGAAACGTTGTGAGCGCCATTGCGGCCCCTTTGATGTCGATTAATTGCCACAAAAACTTGAGCCTCATGCAGTGTAGGACATGATAGAGAACTCTCATTTCAGGTATTGCTTATTAAAGGATGACTTGAGCTGTTGTAAAAAGGTCTTGACACGACTAGAAAAAGTAATAATAGAGGGGGTGGGGTGGCTTTTTAGGAGTTCTGAACAATTCATAAACAAGATAAAACTTGTATTATTTTTGTACCCAAAGAGGCTGGTCGAGAAAAAGTTCTTTTTCGAGTAAAAATAATGGTAAACTACACGTTTTTTTCAACTGAAATTTTGAAAAATATTAGTGAAACTCTGGAAAAAATTTGCTGAAGCGGCCGCACATTTTAAAAAAATAAAAAAACCAAAAAGTAGAAAAAAACCAAAACAAAAAAATTTTTCTGAACTACAAAGGCAGTAAAAAAATATTTTTATTTGCAAGTTCAATATTTCTAACGTCTTCAAAGTGTTCTCAAAGCAATTATCAACCGAAAAAGCAATGAAGATCCCACGCATTTTATCAAAAAGGCGAGCCCTGATAATAAAGGAATTGTTACTAGAAACAAAATTGACGAACATTGATAAGAGTTTATCTTGTTGCGAAATTTCGAAGTGCATCGGAGCGGTAAGGGAAAAAATTTAGAAGTAAAGAAAAAATATACAAAGTTTCAAAAGGAAGATCCTCGACTTTAAAAAAAATGTCTACAAAATTCAAAAAAAAGTTGTTCAGGTCAAAGCACCAAGCAAAAAAACGCAAAAAAGTAAACCGGAACGGCTCACTCCTTCGGAAAATTACACAAGACGATGGCAATAATTCACTACGTCAAAGGCTCGGAAAGCGAGAAAAAAGGTGATTGGAGAACGGATCAGTAATCGTTGTCAGGAAGGCGGCAGAAAAGATGAGTGACAGGTCAGATGAATCGCCCGCATATCTACTGTTATCAAATATCGATTTGGGAAATTCGCGATGACAGATTTGGGGTCGAGCCGCCGCCGTGACCTCCACTGCTGCGGTTCCTTTTTTGCTTGGCCTTTTCGGTTGGAAAACTGTTTTGACCAAGGTTTTGTTTTCCAAGAACTGGTTTTCGAATCGTTCGAAATTTTCGATTTTAAATGAAAATGAAGGTCAAGAAAAATTTTAAAGAGATTGAGACTTACGAGGGAATTTCAGAAATTCTTTAGTTCGGCAGAACAATATTTGGCATAAATTTGGAGAGTCTCAAATTTCAAGCGGTTTGTTTTGTTCTCAAAGTTTAACGTTAATAAATGATTCAGACTATCCGACAAGGTTTTCGAAAATATTGACTTTTGCAGGATTTCATTTGTTAAATTAGTATTAAAAATTGAAATTATCACAAGAAAAAAAAACCTTGCAAAAAAAGCTCAGAAAAAGGCTGTGCCCTTGTCCCAAGAGCTCAAATTGAATATATGAAAAATTGAGTTGAGCCAAGAAAACTTTTGGCATGAGCCTTGAGGGCATTCCCCAGCGAGGAAGAGCAAGACAATAAAATTGTCGACATGTAATTGCCACACGCCTCCACGGACACACGTAGATATGGACTGGAGAGCATGGAAACTCGGGAAATTTGACAAATGGTGGTGGGTCGCCTCTAGCGATCCAAACACATAACTCATAGGATACTGAGCCCAGTACTCAGAATCCGGCTCTGCGGCGAATGGAGTATGAAGCGCTTGGAGCAGATCAGCGAATTCTGCGTTATCAATGCGGGAAAGGTGTCAAGGAACCGTTTTCACTGATAACTCCAATCAAAACGAGTGTAATCTTTTCGAAAATGTTGCCATTTGCAAATGCGTCATTATAGTTATTGGAAAAAAAAAACAATCTTATTACAGCAGAAAATCATCGTCTTCAAATATTCAGCCCTTCGTCCTTTGAAGAAATGCATTTTCACAGAGATTGCGAAAACTAGTTACTTTGGAGGTTAAGCAAGTTTCAGAGAAACACTCAAAAATACAAAAAAAGTTAATATCCAAACCAAGAAATTCCTTCATCGGAAGAAAACAATCAGAAAATTCTTTTAACTTCTCGAAATGAGCTACACGCCGTTATTTACAGATGTATTCTGAATGATGAAGTCATCGATACAGACATTTTAATTGACATTCGGCGGGGAATAAGCTTCTCAAAGCAGTACAGTGGTCAATCAAGATGCAATAATCATTAAACGCGAGGTAAATATTGCTGCCAGATGGAGAATAAAATTAATTACACACGGCCGCGGTGCGTTTGATTTCGTGACAATATCAGGAGAGGCTAAAAGTAAATTTTTTGGCGCTTTTGATTATTTTTTGATTGAATTGCGAGCTATAAAACACAGTATTTTTAGTGTGACGTACAAGAGCATAAAATACTTCCTAAGGCAAAGGTCCTTTTTGAAAGTTTTTCGCAATAAATGAAAGCCTTCTCTACCATCTTACATCTCATCAAAAATTTTCGGTCGAGCTATAGAAGCCTGGAACATTGTTTGAAGTTTTTTTTTTCAAATTCTCAAACTAGCAACCCTTGAAATGAATGAAAAACTGTTCCGAAAGGCGATAAAATGGAGTAAATTGTTACTACAGCCACTAAAACGCGCATAAAAACAGTTGTTTCCAATCAGTTGGTTAATGAAAAAACTGAAGGGAAAGGGGGCTAATCTTGGAATGGGCAATAAAAGCAGGCCGTAGTAGTGATGGTGGTGGAAGCTGTTGCACGGCGAACCAACTTGGCTTACTTGGCAAATTTGCATATGAGACCCAATGTGGATTAAGGTTGGCCAGGTCGCCGTGCCGTGGAACACCTTGGCTTGCTCAAGTGTTTGTTCTTCTACTCACGTCCCACATGGCCTTGCTTCATCACCTGCTGCTTCTGACGGCCTTCGTCTTCTTTTTTATGACCGCTGGTCGTCTAGTTGGACTGGTTCAACAAAACGTGTGAAAAAGTAAATACACTTCTTAAATTTTATTTGTTTATAGTTGGTCAGCTGTTAAGGAAGTAGGAGATCTATACGGAACAGATAATCGTTTTCGTTTTTTTTGCTGAAGATATAACCAAGGAAAAATGCAGTCTGGACAGTTCGGACAGGGAAGGCCCGAACTCGTCCAATCGCTGAGACTTTCAAACTTCGCTTAGGAAAAAAAAAATAAACTTCACATCATTTAAGAGCGTGACGATGCTTCTTTAATAAGGCTTCGTTTTTTGACTTATTTTTGCTTTTAGAACAAAAAAAAATCAAAAATCATCCCGCGCGATGAAACATCGACGCGCAAAGGTACCGTCTCAGCAGAGACAACGTTAGCTGCTTGAAATTTAAAAAATTTAAAATCTGAACAGACTATAGCTCAGTTTTGAGCCACAGCGCGCGCTTTCATACAATGGAGAGTTTTAGAAGCAAAGCGATAAACCTTTGAAATTTTTCTAGTAAACTGTTGTGACTTGTGATTCAAAAAATTTATTTGAAAAAAATCATGGCTAATTTTAAGAAAGAAATGAGAACGATTCAGAACACAACGGATCAGTTTTTGTCTTTTTTTTTGAAGAGCTGTTTTCTTTTGACTCAAAAGTTAGCTAAACTCTGTTTACATAAGGATAGAGCATACCATACAAGGCACACCTGCTGCTTCTCAGTTATCCGCGGCTCCTTTACAGCTTGAATGGACCATATGGACAGCCATATTCATAACAATCACCCCAATACCGGCTGGCAATTTCTGTCGGCTTGATTGAAACACAAATTTATGTGAATCATACTCATAATGTGAAAAACTAAAAAAAGTGAGAAACGTTGGAAACATAAAAATGAACAAAAAAATTTTTCCAGGAAAAATCAGAGAATAGTCAACTGATAATGATAATAAAAAAAGTTAAACGTCAAAGCTTGTAATATAAAGGCTAGCAATATTATCTGCTCAGTTAAATCAAACGCTAGAAATTTGCATCATTAAAATGGTATTAAAAAAACGGCTTTACGCTCCGAGATTTGTTTTGAAGTTTTCCATTGTGAACAGCTTAAGAAAACGCTGAACCGTGAGAAAATGTGACCATTTGGTTCATTATGATTTAGTTATGAAATTAAATGATATAGAACGGAAAATAGCTGCCAAAAATCATTCGAAGTGGCAATGCATAACATCCGTTCGAGCTCGTAATTTCAGCATTTTTTTCGCTTTGAAAACAGGCAGAAGTATTCAAATTCTCAAGACCAGCCTCATTTCTGAATATTCATACTTGAAAAATGGGTCAATTTTATTTCTTATCATTTCGAAAATTTGAGCAGTTAATCCAAACTAATCGAAATTCTATTCGATTCAAAACAATAAATAATAATATGAAAAATGGCAAGAGGCGAGGAATTTCGAAAAAAAAATGAATCAAATTTGCTGGAGACACTATTTAACATGATCGAAGAAAAAGCTGAAGTTAAAGCAGCTTCGAGTGCGCAAAAGTAGAGTGCAAACAGAGCGTGTAAGTTTACTTGCCGCCAGTGCGATCGTACATTCAGATTTCAGAGTTTTATCAAATAGACATGAGTTGAAGTGGATGTGAATCCTCAGAAAAAAACGGCAATTTCTGGAAGGAACTGATTTTTGGTGATGATATCGGTTAGAATTCTTTATTTTTCAACTTCTATCGAAAATGGTTAGCGTTGGTCAATAATTCTCTAACATTTCTCAAAAACCCTCATGTAAGGATGATTGACAGGTAGACGATCAAATAAGAAGATGAAAAATTTTTCCTTATCTTCTGAAAATTTATAGAAATCGATCAAACTGAAAACCACCTCTTCGGCTATATTTTAAAAACCCTCAATTTTTTCAGGCGGTGTGAAAAGATAGAAGCATGAAAAAAATTAGCAAAGTTTAGTGAATCTGAGAGGAAGACGACCTTCTGTGGCTCACATTAAAGAATTTTTGCTTCCACCAATGTGATAATTTCAAGATTGTTTCTCATCATCACTATGAAAATAGCAAAAGAAAAGTTACTGAGAATATTAGCTTTGAAAAAAGTAAAAAAAAATTGGAACGCAATAAAATGTGATGAATTTCACTTGAATCAAATAAAGAAAGTTTAGTACATACTTCCACTCGTTTTATTTATATTTGGTTCAGTATTATATTTTTAAAGAAACAATACGACCAAAAATTTAACGCATTTTTTCTATCGAAACCAGGCTTGGTAGTCTCTAGATATTGCAAAAAATTGTCGAACTCGGGAAGGATTTCTTTAAAGGTTTGAAACAGCTGAGAAAAAATTGCACTCATCTTAACATTCAGCGCAGTATAAAAACAAAGATGATAGTCGTGTTGACAATGGAAACAACACGAAAACGACAGATCCGAACGAGGCGTCGAAAGCTGATGAAGCCGGAGGATGACGGGTGTACGCGAGTCAGGTGTTTTCATTCAGGACCGCTGTCCGCGTTGAAGATCGCTCGTTTATTTTCATCACACCCCTCGCCTCAGCTGCCTTAGGCTATCAATCCATCGGATCAGCTCTAAACTACCTCCGGGCTTCGTCTACCGCTTCTGTTCTTCTCGCTTTTTTCCGAGCTGTAGCTTTGTCAAACACACTGCATGTAAATCGCAGGGTAACTGTGTTTTTTCCTAGCAAAAAAAGATAAGAAAGACGTCGTGGTTATCGTATGAACTCTCTTTAAAAAATGTATGTAATTCATAAAAAAAACAGTTTTGAGGTTAGGACTTCTTTAAAATGATTGAAATGCCAAACGAGAACAAAAATAAGCCATATCCAGTGAATTTTTTTGTCGAATGATTTTACTTAATTTTCTTTTATAGAGTATTCCAGTTACTCCGTGATTAGTACAACTATCGTCAGTTTATGATCATAAATTTGTAGTTAATGTCGTCTTTTTTAGAATTTAGATCTTCGAAACTCAATGAAACATTTTTATGGCAAGCTTTTCATTCACTTTCTAAAGCACAATTGACAGTTCTTAGTGATTAATGAGCTGATTTGTGGGAAATCAATCAAGAACTCATCATATATCTTTGGGATTTTGAAAAAAAAATTTTTAATGGTCTCTGAAAAACCTTGCTGACCTACAAAGGCAAAAAGAATTATCACCTATTAGTTTGACTCAATTCTCATTGAATCGATTGTCTTTTCGGCTCTTTCACGGAACATTTTTCTTTTTTCCTGTCACATAATTTTTCTTTACTGCAATGAATAACTTGCATTTAAACTCTCATTTGTGATTTTATTTCAATTTTATTAACATTGCAACAAGTACAATGACACAAAATAAATAACGGGATTATGATTGACATTTTCATGGAATAAGGTGAGGTTCATACAAGACTTTTTTCTTTTTAGAGAGAGGTAACTCGAAAAATAAAGGAAAAAAGATTTAATGACAAACGTATATAATTATTTGGAATAAGAATAAATTATTACTCGCCCATGATTTCTGAGATCTTGGTGAAAAAGCAAAAAAAAACATCACAATTGAATGATTTGAAAAGTTCAATAAAAAGTGCTCTGCACCGAGAAATTTGAGTAAATTCGAGATTATGATGCGAAAAGAAGAATTTTGAGGTTATAGGTTGTATTTCTGAACTTCCATTGGAGATCCATGTTAGTTTGAACACGACAACGGGGAAGTTTTCGATTGGGTCTTAGGTCGATCTCAGATCAAATTCTGCGCTTGAGCCGCTAGAGCGCTGTAGTTGAAGAGGAATCTGGCGGCAGCGCCGGGGTCCATCTGCGGTGGAATGACCGGGTGCAGGTTGAGCGGATTCGCGACCGGTTGTGGCATCAACCTAAACGAATGGCTTCCAATTTACTTCTTCACACTTTTCCGATTATTCACGCTTTAAGAGTCGCGGTGGACAACTCCTGTCTTGCACTTTGGAAAGCTTTCAAAGGTTACCCACCGGAAAGGTGGATAAATAAAATATTTTTAATGCTGACATGAAATTTTCCATTTTGAAAGTTGGCAAATTGTAACTTTAGCTCTTGAAGTTCAACCAAGACAAGGGATCAACTATTACTTCTTTTGGACCACGAAAGCATCATTGACTGTAATTAAACCGTTCTTATCTATGAAAGATTACTGAGCAAACATTTTTTATTACTTAGTATAACTTCTTCTCGACTCTCAAAATTCCCTGATACCGATCGGTGACTGTGTGTTCCGACGTTTCATCAGTATTTTTTTAATTTTTTTTTCAATTCGGAAACATACGAGTTCTGGAGGCAAGGAGCATTCTGTTGCATGGCGAACAAATTGGCGCGGTGCATTTGAAGAGCTCCATTTGGGTCGTCGGTCTGCGCTTGGCGTTTGTATTTGTTGCGACGGTTTTGAAACCAGATTTTCACCTTAAAAAACTCGTGAGCTCAAAAAAATGAAGATCATTACCTGAGTTTCAGTAAGCCTGAGCTTTTCTGCAAGGTGCGACCTCTCTTGGCTGCTCAGGTAGCGCTTCATTTCAAACGCCATTTCAAGTTGGGACACCTGGAAATTTTTTGATCCTATAGCTCTTATGAAATTTTTGAATTGTGGATGCCAAAGGAAAAATTATTCACTTGATTTCTGCTGAAAACTGTGCGCGTCTTTTTCTTGCGGTTGAGCAGAGGATCACCGGCGTTGCCATCATCGTCAACTCCTAAAAAGTTCTCTTGTGAGAAAGCTGATTTTTGTGGTTTCTCATGCCTTCGTCGTCGTCCTCCACGTCGGATTCCATTGGGCTTCCACCAATCGAGTTGCGAGCCTCCTGAGCAGATTTCCCATCTCTTTTTTCTTCTTCTTTCCCATCCAACGACGCTTCGCCGGCACTTCGAGCGAAATCTGCAAAAAAGGGCCTTCAATGGATATTCCTCATAAATGATCTCATCGCGAAAAGAAAAGACTGGCGGTTGAGCACCCAGCGAACACGTTAATGCGTTACGGATATTGTTTTCGGGGTTGGACGAATTTGACACGCTCATCTCCCGTCTTGGCAGCCAACAATTAGGTCTTGACGCTCTTCCTTCGAGCCACCATACGCCAGTGCTCAACTATACGCCTAATTAGCCCAATGGGTGGCGAGATTACTGTATGAGCTAACATAGAAGTTGAGATAAACTGGAAGGATTAAGAAACTATTTAATTACTACTTTTTCTAATTTACTAGTTGCGCTGATGAACAAACCTCAAAACGAGTGCATCCTAAGTACAGAGAACTTTTTTCAATAATAAAATTTTATTCTTTTTCATATAATTTTCACGAAGTTAATAGAACCAGGTTGTGCTGTGATAACTATTTAGATTTCTCAAAATGATTCAAGATACCATTGGCGATCGACAGCGAAACCAAATGAAACATGTAGCTGGTTGCAAAATTAGTTGCAAAATTTAAAAGACAACAGGTTTATTCCTGTTGCATTTTTTTTCGAACAGATGGTTATTGTAATTTGAGCTTTATCTGCAAGCAAAACGACAGTTACTGCTTATTAAAAACATTCCTCAAGTCGCCTTCTGCGAAAATGAGTTAAATCATATCACAATATAAGAAGAGTTCAATACAACTTATTGAGATCCTAACATTTCTCTTCATTTTTCATTTCTTTTTTTCTGTTTCTTTTTTTGTTTTTTTCTGTGCTCATTTTTCTTATTCTGTCTAAATATTTTTGAATAAGAAATTGAAGTATTAGTTCACCCTTTTATGAAAAATTTGGAAGCTTCTGAAATTCAAAAATATAATAACTGAGTTAGTTTGATCTTAAACCATTAAAAATTCAGAATTTTGGTGCTTATTTGTGTTCACTGATTTTCCAAAAAAACTATTTTGGGTTTTTTTAGCTAGAAAGTATCTTTGTGAAAGATATTTTAGAAATCTTTTCATTTATTGGATTAAAAGCGAATACTGCACCATATTTCCGCTGTCAATGTGTTTTGCCAACAAAGACAATTACAAGTTCGGCCCTTTTGAGGAAACACATGGCCGCCCTGTGGGAATCCAACGCACCGCAACAAAAAGACTAATTGGCTCATCGCTTGATCTTATCCTAGAACAGCTAGCCGCTTTCTTTTATGGTTTTTTCACGCTTGACTTCTCTATTATGGTATTAATCGAACAATCTGCATTTTTTTTTCTGGATTGTTTTGTCCACATCAATTCAGCAATTTTCGAGATACCGTATTCATTTCAAAAGCCCTCTCAATACCACTTTCGGGACTTGCTTTGATTCTAGCGACTAATTTCCTTTTCAGAAGATTCGCCGCTATTTCTGCATACAATAAAGGTCAAGATAATAGGATTTACGCACAGACCACCGTAGCCGCACTTGCAACACGACTCTATGACTTATTAAAGATTCACGCCTTTTTCGGATGCGTCCTTAATGACAGACCGGTAAAGTTCTTCACCCGACGGACTCTTACACAATCGTCCACCCACAATAATAATTGTTGTAAATTATGATGCTGACTGACCTTGAGCGTTGTGCGGCTCCTGGAGCTTGAGATGAAGCATCGGATTCTGAACGGCGATCCACGGCATGATTGGCAAGGAGGCCAGAAGCTGAGACGGTCCACCGTTTGCAATCAAGCCTTGTCCGAGAAGGAAGGGAAGAGCAAATCTTGGATTGAACGGGAGCGGGATCATTTGCTCGCTATCCTGGTTGCTGCTTCCTTCTGAAGAGCCAGACGGAGAATTATGAGCGAATCTGGAAACAAAAAAAGTTCATACGAGTTAGACTACCGGATCCCGCAAACCTTTTCTGATCATCATCAAGAATATTCCTGATACTGAATCTTGTTTTTTGAGACTCAGCAGTAATCGTTTCTTCAGAAGAAACTTCTTTCTTCAAGTTGTCAGGAGACACGCTCATCTGAATAAAATAATGTAAGAAATGAAATTGAAGGAGCTCGAAAACGGGACGTTCAGATTGGTTGATTTGAGGTAAAGAAGATGAGTCGGCTTAATCGCTTAAGTGGCAGCCACGCCCACGGCGCGAGAAGAATACGGTAGCGAGGTGCGAAACCAATCCCTCCTCTTTCTTTCTCTCACAATTCTTTGGTCTTTCGCAGCAAAATAGACCAGAAGCTTCAAGGATATGTAGGCTTTTAACTCAAATGGACGAGACCAGCGGTAACAGGACCGAGAAAAGAGAAAAACCTTAAAACGGTCGCCGATTTGTTTAATGATTTTCCTGCATTGCCCGCCTAATGTGTTAAGTGACAGCCAGCAAAACCAGCAAAACGCATCTCCGTGAAGTTCTACGCTCAATTTTTTGTACTAGAAATCCAGAGGCAACTTGGGGTTCTACTCACGAGTTTCAAGAGTTTTTTTTGGAAATGATGAATTTCAAAAAGAAAAAGTAAGAGGATACTGGAAAATTCTAAGATTTTTTGAATAGTCAGGGCTTAGTAGAATTAGAATTTTTTTTAAAGTGCTCTTGAAAAATTGAAATTAGAAGGAAGAAAAAAGCCTTGAACAAGAAGGAAGATCTCAGAAAAAAGGATTTTTGAAATTTGAGGTGAGAAGGCGCCCTTCGGCCGGGTCAAGCGCGGCTTATACAGTTGGTGTCGTATTCTAACTATTTAGCCTGGTGATCGGTATAATGAGGAATCTCAAAAAGCAAGAGAATCAAATGGCAAAAGGTACAAAAAAAGCTTTAGACTTGATTTTATTTGGCCTCGGATAAAAATGTTTCAAGAAGTTTTTGTAATCAGCTTGCAAAGTGAGAAAACAAAGAATTCAAGAAAATTATTCTGATAAGCCGGGAGCAGACCACTCGAAGGTCGATGGTTTGATGCCGGATGTGGAAGAGTCGAGGAAAGTTATTGCAAAGGCTCATAATGAGTGTCGAGCCACGCCTCTTTTCAAGAAGACGCGCTCCATAACAATAGTCCAGAAGATTACGGTAGCCAGGCAATGGTCCAAAACAGAATATTACAATCTCATTAAAAGCGGTCTGGCTCAATGAACTCATCGAGACGGTGTTCAAATGAAAAATAAACAGTATTTGTTAGACGTTCGTTCAAGAAGAAATAACTTGGAATTCCGTTCCTTCCAAAATAACTTGTTATGGTACGGCAATGAGGTAAGAGACTAGGGATGAGTAATGATTCGGCTGTATTCTGAAGCGAACGCCTACATACCAGAGAAAAAGGTTCGGAGTAGAATAGCCATCTATTCGGTTTATCATTAATCAAGCGAAATTCTTAACCGAGAAACGAAAAATAAAAATTGTTTTGCTTCTGGGTTTTATCACCCCGGAACCTTTAAACACCGTCCAGGCATGCAAAAATTAGGAGCGCCGGAACGGAATTCCGAACGATTGCTTAATGTCGACGCCGGACATTTTGTACAATCGGAACAAATCAAAAGAAGGAGAATGCAATTTTCGCTAACAGCACAAACATTTTTCTTCTCTTTTGCTTATGAGGAAAAAGATGTTTTGTGCAAATGAAAGCACTAAAATTCATAATTGAATTTAATGGGGAATCGGGAATGACTTGATTTTTAAAAAGTTGAAGAATAATATAAATAAAGTCGATGAGAATAGCGATGAGGTACAAGTTGAAGAGTGTTCCTTGCTGAGAAAAAAAAGCCTAAATTAAAAAATACTCCCAGAAAAGTGAGGAAAAGCTTTTTGCAACTAATAAGAAAGGCCTTTTTCAGAGATTCTCAGAATCTCAGCGTGTTGAATCTGCCATCTCTGAATAATTTGAATTGATAGTTTTGTTCAAAAGTTTAGGAAGCTGGGCGGTTTTTGCTTTACATTTCACTTTGAAAAAATTCTAGATTTTGGTAGATGATTTAAATGATTTTCTAGTCGAGTTTTATTATTTTAAGCAAGTTTTCAAATAAAAATGACTTTCTGAGTGAGTTACAAATAAGAAAATGGACCGAAATCGAAAAGAACAGACATGAGAAAAATATTGGATCAGACCTACTTCCGGTCATAAATCCATAAGGGGCGTTATTATCCGCTAACAGACTCAACACCACACAAATATGGAAGAGCTAGGTGCCGAAGGCAAACTCGTGACCGGATGCTGTTTGCCGATCTCATCGCAACACGGAGACAGTCCGAAAGTGGTATATGGGAACAATGATTCCAGACACATGTGCGTCTAATCTCGACCATCTTTCCTAATTATCCGAGTCTGTCGGTGACTCCTTAGACTTGTCCGGAGTTGGCAAACACAATAGGACACCTTGGCTATTAATTAAAGATGTCGGGATGGATTTCCGAACCACTGACCTTGGATTTTGTTGCCAGTCTCAACTTTCTGATGTTTTTTTATCAATAAATTATATTAATAATTGTTATCTGATATTGACTTTGAATCTGAAACCAAAACTCTGGGAAACACTGGTTCAACCAGTTTTGTGTCCGAGATAATCTTCTTTTCCCCCATTTTAGTTTTTCTGACGTCTTGGAAAGATGACCACTCTCGTCAGTAAAATTAAGAATTTTTGAGACAAGGCGGAACAGTTTTTTTTAGTTTCTGTATTTTTCATGAAGTGGCGTCGAATTAGGCGCCAAGTACGCAAACAGCGGACCTGTCGCACAAAGAAAATAAAAAAGTCATGTTTTTGTCGGTTTTGTTCTTGTTTCTGACTTCTGCATTTGTTCGCTTATTCTTGAGATTTTTTTGTTTCATCATTTTTCTTCATCAATATCTGAACTTGAGACAGCGCAGTCAGTGTCCATCCACAAAAAAAGCTACGTCAAAAATAATTAGAATCGTAAAAAGAAATTTAAGTGGAAATAAAACATTCAGATAACTTCCGAGTGTTGATAGCGTTTCCTTCAGGTGTGTGATTTCACTTTCTCTATTAGTATAGGTAAAATTATACGGAAAAATTTTTTTAATACGATGCCAATATAATAATCATATCTATGGCTGACAGAAGTTAGAAAATTCTTAAAAAGATAATTCAAGCTTACTCCTCAAACAGACGTTAGAATGGAAAAAAGAGTATTATGAGAAAAGTTAAGCTAACAGAACGTCAAATGGAAAAGGACAAAAATGGTCAGACAAGGCGGCGTTTTATAAAATTTGGGGGCCATTGTCCTTCAGTCAGAGCCTTTGTCATCGGGTCGAATTGTGAACAAACTTTTAGTGCAGCTCCTCTAGACGATTGTCGGCCTGGTAGTTGTAAAACGCTCACGGGACGGTTTGAAACCTCTTTTGTCCATCCAAAGCGCCACATGTACATGTGTCCTCATAAATCTCATATTTTTCGTGGGAGTTATAAACTTCTGTTTTCTCTCAAATTTTTGAATGATCTTTTCTGATCAAAGGAAATTCAAACGGTAGTTTGAATACTGAATCACTTTTTTTCATTCATGGCTGACAACAGTTTCCTACTTTCAGGTGATTTCAACATTTGAACAAAAAACACGCTTCCAGAAAAATATTTGCAATTTCTAAAAAACAGAGTATACCCTCTCCTTGACGAAATCCATTTATTCTTGCAAAACAAAAATTTTTCTGAATATTCAGCAGACGATTTTTCAGTGCATCAAATTGAGATCCTGGAACTTTTGACATCAAATCTCGAAATTTTCGAAGTGGAAACTTTCATGAACTTTCACAAAAAAAGTATATTTTGATGAGTTTCGAGATGAATAAAAAATCCAGATTTCGAAGTGTACTGTGCTTTAAAAAAATTACTTCTCTATAAACTATGGTTTCGAGATAAAGTTATCAAAGTAGGTGGGTCTAAAGGTGCTTTTTTTTGCATGATTACCTTTCTTCATGCAGCTCCGATCATTCATCATTTTTTCAGGATTATTCTCTTTTTGCGAGTTTTTTTCCAAACTCATATGGTTAATTCAACACACGTTCCGTTTATTCATGCGTGCAATATTACTCCGGCTCGAGTTTAATGATGTGACGTTCCGCCAGGTAGGTTCAGACCTCATTAGAAGCGCCTGGAACACGTCCATTCAAGCGTTTCGTTAACCGCTGATAATGATCTCCTCTCATTAGTGAATTAATCACCAAAGCTTACAGTATAACGACGTGGGATGAAAGACAAAGGTTCATCGTAAGGAGATGATTACATGCTTGACCCATCGTTTGTGTCAGAACACATCGAAGATTAGAAATTTATCAGAGACAGGTTTCCACATAAATAGGGGAGCAACGTAAAAGAAAAGAAAGTCAGTTGGTAGTGCGATTTCTTCGTGAATAATCTATGAATGGTCTTCATGCTCAAAAAATTGTTCATTGAAGCTGTTGCAAGTTTCAAAATGTCAGAAATTAGTAATGCTTAATTAAGAGTCAGCTACAAAATAAAGGAAGAATTTGTGATGACCTGTTGTCGAGTTTAGAAAAAATCAGTCCACAGTGTACTGATTACAATGAAAAAAATCTCAAATTTTTTTTCATTCAATATTGAATTTTTAAAAAAACGCTGTTTCTCCAGTGATTAAACAAGTTACTGGGTTTTTCGAGTTTAAAAAAACCTCGACTAAAAGAAGGAAGCAAAAAAAGACATCCTAGATCGTATTAATGTATCGATCGCCTATTGAACACATTTCTTTGTAAGTTTCTTTTTTTAATGTCTTTTATTAAAATAATTGAAAACAATTATTTCCGAAATATTTGAAGGTGGATGTTTTCAAGAAAAAATTTCTGCCCATTACAGTAGTTAACTTAAAATTCTCTTCTAAAGTTTAATTGCCTGCTGAGTTTCATGGTTTTTTGACGTTCTTCTCATGCTTGTTTCAGTTGAAATCAGCCGAAAAAGAGGTAAATGTTCCCGCAAACATAACACTGGCGAGAAGATAAAAGGACTTGTGTACGGTGCTCGCACACAATGGGTAATGAGTTGGGCAATTAGGTAGAAAGGCGCACATTGGCGAGTCTTCTCCTCGTAGCGACTCCTTGGATAAATGTCAAATTAGCTTTATGGACAGCGATGATGAGATGCTCTTTGCATTCTTTGCTTATGTTCCTCCATCAAGACATACAGCCCCAATTACGCGCTTTTCCGGAAGGGATGAGCGAGTAACAACGAGATCTTCAGCGCTCTAAAAGACCAAATACAAGAAAACCTACTCGAATAAGGTTCTTCTCAGATCAAAGTTGATCTGCTGGGATTTACAAATACGCTAAACTCAAAAACTAAATGCACAGACCAATCAGATTTCTTAAGCTAAAGCAATTTTGCTCGAGGGAATGAAAAAAGTTATTTCGAATTCGAATGGTTTCGATTTCTTCGAAAATTGTCATTATTTGAGCATTTTTTTTTTGAATTTCTGAGTTTACAGCTTTAAAGAACGATCAAAAACGCCTGTAACCCTGCTGTTTTTAACTTTTGTTTTTAGTTTTTAAATCCTTCGGTTACAGAACACAAGTGAATTATATGGATCTGATAGTTTAGTTAGAGAAATTTTCCAAAACTGAACAAACCGAAAAAAAAGAATAAGTCATCGCTGACCTCTCATGGATCCGAATGCCAACGAGGATGCAAAACGATCCGATGACCTTGAAAATCCCGGATCAGCACAAAATAACGCTATAACTCTCACTAAAATTACACATAAACGGAATGGATAGAGATTAGATGTTTGCAAACGCCTGATTGTTCAAAAAACTTTGAACTTTTTGTTTCAAAGTTGCACTTTCTGCATAATTACTCTCAGCACATTTAATCAACATTTTTACAGTTTTTTGGTTCATCTCACTAGAAGGGTGTGTGGTTTACATCAAAGATTCGACCTGAATTTTTGCTTTAATACCGTAAAACCGTAAAAAGGGTGTCTAAAACGTGCAGAAAAAGTCAGTAGCCTTTTTTTCTTTGGTTTTAAAAAAATTGTCTCGATCTTCAAATTTTTTTTCTGCACACTTTCGAGATCTTCAGGAAAGTTTTGAAAGACATTTCGAGAATTTAGAATTTATATGGATGAAGTCTTCATTTCTTGCTTGAAATTTTTTCAGCCAATATCAGCTTAAAAATCTGCAAAAGTAAACAGCAGATGGTTTAAGTGACAAATACTTACTTAAGGTGGCACTCGAGTGTCAACTTGTTTCGTCACGCAATTGCCGGTTCAGCCAGGCGCTAGACATGGGAAAATGAAGGTGCGAGATGTGATTAAACTTTATTGTCAGGACGGCAACTCAATGTACATGTTTTTGTGAAGAAATCACATTTTTCAGCGATATGACGTTTCTCAAAACTTGAAGCTTTTGGAATGTACGCGAAAAAAGTCAATGGTAAGTGGTATACATCAAACGAAAGTATCATTCGCGTTGAACTCGATGAGCAACGATTTGGACGGAGTGTCCCTGAAAACGAATTGTTAATCTTAAACGATTGCTGAGCTACAAACTCTCTAGTTATTGGAGCCGTTAAAAATCCATTCGTCGTGATCGGCGGCAGAGGGACTGATTTTGGCTCTGAAATTGATTCATTCTGAGGTTTTTTCAAAAAGAAAGAAACTTACGTGGAGAGGCTTCGCTTTCCGAAGGTTTGGGCAATAAGGTCGTCTTCGTAGCGAGATTTTTATAAGCGGATGCTTTAGCGTTTCTGAAAAACTGTAGTTGAGAGCTTTGGAGAAATTTTGAATCAAAAACATTGCTTCTATTACTTTCCAAAAACCGAATTTTTGTTTTTTTTTTTCATTTTGTGGGATAATTCTTTTCCAAAGTCTTCATAGTTTAATTTTTTTTTTGATTTATTTTTTGCACACTATCTGGCAGAAACAAATTACAGCCAAACTTCTAGTTTCTTTCATTTTCACTGAAAAAGGCTATGGGAAAATTTCGGAACTCAGCTTTTACCTCAAAGGGACTTCTGAAGTTTATTGATTCAAAAAAAAAAAAAACAATGTTCGCAAAAAGTTTTCGCATTTATCGTAACATACCTGCCACCATTATGTTTATGTGGGAAGAATGTTTTAACAACAAGTACGCGGAAGGTAGGGTTGAGCCAGGCGTACAATACCGGATTCACAACGTTGTTTGACATTGCGATGCTGAACTTTTTTTTTTTTGAGATGAGAAATAATTTTTATTTTCATGTTTCTCTTATTTTTTACTCGGATTTTTTAAAATTTCATCTCATAGCATTGGAAAACTGACCAGTGGGTGAAAAGGTTGACAAGATAGCTAATGTCCAAATCTTCGCGGTTGAAAAGTCGGAAAAAAACTTTGAGTGTCGTCGTATTCGATGATGATGGAGACGACGTTATGTGGCAGCCAAGTGATGCCGAACCAGACCACCATCGTGACAAGAATCGACGTTGTTCTGTTCAGATAGATCATTAGGAAAAAAAGTGGAAGCTGAATTAATGATTTTTAAGTGGCTTTCTGGCACTTTTCAACAATCCTAATTTCTATCATTAGAAATTTCATAATTATCGTTTCAAACTCCGCAAACACAAGCCTTGAGAAAAATCTGAAACTTGGTCGAGTAGTAACTGTAGCCCAAGCTATACGAACTTTTTCATCCTCGCAGTCAAATTTTAGAGAAATCAGCTGTAGATTACTGACAGAAAAAAGATTTCACGTCAGATACAAGATGTAAATGCGTTTCAGCCGACTTCCAGCAATCAATCAATCTTTGACCTCTCAAACTTTACTTGCAAAGTTTGGTTCACTATATTACTGTTTGACAGAACCTTTCAATCTTGCAGTTTTCACCCCACTGCTCAATGAAAACCACGAGTAACTTCAAAAAGATCACCTTCGGTTTTGCTGGAGCAGCCTCTGCTTTTCCTTTTCCTGCTTGTCGAGAAAATTGTTCATCTACGAAAAACCCGTGAAAATCTTATAAGATTAATTTTTAAAACCTCATTCCCATTTGTGTTAATTTCGTTTTTCAAATTGCACGGCATGACGCATGAATTTTCCAGCGCAATCGAACGCTCATCCATACGCCTTATTTTAACCTTAACTTCTTATTTCCTCTAACCGTTACCGCAGAGGTATCACCTGTGCTCGCCGATTCAGGACGGCGAAAATGTGAGCGTAGCAAATGGCCATGACGGCAAAAGGGAGCACGAACTGAGAAAGCATTACACCCATGGTGTAAGCTCTTCGCAATGTTGGTGACTGCCACTTCTCCGTGCAGAACTTTCCACATATTTGGTGATCCTACAACATTTTTTTCCAATTTTTTTCTTTGCAAAAAAATAAGAACTTGTACTCAATTCTCAAAAATCAATACAAAGGTTTCTGAATTTTGCAATTTTTTTCAAAGAAAGAGCGACTTAAAGTTTCAGATTGAACAAAGCTTTTAAAAAACCAATCTAATGTGTTTTTCTTGGAAAGCTGAAAATTTCAAGAGATTGCTTTATCTTATAAGTCGAAAGACGTTTCGCGAAGACGTAAAACAAAAAAAAAAACCTCCTTAGGAAAAAAATCCTTTTGTAATTGAAAAACCAAGGCAAAACTAACCTCGTAAGTTACGACCCCCATGTTGAACGCATACGGCAAAGTTACTAAGAAAGATAGAGTCCATAGAATAATAGTCGCCATCACAGCACCTTTCCGCGAAAGAGGCTTAGCATGGGGTTTTACAACCTAAAAAAAAGGTACTTTCAAAATTAAATTTTTTACTTCTCCAGTTTTTGGTTATGAAATATCGGCTATGATTAACGAAAAAGATCTCAAAAAAATGAGCTTATAAACTCAATAAAAATTTGTTAAAACGTAGCTGTGTAATTTTTGAGAGTAGGCCAGAGTACGCTTTGATCTACTCGATAATAATGTTTTTCCAGCTCGAAAACTTACCAAAATGTATCTATCTAATGCAATGGCTCCGAGACTGAATGTACAAACAAATATGCTGACACCTGCAAGAAAAGCTTTGACTTGTCCATTTTTTCCGTTTTCGAACCAACCTTGAACGCAGGGAATTAAATGACACAACAAATCGCCAAAGTACCAGTTCTTATACACGTTAGAAACGGGAGTTATTGGTAGCGACAACAAACACATCATTATGTCGCTTGCTGCCAAATTCAGAATGAACATGTTCTGCACAGTCTGAAAGAAATCTATTGATTAAATAATTATTTTTTTATTTCAGTTTCAATCCCGAAGTAAGTGTGTCTCCCATGGAAGGGAGAAAAGAGGGTTTTGACGATTAAAAAGCGTCATAGCTTGACTAAAAACCAGAAACACAAGAACTCCTCATGAATTGGAAAATGAAACCTCAAATTACTCTTTCGCAGAGTTCTATTAAAGCTCCTAAGGACATTTTCTCTTTCAACTTTGTATGAAGAAGTGCTGTGCTATTCTTGAGCCTTTTTTTTTTAAAGGTTTGTTTGAAACGCTTTGATCGCGTTGGATGTAACTCAAGCTTCACTGTCGTTTTTCGGTTGAAGAAGGCTACCGTACTCTTTGAAACTTGAGCCATCCCACTTGTGGCCCGGCATTTGTATTCAAATCGAGTTCGCTAACATTCAAAATGAAAATTTTTTCTTGAGGAATGAATCCTCAAATCTTTCTATCAATCTTGAAGTTGTGCAGTAGCTCTCAACACGCTTTTTCTTTATTTAAAAAAATTTTAATTCTGTTTGAAGTTCAGAACCATCCAAATCTGCCTCGAACCTGCAGTAAAAATCTAATAATTTACATTTGGCTTTTGATTTCTAAAATTAATTCACTCGGTTTTAGAAAGAAAAAAATTTCTATTTCACAATAAGCTTTTTTTTGAAGAGAAATGAATCAACTCTTGGGACTTTGTTTGATGTCAGTTGAGCTCATTGTGTAGGAATGTCTCACTTCCTGAAAAAAGAGCGCGAGGGCAGTGACTTTTTTTCAAAGCTATTCGATGACAAACCGCTCTCATTTCCTAATTTTGATTGATAAATACCAGTCTTTCAAACGAATCTGATTAAAGTAATGTCATTTTTTTCAATTTCTGATGCATTTCACAGAGGTTTCCTTCACCAATGATAATCAAGCTGTGAATGGCGTAGAAAAATTTTTGAAAAAAACTTTTTGTTTTCATTCTGTCTCAATTTTTTTCACGAAAAAAATGCTTAAAAAAATAGATTTCTGAAGTCACTTTTTTTGAAGACCAGTTGTGAAAATTGGAAATAAATGATGTGTTTGCAAGTTTTTTTGAAACCTTGTTCATTATATTTGCAGTTTGTTGAAGTTTTTTTATTTCTAAAAAAACTTTTCTGGAATAATATATGAGGAAGTTTTTGAAAAAAATTGGAAAGAATGATTTAAATTTAATCCGAGAAATCTGTTGGATATTAAATAAATTAACTTTTCAATGACAGCGAAAAAAAGTTTTCAAGGATCAAACTTCGACAAAAAAATTTGAACGAGATAATTCACTCTAGATTCTGCAAAAATCCTCTGGACAGCTCTAAAAGTTGCAATTGAATCGAAAGAATCCTCACGGAACTACGCAACCCGACCTGGGCCGGCTTTTACGATTTCTCAGTAAAAGAAACCTGCAGAGTTTTGTGTTTGCAAGTGACGTATATGAGCATTGAGTTGCCACCGAGACCCAGAATGAACAGAGTGACGTAGACAACCGAGAAAGGAATGATGGCATAA
Organism: Caenorhabditis auriculariae; assembly: GCA_904845305.1. Taxonomy (NCBI): domain Eukaryota; kingdom Metazoa; phylum Nematoda; class Chromadorea; order Rhabditida; family Rhabditidae; genus Caenorhabditis; species Caenorhabditis auriculariae. The sequence continues at coordinate 976,127 of CAJGYM010000002.1, read as the reverse complement.
GGCGATGAAGCTGGATCCGGGTATGCCTGCCAGTATTTGCTGCACTCCGACTCGTTGCTCGACTCTTCCATTTGTCACCCGTCTCTGAAATTTCAATTCAAAAACGTTTTAGAAACGATTTGCAAATTGTGATACCATACTCACGTAAAAAAAAAGTTATGGAACTATAAGTTCTATGGTTCTGCGAGTTCGATTAAATTCAAGTTTGCAGCAAATCCTCGGCTTCAAGGATTTGAAAAAGTATCAAAATCATGGATAAAGTAGTTAATATCACTTCTGAAAATGAAAATTCACTAGAAAGTATGGATTTTTCCTCAAACGCAAAATCACAACCCGATCAAAATTTCATTTGAGAAATAGGAAATTTCCAGTTACGCAGGACATTCCTTCGCTCAACACAGATTTCAGACATGCATACTCTAGAGAAGAACATTTTCAATCAAGTAGGATCTTCATGGTGACCGCTGAAGGTCATTTGAACAGACTTTTCAGAGATTCTAAACTACTGAAAAGTTGACCTGAAATATGAAAAAAGTGTATGAGTCGCTCGAATTTCGATACACTAAAAAGCATATTCCTTCCGCTTTGCACCGTTATGTTATGGCTCCTAGCAACATGGTTATTTTGAAAGACGACAAAGAAATCTTTGAAAAGTTCAACAAAAAGACAAAAGTTTGTGAAGACGATAACTACACAACTTTCACAAAACAAAAAGGACTTTGCATGACTTTTCGAGAATGAAACAAATTCCTTTAAGAAGCTTTTGTAAATTCGAAAAATCAGTTATTTGAAAAAAAAATAAATGCTTCTCTAATTTCTTATGAAAAAAAAGGTTCGATAACTAAAAATTTCTTCCAATTTGCCATGCCAGCAAATAATTATAAGACTCTTCTGTTTTGAAGTTTTATTTTTAAAAAAATAACTGAAATCTGAGCATCGAAGTTCACAACCTGGTCTTTTAAAAACTGAAAATAACTTTGGCGGGCTTTCAAACATAATTTTCGGGATTGAGTCCATGTTCTCAAAATATGATGAGGATCAATTCTATAGCATTTGAAATGAGTCAACCATAGTGAAGTGATTTTGGTCAGCACAAAGGAGTGGACTGAGAAAGGCAGAAGTGTGAAGGCCCTTTAATGACAACCGCAAAAGGTTGAAAAAAGAGGGGTTGAATGGCAATGACTCCTTGACGCGAAAAAAAACCCCAAGCGGAAATAAAACGAGTAAGCAGTAGGAAGCGCGACATCTCATCAACATATACGGACACGATGAAAATGAAAGCGCCTAATGAAACACGAATAAAACTTGATGAATACGTTTTTCCGGACAAGCTCGGAATCGACATAAACCATTTACGATGCGGACGGTTCCAGGCTATTTCAATTCAAGCGTTTAGTTCTATGAAGGAATAGAAGTTCGCCCCTGAGCTGCAACCAAGACTTTGTAGTTCTAGTTGAAGATCTGTTATTTCGAGACAGCTTTTAAGACTTGTGACGATGGTCTGTAAATAATCCGATTACCATTAAAATCTCATATCGGAACTGAGCAAAATAAACGGAAATTTAGCTCTTTTTTTTTTTGGAAGCTCGGCCTTCAAAGAACACTTCTGCAGATTATTTTGTCGAACTTCAAAGCCTAGTCTTCTGAAGAACATATCCTTTGATTCACTGGTATGATTAAACAGCTTAGTTTTGAAAAGCAAATTTTGAAGAAGAAGCTACTTTCAAAGAAAACCTAACTGAACTTCAAAAAACATTTTCTTCATTATTTATTAGCACAACTAATCATTTTAAATTTTTTATCCCAACAGTGAAGAAACAAAAAAAGTGCGATACTGCGTGTGTGAAAAACGGAAGTGTACTTGATGGACCGAACTGAAACGAGTTGCAACTATCAAAGCTTGTTCTCTTCTTCATTCACGCGACATCAAGAGCCGACGGGAAGAAGATAATTGAAAATGTTCCATTAAACCCGACCTTTTGCGTCAAACCGCTGACTACGTTTCTTGGTAGCCTTTGCATTCAAAATACAGCTGCAAAGCTTTTTCTCTGCAGAAGAGTTTCGTAAAACTGTCTGAAAAAGGTTCTGAAAAGACAAAGAACTCCAAGCTATAAAATTTTGAAAGAAACATGCAATTTCCACGTTGAGTGCATTTATTCTCTGTTAAAAGTCAAAACGATGAAAATTTGCCGAAATGACAAAGACGGCAAAAGAACAAAAAGAAGCCCTCAATCGAGTTCTGTCAGAGCGTATTTGAAGTCTTAGTTGATGAAGATAGTGAGTCAATGTTGTATGTGTTTTCGCAAAATTCAGAAAACTTGTGCATCGGAATAGCGGATTAAATCTAAAAGCTAAGGATTCACCGTCGGAAAGTTGGGATTTTCGGTGAAGCTAAGCCGAAATGAGAGAGCTACAATCTTCTGATAATGTTTCCAGAAGGAAGCTTGTAACAAAGATAATAATAAACTTTGTTTTAGTTGTTGGAACTAAGCTTGTCAGCGTATTCACTGTCCAAAATTCGTATGACATCATCATAGAGTTTCTAAGAAATTTAAAAAATGGGCATGCCCTTGACCTCGAAAACTAGAAAAAATGTCTAGTTCTCAGATCTTCCTTCAGTGTCATCTGAGACTATTCTCAATAGCAGGAAACTGAATGTTCATGTTTCAGGTTGCATTTGCAATAAATTGAACCCTTCGAGTGAATGAGGAAGATGATGACATGAATCTTCGCTCCATCTCAAATTCAGATCAGATTATGAAACGTTTCTGTTACATGATTTCTGCAAGCTTTATTGGCTCGACTAAAAAGATATTATTTGAATTTCAGGCACCTAGAGTTTTTTATGGTTTCATCCGCCAGTTTTGAAGCCTAGTTTCTTAATCAGCTTGATAATTCTCTTCTAGAGAATCGAGTCTTCCCCAAATCCAGTTTTTTTCATATTGAAATCAATATACAAAGAATTAGAGTGAAGTTTTGAGCGCGTAGCACAAGCTCTGTATAAAGTAAAAAGTAAATAGCAGAAAAATTCAAACGAATCATATCGAAGAAAGCTGGTGATGGCTAAAAAATGCATGGCAACTGCGGAAAAGGGTTAGCGCCGGAAGACCATGATGGATGCGAAGCGAATTTCAAAAGCCATTCGCCAAACCGTGACGAAAGGCCAACGGCGGTGCAGAATGCCGTTTGCAGTCAGCAGCGCCGAGTCCCGAGCGCCACTCGAGTATTTTCCAACATCATTCTGTTTGAGAAACATTTGCGAACATTCTTCTCTAACACGAGACTTTTCGGTTTTAGTTCAGTTACCAAAATCTATGATTAAAGAGTTCCTGAAAATTTTCTATTTTTTAATGTGTTGAAAATTTCAGTACCTCATTTATAGAATACGAGATTTTCCTACATTATGCAACTGAAACATTTTTTGAACAAAGGAAATTGAAACAGGCAAAAAAGTTGGAAAATAACTTTAAGGTGGAGCAATGATTATAGTGATACGAATATGCACAGGGAAGTTTTTGCTCCGGCTTATAGTTCAATGAAACAAAGTTTTCAGAACTATTCCTGAAAGCATGGCTGTTCATCTGAAAATATTGCCCAGAAGTGAGCCTATGAAAATTGAAACTTTAATTACTCTACTTTAACTCGATGGGTCATATAAAAAATCAAAAAACTAAGAAGTTGAGTTGTTCTATCTCAAAAAAGAGCGCAGTATTTTTAAAACGCACTCCCAAAACGGTTTTATTATTCAAATTCTGGTGGCGCCGAGAAAATCTAATTTTTCTCTTGGGGTCAAAGAATCGAACAAAAATAAACGCTTTGATTTTTCGTCTTGTCAGAGAAGATGAAAAAAAAATTAATTTTTGAATAGGTTAGTCAAAAAAGTTTTCAGAAAGCTTTGCTGAAATGAGAAGAAGTGGCGGACAATTTCGAAAAAGAATCCGCCTGAAGTACTGAAAACAACTATAAAACATCAAGAAGATCATTGGAAGAAACACTAAATGATTCTGACACGCTCCTGACGTTAACACGCCCCTTATCTAACGTTCCAAATGAGATATGAGCTTACAACGGCACGCCACATCTTCCGAGGAAACAACACGACGACGTCTTTAAATTTGACTGGAAATTGGAGATGAATTGGGCTGACGCATGCGAGTATGCAAATGATACCAATGTAGAGGAGAATTGCGACAAATTGGTTGCAGGTAGCCTCAAACTCGGCGTCTACATCCCCCGTCGCAATAAATTAACGCAAAGATGCGATTGCACGCATCTTCTTTTCCGTGTTTCGGTGAGCCTTTCGGAGCCTAATTGGCTCGTTGACATTTGTCGGTCAAGTGTTCGCAATGTAACGGAAAGGTTATTGCGTTTTGCACGATAGCCTCAATACTTAAAGCTAAAAAATAAAAATTCGATTATCGAAAAAATTGAAATACTTTTTACAAACAGATAATTGCTGAGAAAAAAAGTTGGTTGACATATAGTTTCGTAAATCGAAAATTTTTTTTTATTCGTAAAATATTTGCTCTCGTAAATTGAAAAGCGTAGCGTTAAGCAACGAAAAAAATAGATGATATTTAAGATTTAAGATAAAGTCCTCTCATGAAGTTTGTTTAAAAAAAGTAGTTGAAAGCTCTAGAAAAGCTGAAAACTCAAATTTTAATGAAGTAGGGAAGTTTTATTTTTCCTTTCTTTGCCAAAAGTACAACACAATAAAGAAAACGCTCTGAGTTATTGGAGGGTCCGCGAGATTGCTGTTTCTAGTCTCGTCGAGGTTGAACTAGCCCTTTGTCCTTTTAAGTCGCCAAAGGCAAGAGTTGCTAACAGCGGAAAAGCTCGAATTTTCGTCAAAAATATATCGAGAGCAGGAAAAAAAAGTTCTTCCAAAAAGGCTTTTATGGCTCATAGCTAAATCCAATAAGCTCAAAAAATTAATTAAACATGAGGTTTTACATTGATAACTGTTTTTTTCATCAAAAAAATTCGAACTAACGGATGAAAAAAATCATTTTGTTGAATTGTAGAAATGAAATACAGTCAGAATGTTGAATAGATGAAGATAGGTTGAATGACCTCAAGAAGTTTTCAAATGGAATTTTTCTGCAAGAAAAAAGGCTATGCTGCTGGGCGACAAGTGCGTGAAAAGCGTCGTCAACGCAGAAAGTGAGCTAGTTCTTTGGGGATTTCAAGAAAAGCAAAAGGGAAACACAGGGATAATGATTCCAGTTTTTGAAATGATTTATGAACTACTTCTTATTTTTCATTTCTCAAAATTTTGAAAAAATGGAAAAATTTGATGGAATCTGAATACATTTTTTATTTTGAAAGCTGCAACTAAAATAAGCAGCGCTTTTCTGGAATTTACGCGTGTTTATATGTAGTTTTTGATTGGTTGGAATTCTCGATATAGAAAAGAGGAGGCGTATTTGTCGGTTTTCAAACTTTCGAGTTGATTGACGTTCAATGAAAAACAAGAATTGAGTAAAATTTGGTTGCGGAAGTTTTTGGAAAAAAAAAGAGTTTTCTCTTCTCGAAAAAATCTCAAAATTCAACAGGAACATAATCAAATTGGAAATGAGAAGTTTTTCGGAGGTTTTCCAGCCTCTCAAGCAACGAAAATTAAAGCATGGCGCTCAGAAAGTAAATGATGTAGTAAATGTCTCACGGTTTTTGAGAGCAGTTAATGGCTGAAAAAAGGAGTTTCTACAGATTGCGGTTACATTAAACGCGCAGAATGAGTTTTTCAAGCGCAAAAAATTCTGCTTCTGACAGAAATCCGTTCGCAGAAAAATTTCGAAAATAATTTCGTTTTTAGAGGTTATTTTTATGTGGAAGCTGATTCTAAGAATTCCAAGGTCCAAAAAATAGATGAGCAGCATTAGGATAAAAACTTGGAAAAAAATGCAAGTTATGAAGACGAATTTCTGCTTGCATTAAAACTCTTTTTTCAAATCTGTTTTGGAAGGAAAAACTCCGAAAAGGAAAAAACTGATAAAAAATAATAGTAAAAAATCACTGATTGGTGGAAATTTTGAGTAACTACATGTAACATTGACAAAAGAACATCTCAGAAAAATGTGACGCAAATTTCCAAAAACCGCAATTTGTAAAGATGAAGTCATTGGAAAATTGAAACGATGAGAAGTTTTCGCTCAAACTTTTTAGAATCATTGGGAAATTAATTGTAAATCTCAAACGACCTTTGATAGATAAACTCTGTCTTATCGCAAAAAAATAATTTTTTTATTTGAAAAAAATCTGAATTTTTTTGAAAAAGGTCGCTTCATTAGAGATTCTTTCAGATGGAGTTTCCGTAAATGAAAAAGGTGAATGGGTAACCTCATACTCTATCATTGAAGTTTCTTCCAATGAAAGCAAACAGAAAATTGAATAAAATGAACATATCCATTGCGCGGGAAGGCGCCAAATGAACGCATTCCGAGGCGACGCCTTCTTCGAAATTTCCAAACAACGTTCCCCGTGTTATTCTTGTCTCGGCTCTTCTTTGTTTTTCAAAATACTAAAGTGCGACTTTCACAAAAATAAACCAATTCAATCCTGAGGAGCTCTAGAATGCTCAGCTGACTGCTGAAGTTTTCCAAAAAAAAGAAAATCATGAATGAGAGTTCAAACTGACCTCCTTTCAGAAGATTTTCGGCTGACTCATCCTCATATCTAAAACATGTTCTTGCGGCAATTCGTCGAAAAGGCTATTGGAGAGGGCAGAAATTGTAGTAAATGAAGAAGGCAAGATCAAATTTCGGCTCTCGTCAAACCAAAATAACCAATTTCCATATTTCCATAATTCGATCCACTTCAGCGAAAACTTCAAAAATTTAGTTTGCTTTGATTTTGCGCAACGAATGTGCAGCCCTCGAAGTGAGAATATGTTTCTATGAACTGGATTTTGCTATTGGAGTCAATCAATATGACGAAAGAAAAAACAAACGAGAAATATTTCGCTAGAAATTCATAAAAAAAGAAGGATTTTAGAGCTCTTCATGCACATTTTCGACATCTGTTTTTTTCCGAATCGTCTGAAAATCAAAAAGTTTTCTTGAAACTCTTATAAAACCTATCAAAAATCTAAACCAGAAAAATACGATTTCTCAGAGTTTTTCATTTGAAATTTTCATCAAACAACGAATTCAAAAAAAGAAAAACTTCATTCACTCTCAAAAAAATTGAAGAAATGTTCTGGAAACCAAAGAAAAGTGAGAGGAATGCGCCCGCAAAACAAAAATTGATTTATTAATTTTAAGAAAGATTCTTATGATTTTGAGAAGAAAAAAATGGGGATCCGGTTAAAGTAAGATAGAAGTTACACCTGCATCGGGAATCTGATAAGAAAAAAAGAAAAATTTCAATTATGAAAAGTTCCTGCTGGCGGAATACTTTTCTCCGTGAAAGAAACGGGGACTGTCGCACGTGCTTTCCTTCCAGTCTCCACTAGGTAACATTCCCCGGAGAAACCCAAAGTCTTCACGATTTCTCCAGCTCGTAAAGAAACTCCACTTGTCGGATCTGCAAACCGATAACTTTATACAAGTCAAGAAGTTGGGATTGGTTCAAGGTTCATTTTTTTTTCCTTTCTTTTTGTCTATTAATCTCTTAGTGAACCTCAAGATGTACTCTATGAACTTCTTGAATTTCAATAACTACGCAAATTTTCATGTTTATGAAAAGAGGCTTTAAAATCAAAAACTCCTAATTCTATTAGGTTGTCCTACAGTTTTGAATTTTCGGTTTTCTAAACAATGCAAAATTCGAAATTTTTTTCTCCTTCCAAATGTTTAGAGAAGGTTTGGAAACGATAGTTTTTAAGAAGAAGAGTTTTTACCTTGAAAATCAATGACAACATTCCTTCTCTGTGGAAACCTGTGTTTTCTCCCGTCTCGTATTTCATAACTACGAGGGTTCGGAATCAGAGGAATAGAACTAGGATCTCTTGTAGACCCCAATCTGAAGTCGGTTTTTCAAAAGTTGCTCCGAAGCTGTCACCTCAATGAAGATCGGCTTGAGTTCGCGATTACTAATCGATAGAGTTCCAGTTGTCCTGTCAGCGTGAAGTCTTGCAGCCGTGCATACTCGAGGTGATCATTTGACTGACAAAATTGATGAAAGTTTAGTCGTCAGACTTTTACCTTCAAGCAAATAATCTGCTGTGTAGTCGCATCAGAAATAACAAACTGCAGCTTTTTGATTGACTGCAGTACGTTTTGTATAACTGAGACACCCTTTATTGGCCAATCGATAGCTCGAGATTCATAATTCCTATCGATTATTTGCCGTTCGACGTCATTGCAGAACAGCTTGACTGCGAAAGCGAACGTGCATGATCGGATGTCAAAAAGGTCCACCTAAACGAGTATAACTTTTTTTTGCAAATTATTTTCTTTTGATGCTTTAAAATTATCGAACATCTTTTTGAATTTGAAAAAAAGTTAAGGAAAAAAACTTTCTTCTAAATAGCAAAAAAATCGAATTTTTTTGAAAAAAATATCATGTTTTTTTAATATTCTCACTTCAAAACTCCGTGGTTTTATATTTTACCAAAAGTGCAAGAGTCAAAAAAATTTTTTTTTGCTGAAGTTTTCAAAGTACATTTCTGTAACATTTTATGAAATCCCGAAAAAACAAAATTCATTTCTTTTTTTTTCTTTTTAAAATTGTTTCGTTAGTCTACGCGCGTTTCTGAAGATAACCGCTGGGATCTTACCAACTCTCGGGATATAATATTGCAATTTCTACGGATCAATCTCCTCGTGTCGTATTGCACTTCGAAATTGTTATCACAGTGTGGAACAACTGTGGTACCGCCTCTTAAAACGAATTATTGTTGCTTTCAGCTCAAGGGGAAAACCTTTGCCAAGATGGATAAACTTCTCCCGACTTACTTGATGATTCAATATTCTGCAGAAGAATTGACGTCTAGACATTTGAAAAGAGGATTACTTCAGGAAAAAAGAACTCCCAACTCACGGAATCTGGGTTGGTTGCTTGCAGAATGTCGTTGACAGAGTTGACGAGCAACTCAGCCAAGGAGTTATTGTTGGATCGGACGTAGCCAGGAACATCCACAACATGTATAGTGTGAGAATCGGTGCTACTGTTACCAACACTGACGCCTGAAATCGAATCTTCGAACTGGTTAGCCACATTCATCTGACCAGAATCGGTTATGAGACTTCCATTATCGGGAAAAGAATCCAGCAAATTGTTGATTTCTTGTTGCACGTAATGAACAGTTCTGGCGTAGATTGCGGACACAAAGTTGTCCCGAATAGTTTGACACTGTAAAAGAAAAGTTGAAGGCTTAAATTGAAAACAAATCTTTAGTAACAGTTTTTTGACTAATTGAGATGGGCTCTTCTGGTCTGATACATGAAGTCACTCCAAATTAACTGAACATACATCCATGACGGAATGTCGACCGAATCCATCTATTGACGAAGTCACTATTGCTCGATACATTGCTAGCGCCGAAACTCCAAGAAGCGCAGAAGCGTCTTCAAGATCTGGAAAAAGGTCTGAAGGTCTGAAAACCCAAAAACTTTATTTTTATACCTGGCAGGTTTTCGATATCCACCATGTTATTTTCTTCTCGGAAATTCAGGTTGTTGAGCAGTATGCAAGAAGCTAGAACCTGTATGAAACAGCGATTGAAATTAAATGAAGGTGTGACTTTCAAGCCTTGAAAATGTCGTTGACCGAGAGACCCAAGGTTGTCAAAGCGGCGCTGACGTCTTCTAAGTTACCATAGTTCGAACAGTTGTCTCTTAACCGAAAGCCCGCAATACGGTACTTTTCTATAAGTAAACCTTTCGTTTTCACTTTTGTTCAGATTGGCTTTTACCCTTTTCAGATTCTTTCAAATCATTTGCAATCATGGCGAAAATATTGGCTCGACATCCGCGACTAGGAGATTCAATCAAAAAATGATGAGTAGCAACTCGGGAAATCCGTCCATCCCTTATTTGAAGTTCATAGTGAAGCACCTTAAGAATGATTTTAACAAAATATTCAAAGTTTCACTAACGGCTTTAGATGCTTGGTTGTTTTGAGAGTTGTTAGTGGAGAGAAAAGGACGCAAAGCTATGAGTGCAGCGTATAAAATGGCACTGATGCTCCCTTGGGTGTCCATGCGGTCAACAACGTCTAAGCAAACCATTTCTGCTAGTTGCGACTTTCCCGAACCCGATATTCCTCTGGAATAGCTTTGATATTTTATGCCCGAAATTTGCTTTTGGAAACCGCAATCTTCAAATGTCCACAGTTTTTTAGAAGGGACGTTTGAAATATCCTACTCGCCTGTTCTAAAAGTCTTCTTTTTTCTGTTTTTCATTCAAAGCTTCAAAGATTTCCAAGCAACTGTTTGAGGAAAGAGTACCAAATGAAAGAAAGCTTCTTCCTGAGATTGAAAACCTGCAAACCTCAGTAAAAGAGCGCTTTGCTTCGTTTCGATAAGCGAAGAAGTCACTGTTGGGATAACGGAATAGGAAAGATGTCGCGTTGCAGAAACATCATTGAATGGATTTACAAAATAAAGTTGTCCACCGCGGGAGAACTCAAGTAAGAGAAGTTCAAAACAAGAATGTATTATCAACTAACCCAACATTGTCCTTGTTTGAATCTTTCTCTTATGGCTTCAAGAAATTCTTCATGGCTGCACATGGACAGCAAAGCAACTGAGGACATTGTGTAGGAAGATGGTGTGCCTGAATAATACTCTCTTCCCGGATTTCTTTCCGATTTACCTTCATTTCGCGATACGCTTAGGCGTAATAGACTCAGCCCTTGAGGTCTTCGAACTGTTTCTTGAAAAGTTCTCAAAGGTTTTGGCGGAGGTCGAGGTGGCGTAGCCAGAAAGGTCAGTCCAGTGGTCAAAGATTCTCAAATCAAACTATTCATCTAACTGGATTTCATCAATCGTTCTCTCACTGCTGTCTCGACTCACCAGCTCGTTTCACCTTTGTAATTCTGAGTGTTGACTTGGACTTTTGCAACAAATCATCTGCTCTCGTAAAGGTTTCTCTCCGTTTAACACGAGGCATGACACATGACGAAGATGGCAAACATAACGACATCCTGAAAAAAAATGATGCAGAGTTCCTTTTTCATTTCCAAAACCTCTTTTCGACAGCTTCTTGGAGGGGCGATTTCAAGTGCGCCAAGTGAGAAGTAGACATTGAAAGCGGTTTTCTCAGTTTATCGTTGCCTGTAAGACTTTTTTACGCTATGCTTATTGATTTGATTTTCACATAATTTTCAGAAGTTCTATAGAAACCTATTGGTATATTAATCAGAGTCGGTTTTGGCGTAGGAGTGTGTCGCATGGAATTTGGCGAAGTTGGTGAAAAAAGAACTGTAGAAAGACGGGAATCGGTTGAATCAACTCTGCGTATCTAATATAGAACCGGAGATGTAATACCTCCAAGGAAACCTTAAGAGTTGTTGAACGGAGTTTTTGTTCGAGTTTTCCTTCGAAATATCATCTTCTTCAACTTCTTCTTGTAAGGCAAGTGTTGATTCCAATCGAGCTTTCACCATCATTAACTGCTGAGATAACTGAAAAAGTTTCACATTCAAAAAAAGACTTTATGAAAAACTTACAATATCGATGTCACATCTCAACTTGTCGACGTCCACGTTTCTGTTCTTTCTGTGGAGCGTAACTGCCCGATTTTGAGGCGGTGGTGGAGGAGGATCCGATGGACGAAGCCTTGGCAAAGTCGTGCTATGCCACATTGGGCGGGAAAAGCTTTATGATTGATTTTATTGCTTCTGAAAAGTTTTAAGATCGTTTGGACATTTTTTGAAAAAACATGGATGAATTGACAGAACGGATCTGATTTAGTTATTAAAAATTTGTTATAAACATGGAAGGTACAAGAGGCAATCTGGTGTGAACTGTTTGGGGAGGCGATCTCAAAGACAAACTCTTGAAAAATAATTATCGCCCAAAATACATATGGTATCGAAAATTGTTTTCTTTGGAATGTCCGTGAATTTTTTCCTAAAACTGCTCACCACAAATATTTAGACATTGTTCGCGATAAGTAACGTAAAAATTTGACTAGTTAGAAAAGAAAGTCTTCCGACCGGGAAAATGTGTAAAATCGATCAAAGCAATCAATTGTTTGTGAACCGAGGTTTCCCAAAAGCAAAGGATCAGAAGGCAGTGCTGACCGCTTTTTTTCTCTTTTGTTGTCCGCCGAGATATTTCGCTGCACACAGCGTCTTTGACAGTTGCTTTGACAGGCTCTCGCCGACTCATGCGCTCAGCTGAAAAAAGAGAAATCAAACCGATTGAGAGGATGGAGGGATGTGTCATGTACATAGTTCAAAGATTTGTCATAAATTTTGCCTGAAATTAGAAATGATCTGCAGTTGGCCCATCCAACCAGAGTGAAATATTTTTTCTCAAATTTGAAAAGCGTTTTTCCGAAAAGCTAAAATGATGTGAAGCTCAAAGCTTTTCTTAAACTCTAGTAGTTCCACGCTTTGGCTTGGCGCAGAGAAAAATTAGGAAACTTCATTTCAAACGTGGAAACTTGAGCAGGTTTCCCACGACACTTTATGTTACTGTCATCATTCTTTACTCGTTCACCAGATGTGGAAAAAGCAAGCCAAATTTTACTTCCATTTTCTTTTTGCGCTTTCATCACCTTTTTTTTCTTTTGACCTCGAAGCGTCATTTCCTTGTGCTATCTTATGGGTGGCACACCCCATTACAACAATCCAAAATCAGATGCCTTTTTTCGCACATGATGATATAAGAGAATAAATCCTCTTCGGGAACGCGACTTTACTGTAACGAAAAAAAGTTTTTTTCCTTTATTCTTGCAAATTTTTTTATGTGCCTGGTCTTCTTTTTTTCACATTTAGGTGGTAAATCCAACAACAATTCTTCAAAAAAACTGTCTTTTTTTGGTTAAAATGATACGATTAACGGGAGAAATCTAGTACAAAGTTTGAGAGGAGGAGTCAAAAAACAAGTAATTTTTTGAGCACTCTTGAAAACTGGTAAATTTTTCTTTGGCCATTGAAGGCGTCCTTCATTTTTTTGTTGGTTTTCAGCATTTTTTCCAAGTTACACAAAATTTTTACCGTGATTCATCGTTTTATCGCGTTACAGACCTCCGCCCTCAAGTGAGTTCTCCGCGCAATACTTATTCTCGTTCTGTTTAGCGTCGAACTTACTTTGCCGTTTCAACCTCTTTCACAACCTACGAAATGTCGTGAGTTTTTTTTCCAACGAGGAAAAGTAATCTTCTTGAATTTTTCAGCTATCTGCCTTCGCGAATGGTTCTACTAACACCTCAAGGTGAGCGTAACAAAATGTCAAAGAGGAAGCGTCATACTGTGCTCAGTGCTCGATTTTTTGAGATTATCATGTGAAATGATCAATCTCTCAATTTCATTACTACAATAATTCTTCTATCAAAGGTTTCTTGAATTTAAGATAATAAGAAGAATCTGTTTCTGCGAAAACTTCAACGAACAGTTTTGGATAAACTTTGGTGTCGGATAGCGTAAATGATCGTGAATTCTGAGAGAAGTAACCCCTTTCCAAAGACCCGGTTCTTGAGGAGAACCGTAGTCGTTGTTTCAATCCATCCTTAAATTTTCACTAAAAGAACCTGGTTGGTCGAGGCTTTTCTCTTTAGTGATCCGTTACACAGGCCAACTACTTCGCTTAACCGCTGAGATCTGAGAAGTTATCCAAAAACATTGAGTTCGAATTTTTCAACTGGAAAATTATTTTTATCATGATTCCCTCTTTAATTTCCACACAAATTTCAGATACACTGAAACTTTTTTTCTGTAAAAAAATTTCCATTCACCTTTTTTTCCTGAAAGTTGTTTAGAGCTCATAAAAACGACGCTTTTCGAAAATCCTGTTCGAATCCTTTCAAACTTCTGATATGACTCATTGAAAGATAGAAACAGTTTTATCCTTTTTAATTTTTTTTATTTTGTTCCTCTCGTTTATGTTGTTGCGAGGCTGTTAAATGAACTGAAACAAAAGAAGTATAAATGAGCAATGAGCCGTGAAAGGATTGTTTCTTTCGCGGTTTCCTTTCGCCCACCACGTGCATCCGCATTTTCGATCAAGCGTACGTAATTAGTGAATAACTATGGCAAAGGTGAAAGAATTTTCTTGAAAAGGACACACGTGATTTGTAAGATGTTTTTTGAGACGCTGTAAAAAGACATAAAAGGATGTTCGAGGTCATTAAAAAAAAAAAGAAAAGGGTGATTTCTTCCATATAACTTTTTTTGATATGACAGATTAAATTATCTGCTTTTTAAAAAAATCTTATTTTTTTGAAAAAAACTTTTTTTGACTACAAAAGGAGTTTAGTCAAAAAAACGTTTTTTTGAATTGACAAAATGTAGATAATTTTCTATTGAAAAATTATTGTTGTTCAAAAATTATATACTCAAAAATTCTAGTGATTTTTTTGCAATACTGTCCTTCCGGCGAACAAGGCTGCTTATTTCCTTAATTCACCTTGTGTTTTTTTGATCCACATTTATCTTGAAGCCTTATAGTTCTTAGTCTGCTTAGCCTATATCATTTTTCATTCCTCGAAAATGAGAAAAAGAATTTTTTTGAACTTATTTCTATTGGAATTGGATACGACAGGGCGTTTCCAAATGCAAGAGTCAGATTTGTGTACCGAGAAAACGCTGTAATACTTCATCATTGATGGAAAATAGTCAAAAATGGCAGCGGAAACTGAAAATTTGGACAGCAACTTTAGCTTTTGAAAGCTGTTCCAACAAACTAACGAAAGTTCATTAGAAATGCTGAAAAATTTATTCCAATTTTTTCCTTCATCAAGTTTTTCATGTTTCCTCAGCCCGAAGAAAAAATTCCGTATAACATTGCCAATAATTTCCGAATGAATTGGACTAAAATTTCAAGACAGAATTTTGAGAAGGGACACATGGTTTTCGTTGATGACACGTGACTCGATTTCATGTTATAATTGGAACATGTGGAAATGTTTATGATTTTCTCCACGACGAAAGCACATCTGCCTTCTGAGGCAGGCGACGGCGCTTCTGGGAGTCTGCTCTGCCCTCAATCAAAGTGCTCCCGCCCCTTTTCACAGCTCGCCGAGCATGGCCTTGCTCCCGCATATATAGAGACGAACAACGGCAAAGAGCATTCCCTGCGGCTTGACTTAATTGAAGTAATCATTTCGGAAGCTCGAAATGGCCATGATCGTGAGTCCCATCAGTCGTGACATCATCTGTCAGCGATACGTCCTTGACGATAGCCGTGAGTTTTACTGTTTTTTGAATTTGATCAAGTTCCGTTTCCTGACCCTCATTCGCAGCTTTTGACTTTTCCTTCTTCACAACGTCTTTTCGCTCTAACTTCCAATGTGAGGAACACAAAAAAGTAACTTGAAATTTTTAACAGAACGAACCTAGAACATTGTATTACTGCGATTTTCATATTCTATACTGTGAAAAAGCTTCTCGACAGTCAGCTTTCATTCCACGCCATTTTTCTCTTTCTTGAATAAAACTTCCAACTTGCCCAGATGGCCGACAAAAAACTTTGCATTTATAAACGACTTTCTCTTGGCAGATGTTTTCACCTCAACACTTGCTCGATCCAAAGCTGACCCAAAAAACAACTTTTCTTCTTTTTTCTCGTCTTGATTGGATGCTGCTTCAATAACAATACAAACCGGCAGCGAGATTCCCTTATAAGGCGCGATTCTTCGCACCACTGCAATGCGAAAACGCGAAGATGAGCTTCCGTTTGGCGCGTCGCAAACGAGGAAGAAAGAATGCCTCATTTCTTTTTTTGGCCACTTTCCGTACCCTTTACTCGTCCCGCTTCAACCTTCGTTTTCTTCCCGAGAAAAAAATCATTTCTATCTCCTGGAAAACGCACAGAGAGAAAGAAGATTGAAGAAAAATGAGGCAGACCTTTGATCTTTTGAAATTCGTGATGTCCAAAAGTTGCCGGCGGGCAATTTGACTAGAAACATCATTTGAACGGAACATGACGGGGGCGTCGCCATTTTAGGTCACATTTGAAAGATGTTTCTCTGAGAAACGTTCTGGTGTTTGGATTAGGAAAAAAAAAGGAAAATGCGATTATAGGCGTTTTTCCTTAGAAGCCGATGCTTTTTGAGAGATGTAAAAAAATTAATATTTTTGATTAAACAGAAAAGTATGATTTTCTAAGAAAGACGGTTGTTTCAGCTTTATAGCATTGCACGTTCCAAAATCTCTTAACTTTTTCATAAAGCTTTATAAAAATTTTTTGATCAAGAGAATTACAACGAGGCGATTCGCTTATGATAAATGACGCGTGTGGGAGACAGCAAGATGCTCTCAGACTCGGCAACAAGTGAGCCACTGCCAACAGGAATCCGCTTGGGATTCCACAAGCTCCTTCACAAAAATCTGCAGGCTGCCGTTTCAACAAATAAACACAACTTTTACGTTTTCAAAATGAAGTATATACGACCAAAAGCAAAAAAAAATGTTTTTCTGATTTCAAAATTTTTTCTAAAATCATTTGACTCAAAAAATAATTAGGTAGACTACTCATTTGAGAAAGAAATTTTTGAGTAGAAAATACTGGATTAAAAAAAAGAGAAAACCCTAAGTTTGTTTCAAAACAAAATTCAAATGAGGTGAAAAATCTCAATTCCACAAAAAAATCAAGTTAATCTAAAAAACTAACGTTTTTTTTTTCAAATTTTAGAAAAAAAGATTGTTAAGCCGAGTAAGCAAACTTTTGCAAAACCTTAATTTTTTTCAACAGAATAATTTCTACACGTTTTTTTCTTTCCTTTCTTTTTTTCACATTACTTCAAAGTCGAAAAACATGATCCAGAACCATATTTCAGTGGTTATTCATTAAAAAATCAGTCTATTTTTTCATCCTTTCCTCTGTAGAAACGTCCCAGAGATTTATTCTTTTTGCAAAATAATCCAAGGCCACTTCCAAAAACCTCTTTTTATTTTGTTGTTGTCCCAAGGGTTTCGAAAAACGCTCTGCACGGATGAATCCCTCAGGAAATAACCTGAAGAAGAGACCGCAGAAGCTTGAACTTTCTGGTGCTTCAGCCTTTAGAGGGCATTCCCAAAGTAATGAGGAAAATGTAATTATGCCCATATCGCGGCCGACGCAAGGGACCCAATAGCCGACGAAATGAGCCATTTTGCATACAGCCAGCCGCCGACACGAAAAAGTGACGCGCATGTCGCTCTCGAATTCAATTTCTCGTATTTTTCAGTAAAAGAAAAAAGTTGTCCTTGAAAAGTTGTAGAAACAGTAGAAGCCAAAGTCTTTCCAAAGAGTGTTCCACAATTTATTTACGGGTTTTGGAACTCAGCCTTCGTTTGTTCGAAAGTATCCAATTGTACTCGCTAAGAAAGCGAATCTAGCGCTTGGGAAATCTTGGTGAAAGGGATTTTCAGTTTTTTACGCTCTTAATGCTCAGGTATGATGACTTTTCATATGAAGTGACATCAAATAGCAGAAATCGTGAACCGTTTCTAGTCGGGTGCATTTGATAGATCCGCTATGCAACACTTCATCAAAAAACCTAAATCGGATATTTTTGAGTGGATTGAAAAGTTTCAGAGCCATAGTCATTTTTATAAGAATTCAGTAGAAAATTGCATTTCTTGAAAAATCGACTTGAAACATCATAAAATGGGAAGAACAGGAATTCCATTAAAGTGAGCGGAAACGTCGGAGACGCTTTTTGATTGGTTCTACCGTAAGACTGCCCGTTTCCAGAGCTCTCGGAGACGTTCGATTTGCTCGACGTCGACAAAGACGGAAGACTTTCTCGCAATGAAATCGCCGCCCTCCTGCGCATCATTAATGTCGAGCCGACGCGTGTGGAACTCGACTTCATCTTTCAAGAAATGGACATGGATCGTCAGTTTTTCTTTTTTTTTTGTCAAAATGTCTTTTTGGAATTGGAGGAGTCCTTGAGTTAGAGACGCCTGATTGGAGTCACAAAAGGAATCATGTGGATGACTGCTAACATGATTAAGTTGGAACTTGTTTTTCAAGACGGCAAAGAACCTCAAATGATTAGGCACAATTTGGCCAAGCGAAAAAAAACCAATTCATTTTTTATCGTTCGGGTCGTCCGCAAGATTGGAATCAGAAAAACACAAATTTTTTGATTTCTCGCTAAAACAAAAAAAAAGAAAAACCTTATATACTGGTTATAATTAACTTGAACGATAATTGAAAAAAAAGTGGAAAATCTGCACTAGCTTAAATTTATTATGATTAGGTAAGATGTATATTTTAAACCAAAAAAATTTTTTTAAAAACCATGCCCGGCATAAAAAAATATGTTTGAAATTTCAGAAACCGGAAAAAAATCAGCAAAGAAGAGTTCATAACGTACATGCGCTCTCCGCCGGTGCATCGCACGACCCTCAAAGAAATCGAGAAACAGTTCAAGAACTTCGATTCCGACGGCGACGGCGCCATCACCGAAGGTATTACAATCTGCCAAAGTGCTCTGCGAACACGAGTTGCCGTTCATTTTTTGACGCCAGCCTAACGTTGCGTGAGAAAATTTTTGGCAAATGGCAACCACAAACAAACAATTCACCAATATACACAAACAGCAACGCATAAGAGGGAAGTTGAAATAGAAACTTAGTATAAACAAATCAAATTACAAGCATGACGTTCTACAGACATTTTCCAGGAAGTGCAACCTTAGATTTGAAAAAAAAAAGTAATGAATTTTCTAGGCGGAACCTATCATATGACACTGAACGTTATGCTTTCAAACAGGTAAACACAAAAAAAAATGGAAACATTTCCAAAGATCTTCTTTGAAACGGAGATTCTGAAAATTCTCAGTTTGCCCCTCGCATACTAGAATCTATTAAATGAACGCCAAGTATACCGAAAAAACTTATTTAAATGAGAAAAACTAGAACTACTTTTTTTAAATAGCAAAAAAATAATTTTAATATCTGAAAAAAAAAAATTAATAGAAAAACTTTCTCAATTGCTGAAACTTAAAAAGTTTCTTCCGACAACCAAGGAAAGCATTTCTCAAGTTTTTTTTTCAAAAAGTGAAAAAAATTTCTTTTCAGAAGAAATGGCGGGGATTCTTCGAGCAACAACGGATCTTACCGATGCAAAGGCCATCCACGAAATGTTCAAAGCTACCGATCTCAACGGCGACGGCAGAATCACATTCTTTGAATTTGTGAAAAATGATGCAAGAGTAATTTTACGCAATTATGTTAACTGTAATTGGAAAATTAGAAGTTGAAAATTTTCAAAAATTGAACTCGAACTTTGCAAGTCTATTCTTTGATTTTATTCACTGTGATTTCCCAAAAGATTTTTGGAGACCCACAGAAGGAGTTTGATGAAGTTTCACAAATCATCATTGCTTTTCATTAGATATAAGAATAGATTTTTTACAACTAGCAAAATAGTATGGATCGAGTCAAAAAAAGATGTTTTCACATATACCGGTGGATAATATCTTCAATGAATCAATTTTTGGTCTTAGTTGTATTGTTGATAACTTTCCTGTAACTACTTTTTGTTAACCAGTGCGTATCTTGTATTGAAAATCTTTCGTCGGTTGAGATAATAAAGTTTTGAAAAATGCGTTTCAGCAAACAAGAAAAGTTTACCCCATAACACAGACTCCATCATTGCATTCACATACTTTCTAAAAAGCCAAAAACAAGAAAATCGACAGCTTTCTCGTGTTCTCACTTCCTATTCAAATATAAGCAGATAACTGCTTTTGCTGCGCCTACGACGGAAAAGCCTAATTTTGGGCAAGGAGACGCGTTTTTTTCTCGACTCAAAAACCACACAAAACCAAAATCCAGTGATGGATTGTTTATTTAGAACCATAAATATCTTCTTCAGAGGGCGCCCATTTCTCCAGCGAGCAATGCGTCAAAAAAACGATGTGATGCACTGATATACAGCCCAAGGGGATCGCCAGGAAAAAAAAGAAGCATGATTGAGAACGATGATACGTCGCATTTGAGGTCTTTGAATGTAGGAGAAAAAAAAATCCATCAAAGTCAATTTTTTTTGGAACCGATACACGAAAGTTCTTTCCTTAAGAGAACAGAAAAGGTTAATTCAGTTTCCTTTCTCATAAACTTCATTCGAACAAAGAAATAAATTAATTATCAATGAATGAGTTGGATGTTTGGTAGTAGAATTACGCGTTCCTCCTGAAAAAATCCGGTAAGAAACTTTCAGCAGACTACCAACCAAGAAACACATTTTAAGGACTATAATTTTCCAAAAAGGGGAGTTTGGGGTCTTAATATGGGTTTTTAATTTGAGTTTTCTCTCAGTCTCAAAAGCGCTGAAATTTAGTTCGAGAATCAATATAATCTACTTAATAAAAATCTAAGAAATTTGGCAGGCTGCAAACTTCAGAATTTACCTCCAGTAGATTCTAGAATTCTTTAGAAGTTTTCAGGTATATCTAAAGTTCTGATTGGAATGACTTGTTAGATGACGATTCAGTGATAAGTAGTGCTTTATATTTCAGTTACTTCATTGTTATCGATTGGTTCTCTGTGTGGTCAACAACGACGTTTGCTTCACTGTTATATTCACAACAGTAAAAAAAAACACAATTTATTTCTTTATTGTCAGAACAACGCAAATAATTAAGATACAGATAGAAAGGAAATAATATAACAATCATTCGTTTGGTTCGAAAAAAATTCAAAAACCCTCGCTTTTCACAGGCTAATCTAATCACCAAAAAAAAGCTTCGAAAGCAAAAATTTGGCAAATGGTGGAGTGATTTTTCAATAAGTCTCATCTGGTCACAGCTCTTATCGATGCCGATTCAGCGAAAGTTTTTGAGTGGGTTGGTGTACATGAAAAAGGAAAGGACTGATAAGCTCAACTTAGAAGGGTGCTTCCCCGTCCTCAGAGCCAGTTTGTCTCCCTCATAAAATGGTCAGTTTCCTAGCTTTTTCAGAAAATTTCCATCAACTTTTTTGAATATACTTTGAGCGCCAAACCCTTCAGAAGCAGTTTTTGACCATGAAAACCGTTTGAACTATTTTCAGACAGGAGTTTTTAGAATAAAAAGCTTTATAGCTTATAACGAGTTGAAACTTGAAAAAAAATCTGTCTTATATGAAATGCGTTTCAGATTTGCTCCACTGTAGTTTCGTCGCTTCAAAACCTTCCTGCTGAAGTTTTGGTAGAAATTCTTAGCCGGTTGAACCCTCACGACGTGCCAAACCTCAGAAGTGTTAACAAGATGGTATCCGGAGGAGTGCTCTTTTCCTGGAAGAAATGGGATTTTTAGATCAACAACGTTATTTTGAATAACTACAAATATCTTCCCAGAATCGCCTACGTTTTGAACATCAGCCTAGACGACGGCGTCCCAATGATCCATATTCGGAAATCAGGATCGATTTCTGGAATCAGCGAGGTTCGCATTGCTTTGAAAGTATTCCAAAACATGAAAACTATAATTACTGAAAACAGAAAAATGTTTTCAAACCAGTTTCCTTAATGTTCTGAAAAAAATTCCGCCCAAAGATTTCAAAGTTTTTTTTTCGAATTTCGAATAGTCGATTAACTGGAAAACTAAATTTTGTTCGGAAAAGTCCACCAAATCAGTGAAACAGCCTCAACTATCAAAGGGTACAAAGAAAATTAAATGTTCGGTGTTTCTTGGTCAGCTTATCGCATAAATGGCCGTTTTCCTTTTCACTCGAAGTCACTCTTTCGTTTTTGATAACGAACAAAAGCTTATCAGAAATAATGGTCAATTGGAGAAGTTTGATCCTACAATGTGCCAGGCTCCTCGTTGCACAAGCGCACCAAAAGATAAACAGAGAGGTCATTATCAGAAGCAACGAAAAAGGGAAAAATTAGTGTTTTTTCGATTTTTTTTAGTTCTGAGTTCTAGTTTTTCGTTTCACTCAAATCAAACGAAATCCATCAAGAAAAAGTCTATTTGAATCGAGAAAAACTTACAAGTAATAAATGTCATCAATTCAGAAGTACTGCGAATTCGATTTCTCGCGTTTGGAAGAGATTGATATCGTTGAAGTTGAAGTTTTTGACATGAATTCCGAAAAAAGCGAGCAGTCGATGCTTGTTTTGAAAAGCTTCATGCATTTTTTCACAGTCTCTCGTCAGAACTCAGTCAGGTGAATATTTGAAAAAACAAAAGAAATCTAAAGAATCAATTTAAGGAGCGTTACTTTCAAAAACGTGAACTTGGACAGCTCATTTAATGAAGTTTTATACACTTTCAATCACCTGGTTACATCTAACAGTGAGGTGAGAAACTGTTGAAATTCTTCGGAAACTCTTCTTTTTAAGAAAATTATTGTTATCGACTCTCAACTGCCATCGCTTCTCGATTCTGATCAAATCTCATCCTTCGCTTTTGAACATTACAAATGCATTGGAAGTGCTGTTGGGGAAGAAACGCAAACAATCTGTGACCTGGTCCTCCGTAAATTCACACAAGAAATGACGACCGCAACTACAAAGCTCTCTTTTTTGGCAGAATTCAACTCGGTTTCCGTGGGAAAAATCTGCGATTTTATCGAGGTACAATTTTCACGCATTTTTCAAATATTTTTGATGAAAACCCAGAGATCGCTTAACTGGAAACTAGCTCAATTACTTTTGAAGCACTAAGTTAATATCTTGGAATTAGTCTCATCTTTTTCCTAAAAATGGGCGCTCCTTTTCTGTGAGATGAGCTTTGAGATTTTTTTGAACCTATGCAAATCAAAACTCTGAGGAAAAAAAACTAAAAAAAATATTGGATGCAAAAGTAAAATGAGCTTTTTTTCTGAACAGTTTTATTTCTGCTCATTTCAGACATGGCTTTCTTGCTCTATCGCTCCCTATTTCAATATCTGTCTTCACGATTGCGATGAGGACTGGAAAACACATTTTTTGGCAGCGTGTTACCAAAGGAGACTATCTCACAATAACTTGGAATTCCCTTCCTTAAAAAATGAGACGGCTCATATCAAAGTCAGCTTCTCCATGGTTTGTAAACGAAAGAAGGATAATGGGAATGTGTTCCTTTTGCAGGAAACAAAAATGTGTTGCTTCTGGCCAATTTTCGATGTCCCTGCACGTGCAATGGGTCAAAATTCTTGTTATTCTCGATACTATCGCGATTTTTAACTTCATATGGATAATCATTTTTTTCATCTCGACTGTTAGCTTTATTTTTTTATTCATTTATCACCAACCATGCTTAACCACTTTTTGCCTCTCACGACGGCTCTCATGACGGCTAGCCTAAACCTTTAGGTTTTCATTTCATTATCTCTATCGCTCACATATTAGGAAGTTCACCGGGTAATAGTAATACTTGTTCATTTTTCTTTTTATCACAGGGTTTTGTTGATTTATCTGAAATATGTAACAGATAAAAACATTTGAAAACAAGAATGGTTATGTTGGAGAAATGTATTTAGTCAAAGATCCGATTCTTCTCATCAGATCGACATTTAGAGACGGCCAATTGAAAAATGTGATCGCATTGATTTTGAAGATTGAATAAAATTTGTTTTATTAACTAACCCGCAACAAAAAGTGTACTTATTCTGAAAATGCGAGAAATGCGTGATTGTGGGATACAAAAACTTCAACAAGCGTTCAAAATTATGTGACAAGAAAAATTATGTACAAAACCCTGTGAGACCAAGCGCGTGTCCACAAAAAAAAAGAAGCTTATCACAAAAAAAACAAACAAGCAGAAAAAGTAACCGTATCAATTATTGCAATTTGATTGCGTTGGTCAAATTACTCTGAAAAAAAAAACGAAAATTGACAAGCAAAAAAGAAAGAAATGGTAGGAAACTGGATCTAGGACCGGGTTTCTTTTTGAAAAAGTTGAAAATGAAAAAATGACAATGGCGCGGATGGGCAGGCAACAACGGTGAAAAACAAGGAGACTTGAAAATTCAGAGAAAAAAGTTCGAGTCGATTGCTTTTTGGGGGGAGTGATTGGAAGGGTAGAAACTTCGAAGAGCCAATCAAAGAAGGTTGCGATGAACGTCATTCCGAACGTAGGTGTAATCGTCGGTTTCTCCAAACTGAGCTGGAAGGCGAACAATTCGGTAGTTGTTCTCGTTTTGAGTAGGAATCGAGGGATCACTGAAAAGTGGCTGTTCTTGGTAAATATGTTTATGAGTTTTTTTTAGCTCCGTCCAGATTGAATATTCAGACCACTTTTCCTGGTAAGGAAAAAGTTTCAGTCAATTTTTTTTTAAAGTCACACAGTTCTTTGAAGGGTATAAAAGATTTTTGAGACCTACAAGTGTATTTGCTTTCTAGGAGTGTAGTCACTGGCAGCGGAAGGTGGTGGCATCTTAGGAGGAGACGGCGGGTAGAACTGAGGAGGCTCAGGCTTGTAGTCAACACAGTTCGTTGAACTTTGCTGTGATGAGCCTAAGACCGAGTTTTCTTCTTTTTTTTTGTTTCAAAACTACCGACATACCTTTGAAAGGAGTGTTGGATTGGATTTTCTTGCAACAGTAGCATACTGCTGCTATTCCGCAGCAACAAGATAAAATGACGATGGCTGAGAGAAGAAGGACGACTAGTCCGCTGACTGATGTTAAAGGATCCAGGCTCACGTCTGCAATCGTTTTTTTTTTTTTTTTGAAATAACCGATGAATTTCCAAAGTTTCATTCAACGATCGACAATCCTTACTCAGACAATTGGCTTCCAGCTGACGAGAATGAACCAAGTCAGCGCCGTTTGCGCAATCGGGGTACTTGTCACAAGCCAGTTCTAAGGGTATGCATTCGTCATTCCCGCAGGAGAACTCCTTATCGGGCTGGCACGTTCCTGCAATTGTCGGTTGGATGCGTCGCAAGATTGATGCTCTTTTTAAGGGAAATACGCCCAGTTGCAGTTGTGTTTCTACACCAAATCTTCATTTTTATGAGAAATTATTTTTTGTTGAACGATACTAGTTTTGTCGCCTGTTTCTATAACATCAGGTTGAGTTTGAGGAAATGTTCAATATTGCTTTTGTGAGTGTGAGGTGAAACTATTTTTAAAAACCAAGGTAAGAAAAATTTTATCTGGCTCCCCTAATTGTAAAGGAACCTCGTCAAAATGTGCAAAAAAAGAACGTGCTAGATTCAAAAAAATATTGAAAAACAAATGTGCAGAAAGATTCGAAAAAAAGGTTAATCATTAAAAATATGAGAACGTTTTTTTGGCATTTTGAAAAACTATTTTTTTTATTTTTTTAGCAACCTTTATGAGGTTTGAAAAATATTTGAAGGTTTGACTCTCTCAACCAGTCTAAAACCAGTCAAGCTGGTCTAAAAAAGTCTTTTCCAATTTGAATCATTTCATTCTTTTTCATACGGAAGATCTGCAAAAGTTGTTTTCAAACTCAACGTTTCAGGAAAGTTAAACTTTTCACCTGTTTTAGCGGCTCGGAAGGCATTCCAATGTAGTTTGAAGCCTTTCGAGGGATTTCCGGCATTTTCAGCATTGGCGTGCCACCACAATGTCATCGCATTGTTGGTGCTTGCGTTGAGCACGCGATTTGGAAGATGTCCGCAAAATTGGCCTGTAATCACACTTTCTTTCTCTTGCTCTCAGGGCAATAATTACCGATGATTGGTCCTGGAGAAGTGATGTCATCAATTCTTGGAGGAGCAAAGCTTTCCGGATCTACCATTGTTTCGTGCTAAACAAAAAATTCCTTTTTTTCGAGAAAAACATTCAAAAAAACAAAAAAAAGATCACTGAAAAGTAGCCGACCGAAAATGTGTATAAACTCAACAGCCTGATTTTTCAGTCAACAGTTTTTGAAAATTTAGGACTTGATACTCCGGAAGTAAAAGACAAATCTGCTATGTTCCTCACCCCCCCCCCCCCACGCCAGATATTTCCCTCGTCAGTTTATTTTCACAATGAAACGTTTCAAACAGTTTGAACCGTTTCTCATTCCAACCACTTTGTGGGAAACTCACATCGAAAACATGAAGAGTGTCTTTTTCGCAGGTGGCTGAAGTATTGGTGGGGACGTCAAAAAGAAGTGCTCTGACGCGAACGCGGTAGCCGATGGGCGCCACTAACATGAGAACGCAGTTTCGACTGGCATTGTAAGCTTCTTTCCCGTATTTCGAATGCGAGTACAAGATTCCAGAGAACCCTAAAATTTTCCTTTTTTTCTCAGAAGGAATGGAATATTTCAAAACAAAGCAACTTCAAAATTTGCAATAAATATCAGTAATTTTAAATCGAGCATTTGGTTTTTTTTTTGAACTTTATTTTTTTTTTTGTTTTCAGGGAAAAAAATAGAGTAAGCCAAAATAAGCCTGGCTATTCTCTCCTTATGAACCTTCATCATCGCATTCAAAAGAAGTTTTTGAACTTAAGACCCTTGATAATCGAGGAAATTTGTAAATTAATTCTTGCTGTTACTTATTAAAACCGAAAAAAAGCCGGAAAAATAAATTCAAAAAAAGATTATTTTTTTGTTCAGTTATCAAAAAAAGTTTTCTATTTATAAGTCAGAAGCCTAATGTTCAAACCTGAAGTCTCCAAAAAAGATATGATAATGTAAACTTTGAAAAGCCGATCGCTCACTCGAGTTTTTATTAGTGTTTAAAAAAGCGAAAATCTTAAGATACTTCTTTATTTCAAAGACTTCCGATAGGAGAGCCCTCAAAAAATCTGCGGAACGAAAATCTGTTGCAACATCTTTCTCTTCTCTTAAAAAAGTGGTTGTACCAATGCTTGGCTGGCTGTCACTTTTTTTAATGGATCTTCGGAACAGCCGATTCATCTTGTGGGAGAAAAAGTGCACACCTGTGATTCGTCGGTCAAGTCGCGCCTTGCACTCGTTGCGACTGTCGAGCCCGTCAAAAAAACCTGCAACTCTCGTGATGAAATTAACAATACTAATAAACATCCTACTCGAAAGAGGCTCTGCAGGTATGAGCATGACGAGTTGCGTTAAAATCATCGTCATCAACTGTAGCCATATTTGAAAAGCCTTCATTACCTGAAAGTTTGGAATTTCATCCATAAAAATGGTTCACCCGAAAGTTCAAACAATGGAATGGAGCAACAAAAAAGATATTTGAAATATTATCGAGAAGAACAGAAATCTTTGCTAAAAAAAAGAATTGAAGAGCTCGTAAAAACATCATATCAACATCTATCTTATCAGACAAGAGGTATGATTAATTAATCGCAAAACCGACTGAAGTGAGAAAGACTTATGAAAAATACAGCTTTTTCTATCTACTCAGCAACGTCATTGAATTCAAAGTTATGTCATTTTTTATTTGGGAAGTTTCAAAAAACGTTGCAAAGTTTCAAATTCCAAAGTTTCAAAAAACGTTGCAAAGTTTCAAATTCCAAACTATAAAAATGATTCGGAAATTCACGAGTCACACGTCATAATCACTTTTTTTGACATGATCTTCTGCTAATTTTTGCCTTTGCACTTCTACCACAAATATTATCATAAAGACGGCATAATCGGACAAAACCTGGACAGCTGGATCGCGAAAAATAGAAGTACAACAATGAAAAAGGTATAGCAAACAAGGGTACCACCAAACACGGAGTTTTTTTTTGATTGGCCGCGCTTCGCCGACACGGTAATAATAAACCATATTTGATAGGCGCGAATGAATTTATTGGGTGAACGGAGCAGCGATAAGCCATACGTGGCAGGTTCAGGCCGCTTATTATCGCTGATATTGAAGACGCTCCAGCTGATAACAATGCTGCATATCTCAAAACTCACAATAAACAGCTGGAACAGGTTTTTTTCGATAATTTAGGAAACTGTTTAAAAAAAGAAAGTATAAAGTTGTCCGGTTAAAAACTGAATGAAACTCACCGAGAAATATTTCAAAAAAAAAAACACTGATTTCAAATAGGTTGAAAAAAGATGACATCTTTTTTAGTGAGATCAAAACGCCTCGAAGTTTTTACTATGCCATTGCAATGGAAAAAGGGCGTCTTTAAGGATCGTAACTCTACTGAAGGCAAACACGCAGTTTTTCCAGTTGACTTGAAATCGGGGTTGTAAAGGACCTCTCAACAAATTTACACCAAATTCCCACCCGTATACCTTCCCCGACTCCCATGATATTTGAATTTCGGAATGTTTTATGATGCTTTCGCAGATAACGTTCGGAATAATTCATTCAAAAAAAAAGTAGCAAATAAATCCGACCTCTTTTCTCTCTAGAATATTGCAACAAGTTCACCTGGATTTTTTTTGTAGTTTTCGAAAAAAGAAAGAGAAAAATAATGAAGTCAGGGCAAAATCAAAACGGCTAAATTTTTCTTTGTGAAAACTCACTGATGGTAAGCAATTCAACGATTTTTTGCAGGCTTCAATAATGTGAAAACTCTGATTTAAAAATAATACTTTTTGGCTTGATCAAGCGAGGAGAGTGTGTTCCCGAGGCAACTCGTTGTAATAAGCTTTTATTTTAAAGATAGGTTTAAATAGAGCAAGAGCAATTATTGAAAAGGTAAGTTAAATTAACCGATTTCTAAGTTAAGGAAAAAGAAGACATAACTCAGAGCGGCACCTACTAAACATGTAGTCGGGGATTTATGGTTGGGCGGACGCGAGCGGCTGGCTGCGGTCGCACGCCCCTCGGTCCTGCGACCGCCCAGTTGCTCTCTCGTTGGTTATGGTAATGCTTGAAAGAGCATTCCGTTTGATGCAAATCGAAAAGTAATGTGGAGAAACAAAGAATGAATTGTCAAAAAAATGAAAAAAACATTTAAAAAGTTTTGATGAAAAATCCTATTATTTTATGAGTTTTATCTAAGTATCTCTAAGAATCAAAAAAATAAGTAAAAATGTCATTTTGAAAAATGAAAACTCGATTAATTTCTCTGTGGTTTTGTTTTTGGTAGAAACCGTAGAAGGTTTTTTTCTTTAAACTTTCAATGGAAACTTTCTTTTTCTTAATTTTGCTAGCAGAAAAAAATTATGATTACTTACAGGAAGAATCAGATGAGATAACAACGAATTTCAGAAAAAGCGATAGGAAATGGAGAGATTATCAAGGCAAATAACGGTTTTTGATGTTTTTTTCAATGGCGATTTCCCTTTTTTTGGATGAGGAATGAAAAATAATGAATTTAGAATCTACAAAATGCTCTTTTAACATTATTACATTGTTAGGTCTTTTTTCGGAAAACAAAAACGAAAATTAATTCATTATTTTTGAAAGTAATCTTATTCTTATTGTCACTCTGACCCTCAAGATATTATCCGAGCATTCTCAATATGCAAATTTTCAAAATTATACTTTATGGTCTTCTTGAATAGGATTTGACAGGTCGAAGAGTGACTAGAGCTGTGCCAAGGCCGCTTGAGCGTCTTAAGCTGACAGCTTGAGGGTCACGCATGATACAGATCCATCGGTCACGCGCCAGTCAGTTTAGATCAAAAGACGCCGAGTCTGCGTCTCAGCCGGCTTTGCCCTATCTTTACCTCATTATTCCATCAAACCACTATGAAATTGAAGTGCCTTTATTGAAACTATGGGAAAAGATAACATTTCGAAAAACTGAAATATTTTTCTTGGTCGATGATCTTGTTGCGCTTTGATAAGCTCTACTCATTCCACTGGAAATCTAACAAAAACAAGCGACGAACCAGTTCGGAAATCTAATTCTTGCCTATAAATTAGCTACTTTTTCAAGAAAAACTTTAACAAAAGTTTTATTAAAGTAACGGTGAACAAACTTTTCTTGTCTTCATAAGAAAATAATGATAGCTTTTGAAAAATCCCAAATTTACGAATGATAATATAATTTTCCAGTAGAGAAAAAAGCTTTGAAATTATTGTGCAGAAAAAGTTCAAGGGTAAAACTTTTTCATTAAAATTGTCTTTGTCTGCCAATTTAAATATTTCGAAAGTGTATTTTGGAATGAAATTTCAATTTAAAACAGCTTTTAAAAAGAAAAAAATACGCGTCAGAAAGCTTTGAAACAAAATTCTTTCAAAGCCAACTGATCGTTCAATTAATGCTTGAAGTGACCGGAAGCTGGCCTGAATTAGCAATAAATCTGTAACGATTTGTACAACAAACGGCGATAATTCATGCAATAATGTCAAATGTTGCGTTGCGGAGGGACATTTTTCAAGAAAACGAGCTGAAAACGGTCTTGTAATGCGCGCGGCAGTGCATCCGAGTGATTGATGATGGAGGATGAGACAGCGGCGAAGATGTATTGCCGAGGCAGTGGGGAGCACCCTCAGCCCTCGGAAACATCTTTCCAACAATATCAACCTTCAACCACTCTCTGTTCAACTTTCCCGATTCTCTGAAAATCGTTTCGTGAAAAAGCGGACAAGCAGTTTGGAACAAATTCCAGGCGTTGAAATGACTAAGAATTCAGTTTCTTGAGACCATACAGTAAGAAAAAGAAGAAAATAGTGTAATTTTTTGACTCAAGATAGTTGATGAAATTTCAATCAATTTATCGATTATTGGAAGCTTGAACTTGCACTTCCTAAAGAAGAAATTCAATTCAAACTACAAAAGCTGATTGAAACGAATGAAAATCGTTGACCTGACACATTTTTCCCACAAAAAAGCTTCAAACGTCTCAGGAATTTTTCATTATTTAGACACGCTGTCAAATACTTTCCAGAGTTTTTGAAATCAATTCCATTGATTCTATGGAACATCCCCCTTAAAAAAGATTTCTCTGAAAACTCAACCTAGCGGTGAACCAAATTTGTAGAGAAAATTACGGGGAAACCGAATCCTGAGTCAACCATCTTTTAAATTTGAGGTTCAAAGTATTTTGCTAGGAGTTGAATGATGGATGAAGCTCCTCCAACATGCTAGTCTCAATGACTGTAGTCATAAAGGACTGACAGTTGGCTATTCGCCGTTTGTAAAAGTGCGTCTCCTCCTCGGCGGGGCAGCTGTGGCACCACGAAGATCGTGTTGTTTTTCGAGACCACTTTTTGCTCCGCAGACGCGCGTCGAAAAGCAACCGTTCCATCATTCCGAGGATCAGCTATAACTCCCTCGCTATCAGTTTCTCCTTCGTTTTGTAACATTTCTTCGCGAAGTAAACCTCGATGCTAGGGGAGATCGTGAAGTAAGTCACAAGCCAGGAATAATCCAACGCTTTTTTTTCTGAATATTTTCAAAAGGGAACAGGAATGAGTCCGTAAAAAATGATATGGTGGTTAAAACTGAAATTGAATACTTAAAAGCAGAAAGTACGTTTTTGTTTAAGAAAATTTCTTGAATGCATAGTGGGAATTTTTTCCGAATTTTTAAATAGTTAGTTTCAAATAAGTGCAATAAAAATGTTTTTTCAGAGCCCCAAGGTATCAAGGAAAAAGAAAACTGAAAAATGCAAGAAAAATCAGAACAACTTTTAATCCGATACTTCACATCAATAAACTACAAGTGGGATCTGATTTTGGCAAATTTCCGATAAACTCAGAACTACTTATCAGGGATACAAATCAGATTACCACCGACTGGAACAATAAAAAATTCCAGATTTTTTTCAATTCAAAGTCTCATCCAAGACTACAAAACGCTGCAAATTTTTTCTTGATAAATTTCGGCCGGTACTGTAGTTGCGACGGATGGCGCAAGATGAGCCGCTTGTTCATTACAAATGAGTCGAGAGTCCTTTCGTCCCCTCGTTAATCACCGACCGACTTATTCGTTGCGCAACGATCCACGTGCGACATCCCCGCAGTTCCGACCCGATTATTGAGCAGATAGGCTTGTCGATGATTGCAACCAGTGTAACTTGGAGATCGCTACTAACATGGATTTGACAATTGAGTTTTATGAGAAAATAGAAATTCGGAAATTAGTAAGTCCGATGATATTCCTACAGAAGTACTGGACTGTGTTCTATAAATTATAGAGTTATAAGTTGTTCGAAAAGCTGAAACGTGTTTGGAAACTCAAATTCGGTTCAAAAATATGTCAAAACTTTTTTTCAAATTGTGTTCTTGGGAATATAGTTCGATTTCATGACAAAAAATAACGAGTGGAAATTCGGAGAATGAAATGACCAACTTGAAAACACTATGATTTAATAGGGCGGAGATGAAAAACGACCCCGAAAACACAGCGGGAGATCATTGAGGACTCGATTTTAGAAATTTTCTTTTTTGTTAGATGCAAAGACCCATTTTGGTACATGGAAGCAAAGATATTTAGTTAATTATTTGTTAAATGAATTTTTTTATACATGAGCTACTAAAAAAACTGAAAAAAATTACGAAGCTTTTGCGCTCAGAAATAAAAATTGATAATCTTAATAAAAATAGAGGTAGAATTAGACCTCATTCACAAAGAAGAAAAGAAACGTGGAAAACCCGAAGATCATAAATAAAGTCATTCCTATCGGAATATCTAAAAATGCTCTAAAAAATTTTTTTTGACGTTTTGAGAACGTCTTCCCACAATGACGAGAAAATAATTTTTTTTGTGGTTCTTATGTTTAAAAATAAAAGAATATCCGTTGGCAATTAAAAAAGTTTTTTCGATTAGTAAAAATTCTGAGCCATCTGTGGGATGGACTTTCTTTTGAAAGAATTCAAGCGCTTTTTAGATACCAACCTTGGATAGAGAGAAAACAGAATCTGGAGAACCCTCAAAAGTCTCGCTGTACAATATTCGAAATTTCGATAAAACTTGACGGTTTGGAATGGAGAAAGAACAGGAAAAGGAGAGATAAAGCAAACGGGAGAAGTTGACTCTATCTACATATGTTGACGGTTGGGCACAAGGCAGAAGGAGCAAAGCCCTTGGGGCCTCGAGGCTCATAACCATCGATCCCGAAGCCTTCGCGGTCTGTCAATCACGTACTCGCCATCCGTGGCATCCAGTCGGCCTTGTGCTTTTTCCAGCTTGAGCTGGTCTTCATACTTTTCAAGCTTGAGCAGGTCTTCAATTCTCAAAAATGTTTGTTTTGTTATGGAGAATGAAAAGAACCTTTGCAAAAAAAGAACTTTTAGCTTTCTGATCTTCAGATCAAGAAGTTGATTTCAAATTTTGCGCTATCGTGTTATGCGCTTCAAAAATCAGTTCTCATACTCTTAGGATGAAAGGATTTTGAAGTTCTCAAAGAAACCAAACTCTTCTAAACTTTGGAAACAGCATAAATTAGACGTACTGGTAACAAAGAGATCTGAAGGATGTTTTTGCCGAATCGTATCAAAACCAGGCCAACATTTTCATTCTCTCATTAGCTTTTTCTAGAACTATTTATTTTTCAGCTTGAGAGGTAATTGAATTTAAAAAAACCCGGAAAAACCGTACAGTAGTAAACTTTTAATCTTGAGAGCTCGGAAAAGAAAGATTTTTTTAGCAAATAATAACATTTTTTTCAATTTCTCTGATTTTCGATATGCGGAACAAAAAAACATATCTAATTATCAATTTTCATCATCACAAAAAAATTGAACAAAACACAAAGATCACAAAGAAGAGAAAAAAGGTTACGACGGATACGAAAGTAGCTAGGGAAGTACTATTTCAAGCGTAATCTTAAACCCATCGATAGAAAAGATCAATTTCTTGGTTGGAATTGTGGTGACCGACAAAGACGTGGCGATCTCAGAATAGCAATATCAAAAGAACGTGGAAAACAACAACAATACCCTGGTTGAATGCTTCAGTAAGGGCTCTATTCAAAGATTGGAAGTCACTACACTATTAGGCACTAGACCAACACTAACAGGAAACACAAAGAAGTTCAAAAACGATCGACAAGTGGAAACAATTGTTACAAGTCGAAGCACACCGTACAAACGATGTATCACGTCATTACCACAGCGGATTATGTATAGGTATGTATAAGAGAAAAACAAAGAGCAAAAAGAAAAACGAATCAAACTGAGTTTCCATCAAATAGAGACGTTTGTACTTTGTTAAGGAATGTCAAAACAGGAGAATTCAACTAGCGCGTCATGAAGGTAATAATCACAGAAATCCAAAAGACTGGGTGTGGAAGAGTTTCTCAGAGGATTAGTTGGCAAGCAGAGGCCCGGTCGTCTGATGGATCTCGGTGCACTTGGAGTGATCCGCGAAGATGGTGTGGGTCGTGAACATGTACTTCTCGCCGCAATCCAATCCGCACAAGGAGCAGCGCCACGGATTCTTCTCACTGTGCAGTCCCTTGTGCAACAAGTACATCGTGTTGTCGAAAAAGACGATTCCGCAGTGAGAGCACTCCTTAAATAAAAAAATGAGCAATTCTTGTTACAAAGTTCAAACGAAACTTTCTGCAGAAGTTCTCTGGAATTTTCAATTTTTGAACTAACAATTACGAGAAAATGAAAAGCTGAATATGACATGAGACCAATTGAACGTTCGAAAATAGAGATAGTGAATGCCACTATGAAGTCAAAAAAGATTCATAAAACGCCATATTGAATTCTGAAACATTTCATATCTCAAAACGTGTTGAAAAATCCAAAAATTACAGAAGTTCAATTATCAGAAGGTCTCTGTGAACAAAATCTTTTCCATTCAACCTGACTTTCACCTGAACTTTTGCTATATGTATTAAGCAAGAGTTCCCTTGTCACAAGAAATCCTCTTTTTGGGTACGAAAAAAGAGAAGATTTTGCGTCACTACGGTTCACACCCGTGAAATTTAATTTTTTTTTTCAGAGATAGATCTTCGAAAAAAAAGCTTTATTTGTTTAATCCCTGACTGGAGAAGTTCAAATCGCAACTTTCTACTTTTTTCGAACAAAGGAAGATTTCTCAACTTCTTCGTTTTCATTACATTGTCTCATTGTGGCAGCGCCGCTTTTCAAATCGCTCAGTGCAAAGTTTTTTTCAGTTCTTCGCGGCTTTGTCTTTTCCGGCGCAAAATCTAAACAACCGAACCTTTCCGTCAGTAGGAGCTGGAGGAGATGGTGCTTTGTTCTCCTCGGAAATCAAACTTGCGCGGCTTGTGCTTTCATTCGAAGGAGAGAACGACACGTTGATTGGACTTGTCGCGCTTGCTGATCCACAGCTCATCGCAGAGCTGGCTTCTGGCCAAATCGGCGTGTTTGGCTCTGGCTCTGCAGAGGCAGCTTTGGAGACCTGAAAGTTTTTTGAGATAGAGAAAAAGTTCTGAATAGAAAATTACCGTTGGAGAAGCGCTGGCGGATGACTTGGTCGGCTCTGTGTGCATGGCAGCTCCAGTCAGACACATCATGAGCAAGTCTTGACTAGTTATCGGATAGTTGGTTGTTTGAAACTGAAAAAAGGGGATACTAAAAGAAAAAAAAAGAAAAAGAAAAAGTTTTGATGCAAAGTTAAATTACTAGAGCTTGCAAAAAGTTCACATTCAACATTCTTATTTAATAAATTTTTTTCCTTGCTAAGTGTAATTTCTGTCTGTGTGGGTCATTCTTTTTCATAATCTTTGAATTTTCGGTGAGCTTGCTCAAATATTTTCATTAGAGGTAGTCTTAAAGATTTCAACCTGCAAAACTTTCCAACTTTCAAAAAGAGAATTTTTTCAGAAAGATCCAAAAAGCGGATTGTAATAATTTTTTTTTTCTTGCGCATTGTTAGTTTGTTAGTTGCTGTGATGTACTGCTATCATGAGCTCACCTGCTCTTCGTACTCCGGACTGGAAGAATTGTCGGAAGAGTCAGTGTTGGGCGGACTGAGCTCTTTCTTAGTGATTTGCTGCAGCTGCTCAGAAAGGATCGGCTGCGGAGAATGAACGGCTACTGGAGCTCCAGTGTTGAGTCGGCGTCTTTTCGCACTCGGCTCCTTCTTCGCGGACGGGGAAAGTGCGGCTCCCTGAAGTCTTTCTTGATATTTTCTAGCAACGGGTGTTAATTGCTTTGTTTGGCTTTGAAATTTGCATGAATGGCTTGTTATTTTCATTGGGAACGCGTCTACAATTCTATACGAGTTTCTTATAACCAGACACATTTGTACAGTTGTCTCTTTTAATTTCGAATTTTCAGGCACATTTTCAAGTTGATCTACTACGCAATGATGTTGAGATTACGTTCCCTTTCCGAGTACTTTACTTAAGTTTGAACCCGTATTGTGAAAATTTGTCTAATCTGATTTCTTGGTAGATTTCTGCAGCTCCCTATTATCAATGTTGAATCATTAAATTTTGCTCAAAATATGTTTATGAATATAGGGACTCCTAGTCCGTGGAATGATTATTTCCGAAAAAAACAAGGAAAAGCCAATTAAGGACGGTCCTCTTGTTTTCGAGCAGTCGCTAATGGCAACAATGAGACCGAAAGATGTTATCACCTCGCTCTCGTCATGTCTTGTCTGATAGTGGAGAAGCAGGCGCCTGGCATTGGCGAAAAGCAGCGAACAGCGTTTGCAGGAAGCTTGCGAGCTTGGCGTGATGTTGTGCTTCTCATCGAGATGCGACCTGAAAATTTCGAAGTTGAAAACGGAAGATTGAATCTTGATTTTATC
The DNA here is from genome assembly GCA_904845305.1 of Caenorhabditis auriculariae. NCBI lineage: Eukaryota > Metazoa > Nematoda > Chromadorea > Rhabditida > Rhabditidae > Caenorhabditis > Caenorhabditis auriculariae. The sequence goes on along the minus strand of CAJGYM010000002.1, from coordinate 939,644 downwards.
AAAATCTTCTCTCGGAGTATTCTGAGGATTTCGTCGAGATTTTGAAGTTTTGAAGCCTACTCTCAGCCATTATCCTATCTGATCTTGTTTGAGTGCTCATCATTGAGCTGAATCCGGAAAAAGGTCAAATATTAGACTACTGGTTTGAAACACTGCTCTACCAAATGGCCCAACTCGAAAAATCATTATTTCGCATCCTCCGAAATCGAAACATTCAAATGAATTTCAATTTATTCACCGAAGCATGGCATGTTGACAGAACTGCATCTCACAGTTAGCCACAGGACAATCGAAGCCAAATCCTGTCTTGATGTGCGTCATCGAATGCTCTTGCATCTGAAATAGTTTTTTGTTAATTTCAATTTTTTGGCTCTTCTTCTTTCACCATTTTCAGGGAACTTCAAAGAAAGAGAAAACGCGGAAATTCGAAAAAAAAAATCGCGCACTTCAGTTTAACAATTTCTTCTCCCCCGTTTCAGAATCACGTGAAAGATGATTTTTTCAGAGTTGCGAGATGGTCTTCTTTCAGATTACAGTAGAGAAAAACAGAACTTCTTCGAAAAAAATGAGAAATCTTCAGGGTTGGTGTTGAAATATTCAATTGATATATTTTTTTTGAATTTCAAAAAACTTTCAATTTTAAAGAAAGAATTTATCGGTTGATCGAATTCAATAATTTCCTCAAATTTCGCTGGAAAATTTCTCTACCTAAGTCATATGAAAAATTCTGTAAACTTAAAAAAATGTTTGACTTGTTAAAAAAAGTAAAAAAAGCTGATCTAAGTATCATATTCATAGCTAAATGTTTAATTTTCCCCTTTGTGAGCTTTTACTTTTGCTTTTTGTGTGATACATTTCTTTCCGTCCCTTTTTCATCTTCTGAAACCGAGTTCAAAATCGCCTTCATCGCCACCGGCTGAAGAAGGAAACGAGACAGGCGTAAGACAAATTTTTTTTTTCGGAAAACCTGGGGGTGATGGGAGAAAAAGAAAGCGACGGCGGCAGCGCCAATGGCGTCTCCGAAGTCCTGTTCTTCTTTATGAGCGTGCTTCGCTTAGCGTCAAGGTCTTCCTTGCGCAATCTGGGAGCGACTCCTAGGGTGATTCCGGCGTCGCGACCTTGCTTCCCAGAGAAAAAAACATCACGCGGCTGCCAGGAGGCGCAGGCGCAAACGAAACTATGTGCTGCTCCTGGAAGACCGTTTTGCGATGGATACGGCGCGCACACATTTCGTCCTGTTCCAACTTGACCTTGGACCCGCGCAAGCATTTAGCTGCCGTCTCGTTTTCTTTCATTTCCCTTTCTTTGCGCCTTTCACACCATTGGCAACAAAAACTTCTTTAACGGAACATGCATAAATTGGCGCCAAAACTGAGAGAGTCGCTAGAACTGAAATTTCAAAAATCTACCTGATCTTTGCGGAAGAAACGCTTCTTGCAGAAACGACATTCGTATGGTTTGACACCGCTATGACGCATCCTATGTCGATGCATGTTGGCCTAAAAACTGAGCCTTGAAAACTCTCAGATTTTTTCTTTAGGACCTTCTGGCTGAACTGCATCTGACAAATGTCGCACTGGTACATCTGACCTTGATGACGCTCGTGGGCTTCCTGAAACCGACATCATCAAAATATTGATCGTTGATGGATGACACGAATAGTCAGTGTTTTCCCAACTCGAGAATCCCAAATTTACCGTCTCCGTGAAATCAAGTGACTTGTTTACTTTATGGCGAGGCGTCTCAATATTGTTGTGTCCATATTCTGATGAGGGATTTTGGACAAACGAGAGAGTGCCGGAACGCTGGTCAGAAGCTCTTTAAACAATACTGGCGGAGAGGCTCGTGAAGAAAGGGAGGGTAAGACACGGTCAAAAGAGAGTTGGCATACAAAAGACCCTTGGAAGCTGCCGAAGACTTTGGCAAACGATCTTATACGAGAATTTCCAATTTTTTCCAAATAAAATAAATTTTATTTACCAAGTGGCTTTTCATGTGTTGCGACATGCATGTAGTGAAGTTACAAAACGGGCAAGTGTGAGTCCTTTTTGCACTTTTGGCCGATGGCGTACTTTCCGGAGAAGAGAAAGAAGCTGAAAAACACTTTCAATTTTGATCGACTTTCCAGAAATTAACATTTGATGACAGTAGAAACTTCTGCGTCTTCGTCAATTTTCGGCGGAGACGGAGTTTTCGGGAAATCTTTGGCGTCTTCTGCCGAAATTGGAGAATATGGAGGGGAAGGCGACGGCGATTGATCTTCCCAACGCTTCTAAAAAATGAATTTTTCACACAACTTTTTCAAATTAAATTATAAGTAAAAATGGCTGCTTGAAGCGTCCCTTTGGGGTTTGCTACGCAAGTTTTTTTCTAATCAATTTACTTTTGTTCATTTTAAACCAAGTGAAATTCACCTCTTCTGTTGCCTCTTTCACGTCATTGTTCATCTCACACTCGTGTTGTTCTGAGAATCATACGGTTTGAAAAAAGAAGAATGCAATTTTTCATACCAATATGAGAAGTGAACTCGAAGAAGTTGGTGGTTGTGAAGCCGCACTGAGCACACGCGTTCAGCTCCATCGCGTACTGCTCTGCAAAAAGCTGTCTTAGCAAGTTATATACAAAATGGAAAAAAGATTATTATGCGACTGATTGAAATTAGGCGCATAACAATTTATCCCAGGGCGAAATCAGCGGAAAAAACACAATGAGACGAGGTTCGGAGGATGCGTCGTGTTTACGGATGGCATAGCGGAAATGTACAGCGGGGGCTACTGTAACCGGCTGCCAGAACTCTTACCAGTCACTGGATAGATTTAGGTAAGCCTTTTTGGCGTGACGGATCAACTCTAACTGTGCCGAAATCTATCGGGAAACGATTAAAAACAGACGATTTTGTTAATATTTCAGTACAAGTTTGAGTTAAATAAAGAAAAATGTTTTAAAAGCTATAAAACCGGAGTGGCAGAATGAAGTTGTTCCGAAAATTCACTGGATGTTGGAAAGATCTGGAAAGGAAAAAAAGAGGAGTGACTGGATTGTATTCAAATTTCGAATGCCAGGTCCAACCTTCTTCGTTGTCCCCATCCATTCTATTCAGACCGCGCACAAACAATGGAGGACTATCCAACAATGTGATAGAAGCAAAGGGTGACGAAATTCAGAATGAACAGGGAGGATGCGGCTTTCGTGGAAAATATCGGGCAATTAGACGGTGATAAGAGGTAGTAGTTGCCGGCCTAAATTGATGGTTTCGCTCTGGATGACAACTCGTGGTGCCTTGAGCACATAACGCCAATTGTGCGTGTCGAGAAGTCGCAGTTTTTCTTTCATGGATGCTCTCAGACTGGTATTCATTATTTTCGAGTTGTATTTTTTGGATTGCGAAAGGTGAACAGAAATGAAGTTATGAATATAACATAGAGAAAAGAAAAATAAGATGATGGGACAGACAAAGTGACTTCAGGACCATGCGATGCTCGGGAAATGGTCCAAAAGGACTGAAAAGCCGGGTATCGGGATGAATGAAGGATGCGAAGGAACGTCAAGAGTAAGAGACAAGGTAAGTATGCGTGGTGGTAAGAAGAGTCGACCGATGGGACGAAGTGTTGACTGAGAAAGGTCCACGCTTTGAGTGACCCCGAGCGAGGCTATTTGCCTACCGCGCAAGGTTTCCGGGTTCGGCCAAACATCGGTAAGCCGTCGCCTGGATAGACCTCGACAGCCTGTGGGAGTGCCGGTCTTCTTTCCTTCTTGGCTCCAAATCGCTGCTCCATATATGATATATGGGGCTCCTAGAGTTCAGAACTCCACAGACTCTTCCGTATGACTATCTTAACGCAAAGTGAAGCAAATTCTGAATGATAGTGCTTGTGGATTCCTAGCTGATATTTTCGATTCGCAATTTTCGTCAACTCGTGACAAATCAATTAGACATTACAGTAGCGAAAAATATTTCTAGGATTAAAAGATGAGAAAAGAAAAAAAATCTAAGAGCTTAATGAGCTCGGCAAGTTATGATTTTGCATCTCCTCGCTCACCTTTCTTAGAAAAACCTCAGGAAAGAGCAGCACGGCCCGCCTTTTTGGGCGTGATTTGACCGCTTCGAGGCGAGTTTGGTTTCCAGCTAGAAACTACAACTCAAAATTGAATGTTAAAATAGTTGAAGAAACTCTGTAAGTTGGTAATTCTAGGCAACTCAGCATAGTTCAGTCACATGAAAAAGTTTTTAGAAAAGCTCAGATGGTTGCACGTGTAGGGCTGAGAAAGAAGTCTTCGCTGAGAGTTTTTTCCGATCCGATTTGTATAGATAATTACTTCGAGAGTATACTCGAACAAGTGTGAGACGTGTGACTAGTTGTCTTGCGGATATAGCCAGCGATCTGGCGGTAGCCAGTAAAAAAAGCTATTTATTACAGCTTGAATATATTCAGGAAAACACGGTAAATAACAAGTGTGGAAAAAACGTAGCCGGCCAGTAACTAGGTTGTGGATCGTCATTTGTTTACGAAAAATGGTCGCCCTAGGGCAACATAGTTGAAAAAATAAAAATAAGCGACACCAGAGTGCGATACCGTCGTCAAAAATCTTGGGAGAGGCTTTTCCAATTGCCAAAAACGCGTCATTCCGCAAGAAGGCACAAGCGAAAGCTAGAGGTAGGAAGTGAAAGAAAAAATGCCGCCACACTGCCGGTGGCAAACAAGCTTTTTTGGGAATGAGATACGGTTGCCGATGAATCTTTCCCTCCCCCAGGTCCAAAGCATACCACCTAAAGTGTAAGACCAGTGAAGACGACGGTGGAAAAGTGACGAGAAAAAACGGAGAAGACGGCGGCTGGCAAGGTTAAGGTGAAGATCCACACAATGATGGGAAACGAGTTGTTGGTGTGGGCGCCTGAGGGTGACCTTCCGAAAAAAGTGAAAAAAAAGGCTGATAGCAGGCGAAGCGCTTGCAACTTCACTTCTTCCCACCTAAGACTTTCGAAAGAATTCTCGGTTTTTTTTTCTGAAGAATTATCGAAAAAAAAAGTTACTGAGGCGGGTTATCACAGAAGTCTTTAGTCAATTGACAAGATCTGATTGCTACAAGAAACTTTGGATTTCTTGAGGCTTGGCTTGCAAAAATACTGAGTCAAGATTCAGGAAGCCAGCCTGCGCAATGTTCTAATTTCTGAAATATAGTTTAAAACGTTAATTTCTTTTAAATTGTCCAAAAAGAACGACTTAAGACATTCGTACAAAAAACGAAAATCATTCTCTATTTGCAACTTCTGAATTTTTAAAAAATGTGAAAATTAAGCTTTTCTTTCATTCAGAAAAAACAAGTAAAATCAACCACTTGTACAACTTGGTGACTTTCAAAGACTATCGACTTTTTTGTAAATTTTAATTTTCAGTTATATCACAAAATGCGAAACAATTGAAATGAAAAAGCTCTTTTTCAGGACTGCTTAAAAAAATTCAAAAAACATTCTCGCCTGCTCAAAAAGCTCTTTAGATTTTGTAAAACAGGTGATATCTCAAGGATTGCGGAGAAACTAACGGCGAAATTTCTTCCCGAGACCGCGCTCAATTTGATTAACCTTGTTGGAGCACGGACAACGTTTGGATATTATGGAATTTATGGAATAGGCAAAAGTTGCGGACAAGCTGGTTTCATTACTTCCGTAGAAGCTGGCGAAGTTGATTACACGGTTAAGAGACTGAAATGAACTCTGCTTTTTTTTTCTGATCAAGACAAAACTTAATTGTATCATTTCAATCTTGGAAAGTAGGAAATTTGACTAGAACTTGTTCAAGTAACTGCTCTCATTGAATGGATAAAAAATTCTTTAGAGTATCTTGTCACTTAGCCGAGGTAGTGAAACAAAAACGAAACAATTCAAAATTGACAATTTCGAAATTTAAAGATTGCGAATTAACGATAGCGAGCGCATAAACATTCATATATTCAAAAAAAAGCGGAGCGTGTTCAAACGAAATCCTAAAGTTCATACTTACTCAGGTTTTTTGTCAGCTCCTGACTGCCTCAGACTGTTAGGGACGCGATAAGATGAGCGAGACGTTTTGTCAATTTCTAATTGCGTTCGCCCTGAGGCAGCTGAATTTTTCCGGGAAAGTCCAGGACATTGGCCCTCGCAGGTGGATGACAAAAGCAGAGGTTGTTTTTGCCGAAAAAACGGTGGAAACTCGGCCCTCGGGATTCGATGAGAACAAAGGACGGAAGCTCATTAGCGAAGGATTCGAAGAACTCGAATGTGCACATGATAAGGATTTTAAGGAGATGTCGACCAGAAGAAAACCCGTTGGAGCATGAAATTATGTCGCCTGATTAAAATGACGAAGAAGCATCCAAGTGAGTGGGCCTCCGTTTTTTGAACGGTCGACGATGACTTAGGGTGTGTTACTCAGGTCCATCAACATTACGAACGGAAAAGGTAGGACCGTACCCCCGTCTGTGACATTTTTTATATGCTTTCTCAGACATTATGTGATGATGCATACGACTTTTTCATAGAACAGTCACAGAAAAAAAAATATATAAAGGTTGTGAGATTTTTCGAATGAGCGAATGATGGTAGCTATTGAATAAGTTTCAAAAAAGTTCAAAAAAAAACGTTTCTGCTGTACTGCATACTCTATTAAGAATCGTCTAAACGTACGAAAACAATAAATATTTTTCGAATTTCTCTGATGGCCCTAATATACAAGATTTTTGAAGAAAAATATTGAGTAATCCAAGTAAACTGCATTCAAATATAAATAGATGTCTATTGAAAAAAACGAAAAGATAGACAAAAAAACAAAAATATTTGATAAAAAAATAATCATAATTGAAATTCTTTTTCTCAAAAACAGCAATCGAAAGGAATCTGAAAAAGCAGTAGACAATTTGAAAAAGAAGGAAACTTTGTACAAAACCATCTCTGCGAAGAAAGGAGCGGTTTCAGAAGAAATATATAAATTGATGATACAAAATTCAGAAAAATCCCGAAGAAATGGAAATTCTCCGGTGGCATGCCCACCGAAGGGATGCGCAGCCAGGTGCAACAACTGGGCGTCCGACGGCGTCTGTGGCGGATTGAGGATAATCCCCACAGTCGGAACTCTGTTGTGCGGCGTTTTCCTCTCCACAAACCAACAACGATCCGAAATCCAACAGGAAACCGTAGCCGAACATCCCTTGCAACTCGCTCAGACCGTGCCGACACGTGTTTTTACCAAAAGCATCTCCCAAATTGGTTTCTAGTTGCGAGAAAAAAGATTCAAAGCCTCAGCTAGTTCAACAAAGGGCCTCTTCAAATGCTACTTTCTGAGCAGAAAAATTGAATTCAAATGAGGATTAGATAAATTTCATCGAAAAGATAAATGAGAAGAAAACTGTTGGGTGGTCTATCGCAAAAATTGCCCGACGCGAAACTTTGAAGCGGCCAGATTTTCAAGATGAAGCCAATCCATAAAATTTCTGAAGATCTCTCAAACCTCACGTACGTTACGGTAAATGAATTTCCCGTTAAAAATAATGGATTTTTTTGAAACTTCTAAATTGAAAAAAAAAAACTATTTGTGATAACCTAACAGATATTAGCTCAAGTATTGAAAGCTTGGAAAAACCTGAAGCATAATAATGAAAAAAAGATATTTCAAGTCGCGCGATTGAACTTTTATGAAAATTTGTCAGAATTTTCCTTATATATATCTGATGAAAGTGGTCTCCTGTTGTACAATATTAGAGAAAACAGATGGAAAGTAAATTCAGACTGTTTCCAAATTTTAAGGCTTTTCTGAAAGACGCAGTCATTTGGGCTGAGATTTCCAGCATGTTAATCTGGCATAGAAAAGGATGTTCTGGCCCATTTAAAAAAAAAATTATGTCCACAAGAATTATTCATTTAAACCTTCCCAACTTTTCTATGTGAGTTGATAGAAAGCTCAAAAATTTATATGGAAAAAGCTTTCTCGGCTATGTTAGTACACGATGGAAGCTGAAGACGGAACTGGTATCACCGGATAAAAACTTTCCAAATAGCTTCAGAAGTAACAAAAAAACAGTATAAACCCTTTGAATTGATCTTCTTAGAAGTATTTTGAAAGGACGAACTTTTAACCGATCAAAAAAAAAACAAATTAAAAACGAAAACAAAAAACTAAGAAAAAAAGAAAGGTTAAACGGTCGCTTCGCATTGAGCCAAAAGAGAGTACGGAGAAGATGGAAAGATTGACCTTGACGTCCTAAACCTTTCTAGCAGAGCCGAGATCAACCTCCAGGAAGGAAGTGAGATGGACAGATAATGCGAAGAAAGGTTAGATTTGTGCCGAATGGAGCGATACCCGGAGCCAGGGCGGGGCGGAACTTGGACTGTCCGCTCGGTAGATCAACTCATGTACTTGCCACTGGCACCAACACCGTCATTGTTATTTGTTCTGAGCGTTTTTGAGGAGAAAGTGACACTGTTTCGGGAAGTCCATGCGAAACTGACAATAAGTAGATGAGTTTACTTTTCCTTTCCTTTTTTTTTTGGTAACTGTGAAAACTTCGTTTAAAAAATTTCTCAATAAAAATTGCTCACCAAATCTTGATAGTTTTTCGCATTCTTCTGAAAGATCATTACTTTAAGAATCGACTATCATTTAATTGAAAAATTAAAATCTTCAAGAAAAACTTTTGAAAATGTCTCATAGTTTATTCACCGCAGGCATCTGATAATCGACTTTTGGTAGGAAGTGGAAGAACTATATATATATATATATATATATATATATATATATATATATATATATATATATATATATATATATATATAATAATCATCATTTCGCTCTTCGATCGCAAATTTTTTTCTTCTACGCTCTAAAAATCCCTTATTTAACTTTTTGAAAATTTTTTTATTACCTCAAACAACAGAGCTTCGAGGTCTTAAGAATTAAAAAAAATTTTCGATCATTTTTTTGAATCTTAAACGAACATTCAAGTACTCAAGATCCAGGTATTCCTTTTTTTGGACGCTTTTTTTCCACTTTTTATTTGAAATCCTTTTTAACAAGAAAATCGTAAACATATGACAGAAAGTTCTATCAATTTTTTTCGAAATCAGAATTACGAGGAAAATACAGAAAAAATATGATTGATCAGTATAGGAGACAAATGCGATCAATTATTCAAAAATTTGGTGAGATCGGCAGTGATTGGATAACGGCCGTATGCAAAAAATCTAGTTTATCCGAAGATGGCATACACGCCATCCAGCCTCGCCCCGTACAGACGCCACACATATGCATGAAACTTCCAGTTCCAAAATCGGCACAAGATGCTTTTTACAATGCAACCATCTCTAGTGATACGTTTCGCAGTGGATAAAAAGTTTCGATTTCAAAAATTTCAAAGAATGTCGAAATTATAAATTAAAGAAGCAAGTATTGCTCAAAAGAGTTCTTTTTCAAAATGGTAATTTTGTTCAAAGTTTTGTAAGAGATCGATCAAAAAAATTAACAAGAGTTCAGTTATCAAGAAAAATATGGTAGCGTGTTTGAAGTCGTTTCAACGCAATGAAAATCGTTGAATCGTAATTTTTCCCCGCTTTTTTCGTGCACTGTTTTGCTCATCGGGAAAACTAAAAAACTCTCATTGAATATTTTCTCAGTCCAGCGTCCACAGAAATAAAAATCCATTTGCGACTATTTCGATTCAAAAAATATAAAAACTTCAAAATATTAATGAGTTCTGAAGATTGTAGTGCCTTCTCCCAAAAATAAAACGTTTTGTGAGCCAAAAATTAGAAAAAAAAACAGCGTAAGTTTGCTCATTGCGCAAGCAGCGAAATTTGCTGGGAAGCAATTTTAAAAAAAACATTGAAATGAAAAAGGACATTTTTCCATAATAATTCAACAATTTTAGGGGAACATCTTTCAATGAGAATTCGGAGATTGACTGTTTGAAACTGGTAAAAGTTCCTAGACCTGACTTTTAAATATTTTTATTTTGTATTTCACATTTTTTTAAGGGAGTTTGTGAATTCTAATCAAATGAATAGGGTTTTCGTTAATGATAGGGTGTGGCCTTTAGTAAATAGTCTACAATGGTCCTCCGCGTCGATATTTTCAGAGTTAGGATGTGCGACTTTTCTAACACATTGTAAATTTTTTTTCCCTATAAGTTTTGACACATTTGAATAAATATAGGCTTGGGTCATTCTGACACCCCGAGAGCGGTATATTAACACATTCTTTCCTTTGCGGCTGCTTTCACCTCAATGACACGTTTGAGAGGTTCAATCACTTCGTATCTTCGAAAGACAAGACTGACAAGGGAGGTCTCTTTTGCCTGAAGCTTGAAACTGTCTTCAATTCGCTCAAAAAGTGTTAGAATATCTAGGAAAAAATACTTGCTTTGGAAGTTTTTGAAAATTTTCAGTAACAGTTTTAGGATTCTTTCTGTGTTCAACGCAGATTATAAACGTTCATATAATGAAGACAGCTCTAAAAACTGAAAGTTAGCCCAAGTTGCCACCATCCATCACTTCAATCTGGATCTTAGTGTTAAAACTTAGCAAACTTGCCAAATTTCATAGTGAACAATCTTTTTTAGCATGCTGAAATTAGACTTCATTCCTTATAATCTGCAAATAATAAGTTCATTGCAGAGGCAAATGTTTACTCCAGTGCTGAACAGGAATTTCTTATCAGAACTTTTCATATGACAGCGTTTCTCGCAAGGCATGACGTCAATTCCATTTGGTTTTTGAAAAAAGGTTACAGTCACCCGATATTATAAGTGATGTCTTCAACATTTCATGAAATACGACTGAATTCATTGATCAAAGGGATTCGTATAAAGAAATAATTTTTTATTAACAAAAAAGGTTTTGTGAGCACTTTTTGAAAATTCCTGAACAATGAGCAAAATTTTTTTTTTCCAGCGTTTTATTTTCTGTCATAAATTTATTGGCCCTTTGAAATTTTCAAATAAGTTGGAGGATCGCTTTTTTTATCATATCTACCCAGATTATCGGCACATAACTTTAGAAACTCCTAGTTCTTATTTCTTTTTGATACGAGAATGAAAAATTTTTTTAAGAGAAGTAACGGATTTGTCTACTGATTTCAAATTTCCGCGGTTCATTCAAACCGATATAAATTGAGCTGAGTGCGACCCTAAATTTGAAAATCATGTTATTGCTCGTTTTTAGTAACCTTCAGCAGGGCGAGTCTTCGACGGATCTGTTCTTATCACTTTGAAAGCAGTTTTATGGTTTTTCGCTAGCCAGTCGAAACAGTTTCTCTTATCGCAAGAAATAACGATTGCCGCAAACGAGGCGTTGTAATTTTTGTTGATGGAGACGTTCAGAAAAGACACAAGTGGGAATCGATTACATTTTTCCCGTAGGTATATAATCAACACAAACCTGTCGGTCAAGATATTTCAACTTTCTGACTTTTTTTTTCGCTTTGAAACATTCCAATTTTTCGGCTTGAAATTATGCTACTAGAAACAAAGTTCCCTCGAAAATATGAAATAAGTTTTTTAGGGACATTATGTCCTCTCCTATCTGACCGATTTGAAAACTTGCCAAAAGGTCAGGATCAAGGTTCTCGATAACGGAAACAAAATCTAATTTATTGTCATAATACTCAATCCTGGTCACGCGTTGTTTCCTCGTCGAGTTGGTTGAGGTCAACGATTGCATGTGTCGTTTTCTGCTGCAAGACGCTTTGCACTCGCTATCAGTTTGACTTTTCTGCTGTTTGTTTCTTCTCTGCCGGGCTATCATCTCATTTTCCATCCATCTTAGTTGCATCTTTGCGACTTAGTTTGAATCTTTTCTTGGTAGCGCATAGTAATTTTTAAAAAATTATTCTATTTTTTAGTGACTGTGTACTGAAATAAAATCTCCAGCCGGTATTGTCAAAGTAACTTCGAAATAAAGAAAACCTCTATTTGATGATTGGACCCAAAAAAATATGAAATTTTCAATTTCCAATAGGGAGATTCATAATAGAAACATCAAAAATTTACAAAATTTTACTCCATTTGTAAGAACAGAAAAATTTAAAAACTTTACATTCTTTTTTTGGTATCATTGATCGGAACTTGGTCTTGGTCTCTCGACCTCACTGCAGTTGTAGAACTTTTTTTGGTAGGGAAAGTAAATGCGCCCCATCGCACAAAAACAACTCCCGCGTTCTTTTTTTTTTTGAAATTTTCGAGAATGTGACTTTCCAAAATTTATTACCTTCTCATTTCATTCTACAACTTTCTAAAATCAGGAGTCTTGCCAAAACTTTCTCTATGGAAGCGTGATGGAAGAAGTCGACGCCTACATCGAACAGCAATGCAAAAAGCTGAATTGGTTAGTTTTTTACTCAAATCACTAACGCTTTTGTTTTAGATGAACTTTGAAAGTGTGAATATATATATTTTTCTTTACAGCAGCTTCGTTGAGAACGCTGATTCGAAAGACGTCGAATTCGATACTCGCAACGCTTTTGAATTTTTAATAAGGTTGGATGCGATGAGCTTTTTTTTGTATCAAAATATTTTGAAGATGTATTTGGCAAATTGAACCATCGAGTGAAGCAGAACTTCCATCATGCGAGCTGCCTCGCCATTTGCCGACCAGATTCCGTCTGGCAAAAACGATTTCTGATTATCTGGAAGTAAGAAATCTGTTTTTTCTTTTCTGGAATGATGAAAGTTAGCAAGAGGTTCTTTAAAATAGTTCTTCTCATTTAGTAATAAAAAAACTTAAAATTTCCAGAAACTTGGCATCAGAGGGGACATCGGCTTTCAAAACTTGCTCTACGGTTCTCTGAACAGCTTGAGAAACATCTTTGTCGATCTTATACGTAAACTTCCCAATGATTCTGGGGATGTTGATCTGGGTATAAATTGCAAAAAGCTGTTATTTTAATGAAAACTTTTTTTAGAATCCACAAAAACAACCGCAACCGAGCAACTTTCCACTGAGCCGAAATGGGTTCCAGAATTTTGTAGTCGTTTAAAAATGAGCTACGACGGAAGGTTCTGGTGTCCTGATGAATTGGTGAGTTTTCCAATAAATTCTGAAACAAATATCTTTTCAGGGCATGCCTGAACTTTTTTCTTTCGTTTCAAAAAGTTCGAATGCTAATGGAATGGTAGAAGACCCAAGAAACTGGATTGCAAAGTTGCTACAGGATACCGAAATTGATAACGAAGCAAACGTTCCAAAACAGAAGCGGTTTTTAAAAGTTATAACTATGGTTATAAATTTGCGTTTGCAGCCCAAAGCCAGCACTGCCACCAAAACCGAAAAACCTGTCGGCGACGAAGGAAGACGATCTTGCTGCAAAAAGAGCCTTGTTGGAAGCAGCGCTCGAAGAACGAGAGGCAAAACGCATAGAATTTCTTAAAGTAAATCTTTTATGTAAATATCCTTTAAAACAGTTTTTTACAGGTTCAAATCGAATCAGCCAAAGTTAAAAGCAGTTTACTACACTCCAAAAGAAAAAAACTGAAAGGCTTCGATCGGAGGCTTTTTGGAAGCATTGGAAGATCCAAACTTTTATAAGGAACAGATGATTTTTTTGTACTACCTCTCTTTATTACTCCGAAAAACTGAAATTCAGAAACTAGAAGAGATGGATAAAAAGGCGATGCCGACGCGCAGAAGGCGGCGGAGGCCAAGAAGGACGTTGAAAGTCAATTGAAGGAAAAAAATGAACCGGATGGATCTCAAAAGTTCTGATGTAAATGGAAACTGTAAATTCAAGTATATTATAATTTTTACAGGCTCTAAGAACAAAGAAAAAACAGCTATTAGAAACGCGAAACAACATAAACGCATTGAAAGAGGAAATTCGAGAGCAGGTCGATCTATTGGAAAAGATGGTGAGCTACCAAGGCATTGAATATTGAAATATGCTTATCTTCAGGAAAACCGAATTAAAAAAGGTATCAACAGCGATTTCTCTCTGATGGATCGACGCTGTAGAGACATGGAAGAAATTGTGAAAAAACAAGAAGAAAAGATCAAAAATGTGATTTCAATCTTTTAATTGTAACTTTCAACTTTCTTCTTCCAGACGCTCGAAGAACGAACGGAAGTTTTGAAACATCACTTGCGCCAACAAGAAAAACTTGACAGATTGTTCGCCATCATCTACAATTTTTTGTCTCAGGTTTCATTCATTTTACTGATTAAAGAAAACGAAATCTTGCAGTCCCAAGAACAACAGAAGGGGAAAAACGCGATGCTTCTATTTCTGCGTTTTCAATTAGCTTACACCGAAATTGTGGAGCGTTTAAAAGAAAATGGGGCTGCAACTGCTTTTATTCAAAAAATTGATGATCAGGTATATTACCTCTTCGAATCGTTCACTCTATGGAAAACTTTACTCTTTCCGCTTTTGTTCAAAGAGAGATAAGTCATCGTGAAGGTCATGCGATGATTTCGGTTGTTTGATAGGGAACGTTTTGTTATCACTGATAGCAAGACGTTTTAGATTTATTAAACTGTACTGGGAGTACATGTGAGAGACCGGACTGGGAAGAAGGAGAAGGTCTGTTTAGACTGATAGTTCAATACTTTCAGATAGTTGCTGAGAAACAACAAAAGTCAACGGAACTTCAAAGCAACATTGATCAGGACATTCGAGAAATAGAGATGGAGAACGATTCGTTGATAAAAACGATTACCGAGCTCAAACAAAAGTCGATTTCCGTTGCTTAAACCTGTCTTATATGAAGTATTATTTGTGCTTAGTCATTAGCCTCTTAGCTGATTCCAGTCTTCTTTTTATGACATTCTTGTTAACTTCAGCCTTTCTATTGGTAGGACTCACTCTCCCCTCCTGGGTGGGTGCATTTCAACTCTAAGCTGCTACTTCTTTGGGAATACGCCTGAGAACCCATTTACCATTTCATTTCTAACCAAATAACAGTGCTTGTTTTCACAGAACTCTGTCTTCGCTACATTTCTCTATTCATTGGACTCATAAATAACTTTTCTCAAACTTAAATCTTTTCTATCGAATACTTTTTGACAGTGTTAGCCAATTGATTGTCATGCACCTTCCATGCTACGCAGCTGTCATGTTGGGTGAGTTCCTACATTTTTTCATTATCACATCGGTCATTTTTTAATTGTTGTCATTTGGCACAATACTGCTTCCTGCTATCTGACGGGACATCTGTATTGTGTTTGCCGTCATAGTGTTGCTGAGAAAGCTACACCAATAAATGATTCATTCTGCTTTTCCCATTATTTCCGATATTTTTTGTAAGATTTTTTTACATAAATATGATTTGTGAGAGTTTCTTTCAACAGAAAAACAGAAATGAATAAATTGGAGCGGAAATAGATTTTGCAATTTCAAAACAAAACTTGTCTTACTTTATGGAAAAAAAAGAAGATGTATGGCAGCTATACCACAATCAAAACAAAAAAAAGTTTTTTTCAACGATTTCATAAAGTCTGCTTTTTTTACAAATTTTCTGAGCCTGTATTTCTGGTTTCCACTTCAGAGGAGTAATATGGATGGGAAATTCTGAAAAATCTCTATAAAAATGACGAAATTTAGGAAAAAAAGTTTAAAAATTTGAAAAAAATGAAATAAAACGAAGTTGGATGTCAAAAATCAACCAAAAAAACTTGATTTATTTACTTTTTTTCTTGTGGGGTTCTACTCGAAAAAAATTTTTTTCAGTAAATCTTGAACGTCAATTACATGTGGAAGTGGTTTATCGAGTTATGTGACGAGTGGGCGAGTTTCATGTGCATAGTTTTATCACTTTGAAGCCAGCGGAGGCACATTTGAGATAGGAGACTGCGAAACTGATATTTGGGCGTCTCCCTCCGTCCGACCGAACTTGATGATTATCCACGTAATTTTTCGAACTGTATTTTCATTTTAAATAATTATTTGATATTTTGCTCAAATTTTATAAATAACAATTTTTTTGCTTGCCGCCTCTAAAGTGTTTTAATAACGCTGAATTTGAAACCTTGCAAAGAAATTTTCAAGCTGAAATTCACATTTTGTCTTTTGATGAATTCTTTCTCGATATTTTTTTTTTGGAATTCTTCAATTTTTCTTGTTCATTGTTCTATTTTTTCGGCACTCCACAATAAAGTCAAATAGTCAGAAAAAGAGAAGTGTTAGAAATATTTTGACTATGCCTCTATGCACCTTATATCTTAAATAAAAACGTTTTATTTCCATCTTTTTGCTTTCCAGCCGAATTGTGGTTCACAATCAGAATTTTTCTAAGTCTATTTTCAACATTTTTTTTTATTTTAGTTTCATCACAAACATGCACGCACCTTAGTTTTTGTCAACTTTCTATTTTTTGAACTTGCACTATTTTGTTTGAGGTCCATGCGGCTCATTTTATTGCTGAATGCACTGAGCGTGGTATGGGCAAGTGAAAACTGGGATAACTTTTGGAAAGATGAAGAAACGTTCTACGGTAGTTTTTCTTTTCATTATTTTTCAATCATGAATTTTTCTGTTGCAGATTTTTCTGCCGCCACTCAGCAAATCAAATGCGCACACGATGGATTTTTGAACTCAGCGAACTCTAGTTGCACATGCCTTCCGGATTTCTCAAACTCTGACTGTGGACGCCGAGTTTGTAATAATTTTGGCATTCCGGCTCCCATTGGTTCAATTTCGCCCACTCATTGCACATGTCCACCTGCTTTCTTAGGAACTAATTGTGAACCCGGTAAGAACTTTTTTTTTCAAGATTATGTGATGGAAAAATATTAAGTGAAATGCATACCTGATAATAGTAACTCTTTATCCGCACGGAAGGAAGAAAAAACCATTTCTCTGCTGGTCACTTACAACGAGAGGATGAAAGAATTTTGGGATACGGGTAAAGAAGAACTGTTCGAACTTATCTGCGAGATCGGTCAGGGATATTATCGGAATTTTGTGATGTCCGAAACTGCAACGATTGTGGTGAGTTTTCAAACTGCAACTAAGGTGGAATTTTAGAAAAATTTGGATTATTCTCTTCACATTTTCACCTATTTTCACGTTTTTTACATGTTCGCTATTTATAAGGGTCGTTTTATATGCATATGAACAAAATGTGAAGGAGCAAGGGAGAAATGAAACGATTTTGATCAATTAGAATTACGAATTCATTCACCAGAAAGCTTCTCGGAATTGAACCGTCTAAGCTGGATGAACTTGAGCAGAATTCATGAGACACCTTTGCGTAGAAGCCAAAAAGCGTCAAAATAGTGCATAAAATGGAAAATAGCCACAGTATTAATTTTTTTCGTGTGTTTCAAATAAAAAAATCTTTCTTTAATTTTATTGAAAACATTTTCAGGATCCCACGGCGGATAAAGACCAATGCAAACAAAGCATTGAAGACACTTTCGTTTACGAACTCATCGACCCTTGTCAGCCAACTTGTAAGAATGTGGACGCTTCGGAAATTCAAAATTTGATCTCGAAAACCGCCCCCAACAGCATAGTGGGACATACTTATCTGAAACTGCCACATTTTTCTGCTAGGCTTACATTGTCACAAACGTCAACGTAACGGGAGTGACGCCGGAAATGCAAGAAAAGATTTGGTCAGCAGCCATCGCAAACAGAATTCAGGTTTGAAACTACTCAAGAGCTCATTGAGCTCGGTTTTTTTTTGCAAAACATTCTTTTTCAGATCAACGTTATCGTCTATGACTTCACTCCGTCTCTTCTCTCCTCCCAATTTGACAACGATCCCACTTTGCTGTGGTTGAAAAGTTTGGCGTACGGTACTTTGGGAAACTATATTACTGCTAATGGACTAGACAAAAGTGGCCCTAATGCTGAAAACGTTTGATCTTTTCTTACGAGCTTGAGTAACAATGTTTGGAATGCTTGCAGACTATCACTGAATTGACAAGCTTGTGGGACCAAGGCTATCGAATCGCGGCAGTTTTGTCAAATGGAACTACCTTCTTGTTTACTACCACCAGTGACATTTACGTTAGCGCAAGGTTGCGCCTTGAGACAACAGGTTTTTCAAAACAAAAATTTGGAAGAACCTTGTTGTTTATACAGATCTCACAACGAGTGCAGGAAATTTGACTCCGATTATTGACACGAAAATGTGGAAATTGTACAAGTGAGACAGTTTTTTGTCTTTATCGGACGATTTTTCGAATTTCTTCTTTTTTCTGATCACTAATGAGTAAAATATCATCTCTTGTGAAGGAAATGTGAAAGTTTCATGGTCGGCTTATTGTCAAACTGATAGAAATTTTCAAAAAATTTTCCTGATATCTTTCTGCAGTTTTTTTATTTCAGTCTTTCGGTTTTCTTGTAGTTCTTTTTTTGAATTTAGAGCCTTTGTTTGAGCATAAAAAGATTTTCTAAACTTGGTTTATATATTTTTTTTTTTCTGTAAGTTTACAAGGACTCCGGATTTCACAGAAAAAATCAAAGCAATAGGGGTTTTTTTGAGCTTATATGAAATCTGGATTTTATCGAAAACCGAAGTTCTGATGCAGTTGAAAGCCGGTTTGAAGTTAATGGAAGGGGCCGCGTAGCGTGTGCAAACGTAGTTCTTGGTAAAAGTTTAATTGATGCGTGATCGACTACTCAAAAAGCTGGGTCATGGCTTATTTTTGTCTATTCTACTATTTTTTGGTGCAAAAATGAAAAAAATCATTAGTGTAATAAAGAAATAAAAGAGCGATAAACGAGCGATAAACGAGCTCTCCGGATGGTCGCTGGCGTTTGAATTGAGCTGTTTAAAAAACCGCGTACGCGCACTCTACGCGTCATTCCCTCGCTTGTCAAGTGGGGATAAAACTTATTATATGAGGTAATCATTAGTTTTGCAAGGCTTTTTCTGTAAAGTGTACTCTCATGTCAACCGTTCCTTATGCGATCATCGTGATTTTTGGCCAACAAAATTTACAAAAGTTCCAATTTTTTAGATTGACAGTTTCGTCCCAATATCTGAACTTGGCTTTCTATGGTCTGAACGATGGAGAAAGAGCTACAGTGTACACGAAAGACGCTTTGAATGTTTATTCGGCATTTGTGAATGACGTCGAAGTCGATGCCGCTTTTCCCTTAATCATAAAAGGTAAAAAAAAACCGTGGAAAGTTGCATGGAAAAAAGTCGTGGAAAGTCGCTTGGATTCTTAAGTACCTTAAGTTTCCTTAAGTTCATTTTTCCAGGAGCAACCTACAGCTTGGTAATAAGGGCGGAGAACGGCGAGATTCCAGTTACATCAGAGACCATAAAAGTCGGACAACTTTTACCCAACGCTGGTATAACGTTGAAAAGAAACTTGTCTGACCGACTAAACTGCCAGTTCAACATATTCTTTGGTAATGTCACCTGTAACACGGCCGGTCCGGTTGTTCTTCACGTAAGTTTTGAGAAAACTGTATTTTTACTTGAAAAACGACGGAGGAAATATTTTCTCACACCTTGATTTAAAAAAAGTTCAAGTTTTCATATAATCCGATTGAATTACAGTACCACCCAAAAGGATGTGAACTTTTGGTTTTTCAGGCCTAGCGCGCTGAAAAAACAACCGATCTTCATGAAACTTTTTCTGGAGCTTCGAAACGCTGTTTAATGAGTTGGTGTACGGTAGTTTTGAGTATAGAGCGGAAGAAAATACCGATGTCGGTTAACGATACCTCCTCGGTGCCAAGCTGTGATTAGTTCTCGGGGTTTCGTGACCAAGTATTAGACTTGTATAATTTATGTACACAGTGAATTCTTATATAAATGTTGTTATTTACAAAAAAATAAAAACTAAAAAGTTCACAACCTTTTTGGGCGGTACTGTATGTGTGCCATTATTTTAACATCACTTTGATTTTCAATGCTCTAACATTCCTTATTTCAGTCGTCCGACCAAACGTCTCACACGGCGTCGTTTCCAATCATGTGCGCTTCCAAGATTGGTATTGAGAAACAAAGAGAAAGATTATCTTTCTGATTAAGATGCACCAAGATCTTTCGAGGAACTTCGGAGGTTACCAGATCAAAGACCTGCCGCTCAAGTTGACGATGGTATCTTTTGAAATCTTAGTTTTAGTTAATTATTTTTTCAAGAAACTTGCAACAATGTTCCTGAGCCTCCGGTCGAAGTACGAGGATCGAGAAGCTTTGCAATCGTCAACAGAAAATGCGATAGTAACAAAAAGTGAATAGTCCAATCAATTGAGTCAATTTTCACCTGAAAACATTTTCAGCATGACGGATCAGCTCTTCAGACAGCCTGGAAATATTTTCGAATTACTTGTTCCTTATTTAAAATCAAATGAAAGTTTGTACGATAACTATGTTGCTTACATGGGTAACCTTTACGTAAGTACCCTGAATTAACTTTATTGGAATTTTGTCATTTCTAGAGGTCTGATCACTTTGACATCTTTCTGACAAAAGTTATGACTAATCTGGACGACTTTGTTACTTGTGATGCAAACTGGAGTTTGCCGACCGATCTCAAAAACACGCTTGGTTTTCTGAATGAATATTCAGGTAAATTTTCTTGAGCAAAAAAAGTTATTGTGCTTGGAATCCGGGATGTTCTGATAATCCCTCGAAGGCCTTCTAATTGTTTTCAATAAGGGTTATGAATTTCTTAACGGACAGAGCTTCCTGGTTTCAGAGAACAAAGGCATCAATCTACTTTTTTCTTTTTTCTTGCGATTTTTTGTAATTTTAAAAAGTTCAATCTTCAAAATGAAGCCTGTGCAGATTGAGGTTTTTGAGATCAACGCAAAATCTAACCGATTGGTGGAATTTCAGAAATTCCAAGAAAACTGACCGCTAATTAATTTTTTTTTTCAGACGTATTCATCATTGTTGATTCTGCAATTGATGGAACATATGTGGAGGAAATTTACAGCAGAATTTCTGATAACAGGGCGAAAGTAAGTGAGATCGCGTAGAATCGACAATTATCTGGGATTTTTCAAGTTGTACTTCATAATACTCGAATCAAGCACTTACAACGCTTCAACGGACTACAACTTGCTGAATGATTTAGCTGTGAGAAGTGGAGGAGTAGTTCTCCGAGTTTCTTCTGTGACCGACGTTGTCAAGGTCGGATTTTCAACTTAAACTAAAAACTGTATTATAGTCTGTGTGCCATGACTTGAAACTTCACCAAACGACATTCCGCTGTTCCGCTGCGTTGCGAAGCGTCTTTGCGAACCACAGTCTCGCTTTGAATTGGTTCTCATTTCTGATAGATGGACTGTTTCACTAGGAACACGTGTTGATCGAGTTTTTGAATAAAATGAAAAACTAGAGGCGTTCAAAGGCACGCAGCGAAACAGAGGAATGTCGTTCGGTGAAATCCCAAGTCGTGGTACACAGACTATAACTCAGCGAATTTTATCTTGGCTATCAATTGTTTATCGGTTTGGGAGTCGACTAAGGAAGTTTTTCAGTTCATCGGATTACACCTTTCCGAAGGATGGGTGGCCAATGACATTGCGGCTCATGCTGTCCGACTTCAAACAGTTCAAGGAGTTAATATCCCCAACATTTTGTTGGATTCAAGCGAGAAGTATACACTTCTGATTGCCTACCCTCCTCAGACTTCCAATTATCCAAACGGTTTGGTTTTTTCTTGAATTATTTGAATAATAAGAATCAATGATTATGTGATTGGGGGCGCGCCGTAGCGCAACAAGTTGTGTGCCTGTCTATGGTCCACAGGGTCAAATGTTCGACCCCCACCTCGACCCAACCAAGGGGTTCAAGAAATGTTGGTAGTCGGAGACCACGACTTCAAAATCCCCAGCCTTTACATACAAGGGCGGATATGTCACTGGAGCCAGTCCACTGATATCAGGATAGGACCTCGGCTAATCGACTTGGGGCGCCGACGTCGCTCATGCAGTACAAAAGCGTAGGAAGAAAAAAGAAGATGAAGAAAAATGATTGTGTGATTGAATAATTGAAACATTGATTAAAAAAATTAAATAAAGTGGGTTGATTTCACGCCAATTTGAGAAATTCGAGCCCTGTTTACGTTTAATTTTTTTCTCATTTTTAACGAAGCGACAAGTGTGACAGACAAGCCAAACTGTTTCAACACTGGATAATTAAAAGGAGCTGTAAATTTTTCAACAAATCGTTCAGCTGTTGTGACATTCAATCCGGATACTTGTGGAAACGCAACGTCGTTCACCACTTTCAACGAACTCCAAATTTTCAACATAAACGTCGGAACTAGTGGAACTGTGTGTACCTTGACTGTTCAGACGATCTTCCCCATGGCTTCGGTAGTTCTTATTCTTCACTGTTTATTTTGATCTAGGAGAATTTCAGCTCAACGTCGTACTTTTAGCGAAATCCACGAGTTTTGTGAGTTTAGCTTTCACGAACAGCCCAACGACTGAGTACACCTCGACCTCGATTTCTTTCGGTATTCAAATCGCCGTTAATTTGGAAAAAATTTGGACGATGAAGGTACCGGCGTTTACCCTGTGCTCGCAAGTGTTGACGGCTTCAATACCAACTCTCAAATGTTCATTTCTCATTTGAACAGTTCAAACTCGGTTTTCTTATTTTCCCAGGACAAGTCCAATTGTTTTCTCACAGGATATCTACCAAACGAATGTATCCCCAGACGAAAGAGGCTGCAACAATTTCACAAAAATCGTAGATTACCAATGGTTCTGCGACATTCCCTCGGGTATTTATCATGTTCAGGTGGATATTTTTGTTTCTTTTATTGTGCTCATATGACCTGACTCTGTACACCAGTTTCAAATTTTTGGTTCAAATTTACATATTTCGCTTGTTTCTGATCGAAAAATTGAGCTGAACTCATTATTGAGAATGATAAAATATTTAAATATGCTGAATCTATCGCTATATTTTATAAAAACTGTACAGATACATCAAAAATTTACCTTTTCTCTGCTAAACTTCTGAAGAATTTTTGTTAAAGTATCTCAGCTATGTAATAATCGAATTACGTTGATTTCGCTTTTCAGATCAACGCAGAAGTCGGCAGTACAAAAAAATCGAGGTTTTTCCCGTTAACTTGTCTTGGAGCGGATAGTGGGAGCTGTATCAATGGAAAAGAAGCTGTCAGTTAAACAGCATTATCAAATTTGGGGAGAAAACAACTTTTAACTTTGAATTTATTTCAGCCGGATGACACATGTATCTGCAATGTTGGATGGACGGGAAACAAATGTCAATTGCCCATTTGTCTTAATGGAGGTATTTCCGTCAATTATTTACGTTCCAGTATATCAAAAAAACTTCAAAAAAGTTCATATTTGAAAAAAACTTTGCGATATGTAGCTGGAAGAGCTCAGATCACATGTTTGCAAAGTAAATCAGTTTTTCAACCAATTACTATGTACACTTTCTTTGTCAGCGTAACCTTGAGACTAAATATTTTTTATGGCATTTTAGTCCACTTCTCAGAAATTGGAACAAAAGTTGCAGTTATGATGCTCAAAATTTTGCATATAATATCTCGGGAAGTGTAATCTCAATTTGGCTACTCATGCGCTGAATTTTTCGTTCTTTTCTTTTTCGACCTGAAGCATGAAAGTTGATACTGCACTGCCGGCTGCGGGACCCTTAAAAATGTAAATAATCTGTTTCGATTTGAGGAACCGTTACTTCGGCCAATGTCTGCAACTGTCCCCCTGAATACTCTGGCATGTTCTGCGAAATTTGTAATAAGATCATGATCAAAGAGTAAATAATTTTCCGAAAATAGGGAATTCAACGTCAAGCTGTACGAACTCTCCGAACATCCCGGACTTCCGAAGCGAACTGGGATCTCTTATTTTTGTTGTGGACGTTTCTTTGCTGTCTTCGACAAGTTTGTTGGATTCTGTCCCAGACTTTCCAGGGACACAAATAGTTGTCCTTTTATGTTCGTTAGAACTCATTTATACAACTATTTTCACAACAATGATTAAGATGGCAACAGTATGAATCCAACTATCGTCCTCTCCACAACGAACTCCCAACTTCTCAGCGGAGCATTGACATTCAACGAAACAGTCCCAACTGGCGGACCAATTGCATTGCCTTATGAGGCCATTAACAAGGCCCTCGACAGTCAAGTTTGTCGTTTGCTTAAATTTTTGTAAAAGGTGTACTGTAAAAATAAGAGGTGAAAGTAAGTCTGATGAAATCTAGAGCATGATAGGAAAAAGTACTGGGGCGCGCCGTAGCGCAACAGGTTGTGTGCCTGTCTACGGTCCACGGGGTCACAAGTTCGATCCCCGCCTCGACCCAACCAAAGGGTTTAAGAAATATTGGTAGTGGGAAACCACGACTTCAAAATCCCCAGCCTTTACACACAAGGGCGGATATGTCATTCGAGCCAGTCCCTTGATTATCAAACATCAGGATAGGACCTCGGCTAATTGACTTGGGGCGCCGACGCCGCTCAAGCGGTACAAAGGCGTAGGAAGAAGAAGATAGGAAAAAGTACTCAAAAGTTGCTGAATGCTTATATACCGCTAATGAAAAAACTTATCGAACCCGACAATAAGCTCGAATAAAGCTTTTAAAAAACCGGAAATTTTGAGCTATTTTCTTTTCATGATTATTTTTGCTGCTGAGGGCAGTTTATTTTTTAACCGATGTTTCAAAATTCTCACTCAAATTTTCGTGGGTTTTTTTCGGGTATTTTTTTTTGGGCGCTTCACAAAGCCTCAATTTTGTTTCAAAAATGCTCCACCTATATCTAACTCCTACCATCTCCGTGAATTCCGAATTCGAATTCGATTTAATTTTTGAACACTATTAGATAGTACTAAATCAGTTTTTATTCTTCAAGTTTTATTTCAGATTACTCGACGAGCTCTTGTTGTTCTGGTTTCTCAAAACACTGATTTTGATTTCAATGCCGATGGTCAAAAAATGGTCAATCGGTTAGCAGCTCAACGCGCCGAGTTGAGAATTTTTGCAAGCAAAAAGTCGGATGGAGTTTCTCTACTGGGGCTTCTTGGAAACAGCGTTCCATTCATCTTCAAAAAAATAGAAGATTTCCCATTGGTGCCTCAATTGAAGTCTATGACATGCATCTATTTTTTTAGTACTTCAACTCCTACATCGTTAATCTTTTCTCCACGGGAAACCCACAACCGATCTTGAATGTCTACGCGAGCGATGTCGTCAATAACAGCTTGGAAGTGGATGTGCAACACGACGACAACGATAACCAATGCGTTCTTTTTGTTCATGTTTTGAATGGAAAGCAAACTTTGGCCGCAGGTGACCGTTCACAATTTTCAAGAGTATAAGACTTATTAGTTTCAGTGAATATAGCTGTAGTCGGAAACGGATCCAACATCTACACCTCGAAAAACTGCAAAGGTTTGATCTCCTCAAGCTGTCCGAAGTTTTTATTTTTCTTTTTCATAAACTTGATAAACGTCCAAAAACTTTTTTTGAGTCATAGCCTCAATAACGATTAAAATGTGTTCAAGAATTGTTTTCTAGCGCAAATCGACCAAAAAAATCTAACTTTTTTTTTGTGAAATCCAACGGATCCGTGGGAAACAACTGTAGAAAGTTTGACAATAATCAGAGAACACCTCGAAAAGTTATGACGCAAAAAAGAATATTTTATATCATATTGCACGGTACTGTATCTCTGACGATATATTTGGAAATTGGGGTGATTTGGATCAAAGTTTTTTTGAGTTTTTTTGAATGTTATAGTTTCGCTTAATACCATCACGACTTGAGTAAAAAAAATCAAAAAAATTTTTGAAAGAATTTTTTTTGTGGTTTTTATCTATCGAGCGCATCTTCGCAATATTTTTCGGCTATTTGAGTTGAAAGTTCTGAATTGAATGTTGGAAACTGACTCACATAGACGCTCTTAATTTTGTTTCATGAACTATATTTTAACGAGAGGCTGAATTTTATTGTACTATGAGAAATGCCTGACTTTTCAGTTTCTCTGAGATTTACACAAGATGATGCCGCAGTACCAGTCTTTTACTCAATCGAGAAGCTCAGCATGTTTAAGGTAAGCACCAATAAATTGTTTTCAGTTAAAGGAAAAAAGTAATAGTTTGAGTGTCGTTACATTTGTACTTTTTTTACAGTAACATGACTCTTCTTTTGAAGACTGATAAAAAAATAGCTAAATTACTTCAAATGTTTCTTCTTGAAATTTTTTTGAAAAAAATTTCCTTCTTTTTATTTTCATTTGTTTGGGTTCGGACTGATCTGTGAATAAATTAATTTCAATTTTTTGCAGAGCGCCTACGGATTCAGTTCTGACGCATCTGGCAAAAATGAGCTCCTGAACACTGGACTAGGGCAGAAAGAAGGTTCAATCTCGATTTATGCCATAAATCAGCTCGCCGATCAATCGACGCCTGATCAACGTCCAAAGATACAAATCCGACCTTTGTATTCCAACGGAACCTTTGGAGTTGCTTCTTCTTGGTTAACAACTCGGAAATCTTCTAATTGCACCTATCAGTACTACGCTGTCACTCAGCCTTGTCTTGACAATATCGCCTACCAAGCTCAGGTTCTTTTGTTTGAAAAAAATGAACTGATAAAAAAATTTTTTTTTAATTTTTTTAGTTTGGTCTTGTTTGATTGAGCAACTTTTGATCCGATTTCCGCCATTTTTTTATTTTCAGAACCGAAGTGCCGTTAAGCTTTCCTCTCGCAAATTTCAGTTCAAAATATATATTTTTTTAAATAGACATTCAAAAAAATTAAATAATATTCGATAGTGGTTTTGTATCTTTAGGTTTTGAAGCGTGGCTCTGTTACCGTTACGCGTTGAGCCTTGCATTTTCAAAAAGAAAACCGAATATAATTCTCAAAAATTGCATATTCAGATCATAACGAAGTCGACTGGTGGTTTGATTCGTCAGCAACAAGTTATTCTTGCCTGTTCATCGGCTGGTAAGCCTTAGAAAATCAACATCAAGCGAAATTCAAATCAACTTATTGAAGACCGTGATTGCCTGCATGGAACGAACCAAAACGGGGAGTGTAAGTGCAACGTGAACTGGCAAGGCATCGCCTGTTCGGAGCCAATTTGTTTCAACGGAGGAACTCGGGATGGAAGTGTTTGCCATTGCGTCCAGCCTACGACTGGCGCCAACTGTGAACACGGTTTTTATTAGAATTATCAAAAATTTTGAACGCGCATTTTTTGTGCTTCGGATAGAAGAATCTTGAATTGTCGTATCCTCGTCTCACGGCGTTTTTGTTAGTGGAAGATATTGCAAAACCCAAAATTGAGGAGGCGTGATCAAAACCTCCGCCGTTCCCATGTGACGTCACGGGAAAAACGCGTAAACAACAGAAAATATAAGAAGCGCATCAATGGGTCCCGAGACGAATCTATTTCTCCTTTAAAAAAACGCAAATTTCCTGTTTAATTTTTTTAAAAAACAAATGGCGTGCGCCAGAGCGCCGCAGTGTATGCACGCGACACACTACACTTTATGGAAAAAAAAATGGGCGGACCGTCGCCAAAAAAACGCCGTGGTCTTACTGAAAAAAATTAAGTAACTTTGAGAATCCACCGAATTTATGTTCAGAAATTCAGAGAAAACCTTTTTTAGGATAGAATTAACAAAAATCCATTTCAAAACTTAGTGTTAACAAAAATCCATTTCAATTAACAAAAAAACTTAGTGTTAACAAAAATCCATTTCAATTAACAAAAATCCATTTCAAAACCTAAAATCCATTTCAAAACTTAGTTTTGGGGAGGGAATATTGTTTGAGCCTTAGTTTGGAGGAAAATTGAGGGTTAGTTCAAAGTCCAACTTAAGCTGTTTTCATTATTTCTTTGTTTCCGGTTCGGCGCCAATACCGACGACAACTTCTTTTGCACCGCCTTCAACAACGACAGGTGAATTGCCAATAAAATAATTTCGACCATGAGCAAAAATTATTCCCTGACTGCAAAAATAAGCGATTTTTCGTTCCCTTCTTTTTTCAAACAGGTAGAGACTTCCCAAATAGTGGCTCAACAGTATTATTCCTACATAAAAAAATCAGGATCATTTGGCAAACTGTGCAAATTGAGAATCTTCTGGAATAATCTGCTTTGTTTCTTGCCACAATAATTTTGAACTATCCTGTAGTTTTGGTATTCGAAAGAACATTTTGATTGGATTATGAATTGTGCAACACATACATCTTATTTCCACCCCTCTAAAAGGAGGTCAAAAAGTTTTAAAACTCCCTGAGTAATTTTTTTGGAAATTTTTTTATTAAGATGAGGTCTATCTTCAACACAAAAGGAAAGGTCTTTTTTGTACGAAATTTTCCGGAAAATTGCTACTTTTGAAGTGACAGAAAAACATTTCGGAAAACACGATCCGCGCAGATCTTTGGTTTTGGAAAACTGTATTTTTGGAATCTAGAAGTTTCATCAAGCTTGTTGAAAAAAATTTTAAACTTATTTGTTTTCTCTTAAAAAAATGAGACAATTTTAGTTCAGAAAATAAGCAAATCCAACAGTTTGCGGCTTAGTTTCCAAACTTCTAAAATGCAAAAAAAAAGACCGCTCTCCTTGCAAAACTCTTTCAGTAGTGATAGCCACAACAACATCAAACTTGGCAACTACTGCTACACCTTCTCCAACTTCGACCAACACAGGAGGTTGGAATCCAATTATCTAAAAATTGTATCTAGTCTCCATCAACTTTCTGTTTTCGTAATTATTCAACTTGATTAGTACCCAAAACGACCAACCTGCCTACGATGACTACCAAGAACTCTGCCACCACTACCGTCACTCCGATACCAACGCCTCGTGTTTTTGTTTTTATAATCGATGTCATCGGGAGTGACGAAAACGCTTTCAACACTACTTTGGTATTATAAAACACTCAAATAAAAAGTTTAAAATTTTTTTCAGGATGCTGTGAACCAATTTTTCAGTTACTATGATCCCCAGACCACTTTGGTGATGCTAATTTCGAACAGAGGCAGTGAGCCGTCCCTCCAGTTTGACTATCAAACATATGATAAGAAGAACATTTCTGTATTTGACTCTATTTTCCGTAATATCCGCGATAGCACGGCACAACCGAATTTGCAACTGTATGTTTTATTTTTTCAAATTCCGTCATTTTTTTTCCTTAGAACGTTTGACATTATCTACAACTCCACAAAATCGTCTGAAGACAAGCTTGCCGGAGCAAAATCTAAGAATATTTTCTATGTCACGCAAGTCGGGTTTGTTAGCAACTTTCCTGACCGCAAATTGGTTACCGGTCGCAGTAAAATTTTTTGACAACTTTAACATAATTCTCAATCTTTAGTTTTCGTCAGAACTCTTACTGCGACCGTTGATCATTTCTCCGTGACATATTGATTCATAAATCTTTTTAGGGGTGACCTTGCCTCAAAAGATAGTTTGGACAAGCTGAAAACCGAATACAAATTCAATATGAGGTGAAATGGTTTGGAGCGACAGAATGAAAATTTTGAGCCTACAGTAGCGTGGCAATAACTCCTTTCATGAAGGATGTGAATGGAACTGTCGAAGCCCAGCTGGAAAACCTCTCACCAGACGTCACAAACACTTACTGGACATTCCCAGCTGTAGCAGCCATGGTCGAATCTGTCTCAGGCGGCCAGACTGACAGACCGTTCAACAGCACACCTCGTAAGAGAAGCTTTAATTGAGAAAATTTTAGTTGGGAATTAAAGTTTCAGAGCGCAGTGAAAAATGAAGCGAATCATGAAACTCCAAAAATATGATTCTAGTATATTCAATTTTTTTCGACTTGGAAGGCAGAGAAGCGGGACGTGTAGCGTTCACGTTCGCGGTTCTTGGCACGAGTTCAATTCGGCCGCCAGCGACTGGTTGGGAAGCTCGTTACTTGCTCTTTCCATTTCTTCCTCATCATTTATTGACTTTTTTGTTCATTGTAAAATAGAAAAGATACAAAAAAGCGGTGACCGAGCTTTAATTTGACAGTGATGCTTAAAATGAACTCGTGCCAAGAACCGCGTACGCGCACGCTACGCTTCCCGCCCTCGTCTTTCAAGGCGGCATGAATTGACTACGATTTCCAACAAAAATTTCCCACAAAACATCAAGCAAAACGTTTTTTGACAGTCTAAAATTTCGGAGCGACTAAAATTCTCTAATTTTGAATGAAAATGTTGTTTAAGCAAGACAGCCTTCGTGCGTCAACGGCTTGCAAGCTAACATCATGGTTATTGCCGATCTTTCCAAGCCCCGTGTGGATTCTACCGTTGACCAAGTAAATTAATCTATTTTCTTCACTTCAAACATAATCTTTCCAGTTCAATTCGTTTATGAGCCTGTTCGTCTCAGGCTTCAATTCTTTGCTTAATGACGCCAATCGCTGCTCGAAAAACTCTCCTCAGCCAGTTCCAACATATTACAAAGGCGAGATCCTTTTCTAAAACTATTTTTTATCCCCTAATTTCAGAGCACTCACTTTTTGCCGGTCTTTCGTTTTTCGATAATTACGTTGTTACTCTACCAACTTTCTGTCCCAGTTCATACAGCCTCGTAGTTGATAAACGATTGTCTGAAAATTCAACTGCAACTTTTAGCCCATCGTATTTTTTGCCGTAATTTGAGGAAACCTGGTAATATGTATTTCAGTGTAGTGTCTGTGATACACAATGCAGTCACTAAGACGACTTGTTCATGTTATCGATTGGAAGATCCAACTACTCAAACTTATATTTTGTGGATGCCTCGAGGAGGGTCAGCAATTTTTTTTTATAAACTGCATTTTTAATGTTTTTTTAGAGTGCCTTCTGAAGGTTTATTGGAGCAGTTCACGTCGAACTACACCCATTTAGTGCTTCCTTTTGGCTATACACCAACTGTAATTTCTTCCAAACTCTCGATTTTCACAACTGTTTAATAATTTCAGGTTGGAGACCTTTACTACGATTTGACAAAGACAAATAAAAATCAAACCTTGTTTGGACCCGAAAATGCTATATTTGGTGACGGACAAACGGGCGGTCAGTCAGCTTCGCAGCTTGTCCAACTGGTTTGGACTAGTTTGTGCAGGTATCTCTTGACTCTTCTGAATAAACTTTTCTGCTTTGAGAAGAAATCAAGATGATTTTCCAGATGGGGCGGTTTGATCACTTTGGATACGACTGCACAACCGCCTTTTTCATGTGGGGAAGACGCTGATTGCTTGAAGTCATCAACTGAACCTTTAGAGGCTTTCTGAGCCGGAAAGAAAATGTCAAACTAATAAAAGTTTAAAAAATGCGGCTCAGAGGTGCTTTCTATTAGTCATCAAATAGTATGATTCGAAAATCAGAAGTGCAATCAAAACTTGAATGTTCATGCTTGTCAATAAATTATTATGTTCTGAAAGTATAAAATAAACAAATGAGAGTGGAAAAAAAACGAGTTTCACAAAATAACTCGAAAAAAAGTTGAACGAAAGACAGAAATTTTAGACGTTCCACCTCCTACTACCGAATCTCCTCGAGCTGTACTTTTCATCATCGATGTTGTCGCCTCAGACAAAGCTGTTTTTAACGAAACAATTGTAAGACTTTTGGTATTGCGGTAGAGTAGTTCGAAATAACTACCCTTCAGAGCTGTCGGAAACGGAAGAATTTCAGAATACAATCACAAACTTCATGAAAATGTTCAACATGGCAATTACCCAGTTTTCCGTTATCGACAACACTGCGCAGCTTCCGTCTCCTTTTCAACTGTACGACTCAATTTCTCATTTTTCGGATCAGATATACAACGACTACTATTTACTCATTCCTCAAGCAACGCCTCTTCTCGACAGGTTCCGCTGCAACTCGTCTTGACGTTATATCAATTCTCAGAGTTTTCGACAATATTTATCAAATGTGTGACCCGAAAAGCCTCTCAAAGGATTCTGTTCTAGCGCAGATCAGCTCTCTTTACAACAACATTTTCTATGTCACTCAAACTGGGTATGAGGAAAATCTGATTGATAAAAAAAGAAAATATTCAAGAGGTTCTTTCGACAATTTCCAAACGCTGAGAAGTCTCGAAGGCGTTTACCACTTCAAAACTACGTAAGATTTGCTAAGGAAGTGCAAAAGGAAGTAATTTGGAAAACAGTCGAACTTCCCCGTCTCGAGGGGACATCAAAATAAAACGGCACCTAGTAATGCTGATACCAACTCAAGTAAAATGTTTCTATGAAGTCGTAATAAGTGTGATACCGGGAAGATCTCAGCGTATTTTCATCGGACCCTTTTGCACTTTTCATTTCAAAATCTGAAAATAAAAATAACTCGCAGGTCTGTTGGAATGGCAAGTAAAGGAAACGAAATACCCGAAAACGTTTATAATCAACTGGAAGTCCTGGGCGACGTCATCAAAGCAGACAATTGGTATGACGCTGTGAATGCGATGGCTGTCGACGCCTACGGATCTTTGTACACACCTCCGCCCACCAAATCCATGTTTGAAACATGATTTTTTTGAATAAAAAAATTTTTCCGAAAAAAATTGGTGTACATGAGTCTTTTTTTCAAAAGGATAGATGTTCAAGAAAAAAAACACATTTTTCTGGAATATGTAGTTTTGGCCCTGATAAACTCCGCTTTTTATGTCCAAGGTACTAGCGACTTGGTTCTAGTGAATATAATCTCAGAAATCCTCCTTGAAAATCAAAAAAATTCAAGGACGGAATTTTTACAGAAAGTATTCTCCTTGAAGCGAAAAAAATTTCCTTTTCACCCTATAATTTTTTTCAAAATGCAATTTTTTTCCCAAGCAAAAATTTCATTCAAAAAAATATTGGAAAAAAGCAATAAATAAGTAACACCAGACTAGTTGAGTTGAGCAAAAAGGAACGGTGGATACCCGTATGAACGGATTTTACCTGTACTCGAAAGTCACGGGATACTGAGAGGATTGTGTACAAAAAAATGAACAAAAAAATTTCTAAAACTTCTAGAAGCTCGCAAAAAAACAATCTAAAATATAAAAAAAATGCCTATGATAGAAAAGAAAAAAATAACAGCAAAAATATTGAAGAATATTTACAACTCATTCTTCGAATTCAAAGTCTTCGTCTTGATTGATAGTCGAAACTTCTCTTTCCATTTCGAACTTCATTTTGCGGTCGTAGAAAATAAATGGCCTGACAAAACTGCGAATCATGCTCAGGCACCTGGAATTATTTAACGTGTAGGCTTTTTTAAAAAGGACTTTCTTTAGACCTTATATCTGGACAAAATAATTAATGAAAAATTTTTTTGCGATAATAAACTAAAAAAACTTTGAAAAAAACATTTTTGTTTTATAAAAATTTTATGACAGTGGCTAGAAAAAAATTTTTTTCTGAATCGAAATAAGAGGTTGAGTTGAAGACTTCTTTTTTTATGGACCTAGGGAATTTACAAAAAAGGCAAAAAAGTAGCCCGAACACATGAGAAATAATGACTTACTTGCACTTGCACTCATTGACAGGACACTCTTCTTCCATGTCAAACCAAGCGACGAGGTGGCGTGTGTGACCTCCATGATTGCAAACCTGAAAAAGTTCAATAATGAACAAAACTTTTTATTGAATCCGTGATTGAACTCACGCTGCAGACGCAAAACTCGTGGAGGATGTTTCGCTCGGATGCGTGGTCAACTTCCATCATTTCGAGTTGGTAGTAGCGGGCGCAAATTACACATCGCGGCAAAGGTTTGCGACATCGCTGGCAGGCGCTGATTGATGGCGGCTGTTCCTGTACAAAACATTGATAACTGTTTATTATGTACAACTTTTCCCGCGAAATCTAGGGTATTTCTTGAAAAAGTTCCCCCGCTTCAAATTATACTTGATGAAAACGCCCTAAAGTTCACTCGTACTATTTTCAATACTCCTATTGAAAAAATTTGATAATAGTCATTTTTTTCTGCAACTTTCATCAGATTTAAAACTAGAAGCAGTTGTGTTTTATCTAAAAAAAAGTTTTTCAATAATTCAAATTCGCAAAACATTTGGAAATTCTCACATCTTCATCATTGTCGTTTCCATTAGCGTTGGTGGAAGAAGAAATGCTCAGAGGCAAAAACTCCATAGAAGAGTCGACGTCGCGTCCGATGCTCTGCTGGTGTCTTCTGATTCGACGTTGCTGCTCCATTTTCGGCAACTGAAACGTTATGTGTTCTCGAAATAAATTCAGTTGAATAAACCGAAGCCATCGTCAAGTCTTGTCCATATGTAGCCAAAGTCACTCCTTTGCCAACAGTGGCGCCGCAGAAATTACAAGAAACCTCGGTCTGAAAGTTCTTTTAGAGTAATGGATTGTTTATGTTTTTACATGTTCTTTTTGAATTGAAATCGGATAGTTCAAAACCAGTTTTTTTCACTCAGATTGAAGATCTCTGATAACAATTATCGAAGGAAGTATAAAGAAAATGGAGGTAATTAAAGTTAAAAGGAAGTATTTTTGATTTTACTCATTTTCGAAAAGTGAAACTGGCCACAACTAAGATGCATATTTTTTTTTGCTTTTCGATGTTAATCAAGTCAGATATGCTTTTTTGCATTCCCAAAATTTGATATTGATCCTTTTATACAAACCTTGAATTTTTTGGCTCCCCTCGCCAAGCTCATGCTTTCATGCAGCAAGTTTTGAGTGGAAATCGGAGAAGTGATCAACTCAACAGCCGAAGCGAACTTCGACATTTCTCCTTCTAGCTTTCGCAGCAAATCCTCACTCAAATTTATCGATTGAAAAAGTTTGAAAACGGAAAAAAAAACCTGGTATCATCATAAGGGTTTCCGTCGCTGTCAAGTAGACAAGCAACTGGGAAAGCATGTTCAAGAGTTGGTGCCACTTTCACGTCGGTTGTTTCGTCCTCAAGTTCTTGGGCAAGGAGCTTGCCAATGTTACGGTTCATCTTGTAACCAGACTTTTCTCCAGGTTGCAACAACTGGAAAATTTCAAATTCGCAGGTGAAACTTTGTTAGTAAATTTACATCAAGTTGTTCGGAGTCATCGCTGAAGCATCGCCCAATGACCAGCAAATGACTTGTGAGCATGCAATCCGAGCTTATCATCGCTTCCCTGAACACTGTTTCAGTTAGAAAATGTCGGAAAAGTCTTACTCGTATAGAACTCGCAGAGAGTCTGGATGTCTACCCAAACCAACAAAAACAAGCCTGTCCATTCCTTTAACCTGTAATTTTTTGAGTTTATTCAAATAAAAAAATAACGAAGCTTGTGTGAAAAAACAAAAAAAATCCTCGTTTTATCACCAAAGCTTTAAATCAATTATCTCAGCAAGAAATATTGAAAATAAGTACAGAAAATTTACAAACCTTATTGACAAGGATTTGAAGAGGCTCGAGAATATCTGAACTATTTGACATACACACAATAAAAGCCACCTTTATGGTAAATTCGGCTTCCTGAAAAAAGTGTTTCAAAAAATCGACTCAAATGCTAAACACGCACCGATTCCAGAACATGTTTTATGATAAAATCTGGTTTTTTGCCCAAGTAAGTCATTTTCAAGAACAAAACACAAAGGACAAGAGCCGGGCACACGTGAGCGTTTTCTGAAAAAAAAAAAGTTGTAAATAGGCATTTTTAATGGTTGAACTATTTCAACGTGTTCAACTAGATAGGCTTGAAAAATGTTCCATCCTTCCTCGCAACTTACAGTACCTTTTCTTTGGAGAAGAGATATGAATAACTAAACCAAGTGGTATCTTGTAATTCGCCACTCAAAAACCGAAATGAACAAATGCAACCAAGGTAAAAAAAAATCGTACCTTACAAGTAAAAACTCAAGCTTTCTCGCAACCAAGAAAATTTCTCAATTAAAATTTTTTTCTTATAAAAATTCCGGAAATGCGAAAATTGAACTTTTTCATTTTTTTTTCTACTATAACTTTTATAGAAACCCTTGCCCACTATTTTCTACACTTGATATCCGCAGTTTAATTT
This sequence comes from Caenorhabditis auriculariae, assembly GCA_904845305.1. Taxonomy (NCBI): domain Eukaryota; kingdom Metazoa; phylum Nematoda; class Chromadorea; order Rhabditida; family Rhabditidae; genus Caenorhabditis; species Caenorhabditis auriculariae. The sequence continues at coordinate 903,746 of CAJGYM010000002.1, read as the reverse complement.
TTTAAGTTGAGACAATGATTGAAATCAAATAAATATAAAACTTACGTTCAGCCACTTGCAAGAAGCGATCAGCTGCCTTGATCCACTGCTCCGGCTTCCAGGGAAGGTCCTCGTAGGGCGAAAACTCGCAAGGCGATGATTCGGAATCGATAGGCTGGACGGTGGGCAGATTGTTATCAGTAGCTCCAGACGAAGAAGTTTGGGGCAAAAGCCGCAGGAGCTGCTCGGCTGTTGGCTGCAGACGCCACTTTTGCTTTTTGGTCCTGGACCTGGTTTTGAAAGTCCAGTCGGTCGCGCGCTTGTCCAAATTTTTTTCGCGGCTTTTCTTGAAAGTCGAGTTCCGCTTTTCGTAGCGAGTGCATCGTCCAAAAAGTTTGAACTGAGCTTTATAGGAAATCAATGACCTGAAATTTTTCAATTATTTTCATAAAATAAATTATGTAGAAAAATAAAGATTGCCGATCAAGATAGAACTTTTTGTACTGTATTGACTTTTTGGGAAGTAATTGAAAAAAATTAAGTGAAAAAAACTAAAAAAATACTCAATTCATTTAGGGCTCTCAAATTCAAAAAAATTCCTGTGAAGTCTCTATATTTTTTTTACTTTCACAAAAAAATATCTGATTTGTGATGTTAATCCCAAAAAAACATTCTTAATGAATATTGAGAAAAAGTTCTGTCTCATCTTTAAATAGATCTTCACTGCCGGTTAATTAATAAATCTTCAAAAAAAAGAACAAAGGAGTTTTTTTCAAGAAATCGTGAATTTTTGAGGAATTTTTCAAATAAAGTTTAATCGAAATCTTAAAGTTTTTTCTCAAGTTGAAACTGTGATTCTTTCACCTGGCACTTTTTTTGAGAATCGATTTGGGGATTCTTGTAGCAGAACTGTTTTGAGGAGAAGTCTCGTCGGATTGGTTTTCAGTAGATGAAGCAATTTCGAAGGAATCGGCTCTTACGATCTGTTCATCGTCCAAACGAGACTATAAATCTTTTTTTCATGGATTTGAGTTTGACGAGTATACCAACCTCGTAATTCATATCACTCCTTTGTATGATAAATCGCTTTTTTGTCTGTGATTTCTGCCTTGCTTGTTTCATTTCCCAAACAACGCGAGTTCTTCTTTCCTCGGGCGTTTCGTTCTCTTTTTTCTCAATAACAACCACCGGTTCCTCTTTTTCTTGACCGGTCTTGATAGAACTCATTCTTAAAAAAAAGGTGCATGAACAACTGCTATCAGTTTCTCACTTTCTGAAAAGCTTCACAAGGACCCAGGTTTGTTGAACTTCATCCATTTCTTCGAAAGGAGTGTCTGGCTTCCCGTACATAGTGTGAATGTTCAGAAGAATCTGTAAAAAAGTATATTCAAGGGTAAGAAAAATTCGAAAGCAACCTCATCAGCGACGTCTCCACGTCCATAGCAAATTGCAATGAAAAATTTTTCGAAGAGTTTTTCCGGTGGATCCGAGTAAAGAATGGTGTTTGTGAGCATGGCAAGACGATCCAAGGTTGGCAGCCCCACAGAAAGCATCATCAATTTTCGAATCGGAGATATATGAACCTGGAAGAAATTGTACTGCTGCAAAACCATTGAAACGCAGAACAAACCCTTTTGCTGTACTTCCAAAAGGCATCGCCAACAAAGAACTTCATATCCTCAGCGTCCGCGTCAACCCCGTCGTGGACCAACTTTGCCATGTACAACAGGCCAGGTAGTCTTAAAATATCAACTAGTATCATGATTCTAATTATATGTCCAACCCTTTGACATTGAACGTTGATTCGAGTGATTTTTTCTCTCTGAGGACTTCATTTTCATCAATTTCAGGCATGTTGAGGGGATTGCTGAAGTTGTCATAGAACTCATCTTCGCTTTCCGAGCTGTTTTCTGCCGAGTCAATGATACTGTCCACCTCGTTTCGCGACTTTTCGGGATCAATTGTGCGTTTTTTACTTTTCTCAGCGCGCACGACTTTCAAATGGAAAGCCTTTTTGATGTTGAAATTGTTCCAGATTGGCCGTTTTGTCGAGTTGTAAAAATTTTGCTGCATCGGAATCGATTGAATTCGCTCGAAATCGACGTGATCAATGTTGGTTGCCCACTTCCAGAGAGCGTTTCCTGGTTTCAGATTGCTCAAGTTTTCTGCCGCTCCTTTCTGAAATTTCAAATTTAAATTTAGCTTATATGTGAGATATACCTTATTTCTGAGAATATCAACAAGCCTCAAAGGACGCTTGACCTTCTTGGCTTCCTTCAATGTGAGCTCTTTCCACTTTGACTGATCTAACTTCGCTTCTTTGTCCATCTTCAGCCACATAAACTTGTTCTCTCCCAGCCACACCATATGACACTTTCGAAGAAGGGAAAAGAAGTGAGCCATCATGAACTTATTATAGTTGCGAAGAACAACTCCATTTTTGGTGTAAATGCGTCGAACTGCTCTGAGAGGAGTTCCTGTTGCTTTGGAAGTTATGCGAGCGGCTCTACGAGCTTGACGGAGCAGCACGCCAAAAGTTGTAGTTTGAGGGCTCATTTGCAACTGTTCTTCGTATTTTTCCACAACTTCATTTGCACTGACTGCAGCGGGATTGTAATTCGGCCGGAATGGTGTTTTGACATTTTCGAATCGGATGACGGTTGCTTTTTCAGGTTTATTCTCTTTGACTACCGGAGGTAGCTCTTTCTTACGAGTCACGAGTGTCCACTCCTCCTCGTTTTCATCTGCGTCGGGTGCTTTCAGCTCAACCTTGCGCCACTGCATAGACTTCTTTCCGGTCTTTTCATCAGTGACCATAACGAGTTCTTCTTCAGTTCCAGTGCTTTTCGAGAGGGCGCTAGCTGCAGCTTGTGCTTTCTTCAGATCAATTTTTGCGTCTCTTATCAGAGCTTTTTTGAAATCGTCTTTGGCCAGAATCCTCTCTTGCTCATATAACATCTCGTCTCGTTCTTTCGCTTCGTACTCTCGCTGGGTTACGAAATGATCCATTACTGTATTTTTCCGAACAGGTTGATAAGGCTTGTAAGGAGCGATTTCAATCAGGCTTTCTAGGAGATCATCATTCCGTTCTTCAATTGGCGGTTTGTACGTTTTCTTTTTTGGCATCAACTTTTTTTGACGTTTGGCTAGAGCTAGCCGACGCTGTTTGCTCATGCGAGTACAAGTGAATTTCACTGAGAACTGACCACACTTTCGACATTTCTAAATGAATTGTTTTGATTCTCCTCTTTGAGAAGTTCTATACCTTTTTCTTATTGATTGAAGCTTCGAAACACTCCGGAATACTTCTGACATTGGCGCAAATTACACACAACTGAAAACCGCAGTAGACGAATTCAAGAATGAAATAACGTACTTCTTTTTTGCGTGACCATTTCTGGCAAAAAGTGCAGGCCGGGAAATGAAGAGCGCGCATAGAAGACTGGGCCATTTTTCTCTAAATATCCGTGATTTAATGAAAAATCTGGATTCGCATCTTGAAACCTTGGCGTTCAATTCAACGCTTTGCATGCGTTTGACCTGGTACCACTTTCGAGCCGAAAACTGTCGGTGAGCTTCAAGAAGGCACATCTCACTTCGGGATCGCTTGATAGTGTTCGGGTCTTCCAAGATGACGGGCGTTTCTTTCTTCTTAGCTTTCGGAACAGAAGCTTTTCTTTTTTGCTTGCTGTGCTCAAAAATTTGGCTTTTCGCAAGCTGTTGTAGCAGGTAGTGCGGAGGCTCGCTATCGAAGCAATTTCTTTGAAAAGTTCCAGAGCGTAATCCATCTTCCATCAAAGGTTCTTCTAAGCGCATGCTTCTGTAAGTTCCACGTCCTTCTTCGAACTCTTGGAACTTTTCTTTTTCTTTGACAGAAGCCGATCGGCCCGTGAAAAAACATTTTGACGCTTCCACCGTAAATGGAAGGTCGTGCTCCGATTTGGTTCTCCTCGGCACAAAAAACTGTACTTCACACGTCTTTTCTTTGGGATACTCAATGGCATCAGATCCGTAGAACTAAATAATCAGTTTTTAAAACATTCAATCTTATATTCGTCTTTACCTCATTCGCCTCTTCTGTTCCGACAGGAGCTTTCCTGTTTAATACAGATGTCTCTGAATTCTGAAAAGCTCCCGAAGGACATTCCAACGATATAGCGCCGCTGGAACTCTTGAAAAAGCCACTTAGTTTAGATATAATGAAAATATTGCCCACCGAAAGTATTTTTTCGAAGATGTCAGGCGTGTGAAACTTATTGCGAGAAGTTCCAAAAGAGTTCTAAACGTCAAGCATTGAAAAGTTGAAAAAACAAATTGTCAGACCGGTGGGTGCAAGCGAGAACTTGATTGCAGAAGCGTGGGAGACTCGGCGTCGCTTGAGTAATCCTCCAAAAAAAATTTTTTTTTTCTTATTTCAGAAGGCTTACTGAGTTTTCCGAACGACCAGGAGAAAGCTCGTTTGCCCAGACCGAGTCAACCCTGAGCTGTTTTTCTTCCTAAATAGCTGTGAATAGTTTCAATTAATGTTCGCAAAGTTTAGAAACAATTTTATGACCAGTTCGCTAACTTTTTGAAAATCTGATTGAAAGCCTTCGTTTTGTTACTCATCTAAAGTGAGGATTCAGAAGAGAAATTTTTTGCCAACTTTTCAAAATGCCAAAGCAGCAATTTGCAACTTTAAGAAAATCAATAATTTTAGAGAAAATTATAGAAAAAATGTGAAATTTTGTAAGTTTTGTTAAAACTCTTATCAGCTCAACTTTTACCTGATTCCAGTTTTTACAAAGTGTTTTTCCTTGATTTTTTTCAAAAATATCCTAATATTTTACAAATTCCCCATTAGCAAAATCCCACCTTCAACTTCACAGCATGAGGCTTCTGTACAGTTGAACGGAATCTTTGACGTTGGTTTTCCAATGCGGGCTGAAATTTATTCGGAGAGTTAGTTTATCATTTTTATTGAATCAATACCGTCTCAGAAAACTTTTCCTCGTTCCTATTAAGGACTGTGTCATCCATGGATTCAAAAGAAACGTCGAGAATATCGTCATCTAGGCGCTCGCTTAACTAAAAGCAAAAACGAATAATTCAGAATAATGAGGCCCTATTACCGATCGAGATGAACTGGCGTCAGGATCGTATGAAGTCGAAGTTGGAGACAGAAATTGCATTTTCTGATGTTTCTCGTAGGAAGAGTCTTCCTCAAAGTCCACCGGAAAATCGGAAAATACTTTTATGTTTTGTGGTTTTTATCACCTCTCTACTGGAACGGTAGTTTCCAACACAAATGGAGCTGGTTGACGGCTGATCTCGAGATTCCGCTGAAATGTCGAAAACGTCTGCTGTCGAATCTCCGGAAACTGATTTACTTGTTTTCGATGGCTGAATTTTAACTTTGAGAAATCATCCAGCTGGATTTTCATACTTCAAACATGCTACTTGAACTTTCCACAGCATCGCTCCAATCATATTTTTCGTGGAGTTTATTCATGGATTTCTAAATGTTTCTCAATTAGTTCTAAGGTCCGTTAAAAGCTAAAAACCGCTTCTCTTGCTCTGATCCAATCTGTTGCAGAAAAATGCGATACCGATTCCTTTGTGTCAAGACTTCCAAGACTCTGAACAAAAAATAGAGAAAGTTAAATTATCAGAGCAAGTGAAATCACCTCCGAACGGCGGCGGAAGCACGATTCGGGCAGTGGAATCGGCCCATTATTGCTGTATTTGCTCGTGGGTGTACCAGAAAACTCAGAAAACTCGTCTTCTTCCTGAATAAAAGTTTAATCCTAAATCCTATTTTCATCAACAAAAATCACCTCATTCAAAAAGCTAAGATTTTGAAAACCAGTTGGAACGAGATATTGTTCAGGAAAAAGGTACGGAAAGGTTGGAAACCTCGTCGACTGACTGAAATCTTGATATTAAACTTTTAGTGAATCGACTGACCGCGCGTGATGTCAAGCGACTTTGCCGAGAGAAACTTTTTTCCGTTTTTTCAGGGGACTCATATTTCAAACTCTGAAAAATTTTTTAAAACTAAAGTTGGAGATTGAAAGTACCAATTTTGGTGAAGTAACCGATTCGTTTGCAATAACCAACACTGGAACTCCTTGCAACGGTCGCGTGACAGACTCATATGTCAGATGAGCAGAATGAAGCTGAAGAAATAAAAATAGGAAATGTATATGATAAAACCAACCTTCTCTGGCAGAGATGAACTGCGGGTTAAATCAAACTGGACGCTATTTCCCAAACGCAAGGAGCTTACAATGTTGGGTAAAGACCGGAATCGTTTCAGGCCATCTTGCTGGTCCATAAACATCATCGTTCTTTTATCTTCAGCGTCGAACACTTCTTCATCCAGAGAATCACTTCCTTCCGTATAATATTGATCCTGAAAATTGTCATATTGGTTGATCATCACGACAGAAAAGTGGAACTCACAGAGAAAAAAACGGGTTGAGGTTCCGAATCTTCAGAGTTTTTTGACATGACTTCTGAAATGCTCTCCGACACGGTCTTTTCTTGTTTTTCGACTTTTCTTGATTCCGGTGATTCATCCTCTTTTACTTCTTCCTCTGATTTTAGATATTCATCAATGGGAACGATGCGTTGGAATTTGTTGAGCATTTTTACATGAACGTCCAAAGTTGGAAAGTCTTCGTGGCGTGCGAAACTGCCTCGCGCAAGTTTTTGCACTTCGACGATGTCAGAAAGAAGCTCAGAAAATGATGCGACAGAGCCATCCGACACCCAGGAGTGCCTGCTGTAGAACGTGTGCCATCCGCTGAACAAGGCTCGTTGCAGAGCTTCTCTCAGATTCTCCATTTCTTCGTCGGTGACATCGAGAACTGGCACTTTTCCGTCGGTTGAAATTTTCATTTGCCAGTCAAAAACTTTTCTACGGCGCTCACGAAAAAAATCTGAGCGCACTTTTTCCAATAGGGTCACAATCTCAAGTTCGGTGAGCCTTCTTGGCTTGTGCTCTTCAACATATGGAGGTTCCGAGGCTATGATCAACTTGATTCCTTGGCCTTTTGTTGTTGGCGCCTGTGGCTTCGGAATCGGAAGAAGCCCTCGTGGGAAACTTTTTCCGCCTTTCTTTTTTGCCGGTGTTTGTAAAACGCCTGATGACAGTTTAGTAGAAATGATCGGCTGAGGACTTGTCTGCGTGAGTTTCTGTTGTCCAATTACAACTGAACCATCCTCGACATTTTCGTCGGCTTTTCGAATTGGATCACTAATTGGTCTGTGGAAGAATATTTGACACAAAGGACCCATAAGCTTGAAAAATTGTTTGTACGCGGCTCTTTGACGTGAAATAGATACAGTAGGCTCTTTCGGGGTATCTTCGTTAAGGCTGTCATGATCAGCAATGAGCAGCCATTCTGAAATTTGAAAAGGACTCTGAAAATGAGAAAAATTCTAACCTCGAGCAGAATATTGCATGTGAACCGCCATTTGAAGCCAACTTCCCCAAAACGCAGTTGTTGTCTCTACCACACGGTCGGTTATATCCGGAAGGTTGTGGTTTGCAACTTTTAAATTGTTCCATCCACTTGTGAGACGATCAAAAATTATCCAGTAAATGTAGGGAGAAGTGGTCTGAAAGAGATCCATATAATTCGAGTGAAACTGATAATAATTAACCTTGTACCACTCGGCTGCTCGAGTGAAATTGATTTTCTTAAATGTTGCAGGCTCCTGATTCGCAATTTCGTGTTGAACAGGACTCTGAAAATTTTTGTTTAAAAGTTTCAGAAATGAGAATTATTGACCGTGATGAATTCGAATTCGTCACTGTGTTTCAAAAGCACCAGACCAGTCACGCCAGGAGTGGGAAAATCAAAAGAATGAACCTCTTCTTTCTAAAAAAAAAACACCATGAAACAAGTGAAAGTAACTAATGAATACCTCATAAATAACGTTCATTTCTGTGTCCGGAAACTTGCAAACTTCTTCTTCGATTAGATCCATATTCATGACGTCTTCCAAGCGCTCCGCGGAAACTCTTTACAAATTTTGTTTGAAAACGAATATTAAAAATGAGCTCACAATTTGTGCGTCAAATCGGTCAAATTCTTTTGATTTTGTTCGAAATTCTGCAAGATCTTGAATTATATGAATACACCTATTTAACCCACAGATATAGGTTCCGCCCAAAGTTTGGGAACTTGCATGTGACTTTGAGGTTTTTTCGCCAGTTCAAAGTGCTCGTAGTAGTCGTAAAGAGGCATTTCAATAGTGAAAGGAGGAAATCTAGAAGTGAAATTTGAAAAATGACATATAAGTTTTCTACAATTGTGCACGACGCCTTCTCTGGGCCTCCGTGAAGATCTGTCCTCCGATGTGTTTGAAAGTGCACGTTTGGTCTTCGGTCATAAGAGAATCGCAGACAATCTGAAAAAAAACTTCTATCCAATTTGTCATCGAGAAGCGTTTACTTTTTGAATCAAGTTAGTGTTTTCTTTGATGTCGAGGGATTTCATGGTGCCAAACGCCGTTCCGTAAACCAGTTCGTTAGGCATAAAATGATTCCAACGAAGATCTGTGATAGTGTCGCCAATTTCCTAAAGCGAATGCTGATACGGTCATTCAATTTTGTCCCTTACCATTCTTGTTGGCATTTTGGTAACAGGATAGCTCATACAGCGCAAATCAAAAGTGAGAATGTCATCCTTATAACAACCCGCAAATTGACAAGGTCTGTCAATCAGAAATGACAAACTCGTTAATGGTTCAAGCAAACCTATGGGGATTGAAAGTCAAATGTTCCAAAGGATTGTTCAGAAAAAGGGCTTTGTATTCCCGAGGATCGCGCATGTCGCAAAGTCTGAGGGCAGTCTCTGAAGATATCATGAACGTTGCAGCGCTGGTCCTGAAAAGATTTTGCTGGGGGTTGTGAGAGACCAAAGTTTTCTCGAAGCATAATCGTTTTCAGTGTATTTCTCGGTTACCTTTCCTCGAGCATTTTCGGAAAAAAAACTTTCCGAAATGATTTAAAAAATGATATTTGTTGAATTACTCTGTATGGTTGAGAAATTATTGATATTTGAAACATACCATGTCCAGGCAATGGAAGAGATGATTTCTTCGGTGTCATAGTGGACAATTGGACGATTGTTGTTTGCAATATCATACACAGAAACAGTGGATTCAAAGCTGATATTTTAGTTATAAAAAGAGAAAAAGTTTATCAACTAACGCTTCTTCCGAAGAATTAATGCAAAATAGTCCTTTGTCCAAATTGGAAGCTCGAACGTGAGAAATATGTTCGTTGCGGACGTCCATCACCTTCAGAATTTTGATTCGATGTCTAAAACAGCTCCTTGCCCAAAATTTCGCTAATGAATAACTCACTCGCTCAGAAAGCTATCGTCATTTCCAGCATGCACAAGATTTACGTTTCCATTGCTAGTTCCGTAAAGGAAATACTGACAGTGGAAATGAAAATCTAATGCGGATACGAATTCCGGCTTTTGTGTCATTTTAAGAGTACATAAAGGCTGAGATCGTTCGGGATTTGTAATATGCACAAACTCCAGCAACTAAATATGAAGATTTCAAAGAATTTGCACTTCTAAAACTAACAGAAACAGTGTCATTAATGTCGTACTCGACCACTGCAACATCGCCTACGACGCGAATTTGACGAGTGAGTCCTCCGGGACTCCATCTAAAAAATGCAGCATCATTCTAGTTTTGATTAAAAACAACAGTTTAATCTAATTTGTAAGACTATAAAAAATGTTTAAATCACAAAAACGAACATTTTTTTCTTGCTTCGCGACGACTTGGGGAACGACACCGTGTCGGTGTCGTCCGTTTCAAACTTGAGAAAATCCAGAGTTGGCACGAAGGTTCCCTGCAAATACAACCAATCAAGACAGTCACCAGATAACAGAAAAGAAAGCGATAAGACTGACGATTATCATAAAATTTGAGTGAAAATCTAAATGTGTGACTTTTTAGGCCAAAAAAAGTGGAAAAACTTCGATAAAGATTTAATTTAACACATCTTTTGTTACATCCAACATAATTTCAAAAAAAGAATAATTTTTTTGAAAAAAATACTTGACAAAAACTAAAAACAATTGAAATAAAAAAAGAGGAAAAAAAGAATTTTCAAACAGTCGGAGGTGGGAGAAATCTCGGTGGCGCGCAATTTCCCCTTTTCTTGCCTTCTAATGTTTTTGCAACAAAAAAACGTTTTTTTTATGGTAACATCATTTGGAATTTTCCAATTTGTTTATCAAAAGTTTTTAAAATTGTTTATCGTTCAAAAAATGACTTTCAATTCCTTTTGAAAACGGAAGAAAATAATTTTTTTATTGTCACGCTTACGCAATAAGTATTAATAATATGGTCGCAAACCTTCGACTCAAAGAAACTTTTTCTCAACTGGAGAAACCTCATCAAAATTTATTTTATTTGTTGTTCTTATTACTGTGAACACGCATTTTTTTCATTTTTTTGAAGTATTTGTTATCTTGAATAATTAAAAAGCGAATAAAATATCAATTAACAGCACATCACAAAAATTGAAGACGTATAACGATTTTTTGAAAAATTTTTTGAAACTACACGCATATGAGAGCTACTCGAACGGCAAAAGATTCGGAAAAAACGAAATTTTCTTTGATACGTGAACACTGCCTTTGCACTTGGCGCCAAGAAGGTCAAAAACAACCCTTGCACTTGTAGGGCAAAATCTGCGACTTTGGCCCTCCCATCAAAATTCATTTATTGTGAAAAGTCTTTTCACCTTTTTTTACGACGTTTTTTTCTTTTTATCAAGTTGTAGACTATTTTTTGCGATGGTTTGAAACAAATTACAAATCATCTCATCGGATTTCTTTCATATCAGTCAATTGAAAAAAATGTATTTATGCCGGCATTGAAGATAGAGCAATAGATGTGAAATAAGAATGATATCGATGAAATTAGTGAAACACAGCGAAATTAACCTAGAACAAGTAACATGGGAAATCGTGGATTATTGAGAACAAATAACAGAAAAAATTGCTAATAGATTCGATAATCCGTAAATTAAACCATAAAAGAAAACCAAAAACTGTATCTAGAAAAATTGAAAGATTATGGGTCATCAAAAAATAAGAACCCCACATACAAAATGCTTGAAAAATGTCATGATGAAAGTTGGAAGCGATTAACTGAAAATAACTTTCTAACAAGTTTTCATAGATAATTTGGGTGATAATTGTGATATTGGGTTATTCCATATTTTTTTGACAAAAAAATAAAAACGTTTTTATTTCAATTTCGTATAGTTGGGTATGCTATTTGAACCGGCTATTGCATCGGGATTGCGTTAGACGTAGGTTTCCAAACGATGGGACGCCAAGAAGCGGATTTCTGAAAACAATCTCTTGCCAAAATAGTTTGAAAAATGTGTGTGAATTGATTAATTGATTAATGGATGTTAGTTAGGCAATTGGTGGGTTTTGGGGGTGTAAGGCAGACAGACGTGAGACGAAAGGATGCACAGCGACTTTTCTCCGTTTCCAACAAACCAACTAGGACGACTTGTCCTTTTTCCGGATGAATGAGAAGAATCCTTTTTTCTTTTTCTTCTGCTTCTCAGCGCTCGTTGTCTGAAAGAAAGCTGGTTGAGTTCCAGTTTCAAATGGAAATATTACCTCGTCCACAGTGTTCAATGCGGAATGCGAGGCTGAATTACCTGAAATCCCATCATGATTTCGGATAATTTATCTGCAGCTAAGAAAAAAATTGAAATTTTCAATAAATCTATCTATTTTTTTCAAAATAGAAATTCAATCAAAAGTTGATTTATGACGATTGATTCATGTACTTTTGAAGGAGAAATAGGAAAAAAAGTAAAGCGTTTTTCAACATTCCCGAAAAATTATATTCCACGAAACAGAAACAACCAAAACAGGGAGAACAAAATCACTTCAAATCATGCCTTCACAGAAATCACTTTTCTTATCATCACTCAACAACGATCAAGTTTTGATTTATCTATAATTTTATTTACTGAAAGTAGAACAACGTTCACCATCCACTTGCTGTTTTATGGAAAATGCTTGTGTTCTTACCATTTTTTGAATTATTCTTCTCACATCTCATTTGAAAAGTTTTCTGAGTTATTTATCAGTGCGAAATAATGAATTCGCTTCATTCAAACTTTGAAATTCTTATAAAATGATTGAAAAGTTTTGCAAAGCTAATGATTTTTCAAAGTTTCTATTTTTTATTACTCACTTGCTCGGGGCAAAAAAAGTAGACAGAAATAATTTTTTTTTGCAGTCAGTCTTGCTAATCTTGGGAAAAACTTTCAATAAATCTTGTTCGAGCCGGAGGTGGATGAACTCTCCTTGGCCATTAATAAGGAAAACAAAAATCTAGAAAATTACTTCAGAAGCACATTCTCTCATCGATAGAAAAAAATTTTTACAAGCAAGACTTTTTTTTGTTTCTAAATTCCATAGTCTTTTTTTCAAATTCAATAAAGTTCTGAATTTATGAACTAAACTCGATTTCGTAAAATTTAGGTTCAGCAAGCTTTTGGTAAACGAAGTGTAAGAAAACCATAAAACCAACCATTCTGGTCGAACGGATCATTATCAATAGAAACACGTTCGACAGTGAATCGGCGCCTGACGACTTCTTTTGACGATGGCTCTACACACCACACAATAAAGAGCATTAGCAAGGTTTCGTTGATGATCTTCTTTGGTGCAGATGCAAGCACAAGCCAAGCAAAAGTATTCGTTTTGAATGAAAATTCGGAAGATTGCGAAAATAACTCAAAATACACTAAAAGAGCAAAAGTGAATCTTTGAATGCGATGAACATTGTAACTTTTGAACTGATGACTCAAAAAAAATACTTATTCACTCTTCCGAATTTCTCATTTCCAAATAATGGGGAAGTGCGGTCAAATATTATTGGAGGCTTAGAGTTCTGATTAGTTCAGAAAAACTGACTCACAAGGAAGGTCATTCTTTTCCCTTTTTTCCATGACACATTTCAGAAATTGATAGAAGCCCGTGTTGATGCAAATGTAATTTTGAAAACGAACAACTCCTTTTAAAATTCAAAAACCCTGCTTTCTTGATATAGTAAGCGATTTTCATCAAGGGATCAATGTTTGTGTATTAATCACTTTCAAAATTTTATTTGTTTTGTGAAAAAAAAAAATACAATTTCACGAAAGATTCAAAAAAAAAAGAAGGACCTTCATTGTAAGTTTTTCTTCGAAGTTTTTTTTTCGATTCACATAAAATTTAGAAAGAAACCATCAACCAGAGGAGTTCCCAAAGCACACGTCTGCATGTTAAATAGAACTCAAATTATTGATCTTACCTTGAACTTCGGGAGAACGGGGTACTCCGGTGCTGCTTGGCGCTGAAACGCGGAAAATAGTCCATAAAAAAGAAACGACACAATAATCACACTAGAAAAGCGAAAGAACAAAGTTGGAATTTTGATGAAAAAAATTTCATAAAAATCAGGCGTTTTTCTTCTTCGAATTTTGAGCTTCCAAAAGTTCAAATACCACGCAGAAAATGTTTGATTGATGATTCAAAATTTACTTCAAAAGGAGCATTTAGCGATTTTAATCTTTTTTTTTCCGAAAATTACCTGTTTCAAAGAACAACTTTTTCAAACAAGACTTACCGTTGGATTTGGTTGAGGCGAAAGAAGAATCGGCGATCGGGTCCGCAGATCCGCTCTTGGCTGACATCTGATGTTCGCGGATTCCCTGCATCAGAGAAGCCGTGTCTGCCAAATCTGTTGAAATTCCAAGTTTCAACTTAAAGCCAAACAAACCAGCATCAGCGTCGAAAGAGTTTTCAGTCCTTGCAGATCTTGCCGTTCGGTCGGTTGGTGTCTTCGCTTTTGGCGACTTCGATTCGACCTGAAAATTTTTCTTTCCTTTTTTTCTTAAAGCATTCTATGACCTCCTGTATGTATTTCTTGATGTTCTCGTCTGTCTCAACGGAAAAGGGGTTAGGAGCATACAGTTGCTTGTAGACTTGTGCGTTGTGCTGGAACTGTCTATCAATGATCCCTTTACTAGCGGTTCCGATGAAAATGGCACGATCTTGAGGGGAGCTCTGTCCTACGAGACCTTCGCTGTCTGGCTGCAAATTTCATTTTCTTTGTGTGGAAAATAACTCTGAAAGTACCACTCTGACAGTGATTGCAATGTCGTCATAATTCACGCCGTCTAGTATTTGGCTTTGAGGTCCTGCAGTTGTTGCTCCAAGTCGTCTGATCTCCTTTAAAATCTTTGTTCTAATGTTCTTCAACGTTTCATACTTTGATTTCTTTCTGTTTCTCCTTGAACTCTTTTGGATTGTGAGAAGCTGGGCTAAACTGATGAGCTCCGTTGATTTTTGTTGGTGTTCCGCTAGCGGAAGGAGAATTCGCGTCTTGGACCCACTGAAAAGAACATTTTGATTTTTCTTTTCAATAAAATCGGCGCTCAATGATTGGTTGAAAAAAACTGCCATGTCTGCTCAAAATTGGAATTTACTACTTTTCTCTCAATTCCAACATCATTGAAAATTCAAAATTATGGACATGATTCCTTGAAGTTTGATAAACCAATAGATGAATAAATCAACTTTTCAGATATTTAAGTTTGTTTTATGGTCTTTTCTCAAACCTTCAGAGCGATTGGTTTCATCAAACTTGAAGTAACTTAAAATGAATAGGCTCTCTGTTGGCTGAATAAACAACCTTGGTAATCTTCTTCGGTCGGTCTGTTCCGCTCTCTAAGAATTCTATTTTTTGATATGCGTTGGGGCTGTTCGTCCAACGGACTTGATCTTTCCTCAGTAGCGCTAATTTGTGCGCTGCCAGGCTTTCGGGATCAGACTCGTCTACCTGAAACTTTGTATTAAATTGGAATAGAGCCAAAAAACAACCGCTCCGACAGAACTTGCTGCTGGAGGTGTAGCCACATCGCTCCTGTTAGTATTCGATTGAGCAAGAGCTGACTTTGGCCGGAGCATAGGTTGGCGATAAATGTGGCCGGTTCGCATACCCTTGACAAAGTACAGTTGAGATCTCGGGCTCAAAGTAAGGCTGTATTTTTTTGAACACTTGATTTCTCAGTTCTGACGAAATAGCGATTAACACGATTTTCGAAATTTTCTTTTCTTGATAATTAAAATATCAGGTACCTTGGATTTCACTTCATCGAAAATCGCAATGAATTCAAGCACGATAGTTATGGTATAGTTAATTGAATATTTTTTCTGTTTGGAGTCCTTTAAAGATATGAATCTAACCCTGCCTATCATGAAAAAACCATCAGAAATTCCAAAAATTCATTATGTCCTTACCGCATGATCCATGACTCGCATCCAAGCCTCCCATTCTAACTCTCCAACTTTCCATTGCATGCCACTGCTTGAAAGTCTCTTGAGTGATCCGGAATTGGCTGAAAAAACTTTTTATTGAGTCATTTTGGCTCAAACAGTTATCTTACCATTTTTCGCATCACGATGTGCCCTTGCAATGGCATTTTGATCAAGAATGACCAAGTTTTCGATTCCGGCTCTAGCAGCGCGAACCTAGAATCAGTTGAAGTTTCAGGTTGAACCATCGGAATATTGAATCATAAACTTTTTCATTCTTATTTTTTTACAGAAAGTTTTTTTATCAATAAAAAAAGTTACCATACAAATACAAAGACATAAGTACGCGTAATTAAACCAATTGGAAAAAAATTTACGAGAAACTTTTTTTATTGCCTCTCTCCGTCTCCATTTCTAGCTTTTGAGCTTCAAAGGCGCAAACGCTTTAAAAAAGAATAAATTAAAATTCATCGATGATATGTCAAGAGACCGTGACCTGACTTTTAGAAGAGAAGGATATAAAAAAATTAAGAAGAACCTGAGTTTCACAGGCGACCACCGTGTTATGAGCTAGATATGTAGCATGTTCGACAGTATCGCCAATCACCAAAAACCCGTGGTTTCTCAGAAGCATCACCTGAAAGTGAAGGTTTGCTTCAAAATTGAAAAATAAAATGAATTAGAAGCGTCGAACTTTCAAATTTAATTACAGTCCAAAGCTTTTTCACTATTCTGGAGTATGAGAAAATCTCCAATCTAGGGCTAAGAAAACTTCAATGTTTCTTTTTTTCTCATGAAAACTGAAAAAGAAGTCTCACATTCTTGTCGCCAAGGCTCCTCACGACTTCTTCGACGGCAGAGTCATCGTCTCCAATTTCCTAAAATCCATTCATTGTCGACAATAAAGCGCCGACGACGCGCTGATTATGCAAAGAACGGCGGCGGCCATGTCAGTGATGAATTTGCTGCTGCGCCCGGCTTTTGACCAATTCGTGTGTGTTATGCTAATTGGCCGTTGTTTGTCTACTCTTAGATGGACTGCCATAGAGCAGATATTACCTTTTGTTGGCTTTTTTCGAAATCCCGAAAAAGAATACATTTTTTGTTTCTTCTTCAATTTAAACAAGCCTGCCATAAAAAAAGCTTGGTACTTAAATTTGACTTTTTGTTTTTTAGTCTAATGAATTTTCAAGCGTCACAGTTTGAATTGTTTAGGCGTGTTATTCGTTTTGAAACGTTTTCAAAGGCGTTTTCGGCATTTTTAAATTTTGAATCAGCCTGTGAAATTTAAGTTGATAAAGCAAGTTTGAATTCTCACTTCAAGCAGAAAACAGTCGTGAATGACTAACCAAATACTCGTGATAGGCGACAGGACCGATGACCATGGCTTCGTGGCAAATCGGCAGGAGTCCGCACTTCATGCTGGCCACGGCGGCGACGACGGCCGTGTGCATGTGAAGCACACATTTCGCGTCGGGTCTTGCTTTATGGATTGCGGCGTGCAACCGGAAAGCCGTCTACAAATCTTCCTTGATACTGTTGGTCATTGAAATTGGCACTTACGCTATTTATTCCTAGTTTTGTAGTTCCTGGATCAAGGACGTTTCCTGTCTCGTCGACTTTCACAAGGGCACCAGCTGTTATTTCGTGGTAAAGCAAACCGAATGGATTCACTAGATATTCTGGATTCTCCTCAGCCATTTGAAACTGTAAAAGTTTTGATAATAAAGCGAATTTCCAGAGATTCAGAGAACCTAATAAATTAAAGCGAACGTTTTGTTAACTTCAAAACTTTTGGATTTTTTTTTTAATTACAAGTTTATCAGCAGATAAAACGCACTGTGATGTCGTTGTAAATTCCTTGTGACCACTGGGAAAAATCGGCAAGCCGGAACAGCGATGCAAGTTTGTTCCTCTGCATTCTTTCAAGTTTCGTGTATTTTTCATTGCCTCGAAGATCCGCGATAGGAATAGTACTTCCTAAAAAATTTCTCGTAAATAGAGGGTTTGAGTTGCTCATGTCGCAATTTCCCGCTGGGAGCACATTTCACCGTGCGTATATTGCTCTAATGAGACAGGTCGCCGCCCAAAATAACAATAAACACGAGATCGACGTCACATCAAGCCATAAATTTGCTCGAGAGAGGAGCATTTGCTTCTGTTAGAACTACAGCTAACCGCGCTTGAAAAAATAATTTTCACAGCCATTCGTGAATGTTTTCAATATCTCCAAGCGTAGATAAAAATTTCCGTAAGTGGAGAAAATTTTTGAATAAAAATTAACAAGGAAAGAGCTTTTGATGGTCTTACAAGATATTGATACAAATACCGCAAAAACTCTCTTCGATTTGAAATGTATTTGTTACTTGAATGAAGAGAAGGTTTTTGGCTTTGTTTACGAAAATAAATTTGTTTAAAGAAAGACTTAATCCAAATGTTGTAAAAATGTTTCGATGTGGTAATAATAAAATTGATTAGAAGGAAAAATGACAAAAAACATCGAAAAACTATTCAAAATATTTGTATGAAGATTTTAACTGTTTTTCTTAAAAGGCAAACGTGATTATTTTTAAGACGTCAAAGGTCCAGAAAAGATGTGGTTAAAAGAAAAATAACGGAAAAATGTCTTTCAATTTGTTTGTCATTCATTTGCCATACGCATGAACTCACAAGAGGTTAAAATAATTGACTGCTCACCAGAAGAGTAAAGATTGCCAAGAGACATGTTTCCCTGCGAAACAGTGAGTTCAGATAGCCGTTGCCAAGTCTGAAGGTGGTCTGGATCAGAGCGAGAGCTGTCGAAATCCTGGCGAATGACGCCTTCGAGCTCCTTGCAAAAAGAGTGCGACTTCAATATCTCTTGAACTCGTTTGCGTCTCTCCATCTCCGATAGGTCTTCCTGAAAAACGTCCCAACTTGGATTATCTTCATTTCTGGCAAAACAGAGAAGCTGTCAAATGCAAGCCTAGAAATGTAACCTTGATGACGGCGGGTCGCTGCAGATCTTTTATGTACTCGGGATCTTCCGGGTCCACCAGAAATTGCCGCTCTCGTTCTTTCTTGCCGTTCATTGCCCTGCAATTGAAACATTTCCAGTGAGGACTTTCTCACGGAGAAAATCACTTAATGAGTCACGCAAATTGAAAAAAAAACACTTTTCAGGAAAACAAAATTGATTATTATATGAATGGACCAGTCTAAAGTGTTTTGAGTTTGTCATTTTTCATTCAAAGTAGCTGTTTTCACATTTTTATTCACGATTTTTCCTACTGGTGGAAAAAAAAAAGTGGAAAAATTAAATTGAACAAAAAATACAAAATTTACAAGAGGCAGATTGAGAAAGCACAATGGTCTGGACGTAAAAATCGAAAGAGCGAAAGATAAATTCTGCGCCGGTGGGGGCGTGGCCGGATCGTTTAGACACATTGCGCATGCAAATTTCGGCATTGTCCTTATGATTCAGAGGCTCCAAACTGTCTCCTACGGACAAAACTCGCACAATTCAAAAGGCAGCGGATGTCAACATTCACTTTCTCCATCATGATTCGAAAGATCTTCGATTAATTGCGCGATGGATCATGTCAAGTCTGAAGAAAAAGAAAGCCTTTGTGACGTTTTAGCTATTTTTCAGTACAAAAATAACCATTTTTTTTGAATTTTTTTTGGAAAAGTTAAGATTGCCCATTTAATTTAACATGGTTATTCATAGACCGAAACCGTTCAAATTCGAAAAATGAGAAAAGAATAGAACAAGGAAATGACGAGGCAAACACGAGAGTGTCACTGAGTGAAAAAAACCAGATAAGACAGATTTATAAGAAGTGGCGATTGAAGATCGCATTTCCAAAAATACATTAGCCACAAAGTTTCCAAAAACTGTTTTTTTGTTTTCTTTAGTTTTCGTGAGCCAAATGATCACAAACATTAAAAAATTGACCCACAGTTTTGCGATTTATAAATATTTTTGTAACATGTCTTTGATATTTTATAAAAAAATGGAAAGCATCTGTAAAGATTTTATAATACTGCGAAAATAGGCAAACCTCTTGAGATGGGAAAGAAATCCGAATGAAACAAAACCAATGAAAGGACGCAAAGAAGAAAATTGTGCCGAAGAAAGGACAATCGTGAGAAAAAAAAAACGTTCACGAGAAAATTTAACCAATATATCGGGGGAACAAATTTGAAGACTTTTTTGATCAGACGCTGGGAGCCAAATTTCCTCAATAGAACTGTGAACTGAAGAGGAAAGTAGACTTGTTGTTTTTCTTTATTGTGAAGGATTAACTATACATATTAACGCAGATTCGAAAATCTATTTTTTTTTTCTGATGGTTCATCAGGTTTCTTAGGGAAAAAAGAAACACATGTTGCGATTTGAAGATCAGTGAGAGAAGCGACAAAAAAGAGATCGCTCCGAGTCAAAATAGGAAATAGATCTTTCAGGTCGAAACGCCAAGGTCGTGCGACACATGAACGGCGTGAAATGCAGAAACGGCGAGATAAACCGAGGAATTACCTCAAAATTGTTTTTTTGTTAGATGAATACTGCTCATAAATTTTTTTCGCTCAAATTATTTGTTTAATCAAAAAGAAACCGTTTTTTTCATGGATCCTTCATTGTTTTTGCAAGATTGAACTTAGAGAATTTTTTTATTTATGAATCTGCTTCTAAAAAAGCTGCTTTTTAATTCATTACAAATACTTCTTTTCAAAAATAAATAATAAAATTCAGTCAAGTACACTTTTTGTTTTTCACGATTTTTAGATGAATAATTTCGTTTTCTAATAGCTGATACAAAAAGAACTGCAAAGAGATTTACGCTTTTTTTCGCAATTCGTTTCTCTTTCGAATCTTTCCGAATTAGCAAAAACGTTCGTAAATTCAAACCATAACTTGAAAGAAAAACGATACCATAAAAGTTTTCGATGTTATCAAATTTCTCAATAAACCAGCAACTGATTTCATAAACCCAAAGAAAATGTAACTCTTATCGAAAATCTTGTTCAACTTTTGCGGGGCTTGATGGAGACTGAAGAGTAGAAGACCAAAAAGGAAATATGAGGTTGCGAGGACGTCGCCTTACTTGCATTCTTCACTTTTTTTTCTCCTTTTATTTCGTCGCAACGTGCTCTTCGCGGGCCGCGCACCCTTGCCGTCTGCTTGGAATAAACAGTGGACAAATTGCATGTCGCCCTGAGCACAAGTTTCACTACTTCGCCGCCTATCAGGTGAGAGAGTACCTTCACGGATCGCTTGGACTTCCATGCAATTGAGAGCACATCGGCAACATATTGGCTGCCTTTGTTTCCAGGAACTATAGTTTTAAGTTTAACTTCTACAATGAAATTTTTAATTTTTGAACTCCAGTTTGAAATCGTCGAGTAAATTATAGAACTGAATCATTAAACTAATTTAAGCGTGATGTTTTATTTTAATTAATTAAATTCACATGGAAGTTGTTGGGATGTTGGTGTTTTCATCAAAAAAAGAAAACGAAGGTTTGCTAAAAAATTCAGCTAACTAAGGAACTACTCGGACTCGGGTACCCGTTTCGAGTTGAAACTTTTGTGGCTCATAGACCCGGGTAAGAGTACTTAGAAACAAGAGAGATTATCTGCGAAACCCCATAGGCTTCTGAGAAAAAGCTTTTTGAAAATGAACAATTTAGGCTTGAAAATTATCAAATTTCTGCTTTTCTCCTTCTTTTGACTGGAAAAAAGTTTTTAGAGTGTATCATAGCCGGATCCTCCAAGGCGAGTGTATTAAAATATGAAAAAAGGTAAAAAGCAGTATTCTGAAAATTTTCAAGCCTAATTATAACATTTTCTACTAATTTTTTCTCGGTTCTCTATTGGGTTTAGCAGATATTCTCTCTTGTTTTCAAGTATTCTCACTTAGGTCTATAAACGACGAAAGTTTGAACTCGATCCGCGTACCCCAGTCCGAGTAGTTCCCTAGTGAGAATCATTTAAGAGCCGATTATTTATTCTCTCACTGATATATCTCACTCAAACAAAAACGTACAAGATACACAGAGGAATAACCTTGATTCGAGATAAAAAATTATATTATCTCAGTTGTGGTCGAGATATGCCTCTTTTAAGTTATCAAGAATTTACGAATCAATTTCATAAAGCGGAAAGCTTAGGCCCTTCGAATTTTTTTCAGGTTGGTAACAGGGTTTTTAAACTACCTTTTCACAAAATTGCATGAAATTCTCAAACGACCATCAAACGCATAATCCCAATCAGTTTTTGAAGACTCCTGTTCAAGATTTTCGTTTTGGAGCACTCCCTTTTTGAGCCATTACTTGTGCGATTTGTTAGCTTTCAAAAATTCAAAGCACTTCACTTAAAATTGTTCATTTCCAAGTTTCATCATAGAAAAAATGAAGTATAAGAAAAAGAACGAAAAAATCTGGAAAGCCTTGTTTGTCATACAAAGTGCACCCATAGGTTTTCAGCACATCATTAACAGTCGTTAAAAGCTGCCGCCATAAAAAAGCGCTATCGAGAGCTCCCGAAAATGGGATTCCGACCAAATTTCCATTTGTCACCGAGAAGCTTTAATGGACCTTTTGGAGCCATACTGCGTTTGAGGACATTTCGCGGTAAATTCCAGAAACGCTGCCACTAGAGAAAATTTTTGTGGAATGGTGATAGAGTAAAAGTCTGAGAAAACTGAAAAGGCAGGTTTTGACGGGCGGAGACGTATGCAAATCAGGTGCAAATTTTTTTTCAGGGCTTATTCAATTTCCGAGAACAAATGCTGCCCTTTAATCAACGAAAGAAACTTTTTAATGAGGACGATTTTTATTGACAAAGTAAACAATTAGTAGCCGGATTTTTACAATAAGTATCATTATTTAGATCTGCAGGGGAATGAGTAAATTCTCAGATTAGGATATTCCATTCGTTTTTTTTTTCAAAAAATTGGAATACCGGCTTCGTGCGGAATGTTTTATAATAAAAAATTACTGCTGTGATTCAAAATTTTCACTTGCCTAGTATTCTCTATTCATTTGGCTGCATGCGAAAATTTTTTAGAAGGTTATTGCTTACTTTAAAAAAGCTTTTCGAGGAAGTAGAGGTAGCTGAATTCTGCAATGATTTCAAAAAAAGTACAAGTTTTTTTTTCAATTTGGCCTCTCTCAGAATGGAAAAAGTTTTTGGAAAGGCTGTCTTAAAAATTTTTTGAGGATTAGAAAAATTTCAAAGGAATGTTTGAAAAGCAAGGAAAGGAGAAACTTGGCAAGAAGTAGCCGGAGCCGCGAGCCAACGCTGCCTAGAAGGAAATGCCGCGGCTTTTGTTGACTGTAAGTTTGATGAGCCTCGAGAGCCGCAAGGGTGTCCCGCAGAACCAGCAGATCGGACTGCAAATACCCATCTGTCATCGTCAACACTTTACTTGCAGTATCATCGACTCTGTTTTTGCCAAATACGGCTACTCTCTGTCGCTCATTAAATCATTGTTTTCAAATCTGTATTTCTTGCAAAAGAAGGACTATTCGTGACGGATACTTCAAAATTTCGCGAAGTTATATTTTTGCGCTATCATTTGTGATGAAGAAAATTAGAAAACTACAATTTTGACTATGAGCTATAATGGTGAAATTAAAAGATTTAACATGTCTATTAAATTTTTGAAAACGGACTTATCATTTCCGAAAATTTCTAAACTTTTCGAACCAAAAAAATTTTCTTGTTGGAACTCTACAGATAGAATCTGAAATTTTAGAAACTAATGAAAACAAGAGGCGAAATGAATGAGGAGGTTTGAAACAAAATTGTTTATAAGCAACACGAAAAAGAGTCCAAAAAAATTCAATTATAAAAAAATAGGCTAGTTATCACACCTAAACAAGAAATTTCGGACTTGCTTCACATTTTCATTATTTTCTCGCGAACCAATCATTTAATCATTTTCTAATTCTTCCGGTGAAAGAGAAAAAAAAAGTCATATCATCCAAAAAGATGAAAAAAAAAAGCATTTTTGAATAGAGGCGCTACCGTACCAAATGCCGGGAAAAACTCACAATTGCTTTTTCAATCTTTCCTCTTCTGAAACATTATCTAGTTGATATGCAGGCAGATTAACTAAATCCTTTCGATGTGGGGCTTCAAAGGTCGTATGCACTTTTAGAGATTTTTTTCATAGCTCAAAAAGATAAGTCAAACGGAAAAAAACTGATTAATAATAAAATTTGTCTATTATTCATCACAATTGAAAAATTAATAAATTTTCTTGGTAGTTATAAAGAAAATACCACAGCCAGAAAAAAAAAATGAGTAGCGCGACCGTAAACTTTACGTCAAAAAGGAGGCAGCAAGGATAGGGAAAAAGGACGAACGAGCAAATAGTGGGAATACAACCAAGAATAGCAATCAAAGTTATTGATCCACGCTTGAAACAACTCGGCAAAGTTCCTTCCACATCACGGTTCGATAAGAAAGTTTCTGTTGACATTTGGCACCAAATCGATTTCGTATTCGACATTTGACAACAATGATTTTGTGCTTATCGGCTCATTGTTCATGTTAAGACGTTCTTTCTGCGCTTTCCTTGCACTTGCACTGTTGTTTGAAAATTTGATGATCATGCGAAGTTCTGAGGGCGATGAATCTCGACAAGAAGTTTTTTTCAGCTGCCGATTCATCTTTTGGCTGAGATTCAACCCAAAAATTTTGCTCTCAGAAAACTTTTTCGCAATGGATCCTGACTTCTTTGAAGTTTGCTAGTTGTTGAAACTATAGAACAAAAGCGTCCTGCAAAGCATTTGGAGTGTATGAGCTCAAAAATAAAACCTATTACGACCGATTTTCCTTTTTTAAACCCACCTGTCTTAGACACTGAGTTGTAAAAATGGAATATATTACGAATGAGAAGATAAAAATCTGAAAAGTGCAGAAAAAGAACACAAAGCCTAAAATTCGTGGAACAAAACAAGCCGTCCAAAATGCCTCGCAACAACGAAGGCGTACGCGGGACTGATAAAGACGAAAATCGAAGAACAAACATCGGACAAGAACTGTGATTGATTCCGGCTGAGGGTCGATTTAAGCTCCGTTGGACCGGCGGAAAGGCCGGTGCTTGAGATGACACCCGCGGAATCATCGTCAGTCGGCGGAAGTTATTGTGATGGCAGTTGCTGATCCGATAATTCCTAGTTGGTATTTGAAAAGGCCAAGGATTGGGGACATGGAGTTCCAATTCCATTTGGGATTTTCATTGTTATGTCCAGTTTTTCAGTAAGAGATGAAGAAAACGCAAAATAAGTATAGTCCATTCACCGATGACTTGAGGGGTACAATCAATCTGCGTTTTATGAAAAAAATATTGCGCTAAAAAGTTCAATAATTTTTTTCTGCTGAGAGTACTATTCAAACGAAAAACTGTTTTTCAAGCTGTTTAAGAGTACCAACGTTAGAATCGTGAATTACGCGTTATTTTTCCGGAAGTGATGGAATTATATGTCTAGCCCAAATATGGACCTTTCTGAATGACTCTTCAAAACGCCTGATAAAAATGAAAGAGTAGCTCGGATCATCAATGAAATGGAGAGAAAAACTTTTGATTTACATTTGAAAACATCTGATTCCTGAGATTTTAAAATAAAAAGACCGAGAACTCATTTAGAAAAATAGGAAGCTACTTCTCTCATTCTTCCTCGTTCTATCCATTTCCACTATTCTAAAGTAGAAGTGCAAGTACAAAAAAAAAAATTAGAAAGAGATGTGTGCTGAAAACACATCGACGACTGGTTCGAGTTTCTAATTGGAAATGGAAACTTGAAGCCGCTGGAGCCGCCTCACGTATCATTTTTGGAGTGTATCGAGACGAACACAAACTCTATCCGTCTCTTATCCGCTACAGATGAATGTTGACGAAACATTTACTCAAAACCTGAGATTCGAGATCGAAAAAAAGAGAAAAGGAAGGCGTCAGCCACTACAATTTCCCAAAATAGGCGGACGCCGCGGGTCGCAATTGCAGTCGCCTGCCTGCCGTTCCGACATTCGCGCTGAGCACGAATAGGGATTCTCAAACAAAATAAGAAACCTTTCTCACGCTTTATCACCTTTTTAGGTGCCCTTGGGAATTGAGGAGAGAACGTAAAAAATGTGTTTTTGTAATGAAAAAGTCTCGTATACATTCATTGCTTTTCGTTTCTGGAGAACAATCATGGAGATTCGTTCATTTTTTTATTATATTCTTGTTTCGAAAAGGAATTACGTCAAGAGATTATTATCTAGGATTGTTGAAAAATCCACGAGAGATGTTAACTTACACGTTCCTGAAATCTCCCGTGTCTTCGAAGAAGGCTTGCTCAATTTTTTCTTCAAGAGTGAATTGGAAAAAAACCGGGAGACCTTTTGATACACTGATCAGCAATTTCACTACTTATTTTCTATTCTTTGTTATTTTCTTTTTGAGTTTCTACTTGAAACCGTTTAACTATACTGTGCGCTCCTAACCTAAACTTTTTTTCTTTCCGAAATCGGAAAAAAAGTGGCGTTATTCAGAGACTCAAAAGGCATGAATATAAAGATCTTAACCAACACGATTCGTTGTTTTAAGGTTCCCAAATATGACAGAAAATATTCAAATAATTTTTCAGCAATTCTTTCAATTTTCTTATCGAGAAAATAGTCTACAAATAATTCTTCATTTCAGACGAACGGTCGTCGTGTCCATAAATTTGAACCAATCATCTTCCCACTCTATTTGCCCTTTTGCCGGGCATTTTCGCACTGATTTTCAACAAAAAATGTATGAGTTCCTACCAGTTGGGAAATCCTTTAAGTGAAAAAAAAAGTCAACCTCTTACGTTTATAAACTGGAATAAATCAAACTATCTTGCTTTTTTTTTAGCTTTTTAGAGGTTATATTTTACGATGATTGGTTAATAATTCAATCGAAGTTTGTGAAAATTTACTTTCAGATCTCAAGAATGCAAAAAAGTCGGGACATGTATTTTTTGTAGAGCTATCGAGCCTCGAAACTTGTGCGCTATCAATTCGATGAAGAAAAAAGTTACAAAAAAGTTTCATTTCCTTTCGTACATTTGTTATAATTCTTGGGAGACATTACTCTGAAAAACAGGAAAAGACGGGAGAAGTAACGATTCAGAGGAAGAGTACATTTCTACAATTCCATCAGAATTCATTTATTTGTTCAAGATTACGAAGCAACAGCGCTTGAGAAGTAAGTTCTACAGAAAAAAAAAGAAAAAAAAGTGTTATAAAAGTGCATTCCCGAAACGTATCTTAAATCGAGTCTGAAGAAATTAGTAGGTGTGGCTTTGAGTAGAAATCTGAGTTTGATCAGAGTAAAGTTAAGAAAAAAAAGAATAAAAAAAACGAAAGTGAAGGAAGCGAAAAAGGGCACAAAGAATAAGAAAGGAATTCGGAAAAGGCGCGCTTCAAAGCACGGAGCATTTTGAGCCGCCGAGCCAAAGACGGAAAGACCCGAAGGAGCGTGTCCGGCCGTGCGCAGATGCACTCGTTACTTGAACGAAGCCTAATGGAATTAGACCAACAAATTGCACTGGAGCGTCCGTGCACAGCTTCATATAAGCACTAGGTGCTCCGACAATTGCTCCGCTTTGTCGGCGGCGACATACGTATTTCTCCTGCTGGTAGTAGCTCACGAACTCTGATCCAGACGAGGTGAAAAGCTTCAAAATGAAGTTCTGACATTATTTTCAAAGATCCAAATAAACAAATCGAAATGTCATATAAAAAAATGAATTTATGTTAGTTTTATAGTGGAAAAATTTTCTCTTCAGAATCGCCCCACTGAAAAAACTATCATTTTCGAAGCGTCGATTCGGTATACTTCTGAAATTGAAAAAAACGACACTGTTTCGTTTTCAAAACAGACATCTAGAAGTGACAAAAATCTTTTTTTCTTGACTCATTAAACAACTTTTTTTCAACAAATAACAGTTTCGACAAGTTAAAAACTTTCGAAAAAAATTTAAACTTCAATAAGAGAATGCTAGTATTCAAAAACTTTCGAACAGTAATCACAAAAAAAGTTTCAAAAATTTTTTTAAAAAAATCAAATTGAAGACGCTTAAATTGTCTAAAAGGGCAAAAGAACTTTCAGGGTTTTCAAATAGCAAAAAATCAACTTGAAAGCAAGAATGCGATAACTTATTTGTTCTTTAAAAAAAGAAAAACTCATGTGAACATTTCGCATCTGGACAGTTATATCTCATGTATATAAATGAATATGTCTGAGAACCGTTTCTTTCATTATTTTTTTCTAATTAAACTAAAACGAAATCCACTCTTTAAAAATTAAAAAAACAAAAATTAAGAGCAATAGCTTCGAAAACTGGAATAGAATAGGATGAAGTTGTATCATAACTAAAATAAACGGTGTGACATCGAAGCCGAATGCAGAGGAAAGAGATTATGAGTGAACGATGGGCCAAAAGAGACAAACGCGTCCTTGCGGCCTGGAATCCCTAGGGCTCTTTGGTGCAACCGGTCGGCCTTCGAGCTTCATTCTATTTTAGTACGAATTGTTCCAATGTGTTGCCCTTTTAAACGAACTTGTCGAGAAGTTTTTTTTGATAGTCACACATCGAGTTGTGAAACAAAAAACCAACGCTAAAAATCAAAGTGAGGCAAAAGTTGAGTTAAAAGAAAATCTTTGTAATATGATTTTTCGATAAGTTATTGAGACATGAGCAAACACCCTCATCAGATATTTTCCGAGTATTTTCTTTCAAAGGAGTAGAAATTTCCGAAAAACTATATTTTAACTTAAGAATTCTTCATAAAGGAGCTGACCAGAAATGAAAATTATCTTCCTCAAAAAAAAAACAGGATTTTCTTCGTCGAATTATCTTCTTAATGACCTTGAAAAGGCATTAGAGCAGTCTCAATAAGAGTGCGATTAAAAATTTGTCTTTTTTCCTTTTCCAAATTCAGGGCATGCGTACTTTTTGGCTTTGAGAAAATTAGTTAAATTTAAGAAATAAGTCACTTTGTCGTAATAATTGTTAAAACAGTTCATTAAAAATAATACAAAAAGTTGTAATTTTTTTCGAAATAAAATTGAAAAAATTTCACGTCAAACTTTTAGATGTTTTTTTTATAGATATGTCAATTTGATTAGATGACTTTTTCTAGTTTTTTTGACTACACATTTCTGGTTTCATCTCAAGAAGTTGACGTCATCTTCAATCAGAGCCGCTCTTTTCAGGACGTCAGGTAGTCTCCGGGAAAGAGTACTTCGAAAAAACCGCTTGACACCATAGAGTATCGAGGAAAAAGCTTCTTGGAATTGTGCGAATCAGCAAAAAACTACTTTTCTGAGGATTTCGTAGAGGAAAAGCTTCATCTGACATTCCTCATTATCATATCTTTTAGGAAACTTTTGATTTGCAAATCTGAGCCTTTCTTACTGTTTTCAACAATCTTTCGGGATAAAAACCATTCATTCTTTTGTTTCAAAGACTCAACCCAAAGACTAACCATAAAACTAATTCTGAAAAAAATTTAAAAATGAAAAAAACAAGCAAATTTATTGATTAGCACTTTCAAAAACTATTTGCGAACAAAAACATATAAAATAATTAGAACTAACGAGAAAAATAATTTAACATTGCGGTTGGCTGTTTCCTTAAAGTTGCCCAAAAATTTTCTACTCAAACCTGCGGAACTTTCTGGATTTCATAAAGGATACTTAATAATCAAAAAAAACATCTCAAAACGGGCGCGCCGTAGCGCAACAGGTTGTGTGCCTGTCTACGGTCCACAGGGTCACAAGTTCGATCCTCGCCCCGACCCAACCAAGGGGTTTGAGAAATGTTGGTAGTGGGAAACCACGGCTTCATAAATCCCCAGCCGTCAGACACAAGGACGGATATGTCACTGGAGCCAGTCCACTGATATCAGGATAGGACCTCGGCTAATCGACTTGGGGCGCCCACGCCGATCAAGCGGTACAAAGGCGTAAGAAGAAGAAGATCTCAAAATCCGTAAAAATGGAAAATTGTGTAGGTTTAAACTCACAGTATTTTCTTTTCGTAGA
Organism: Caenorhabditis auriculariae; assembly: GCA_904845305.1. NCBI lineage: Eukaryota > Metazoa > Nematoda > Chromadorea > Rhabditida > Rhabditidae > Caenorhabditis > Caenorhabditis auriculariae. The sequence continues at coordinate 874,358 of CAJGYM010000002.1, read as the reverse complement.
AAGAGAAGTTTTTAAAGCGATTCCAAGGAACTCCCAACCGCACATAAAAATGAATTTCCTTGTGAATGTTCGTCATCAATAAATTCTTCTGATTCTGAAAAACTCCAAGAACGTTTGTTTCCCCAAATAGCTCAAAGATATCTATCTTTGGATTTGCCGTCATGGAAGTGTTTTATGGTTTCACAACACACGACATTATTATCTACATGTTGTCACGTTGAAATCATAACAATTGCGAATTCGCACTCCTCCGCGAAACCTACTCGACCCGCCCAGTCAGATTTGTTCTCCTTTTCCAAGGACTAGATCTGATGGCTGAGCTGGAATAACAGTTGAATTGACGGCTTCAAAAAAGGGGCGGGAAGTTTTAAGCCGGCAGGGCTCGGCCTCCTTCTACACGTGTGGATACGACTCCTGCGATTTCACTTTTGTCTCAACGGACATGCGAGGAGCTTCGAACCGGTGCGTTTCGATGGCTTTGACCTATTTGCTGATGATCAGCGGTCAGCTCGTCACGGCCTGCTTCCTCAACTCGTGCCCCTACCGACGCTACGGCAGAACACTCCGATGTGCCAGTTGTGGTAAGTCCTCAGACGGAATCACACTCAGCTCTGAAAGTCCGCTCAAAATCTGAGAGAAAAAGGACAGCAGCTTTCAAGATTTTGGTTCTCGATGGAAAAATTAAAAACGGTTTTTCTAACTGGCACAAATAGTTTATTTCTATTTATTTCTTGAACTTGATTCGATGAACTTGTTTTTCCAGTAAACCCACAAGTGCCATAGAGATTACAAAAGATTTAAAAGTCATAACTCGATTCGTTTTTTTTTTCGAGTTATTCTGTTCAAGCGCGGGCCAGTTTCAATTAAAAATTTGAAGACTTCTGATAAAAAAACTTTTTCGAAACTAGTCTGGCAAATCAAAAACTCCTTTAACACTCCATTTTTTTCAAATTATTTTTTTGGTATGATTCATATTTAGGGAATTCATTTTTTTCCATTTTTTTGCAATATACTTCTTTCTCACATACTTGAAAAAGAAACTAGCTGAAAAAGAAGCTTTTTTTGGGGAATCTTTAGAATGAATAAACAATTTTTTCCTGAATAGTGGAACCAAGTCTTTCGAGTCTATTTTAAAAGCCTGAGTTTGTTATTCCGGCTTTAATTCTAAGACAAAAATCATGGCACAAGAAAAAATCTTGTGAATTTCTGAATGGTCTTTCCTGAAAATTTTTGAGCGGTTTAAGAATTTACATTTTTTTTTCTGAGTGCCTGTTCAAAACGTGTGAAATACTTTCCTGTGTTTGATGAAATGAAAAAAAGGTTTTGTGAGGAACGGAAAAACGCTTGACTTCCTACTCTTCAAATGAATCCTCGCGGAAATTTTCCAAATTATCAGCGCAACACAAAGAAAAGCACGGATTAGTTTTTAAAATTGGCTTCTTTCGTACGAAATCCCTTTGACCAAAGCTGCAGAACACATTCGGTAGTTGTACTTTCTTTTACGATCTTTGTTGTTACTATTTATGGCTTGACATGTCGAGCAGCTTTTGACTCTGAAAAGAAAAGAAAATAAAAAATTTATTATGGACTACGGTAGGCAATAAAAAACTTGTTTCTAGGGAGATTGAGCTCAGGTGAGTTATGTGCGGTGTTGTAAATCTTAGAGAGTTGTTTGGTTTGTCTCGAGGTACTGAGTGAAATTGAATTTCGACCTGTTGAAAGATTGAGATTTTTTTTTCTGAACAGAGCCACATTAATTGGAAAAGCAACAGAACTGATTAGCAAATTAGTCGTTTTTATTGAACTTTTTGACTCATTTTGGAAATTATGAGACACTGAAAATCCAGAATTGTTGAGGGTTATAAAATAACTCAAAAAATTCGAAAAAAAAAATCAGGAATTCAGTAGGAATGAAATAAAATAAAGATTCTACACTTCAAAAAAAAAGCGCTTGAAATTTCAAGAAACTGTATAAGTAAAAAGTTTTATTGCAACCTCGAGTTTATAATTGGCTTGGAATATCTAGTAAAATAATTCTTGAAGTGGTGAAACGCAAAAAGAAAAACAAAGAGCTAAAGTAATTGATCTCCTAATCATAGACTTTTTTTTCCCATTTTCAGAATTATCTGCAGTTCCGAAGTACGTCGGCTCATTCAAATTGAAACATTTTCAGGCCCGGAGCTGCAAGGAATCTGCGTTCAGGACGGCAAATGCTGTACAAATGAAGACTGCTTTCCGGACGACGAATGTACTTCTGTTTCTGTCTGTCCGGAGCTCTTCTGCAAAGTGAGACTTCATTCCATTTATTGAGAAAATTTGCCTTTTCTCAGATTGCCAGGCATCCCGGGTACTGCATGGAAAAGAACTACTGTTGCACACAAGGTTTTATTTTTTTTCTATTTCCTGATATCCAAAAAAAGCTAAAGCATTGTGATCTACGAGCAACCTTAAGCCGATTCGAAAGAACCAATGCGTATCCGCCCACTATATCCACGTTTACAGGAGGCTGTCAGAAAAGCGCGATGTGTATCTGAAGAAAATCCTCCTCACGCCTTCATTTCGAGCCAGCCGCTGACGAATCGTCATCCCACTTTAATACAAATCTTTTTTTTTGCCAATAATACTTATTATTTTGTCACGGAAACAAAGGATCAAAACGTTATTTAGTTGATTATGCGCATTTCATTCGAGGAACAAATAAAAGAAGAAGCCTCCTTTATCGGACAGTGTTTGCGAGAAAACACGAGTTTTCGGAAATCTCCGAAATTTCAAGGAGTTTGAACGATATAGTCTACAAAAATAGTGCTTTTTGGTAACCTATTAGAAAAAAAAAACAGAATTCGGAAAGTTTAAGCTGAAGCTTTCTGATGTAGGAAAATAACAATAATCAATACTTCCTTCTGCGTGGAAGACATGGAGAAGCAGTGATTGTCGGAACGCATATTTTCCTAATGTTAGTATCCGAAAAAACACAAGATGATCTACGAGCCATTGTTGGTCAACGCGATCCCGCAAACCGACAACCAAATCTTCATTTATTCCATGATTCGGCAGAAATTCTTCTCCAAAGAATGAATAAACTTGTAAACTTGAGCTTAAAAATCCAAAAATCAACATATTTATTTACAAAAAAGTTTCGAAAAAAGTTCAAAGACAACAGTAAAGCACAGAAGTTAGAAAAAAGAAATGAGTGAAAGAATCGGAGGCAACGACGAAGGCAAAACCCTAGAAATGACGTGCATGACAGTGTCAGCTCTCTTTGAGCCAGAAGAATTTTGTATAGAGAAAAAATGATGAAAAAGAAACCAAAAAATTAGAAGATGTCAAAGCACCAGAATCATGTATGGCAAATTGAATATGCTTACTGCTAAAAACTTAAAGTCACAGGATTTACAACGTTCTGAATCGAAAAAAGACAGAAGAAATATCGATTTTCTATAGTTCAGTCCCCGGCAGCTTGAAAATTGAAGACTTTGAAAAAGTTCAGAAGAATTCATTTTGATGTCTCTGATCGCAATAATCGGACTATAACACAGTCGAGAAGTCGCAAAAAAGATAATTATTGGCTTTGGTCGTTCGATAACTTTCATATAGAACTAGTCGAGCCCAAGCTCTTTAAATTGTTGAAAAAATCACCGTTTTAATCACTTGTAAGAAATTTTAACTCATAATTAGTGGATGAGTTTTCACTTTGTGACAGGAGGTGCTGAAGGTTTCTGTGGAACGAGATCGGATTGCTGCAGAACCCATTGGTGAGTTCGACTGTTGGCATTAGAAAGGGCAGGCCCTGGCGGAGCTCCGCCGTTGGCTTTTTTCCGGCGTTGTCCTGCCTGATTTGGGTCGGCTGCTGGTTTTCTTGTTGGAGACGTGCTTGTATTCTTCGACACTTTGCGAGGCACGTCGCAAGGCGGAAGTGGCGGAGGCATGTCTGGAGGCTTTGGACGAGCCTGAGAACGTTTTTGATCGCGTTTAACACAAAATTTCATGTATAGTAGCAAATCTCTTATTTTTTCAACTTTTGAAATTTTCGAGTATCCGCAAAGAATGACTTTTCTGTTAATTTAAAGTAATGCAAACTGCATTTTCTAGAATAACTTACCGATTAACTATCTTGGGTCAATCAGAGTCGTAGGGCGTGCGGTTGCAAAACCACTCTACTATTTTAAATGCTTCTTTTTCTGATTATTACTATTTTTGAAAAGTCCAGCAATAACCTTGCAGTGAGCTAAATTGAAAAAACTTTCTCAGGCTCGTTTGAAAAAGAAATCAACTCACAGTGGGTATCGCAGGCGACATAACCCCTTCCTCGAGCATGTCTAAAGAATTCATCTGATCGCGGATCCTGTGGTCGCGTTCTCTCTTTTTTCTTCTCTCATGCCTTCGTGCTTCTCTTTCCAGTAAAAATCTTTGATGGTCGACTTGCTTCGCCAAGATGTTCGTCAGACAAACGGATATGCACTGAAAACGTTCGTCTCACAACCTGGGCGATGGAAAATAATATATCAGCTTAGAGATAAATAGAAAAGTTGTCCTGAACCGAGTACGATCCTTTCTGCCTCACGATTACGTTATTATCACACGTTTTTGAAAAAAAAAAACTGGAGCCTCATCCTTTTGAAGATCGAAAAAAGCTTGCTAAAAATCGCAAGAAAAGCTTCACTCTGTCATCCATGGATATTTTTTTCCAACAAGAGAGCGGAGTATTCGAACTTGTGTGGGAGAAGTAGAGAGATAATCACTCGAATCATAGTTTCACGTTTTGCGGCATCATTCACCCACTCCACGTGTACCTCTTATGGAAAATAATCCGGGCAAAGACTCACAACTGGCACGATGAGTAGAGCGACGGCGGCTCCGATGTGGACAGCGTGTGACTCGAAAACCGTTCTCAGAGGTTGAAGACACCCTCTCGTGTAGATGTCGTGCTCCAGCTCCGACGGTCGCTTTGTCAGAGCGTTTTGCCAACATTCCAAAGATCTCATCGCAGGGAGCAGAGGATTTGAAGAACCAGCCTGGATTTTTAAGTTTATATCATTGCCCTTGATGGATACTCGAAAAAGATTGTTAGAAAATTCTACCAAATTTTGAAATCACCATAAAGTTTTCTTTTCCAGAAGTCTCATTTTAGGTGCAAAAAAAGAACTTTTCAGTAAAAACATATACATCTTAAAAAAATCTTTGACTGTTTTTTTGATTTCTTTTTGAAGGAATTCCTTGAATTTATGATTAATTACAATTGAATTTTTGGGCTTGTCATTAATGTTTCACTGGTAATCTTTAATCAGATGTTACAGAAATCTTTCAAGATTCGAAGAATTTTCTGACTTTCAATTTCAAAAGAAAAGTTTTCTCTCCAATTTTTGAAACCAACCGCTTCAGAGATGACAGACTTTCGGCAACAGGAGAATGGAACTCCGCACTTTTCAGGCTGTGGATTGGACGTCGTGCAGTTGAATTGATAGCTCATGCTCCAATCCCTGTATCCTTGAGCAATCGATGACACTCCGCAGCATTGCAACTGAAAAAAAAATAGTAGGAAAGTTCAAATGGGCTCAATTATGAACTTTAAACACTATAAACAAGCATCTCACGTTTTCCTGCAATGAATCGACAATTTCTGCTAAGTTTCGATTTGTGTGGTAGTTCTTGATGGCATACAATAACAAGGAGTGGGCAGACAGACCCTGAAACAATCATTTTTCGAAAAGTTTCTTTTTCACGAACCTCTGTTGTGTCCGTGTAGAAAAGAATAAAAAGTACAAATGTGGCAACAACGACTAGTATATAACTGAAGAAAACGGATAGGGCGAACTGAAAAATCAGTCATCATTGGAATATCGGAATGAAACTGAAAAACTAACACTTTTGAGCAAAAATATGTTATCTCGTAGAGCACCCAGGGAGCCAAGTAATGATATCACGCATATAGAAACACCTAAAAAAGAATCCTTTTTTTGGAATCGTATAGTCATTTTTGAACTTACCAATAACACTAATAAGAATAGCAGGATTCAAAATGATGTCAACCAATTTGACTTCCCGGAAATCTTTGATGAAAAGATAGACTCCAAGTGCAAGTATTGCAACGCCGATAAGCTGAAAAATAAGAATTAAATAAAATTTTGTGAAATCCCCTGAAAGAGGTCAGATTAGAATAAACCCATAGTGCAAGAACCAACGAGAACATAAGTGATAATATTGACTACATAAATATTTTAATAACGCGAAAAATTCTTTACATGACAAAACTTCCCGTTTTCTTTTTTTGTGATTTGATCATATTGGATGATTACATGATTAAACACATTTCAGAATTTTTTTCAAAGAATATATTAAGTTCAGGTGAACGGATAGTAAAGCCGGATTACGGAATGACCTGAAAACAACAATTAGTGTTATTGGACCTTAAAAGGTTTGGATGGAATCATAGCCACAAATATTTTCATTTAAAGGTCATAATGCTAATGATGCGAACAATATTTTTCAGCAGTTTACTAACACCCTTTTGGCCGAATCGATAACAAATTTAAAAGTACTGAAAGTTCGAAAGAACTTTTCCAAAATTATTTTGAATTCTCCAGTTGTCCAACTAAGTTTCTCGTTTTGCGATTATCGCGTTCTTCGCGCAGTCCAATCCAAGTGTGGATAATTGGGCAGGAAAAGCTGTGCAGAAACGCGATGATAAGTTGATAAGCCCGAAACGGCGGCACAAAGCGACTTATTCGGCATTTCGCATCACCATTCCACAAAAAGCCATTCCACTGCCTTCGTCATTCCGATTCGGGAGAAATCGGTATAAGTTATATGAGAAAAGGCGATAGTGATAAGCCTGAGAGATGTTTGAAACAAGTTCGAGTTTTTTCGAACTCTCAAGCTGTTCAGATTCCTCCAGTTTTCAATTTCTTTTTCCCTAGAAAAAAATTTCTTCAGTTCAGCCACTCTTTTCATACTCCAAGGTCAAAAAAAAAGAAGAATGAACATGTGAAGTCGCCGGCGTTGAAACTGTTTTAGAAAATTCAAAATTCAAAAAAAAATCGGCGGAAAGGTGGCCGTCGGAAAGTTCCCTAGCGATATGAAAAAATCGGAAAAGTGGCCGTTTGAATTTTCGTTGGTCATTTTTTCATACCCCCAAAAAAAAAACTTGGAAAGGACATTTCGAAAACAGCATCCCAAGTCATAAACGTCGAAAAAAAAATTTTTCACCTGCTTTCTCAATTGTTTGAATGGTCCCATAATCAACTTCTGTCTAGCTTCCAAAAAAATTGGCTCGGAAAGTTTTCGTTACGCTTCGAAAATCTGTCCTTTTTAAAAGTGTTTTACGCAATTTTCGAAGTTAAAGCATCGGGATAAATCGAATCTAGTGATGCTGATATTACTCAGAAGGCTCGGACTGTTTTATATAAGAGAATTTCCCTTTTTCTCAAAAATATCAGTGAGGTTCTTCATGAACCTCATTACAGATGCCAACGTCCTTGGCGCCATGCACGCCATGCGTACAAGTGCCTGCCTGATAACCACTTTAGCGGCTTTCGTTTGACTTATTTACCGATTCCATTCGATTTGGCCGCCGTGTTGATTGTTTTTCGCGGCTTCCCCTGAACGGCACGGCAGCTGAAGAAACCAAAACAGGCCGAGGTCAAGAGGCTTGGCATCACAATGACCGTCAACCGACTGGCAGAATTCCGTTCTCTGTTATTTTAATTTCACAGCTCATAGTTTGAGTTGCAGGATTTGGAGTTGAATTGAGGATAAGTCCTGGTTACACCTATTAGATAGAAGATTTCAAAGAAGAGAAAGAAAAAATTTGAGCAAACCACATTCCCGAAATAGTGACGCAAAACGTTGCCTAATAAAAAAGAATGATAGACTCGAATGGCAGAGATTTCGGGACATTTCTACATATTTGGAGATCTATCAGAAACCGACTTCCATCGGGTTTTCGAAGAAAAATTGCCGATTCCGTGAATTTTCAACTTTGAGAGTCTTTGCGCGCTGTTATTTATATGAACGATCGAGTCTTGATTTTTGCTTTCTGGAATTAGGAGCCGATGCTGAGGTGCTTACCCGTCTATGAAGTTCAAAATTTGAAACTCAGTATTATTCGAAATTTTATTTTTGAAACCTTCACTATCTAAAATGAATTTTTCGCAAAGGGAACAGTCATATTCGTTGCGAAAAGAACTTTTAAAAGGCGTGCACTGTTTTTTTTTCCGAAAAAACTCTAGAGAAGCAAAAAACAAAAAAATTTCATACACAGACTGAGGAATGTAGGACGGAGAGGTCTTCATGAATCATTTAAATCTCCCTTTCATAACTTCAACTTTTAGACTTCAAAAAAAGTCCAATTCTGCAAAGAAGACCTGGTGAGTTGATGTCAGACCAGCCGGAATCGCACAAAGGACATTAACAGGGGCAGCTGCACGCTTGAGTCCCTTTGCCTACCCGAACGACCTCGCTTCCTTCTCTCTTGTTCGCAGAATAACTAACAAAAGGAAACTTGAGTGATCCTTCCAAGTTCATTATTTTTTTTCTCGGCTAGGCACGCGTAGAAATTGCTTTTCCGCGGTGTTCTTGAAATGCCTGTTGATTGGAAACTGTTTTCCACAGCTACTCAGTAGAAGAGCGGTTAACTGTAAACTGGAAAACTGCAAAAAAAGTGCTGCTGATGAAAACTGTCAAAAATGAGAAATAGAAACTTCACCACTGTCCTAAAAGATTCATCACAGGTAACATAATGAATAGAAAATTATCGGTAAATTCTCAATCTGTTGAAATCTTTCATGCAATAAAAAATAGGTTTCATTTTTTTTCCTAATGATTTTTTCTAAAAATTGAAATTAACGCTTAGAAAAGATTCTAAAAAAATTTTTCATCCTGTAGAGTTTATTTGTTCAAAAGAATCTATACTCCAGAGGTTTCGCGGCTCACTTCCAGTACTTAATTTTGAATTTTGCGAGCATCTTTGCGGCTAGCTCATTTCAAAAAAATTATTGAAATTTGAAAAAATGTTCAAATAAATTGCAGCCAAGGACCTTTCAGAACGCAAAATCAAGGCATGGAATTTTATACTCCAGCTTCAGGGTTGAAATAATTTTATTCCGCATTTGAAAAGCCGATTCTTGCGGCACACGATGAGCCCTATCTATGTCAATTTTCAAATTCCAAGCTGTTGTCTGACGCGAATTGCAATTGCATTGTGCGCGCCGTGAGCTTCATGCGATTGTCACAACTTGACAATTCAAATTTCCGCTTCTCGTTTTGGCTACGCTTCTGCCACTTGCCGCACGCTGTACAACTCTTGAAACGGGAAAGCGAAGCTTCCGAAAGTCAAAGGATCATCGATACTTTCCCCGCGCAAGGTTGAAGGGTCACTTATGAGAAAGTTATTGTATTCCACCGAGAAAAACGGCAGAAGTAAAAAACAGCCAAGTGATGAAAAGAATAAAAGATGAACATATTGAAGAGTTCCTTGACGGAGAAAAGTTCTTCGACTTTCAAGTTCGATAATATTGCTCTAGAATTTTTTTGATTTTTTTAATAAAAAAATTACGCATTGGGGGAGAACGAAGAGTGCAAAGCTTCACACAGTTATGAGCCTTACCTTTGGAGCTATTTCTGTACGCTTTCCTATATTATTTTTTTGACAAAGTGGCTATTACTTCGTGGCTAAGTGGCTATTTATACCCTTTTTGAAATTTCTTAGAAATCTAAACAAAAAAACCAAGGAGTTTTTTTCAGTAAACATTTTTTTGTTGATGTGAACAGTTTTCAGAAAAAAACTCACGAAAAACAAAAAGAGTTGAGCATGAAGACGAGCCATTTGAGGCAAGCTGATATCTCCTGACGCGGCTTGCGCTGCTTGCCGTTGCCTTGCGGTACGTTGCGGGACCGCGACGGCTCAGCCGCCCCCATCAAAAGACACCGTTCCCACTCGCAGGCGCCCGATGCGCTGAAAAAAACATTGTAATTTGAAAATTTTCGAAAAAATAATTATATAAGCGAAATTAAAGATTATCTGAAAAGACAAACAAGGACGAGAAAAAACGATAAAATAAAAGATTTTCTTTTCCAGTACTTTCCAAAATTATTTGGGAACTTTTTATAAAGTTTCCCATTATTGTAGAGGTTGATACTCAAAACTCAAAGTTTAAAAGGTTGAAATTTCTAGGCTTTTTACCCAGCACACTGAGCAATAAATCGAAAGTTTGGAAGACTTCTTGAAAAATATTCAGAACGAACTTCCCACTGCCAAGAAAACTAACGGGCTCACAAAAACTCTGGATCTTTTCCAAAACGCGTGGTGAGAACTATTATTTTCACATGCCCAGGGTATAAAAAACTCTGTCGAAAAAAAAACGGGCTGTGAAAGTTTTCCTCTGTAGGAGTTTTTATTCAACCGGTTCCGCAAATGACGAAAAAATATATTGAGTATTTTTCCACGAAAAAAAGATGTAAAAGTTGTCCCAACCATTTTCTTCGAAACGAATCTTCTTCTTATTTTTTCTCAAAGTTAACGTCATCAAAAAAGGAATAAATGGTCTGAAAACACGATCCATAAAAGAAGCTGAGTAACTAATCAAAGAGACACTGATAAAAAAGGGAACGGTCAGAAGAAGAAGCGGTCTGGAAACGTGTTCTCGGAGGCGGAGAGAAAGGAACAGGCCGACGATGACACCCCACGAGGAAGACAGACAATTTCGTGCTGCGGTTTTGAGATTCAACGAGTCTCCCAATTATTATGAATTTATCATGAAGATTTTTGGAACGGCAGGGCAGAAAGCGGTCAGCCCGAAAATGGCACTCTCAAAGTGAATTGACGTTAATGAGGACGGACATCGCGTCGGGGTAATTACACGGCTCGCGGAGCAACTGCCGTACCCTCTCCACGAAAGTCAAAATTTTGGACAAGACAAGGTACATTTTTGGTTGATTTAACCTTGTTGATGCTACAGGTCATCGATTTAGAAACCAACTTCTTGAAATAAACCAGAAAATTCAGAAAAAAGGAGCGAATTGAAATTTAAAAAAGTTGGAAAACGTTTCAATCTCGAAAAAAAATCTAAAATACATTATAAGCACGCGATAAGTTATAATAACTCCTTTTTTAAGTTTTTCTGTTCCTACTTTTTATGCTAACGAAAGCCAGCGTTCCGGAAAAAATGATGAAAAATATGAGCCAATACTTTAGGTACAACTAGGCGCGCCTTTAGAGGAACATTTTCCTTTTTAAATTATGACTTTTTTGAAACCACAAAATGTTGAGTAAAGTTTTGTGAAAATAAAGTTATAAAAAAACTAATCGCAATTCGTGATATAATAAATTGACGTGATCAGAAACTTGAATCAGAACCTTGTTATGCCTATCGCCAATTTTCTTCATTGCGTTATTTTCCTATTTTTCAATTTTTCATCATGAAAAGTTCTGACATCATATGCAGAGCGTCTGGGACATTCGCTGAACGAACCCTATGAAAAATAGAAGGCCCTTTCTTTGTTTCCTGCCAGCTGGCCTTTCTCAGTACCAGGTGGGAGAGTTTTTTTTTCCTTTTTGAGGTTGAGAAATTTTGAGTATTTTTGAAATAAAAAAGTGTTCAACGATCTGAAAAAGTTCGAAGCTGGAAGAACATTTAGAAAAGTTATTTCGAAAACAGAATGAAATCGGTTAAGAATGAAGAAATTCTCATCAACTTATCATTTCTGATGAAACATTGTGCGAAATATGTCCAAACTATTTGAATCAGCACAAAAATTTGCCTGGTTTGTAACAAAAACGGTACGAGTAGGAAACTCGGCAGAAAACGAGGTAAGACGCAAGTAAAGTATCGAGTGTAATGGAGTAGACTCGCGAGATCGACGCCGTTGATAGCACCAGTTCCAGATGGACCCAAACAAAGCGCGGCCAAAAAAATGAAAGAAAACGTTGGCAACTTGTTAGTTGCCGCGGCTAGCATCAACAGCCTGTAACTGACGACCGATACCCAAGCGTCGCTTCAAAAAGTTGCGGACGACGGCAACCCGTCTGCAGTCGGCGACTTCCGAAAAGCCATTCCGTCTGCTGCAGACGACGTTTTTTGGGAGTAGAGAAAAGAGACAGCTGTGCGGTTAACCAGCTGTACTGACTCGTACCAGAAAGGAGCCGCCGAAAATGTTCTGATGGAAGGAAAAAAATGTAAACTTTTTCAACCATCTACTTGAGCAATTTCAGAATCCTTTTCTCAGTGAAGATTAGATCCAACGATATTCTGAAAATTTTCCGGTTGCAGGTTGTTCAAAATGAACAGGAAGATATATCAGCGTTTTCTTTGGTCACTGAAGCCATCTCAAATCCTGAGCACAGCTCGATAAAAATATCGAGTCAATTCAAAAAATGAAAAACTCACGAATGGATCCGGGAAGCGACCCGTTGCATAGGAATCCTTCTGCTCTAAGCGGTCGAGCCGGCCATTGGATCACCCAAATACCAACAAGCGCCGTACTTGGAAATTCGAAGGCTAAGCTCAGCCGTTCGCGTGAGTGAGGCACCCACTTCAGGCGCGATGGGTTGGGCAGTGCGTATAGACATTTCCATCAACTCGCAAATAGAGGTCAGCGCTGACCAGGGAGGCCATAAAATTTATTCGCCATCTTTCCTTGTCAAACAGATCCTGTGAAATGAACACCTGCAAGTTGTCCAGCCACACTGTTCAAATTGAGGACAACCTTCCTTGCACCTGTATCATTGAAAAAAATGTCAGAAGAAAGGTCGTCCCGCTTCCGTTCTAGTTATCTAAACGCCATTGTCGGCGAACTAGAACTTTTCAGAAACAGATACTAGGATGGGCCTTTCAATCTTTCATTAGATAGCGAGGCTGTTTGACTTTTGAAAACGATCTTGAAAATATAAGCTTTGTTGAAGTTATTACTTCAAAACGCCTTGGCGCTAAATAAATTTTAAAAAAACGATCTGCCTCTATCAAAAATTTTGATCAAAGAGTCGGACAAAGAGATAGCGAGAGAAGAGAACGCAGACAAGTCATGGCAAAAAATCATTTCTGTTCACTAGCCTGATTTTTGTCTTACTTCATAAGTATTAACGAGTTTGATAGACATGGCAGAATCAAATTGGATTTTTTTCCAAAGTAACAACGAGAAAATATTATTGCTGCCCACAAATACGGAGAGAAATGAAAAAAATAATTTCTAAACATTCCTTGAAGGGGTTTAGAAATATGAGGTTTCTGGCGAAGGTTCATGAGGCGCAATTAAAATCATTGAGCGGGCCATAATTGGTGACCTGGTATCGTGGTTGGCACCAAGGTGAGAGCAAAACGGTGCTGCTCGATGATCGAGAAAAAAAAAGAAGAGTAAAAATGGTCCGGGAAATAAGCTTTTGGGAAACGAAAAAAAAAAATAGAAGCTGTTCACGAGAATAATTACTTCCTAAGAAAAATAAACTTGATGATAAAGTTAAAATTCGAGGAAATTTTTAAGCAGATTAATTCAAAACTTCCTGATCCAAAATTGAATTTTTTCCTTTATTTTTATTCACAAAAACTTTTAGCGCCTTTGTAATGCCACAAGTAAACTAAAAGTCATAGATTAAACTATGTATGATTTCAAAACTGAATGTCCCTAAAACATTTTGTCGGTTTCTATTTTTTTTTCCTATCAGCCGATTGCTAAATCCTCATCAGATGAAATTTTGATGTTTTCAGACGATTCGCCCAAAAGATCTGAAAATGAAGAAAAAAAAAACTGAGAGAGTTGGAAAACTTCAAAGATTTTCATCACTAGAAATGACAGTTTACTCAACTGTTCAATTAAAATTGGTTTATCAAGAAAAGTATAAGACAAAAAAATGTAAACTCTCCTACCTCATAGAAGAACACGAAGATAAGTCCTCAGTCATTTTAGGATATTGGTAGCCACGAAAATCGTTCTTTTTGGGGTTTCGCGCTCGTAATCACGAGTTAGAAAGGGCTATAGCTGCGACCCGACAACCAAGGTTTTGAGGCAAAAAAAGGCATTGGGAAAAGAAAGACCCCCGCTGAGTAGGACGAGTTCTGGCCTCGAGTCATGAAATATGAAGATTTTTCGCACGCTCCACTACATCTCGTACTTCAACGCAACACCTCAAGGTGAAAGATCTCCGGAAATGCAACTCGGCCGCTCAGAAAGGCTCAGATTGGGTCATGGTTAAACTATTATATTCTCAATGACAAAAAAAAAAATAAACCTCATGATCTCAGTTTTCAATGAGGACAGAAAAAGTGTGTTATTGGCATAGAGCTTGAGTACGTTTAGTTCTTTTTTTTCGTGAAGAAAAAGGCACTTCAATCTTTAAACTGATTTTAGAGATAAAATAAAAAAATACTGTTTTGTAATGAAGTTTTCACGAAAACAAAAACATGTAAACTGAGGTTTAAAATTACTAAAAACCCTTGAAAATGTAAATGGACATAGTTGGGTTTGTCAGAAAAAAAGGAAACTTGGCAAATTTTTTTCAAAATTATTAAAAAGAATTTGTTAAAAAATATCCCTAATTTTTAAAAATCTTTGAAAAAACGGCCAATGTTCGAGGTGGTATTTTCAGCACCAAAAATTTACGATTTGGCAAAGAAAAACGGGCGAAGCAACGAGAAACAAATAAGAAGGGGCTCGAAGAGCTCCAAGATTGGAAATACGAATCCAGGGAATGTTTCGTCGCTTACACCGCCCTCTTGGCGCCATCCTATATGCGGCAATCGTAAAAAGCGAGACGCAGTGAGGACGAAACGCCGAGCAGCGGAAGGAAGCCGCCGGACCGTGGCAAGTCGGCTACCGCTTTGAATTATTCACTTAGCGTCTTTTGGCTATGTTAGCGAGAAACTTTAGGAAAAAAATCAGCGAGAAATGTGGGTGGCATTTGCAAGAAAAAAAAGGAAGTAAAGAGTTTGAAAAAAAAAGTACCGGAAATCTTGTAGCTCACGAATTTATTTTTGCTTGAAAGCGCAAAATGGCCGACTGAAATTTCCTCAATATCATCTGAAAAAACTACAGTTCTATTTTGTTTTGTCAAACGTAACTTCAAAGGTTTCTGAAAGGTGTCCGAAAAGCTTCTGCTTTTCTAGGTTGGAAAGTTTAACACGCACAAAATTCCGAAATCATATCGAATAGACAATGATGAGAATTTAACAGCCTGTAACTTGAACTCCAAGTGTTCCAAATTTTTTAAAGTAGAACTGGGAAAAAATTGATACATTTTTACTCATTAGCATTCAAAATTTAACTGCATGGGGAATTACTGAAACGGAATATCTGAAGACGTTCTCTCTCCCCTTTGAAAAAAAAATTCTGTTGCAAAATGTTTACCTAACTTGACTAGTTGGCAATGAGAACACGCAATTTGACGCCGAAATTGGTTTCCACGCTGCCAGACACCGGAGCTAATTTTCAAATTTGTTCTCGCAAGAAAGCAATAAATCGTGTTTTCAAACACCCACCGGCAAGGTGAAGTAAAAACACTCGTTATACATAAAACACGGGAAAAAACTGAAAAGGAGAGTTTTTGATCCATGCGAGCAAGTGGCACGACGCGTAAAATAAAACGAGCCTATTGGCTTCAGAAAAGCACGTCTCTCAGTGCTTAATTTACGGGAAAAAACTATACGAAAGAATGAGAAGAAGGCCGAACAAAAATTGGCGAAAATAACAACCAAATAACGGGGCAAAATCTTTGTGAGGTTGCCTTCTCCAATAGTGAAATACGTCTTTTGTTGGAATTTTCCGACGTTTTATTGCAATCGTGACCCATCCTGAAATACAAAGGAAGGTTAGAACTGTCATATCTTTCAGGAAACGCATGAAATACAATTTTGTGCGAAAACGATGCGAAAATAAAATGTGAACACGCAAAAAAGTTGGATGATTCTTTCCAGGTAGCGAAAAAAATCTCACTCTTCAGGAGGAGTCTGGTCCGGAAAACCTCACTTTTTGAGAAAAATCTCAAAAAAAGGAAGTCTAAATTTTTTGGGCGTAAACGAACTAAAAATATTTTTCGAAGCAGCTGGACAAAAAATCAAAAAATAATGATCCCAATTTTTAAAGGTTCAAAAAAGGTCAGCGAGATTCGGAAACAAAAAAATGTCCACATTTCACTACGAACTCTAATTTGTGAGAACACACTTAGTCTATTTTTTTCGAATTTTCCAGCTCTGATGGTTTTTTTATGAATATATTCATATCTGCAAAAAAACAAAAATTTGAAAAACTAATCTGAAGTTCTATCAAGATCAACGGCTCACGTATCAAAGATCAAAGAAAAAAAGCCGTTTAGCTAGCCATAAAGACCCAGTAAAAGAAGAAGGATCAAGGACGACTCAGGTCTGATATGAATGGAGGCGCACCGAAGATGACAACGCTGCGTCCTGAAGGACATGTTCGCCGTGAGCAAACAGATGAATTAGAGCTCCGGATCGGTGTCCGGACTGCCACTTGACACTTTGGGATGCACCTGTTTCTGACTGCCAACTTTCTTTTTGTCTTGAAAAAACAGTACTTCCTCATCTAACAATTCAAAGGTTTTGAAGGGCAATGAAAAATCTTTCCGGATTCATCAAAAGAAGAATAGGAATCTATACTGTAGTTCTCAGATGATAATGTTGACCACAAAGATAGAAGGATTTGAAATGAAGGAATAGGGGAATTGTTATGAAAAAAAAAGACGCGGAGTAAGTTTTTATTGCAAAATTGAATAGAAGGAGTTGCTAGCAAGAAAATTTATTATTCGAGAAGATGGTCTGAAATATCTCCAGTTCCATTGGAATAGCCTAGAGAGCTTGATTTTGTGAAACCTTGAAAATTTCAAGCCTCAAAACTATAATAATGAAAATACTTCTCTCTTCTTTTCGTGAAAAAAGTTTTCAACTGAACTTTATAAATCAACTTTGAATAGCAATTTTTTTTTTGGAAGTTCCGAATTTTTGCAAATTCAGATTACCTCAAAAGACTTTTTTATTGATTTTGATTATTTTGAAGAAGCCCCTAAAAAATAATCCTGAGAAGCAGCAACATAATTCAACTTCGTGGTAAAAAAAGACTTTCCCTTAATGTCTCTGACTCAGAAATTCGAAAGGAAAAATAGCCACTCGACCGAAATATCAGTTGCAGCCAGGAAAGCACTCGAGAAAAGTCGCCGATGGACCTTGCCGAGGTGCGGACTGAGGACGCCATGGGTGCCAAACAGCGCGTAATTAGCAAACACGCGAACGCCGGGGCGATTCTGGTCACAACAAACATTGTTGATTAGTTGCACTCTGTGACAATTATCGCTCGTTATGGGAGGTCCGTGAGAAAAAAAAATTGTGAGAAATTTTCTGTTGAGCGATCGACGCGACAAAAAGTTCTGGTCAAAAAGGTGGAATTGTCTAGAAAGCGAACTCAAGTCTGTCATTATCAAATGAAAAATGCGCAGAGCTTTGTTTTCTTAGACTTGACTGACTCGTATTTTGGAGCAAATTTTCAGAAAAAAAATTTGTTTTATGTCGCAAAAAGAGGCCATGAGAGGTTAGCTTCTTTGAATTTTTAATAAATAACTTGACTAGAATAATTTTATTAAAAACGCTATGCAGCACGTTTCAGCTGAATTCCTACAAGTTCTCAAAAATTTTTTCAACCTGTTCAAGATAATTTGAAGCTTTTTTTCGATAGTAAAAAAATCTTAAGTTTCGACATGAATCTCAATTTTAAGCTACGGTGATTGTGCTCACTTATGATAAATGTTCCATCAAAAAATAGTAAATTTCCATCATTCATAAAGTACAACTCTCACAAAAAAAAATTAAAATTGCTCTCATTTTTTTTATAAACTGTTACGGGGTACAGTAATAAATACTAATTATGTTTATCAGAAACTTAGCATAAGGAGTTGACAGAGAGTGGAAAACCTGAAGAGATGATACTTGTATTTTCCGTGTTATGGCGTCCTTTTGTCCATTCTGAGCCTTTTGTCCACAAGGAGCCCGAGCAGCTGCCATTGACATGTTAAGCGAAAACGTCTCTAGCTTTTGGATTTATTTGTTGGGAAAGTGGCGATTTAGAGGATGCGCGGTATTGTTCAGGCGGCAGACGTCTTAGATTTGAGATTAACGGAGCGACATTATAATTTATGGTACTCAATAATTATTTGTGCATTTAAAGACGCGTTTCAAATATTCAAAGAAAAAAAGGTTTGAATCTTTTCATCTCGCTTACGGCTTTAAAAATTGATAATGAAGTTGCACGGAAAGATTTATAAAAAAAAGTCAGTTTTTCATTTTAGAAACTGAAGCTTTTGTGGTTTTTACTTCTCTTCGGTTCATTATTCCTTTCGAAAAAAAAAAGCGCTAACAAAAAACTTCAAAGTGAATGAGGGCTGAAAAGGGGAAAAAAGCCGATGCTAAGAAAATGCAAAATCGCGGTTGGCCTAAGGGCGGCCGAGAAATTCGCGACAATTTGCGGCGGCGAATGAATGAGGAGGCCCGATTTTCAAAGTAGACAACTGGTTGAATCCGTATGAGAAAGCGAGCGACGGTGTTCCGTTTCCTTCGAAAGCGAATCTCGTGAAGAAAGCAGGCAAAAAAGCGACGAAAGCGGCTGTAAGTGGTTTCCCGAGGAAAAAGTCAACAATCAGCTATTTCTTCACAAAATAAGTGAATACCCTAAAAAGACGAGTAGCCGTTAAAAGAGGTCTCAACTTGAATAGTATAATGAACTGTCGGAATTGGTAAAATAGGAAGTTTTTTTTAGAAAATCTCTCGGTTCTTGAAGCCAGAACGTTGCGAAAATTGTGATTTTTGTTGGTGAGCGCACGAAAAATTGAAGATTTTGGAGGAATAATCCACTAAAAACCTGGTTTTCGCCTTCGAATGTTAGTAAGCTGTTCAATGTGAGTAGATTCAGCTTCTATGATAATACTAAAATTTTTGAAATTCGCGTTGATCAAGTGAATGAAAACGCAAAAGAACAACATAAGGTGGACACTGGAAGATACTCTTTGCTTCGATACTTCGATCAGATATTTTCTTCTTCAAATATCTCAGCCAGTGTGTTTTTTGTTTTTGTTTTCTTTTTATTTCTTTATTTTTTCGTAGCTTGAGGTCAAGATCAAGATTTGATCGGTAGAAGCTGAAAACAAACAAAAAAGGTGAGAACCGGGAAGCGGCGGCTTTCCGCGTCTTTTTCACCGCCGAGACAGCGGTCGAAAACACGTGCGGCAAGTTTTAGGCCAGCGGGCGGTCGGAATACATCAAAAGCGGAATGGCGAAAGCCCGATGCAAACTTCCCAGGACCACACGTCTAGATGATTGAGAAGAGTTCGAAAAAAGGGATTGAAGTGAATATTTTTTTCGAAGTGCCATCAAGACACTGGCAATCCAGGGATTTCAGGAAGTTCAATTATTGATTCAGCAGAACACTTTGAATTGAAAAACAATTTAAGGATAGTCATGGATTTTTTCAGGAAAGCCACGAGAGAAAATTAATGAGTTTTCAAAAGCTATTCCTTCCTACAAAAAATGAAACCTCATAGAATAGAAATAAAATTGAACACGGACAAACAAGGTACTTCTAATTTGGGCTTGAAAATTTCCTGAAACTTTTTGGATGTCTTCAACTTTGAAAAAAAAAAACCTTCATCAACATAGAAAAGTTAAATTTTAGCAGAGACGCAAACACTATGAAAAAACCTTTTTAAACGCAAGAAATCTTGTCAAAACCAATATACTCCGCCGTTAGCTGGAGACAGTGCAAAGAAGGTATTCATTTGATAAGCAAAATAACGTGAGAATAGGAAGATTAAACAACTGGATAGGTAGTATTTCTGTCCCAAGCTAGCATCGAATAACTATGAAAAGAAGAAAAGGGAAGAGCACACGAGTTGGAAACGTCGGCGTAAGAAAGGGAAAGGGAGACGGTGACCAGGTGCCACACTGATCGACGCGCGAACACCGGCTGGCTGGCCTTTCAGAGCAAGACCTCGCTGGCGGAGACGAACACGTATGCACAGCCTCGTCCATATGGGCCGTCGGGTCGTATTGGTTGCCGCCGACCGATTCGAGGTCACGCTTACAGTGGGGAAGCGGCCTGGTTGATGTATTGCCGAGGCGTTATGAAATCAATCCGACCGGCGATTTTTTGTCCACCAGTTCCTGTGCCAGATCTCTGATATTTGTGTCATTGGCGGTCCCGTTTTCAGGATCTCAATTCAATCCATCACCACATGTTCCTTTTTCCGGGCGGTGAGAAATTCAAGCTCCAATTTGAATTGAATTACTCAGAATGTTAAAAAAAATTTGAGATACTTTCGGGAATAAAGTTACAGGACTTTGATATTGATACATGATTGAAGATAAACCAGGAAAAAATGACCAAAGAAATTTAAAAGCTCAACGGAATCAACTAAAAGCACATCTTTCTAGGTATCTGAAAAAATCTGTGCACTAAAGAAGATCGAGATTTTCTTTTAGAAGTTTTCTGAAAAAGTTTTTGAACGTCGCTTAAGATCTGTTAAAACTCTCGAAAGTGATTTTTTGGGTTTTCTAGTGAAACACAATCTCCAATAAAAAACTCCTGAAAAAATAAATATTTCTCTAAATTCGAAAACTTAAAACTAGGACTAGATAAATAATGCGAGAGGAAGGTGGAGAAGCAACTAAAACATTGCAGTATCGATGACCGGCTGACCAACATACTGGACATAGACACAGGACAATTGGAGGTCGCGCGAAAAAATGAGCGGGAGTTACGGCTCGTTGCTGCGCCGTTCTTGTCCACCTCCTCTCCACTTCCAAATTGCAAATCGATCTGGCAACTACAGGTGGATGACGTCAGAGATATTTCCATCCAGCTAAAGTTCATTCACACGCTTTCTTGAGATAATATGCTTTAAGAACCCTTACAAAACGAAGGCGTAAGTATAAATATTTTAGAGCTTTCGAAGTTATTTTAATCATAATTTTTCGGTGAATGAATTGTTTTCTTACATAAGGACTACTTTTTGTATTCTTGTGTTAATTTCTTAGCTCAAGATGGTTTTGATAAAACATCAATCTTCCAGTTCCCTTCTTCCAAGCTGTATCAAGTCGAGTTTGTAAAAGACAATCAGGAAAAAGAGTAACCTTAGCAAATCAAAAAACGAAAAATCAGATATAAAAAATGACGGAGATTCAACACACTCCCTTGATACATTGGTAAAAAGCATCTTACTTATGAACTTATTTAAAAAAAAAAATTCTTTGTTCTGAACTTAAGCGCCCAAGGATGCAATGAAGAAAAAGTATATGAAGCCAGCGGCAAATGAACTATAAGCCGAAACCTTTTTTCTTATGAGAAAAGACAATCCAAGAGCGACAAAAACGTGTAACGACCCTACGGAGATAAAAAGACAAGGCTAGAAGAATAAAAGAAGTTCCGAGGACAATATACGGGACAAAAAAGGCATTGGTGGCGGAGGAGAGGCCGACTGTAGAATCTGCTTCCCACAAAATCGTGGTTAACCAGACGCGCGCCTATTTTGGGTGCGTATCCCGCACGATCTCAGCTTCTTCGATTCACTGTCGCTGATCCGCAATCTGTTAGAGTTTCGCAAGAGGATACCTGGACATGAAACTGATGGAGGAAGATTTGATTCCCGAGGAAAAAACGGAGTCAAAAGTCTTTGAAGTTTTATTCTGAAGCTAAAGCTGAACTACAGTTCTCGTGGATAAAACCGCAAAAATAATTTCATAGAGCGAATGATTTTTTCGTGAAAAAGAACAGTATTCTGAAAACACCTTTGAGAAAAGTTTTAAAACTGGGTCAGTTTAGTAGATAAATCGTGGTTCTTCGTCCTTCCCATCCTTTGTTCAAATCGAATTTAACGGCGGTCATTTGGAAATTCAACAAAAGTTCAAGGTTTTCTTCTAATGAGATACTCTCTTTCTCTTTGAAAGGTTCGAATCTAAAAAGGAGCGATTTTATTCTTGTCACTGTAATTTAACATCCTGAAAAAAAAACACAGGAAATATAAAAGGATGAAACTCGCCGCCTAAAAACTAAATTCAAAGAGGTGTGAGGACCTCGGCCTTTTTCGAGAGTTTCGACAAACAAGTAACGGGGATCGTCACGAAATCGGTCATTGAATTGGTTATTCAAAGGGATGCAGCAAGATGATTGAAAAAATATTAGGTAGTGAAAATCAATAGAATTTTAGAAAGACGAAGTATGATTTTTTTTAACTTCATCGAACCTGTTTCGAATTTCAACTTTTTCAGAACACATTCAGAAAAAAAGCAGTTACTGAGCAAAAAGCAAAAGGAGAGTTTCAGGAGGTCAAAAAATGACGAAGAAAGCGTGCATCAGCGTCCTTTCCATATATGTACTTAACCGACTGTGCGATCACTCAACACACAAGAGAAGACAGTCCCAACAAATCAGCTTGTCCCTCCTCAGCCCCTCAACACGCGCTTTCCTTTCTGCGCGAGGTCGTTAAGCCTTTTTTTCGTTTTTTATTGTGGAAGCTGTTGAAAGGTGTAAATGATGAAGGGAAAAAAGTTGGTACTTCTCACAAGCTCAACGCAGTTACTTCTACATAAATTAATCATTGTTGGTTCAAGACCACACTCAAAGTGAATCAGTCGAAAAATGCGAATAAATGAAACGAAGGATATAATCTACAGCTAATCAGTCAACTTTGGAACTTCGTTCTCTTTAGCAAAAAAATAGTTGTTTTGGAAAGTTCTAATTTCAATTTTCCGGTTTTCATTTTAAACCATCCGCATTAACTTCAACTGGTTGTACTTGAGCCTGAGAAAAAGGTTTTTTTGAAAAAAAGGATAATTTTAATGCGCTGTGAGTCGAACAAACATGCACGATATCCGCAGGAATTTCAAGCCAGAAATTAGAGCAAATTTTGGCCGATTTGTAAAAGGAGTTTTTGGCAAAAGTTGTGATTCTCAGAGCATAATGGGAGAAGCTGAATAATTCCCAGAAACAAAAAATAGCGACTAGATTTTAAATCATTCTAATGACGTTTCAGTGAAGTAAAGGGAAATTTCCCATCTTACGCTAAATTTACCTTCCTTAAAAAAATTCGTCAGTCATTCGGCTTTTTGATCAGTTTTTGAGGTAAGCATGTTATTTGAAGCCACTCAATTTTCCGACTTGCCTCCTATTACCGTAAAAAAACTTGATCATCAAGAAGCCTTTACACAAACTGACTAAGCGAAGTAGAAGCGAAGGCTTACCCGCGCTTGAAGACGTTCATACCAAGGCAACCGTTAAGTCAATAGGACAAAATCGGTGAGAAATTGGCGACGGCGACAAAAAAGAAGATTCGAGGCAATTATTTGTGCCAATGTCAGCCGCGGTACAGGTTGACACATTGACAGTTACCGGTTTGGCGGAAGCTGCGTTTCTGCCGCTACTCGGCTTCTGATAGTAGAAATTCAGATTCTGCGGTAAAACTTATATGGTTTCCGATTTAGTAACCCTACTTTTAGGTGAATTAGGTCCGAAGATTTTTTGATCTATATGTCCACTGAAAAACTTCTGAGGGAGAATCGTTGCTGAAGCATTAACTTTAATTTTCAATTTCGAAAAGAGTTTTCACTAATGGAGAGTAGAGAGAAAAAGGTTTACATAGTCAGAAACAAAAAAGTGTTTGTTAAGCTATTATGCTAAAAATATAGAGATCGTACATGTATTCCAAAAAAAATTTTTTTTTTTCTAAGTTTTTTTCTAAGTTAAAAAAACGTTCTTCATTCAGTTAAGAATAAAGCGTAGTAAAGCTTCACAGAAAAAGAAACTGACAATTCCTCTTTTTATTATAACTTTTTATTTTTACTATGAAGCTCAAGTAAATTAATGAAGGCTATTCTGAAAAAGATGCAAAAAAAATTTCGAGACCTTTCGGTCCATAAAGAAAAAAAATGGACTTCCATGCCTTCCTTCACGAAGATAATGCTCATGACGAGAAGGTCACTGGCAGAATCTAGTTTCTTCTTATTTTTCATTTTTGCGGTTCTTTTTTAGAAAAATGTTGTGAAAAAATTTATCCAGGTGAGCAATGGGAAAAAACATCCACCAACAATCAATAATGAATTTAGCTTTTCAGCGATCGGCGTTAATGATGATGGAGCCGCCGAGGGCACGGAACCGCTCATTCGGTCGTTCGGGGATCCTGATGAACCCGTCGTTCGGAATGTTGTCGTTGACGCTGTTCTCAACGTGGCTCTGGACGTCATCGCGGACGCTGTTGTTGTCGATGTGCGTGCTGTTCTGAACGTCGTTGTTGACGTTGTTCTGCCCATCGTCATGAACGTTGTCAGACACGTCGATATTGACGTTGTCTCCATCTTGGCGATCGTTGTTTTCGGGAACGACGACATCGGTGCCGATGACCCTGCGCGATCTGATCGCGGATTTGATGAGCTTCTGAGCCTCAGTGTACAAAACGAATGTAAATCCTGAATTACTTTTCTTTACTTTTGAAATAATCTCGATCTTCATTAAGAAGCTTTTTGAAGATTTCAATGAATTAGAAAGCAGGTATTTTAGTTGTCGGACTTAGCTAGGTGAGTACAAAAACATTGAAAAAAAGTTTTTTTGGTATAATTGATTCTTGGATTTCTTGATGAATAAATTATGAAAAATGTCAAAAAAATTTAATCAATAATGAATCAGTTTTGTAAGAAAAACAAAAAAACAAAAACAAAAAAACCCCTACTAATTTTTTTGCTAACTTAGTAATTTATGGCTAAAAACTTACCAATAAGAAAAAGGACCGCCGTGTAAAGGAGCTTTCGATTGTGAGGATCTTTTTCGCCGGTGGCCGAAAGAATTTCTGTCAAGTTTGTAATTGCCTGAAAAGATCTATGAACTAATAAATTCTGAACAGACTGACCATTTTCAACTTTTCAAAGTTAGGAGAAGAAAAGTTCGAGGACATCTTATCGGATGAATCTAAGCCTAAAAAAAAATTTTTTGGGAGCTGAATAGTTGAGAAAAAAATAATTTCAGAGCCGAAAAGTGGGGAATGACAGCGCCGCGGAATGAATCACCCTCATCCGAGACAGTCGTTTCCGTGCGTCGAAGATTATCATCATTTTGTTTTTTTTTTGAGTTTCGAAACGAATTATCGCTTACTGTATTCAAATTTGTTTCCGTAAAAATCTATTATCCCCTCTCCCAGAAAAAAAAAGTAGGCGACATTTCGAGACGCGGAAATCATACTGATATGTCTTGAGATAAATGAACGATCGTAGATGATTCATTCCGTTGTTCTTTTCGAATTTTCTGCTCCGATCTTTTTTCATTCATTTCTTTTTTAGTTCTGCACGTTTATTGTGATTTTGCAGCTTTCGGAAATCAGCAAGATGTCTTCGAATTCAACGCTTTTACCTCTGTTGAGCTTCGATACTGAAATGGAAACAGTGAGTAGGCTTCGATTTCTAATATTTTCTAAAATTTCAGCTGGCGGTGAATCTCATCAACAGCCTCACTTCGGTTGCAAAGAAGAACGCCGCTGATCGTCAGATCTTCTGGACAATTTTTGTTTTGGTGTTAAGTGAGTTTACTTTGATCATCTCTTACAACAAAGGTTGACTTTGCGGTGGGGATTTCCCTGAAAATTGGTACAATGCTTGATGTACCAGATGAAAGTTTCAATCTGCACAACTTCATATTTTTCGAGGAAAAAATCTTCAAAGCTTTAAAACAGCGTAGTCTGATGATTTTTGAAGGTCTTGTTTGAATTTTTTCAAGAACCAGAAAGTTGTGCAGGTTAAGGCTTTCAGTATCTCCATCTGGTGTATCAAGCAGTTTTCTAGTCAAATTTCAGAAGGATAGTCAGCTTTAAATTTTTTAAGTGAACCTCAGGACTGTTGTTATCAAATCTTATGTAAAAAATTTTAATTGGTGACAAAGGTAGGTTTAACAAACGCCAGGTTTTTATGAACAGTGAATCGACCTAATTCAGAGGTATTTTTCGTATCGCAGAAGCATTTTTTCCACTCGAACTTTTAAGTTGTTGTTAAAAACGTCATTTAAAAAGTTAATGCGCAAAATTTGATGTGAACTCTTTGATATTTCCAGAAGATACCATTTTTGTGAAATATTCGATTTTTTTCGCTTTTCGCATGGTTTGAAAATAAAGTTGCTTGATTCAAAATTACTTGAAACGCTGTGGCCTCCGACTCACCTTAATGTTTATTCAAAATTTAAAAAAAGGCAAAAGTTCCAACACAAGTAAAAAATGAGTCCTGACACCCGGTCAAAAAAACTAGTTTTGACGGATTTCAAAAACGGAACAAAAAACAAGGCTATCTGAGCTGGTTGAATTGTCATTTGAGGAAGAAAAGCCAATCATTTTTGTTTAATCTTCAATTTTACCATAAGTTTTCGTACAATCCGTTAGCCTCTCTACCACATTTCTTGCCTGCATTTATATCAATTTCTCTGTATTTTCGAGGTTTTCAAGTATCTTTGTATGAACTTTCATCAAACTTTAATACATCAAAATTTTGCACTGTTCGTAGCAAAAATTCAGCAAAAAATTTCAGCTTTTGCTGTCGCCTTCACTCTCGCAATAAAAGAACTCGTCAAAAAGGAAGTCGCTCGTCAGATGAGCGGCGTCTATGGCATCATAGTTTTTGATGAGCACGAAGAGAGAATCTTCGAAAATACCACGAACGACGATCTTCTGCTCATCGGAGGACGAATGATGGAATCTGGCAGGGCTATTCTTCTGATTACTTTCGAATGAAGTTTCTTTTTTCAGCCAAATTATGATTTTGAACTTATTTTCCCTTTCATTTTTTCTTGTCGTTGTGTAATCTAAGCGATTTTTAAATTTTTTTTCTGTCTTCCTTCCCTTCTTGGATTGCTCACTCACATCTTTTTTAAATGCAAAATCTTCAAACCAAAACCAGCAGATTCTCTAGCTTTTTTTTGTAACAGACGCTTGAATTTCTTGGCTTACAGATTCTTGACGTCGTAATTAACTCTGAGAGATTTTTTTGAGGATTACATTGCGTGCTCCGAAAAGAAACAAGACTTTTTCTATAAATACCCATACAACCTTATCGCCTTCGTTATATTTCTGGAACATTTTTTGAGATCTTATCTGTCTTCAAACGAGTTTCTAATCTTCTCAATGTCTTTTTTGAATTTGCGCTTCTTGATTTTTCTGCATACACAAAAATAATAAAGTTTTATTCCCGATAATTCCATCCAAAAAAACCATCAAAAAACATTTCCACCATTGAAATTTGTAATGGCCACAAATTTTATAAGGCGATAAATACATTTGAAAACGCACCATAAAAATTTTAGAATCAAGTATAAAAAAGGAAAATTTTCAAAACATCAAAGATTTATTAGGGTTTGGGCGGAAACGGGAAACGTTTATAGGCCATGTAAATCTTCAAACAAATCGGTTTTTTGGAGCGGCGAGAGCCTTGTCTCTGATCCTCTTCTTGATAACTTCTTGCGGCAAGGTGTGCTGCATGGCGTCGTAGGCAGTGTTGAAAGCATGAGTGAAGGTTGGAATGGGACTTCCCGTAATAGTCCAGCCCTGCGGCGGATACTGCGACCGAGAAGAGGTGGCGCTGTTCTCAGGCTCCTGATCCGTCATCTCAATGCAGGCCAAGTAAGGCGTGTTCTGGAGGAGGTAATAGAAGTCTTCGGCTGGTCTTATCGCGCCTCCGCACAGCATCCGTGTGCAAGTCTCGAGAGAGGCTCCGTGAGCCACTATTAGAATGTTTCCTGAAAAAACTCTCAAAATAATCAGTTTGTGGGATGAATACGTTCAAGTTAAATTCTTAAAGATAACACAAACTTTTTCGATTTCTGACTGAAACTCGATTTTTTTTTTCAATAGGATCACAGGAAAAATTAAGAAGACCGCAATTAATTACAACGTTTTGACTAATATTTTCAGCTACTTCTTTTCTACAGGTAGATGCTGACATGATTCAAAATGTTTTGGAATTGAACTACGTGCCTGAAAACCGGCTAAGGATGTTCTGAATGATCCAAAACGAGCGCTCGTAGTAGGAAGCCAGAGTTTCAGAAAGATCAAGGTCGTCTTCCTTCATAGCAGGCTCATATGTGGAGTTAACTGGGTAGCCTGAACTGAAAAGGTTATTATCATTTTATTTTTAGACTCGACCAAGCTTTTTGAGATCGTCGATAGCGATCCAAGAAGGTCGCGCTCCTCTGCACCACAGCAGCCATTCAAACAACGCTGGTTCAATATTGACAGTCCGTTTCTTATCTTCACCTGAAAATCTTTATATATAAGCCGAAAATGAAGATTGTTGTCTTTTGAGTGAAGAATTCAACGAACCGATTCCTTTGAGAATACCAACGGTGGTCTGAACACATCTCAAAGCGGGCGAACACAGAATGTGATCAATCTCGACGCTAGAGTCTCTCAGGGCCCGACCTTAACATTTTTCTTGTTGCTTGTGGTTTTTTGCTTTCTGCCTTTGTTCTTTCCGTCTCCGACACTGTTCAGAGTGTGATGCCATGCAATCTTTGATGTATAAAGAACCAAGGAACCTGTTAGTTTGGACTGCAGATAGCCAATCTCAGTGAGTGGCGTGTCTTTTTCGTAGGCCTGGTAGCCATCGCGTCGCTTTGGAACGTTCCGTGGCATGTTCACGTCAAACGGCCGGTATCTAAATAAAAAAAAACTTTGATGAGGGCCTTACTGATTAAACAAGACAGGGAAGTTTCTTCCGGTCTTGTGATCAAAAAAACGCCTTTGTGAAAATTCCCTACTCATTTTCAACTCAAGTTTCTAAGAGTTATTGCTTCATACGCCTCCTATTGTAAAAAAGAAATTGTTTTCTTCTCGATCAGAAAAAAATAGCTGAACTTCCTCTCATGCCCTCTAAATTAGAATTTTATCCTGAAATCGTTTTATCATCTTAATGAAAAAAGAATGTTTACATACTGCAGGGTTGCTAAAAACTGATAAGAAAAAAAGGTTTATTTTGACTACCAAGAGCAAGGTAGCAAATAAGGGGAAAAGTCCGTTGTTCAATAAAACAGCTCCCTGTTTGAACAAGACTGCACAACAAAACAAAAAATGCGTCACGTTGAAAATGTCAAGCGACGCGCTACAGATTTGAGTAATGATAAGACGTCATAGCAAAAAGCTTGAGAACCGTACAAAAATTTGCGGACTTGGCTTTTTAGCTACACCTACAATGCTTCTCATTGAGTGACAATGATTAGAATGAAGTTATTATTAAACTTCTTTTCTGTTTTTTGTGTAACTTTTTCTCTGGGGCTCAAAATGATGGATTAAGGAAGCTGAGCCAATTCTGTGAATTCTCAGAAAAGTGACTCATACACTCTTTGATCTACTAAGTAAATATCCTGAGAGTTATGACTCGTTGTTCCCTTTTTTGAGAGGTCTTTTTTCAGAGATAGAAAAAATCTTTAGGCCTATTGGACGGTTCGAGCTTTTTTCTTTGTTGAGTGGTAAACCAGGCAAGTTGAAATTTTTCGAAAGATGTCTTCCCATCGATTAAGAAAAAATATATCCCTCTTTGTTAAAGCATCCTTGAATTAAAAGTAGAAAACAAGCTCTCAGAAATAAAGTGATGATGAATTGATTTTCTCACCTGCCAGCGCTGTCAAATGCCCGTTTGACCCAAGAGCCATTGTACTGGTTGAACACGAAATCGCATCGTTCCCCATGTCGAACGACAATCACCCGCCGGGATTCCATTCCGGAAACGGCCTAAAGTTTGCTACAAATGTTGTTTCGTTGAGTCGAACTGCTTTTTTGGTGTTTGAGACGATTCGGTCAGGTGATCGCGACAGAAAAGAAAAAAATACTTCCTCTCTTGAGTGCGCAAGATCAAAATGTTGATAGAGTTTTTCAAAACAAACTTGAGTCTGGTGAAGTTTCTTTTTTTGTTGTTTTTCCAGTTCCAATAATTGCTTGGATTTAAGTCCAACAGACGGAAATTTTGGGCATAGAGAAAGCTGATATTTCATATCACAAAAGTTAAGCTTCTGAAATTTTTTTTTTCTCGCTAAGAAAAAGTCTTGCGGATAGTGAAACTTTGAGAAAATGGAGAAATTACTCCATCTGATGAAGATTAAAACTGATAAAACAACGAGTTCGGAAACAACCATTGAGACAGTCAACTTTTTGAAAGTTAAAAATATCCTCTGATTGAATTGATTAATGAAAAAAACTCGAAAATTCAATTCTTTCACTCAAAAACCAGTTTTCAAAATGTATCCACCAGTAACTCATTTGTGTTGCCTGCGGACTCTCAACCGCGTTTGCAAAGGCTCTGCGGCCTTGAGACTCGAAAATAAAGTTCAACAAAACAACTGAAGAGACATTGTTTTGCTATTCGCGTGAGCATCCTAATTGGATATCGCCTCAAGCAAGCTATGAATCAAGGATATTCTCAAAAAAAAAAACATATTTGATTAGGATTTGACTAGCTTTGCTTTTAGTAGCGATAGTTTATTCGAGAGTACTGGAAGCAAAATCAAAACTCATGAATGAGAGAAGAATAAATGCGAAAAAGCCGTCGGGTCAAAATGTTTATAAAACAAAGAGAAGCAACTGCGTCCATCGGAACCAACAGTAACACAAGAGGCGGCAGACCAGCAAACTGGATCGCATGGAAGCGCGGCGAAAAGGTGCCTCGTCGTCTCTCCACCTGCCTCTCTTGGTTAAAGGCAACTGGGACACGCCCTTCGGCGAACAACCTCTCGAGATCTCTTTTTTTCGTCTAGCTTTTCGTTTTCTGAACTTTTCTCTTTCCACACATGATTCGGCGTTCGCAATCGGACGTTGACCGGTCGTGGGAAATCTGCGGCTTCCTTGTCGCAATCGGAGATTCGTTCTCGATCATTGAAAATTGGATATTCAGGATTTTCAATCATTCATACATCACTGTGCCAGAAAAAGAACATTCTGCGACAACTTTTAACTACATGATGAAAATGTGGATTAACATACTTTCAGATTCTGAGAACGAGAGAAATACTAGAAAAAAGATGCTACATAGGATTCAATAAATGATTAAAGTTTATCCTCAAAAATAAATTTGGCCAGTTCGTTTGAAACGTGAAAAAGAAGGACGAAACTCAAAAAAAAACATACAAATTATATTTTTCGCTTACGTTCTTCTCGGAAGAGTTGAAAACTTTACACAGTTTTTCAGTCAAGTTAACGGTAAATGAGTCCTATGATTTTCTCTCAATGCCTAAATCGAATCTCAAAGAAAAAACCGTTACCCGAGTCAAAACTGTTAAGAAAAATCCATAGGAAACTAGAACTTCTCATTTTTCTGACCGTGTCAAAAACGATACGCATTGAACTGGAGACTATCGAAACAGTGTTCTTTGATTGTTCGAAACTCCCGACTGTGAGATCAAGTTCGGTTATCGGAGGATGGTTCAAAAGGCGTTGACCGTAGCCTACAATTCGTGCAGCCCTATGACGTGCACTTTTTCATTATCTTACACAGTTATTCTGTTTCAAAATCTTCATTATTTCGTAAAGACAAAAAAGAAATGTGAACTGCATTTGAATATCCGCAAAACAATGAAATTCACAATTAACCACAACATACAAAAAACGCAAACAAACCGCGTAACGTTGAGATGATTTCACTACACGTTATGTATGAAGTTAAAGACATTAGTCACATTCTTAAAATTAACGAGATAACAAGCTTTAACTCGTCGAAGATGAAATAACACAAACAGAATAACTAGCAGATTTTTACAAATTATCAGATTAGTTTAATCAATTTCAAACACATTCACAAAAAAGTTAGGGGTTCTTTTTGGGACGAACCATTCAGAAATCAATTATGCAGTAGTACTAACGGGTTCAGCTACTGGTTCACACGCTCCTTCAGTAATGTCCGAAGGGTTCATTGGCTCCGTGTCTTTCTGAGAAGCACTTTTCTGAGCGGGTTCCTTATGAGGAAGCCCTTTTTCAGTGTTTCCTCCTTCAATGTCCATACTCTCCTCCGCAAAGCTTTGCTCATAGTTTATATTTTGGTATTCAGAAAAGACGCAGTCTTCCATACTCTCCTCAGTCTCAAAGTCTTCAAGTGATTCTTCTTTTAGAACGTCTTCTGCCAAAAAGTCGTCCTTTATATCTTTTTCTTGAACGAAATTCTCCTCTCCAACATCAGCTTCATCCAGTTCTTCGTTCTCTTCTTTGAGATCTGCATTGTCCAAGTAGTAGTTGTTATGGTATTCTTCTCCAAATCCGTCCTCTTCGAGATCGTCTTCTCCAATTACGACTTTTTTGGGACGAGAGTCAACGTACTTTTCCTTGTGAACACTTGCATAACTGTCACTGATGAAGTTCGATTTTCTTTTACGCAAATTGGTTTGGTCCACGTTTGTAAGGTTTAGAGCCTTGGTTGGTGGAAAACCGTCAGTTGCTGCGGAGAATTTCATCGCCGATGTGAA
The DNA here is from genome assembly GCA_904845305.1 of Caenorhabditis auriculariae. NCBI lineage: Eukaryota > Metazoa > Nematoda > Chromadorea > Rhabditida > Rhabditidae > Caenorhabditis > Caenorhabditis auriculariae. The sequence goes on along the minus strand of CAJGYM010000002.1, from coordinate 841,913 downwards.
ATCATTTGAACCATTTTTTTGTGCAGGCTCATCCGATTCAAAAACATTGTCTTCGAGCTCTCCAGGACAGAATTCAGGATTGAAATTATTGTTCTCAAGCGCGTCAGACTTCGCGCGAGCCGGAAACTTGTGTCCTTGTTCCCTTTGTTGTTTGGTATAGAAATACGAGTCTTCGGGCCTAGTACGAGAAAGGATCCCGGTTTTGAACTCGTCAAGGAGTGTGCCAAGATAGTTTCCAGAGTACCAGAAAGGCAGAAAAACAGGCTTTTCCGAAGCATCTGCTTCTGAACTTTCTTCCGAGTCCGGGCTGTCGTTATAGTAAATATCGTCACGCAGGAGAGCTTCCATCTCCGCCTTGTCTTTTGCAGCTCGTTTCTCTTCCGCTCGTTTCTTGAAAACTTCTTCCACGGTCTCGTACTCACTGCGATTGTCTGCCCGCTCTTCAGAATCGTGATCTTCCTCCACTAAAAAGAGAAGATACTAATATTGAATAAATTTTGTCACTTACGTTCGGCAATAGTGTAAAGCGTGTAGATCTGGTTCTCGATTGGAAGATGAAACTTTTCTAATGTTTCCAGCACGCAATTGACAGTTGAATTTTTCTTCAATCTGATACGATCAGCAATTTTGTAGATGGCTTCTTTTGCCCGAGAGACATTGTCAAGCCCGTCAATGAAATCAGCTCTGAAAAAGTGATGGTTTTGAAAAAAAAAAAGAAAAACTTACTCTTTTGGAACACAAGTGCAGTGGAAAATGTATGGCATTTCCGGAAGAAGTTTTCGAGCCAATTTCTCCAAATAGTCTCTGTTGTTGATACCGTCGCACCATCCACTGTTTACCAAAAGATCTTTCACCTGAAAAGAAAAGGGTTTTTTGAAATTGTTTGTTTTTCAGCTTACGTTGGGGTGGTTGGAAAGATCAAAGCACTTTTCCATGATCTGCAGCCCTAGCGGGAACGAATCCAAGTCGACTTGACTCATGATAAGAAGAGGAACGATGAGCGGATCAATTTTCTTCCATTGACGCGTCACAGCACAGGTGACTAAGATATCTCGGTATAAAACGCATAAAAATTGAGCCGCATCCTCTTGCTCCACAAAATTTATTTCACGTTGCTGTAAATTAATTTTATTTGTCTGTTTATTCTTCGAATGTAATGCACCTCAAAATCCCCGATGAAGAAGGAAATGCAATATTTCGAGAACACTTTGCTTCTCAACTCGGTGTGGCCGTTCTCAACGCAAAACCGCAAACAGCGCATCACAACTTGGAGAACTCCGGAGAATTGGCCCAGCTGAAACTATTCGTTTAAGGGACTAATAAATATAAGTGTGCATTTTTTTCACAGAATTAGAACTAAAACAATGTGATTTATTTATAGATCATAGTCGAATTATCTCATAGCGATCTAAAAAAACCGATATTATCAAAAAAATAATCAAGATTTTTTTGCATGAATCATGAATTAATCAAGTAGACGTCATTGAAACGTCAGCAAATATACCAGAATCTCACTCGTTTTCATCGAAATTACTTTTTTTAGTACTTTCTTTTCCTTCATCCTTTTACCATTGTTCAAAAGAAAAAAAATACCATTCTCTTGGCGAGAATCCAATTCAAATCGAAGGCAAACATCGACATTTGGGTTGTCAATCTCAGGGTACATCTAGATAAAAAATAAAGTTCAAGCACCAAAAAACACTGAATACCAATTTATAAAAATTGAGAAGTTCTTCATATTTTTTTTCTACATAGCTCAGAGCAAGAATCATCCCGTGAGCCAGTTCATCAAGCCCTGTAAATAGATTTCATTAAAAAATCTTCAAATCAAAAAGAAACCAATGTCTTCCAACAATTGTAGATGAGTTTCATCAGAAAAGTCTATGAACTCCATGATTCGCATAAGCAATTCAAATTGACTAGTGAACAGGGTCTGAAAACCTTCAAGTAAAAAAAAAGCAGAGGAAGAAAATTCACAGTTTTCGAAGAAAACGGTGTTGGTGGATTTACGCAAAATCTTTCGGTCAATGGCAACATGGCTGTCTTCAAATAATACGGCACAAGAACACCGCCTGAAAATTTGAGCATAAATTTGCGTTCCTGAAACTGATAACCTTTTGTCAAGTCGACCATTCCTGTTTGAAACAATGTGAGTAGATAAGTCAAAGCCATTCTTCGCATTCCTCCAGTCAAGTTTGGTAGGATTTTCAAAACATCCAGCGCGGAGGTATTTGCGTGATCGGGATCGCTTCTGAAAAAGTTTCCAAGTTTGAATAAATCATTATTTCGTGAGGCTTCTGAAAGAAAAGAAATTTCGTCGAAATTTTTTTACACGGAAATTTCATTTCTATGGATTAATCAGAAAACTAGCGCAGAAAAAGCTGCGTTGGGAAGGTTAGGCCACATTTCCGCAAGTTGTAACTCACTTAAAAACTAGTTTAAACCGATGTAAAAATATTTGCATCAAGTTCTAATTGTAATCTAAGCTGAAAGTATAAATTTTTAAAATTGAATGTCCAGTTTTTAAAAACTCATGGAAATTTCGCATACAATTTTTAGGCGGATATGATTCAAAACTGTGAAAAAAACGTTTTTCAAAACATTGAATCGACAGTTCGTCATATTTTTCTTTCTCACCTTTCGAGAAAAATGTCAAAATGAATCAATGTATTGTAGAACGGAATCCAGACGTTGTAAGCGTAATCGTTCATGTTTGCTTGCAGATTCTCGAACGACGATGTTGACATTTCTTTAGGTCGATACTTCATCCATGTTTGAACTTTTTGAAGCATGTGGTCAATAATTAAAGCCGTGTAGTTTTCCACTTCTTCCATATGTTTGCGGTTGCTATAGTTCATGGTCAAATTGAGAACGACTCGATCTGCAATTTGCAATTTTCAATTACAAATCCAGGAAGTAACGGTTTACTGTATCCAGGTGGCCTGTCCTTCAAATTGAGAAGCGCCTCCACCAAATGATTCTGAATATAAAGGTTATCAATTAGAACCAAAGCTCGAGAAAACCTCATAAACAGTAGTCTGAGCGGGGTACAGGGCGGCGCAAGCATATAAGTACTTTTCCGAAAGTTCCGGATCGCTACCGGCCAAGTACAAAAGAGTGTCGCGTAGACTTTGACTATCTCCGTAACCGTCACCAAAAACAACTGAAAATAATAATTTTCTCTCTTAAAAATCACGTTTTTTTCGTTTCATTTTAAAAAAACGTTTCCAACGTACTTGCATATTTTGACGAATAAGGATGAATTTCGTGTCGATTTAGATAATCCGCCATGTACACAACAAACTGTTTCAAGAAGACGTGCCCGAATTCGTTGTTACTGAAAAAAAAAAACCAAAATTCCGTTTTCAAAAAATTATAATTACCAATCGGCGATATATGTGACAATTTCTCTTCTCGAACAGTTAATGATCATACTGTGCAGTTCAACCATCTGTAAAACAATTTTTCAAAACTAAGAAAAACGCTTTTCCAACCGCCAAAAATTTTTTGCGGTGTAAATGACCGCCATAAGTACGGATGTCCAAAATACGTCGACGGAAATTTATATCCAGAACAACCGCGTAATCGATAACTTCTGGAAAAAAGCACGAATGAAAACTTTTCGAGCCGAAAAAGTACCGTTTTTTGTCTCCAGACGTGGTAGAGACAAGTTACTGTATTCCGACGCCATCTAGATTCTTTTTTATTACACCATCTTTTAAAAGCGGAAAGAGTATTTGAAGGCGAAAACCCGTAAAAACTGGAAAAACGGAATAAATCGAGCAAAAACATTTATTTTGATTGATATAGGAAATAAAAACGAAACTTAGGCAAGAAGTTAACTATTTGAAAAACCGAAAAGCTTTTTGAACAAACAGGGAGTTTCAAGTGATATCATTGGGATACTCCGTAGAAATTATTAAACAATCACGTGGTAGAAGTCATATGTGTGGAAACCCGCAAAGGATAAAACCGAAAAGATGTTGATATTTGTAAGAAAGAACGATAGACGTTGGAAGATTATAGCATAAAACAGGAATGAAAAAGATAGACGAGGTCTTGAAAGGAGGGTACCAGAATCTGGTCCTCAAGAAACAAGCTTTACCAAAAAGTCGTTGTTTTAGATGAGAGAAAAAAAAAGTTGCAAGAGTCTCAACCCTCTACCAATCCTCCCAAGGCGCTTTCCGAACATGGTCGAAAATTGGGTGCACGTTCGTTGTTGGAATCGAGCCAATCAGAACGTCTTCCGATCTCAGGGTTTGACGCAGAATTCGTCTACAAAAGAATATTGCAACAGTTCACCCAAGTTGGGAAACCCCGTGGATCCGCTCACAAAAGCAGCAGGAATGTCGGCCTGACGGAGGGTTGTATCGGTCAGCATGAAAACGTAGTCGTTACCACCTGAAAGTTTGTATCAAATTTTCAAATTTGAAAAAAAATCCTTAAGTTGCTGCACTTTCCGAAAAAGAAATCATTTCCCAGCCAAAGGAGCGCGAAATTGATAATCATTAAGAACATTAGGCAATGTTTTTTTCTAGATCATGTTTCATAGAAATTCGATTTTTTTGGCTGACCTCCTTCTGTATCCGTGACGAGAGCAACGACAGCTCCAGCGTTCTGAGCGTTCATGACTTTGTCGATGAAAGGACAATTACTGAAACTTCTCATTCCAAACTCAGATTTAGCAAGTTCAAAACCCCCGGTCCATGAGCATGATCGTTTTGGTCGACACATCATTGATCAAGGGACTACACGCATCTCCCGGATTCGCATATTGAAGCGGAATGTCCTATAAACTTTTGGTTTGAATCAATTAATGATCAGCTAACATAATGAGAATGATTGTGCAGTCGTCCAAATTTGGCTCCAATCAGATAAGCCGGCTGCATTTGGAAGGAGTACGCGATTCTCAGAGGCCATTTAACCGTAAAAATTAATAGATCGGTACCTGCAAAGTCTCTTTTACTGCAAAAAAAAAAAATTCAGACTCGTCCATTTTTTCACTAGCTTCTAAACAAAATCCTCACTAATTTCTTCGTATTCCGGCGGAATGACGCTTTGAACCACAGAAACCGAGAGAAGCAACTTCAATACGTTGAACATTTGACAGCTGCAAAAAAGACAAATAAAAAAAATTTCTAGAAAATATCAGGCAAACGCGTGCAGAAATAAAGAAAAAATAGGATCTATATTCTGAAAGCAAAAAACATAAAGATTCACAAAATACAAGCTTTGAAAAAAAAAAACAGTTTGCGCTGGAAAAGAAAACAATGATGAGCCCTCGAATGAGAATAACAAGACAAACACAGTGCTGCGTTCGTTTGCCGCTCTTCCGCATTGCGTACTTTTGATTACCGTATCCTCGACTTTGACTCGAAAATTTCTTGTTTTCGCCAAACTTTTCGCAATTGAAATAAGATCCGCAAAAAGTTTTCAAATAAGGTAAGAGGTGAAAAACACTGCGACGAGTTTATTGCATGCAGTGAATTCCAAGACACAGAATTTTATACATTCCTGTCAACAACTTTTTTCAATTTTCATAACAGTTATCTACAGTAAAAAGACGAAATTCTGGAAAATGGTTTTTTTGGCTAAAAAAAAGTCTAAAGTCTCAAACTCTACAGGTCGCGTTGACTCAGGTAGTAATCGATTTTTTTTTACACTTTTTGCTTTTTTATTGCTACTTTACATGAATTCCTATGAACGCCGATTTTAACTTTCAAAAAATTCGAATTGGGATGCTCAACACAATTAACCAAACGCTACGTATCAACTTAATAATTGGTAGTCTTTCTTTCAATTTTACGGTTATCTGGAGAAGCAAGGAGTTTGCAATATTGGGCCAAGCGTGGCCGATAAAAGTAGCTCAAAAACTTTGTTCTAGAATCAAAGTTTTATTCAAAAAAATAAATTTACAATACAAAGTTTCCTGATGAATTAAGATATGAAAAATTGTGTCAGTAGAAGAAATCGTTGGTTGAGAGTCTCTGAAAAATTTTTTTATTTCTTGAGTTTGTAAAATAGAATTCTTGAAAACTCACAAATCCTCATTAACAATTTCTTGCATCGTGTGCATGACTTTTGCTTCGGTGCGAATTTTATTCGCCACGACGGTTAGTTTTTTGCTTTGCTTTGATGACGTTGGAAGCTCTGCATAAAACGGATACTTGTTGAGATGTTGCAGCTGAAAAAAGAAATTAACAAAAACCTACTTGAATGAAGTTACTTGAGCTTTGTTAGAGAGACTTCTCTCTTTTTGGTCCAGCAAAGAAATCGCTTTATCATGCCTACTGAACTTGAAAATAGGGTTATCCCGAGGGTCGTCGCTGCAAACAGAAGATATATGAAATAGTAATGTTTTTTTCCATAACCTGACATCGGAGTTCAAAAAATCGACATAGGGCACAGTTCCAATAACCACCGGAACGGTAATATCGATTACATCAACACCTTAGTTTTTTTGAAATTTATCTGAGAATATTTGGTTTCAAATTCAATTCAACATTTCGAAACTGCTCTCTGAGATATAAGAACATGGCATATGATAGTCGGTTGAACATTCTTTTCTGCTATAGTCCGTCCGCCGTGACTTGACAGTTTTCCCGTGTCTGATTCTCTCTGTTTTCTCACCGGCAGGTCAGAGAAATATGAAAACAGTACGTAAAAATGAGAGGGTTGTCGAGAGTTAAGGAGAGCGCAGAAAAGTCTCGCCCTTTCAAGTCGCGAAAAACCGACTATATGATCAAAAACACGAAAAAAATCTTTTTTGATCAGATTCTATCTAATTTGATCATATGGCAAATTCGAACCTTTTTTTAACGTAGCCAAGTTACGGTAGGCAGGTGTTCTTGTGAGTTAATAAAATATTTACCTCCTGTCCTGACGCGGAAATTGAAACTGTAGGAAACGATCATCAATCGTTGCAATGTTGATCCAGAAGATATTGAGAGGCAAGACTTTTGACTACTCAATGATAGTCGTCCAAGTTGAGACTTTCTTCTCAGAGTCGCTCTGGCGTTTCCATTTGGGTGACCATTCATTACCCTGGTAGTGGGCGTGCTAAAAAGACACTTTACTTTCAAATTTGCAGATAAAGTCGATAGTTAGAATGAGACTTGAAATTGAATTCAGCAGACAGATACTTTATGCTTTCTGTTTTGAGGCGTCACAACTGGAACAATAAACGAGCAGCTTAAAAAGTTCTCAAAGCCAAAAAAATAAAAAATTTTTTTTAATATAGTTTCTGTTGATTTTCAACAAACTACCTTATTCTACGTAATGCACTTGCTTGAATAAAACTAAAAACAGAAAGCTGAAAAATTTTTGAGCAAACATATAAGGAAGTACAGTCTTGACTATCAACCACTTCATGAAAAAGACCCACCTGGGTGCCACGGGAGGGATATGAATCATTTTGTCGATTTTGTTCACACAACTTTCTTCTATGTACATGGCAAGCAGGTCTTCTTGCACGTCGTAAACGTCGTACACGGAATCCTGAAAAACTTTTCATTTTTGCTATTTTTGGAGGCAAACCATTCCAAAGTCGTTTTCGACATCTAAGCCGATCTTGATTTTTTGTTGAAGGACCGCCGACACTTTTTCAATCCGATTCACGCTCTTGTTTTCAATTTTCCCTTTAAAAAACCTTGAAGGTTTATGTAGATGAGGAAAAACCTATTACGCTGACTGCTTCGCCACAGACAAAAGCTGTTCTTTCTATGGTTAAACTCAATCGAATTTGGCCTCCGGTGCATGCAAACCACCCAAATTTGCGTTGTTCGAATTCAGTTCTTCTTTCGAAGTAAAACTTTGGAATTTTATTAAGATCCATCGATTCGAGAACTGTAAGCCCTCTGACAGCTTTGACAACGCTCGAGTTCCCATCTTAATTTAATTTTCAGGTCGCATCCCAAAATGGCAAATGTGAATATATTCTAACTAACAGTTAGTTTTGTATTCCATTGTAGCCATTAATAGATATTGAATGTACCCTTTTGAGCAGTATATAGAGGTAGGTATCTGATCAGGCAGTTTTTCCTGAATACTGAATACTTTTTCGATTTCTGCACTCCAAGAAACACTCTAATTGCATGTAGAATAGCTCAAAGTTTTTCAGTTGCGATAAAGTTGAGACTATAGTCAGTTTGCGTTTTCAATCTATCACTCCGCAACAAAAACGGGTTGATCCATTCTTCATGCGACCACATGTATCAAAACAAGTCTAAGTGATTCCCACAACCTACTTCGATGGCGAAGGAGTATTCAGGAGCAGATATTGTAACAGGTTGATGAACGATTTCCGAATATTTCTTGATGTAAGTCAAGTTCTCTTGAATCATGTCGTTGCCCTTAATCGGAAATTCATACAAAAAAGTGAGAAACAATGTATACCTTCCCTTTGCAGTTCACCTTTGCATAACCATGGATCATAACGCGTAATGAGGTTATTTCTATTGAGCCCTCGGAGATTCTTAAATGAAGCTTTCCGAGTATCTTTTCTCCCCAGGAGTAACAAGCTTCCTTTTTGGTCAGCTCGATCATACATTCTGATAGATTGTCGGTAGAATTATCAGGCTGAAAAAGTTTTGAATCAACATGCAAGGAAGTTAGTCTGAACTAATCATCTCGAGGAAGGCCTCGGAAAAAATGAAATACAGTTTTTCAAAAAACTTCCTTTTTAACAAGAAAATGTGTCTGAATAAATAACGTAAGAAATATATTAAAAAAAAATGAATTTCGAACATGTTCAACTCACAAAAAAAGAATTTTCTCATCAACTTCTAGTTCTAAGAATTTTTTCTTATGTTTTTAGTCAGCCGCCCAACAAATTTACTTAGTCAAAAGATTCGAAAACCGAAATGAAAATATAAAAATTGTTCTACCAATAGTCTTGCAAGGAATATAAAAAAACTCACGGTATTGATCATGTCGAAAAGAGGGCAACAAAAAGTATCAAGGGCCAATAATGTTGAGAAAGGACCGCAATAGCTGGAGGTCGGCTGACAAACCTTTTCCGGTGGTTAGAAGGCTCGTCGATGAACTTTCGGAAACGCTTGCTGGCCTTCCTCTCTTCATGCTCCTACGACTAGACAGGTCGCCTTGCTGCACTCGGAAGTCGATTGAGAGTTTGATTGTCCTTTCAGACAGATCCTAGATTTGCCTTCGGACATTCCATTATGAAATTTTTGCTCTCACGATCTCAGTTTTTGACTTTACAAGATTTTTTGGTTTAAAAAACTTTTACTGAGATCATTTTTAACTTTTTCTCAGCTTGAATGGAAACTGTCCGACTTTTTCTGCGCCTTCTTCTTTTTTTCACAAAGAAGATGATAGGAGCTTGAAACCAGCTCACATCAGCTGGAAGCTCGTGAAGGAAAAAAATAAAAATAAGATTGAAAAAAATAAATGATTCCAAAAATTTTTGAACGAGAAATTTTTTTCATTCTTGACGATGACATTTTTTTATCTTTCATATTTTCAAATTTTCATGACTTCATTCCAATTCATTGTTTGCTGTTATACAATTATATAATATACTTCTTTGTTTCAAACAAGTAGTCTGTGAAGAAATAATCAGTTTTCGCAGAGCTCGTTTTTCTCTTATTCTGCCCGAAATAGGAAAAGAAAAAAGCTAACAAACGTATACTAATACTTAAGTGACCAGTTGTGGCTACCTGTGCGGCAGGGCAAACTTGCTAGTATTTTTCACCGCAGTTTAACGTTTCTTCTTTTTATTAATTTTTTCTTTCTCACTTTTTTCGCTTTTGGTTTTAATTTATTTTTTCTAAATTAAATTTTTCTTTGTGCAATAATAAGAAATGAGGCTTTTACCGATTACTTATTTTGATCCCCTCTAATCCGGTAAACTCTCTTATTCTGTTTTGACTTGCTTATTTTGGTTTTTTTTCAATTCCCAGTGGCAACATTTCGGCGTGATAAATTACTCTGCATGTCATTTCAGATGAGCGGCGTTGCATTGGAAAGCAAATCGAAGCTTCCACTCAAAATGCTCGAAGTATTGTCAGACGCATCGACTCTCGTCGCCTCTGCAACGCAAAGTTCAAGCACCTCTGAGGTTTGACTTTCCATTAATTAGTGAACTCGTTTAGCTCAAGATTTTTAGAACTGCTATAAAAAAATAATTATGGGTATTTTAAAAAAATCCTGAAAAAAACTCAATTATCGAGTTCAAAAAAAGATGATTACAAAGTTTTCTCGTTGAAAGCTGTGTTCTTAGTGGATACTTTTTTTGTAGGTGGTTTTTTTAAATTTGCACCTGGTTCATTGAAAATTTTTTTGGAAGTTATAAAAAAATATTTAAAGTTTTTCATGAAGGATTCTTCTTGTCAGTTCTATTCCAACTTTTCATTAAAAAAATTTTTTTACTGTAAGAAACCCATAGCCAAACTTTGAAAAAAGTTTTTCAATCTTTTTGTTGCAATCCACTTCATTTATACCTTGAAAAATTTGAATAATATGCAAATTTCTCTATTTTCAAATTTTTTAACATCAAGCTTATGTTTTGCTTTGAAAGGGTTTAGAAAAAAACAAAAATTTTACAATAAAAACGAAACATTTCATTTTTTTACGAGTTTTTTTTCCAGATCATAATGACATCGACAAAATCAATTTGTGCTTTGGAAGGAATTGTGGAAACGTCAGCCAATGTAAGGTGAACTTATTTATCAAGAAGTAAGAATTGCTTGCAGAATTTGGAGCTGATTGAGAAATTCATCGATGAGTTTTCTGAAGGTTGCGGAGATGTTCCTATCCTGTGAGTTGATGAAAAAAATATAAACTTTTTTTGAATACTTGAAAAAAATTGTCTACACATAAATTCAAGATGCCTTTATGTTATTGTATGTTTTATCAATTGTAAGCAAAAACCGATTTTTTTTTTCTAAAGCAAGATGACTTCTGTCTGACTAAAAAAATATCACTGATGTTAAATTGAAACTCAAAAAAATTTCGTAAAAATTTTTTTGATGTTTTCTGTTTTCGAACAACTTTTTTTCAAATAAAACTGTTGTTCTTTTTTTTTGTTATATTACAAAGTTTTAAAGTCCGTAAGCTAATAAATGAGCATGGAAAAGAGAATTTTAAATAAGTTAACAAAAGTTAAAAACATTAGATTACAGTTTCCCGACTTCGAAGCTTAATATCCACCGATCACAATTTTTTCTAACTTTTCTTTAAAATCTCTATTCTAAGAAAAAAAAAGCACACATTACAGACTTCTATCAGACTTTTCACTCATTTCTAAGTCTTGCAAAAAAACTTCTGAATTTTATAAATTACAGAATGGACCCTGTGACGGATGTAAATCATAAGTTGCAAGACATCGAACGTCAGAACTTTTATTGCGCTTCCGAAGTTGGTAGTTCGATCGGGTCTCCGTCGGTCGATTCATTTTCGGACAGCGAGAAAGACGTTACCTCTCCTTGAAATCTCATTGTTATTGAATTATTTGTGAAATTCTTCGGCAAAGCTGATTCTCTTCCCCTCGACACGGTTTTTCATTTCATATTTATTTTTTTAAACGGGTTTTTTTATATGTTTTTTTGTGTACTCCAAAAAAATAAAGACTCTATTTTTTTATTGATTTTATAGTTGATTGTTATACTTGCAGCTTTATTTTTTTGACGTTTTATTTTTTTAATTTTTTTAATACACCGGTCACGCAGTTCACCTTGCTTTATGCTAGCAGAATGGGCGGTCCTCCTAGCCCTGGCAAGGCAACGAGGATAACCAGACCACAAAAAAGCTAAAACACGTTCAACAAGACGGCCCCAGTCCTCCGCCCGTCGGTCACGCGCCTCTCCGGTATCGGGGGCTGCCTCTGCCGACGAGGGGCGATCAAATCTCGGAGCAACAGGATACCATAGAAACGGACTACGGACGCGCCACGGTTACTGTCTACGTTTCGGAACCTTCAACTGCCGCTCGCTCGCTTCCGATGCAGCAAAATAGCAATTGCTCGAGGCAAACCGAAACGCACTCATCGACATAGTGGCGCTCCAGGAAACCAAATCTCAAGAAACCAGCTGCAAGACTTGGCCAAACGGTGAACTTCTCATCCTCGGCCACAAAGTCCCTGGGAAGAACGTCGGCGGCGTCGGCTTCCTCGTCAATCGCTCGGTCCAACACCTTGTCGACTCGCACGAAATCGTCAACGCCCGCCTCGGCATCCTCCGACTCAACCACGTTCTGGGTGACTTCGTTCTGGGTGATGGGCAAGTACGCCACTCCCTCGATTCGTCACGGGAAGCACGGACTCGGAACTCGGAACGACAACGGTGAACGCCTAGCCGAACTTCTCGACTCCAGAAGGCTCTACCACGGCAACTCTCTCTTCGAGAAGCCTGATCAGAGACGCTGGACCTGGAAATCACCCAACGGAGACACCACCAACGAGATCGACCACATTCTGGCCAACCGGAAATGGTCTCTCCTCGACGTTGCCGTACTACCCAGTTTCGACGTTGAATCCGACCATCGACTCGTTCGCGCCAAAATCCGCCTGAACCAGAAGCTTCTGAAGAAAGACTACCACCAGCCCTCGAGACCGAGAAGACCAACCTACGACATCACCACGTTGGAGGAGAAGATCTCGGAGCACGACTGGCAGCTTCCCGACGACCCGACAGCCGACTACGAATCCCTCTGCAATGGCCTCATCAGATGTGCAGAACCTGCAGCTTGACCAACCTCTTCTCTACCGCCGCGACTCGACCAACGAGCGAAAGATCTGCTGCGAAGAAGAGGAGAAGTCAAACGAGACCCGCAGGCCACGCACCTCGAACGTCTGACGATCGACAAAGCCTGCAGAATGACCGTGCAAGAGTCCCTCGCCAACCGACGCAGGAGTGCACTTCTTCAGACAGCTGAGAAACGTCAAAGCCTCAAGAAGAAGAAGTTCGAGCTTGTCGACGAGCGAACGGTGATGACAGCACTGAAGGACGAGAACGGCCAGCTGAAGTCGTCAAGGAACGAGATGGAGCGCCTGACGGTCGACTACTACACGAAACTCTTCCGAAGCGACGTTCCCGTTCCCAGAACACCAACGCCGCCTTCAACTCCATCAAAGAAGTCACCAGCCAACTGAAAGACCCGAAACTGCGAGCTCACATCTTTGAAGCGTCGATAATCCCTGCCATCTCCTACGGTACCGAAGTTTGGCCTGACACGAAGAAAAATGCAACCGCCCTACGAACTTCCTACCGCGCACTGGAACGTGCTGTCATCGGCACCACTCGCTTCGAGAAGTGGAAAAAAGAACCGACGAGCATAGACCTCTGTCAACTGTCCCAAATCCGGGATCTAGAAGAGCACATACAGTGCGGGAAACATCGTTGGGGCGGCCACGTCATCCGCAGACAAGACGACCGCTGGTCCACGAGATTAACACACTGGATTCCGAGAAACAACAAGCGCCCATCGACCAGATGGACGGACTACTTCCGCAAGAACATCAGTCAGCCAGGCCGCCACTGGATGACCGTCGCGCAAGACCGAGCCGCCTAGAGAACGTGTGGTTCACGCTGAGAAGCGAAGATGGACCATCAAAGTATCAAAAAGTAAGTATTTTTAATTTGTCGACGGTCGGAAATTTCGGAGATTTGAAACAATTCATATCAGTTTTCAAAGTTTTGAAGTTTGTAAGAGGATTGTATCAAAAAGCGAAATATAGAGTTTGCTTATAAAGCTCTTTTTTTCAGTTCTTTTCATTTAAAAAAACAGGCTTCAGTAAGAAGAGAGCTTTGGAATTATTCAAAGATATTTGGACTCCAATTTTCGCAATTGATGCGTAAAGTACCAAAGTTCTTTTTATCACTCAAAAATGAAACTCATCCGAATAGGTTTTTTGGTGCTTTTTTTGTACAAAAATGTTTTTTCTCGGCTTCTATAAAAATGTGCTTTGGAAAAGTAATGCGTTTTATTTCCCATTTTCATGTGTTCGAAAAAATCGTGACGTATGTTATTTCACCAAATCTACTTGCGATAAAAAAATACCCGTCATAATAAAGAGGAAAGATCCTCAACACAGTGAATTGGAAGATAAATGCTAGAAAAAGTTAGGTAATTTTGCTTTCAATCTTGAGGTCGAGGATCAATGTATCTACCAGTATGGTAATAATTTGATAGCTATATGATATCTGAAATGTCAGGAGATATAAAAATTACGTAGTTTGAGAACCATATATGTGAATGTGAAGGTCTAAATAGGGCAAGAGATTCGAAAAAAAAAATGATAAAAATTAATGAAAATAGTGAAAAAAAAAACGAGTTGTGGATTATCAATGAATGCTCTGGCTCCAATTCGTTGCTCTGTTGTAGAACTGCGTCGGATTGCAACGGAAGGAAGGGTCTATGGCGAGAAGAGAATGGATGATTTTGACAACTTCTGGATCTACAGTTGAGGGGATTTCCGGAAGATCGTAGGCTTCATAGTTGGCACAAGCTGTGTACAGAAAGAGGCGACAGAGATAGCCTTCCTCGAATGGAACCTGTCAAAAAAAGTTATTGATCCATCTATTGATTCCAGTTAACCTCTCCGGCGACGCATTGGTACAGAAGACATCCAATGCTCCACATGTCGACTTTGAAGTCGTATTGGCAAGTTTTGAGCAAGTTTGCCCCGACCTCTGGAGCCATATAGTAGAAAGTTCCTGCTACATTGCACAGCTCGGCGCCTTGCTCGTCATCGAGAGTTCGAGCGATTCCTGAACAAAATATTTGAAGACAATCTGGAAAAAGGATAAAAGGTGATGAACAGGAAACTGAACATTTAGTCAAGTCGAATCGAAGATTTTTTCAAAAAGAAGTGAAGGTTTGAGCCCTTCTTTAAGAGTTAATTTGAAAAAAAGTGAAGATTTTTTTAGAAAGCAGGTTACTTGGAGAAAAAGAGATTTGATTCGTTTTTCTCGCCGAAATTCGCTTTTCGATGTGAATTTCCTCAATCAAAGAAGCGCCCATTGTATTAACCCTTTTCAAAAAAACGAGCACGGACGTCACCCCTTCTTGGGCTTTGTGCTTTTGTGCTTACTTCCCTATTCTTGCTTTTGCTTCGTGTTCCAAGCTGCTCAGAAGCTTGTGAGTATTGCCGCAAAAACAGGAAATGAATAGAATCGCGGACACAGCAAAAACAAGGTGAAATAATAAGATGGGAAGGCCTGAGGATAAAAAAGAAGAGAGTGTATTCTTCTACAGAGGTTTTGAGCCTCACTTGAAACGTGTTTATTTAATTGAACAAACACGTATTTAGTTACGCGATTTAAAACTTTCTTCTTCTCGAGTTTTTGTTTGTTAATGAACGCTCTTCGAGCTCAACACGGTTGGAAACTTACCAAAATCAGTTATTCTGGCCACGGCTATTTGCGAAGGGCTGTGATTACGGTAGGAGACCAGAATGTTCTGCGGTTTGATGTCACGGTGCACGATTTTCATTTCGTACAACGCTTTGTAGCCACGTGCAATGTTGTCGAGAAGAGTGCTGAAAAATTAACTCAACTTCTATTTTTCTTAAACTTGTTTGAAAAACACATTATGAGATTTTTTTTTTTGGCTCTTCTCGGCTGCCAAGGCCAACGACTAAGCCAAAACAGCGGTCCCTTAATAAACAAAATTTCAAGTTGATTCCCCCAAATTTTTTTTTTTCGAAAAGCACAAAAATCAACATGATTGGCACAAAAAGGCTCCTCAAAAATTGTTTTGCTCATGTGTCATGTTTTGACTTCGCTCGAGAAGATGATGGAAAATTGGCAATAACCCCACAACAAGTGGAAAATGCGTTCTTAGAACCGAAAGACAAATTTCTCAGCATCGAAAGCTGAAAAATTTAGCCTGAAGCAAAGTTTATTGGAGTTCCAAAAATGAAGCTTTTTCTACTTTTTGAAGCCCTTCTCAACAGCTTTCTTCGCATCAGGAGAAAAACGCAGAAGAGTCTGACGTCATCCCAGGAGAAGCACTCATTCATGAAAAATTACATGAAACCAAAGAGCGAGGACTTGACTATGGGAAAAAACATTCGTTCGACGCCATCTCTTTCGAAAAGCTCAAATTTACCGGAAATTTGAGGGACTGAGGCGACCTTGCGTGGAAACGTTCCTCATGTGTTGGTCGAGGTCGCTGTCGCACAGTTCCATCACCAAACAGCAGGTGACGTCATCCATCCGACAAATGTCCAAGACTCCGACCAGATAGTCGCTTTTCAAGGACCTGAAAACCAACATCAGATTTCTGTTTCAAAAATTTTTTACAAACCTTATCATCTTGAGCTCATTCTCCTTGACATTCAATTTAGGGATTCGTTTTATTGCAACCTGAAAAAAGAAAATTATTTGGGATGAGAAAACCTCTGGAAGACACGACTAGTTCCTTCTCTCATTTTTTCCTTAGATGAGACTTTTTTACTTTTCTCTCAAAAAAAAATCTTCCTCCAATGACTGGGAGCGAATTTCCTCGTTTTCTCCAGTGAAAAGCCTTTTCAAAAAGCTGATTTCCGGGCCAAAGTCTTCATTCTCAATTCTTCTCTCAACTTCCGAGAAAGACTGAAGAACACGAAAACTATTAGTGAGTCTGAGAAAAGCCTAGGAGAGTTACTTCCTGGTTCCTATCAATCTCACTTTGGGCCTTTTTGGAGATCTGAAGCACTGTGAAATTTTTCATGTTTTTCAGGTTCATAATGTCAAAATCTTCCGTGAACATAAATTACAAAAAGAAGCTGGCTTTCACGAGAATGAAGTCTGAGTTTATGAAGAAAAAGTGGACGCACTCGCTTTTGAAAACTCTCAGCAGTAACCAAAATTTCTTGACGGATCGTCCCAAGGTCTATTGTTTATCATTCATTTTTTTAACCCCATACATTTGTAGATTCAAAACGCAGACTATCAAAAAAAGTTGTGAAAATGAGTTGAAAAGCTGCTTCCAGAAGATTTTTTTTCGATTTGAAACTGCAATTTGTCTGAAACTCACACTAGCATTTGTGACGGTGTCTTCTCCTTTGAAAACGATTCCGAAAGCGCCCATGCCAATCATGGCGTCGATCGAGTCCTCGTACTCGTATCTGCCACCCAGGACGATATGTTTGTTGGAGAACTCGGGCAACAGAAGCACCCCGGCCGTAGAACCGCGGTGAGAAGTGCAAGACACAACCATCTGAAAAGTTGAACAATCGAAAATTGAAATGAAGTGGAAATAAATCCGCAGAAGATTGAAATAAATGCGTCACAAAATGTTGACCTTGGCGCCACAGAGCAGCGTAAACTGTTGGAAAAGCAAGCAAAGATTCAGAAAAACTCAACCATCAGAAAAAAGAGAATTTTGTGTGTGTTTTTTTTTGTTTGAGGACTCACTGTTGACGCATCATTGCTTTGAAAAGGGTGCTCAACATGAAAAAAGAAAATGAATTTTTGGCCTGAGCATTTCGGGAATGTTTTTCATAGGTGGCAGTTGAAAAGCAGAGAACAGGGCTCAGAAGACTTCTGGGATAAAAAAGAACGAGGATGCTCCTCCAAATCTAGTCAACGAATTTTCGGCAAGGAAGCTTGCGGCAAAAAAAATGTGGAGAAAAGATGGAGAGAACCTAGAAAATCAAAATTGCTTGCAAGAGCGTTTCAAAACTCCTACTTAAAAATGAAAAAAATATATAATCAAAAAATAATTGAAAGATTCGACATGAAGTTTGTGATGGCTGAAAAATACATAGTTTTTTTATTGTAAAAAAATTTTCACGTTTATTATAGATGTGAATTGGAAAGAAGAAAGCAGACTTCAAAACTTCAAAAAGAAGAACAATGACTTTCTAATCTTTTGTGTCGACAATTTTGCCTGAAATGAAGTAAAAAAAAATGAGGGAAAAAAACCTAGAAAATTCAAAAAGACCTATTTGAAACAAGCGGAAAAAACGAACTTGTCGTGGTCTCTAGAAACGAAAAAAGCCTCAAAGGCTTCCCAACACCCATTATTAAGACTGCAGAGAGAGCCAGAAACATCTTGTTGAAAGAAGATGTATCTTCAGAAAAGAATTTTGAAACAGAGAAGGGTGAAAAAATCTCGCGACGTGGCGAGACCTGGAATGACACATCCAAAACAAAAAAGAAGCCATATGATTGCAATAATGAACAAGTGTTGATGAAAGAGGAAGACAAAGAATGCTTTTCGTTTTTGTGTTGTTTTTTCGTCCTCCGCCTCTCGCTCCGAGGGAAGTTGTGACGTAGTGAGAGCGAGGTATAGACTTGTCTGCGTCTTCCGCTCTCTAGCCCTCCTGGAGAGCCTTACTTATGGACTGCTCCAACGGTGAGATCGCTTTCATTTGGACTTTGATGGGATTTTGAAAGACCCGGAAACTGGCCACGCTTTCAAAATGGGCTGATTCATTTCACACTGGGAGGCTCATTTCTGGTATTAGTGGATATTTGAATTTCAGACACCCCATTTTTTGTAGCATATTAAATTTGGAAAGGTTTTTTTAAATTTTTCTTATTTGTGATGAGAAAAAAATCTTCAGCATACTATTAAAAAAAAAAAAAAAACAGTAATTTAAAAAAATTTTTAAGTTTTTTTGACGCTTCAGGTGAGATCCACCTCAGTAAATCACGAATTTCGATGAATTTTTATTTTTGTATCGCTAGCCAAAGTCTTCGAAAAAGGTCCATTGAGTTCGTTCATCTGTTTCCAACTTTAAGAAAGCCTCAACTCCAACTATTTTCGTATGAAAGTCTCAAAAAGCAAAAATCCAGGGGAACGTCCAATTTCGTAGCAGCAATTTGTTTTCCAATTTATAATTGCTACTTTCCGTGGCTTAAAAAATAGCCGACCAAACATTTACTAGGCGATGAAATATAAAATTTTCATGAAATAACCCTGTGCGTTGAGCCGCGAATCAAACAGCCGACACGTTTTGTGTTATTTGTTGACTTTACTTAATAAAAAATATTTAGGTGGCCATAAATAACTTCAAAGACCAGTTGTATGAAGCAGAAAGCTAGCACACTTTCGAAAATTGAATGTGGGTTTTCAGGTTTACGGAAAGGACTGCTCAAAATTAAAAGAACCATTTTTCAGAGCAATCTTTTTTGTTGTCACGGAAGTCCGACACGTTGTCTGTGCACTATCTGACCGAAGACTAGATATCTTTTCATCTTCGGCCAGATGTTTCAGATCAATAAAAAACGTTCAAAAAATGCTTCTCCGATTCAGCTCTAGTATTTTCTAAACTAAACTTGAATTAAATTGTGTGTATGTCCTCAGGGACGACTTTTAGAATGCAAACTCTCAATTTTTTGCCCATAAAAATCTGAAATGTGTAGGTCGTTTGGCTTTTCTTCCTCCCCAAAGAGCAGCCATTTTCTCATGCACCGAGGTGATGTCATTCTCAAAGGAGAGATTAGCAAGTCTTCAAGAAAAAAAATGTACTTTGGTTAAAGTCTTAGGATTCACAATTTTTTTGTTCCCAATGCAATCGTACCGTAACCCAAATGTATTCCCCACCTTATCTTTCGGAGCTTCTTCGTCCGCCGACGAGTTAGTTGATTTGAAGCCGACTTTCTCTGCGGGAATCGCCGGAATTATTAAGGACGGATGCGCAGCCATAGCCATACTTTCTGAAAAAAAAACAGCTTGAAACGCCAGATGGTGAACAAATTTCAACAGAACAAATTGAAGCTTCGAATATGTACAAAAAACGAGCAAATTCAGTCGTCTCCAATTACAATTTTTTTTTCAAAAATCCGCTTCCAAATAAGAGCTCCCATATAAGAATATTTACTCTCGATTTTTTTCTTGGCCGTATTTCAAGAAATAAAAAAATTCCGTCAATTTTTTTGGAACAAAGTAAAAAATTTGGTGATTTTTTTTTCTCCCAGGCGGATTTTTAGAAAAATTCTAGCTGTAGTACGAAGCTTTGAAAGAAAAATACTTAAAAAAATAATTATGTGAGAATAGCAAAGTACGGATGAGAAAACTGTGAAATACAACGAAAAAGCTGAAAAACTCAATTCTTTTGATTTATCAAACTGAAGGATATTTTTAGAAAGAAAGCCACAGCGCGAAAGCCGCAGAAAAGGAAAAAAGAACCGCCTGTTTACCGAAGTGTGAGGGAGGTGGGTTCTGGAAGGAACGGCCCTCCCATTCGGCCATGTTTTCCGACAGACAAAAGAACGCTAGTTTTCTACCATAATTCTTTCGAGTTGGAGTCTCCCACGTGCGAGTAACGAGCCGGGTATTCCAAAAACCAGGCCGTGCTTTCGAGTAACTCC
This sequence comes from Caenorhabditis auriculariae, assembly GCA_904845305.1. Taxonomy (NCBI): domain Eukaryota; kingdom Metazoa; phylum Nematoda; class Chromadorea; order Rhabditida; family Rhabditidae; genus Caenorhabditis; species Caenorhabditis auriculariae. The sequence continues at coordinate 821,652 of CAJGYM010000002.1, read as the reverse complement.
CTCGGCTGGCTGGATAATTTTATGAGCAAATGCTCTACAATTGAGAGAAATCGCAGTGAAAAGCAGGGGTGAATGGAAAAAAAATGGATGGAGAGTAAGGAAAGGGGTAAAGAGAAGCTCTAAAAAACTACAAAATAGCATTCAAAAAATCATGAAAACCACTTTTTCAAAAGTTAAAGATCGCTGTGAGAAGAGTTTTAGTTTTAAATTTTAAAAATTTTTTTTGTTAGCTCTTTTTTCTGGTGCTTTTGAGTTGAAGAAAACAGAAATATTATAATTTTGGTCCTCTGATTTTAATTAATTTTACAAAGATAAGAAAACAGTGCTCTGAAAGATCGGAAGGTCAAATTTGCGGAAATGCAGTATCAACAGAGAGGAGGAGGCAAAGGCAGGTAAATGTTCTTTTATACTGGCCCTATGACGCAGGCGCTCGTTCGTAGCGCGCAATGAGCCCGCAATAATCTATCAGTGATCAGCTCATCGACGATGCGCGCTTTGACCAATACTCGGTTCAATTCCGTTCCGATTTCTATTTTAAAATCGAAAAATAAATTTATCAGTGAATGATAAGGAGCTTGGTCTACAAACGAAGCTTCAAAGTTTTTGAACACGATGGTTAGAACTCACAAGAGAGGCAATTTTAAAGGCATAGGGGCAGTAAAAAATGGGGTTTCAGGTAAAAGCAGTATCTTATATAGTTTTTCTTTGCGAATCGAATGGTGTACTCAAAACAATTAAAGATGTGACAACTTTAGAAGAAAAACGCGATTTTACTTTCCCGCCTTTATTTTTGAAAAAAGCTTTGGATCGGTCTACGGACAAATGTTTACAGTAGTCATGCACGCGATGTTGCGGACGTCTCATTAGACTCGCATTTTGTGAGAAAAAACCGGATATCTACTTCAAATTAAGGGTTTCTTTTCTGAAAAAAACGTTTAGTCAAACAAAAAACACACACCGATAATAAAGGAAAACACAAAATATCGCTATCCCAATCGAAACCGATGTAAAATCATCATTTTTCACCAAAGAAGCATTTTTGCGATCAAAGTTTGCAAATTATACATGAATAGAAAGCTTTTGGGACAAAAAGAACTTTGGTGACAACAGAAAAAATTGAAAATTGAAAGAAACGAAGAAAAAAGCGAAAATCCGGAAGATGGCGAAGCCTGTTGTCCATAGAGCAACTTTACTGCAAAGTGCCCTTTTTGCGGGAACTCAAACTTTCCTCTCTCCAACTTTGAATTATTTTTCTCCAAAACTAGGAAGTTCGGTACGTTTTCAAGTTTACCGTTCGATTCGCAATGAAAAACTCTACAAATTACTGCTTTGAACTGAAACACCGTTTTTTACTGCCCCTATGCCTTTAAGAACAACTAAGAACAACTCAAATTTTTGGGGAATTTCCAGAAAAATCTCAGAAGTGTTCAAACCTGAAAATCATCTGAGCCTTCACAATTTCTTTTTTAAAGAAGTGGTTCTGAGAGTTTCAGCTAATATTACAACGGCAAAAGTACAAGAAAAATTTGGGAGATTGAAAAAAGTAGTTTTTCTCTGATATTTTAAGATTTTCTTTACCAAGGATTTCCTTCAAAGCTCAATAAATTTCCAACCACTTTAACTGAATAAAAAAATTTGCCGAGGTATACAATTTTTCAAATAAGAATGGAATAGAGTGAGCTATGTTCACCAACAAAGCTGGAAAATATTTCGTCAAATCTGATCTATGAAATATCCAGAAAGGTGTGTTTTCCTCAAAAAGCTCAGTGGAGTGATAGGCTCACTTAAAATTCTAGGCGGCTCCTGCTTTGAATATCGAGCCTCCTGAGAGTCACATGCTCTTCGAAAGTTTTCCGGTTTTGATACCGAGGCTGTCTATTTCGATTTTTTCGAAACAGGTGTATGATAAGAGCTATCAGGTATGATAAGAAGAAACGCGTTCCCATCAAAGAAACCCAAAAAAATGAAGGGTAAGTTTCATACTTTTGGATCTCAAAAATATTAAAAAGAGTCATCCAAACAGGGATAACATGAGGAATGACTTTTGGAAGACCAGAATGACTTTTAAAAGTCACTTGCATCGTTTGAAATATTTTTTTTCCTTTGAGATCAAAAACTTGAATACTGGCCTTCCTGCCCAGGAGATCAAAAAAAACATTACCCGACATTTGAAAGCGCCTGGATAATTTTAGGTTTTGTTTTATCGTTCCGAAAATAATTAGGCTCGTAATTTCTCCCTTTTTTTCATTCGTTCCTGTCTCGCAGCTGTTATTTACGACGGTAGTAAATCTTTTGAACGTTGATGATTATGTTTTTTTTGTAGGATCGCATATCATTCGCTGTGAGGATGTATTGACGCTCGTTTTCAACAAGATTCTGAGGATATCTCCTGGGGATTAACAGAAAAAATTTAATTCTCAGGTGTGAATACTTCCCAAAACAAAATTTTGAATCCCAATTCAATCACTTTCCTACTAAGGCATTGATTAGTCTTCTTTCAAACTTTCAGATTACTCCAAAACTATTGGCTCGGCCGGCTGGAATCGACCGGTTCTGTTGGAGTCTATTTCATCATAGAAACACAATAAATTCGATTTCAAATGTGATCTTTCACCAATTTCCATGCAGATGATGGATTCTTTCTTTCATTCCTATTCTGGAAATTATTCGAATCGAAGCACCCAAGTTCCTTTTCAACCCCATGAAAATTGTAAGTTTCCTTGTGAAATTACAAAGTGTTTTTCATCTTCTCGCATCCGGCAGAACATTATTCTCGAAAGGATCAAATCCGTGATCTAACCACCCAGATGTAATTATACTGTCTTGGGGACAGCGAACACGCGCCGTAGAAGGGCAGCGCGGCCGATCGATCGATTGCCGCCTTTGTATATGGCAGGTGTGCTCTCAAGTGCTTGTTCCGCATAGCCGGGTGTCTTTTCTGCAACACAACACCGACTATACCACGTCTATTCAAACGAGCGCAGAAGCGTCTTCTCCTACGACTTGTAAAGTTCTTTTTTTCAATTTTCCCGGTTTACTTTGATTTTCGCGCCCTTTCGAAAAGGCCGTTTTCAACAGTGGATGTCGAAAAATCGTTTTTTTTTCTGCAAGCTTAGCAAGAAAAGATTCAGTCCTGCTCGGATCTGAAGTTTTTTAATCTGAAGGTAAAAAAAAAACCTTGTGCAGTTTTTACAACCTCGGTTTATTTTTTTAGTTTATTTTTTTGTTTTCTGAAGCCTCCCAGCTCCTACTTTCTTCCACTTTTCGCTTCAATTTTTCATTTTTTTCTGAACTTGATATGAAAAAAAAATTCATCAATTTTTCAAGTTCCGACCCTTGACTTGAAATATGGGCTCGATCATCTTCTCACAGAGGTTTTCCAAAAAGGAACGCCTTGTACGGAGAACTTTGTTTTGCGCTTAGCACTGAAGCGGAACAAAACCGAAGCGAGTTTGTGGCGACCGAGGTGAAGATCGCGGGTGACTGAGGGAAACAAGTGAGTTGACACGTGTTGTGGGCATCCGGTCGAAACGCTTGATCCACTTGCCCCATCTGTTCCATTTTTCAGGCTTTTTACACGCGACAACACGCCTCATACCGCCTATTTTTTTCGAATTTTCTTTGAAATTTTTTTGGACTTTGAAAAATATCAGAATATAACCTTTTTTTCCACAAAAAAAGTTTCAAAGCCACCGTAATCTTTCTCTTTAAAAACTTTTCTACAAAAATAATTTCTTTTCATTAAATTCGTTCCTTTTTTTCTGAATTTTTAAAAAAACAAGAATTTCGCATTGTGCAAGTTTTCTTATCAGTAAAAATTGAAAAATTTTACTCATTTCTGTTTTATAAGAACCTTTTTTTCTTTCTCATTTACACTTCAAGATATATAGTATTGAAATTTTAATCATGATTTTTTTATTTCATTTTTTTCTCAAATCAATCCTATAAAAAAATATAATCAGTCAATATTTTTTTAAGGCTATTTAAGATGAACTGCTCGGTGGCTATTTTGGAAATAAGATGATCTTCAGTTGCCCAAGAGCAGTTTGCAGAGCCCTTCACGCCGACGGCTCTTTATTTGTCCAGTCAGAAACATCTCCACTATCACTTTCTCGGGCCTCATCCATTTGATTCTTCTGTTTTCTTAACGTAGATGAACTTTGGTTGTGATTTTGAAGCTGTGATTCATTTCCCGATCAGTGGAAGATTGAGAAATTTTTTCATACGTCCGTTCACAGGACATTTTTTCTGTAGAAAAATGAGGTCAATCATGTCTTGATTTTTTGCTCGGTTTTGCATTTCACTTTCAGAAATGATCTGTCATTCTCAAAATCAACCTCAGTTCAAGGTTGCGATTCATATAACTTCCGCCATTCGGATGTTTGTCCGACGCGGCATCTGTCACTAACCACTGGGTCGTTTTTTTTATTTCAAATTATAGAGGCTCTGCATCGTCAACACAAGGTCACATAACCACCGTTCCAATTGTTTTTTTTTCTGGTCGTTGAGAACTTTTTTGAACTCGAAACATCTAGTTCTTGACGAAAACATGTGTTTCTGTTCCATATAATGGGCTAAAGGAGTTTCTCAAATGCCTTCTTGCGCCGAAAACTGAGTCCTAAGCAATCTCCAAACTTTGTAATTTTTTGTGGGTTTTTGATCGAAAAATGATGAAAAATATTCATTCAAACTCATTTGTTAGTACTTCAAGTTCTATCCCTACTGCGAACCTTTTTTGTCAATTGTGAAGCTCTCAGCTGAATCAATAATTTTCCTTATTTTTTCTACCTTATTTTTTGAGAAAATCCTCCTCCTCGAATAAAATTCACTTTTTTCTTTTATCAACGACATCTTTTGTTTCCACTGGAGAAGCGCTGGCCATTGCGGCGGACGTAATCTCTTGTTGGATCAAGTCGGAGGAGCCCACCCGCAGTGCGTGGCGACCTCTTCGGCGCCTATTCAATTCCCATAAATGTCCGTTTTGTTCAAATTTGAGAGCGGCCGGCAGTAATGAGGCACATCTTCACATCTTGGTTCTTCTCGTTGGGACATCCCACTTTTCGATTTTGTGCCTATTGAAAACTCTTCTTGCTTTTTTTTTCCATAGCGAATCTTAATGGAAACGTTCAGATTTTTTCTTAAAATATGATCAGAGTCCAAATTCTGGAATCTACTGAAAAAATTTTCATTCAAAACTACTCTAAAAACTACTTTTGCGGAAGATCTAATTGCTTTTCCTTTTTTAAAAATTTTTATCTTCTTTTTTTAAAATTTGCTTTTATTCTAGTTCAATATTCTGTTTGCCATTGTTTGAAACTTTTTAAGCTCACACTGAACGGAGTAAACGATTCTTTATCTTGTGTGATCTATTTTTTTTGTTAATAAACGAAATGTTCTTTTATTTCATTATCATCATTTTTTCCATGTTGTATTTCAGCGATGGAGCTGAAAGTGTTGGTAGAAGGAGTTGAACGGAGCGTTTCCGGCGTCACAATGAACACGACGTGCTCCCAGATCATCTACGCCCTGGCAAACGCCACCTGCCAGAGGGGTCGTTTTGTTTTAGTGGAGAAGTTCCGAACAGTGGTTTGTTTTTTTTTTCATTTCTCACTGGAAATGTGTGATAGCAATTTTAAAATTTTACAAGAACTTGTGAAAAAAAATCTATCCTGATTAGGAGTTGTTTCTTATGTTTTAAGTCGTGTTATAGAGTTGAAAAACGTCCACTTCTTAGTCTTACTGATAACATAAGCTTCGAGACATTAAAACTCGACAAGCTAAAGTGGTAAATATTTTTGTGGCCTGGAGTCATAAAGGCTCAAAGTACAGCTGCGCAATACTTTCGTCCATTTCTCCACAGATCACAAAAAACCCTTTTCTAAAAATGAAATGTTCGAAACTTGATAATTTTCCATGAACTGATGAAACGAGAAAAACTTCTAATGGATCTGTAAATATGATTACTCTTGTAGGAGCGACGAATGGCGCCAAACGACAAACCTCTGCAGAATCTTCGTATGTTGCGAGATCATGGGGCTAACGTGACGTTCATAATGAAGAAAATCGAGAGAGATGGAAGTGACTCTCCATCGCCAAGTAATAATTTTCATTCTACATTCCCCTGTTCCATTGCGCGAGTCTTTTGCTGAGTTATCGTTCCCCTGGATCGAATCTTAGGGTTCAACAAAAAGTTGATCAAGAGGTATTATCTTGATGCGAAAATTCATATCAGATGAGGAAATCTTGTAATACATTCAGTAAAGACTTGAATAAAATTTGAGTTACGAACAATAAAAAATGAACTAAAGAAAAAGTTACAGACATTTTTGCAATATTTTTCCTAATCTGTCGGTAAACGAGCCAAAAAAAAATGGATCACAGCCAACCATTTACCGTGATAATTTTCAGAACATCCAGAATACTTGACTTCAATGTCCGCCGGAAGTTCTGTTCGCCACTCTTCCGTCCACAGAGCATCGTCAGGTTTTTTTTTTCTTTATCTGCAGACCTACATTTCAAGTGAATTTTGTGATAAAAACTGAAAGCTTCGAACATTGCCATGAATGGTTTCAGTGGAAAATGGGCAGGCGGCGGTTACTGTCGACGCCGGACAAAGAAGCCAAGGCACGTCGGCGTCTTCTTACAGCAGCGGCACCTTGCCGCGAAATCGCCCTCCCCCTCCCGGTGCGTCTTCTTTTTTCTTGTTCATTAAGTACAAAACAGAGCATTTTTATGTTTTATCTCGAGATTCCACAAAAATGCCCCAATAATTCTCATATTTCTCCATTAAAAATTCTCTCATTCAAGCTTATCGGTTGCACAGGCCTAAAAGCCTAAAAATTTTTCGACTGGGGTTTTTTTTTTTTTGATTCTCCGATGTTTCAACTGCCGCGAGTTTCAAAAATATCAAATTTTTCAGATTACAACTCAGTGATGCAGAAAAAGCAAGCTGGAGCGACGAGGAGAACTGTTCTTTCCGATTCTATGTTCCAATACGACTACATTTCTCTTATAGATTCTAGAGGGTAAATTCCAAAATTCAAGTTTTTTTTTTCCATTTCCATTTTGTTCCAGTGAGTTCACTGAAAAATACAAAGCGAATGAAGCACGTCGATTGGCCGAAGAGGAATGTGCAGCCGCTGAAGAAGAACTTCGTCAGATTATCAAGCAGCAGGTGGGCTATAACTGTTTTCCGTGAAAATCGACTAACTAACTTTAGAAGAAAAAAAAATGTAAAATTTCAACTTAAAAAAAGCCAATTTACCTGAGTATTTTTTAAAATAAGAATTGACTATTTTGTGGTTAAAAACCGCCTTTTTTTTTGGAGTCCAGTTGTGAGTCAAAAAAAAATGCTTGGATAAAATTTTTTGAAGTTTTGAGATCTTGGCTAAAAGTTTCGAGAAACTTCATCTCAGTTATTTTTTCAGATCAACCTCCGCGCCATTTTGACGCCGATGATTTCCGCAAACTGGCCTCAAATCTACTTACAAGAAATCAACAGGTCACATAAAATTGGGGCGTCTGTTGAAGCTACTCGTGAAGCTTTGGATAAAACTAGATCGTGAGTTATTTTTCTAAATGACAAGATTTTCATTATTCGGAAATTACCTCTTTCAATCTGTAAAAAAAAATCTTGAAAAAAAAAAATTTGAACCCATTTCCCATTAACTTTGCCGCCTTTTTTCCTCTTGAAACACAAAATTTGTTTCAAAGGGAATCTTCTATACAATTTTTTCAGAAATGTATTAACTCATTCTTAACGGTTTGCAGGGACCTGCAACGAATTCTGGAAACCGAAAAAGACCTGCTGTCCCAAATCTCGCTCATGGATGAAGAAGAAGTTTTGGAAACTTCCCTAGACTTGAACACTTCTAACAGCAGTACCCCACAAAAACTTGCCGTCTGATCATTATTTCCAATTTCTCCCCATGGATCTCATCATTAAAAACTCGCGCTTTATGCCTTTCATTTTTCATCTGTTTTTACGATTTGTGAAATCGTTTCTTTTATGTTCTGTGAGTTACAACTCTTCAAACTCGGTGCGACTTGTGAAAAATCAACAAAAAGCTGTATCATGTGAATAAATTTTTTTGCATTTTGTTCTCTGTTTTCGGTTAAGGCAACTTCAAATAATTTTCCAGAAAATTTCTGTTGTTATACTTTCAAGAACACAACTTATCGGAGGTTTTTTATTAGTTCAAATGGGAAATCAAAATGTTTGAGATTCCTCCAAAGTTAGAGGATGTACAGTTGACAAGGGAAGTGCATAGGGTTACTTTTCAGAATTTGCTGAAATTCACTTTTTAATACCTTATCCAATTGTTTTATGTTCAATTTGTTGTCAAATTAATTTCGAACTTTCGAAATTATTTTTGGGATTGTCTCCAAATAATGTTTGTAAATAGCGTTTCACGGATCACGTCTCTCAGAATATTTTCAGCGAAATCTAAAATTCTACTCATGGGATCCTCCTTCGTAAACCGTTTTCACGAAGAAAACTTTTTGTAGGAAATGTGCGAATGCGGGAAGCGTGCAGGAATGGCAAGCATTTTATAATTGGAAGAAGAGCATGGACATTGGCTTTAGTAAGGCATAATTTGAGACAATCAAAAGCACGGATTTCATTATTATTATTATGTTTTGCGAGTTGATCAAGTATGCGATGCACGCTGGCTGTGAGAGGCGCGTTCCTGAAAGATTTAGCTTTGGAAAAAGGAGTGAGTGAATTTGAAACCTCTCCTTCCTTGTTGTAGAGAGTCGTCTGCACGTCGCTTCCGATTCCGAAGCTGTCTTCACCATCGTAAACCAGACTGTCTGGAGGAGAGTGGACTCCTTGGCCGCGAGCGAAGATCTCAAAGCTCATATTGAACAAAAATGAATACTATATATTTTCTTCCAAAAAGTGCGTTTTTCAGAGTATCACTTCACTTTTGTTTAAAGATTGAAGAACAATACAATTTTACACAATCCGCCTGAAACATGTGACCCTGCAAATGTCCAACAATAAGAATTGACCACGCCCATGTTCAATCAGAACAGCGGTGAAAATATTTTTTTCAAATTCCAAACAGGAGAAGCTTCTTAGTGTCAAATTTTGATAGGAAAAAACCTGATTTCTCTGCATTTCTCAATGAGCAAATTTTTTGGGAGCCAAAAGATGTTTTTTAGCTTCAGAATTCTGATTATCTTTAAAATGTATTAATGAACACTTTTAAAAGGCTTTTAAGCTTTGAGAAATCCCGACCACACCCAATCAAACCTTTCCTTCTAACCCACCTTGACAGTTTTTTGTGCCCTTAGAATGAAGTCCCGAGGGAAATGGTACACGATTTCGCGTTTTCCAGAAATCTTGCGACGCAATTTCCAGTCTCCGATGGTCTCGTCGCGGCGAGAAATGTTCTCTATGACGATGTAACGGCCATCCGGAGCGACTTCCTTGAGAAAAAAAACAATAATTTAAAACTTTTCCTCAATTTCTATTTTACCTGGATTACAACGTTTCCCTTGGCAGAACGCGAATAAGAAGTGTGACTGGTAGTTTCCCCTTTCAGAGTTCGCATCGTTTCTGAAACAGACATTCTATATCATAAAATTGGAAAGAAATATTGTTCATGATCTATATTAACCTGGTCGAGGTCGGATCCGATCTCCGACAAGATAATGGCTGTTTGGGACATCATCATAGTTGACAACTTCGTACAAGTTGCTAATAAGTTCGGGCATTTTTTGAGAAACGGAAAATCAGGTGGAATGAATGCCAGAAGGGCGTGCCGTCTCCTTTTCTACTTGCTGTTGTTTTTCGACCAGCAACATTACATTACTCCAAAACCGGAATGGAATCGAGAAAAACTTGCCAAGCTCTTTGGTTTGTGAAATGCTGGTCGTTTTGACGACTTGCTCGACGAGCTGCCGCAATCCGGCCCGGTTCTCTTCTCCTTCCAACATCTTGCGATAGATGGCGATTTCGGCATCGAGAGTCTGAAACGCAATTTGATGTTTCGTGTGCCAAATTGAAAAGTAATATGATAACCTAGTGAGTCGGACTTTTTTTTTTAAATTGTGTTTGACTTCAACGTTAATTTTAACAGCTTTGAATGAAATTAAAACAAAGAAAATCTTTTTTTCGGCCTGTGAGAAAAATTTTCAAGTCATTTTGAGTTTTTTTCAGAAACCTGCTTGGTGTCGATGAGCATCTGCAGCTCAACCATGAGCACTTTGCTCTCATCCCGAAGTTTGTTGATAGTGACGTCACGATCATTTAGCGACTGTTCGTAAGATCTCATGTCTTCCTCCATCTGATAGTTCAAATCCTCGATTTGCTTCTCCAGAAGGAGATTCTGGAAATTCCTCGATCCTTTCGAGTTTTGAAGAAAAAGCATACTCTGCCTTCCAGATCAGCCATTTTGCCTCGTAGATCGCCTAGAGTCGTACGGACGCGTTTCACTTCTTCCTGAAGCATAAAAAATGTGTACATTTGAAAATTTCGATAACCTTGGCGTAGTTTTGCTCCATCGAGCTGCGAGTTGCTTGCGTGTGAATCTCTTGAACTTTCAGTTTGTACCACGACTCGATGTCTGTTCGGTGTACGTTGTTCATCTGAAGAAAATACTCTGTCTGACTGCAAAAAATTGCGAGCTAAGTATTCTTTTTTAGAAAAATGAACAGTCAGTTGAAGTAGGCTTGAATGCATAACTCATTGCAAGTTCGCATTCCCTGATTTTTTTCGCTTTTTGTTACTGTGCGACTAACAATGCCTAGAAGTTTATCCCTTTTAAAAAATTGCAGGTTTGTGGCTTTTTAAAGCCTCCAATCTAAATTTCATAGGTAGAAATATTTTTTTATGAGGGGAACCATTTTCGACGGAAATATCCAGCTTTTCATTTGAACTTAATAATATGATTTTCCGTTTGAAACCTTATCCAAAAATGGTCTCACCTGGTCGTATTCGGAACGGATGTCCCGAATGGCCGAAGAGAGTTCATTTTTGAAATATTCGCGGTTTTCAATCGTTGTATCACGAGAAGCCATAGCTAGCAAATCATGAATTTCCTGAAAAAAATTACTTTTTCAAAATTTATCTCCAACGTCATACCGAGTCGTGAACTCTTTTGACGAAATCGCATTCCTCCAACAAGGTTTGAACTTGATTTTGGTAGTCGATACGGTTCAAAGTCTCTTGTTCAACAGCCTGAATGTGGAAAATTGTGAAATGAAAGCTCGAAATGGCAAGATACATTTCGAGCCCGCTGCAACTCGCCGATCATGCGGTGGTTTTCACGTTTCGCGTGGCTGACTTCCTCTTCAATAAGTTGAATTCGCCGCTTCAGAAGTTCAACCTGTGAGAATTGATGAAACTTGAAAAGAAATAAAATAAGAATTTCTCACTTCAGCTTCAACAGCGCCCAGTTTGGCCAAGATGGCATCAAGCTCCTGTCTTGTCGCTTCATGAGATTTTTTTGAGCGTCAGTAAATCTTGAAAAAATTTTATGTGAGAAATTAATTCATTCTTCACTTTTTTTCTGTAGGCCGTCAGTTCGTCTGTCAGTTTTCGGATCTGATCCTCAAGGCTGTCGCGTTGTTTGTCCGAGTCATGAATCAACTCCTGGGCGGTCTGAAAAAAACTTTTTTTGCTTGAGTTACCATCCATTTAGCTGTGATTTTTTTATCATGCTGGTTGCACGAAGAATGGCTAAAGAGTGCCTTCTAGCCACTCTACATGCGACCAGAAAATTTACATTTTTGAAAATTGAGTACATTATATCAATTTTGAAACCTTGAGTTCACTCTCGAACATGACTTTCACACTGGTCGAATCACGTCCCCATCGGCCTCGCAAAAGGTCCAAATCTTTTTCCATTTTGCGATTCTGTGCCTCTAGGAAGCGAACCTCAAAATTATGAAGTTTAAGGAAAACATGACGGCGCTATCTACCTTCTCAATATAACTGGCTAAACGATCATTGAGCTCGCTCATCTCTTTTCTCTCGCGAACTCGCGTTTCTCGGATGGCAGATGCGGCGTGGTTTCCAAAAGGAGACACTCCAGAAGTTGTGGTAGAACCGCCATATTCGGTCAGTTTGTAGTTCCTTGTCATTCCATTAGCTGAAATGTTGAACTTTTTCTGATAGTTTTAATTTGAACAATTAGTGTATTTTATAGCAGGCTATGACTTGCTTCAAAGTCACCTAGAAGGAATGCAGTCTCGTTTTTTACCTACTCTGAGATTTTTTTTAACTGAACTATGTCAACTCATGGTTATTGGAAAGTTCTTGTCTTTCCAATAATTTTTCATCCTAGTGTAGTTCCTTTTTTCAATTCTCTTTTCTTGCAAAAAAAGTTATATAAACCTTAAGCAAACAGATTTCAGTGTTTACATTCTGAATTTAAGGGCGAAAAGTCGAGAAAGATGCGCTCCAAACTAAGTCATAAGGGCAAATATGCACAACGGCCAGAAAACTTTTTCACGTTTTTGAATAGGTCTTTTATTTTTTACAGCTCAAACTTACTCATCGAGCTCATAGTGCTTCCAAACGCGATTGTGGACTGCGAATGAGCGGTTCGATTGTAGGTCGGACGCAGAGTGATCGCGCTTTTGTACTCACTTTGCTTCGCCATGACTCTGAAAAAAATAATAAAAAAATAAAAATAAAAACCTCTGAACTTATAAAAACTCGAAACGTTCGAAAAAGAGATTGAAAAGTTTTGGGATAGAGAACAGCTGATAAAAAAAGGATGATGGCTTCAGCAATGTAAAAAGGGACTGCACATTTTAAAAAAAAACTTTCAAGCGTAAGTTTAGACATAAAAACCTTATTGTTCATTCACATATTTTTCAGAGATATTTTTTTGTACATAAAATTATAATGAAGAAACTTAATCAAACAAAAAAACAAGTTTCACCGTCCTTCAAGCTTAGTTTGTGCGATATTTCATTTTTTTGAAAAATCCTATCTCGAAAAATTAACAATTTGAAAAATATATCCACTAAGCCGTATCAAATCATAGGTTAACAAAGGTTTTTCATCAAGTGCTAGAAAAATCCCACTACGCTGGAATGAATCTTCATGCGAACCTTTAGAAAAATCTGAGCAAATTCACAAAAAATTCAACGCTACAAAATTGAATTTTTCTGTCAATAATTCAAAAAAATTGTGATCAAAATCATCGAGAACATACCATTTGGAAGGAGTTGAGGGTAAATGACAAGGTGTGAATAGAAGGATGCGCTGGGATAACACTGGCAGCAGTGCTGGTTTGCTTTTCCACTCAAATACATGTTCACTGTCCGCAAAGCATTTTTCGCGCGGCTCCGAGAGCCTCTTTAACACTTGTATACGCGCCTCGGTCGGCGGCTAAGTTCTTATCCATTTTCGTCTGCGGTTTTTTCGATTATTTCTTACATAAGAGATTGTTCTAATGCAAAATTTGGCGCCAGCTCCTCAAATATCTTAAACTTAGTTGATATAATAGTCTGGAAATCACAATTTAAATTATACAACTTTAGAAATTTCAAGACAGGATGCCTTTGAGCCAACAAAAAAATGCAATAGCAGGGTTTAATGTGTTATCTCAAAACTGCTCTGAAATGTTCCAGACACATTTCAGCGATTATTTTCTACTGTTCTTAAATTTACCGATTTATTCGCTCGCCACCAAATCGTTGTTTAATTCTTTCCATTTCGTGAATCAAAAACAAATTTTGCATAAATCAAGATGAAAGTTCATCTTGTTGAGGAAAAAGGTCAAAAGTTCGAAAGGACGGAAAAGACAGTATAAAGCCAAAAATATGAGTGATCCTACTTGGAAGTCAAACGAAGCATAAAAGCAGGACTGGGCGAATCGAATGAAAAAAGAGGAAATTGTCCTCGGGCGGTGCGCGTCGGTTTATAGACTCGACGGTTTGAATGGAACTCTATTGATGGCTGACCGACTGGTAACTGAGCGACGCGAGAGGAGCGCCGGTCGCTTCGAATCTGCATAATCTTCAATACTCACAAATAGTTACATCGGAAAGCCGGCCGCCCGTCATCGCACCGTCGTCGTCGCTGTTTTTACTGTTTTGGGCTAGAAATGGGCTAAAAAAGCGGCTTTCTTTCGCGTTTCGCAGATTTTTGCTGGATTACCAATGCGCTATTTTTTTTTTATACTTGCAAAAATTGAACTGAACACCAAGCTCTGTTTTCTTCCGAGCAAAACTACACTGAGAAGATTATTTTAATCAGTACTTCAAAATCTTCCTAACTTAAAAAAAAGTTGTGGAATAAATTATGTTAGGATCAAAACCTACGAGAAGCTCTGGTTTTTAGAAAAAAAACTTGAACAGATTTAAAATTTAATATCCAACTCATAAATTAAACGAAGAACAAAAGAGCATCATGAAACATTTATAAATAAAAAAAACAGTGAACGAAACCAAACAAATATTGAAGGAAGAAAAGTTCAGAAATTATGGAAATACAGTACCACGACAAATAGTGAGAGAACTGCAAAAAACGAAGCAAGAGGCCATAAAAGGGCCTGAGGAATGGGGCGGAGCCTATTCCTCAGGATGGAAGACGGTTTGCTCTGCTGCGCGCAATAACAAAAAATAACAATTGATATGCCTTGATAAATATTTTTTTTCTTTTTCTTATCGTATTGCTCACAAGACGTACAGTCGAAACTATCTGAGGTATGACTCATCCTACGGACAACCTGAATTTTCCAACTTTCGAATTTCTCATAAAAAAAAGAAAACCAAAAAAAAATGATCGATTTTTGTGTTGGAAACCATTTTGACATGACTTAAATGGGAAAAGGCAAAAACAGGTTGACGAGTTGTGTCACAAAAGACGAATAAGCCGCCCGAGTTCCAAGGATTACAGTAATCTTATTGAAAACTCAGAGTTTCCGCTGGAACTTTATGCAAATCCACGCGTATCAATAGAGACAAACAGTTCTTTTTCGAAACTTCAGTTTGAAATGGAAGTTGTAGGAAGTAAATAAAATATCATGTTTTTTAAGAAATCTCAATTGCCAATAATTATTAAAAAAAAAACCAAGATACAGACAAAAAGTCCCTCAGCACAAATGAAACTCAGTTTAGGAATATTTTCTCCCGTCGAAATTAAAAACGCTTTTTTGGCATGATAAGTGGATTAATGTTGAACGTTAGTGGCTGCCTATCAATTTTCGGTAAGGCGTGAACCGCTTTGCGGTCGTATTAATATTATGATTGTTTCTTGAAAACAGCGCTCTAAGGAAAGTCCACTGTATTTCTTTATTTATCATATTCACAAAGTATCGAAGAATTTACTCAATGATTGACGTCACAGTTTTGCACGGTAGGAAGGAATTTTCGTTGGTCGTCCGAGGTTTTTGCATAAAAAACTGATTGTTTTCTCCCAAGCGACCCCTTGGCTGGCCCCATGTATAGAGTCTTCACCTCCATAAGCTTGATGAGAGGCTGAAAAAAGAGTTTATCGTCGTTAAAAAACCGCTTCATATAAATACCTATAAAACTGGAAAAAACAGTAGGATGTGCGGGGAAGCAGGGCGGGTCCATGAGATGTCCTCCAGGCAAGTAATGAACTTCGACTTTTCTCCCGAGTTTTTTGAGTTTCTCAGTTAGGAAATTGGTGCAGAAAACTGTCGGAGTGCTGAGATCATCCAAAGAGGACTGTAAACAGACTAAAAACTTTTCGGAAGCAGAAGTTTAAAAACAACGAATCGAAAAGCCGTGTTTGGTTGCGTTCTTTCCAAGGGGAACTGTGCC
This sequence comes from Caenorhabditis auriculariae, assembly GCA_904845305.1. Classification (NCBI taxonomy): domain Eukaryota; kingdom Metazoa; phylum Nematoda; class Chromadorea; order Rhabditida; family Rhabditidae; genus Caenorhabditis; species Caenorhabditis auriculariae. The sequence continues at coordinate 805,899 of CAJGYM010000002.1, read as the reverse complement.
TTTTCCGGAACATCCGAGTATCTCACAACTTTTGCGTGAACGTAGAGACCGTTCAAATACTCGTTGTGCGAAAAGTCGAGCCTGAAACTCTTTGGAATTTTTGTCGCTATCTTCTTTTTAAATTGTTTGCTTTTGAATAAAAAAAACGTTATTTGCATTTGCAATGAATACGTCTTCAAGTCTCGACGGAATTCAATTTCAATGGGCCGTCTTTGTAACATTCCAGCGATTGTTCAAAATGTGACATACGTTCCATAGGGCAAGTCAACGCCGTTCTCTTTCAAGAACGTCGCCTCATCCAAGTTGAACGATCCGTTTATCGAAACAACGGCAGCAATCTTGAATAGGAGGGAGTTCAAAACTATTTCGAAATAAGAGAAAACCCGAGGAAATCTTGTTGCAAGCAATATCGCAAGGGTTCCTCCAAAAGAAACGCCTTGGACAGCTACCTTATCTCCCGTGAACGGCAATGAGTTCATATAATTGATTGCTTCCTGAAAAACTTGTTCCTATAATTCAAAACCTTCTCGCTCTAACCTCAAAGTATTGAAGATCCACGTTGTTCATCCAAACCGGCAAATCCTTGTACTGGAAGAAAGCCAAACTCAGAACACAAAACCCTCGGCTGGCCAATGCGGCTCCTTTTTGCTCATGAAGTCCTCCTCCTGTCCCAGAAATGTCAATTACAGTCGGAAACGGGCCATCGCCTGTAACTTGATGAAGTTATACTTCTTGTTTCTATTCAACTTTTTTCAAACTTGATAAATCTATTTCAAATGTAACAAAATCAAGAAAAACATAAAAAATTTGCTTGAATTAAATTTCAAGGAAAAAAATTCAAGTGTGAATTTGGCATCTTCCCTACTTCGGGTGAAAAAAGTAATAATATGAATATATCAAACGATTCTAAATTATTTCTGAGCTTTATTTTTTTGTTTAACTGTGGTAGAATGGAATAAAGAACACCTGGGGGTTTGAACATCGTCCCCCTCACTTTTCCTTCTTGAATTTCGATTCGCTGAACTTCCGGATGAAGCCATCTTTTAACGATCTTTTTCTCAAGAATCTTCTTTCCAGCTTCATCAAACACTCTTAAATTGTTCTTTTTTTCAAAAAAATTCTTTTTCAAGAATGTAGATACAATAAGTTATAGTTGAACGGTTCGGGTGGTGTACATTTGCAGTACCAGCCAGGTTTTACTTGATCTGTTGGAGCGACACTTTCGAACAAACCCATTGGTCGAGTGGCTAGAATGAAGTCAATATCATTATCAGTTCCACCAGGTACACGTGCACTTTGAAACCTGAATATGTCCCTCGAATTGGTTTATTTTTAGCCAAATCAATGGATCCACATTCATCACTTCTGAAAACGCCGTAGGATCGATAGATTCCATTGCTATGAAGAAGCCTGGAAAAGTTTATCTTACAATAAAAGTTGTTTCATGTGGTCGGCAAAGAAAAAAAAACTTTGCGAAAATGTACTTCGAAGTTTCTAAGTCACAAAAAGTCACTTTGCACTTTTGATTCCAGTCAAGGAAGTTTTAATTTTACCTTCATCAATTTATCAAACAAAAAAGCAGCCTTTACCGGAATAAAAAACAGAAAGAAATTATTCATGATTTTCAAATAAAGCAGCTTAAAGTGGACGTAAACATTCATACAATCCTAAATTTTCACCAAAAAATTCTCAAATATTCAAGAATCTTCAAGTTTTCCTTAGCAAACGAAAAATTATTTTGAATCGTTAAAAAAAAATTATTGATTTACCTGAGCTCCAGACGGAAATTTCTAGAAGACGGCAAACCCGACAAAGATATATGAACGACTTCGTGGACGAGAGAGTCCGCAGGTTCGACGATCAATTGCATACTGAAGAGCGACAGACTGTCACCTTTCTTTATCACTCTTGTTCGATGGTCACAACAGGCGCTACAGAAATGTTTTTAGAGATCAAATTATTGGTTTTGTCGATGCAAAGCAAATAATAATAACAGATTTTGTTGTTTGCAATCATATCGATGGTTAATATACACCTGTTTTTCTGAAACCGAGTACTGTACTAGGGCAAAGGAAAATGTGGGAAAATATGGCTGAAAAAAGTCATTTTCTGAGAATATTTTTGAAAAAGAAGGAAATTCTCCATCCAAAATTTGAGAAACTAAACCTTTTATTTCACTTCTCGATTCGAGCCTTTTTCTTATTGAGCCAGAATAGCCATTCGAGGCCAAAAAAAGACTTAATTTTTATTTGAGACTCCGAAAATCCTCTTCAATTCTTGAAAACCTTCCAATGTTCGGACTCTGCGCGGCTAACGCACCTTCTCACTTTCCCTTACAAAAAGTTGCACAAATGCAAGGGAATGGGATTTCATTAATCAATATCAATATCAATATTTATTGGTTTTTTTAGTCAGATGGAATCGACAGGACGGTGAAAAAATTGCTCTTTTGAAGGGTACTAACACCCCTTGGCGTTAGCAAAAAAGAAGTCAAATCGTGTAGTCGACTGAATTGAAAGCAGGGTCTAACAGTCCTTCGCCTTGTTCTTCCACAAGTAGATCCCTCTGTTTTGAGGGTACGGGCACGGACGTCGTGTTCCCTCTAGGGCAGCCTTGGCCTATTGAGAGCTGCCACTTCGAGTGAAGAAAATACACGGAATACAATGGCTTTCTGTTGTCAAAATTGAGAAGCAAGTTTTGAAATTGTTCCTAATGCGCAGAGTAACTTATTAGGCGTGGAATCTAATCTCAATGAGACAAAATTTCGGTTTCAATTAAATATTTTGATTTTTTGAGTAAATCATCTAGGTGCCTTGGAATCAGAACGATACAAACTGTTTTGAACCGGTGCCTTGGTTTCAGATCAGAATTTCACCGCGTGAACAAATTCACCGACATGATTTTTTTCGTGCTCCCTTTAACAAGAAGTTGAGTTTATATTGCAGTACAAAATCCGCCTTGAAAAAACAAAACTTATACATTTTTGCATCTGTATATTGTGTGAAAATTTTTGTCTAAACCTGCATTTTTGTTTTCCAAGCAAGTTGTCCAGCTATTCAGAAAAAAAAAACTTTTGTGAACAAATGAAACCATCTGTAGCTAGATGAAAAGACAGTGTTGAATTCAACTGGCGGACAAAGGTTTTGTTTGCCGCGAAGAGCTGCGCGCCTGCTTCCCATCTGGACGCTTCGTGACTCTGCCGTTTCAGTTACGAATCTACTCTTGTAGTCTTATTACTAATCCGTCTTTCTCCTAAAGCGAAACTGATCTTATATAAGAACTGGTATGTCATTTCCGTTTTTTTCATTTTATCCTATCTTATGAGAAAAAAATTTAGAGAATTTTTTTGGAGAATTTTTTTCTTCGATTTTGATTTTTTTCTTTCGTTCATTGGCGTCCTAAAAAAAGAAAAATTGTAAATTTATTTTTCTTTGCTGATCTTTTTTTAAAGCTTTTTCACCACACTTCGGCATTTGATATTTTTTTGGAATAGTGTCATCAGAACTTTTTTTAAACGTTTTCTACATATTTTTTTTCTTTTTTTCCTTTATTATCCCGAGAAAAAAATTCGGAGAATTATTTTGATTAACTCCGCTTAAAAACCTTACTGAAAAAAATAACTTTTACATCATTTTTTTATTACCATTACCTAGAGTTTTTAAATTTCATGATTTCAGAAAAATCTTGTTTTTGGATTTAATTTAGCTTTTTTTATAAGAAGTCCTTCAAATTCTAAAACCGTAGTTTCCCTCACCAGATTTTTTTGAGGTATTAACACAAAGCTCATCCAATATTTTTTTCTGAAATGGATTTGAAAAACTTTTTTTAAAAAAAGGCGAAGCGTCGAAGTTATTTTTAATCTGCTGAAAATTCCTTGTTGGTTCGATTGATGAAGAAAGAAAAGACCTCATGGTGAACAGATTTGAAAGAATTAAATGCTTTCTGATCGAATTGTAAAACTCATTCAATAGACTCGAAATCACGTGAAAACTAAAATTCTTTAGTTCAGATCCGCCAGCCTTGAAAAATCCTTCCAATGCTTTTCAGTGAAAAGAGAAAAGCTCTCCTTGCACGGATCAGACCAAAACCGTGGCAGCGACGATTTAACAGTTGCGGAATGAGAGTGGCGTGCGCGACTCATTTGTCGCAAAATAGCAGGCGAATGAGCTAGCGTCGCAGACAGCGCCGACGGCACAATCGATGCTTTCTCGGCGGCCGGCGTTGGCTTCGCACGGCTCCGGAGACGTAGAGAACCAGAGTGCATATGCAAATGCGCGTTCGCCGTCGGGCTTGCCGCTGGCCACTGGTCAGGTGTCATCCGGAATCGGCGCGTCCCCACGTTCCGACGCCGCCCTCCGACAATCATCTCTTCCTTTCTTGCTATTTTGGGATCGCTCTTTCTTGGTATCCCAGATCCTTTCAAACTCATCTAATTTAGAAATGAATGATGTGTAGGTTCAATTACAAACAATTGTTCAGAGCCGTCTGTGGTTTTTCATTAAGCTAGAAAAGCTTTTTATGAACTTTTTGTCTCGGAAAAGTCAGCTTCTGTCGAAATAAAGAAAGGAGATTCTCATTCTTGTTCATGAACAACATTTCATGACACACCTACGCTTTTTTTTCCGCAGCAAGATAAAAATATCACAAGAAGGCACTTTGCTGAAAAGCCTTTCCTTTGGCATTTCCTTGTTTTTAGACGTGATAAAAATAACGATACTTTGAGGTTCCCTTGAACAGAGCCTATCGAGTTTCGAAATGTTTCGTTTTTCGCAGGATCCCACTGAAATACTATTCACACAAATGTGCCTTTGCCATGAGCCTATTTAGGAAGTTCTCATAAAATTTTCGAATATCACAAACGAAAATGTATTGAATTATTTTTAATTGGTCTTCGTTTGAAAAATGTATGCCTCTTTTCTACTGCCAAAATGTAATTGGGTTTCATACTTTCAAGCTTCCGGAAAGTTTTTCATAGCGAATTATAATCTTCTGGCTAGGTTCATCAGTAGTTCTCTTAAGTCATCAAATTCTGCTCCCTTCGCAGCTTTTCATACTGTATCCTCAAATTTTTTCTTTTGAAAGCCCATCTCTTTCGGAATTTTCATTACAAGATGTTCCCGGCAAGCGGCTTTTTTTTTCTAACGACTCCTTTTGAGTGATTCAAAGAGAAAAAGCAGTTAATTCGAGCTCATTTTGAATCCTTTTTTGCTTATAGTTTTTTTAACTTACGCTTGAGAGGATTGAACAAACCACCAAAATAAAAATTTTAACGGTTTATTGGGATCGTTTCCGTGTCTTTAAATGCCGAAATGCCATTGAATGAATAAAAGGGCTAAATCTAAAAAAATGGATTGTACTCTGCAAAGGTGTACTGTAATTCCTGTGGCTTACGACTTGAATGAAATTTTACGCCTTTTGCCTTTAGCCGAGTTATGACGCTTTCATATTTACAGTGTTTCGCAGTTTATGGCTGTTTTACAACCCTTTTACTGAATTTTTTCCGACTTGAGCTTTTGAAAAAAAAAGATATCTTTTTACTTTTACAATGGAAAATTTTCATTTTTTGCTTATGCTTAATGAAAACTTTCAAAATTTTTCAATGTGCCAGATCTAAATATTAGCAAGCCTCTTGTTTGAAAAAAACGGCTCGAAGTTGTCAAATCAACAAATAAACATACAAAAAATGAGTCTACAGTGTATTGAACATTGTGAAAGCGTTTTTCTTGAGCGGAGACTAAAATAAACTTTTCTTCAAGTCACTAATCATGTAAAAAATTCACTTCGTATCAAATATTTAAGTTAATGAAGGTTTGCCGAAGTATTTGTGAAGTTAACTGTCCAGGCTAATATTTTCCTATATTCTATTCGCCTTCTAACCAAGCGATCCGAATAGTAGCGAAAAGTTCTGCTGAGAGTCTTTCAATTAACTTTCATCATAATCGTTTCTCCCACTATCACCTGCTTTGTCGATTTTGTTCCGCATGAACCAGACGAACCTGGCTGGAAACAGTTTTATCTGACCGGAAGCGTGTGAATTTTAGTGGTGAACGGCAATTGACGCAGAACCTGGGTAAATTCGGCGGCCGTAAGTCTCTGTTGACTCGTCAGATTTATTTCGCCTTTTTCCACGTTACGACCCTTCACGATTGGAATTATTGTGAAGCGACGAATTTTGACGATCAGCTCCGCCGTTTTCATTTTGCCGATCGTTCTCCAGAAAGCACTAAAAAAAAACTCCCAGACGTCGTTTCGTTACGATCTTATTTTGATGGCCGCGTGAAAATTCGAAACATTTTGCCAGCCGCTCTGCTTTCCTCAACTCGTTCTTCTAAATATGCCTTACATTTGTGAAAAAGTCTCATGTTCCGAAACTTTTGAAAAAAACAAAAAAAACTACCAAGTTTAGCCATTTCGCACCATTACCGTTTTGTTTTTATTCACTAACTGAAGAACGTTCCCCCCGCTCGAACTTTGATGAAACTTTGCTGAAGTGTACTTTAGGACCTCCTGATTCCAGAACAAGAAGAATATTTCTCGCAATTGATCTCATTTTCGAGTTAGGACACTTCAAAAGCTTGAAATGGCGCTTTTTTGTCATGATTTGCGTATTTTGCGGACTTTAAAGCTCAATAACTCGAAAAAGGGATCTATTGCGTGAAATTTTTTCTTGATATGCAATCAGGGGGTCCGTACACTTCAGCGAAGTATCAGCAAAAGTTTAATTAGGGGTGAAAAACGTTTCCTAGTGAGGATCGGAAAAGTTCGATAGATTTTGGTAAACCGCAAAATAAAACAAAATGAAAAAGCTCAAACTAAAATCATTTTTTGAATTTCAATCAACAAAAATTTCTATCAAGTCTGAAATCAATAAAATTACTTACTTTGAACATTATTTTTTGAAACTAAATTTATGAAAAAAACTGAGTTCATTTTTGTCAGAAAAATTCTTTACAAATCAATTTTCGAATTTCAACAAGTTTCTCGCACTTTCTAAAATCAAAATTTCATATATAAGTACTGTTATTATCTTTTTCTTGAACATCAATTAATAGATTATTTCTGAGTTTAAAAGAAAATTTGAAAAACGTTGTTTTGAAGTCCCCTATATTCTTCCATTTTTCATCATTGTTATCGATACTGAGAATCTCGAGAGGGCGTCGAAGCAGATAATCTGTTATTTTTAGATTAGTAAGGAATGTCTGCTGAATCATTTGAAAATATCCTCTGTTTCTCATTTTGTACTAACAGGGAAGCAAAAAAAACTTTGCTGCTACTTGAAAATTGGGCGAGGATTGGAGCAGATTCAGTGGGGAGAAGACTCCGAGGGAAGAGATATCTTGTTTCGCTGTGTTATTCTTGTCGTCCTCAACGGGACTGCGAGGTGGAAAAGAGTGGGAAAACTCATAAACACAGAGTGAAACGGCTAAAAGTGTCACTTACCTTCAAGCTGGCCAAGAATTTTTCTTTTAAATTTTTTTCCTGGATCGTTCATCGATTTTCTAGTGTGATTTACAATTTTTTTCTTCGAGCTTTCAGTTCACCACATTGATAGAAGAGAGCTAAAACTCAAAAAAATTCATTTTTTTGAAAAATCAAACCAAAAAAATTTCCAAGAGGAAAAAAATTGTTACTTTTTAAAAAAACGTTATTTTTTTCTGAAATAAAAAAATATGAAAGACTTTAAATAGAGATAGTTGAGCGCCTTATGTTCAGAATCATTGAAAAAGCTCCATAAGCCTTCATTTCAGTTTTTTTCCGTTCATTTTACGAAATTTTAGTGAGTCTTTTTGTTTTTTTAACATGACCTCCTATGAAACTTCATTTTTTTCGTTATTATAATCGAAAAAAATTTTTGGAAAAACGCCATTTTCTCATGTTTCAGTGGGTCCGAAATGGCCAGCAGGGGCGTCGCCTCCGGCGGAGCACCAGAACGGCAACCTGCCAACGGTGAGCTCATTTGATCAAAAACAGAAGTAAAAAAAGATAGTTGAACTTAATTTTGTTTTTCTTTTTTTAAGCTAAATTTTTTTCGAATTTTCAGGTTGTCATAAGTCAACCAGGATCGCCGGACACGATAGACAAACAAAGTGAAGAACGAAACGGTAGGTTTTTACTTTGTAAACTGGAGAATAGGTACGAGAAGGACGGAAAGAGAATATGAAGCTTTAGAAAAAAATGTTTCTCAATCAAAAACCAAAAAAAAATAGCTTTAGATTGACGCTCTTTTCCTTACGAATTTTTTCGGCGTTTTGAAGGGGCTCAAAAATCTGCAGAAACATAAAATACGGTAGCTTAATAAAACGAAAAAAAAAACAGCTCAAAAATATTGAAAAGGCTCACTGTGGGAAAAGTTAGCTCGAGGCGGCGAATGTCAAAAATGAACTGTAAATCACTGAAAAGATAACTTGGAGAAAACTGATATCAGTGCTCAATTATTACAGTCCCTCATTAGTTCCTGAGATTATTTGAAAGACATGTTGCGATTTTGTTATCAGTTTCTGGTGTTGATAAGCCCTCCCACTCAACTTCAGTGTGTCGCAACAAGTGTGAAGCGATGCTTCGAATTCGGATTTTCTTTTCAGATTGATTACTCATTTCTTCATTCTGATGTGGATCTGCCCTAAAATTTCTGTTGTTTGAATAGAAAATAGTAAAAGATTTGGTAAAGTCGTTTCTTATAACTTGACGTAGAATAAGAAAAAAAGAAGAGTTTCGAAATCATAAAAAAATGACAAGAATCCTTGGGTTATTGGGGATCAAATGGTCAGCTACTGAAAAAAACAGGAATTCATTGCGGATGACGGTGATTTATTATCCACTTAGAATACCCTTTCTATTTGATCCATATCGAAAAATCTTGGTTATTCTAAATTTCCTTACATCAAGAAATTTTTTTGTTGATGTCTTGGTAAATTTTGTTGAACTCCAAACTGTGATTAATTTCAATTTCTTTTTTTAGTAAGAAGTTATGAGATGATTATTTCTTGAGAGATCTCAGCTGTTTGTTCAAAGTCTTTTTTTACCCAGAGGTTCCCAAATTTCTATCAAATCTGAGTTTTCATCATTGAATAATTTTAATTATCTATCTTCAACTCAATCTCAATACTTTTCAACGCTTCAAATGTCCTCCAGCCTGTAAGAAGTTCACTAGCCTGAACAAATATACGAACAACCGAAGTTTTATGGATTATTTGAAATGACACTCTCCCGAGCGTTGTGACCACTTGTCGTCTGTCTGCACAAAAAGAGACACGTCATCGGGGTGTCCTTCAGCCCCATGGTCCATCCAAAACTTTTTTTTCCGATTTGCCGTCGTTTTCGAATCTCTTCTGTCTTGACCACGCTTTCCTTCCTCGTATCTCTGAAAGTCCTCACTGTGAATTGGTTCATGTAATGAGGGAAATGTACAAATTAGACTTGAACATTGAGAAGCAAAAAGACACGCCGTCAACTTTCAGTACCTCTAATTGGCACGAAAAATCTCTTCGTTGATGCTCGCCATGAAGATTCTTTTTTTGCACTCTCAAAATTCTCGTAAATCCGCAAAAACGTTTTAAATTGAACAAAATGAGAAAATATTTGCGCAAAAAAATTTTTTTAGTTTCTAAGAAAGGGTTCTTCGAAATTACTCGATCCAGACAAATATTTTTGATTTTTTTGCGTTCTTTTGAAAAAAACTTACGAATGATGAAATTTTTGAAATCTGCAACAACTACGGTCAAAATTCAATGTTTTTTTGGAATCTGTTCGGTACGTTCCAAAAAACCCCTCGGAAAATTTTTTTGAAGAAATTTGTTTGAAGCTTTTTTGAAGGAGCGAAACTTTTTTATAATCTTCGAGAACTGTTGAAAAATGAGTTATGAGCTTTGCTTGTTCCGAAAAAAATTTCTCGATCCAAAAATATACATTCAAAACAAATTTTTAGTTAAAACGACATGGAAAGTTAGTAATAATATAATTTTCAAGAAAGAGTTTGAAAGGAGGATTAGGTGAGAAATTGTCGGATTACTGTTATCGAAAATGATTATCAGGCGATTTTCTCATTCAAACATTTTCTTTCGATTCAGTACGTAGAAATTGAAGAAAAAATAGTTTTTGAGGCACATGAGAGTCGAAAAAAGGCTTTTTTGAACAATGAATCACTCACAAAACTATGATCTCATGAATCGAATTTCAGCATCATCCATGTTAAAATGTTTTTTTCTCAGAAGTCAATTACAAACAACAAAAAAAGCATAAATATTTTTTTGTTATGCACATTAATTGGTTTATTCAAAAAATGGAATAGAATAAAAAGGAGTGATAGGGCTTCATCCGCCGGCTCTCTGTTACAATTACGAGTTATTGCCAGCTGCTTTGCCGCGAAGTTTTGTCTGTTGTTGTCACTAAATGGGTACGCGGCTGTCCTCTCATGATAGTAAATATTGATTTCCGGGATTCGGACATTCCCATCATTTTTTTGCCTGACATATAAAGGAGTGACAAGGTCACTTCGAAGAAAAGCAAGAATTTTTCGAATCGCAACAGTTCCAGAAAAAAATTTTCGATACTTACTTCACTCACATAAAGCTTGAAGCATTGTGTTTTCTTCCGTTTTTTTAAAGGATCTAATAACTTCAATATACTTGCGAACTTTTTGAAACAGGAAACTCTCTTTTTTCAATTCGTTATTCCAGCTTTAGCGTGGCTTTCAAACAACCTCAACCAAAAGTGTCCGGAAGTGCATTCAAATCATTGATGAGGGGGTACAGCTAAAGTTCACTTATTTGCAACCTAAAAAGTTTTCATAAGATTTTACCAGATAACATCCATTTCAAGCAGATTTTTGATGCTCTGATAGTTTTTTTGTTTGGTACAGGTCCTCAAAGTTATAATTCACAATGCGAAAGTTCCCATGCGATCATTTCTTGAACAACGAAAATAGAAACACGACGTGTGTTTTTGACTTTCTTTGTGTTTCCAAACCTTCAACCTTGCTTTTTAACAATATTCGATGAAAAAGTTTTCAATAGGAAGACATTTTACAATCGGCTCATTTTTTTTCACTAGCGTTTTCGTTTTCTATTTCTCTACAAACGTGGCGTACTGCAAATTCTAAAATTGTTTTCTTCTTTTTTTTTTTTAACACGTTTATTTTCCTTTCAAAAGAGAAAAACGAAATGTATCCTTGGATGAATGCCAAAGATACCGAGGGAAAATTTTCGAATTGGCTCCCACCCCGCCCATCAAACCTATCAGCTCACTATCAGTTCCCGAACACCATTTCACATTGGGTTTATGACGTACTCTTCAGTCTCATACTCTTTTTATTGTTGTAATAGGGCCGCGAAATGCGATCAAATTACCGTATTTATCAACATACTGATCACCCTTTATGCCAAGTTTCGATGGTACAAGCTGCGCTATAACACCAAAAAAAAGTGGAAATTCTACCATTTTTATCTGAATTAGAAGAATCTCTCACTTCCTAGACAAGGAAGAGTGTTGAAGTATACTACGAAGTACGCTGGTTTCGAATGTATCACTCGAAAAATCTCAACGTGTGTCAAAAGATTAAAAATGGTTTTTTGGGTTTCCTAGACGTAATAACTTGACTGTACCGAATGAAGAGTTTTCTCTCAAAATAAAATAGAGCGACTTTGATTTTAATACAGAAAACTATCAGCGAAGGGTCTTCCACTTGAACATTTTTTGAAGTTTCAAATTTCTTTTTGTATTTTCCCAGTAAGCAACTTAATGAATGTTTCCTATGAAAAGTCTCTAACCCTAAGCTTTTTTTTTCAGGAAGAGCATTCTATATCGACGACGACAACGATTGCTCGTCCTTCGACGGCAGCCAACTCGGAGTTATGAACCACGAACTGGATTACTCAACGCTGTCGATCAATATGCCAGGAGGTTTGAAATTTCGTTTTTGAGCTCCTCTGGAGTGCTCGAATTGAGATAAGAATTACAATCCGCTTTGTCCAGTTTTACACTTCTTTGTTTGAATAATCCTGGATGACGAAAAGCCTCGCGAGTGTAGCGGAGTACAATGCGTACTCTATTTAATTTGATTCTTGAGAAATCAGAGAGAAAAAGGACTCGTTCCATTTCCCAGTGAGGTGAGATTTTTCAGTCCACGAAACAGTTCAGATACATAAAATGATAACCCTGAAGTTCTAGCTCGCGCACCTGTTCAAGGAGCATTAAGAAGACTTTAAAAGAAAGAAAAAAAAATGTTCCCACTCTGGAAATCAATACTTTTGTGTATATAAGGCATATACCAGCAATTTTTCAACAAATTACGAACCTAAACGAAATAGTCAAATTAAAAAAATCGAATGTTTACATTCAGAGAGAAATTTTTACAGCGTTCAGAGAGAGTTATTCTGTAAAAAGTTGAAATTGGTTTTTTTAACAACTTTTCTTAAATAAAAAAAGGAACTTCTTGATGGATACTGATCCGAAAAATAGTTCTCTCTGAAGTTTTTTCTACCTTCCGCTTTACGTTTGTCAGATAATTCTTGTTTCGAAAAAGGAAGGAAAAAAGACAGGTTTATTCATCGATGAACTTTCGTGGAAAAAAAAAATTAACAAACTTTCGAAAAAAATCTCTCCATCCATCAAAACAAAAAATTTCAAGGTGCTACGGAGCAGCTATGGCCAGTGGCTCCTGACGGTGGATATGGCTGGATCATCGTCCTGGCTGCTTTTTTCTCCAATCTCATCGTCGACGGCGTCTGCACTTCTTTCGCTGAATTCAAAAAATCCTACTCGGAGCATTTCCATGTGAGCATTACTCTTTTTCCCATCTTGTGTCATAAAGCCCCTTTTCCAGTCTTCCGACGCTGCAACAGCCCTGATCGGCTCGATTCTTATTGGTGTTTACTTACTTGTCGGTTCGTTTCGAGCCAGTTCCACAATAAAAGAGAATTTCAACTTAAGGACCTATTGTGGGTGGTCTCGTGAACAAGTATGGAGCACGAGCTGTCGTTGTGGCCGGAGCTGTGGTTTCTGGAATCGCCTTCATTATCTCAGTCGCTTCTCCAAACATCTACATTTTCATGGTCATCTATGGCGGACTGGGAGGTGCCGGATTCGGAATGATTTACCTTCCTGCCATCGTCGTCGTCAGTTATTACTTCGAAAGCAAACGGTCAGTATATCGATCTTTGATGGAAAACTAGTAATTTTTTTATTATAAAATCTAGACGTGCTATCGTGTGATCAACTTCTTTCTTTTACTTATCGAGATCTTGAAAAATCCTGGTATACAGAAACTTATTTGGTTATGAGACAGTTTTGAACTTCGCTGAATAACAGTGACTAAACACGCTAATGTTATAAAATGTTCAACTATTGTCTTTTCTTAGTTAAATTCTCATCAATTTCAGTGCGATGGCCACTGGAATTGCTGTGGCTGGCTCTGGAGTTGGAACTATTGTGATGCCGATTCTTTCCGAGTACTGCATTGCGAGTGAGTGCCGGAAAAGCTTTTGTCGGGACATATGACTTAATTTCAGATTTCGGATGGAAATACACGGTCTGGGTGCTCGCTTCCCTTGTTTTCTCGTGTTCCCTTTTTGGACTTCTCTACAGACCGCTTCCCATGCCCAACGCAGCTGAGATCAAAGATCAAGAGCTTCAACCACTTCGTCAAGCTCTCTCGAAAATGTCAGATGGTGAAGAAGAGGAGGTTGCGAGTTTTTCTTCCAAACTTTCACTTTCAAAAATTGTTTGCAGGTTTCTTCAAACGCAATTGAAAGCCCAGCAGCTAACAGATGCCAATCAGTCGCCAGCTCGGCTATACCGCAAGGCGAAGACGACATAGGCTCGTTTTTTGATACTTCTGTGAAAAAAAAATAGATCATCATATTTGCTCAGTTCACGGAGGTTTTCTTAAAACTGCTTGTAATCTTGGCTAATTTATGTAACAGAAGATCAAATAACTGCGAGTTTTAGAACTTTCAATTATTTATACTCAACCATTCTGAATAGCGAGATAAAAATGAATTTCATAAAATAATTATTTTCTGAATCGTTGGACCAAGAAATCTTTTACAGGGAGTGGTTATGGAATTCTTCCAAGTAGAAATTTTCATTTTCAGACGATCCTCAGAGTGACCCAACTCTGCAAAGGCTTCGAAATGCTCTGTCCGAATGTGAAGGTGAAGCTCCAGAATCTCCTGCGACTCAGCAGAAACCTCCCCTCTCCCCTCTTCCCGAAAACACTGCTAGCAAAAGCAGAGCTTCAACCAACGTTCATGCTCCTATTTCGGCTTCGAGCTCGCGCCCAAGAAAACTCACCCTGACTAGCATGACCAGTGACATGGCGTCTACCAACGACCTCAAAGCTTCTCGAACGAATTTGAACAGCCAATTGAGCAGAATCTCCGTCCGCAGCTACGCTAAGTCTCTGAGCAAACTCAGCCGCGCTGGTGATGCCTCTACTCTGAGCATTGCTATGAGCGTGAGTTCTCTCAATTGAAACGAATCTGATGATTTTTTTCAGGGCGTCGATCCGAAAGAGTTCTCTCGCCCTATGAACCGTCAAGACATCTTTTATGGCGGCTCCATTCGCAACTTGAAAGAGTTCAAGCAAGAAGGGGGACATTTGCCGTCATATCGAGCATCAGTGCTATCGATTCCTCGATCAGTTGTGGGACAAGCCGCATCTCAGATGAATTTGGCTCAAAGTCAAGCAGGTTCAGTTGTTTCGAAAACTATGAGATATTTTAAAATAATCAGGGGATCTCGGAAGCAGAATGGGTGGCTCAAGAATGTCCAGAAACGCTGGCGGACTTGCAGAGGAAGAGGAAATCATTGATGATTTTTATGACAACGGGTGAGTCTTCAAGTTTTTTGTCCCGACTTCTAAGGCCGCGGTAAAGACTTCACTGGAATTTAGCTTTTTCCAGTTTTTTTATGTTTTATATAAGGTTTTAAATTTCGCCATGTGCCGTTTCTGAGGACTTTCCAAAACTCCATGCTTTGCAAAAAAATTTCAGAACAGCAACTTTTTAAGTTTTGGTTTATTTATTTATTCGTCAACTTCTAGAATACACTATTAACTTGAGCTGAACACCCGAAAAATATTTTTTTTAAACATTCGAAAAATAGAACGTTACCAGGTAACTTTGGCGTTTGGAGCCATGAATGCGCTTTTTCTCCAAAACTGTCAACTCTATTTTTAAATTGAAGACGTTGCCGATGGATCCCGTTGGCAATAAGGAACGCCTTCTCTGAGATGATCGATTTTGAACTTCTGAAAGACCCAGTCATGCTTTTATTGTGCATTTCCAACCTGCTCGGCATGATGGGTTTCTACATTCCCTTTGTGTTCCTGAAAGATCTCGCTAACGAGAACAAAGTCGATCCGGCCAGCAGTCGCTATCTTGTTCCTATCATCGGCGTGACCAACACCGTCGGTAGGAAAATATCTCTTTTTCAAAATTTCCATCACTCAACATTTAAGGCAGGGTCTTCTTCGGCTGGTTCACAGACCAGGGTTATATTTCGGCCTTGAACATCAACAACCTGGCTCTTCTCATCTGCGGCGTGCTCACTTTGGCTTGTCCTTTCATGCCGTCGTTTGTCGGTCTCACTGTTTATTCTTCCTTGTTTGGTTTTTTCATTTGTGAGTT
The DNA here is from genome assembly GCA_904845305.1 of Caenorhabditis auriculariae. Classification (NCBI taxonomy): domain Eukaryota; kingdom Metazoa; phylum Nematoda; class Chromadorea; order Rhabditida; family Rhabditidae; genus Caenorhabditis; species Caenorhabditis auriculariae. The sequence goes on along the minus strand of CAJGYM010000002.1, from coordinate 790,273 downwards.
TCTCTAATTCATGAAAAAAGAAAGGAAAACTTTTCAGCTGCTTACATTTGTTTGACGTCTGTTGTTTTGTCCGATTTGCTTGGTTTGGAGAAGTTGACCAACTCCTTCGGGCTTGTAGTTGTTGCTAGGGGTATCTCTTCCCTACTTGGATCACCTTTCGCTGGTAAGATTTTTTTTTCGAGAAAGAATCATTGATTTCGACTTACGAAGACAAAAATAACCAAAAAAAAGGCAGTTCTCATCTTCAAAATATATGAAAAAAATAGCTGAGAGGTTTTTGGAGTGAATTAAAAACGAAAATACATAAGAGGTGACTTTTCAAAAGCTTGAGCGATAATAATTTTTTTCACACTCTCGCGGAAATTTTTGAGCTAAAATGTAGGTTTGACGGGAATCTATTTGAAAGTTTCTTTTTGTCATACAATCCTGAAATTGTTGAAAAGCGTTTTTTAAAATACCTATGGATTTTTTTTGAGTCTCATCATTTTTCTCAGTGACCGGGTCAAGTTCGAAGTTCTGAAATTGCAGGCTTGGTTTACGACATGACTCAGTCCTACAGCGCTGCCTTTTACTTTGGTGGAGTCGTCATTTTCGTGGCAGGACTGATTTCCTGCGGGATCCCATTCATTTACAAATGGAAAAAAGATGTGGATGATAATGAAGGTAAAAAAAATAATCAAATCTCAAATTGGGAAAAAAGGTCCTGTGTAAATGTTTGTATCCGTCTTGGGAAAGTCCTTGTTAATTATATTCAAAAAGAAAAACGATTGATTGATTAACCTCAATTAGGCGCTTGTTTGTCCGTCCCATAGACCTCTCCTGATGTTTTTTTAGGCGACGAATTCACCAAGTTCCCAGACCAGGACAACATGTCCGGCAAGTTGTCAGTGCTGACGGAACGGTCAGAAGAGAATCTCACCGAGTACCAACGGACCATCCAGAGTTTGCGTCAGCAGTACGCACTTCTTCAAGGTGAAACCCACCCTTGCGCTTCTTTTTCGCTGTCGCTCACTGAGGATTGGTTTCAACTCCTAGTAGAACTTTTACTATGAGAAAGTAATGGCTTCCAAGGTTGAAAAGTTAGTATCTTCAAAAAAAAAAAGCTAACAAAAGGTCACTTTGCTTTCAGGTTTAGAAATTTTTTGAAAATTGGCAAGAGATCATCATTCGGATCAGATGAAGATCCTGTGAATATACAACTGCAAAATTTTTCAGTTTTTGAGAAAAGAATCTCAGAGTCGAAGAATAACAACAAAAACCGCTGAAATGAGTATTTTTGAGCCTTTCATACAGTGGTCTACTAGGAGCTGCGACAGTCCTTAGTTACTCTCGCTAGAATTAGTATTTTTGTTAGCCGCAGATCATGTTTCGACCGAGGTGTTTCTTCAGTAACATGTGAGAAATTTATCTTTCAAATGATCATGGAAAGAATAGTTCATATACTTTTCTCACTGAATCTGCCTCGATCAAAACTACGGTCATTGCTAACATTCGCTTCTGAAGAGTCGTGCTCCAAAAATTCAATTTTTTCTCCATTCACATTTCTTTGAGCTATTTCAGCTCAACATCTCATAATAACCTGAATTAAAAATTGAAAATTTTTGAAGCACGACAAAAAACTCGCTTTGCTGCTTCACTGCTTTTTTTTCGCTTTAAATGTTGCTTCTGCTCGTGATTCTAGTCTTTGCACAACTAAAAAGAGCACTTCTGTCAAGTTCTACTTGTGATCTGATTTATATTCGTGGTATTAGAACAGAAACAGGAAGACTATTTCTACTTGAATTTTATTAAGAGATTTCATTCTATTTTATTCTTGTTCTGAGGATCCTTCGAATAAAAAAAAATGCAACTCTTTTGAATTCACTAGTGATAGAAGTTCAAAAAGTTCTTGCTTTATTTTCTGTTTCTAAAAAGATTCAAAAAATTTATATAGAGAAATAACCTTGATTGAAGATAGTTCACTTATTAACGTTCATTTCAATATTTGGCGTATTTTCGCAATGTATAACCAGTGGTGTTTGGTGGTTGGTGGGCAATTTTGTGGTATTTCCTGTTAACAAGACTTATTAAACTTGTTCAGAGATGGAAGATGAGAAAAAGAAACAGAAGAAGATTTTGAACGGGACTGCCGTTGAAGAGGTCAACGAAGAAGAAGAAGAGGCGGTTCCTATGAAATCCTTGAAGAGAAACAAAGAAGACGACAAGGAAAACGTTGAATAACTTCCTTCTGAACTATCTTATCAAAGATCCCTAAATAGCCTTTTTTATGTATCCGAGCATCCTCAAAATTTTGCAAAGCTTTTTTCTTTTTCAACTTCAATGGCTTCGGTGTGATTTTTTTGTGATTTTATCTTGGAACATTGACAAGGATTGAGTAGATTTCTTTTTTTTCCGAGTTTAAAGAAATATAACAGACCTCAAAACCCATAAAAAGAATTTTTTTCGAGTTAAAAATTTTCAAAAACCCAATTTTGTTTTTTTTTTTCACTTGAACAACCTTTAGAATGAAAACTATTTTTTGGTACATTTTCCCACTCTCTTCATTTTCTCGTTGATTTACCTAGATTACTAAGGTTGACACGGGTTATCCAACTTTCCACTTCAAACCATTACAGTTTTGAAAATTTTTAAAACCAAAGCGGTTTGAAGGCTTCGTTGTTTATCCAATGAGCCCCGTAGTTATATTCCCTCTCTTAAGACACTTTTCCCACGGATTTTTCGCTTCCACACGGTTTTTTTGGTTCCAAAATATTCAGTCAGACATGTATCTAACAATATGTGACGGTCTTGTTTTTGTTTTGCTTTTCAAATTTTGTAATCGGAAAGAAGAATAAGCTTTTGATTTTTTATTCACCGCTTAATTATTTTTTTTTTTCGAACGAAAAGAAGCAATTACTCTCCAGGATTGGGAAATTTTTCCTCTTCAATTATTCTCTCTCATCGTGATTGATTTACATCTCAGATTTATTACGAGAGCTTTTTTTTTTACATTCATTGTTATAAGCGTTTTCCGATTTTTTACTGCAAATTTATCGACTTTTTTCTTCTTTTTTTTTGTATCTCATTGATTAGTTCTTTTTCAAATCATTGTCCCCGTTTTTTTTCATTTCTTCTTTTTTTGATTTCATTTCTTTACTGCATTTTTTTCTGTCAAATTTTTGCTTTATGCCGCTGGGCTTATTTTTATGGATACAGAATTGTCAACTGTTAACTCTTTTAGATTTTTTTTTTGCCTGTGATTCGGTTTCAAGTTTTCAAGCTTTGGCTAATAAACACTTTCTTTCTTGAGAAAAATATAAAAAAAGAACTTCAGATTTTATTTTAAATGGAAAAAAATAGAACTTGCATTTGTGAAATTTTCATGAATCTCCCTTTCAAAATCCAAAGCTGTTAGTTTTTCAAGAAAAAAATCAATTTTTATTTTATGTTCGTTATTTCCCTTTTCGTTTGTTCTCATCAAAGCTAACGTTTAATAATTTTTCGAAAAAAATTTTTTTCTAATTGACGGGCTCTTCGTAGACTTTTCATAACACAAAAACTGAAAGAAATTTTTTTGCAATTTAACAAGTGTTCAAAGAAAAAAAGCCACCGCGCGCTTTCAAAAAAGTCTTATAAATGAGTTTTTGCAATTATCACAAAAAAATGAAGGTATTACTCATATCAATTTCTAGCCCTAAATTATTTTTTTGAAAAAAATCAAGTAAAAATTGAAAAATTGTGTTTTTTTAATGGGAGATATTCAAACATTAATTTAACCCTGAAAGAAAGAAAAAAATCTCTCCAAGAAAAAAATGCCATTTCAGTGTGAAGTATGAATCTTCTTAAAAAAAGATGTTCTTAATTTTTTTCGAGTTTTTAAACATAACCAGAACCGATAATTAGTGCGATAAAGCAATGCGAACTCTCGAGGTCGATATTTTTCACAGTGAAAAATCATCAGGAGCTTTTTATGTATATAGAAGTCAAGAAAAAAAGAAAAACTTGGGCCGTACGAAAAACCTCCGGAGTACACACCAACATGCCCTTTTTTGTTAGAATTATTCTAACTCGTTAAATGTTTTCAAAAAGTGCTTACGCATGACGATACTCAAAAAACACGGGCGATAGAGAAGCAAGGAAGAATCTGATTCCGCTCCGTTTTCAGCGACAACCCTCTCCTTAATCGTTGTGCGGCCTTTTTTGTAATTAATCAGCGCATTAGTCGCTTCTCAGCTTCTTAGGCTTCTCATTTTCCTCCGCTCCTCTTTTTCTCAACGCAAAAATTGGCTCGAAACGAAAACCAATTCATTTTCTCTGCTTCTGTATTGATTGTAGAAAAAAATTGTTTCATAATATTCCGTTCATCAATCAGAAATATTTTCTTATTGCTCTGAAGAGCAAACAATTTTTTCTTGTACTTCATTTGCACGAGTTCAAATGAAAACAGTTTTGAAGTTTTTCGATAGCTCCTTTTTAGAGTTGAAAAGCTTCAATAAGATCAGATAAAGTTATTTCCATGATTTTGGTATTTTGCAAACTTCGAAAGATCACAACTCGAAAACAAGACCTATTGCAATTTTTTGTGAGCATTCTTCGGCCCAAGCCATCAAAAATTCGTCCGGTGGCTGAAAAAGTTTTCTTTTCATGAGCTCTTTTTATATGTTTCTAATAATTAGGCAACGTTTCTCATCTGACTGAAACTCGAAGCTCTTGAGATTTCGGAGCAAAGCGCAACTCCCATTAATTGTTGCAGTCTTGCCGACCAAATTATAAAGTTAATTGTTGCATTCAATTTTTTCTCCTAGCTTCTTTGTTCTTCCTTTCGATTCGTGATCATCCGAATCGCTTTCTTTCGTCTTACAATCATCCCCTTTAATCCAGGATTTCCGTTGGCTTACAAAAACTTTTTTGTCGTCGTTTCGATATTGAAGACGTCGGAGAGTGGGGTTTCGAGAAAAAAGCATAGAGCCGCGCTGAAATGTGTATTTGAACTATGGCCGGCCGAAATTTCATTTTGGAAAAATCTATTTTACCACGCGACTTTCAAGCCTCCGATTCCTTCGAACACTCTTGCTGTTTTCCTTGGATTCTCAACGGCCTCAAACTTTTCGATCCAGGAGGAGTATGAATCATTTGAAAAGTTGCGTCTCAAGATAGGTTCAAGTTTTTTCAAGTTTCCTGCTTGCTTGTTTTGACGGATCTTTTAGAAAATTTTTTTCAGAAGCAGGTTGAGAAATTAAAAACTCCGAAGTCTTCTGAAAGCAGATCACACAGTAATACCTTTTTGATTGCTTGAAAAAAACCATTTAATCGTAGATTTTTGTAAAAGCACATTTTGAATTTCAACAACAAAATTGAAAAGCAAGAAGGATGTTTATTTTTTTGATTTGAAAAATTACATTAAACACTTTCCTCGTCTTCTCCATCGGACAACTAAAAATATTCTCCTCGTCATATTCCACTTTGTACGGCTTCAAACTATTCTCTTTCCTCTGATGTCCAATTTGAAACCATAGCTTCCGAATGTCTTCATCTTTTCTAAAGTTCCAGAATAAATTTCCCACGCATAGTAATAAAGTGTGTTGAGCTGTGCAAACACCAACGCTGCCCAATGGTGAGACGTCCAAAAAACTTACTCGTTCCAGTTGATGCAAGAAAAATTTTGAACTTGAACTTGAAACTATTTTTTTCCACTAACTTGATAGTTTTCAAGCGAGAAGATGATCAAGTAGTCAATTCATTCTGTTGTCTGAGTTGCTCTCCGTTTGGAGCAAAAGTCTCTAACCGTTATCAGTTTGAATAAATCAAATCAATTTTGGAAAGTTTCAACGTACCCAATTTGACTTTTTCTTTGAGCCATCATTATTATTTTTCCCTTTTTGCACTATTTTTTATGGAATGTCTTGATCTACAGCATGAAGTGAGTTTGTAACCAATTCGTGAAAGCAAAAATGTTTTCAGCAGAAGCGCAACCAGGAACAAAAACGGGTGAATTTCGAGAGGCATGGCCCCGTTGTCAATCGAGTCTAAACGTATCTCGTGGGGCGTAATCCGGCAAGATTTCCTTGTAGACATTTTTCCTCTTGATTTTTCTTTTTCCTCTAAGCCGACCCGATGTTCTTCGTACGTCAAACACACACTCACAAAGCTATCCCAGTCTTAATACTTTATTCGAAAAAAAGTTCTCATTTGAATATTTCAGTGCCGTTACTCGTCTCAAGTACTCTTGTGCGCTTCCTTCGACTGCCGTGCAACCTTTGTTTTGCACTTTGAACGCTGTTTCATTATCCATTGTCTTTTTTTAAGAATTTGGCTCAAAAAAACTTCCAGTTCGAATCAACCACCAGTTTTCATATTTTTTTGAGTTTTCTCACTGTTTTCAGAATACATAAAAAAATAATTATAACGTCATCTCAAGGGAAGTTCGCCTAAAAATATTTCAAATAGTTTTCTTTGATATCCTTCTTATTCGACTGAGAAATTGAGATCTGTTTTTTTACTGTTATAACTTGTTCAGTTTTTTTGAATGTCACGCGGATAACTCCGCCTTAAGGCTACAATATCTATCGCGTCAGTTTTTGATCGCAAGTGACGATAAAACTTTAACATGGCTGGAATTTTTTGACTTCTTTTTCTATCTTTTAGAACATAAGAAGATCAAGAATCGTCAGGCGCAATGAAACATCGACGCGAAAAGGTACTGTGGCAGCAGGGGCGGAGTCAACTGGTTGACATTCAAAACCTGAATAGACTATACTGATAGGAATGGTCTGGTTTGGAAATTGATCTTTTTGTTTGTATTTTCTATTAATAATTCACGTTAGAACTTGGACCCAAAATTTTGAAAAAAGTCTCAGAAAAAAAGGAGTCATTTCGAAATCACATCAATTTATTAATGACCCCTCCTCCTCATTTTTTAACCAATTCTGCATTTTTCTACTGAAGTTTTGTTCATTTGAACTGTATCGTACAGAACTCTTAATCCTTCAGATTTTTCTCAGAATGCCACAAAAATATATTTTACTTCAAAGATCTTTTTGAAGACCCAGGATGCCTCCATGCTTCCCGCGTGAGAACAGATAAAAATCGAAATTTCGTGAAAAATTCTATGAAGTCAACTAAAGTATGGATAGATTATTCTTTATGCATTGTTCTTCTAAGTAAGGCTCATCCTAATATTTTTTCCTGTTGAAAACAAACGCAAAGTCATTTATATTCTTATTTTTGTCTCTTCTGGCGGAGTCCGATCTTTAAGTTTTGACAATCAGACAGACATGAACTTGTAAAGTGACGCGTATGTTTGTCATTCGTTTTATCTCATATAACAAGGTTTCGCATCCCGTTGTGTGACGCCTCTAACTATTTGTAATCCAGTTATTTTCTTTGTGACGCAAAGAATTTGTAAGCGGTCAATACTGAGTTTTTGCAGACGTTTCTTTTTTTTTTGAAATTTTTTGATGGTCAGTCGAAATCTTGAGCGCTTTAGGAATTCACTTCGAGATTCACGGATTGAAAAAAACATGAAAAGCTACTTCTACTTTAGTAACTTGTTCAAGACATGAAATCCAAAAGTCCCAGGGTCATTTTTCTATGTGGTGCAAAGCAGGGTTTTCCGGATTTTCAGAGTCACCTTAACTCGACCGAAAGGCAAAAATAAGGAAACTTCTTTTTGGACAGACCGAGAGACTTGTGAATACTTGTCAGAATTTTCAAGCTTATTAAAAATATTTGATTTTCGTCAGAAAATCAAATATCTGCAAAAATAAGCTCTCGAAATTTTCACAAGGTGTTCAGAAAATAAAATATAGGATTGTGTTGAAAGACATCTGGCAGGTGATAAGTAGGCTGGTAATGCGCATTTCCCCATTGAGCGCCGTTTTCACTTCCTGAAGTCATTTTCCCGTTATTTGGATCTTCAATCGATTTCACTGGTTTCAACCTCGTCTTAATCGATTTTTACTATATGATATACTCTTCCCAGAAGTTAAATGTGAAGCTTTCATTCTATCCATGGATATTTTCAAATCAGAATGACTTGGAATAAATCGTCGCAAAACACTTTTTCAACTTTCAACTACATCAAAATCTCATTAATTCTTCATAAATAAAGTCTCAGATTACGTTAGTCTTTCATTGCGTGAAATTCGCCAGTTTCCTCGTCATATTTTTAAGGTTTGGCTTCTTTGAGAAAATGTATTGATCGTTCAAAAAGACCCAAAGTACGGCTTGACTTCTAATTACGAGGAACTTTTGGATCTGACTTCGCTTTCCGGTGTAAACTGTGACCACGAATGAAAGCCAAAAAACCTTGAGAAATGAAGTGAATAAATTTGCTATTTTTCTGACTATTTTACGTCAAATCCGCTGTTTGCGTTTTCAACAGCAGTAACCAACAACATTTTTCTTGTCTTCTATAAAAATTCACTTTTTCTTATTCTTTTTTTTCCGCAATACGTTCATGTAATAAATATTCACTACTAAATCAATCTATTACTTGAAAAAACAGTTACTAACAAATTTTTTTCTTTTAGGTAGAGCTTGGGATTTCCGTTGCTTTTGTTTAGTCAAATCCTTTTTTGGTGAATGAAATTTTGGTTTTGATTGGAAAAAATGTCCAATAATCTGCAATCAAGTTCAAAGTTTCTAGTTTCTTCTCCGGGGCTCAATTTTTTCTCGAAATTTTTTCGTTTCCTTTGCGCTGATATTCTCATTTTGCCATCTGGTTGTATGTCAAACGGGCGATTAGTTGGCGATTACTGCGTGAGGCTAGAGATGATCTCAAATTGCGAGATGCCAACGAGTCTAGAGTAAATAGGATTGAAAGATATGCAGCCACGATAGAAGCGACTTTAGGTCCCGTTGGGAGCCAAGAGTTTCTTTTTTCCTCGCCTACCTCTCACGTTTTTGTTTTTCTTCGTGTATCATCTTTTTTCAGAAGAATTCCACACAGACGAATCGAGAGACTTGACTTTTAGAAGAAAGTGTTTTTAACGATGGAAACAGATAATTTGAAGGAAAAGTCGTTGGTATTTTTGGGACATATCCTTGAAGTTCGCCAACTTTTTCAAAACTTTGCTGAGCTATTTTTACATTCGCAGAAATAATATCTCGAAAACTTCTCAAAAAGTACTTCTTTTCACTTAATTTTCAATATTTCATGATACTCGCTCAAATGAATTTTCATAGTCTTTATCTGAATCATATAAGCCGCAGTACGCAAACTTTTGACAATTCTCATGTTTCTTTTTTTTCTGAACATCTTTCATTAGTAAATTTTAAGATCTTCCTTTAAAACATTTATAAAATTGCACAGTTTCAGTGCTTTAGGATCTATTCCAGGGGCTTAGAAATTGTGAATGTTATCATTTTTGGTGTTAGTAGCTACAGGCACAAACAATTGAATTTGACTTCCAGCTTTTAAAAAAAACAGTATTTATTTGCAAATTTTATGAATACCCTTTTTCTGAAAGAATATGGACCTCCCAAAAAAAAGTGGCAGCCATTCTTTAAAGCATGAGGCATCGATTCATTTGTTTGACATGCTCAAAATCAGAAGGAAATATGCGTGAGAAACCCTATACTTGCATTTATTCAGACGCCAAGCGGAACAACGGAGCTGACGAGTTCCGCAGAGCAACATATCCTTTTGCCAGATTGGCTCAAGTTTGGACATTCCAAGTTCGATCATTATCTAGGTTTGCTGGAGAAACTCAATTTTTTTTGTCTTTCCGTTTTCCTCAATTTTTTTATCACAACAAGTCACAAACATTTTTTTAGTGAACTTATATTTTGATCTTGTAAGTTTTTAGGAGTTTTCAACTTTTGAAAAAGCTTCTCAAAAAAATATTTTTGCGGTCATGGCTCCTTATGAAATCCTTCTGGATATCGAAATTTTTGAAGATTTGTCAGTTTGCAATATAGCGAAATCTTTCACTTTCTTTGCAGCTGAAGAGGTCATATCAAAAAAATAAATAAATTTCACTCAGTTGAGCAAAGACGAAACTACCTCTTATTATGAGAAAAAATTTGATTCAAAAAAGTTCATTCAAAGTGACAAAATTCAAGGACATCCGTTATTTTGTATGTTCATATATTTAAAAGATTATCTCGATCTCCCTATTTTCGCCGTTTCAAAAAAACCTATTTTGTAGTTAAAAAACGTTACAATAGAAGCTGTTGTCTTCAAATTTTTTATTAAAATATTTCCTGCTTCTAAAACAGGACGAATTATTTTTGTCTTTTTGTAGGACTTCAGTTATCAGCTTACGTTTTTAAATTCATCTTCGATCTCCGGACTTTTGAACAAAGAAAAAAATCAAACTCTACCTAATACGAAGATTAAAAAATTTAATTAGGTGAAACCCTTTTCATTTCAACTAATGGAAAAGCGATGAAAAGTTTAGAAATTAAATTGATGCCGAGAGTCGATATTCTTCAAGAAAAATTTTCTTTGCGGTCGAACCTCCTAAAATCCGTAAAGTCTGATATCCAACCAAATTATATAGTAATCGAGTTATAAAAACTAGCATAAAACAGCTATACTTTTTTCAACTTTATGATTTACTGGCCTCTTCTTCTTTCTCTCATAAAATCATTGTCGCTTGCTGCTGAAGCTTAACTTCTGCTTAATCGAAGAAAAAAACCTCAAATCTTGATCCGTTAGTCTGAATTGTTACAGGCTTCATTTATTCTTTGCGACGGTGCGAGAAAGTCAAAAAGCTTCTTCATTGTTAAGATTCAGTATTGCGCACTTATTTTCTCTGAACTGCTCATGTCTTGTTTTTCAGATTTCTAGACGAAAACCAGTAGATGATGTGATTTTGAACGTTTTCTGCTTGGCTATTTTCGCCCCGACGTGATGTCCGAACAACTAGGAACAATCGTTGCTCTTCTCCTATCTTTCTTCCATTTCCATCTTCTCGTTGAATCCGTGTGGTTTTTCCCTGCCGCCATCTCTCCATCTTATTTGGCGGCTTGTCCTTTATAACTAATTTACGTGCAGAGGAATTCAAAATTCTGAACTTTGCGACGAATTCGCCTTTTTTCGAATCTAAGGCTCTAATTGTAATGGAAGGGAACTTTTGAACCATGCTTTTTTTATAAAATTGAAAAAAAAGGGTGGAACTCGCTCACTTACTTCATTATAATTCAACGAAGCGGTTTATTAATCTGCTGGAATTTCAGGCCTTTTTACGAGTTTTCAGTTTTAACATATCAGGAACGTTGAAGACCTGATAACGTATAATTTATTTCACTTTGAATCTTTTTGTGCGAAAGAAAAGCCTGAGCATAGTTTTCGTAGATGGGAAGTCCTTTTAGAAACATAATAATGACCAAGAAACTTAATTTCTTGATCCATTTCCTTGATCTGATTTATCAACTTGTGCCCACTTTTAGATAATCTCATTATCGTTTTATAGAAGATTATTCCTATCAAATACAAGTGATAGCTCGCCTCCCCCGTCTAAATGCATCGTTGAAGAAGCTTCCTCGTTTCAAATATAATATAGGGTCGGTTTTCAGTGTCCTGTTTCCATCAAAGTTTAAAAGTTAAATGTGGCGTTTTCCAAAAAGAAGCTCAAATCCTGAAACGGAAGCTTTGCAGTCAAGCCAAAAGAAAAAATGAGAGCAGGTGTAAAATTATGACCTCAAAACTTCTATAGCTCAATTATGTAGAAAAATTTCCTGGGTTGCCCCCTCTATATAGAACATTCAAAGAAAGCCTATTCAAACCTAAATAAACGTTGCAAGCAGAAACATGACTTTTTTCCAAACTCTAAAAAATTGATACGCTCTTGAAACCTCACACTTTGACTCGCACGTTGTGTGTTTGGCTAATTGGACAAATGTGCTCAAATTGAACGCGATATCTGTATCCTCGGTGTGTATCAAATTCCTGTTGTTTGTTCATCAATGACTTTTTTGCGCTTCAAAATGTTTACTCTGAGAAAGAGTCGTAATCTGCTCTTTTCTAATTTTGCGTCTTCTCCCGCTGTTTTTTGCTTCTAAAATCCCATCCGTCGAGATATTCTACATCTTCATTCCTTTGTCAACTTCTATGCCTCGCTCATTTCTTCTAACAAAACATCAACCCCTCAGCCGGAAGGACGCTGTAGAATCCGAAATGGACGGACGGATGTTAACTGGGATTTTTTTTTGACTCGGCTATTTCTGCCATTTGTCCATTCTTTGAGCCTTTTCCTGTGCCCGACTTACCAGGCTCAGCCAATCAAAGCTGGTTGATGTGCGTGTTTCCATCTCTTCTTCTTCTTTTTTTCGGCCCATCACACGTCCGCTCGGGTAATTCAATAAAGCTCAGAAAACAGTTAGACTTCTTGCGCTACTTTGAAATATGGGGATTTCCCTCAAATTTTTTTCGGACTTTCAGTTCTTCAATAGTATTGGAAAAAATTTCGAACTATTTGAGCTCCTCTGAAAAATGGAGATTTATTTCTTGAACTTCTAAGACTCGAATAAATCACAGCAATGAGATTCAAGGAGAGTTGGTTTTTATTTTTTAACTGAGCTTAGTTCCAGTAACTGCGTTATTTCACTTCAGGTGTTCGTTAAAGTATTTTTACACTTTCAATAAAATGACTTTCAAACTCCATCTTACAAGTCAAGATGGAATCATGAGAATTATTTGAAGCGAGAACTTTTTTTCGATTTTGGAGTTCTTACTGAATAAAAAAATTGAGGCTTGTCATTTTCGTTTCGCGACGGCGAGCAGTTGTAACTCTATTCTCTTTGATTTTTCTCCTTAGGAAGATTTCTAATATCAATTTCCCATTTTTGTTTTTTCACAAAAACGCTTTTGCATTTTTTCGACTTTAAATTTTCAATTTTGCGATTCCAATTATTCTTCCACTTATTGGTGTACCGCGAACACACTGAGAGCAAGTGAAGTCTTCCGCGTCGCCTAATTGATCTTTTCATTTGCTCTCAGGAGCGTTGTGTTCTGATTAATATCCAGAAGACGCCCACAGACCAAAGTTCTCTGCAACTTTCATTGGCTTTTCTGTTCATCAAAAAACTGCTAATTTCGAAAATTGTAAGAAAAAACTCAAAGAGCAATAAGTCATTTTTATATTTCCTTTTCTATTTGTGTTGAAAAGTAGCACGACACTTAGAAGAATGTTTTACTTTGATTTTTTTTTAAAACTACCTTGGCCTCACTTTAAATTCAAATAACCGTTGAAATTCGAAAACTCGATATGCTATGGACAACGATTTCTAATTAAAATTCCGTATCTTTCTCCCTCATTCATTATTCTTCTGTTCGTTTATCTTTCCGAAATCCCAGCGACTCTTCCCATAACAAACTCTATTTCAAGTTGAAATGAACCTCGACCCTAGAAAAACAACCAGAGCTACCCAGAAGCTTCTCTATTTTTCGGAAGCCGCACGATTATGTGTCCACAAAATGAACTTTTTTGGCAAGATTCTGAGTTTTTCAAACTTAAACTTTGAGAGAATTCTTCCAGCGTTGGAAGTCAATAAAAGAATCTTCCATTTTATTTTTTCGAAAGGCGTATTTTTTCCAATGCTTTTTTCATGAAAACACAATGGTGTCCATCTTTTTGACGTCAAAGTTGGTGCCTAAAACTCTCTTGAGAAAAAATCAAAATTGTTTTCCTGTACTGATAAAAACTTCTTCACCTTACGGTTATTCTCGAAGGCTTTTTTACTGAATAAAATCCATCTCTTAATTCTGTTTTCTCCGGAATTGAAAAAATCTGAGAAAGTTGGGAAGAATGCTCCAATTCGGGCATCATGTCGACCTCATATGTATAATTGATTCATTACGAAGGCGCTTTGGACAAGCCACGCCACAGCCGTTGGGCACATCTGCAATGTCTTGGGAAACACTCCAACCATTTTTTCAAGATAACATCTTGAGGCAACCCGACTATATCAAATAGCTTCTTTGTTTTTTGGTTTCTCACATATGCCGTGTTACAAAGGTACAGCGGGCGCCAATTTCTTTGATCTACTTTTTTTTTGACAATGGAAGTCTGCCTTTGATTCAGCCGGTTGTTGATTGGAAGGCTCATTCGAAAAAATTGCTTCGAATCGCCTCGTTTTTCAATTTGTTTGCGTTGTTTCAAAATTGTGTGATTTCAGGACAGTTTTTTTTATCACTATTTTTGAACGGTTGTTTTTAAGCGATTTTTTAATCTTAACCAACTCTCAAAAATTTTAACGCTTTGAAAATAATTTCATGAGTACAGAAACACTAGATGAATATTCTGGAACGTGAAATTCTACACAGTATGGTTAGTCAAAGTCAACGAAAGATGTCTCAAACCAGGGATTACCGTCGGTTTTTCTGTATTTAAAACTGTTTTTACACTTCTAAGTAGCGTCTTCTCTCGTTCAAATATCAGTAGAACTCCACGAGGCGCTGCTTCAGAATCGTTCATTTTTGCGTTTTGCTCGGGGTTCGCCTCCTCTCGCGCCGCTTCAAGACCCACTTAGATGCGTTGAACTCGCATTCAAAAGAAGAGGCTGCTTCAATTTCGGGCCCTAAGTGACAACGAATGCCACACAAAAAGGATTCTTTGCTCTTGTTTTCACAGCTTTTTTCTCGTTTTTAAATAAAATTTCAACATTGCGAGCGTCTTCTCTCTGACTTGCTCTCTTTTTTGCCTTTTCTGCTGAGAAACTTTTCATTAGGTTTCTTTTCTCTGTTTTTGCACTATCAGCGGGAAAAGTGGAGTCATTATTCTAGACGAGGAAAGAAAATTTTCTGTAGAATGGATCATTTTTGAAAGTCTCAGTCGTAAACCATCATTTTCTATTTCTGGCATCAAGCTGTAGACTTTTTATCTTTTCCAGTTTTTAAAACTGAAAAGGGTGACCTGAAATGATACTTGAAATTATAAGATTGAACTATTTTTTTTCTCTGAAAGTTCAGAAAAAATTTTTTTGAAGATTATGATTGACACATTGAACTTGATACTTATCTGATTTGATTCTTCTTCAAAAAAATTTTTTTTTCAGAGTTCACTTCTAGCTGTTTCATCCACTTAGAGCTTTTTTTCTTGAATTTGGAATTGGCAAGATATTATTAAGCATTATTTCCAAAAAAACAAGGTCATTGGGAAAAAGTTGTCAAGACTTCATCGACGGCCTCAACGGCCAAAAAAAGTTATCTTCAAGTTCAATCAAGTTCAATTTAAAAAAATCAGGCTTATTTCCCTATCAGTTCTATTTTAATGCATAATTTCCTATAAATAAAAAAAGTACTCGTATGATTTTTCAAGTTTATTTCTGACATCATGTAACATCCGCACAGATTTTTGAAGCGGAAGTATAAACGTATAGTTCTAATATATTTGAATATTCCTTTTCTGCGAGATGCATCTCAGTTTTTTTCTCAGTCATGTCTCAGCAGAATTAGAATGCTTCATGTATCTTCTCGACGTTTCCGATGCCATCGGTCATTATAAAAAGCTCCGATTTCCAAGTCTCACGTATTTTTTTTTCGTGGTTTGATTTTCTCGTATCAACCATTTTCGAAGGTCTGACAATCTTCAAAGCTCTCAGCCTGTTAAACGTCCGGTACACGTTTTTATTATCACATCCCCTTTGAAATTGATTGACCAAGATGAAAGACTTCCTATCTGCTACTGCATTAACTTTCACATTACTGATGCCTTGAAACAATTAAAAATGCTCAAAACTACTACAATGTTGTTTTGTTAAGGAACTTGACCTTCCATGGTAGAGAACCGCTTTTTTTGTTTTTTTCTAAAATATTCAAAAAAATATTGAAAAAAATGTTTTGTTTAGTCTTTCAGTCGAGTTATGACGCTTTGAATGCATATGAAAGTTTGCAAAATCTAATGTTTCTCTTCTGAACTGAAATCTCGGAATCTCCCAATTTGACACAAAAAAAAATGAGAAAACTTTCTCGTGATCTGGATTTTACAGAACATCAAATGAATTTCTAAAAAGGAAAGTTTAACGATATGGGGAACGAGCTTTGACACGCTTCTATACCTTATTCGACACAACTTGAAATCCTTGAATTTTTACGCTCTTCTCTATTTATATCTTTTTTTCTAAGTGTTTCAATGATATAAAAAAAGGACAAATTTCCACCTTTTTTTCAAGTCTTAGAGCCTGAAAAAAACTTTACTTTTTCGAAAACCTTATCAATGAAAAAGTTTTTGTCACTTTATTTAATTGGATAGTTTTTATTGTTTCTTGACACGAAAATTGCAGCCTACCGTACTTTACTTTATAGTTTTTGCACATTTTTCTACTTTTGGGCTCACTAATAAGTTCTCTTGCACATTATCTTTCGTCTAGCTAACTTCAAACCTATTTCTTAACCAATTTTCTTTCCGTGTTCGTCGTTCATTTGCTTTCTCATTTTTGCCTGTCTTTAGCAAAGTTTCGCAGAACTTTACGTTTTCGTGATAACTATTCGTTAGTTTTTGGTTTTATACCTTTTTTTCAAAGCAACTGTTTGCAGAGACCATTTTGTAAAACTGGGGTGAAGCGTTGCTGCCGCTGTGTGGATGGTGAGTTCATTTTTCTTCTTTCATATTAAAAGTCATTATGATCACTGGAAAAGTTTAAAGATAGAGTTTTGAAATTTTCTAGGCGCACGTTTCACAAATTAAGAAGTATGGATTTTGATGGAAGTTGGAATGAAAGACCGAACGAATAAAAAACGGAAAAAATTTTAGTTCAGGGAATTTCAATTTATAGTATAGTCTGTGTGCCACGACTTGAAACTTCATTGAACGACATTCTGCCGTTCTACTTTCCTGTGCTACCACAGCGATAACAATCAATTAAAAGCGTGACCTAGATTCAAAAGACGCTTCGCGAACACACGCAGCGGAACAGCGGAATGTCGTTCCGTGAAATTTCAAGTCGTGGCACACATACTATAGTCCTCCTGAATAGCTATTGATATTGTTAAATAAGCCAAAGTACAACAGTAGGCAGTGTTAAACGTGTATTTTTCTAACATTAAAAAAATTTTTGGATTTTCATTCGTTCCTTTTTTTCCCTCTGAGTTCAATTTTTGACCATTCTGAGTCATTTAAAAACTCGAGATTATTATTATTAGATTTCTTTGCACTCTTCAATTAGAGTTTTCGTCACGAATTCCGGTATCCATAATTTATCTTTTTAGCTCATTAATTGATTGTAATTAGGTGTTTCATAGAAAAAAACACGTGCAATAGAAATTACACCTTTCGAGAAGGATAATTTTCAGATAGATCATCAATCTTTGAAATTAAATCTCGCTCTTTAATTGGTCAGGATGAAAATTTCTTTCAGTAAAAACTTTTTTTGTTAAGTTGGAGATGTTTCAAAAAAAACCTTAGAAGCCTGACTGACAACGACAAAAATTTTTTACATGAAAAAGACCTTTGCTTCTCTTGCTTCTAAGTTATTTATATTAGGAGTGTCATTCTAGGAAGATCTTCTAGGAAAAAAAAAGTAAAAACTGAAAAATGCTCAAAGAGCAGCTTTTCGAAATGAATATACAGTTGAAGTTCAATTTATTTTTATCTCCGTTTGAAATAATTATTATCCAGAAGCAGTAAATCCTTCTACACCCACTGAAGACTTTTTTGAATAGCAAATTATCGAAATACCGTCTTTTCACTTCTTATAAGCCTCAAAAAACACAAAGATTTCGAACAATCTTAATTTGCCTGCAAAGTAGAAAAGGTCTTTAAAATGCATTTTTTCGAAGTTTCGTTACATTCTCCTTAGATCAAACAATGTTTTCCCTGTCATAAACCACCTTTTTGGTCAATCCCAGTTTCTTCGCTGTAATATTCACTTTTCTGCTCTGTGGTTCAACTCGACCCGAAACCAACTTTTCGCTTTTCGGAAGCTTGAAGCCATTAGTTATTCATTGAAGTTATTTTTTGATTCATCGAAAGGGAGAGCCGGATTGCTTGATGAGAAAAGAGGTCTTCGTGGAGGCGCCTCATTTCCGAACAAAGTTGCCGTGAGTTTCCAAAGGTGGGACACGTGTGATGGCAAGCGTAAAAGATATTATAATGGGTGCCTGGGGCGAGAGCAAAGCGGCTGGCTCCGCCCAGGCGCCGATTTGCCCTCGACGTGTTGCTTTCTTGGCAGCCGACCAACTTCTGGATTTGCGGCCAATGACTCCGTCAACTGTACTTCGGTAGGCAATGGCTGCAAATGGCTTCTGAACGGTTCCGCACCCGACCAGCGCTCTCGCTGCTTTGCATTCCTGACGTCATGGCTTGGAGTGTTTTGGTTTACATCCAGGTGAACCAAACTTCCTGCTTTCCCGTTTCTGACTCTGCACAAATATTCATGGCATAGCACCCCAAAGATAAAAACGCTACTTCAAACGACACTTTCTTGCCTTCGACAGCAGGAAAATTCTCCTCTTCTCTGTAAAAAAGTTATTCGTATCTCAAGCTTGTCGTACCTACGTTCGGAGAAAATTTCTTGAAAAAGATTTGCTGTGTCCGAAAAAAATAAACCTTTTTAGATAAATAATTGAGGTCGTATAATTTTCTCGAGTCCATTAAGAACTCAGAAAAAAACCGCATTAAGTAATTTCAAACAGAGTAAAAAAACTTCAGTTGGATAGAACTTTTTCATTTTTATTTTGGCCACCGTACGATCTATCTTGTGGAAACTTGGAGCAAACAATTGTTCGAAAAATCTCCAACCTCATTTTACATACTTCTTTTTCTTATTGTATCTTGACAATGTGGTTTTTAGATTACCAGAATAGCTTCGAGGCGTTCATTTTTTCTGTTCTTCCAAAATCATCACCCGAGACATTTGTTTTTGAGTCGGAAGATTTTCTGTGGAAAACAACACTCGGAAAAAAATTTATTTGGAAAAAAAGATAATTTTTTACCTTGTTTACAGCAGCTCAACTTACATTATAGCTTCTACGTGATTTTGAATTTCTTCAAATGTATATTGGAATGAAGATTTCGGAATTATTTTTGATATCGAAACGTTATATAGCAAAGGATTTGAGCATTAAATCGAAGAAGGGCAAATTTGAAACTTGAAGGGACCAAAGTTCCAATTTTCGCGTGTTGCTATCCGATGATTTGAACCTCCAACAACTGTAAAAGCGATTTTAGAAAAAAACGTCTAGAAGAAACCTAGTTTTTAAAAAAGAGCTCTTTTTTAATTTCATCTCAAGACTATGGAGAGAAAACCGTTCAGATTTATTGTAAAGATTTTCAGGCAGCGTTGGGTGGCTCGCTGTGGTCGAGTCTGCCACCCGAAGGAACGCCGCCGTCGACGATCAGCACGACGGTCGCGGCGGCGTCGGATTCCCTCAACGACCGGGTCCAGCCTCTCCTCACCATCACCGACATCTTGCCTGTTCAGCTCTGTCTCGGACTCCACGATGTTTTCATCGCGCTTTTCTTGGTAGGTTTCTTAGCTTTTCCAGTTCCCTAACCATCAATACCACTTCTGAAGACTTTGAGTACAAGTGTTCGAAAAATATGGAATAATTTTTAACGTTTTTAGCGAATAGTCAAGCTAACTGTGAAGAAGGAAAACTTGAATATGTTCAAGGATTATCTGCGTTAAAAATGCCATAATGAGCCCCCTGCAAATTTTTATTCATTGAGATAAAAATTTTCTCAAATAGCGAGTTTTAAAATACCTCACTTGAAAATTAGGAAAGTGTTCGAGGAAATTGAAATGGTCCAAATTTTAATGGAATCCTAAATTCGAGTCAGATCCGTTCCCGCATGTTTTTATCATCGATAGAGCAGTCAACCGTGAATTATTACGTAACCAAATGTTTTTGGTGCAGTTATGGTTTGCGTGCGACTTGGAGCAAATTTCATCGCATCGTATCGCATTCAATTTCCGCTTCGCATTGGTTTTTCCCAAGCGTTTTGCTCTAATCCTCTCGGAAATTGTTGATTCGAATTTGTCTATTGGCTTAAGATTTACTGCAGTTTTGATGTTGCGTCGAGTCAAACTGGAAGAAATAATTGTGGTGGGAAAAAAATCATCAAAAGGGGGAACTGCTCCCAAATCTTTTTTTTCTTATGAAAGTTTGTTTAAGGTGCTGATGATCCTTCTAACAATTTTCGGCAACATTCTCGTTGTCCTGTCGGTCTTCGTGTACAAGAGGATGAGAACCTTCACAAATATTTTACTCACATCTCTAGCAACTGCTGGTACGTTACAATCTTTACAGCTGTCAAAAAAAATTCTGGAATTTTCTTGAAAAAAAGATCGATTTCTTTCGATGCTTTAAAACTATTCAAAAACGTCTGAAAAAAATAACTTCAAGAAAACTTTAAGACACACTGATTCTAAACGAGTTAAAAAATGCGACGCTTACGTTATAGTCTAATTATGGTACCTCAAAGTTCGCACTCGAGTAATACATTATAATATTTTTAGATTTTGAATCTCAAGTAGAGAATGATCCTTTAATAGCGCTGCATTTTTGACTTGTTTTTCTAGCTGTTAGGTCAAGGAAGAAAATCAATCATATCTTATTCAGATCTTTTGGTCGGACTGGTAGTTATGCCGATGTCGCTACTCGACTTACTTCACAACCACCGATGGCCACTTGGTTGAAAAAGAATAGAATACCTCATCTTACATTTCTTTTTGTAGGAAAATTTCTTTGTCGAATGTGGGCGACTTCAGATGTTTTGCTGTGCACGGCAAGTATCCTCAACTTGTGTGTCATCAGCTTAGATCGCTATTTTGCCATTACATCGCCACTGAAGTATCCAAGAACTAGGTTTGTGAATTGCAATTCCCCCTATTCAAGAGATAACACCTTTTATTCGTTGATTTTGACAAGTGGTCTTGAAGCTTAGAGCTCTTTAAATGACCCAAAAATGGCACAGCATGACGTTTTTTGGGTATGGGCGCCTCAAAAATCATTTTCTTGAAACTCGCAAAAAAAAAGTTTGAGAAAGCAGAAGTTCTACGTTTCTTTCTCTGATAATTCAAAGATTCAGAAGTTGAAACTTTCAGGATCTTCGCGTGGTTAATCAAAAAGCTTTTCGGAAAATTAAAAGAAGTCTCAAGTTCCTAATGATCTTTCTTGTAAGCTGAAAAAAGGTTCCAGAGAAATTAAAGGAGTTTTCTCAAGATGAGATATGTGTAGCTTCATCCTTAGCTTTTTTTTTTGCCCGTCTTTTCTTGGAAAAAAGTCACGAAGAAGACCCTTTCATGTTTCCCATTGAGCTCCCTGTGGCGAAAACAATTCCGTTTCGAGTTGGTTGAGCCGAAAGTTGCAAAAATGGCGTCGGCGTTAAAATTGAGTGGTTGGCGGTAGTACATGCTGACTTCACGCTTGATAGCACTCGTTGTCGGTGCGGCGTCGCCTGAAAATGCTCCGAGAAATCTGAGGAATCTAATCAAACCAATTCTAAGTCATTTGCAGTTGCGTGGAAAACTACAGGGTGCAAAAATGAGAAAAATGGAGGGAAAACGACATATTAGAAAATGGTTTACTCTGATAGATAATGAAACTGAAACATATTTTTTCCCGTTTTTCTCAGTTCCATAACATGAGGGGTTTATTTGATTAATTTTTTTTTAATTCTGATCGTAAACCATTTCGACTATATATGAATCGAAGCTTAGGTGCAAAAAGTTGTTGGAACCAAGCGAAATTGTCTATTGGACTTTAGGAGACTTCCTTAAAACTTATCAAATTTTGAGCTTTTAGTACTTCGCCGCTAATCAGAAAATTGAAAAAAAAAGAAACGCATTAACCGTAAAAGGTATGAATATTTCACTCTCTCTTCTGGTAAGAATAATTAAAATTGGAAAAGTGAAAAAAAAAGTCTGTTCATGTTATGTAACACAATAAGAAAAGTCCATTAGCGCAACAAAGGCAAAGCAAAAAAGGCAAAGCAAAAAAGGCAAAAGAGCAACGCCGCGACGGAAATCAGCCTTGAATACGCAAATCGAAGCAACGTAACACGAGATCTAAACAAGAAGGGCTAGTTTCCCATCGTTTCGAGTTGTTTTTCAAACTTAGAAAAGTTTGCTTTTATGACTTGAAAACTTCAAAAACATAATAACATTTCTTTCAGATCAAGAAAAATGGCAGCAGGTCTCTTATCGTCCGTTTGGGTGCTATCTTTCATCGTTTGCAGCCCACCTTGGATCGTTCCAAGCTGGGGACTTTTCACGGATGCATCGGTATTTCAATTTCATTTTTGTTGATCTGAAAATTCCCATTCAGGCAGCTAATACTTCATCGAGTGACTTCAAATGCGGCTATTCGCCTTCTGTTCATTATAGGATTTACAGCGCTTTGGGAAGCTTTTACCTCCCTCTTTTTGTGAGTGGTTTTTTTCTATTTTTCAAAACTTCGAAAAACGATAGGCAATCTATGTATAGGAGTAAGGATAACAAAATGAACTACTCGGGATGATTCGGAATCTGGGCTTAGAGAAATGAGAAAAAAATACCTTTCAACACAGAAAGGACGGGTGTTAAAATAGTTAAAAAAATATTTTTTTCAGGTGAAAAAAACTTTTTTTGGAAAAAAATGAATGATTTTTTTGATCACAAAAAAAGCGTTACCCAAAAATATTAAAATGAGGTCTGTTTGAAAAAAATTTTTTTTCATTTTAAACGGTCTTGATTTTTTCAACTTCGAGAAGGTTTAGAGTGAATTCAGAACACTAGTCTCATTCAGAAATCTTCATTCCAATTAAGAGTTAATTTTAATCCGAGAAAAAAATAATTAAGTAGAAAGATTTTTAATCTGTGTAGTTCACGAATATTTTTTCAAGACGATAGTTCAGCTTAATAAGTCAGACTTCTTACAGGTCATGCTCTTCGTGTACTTCAAAATATTTCGAGTTGCATCTGAACGAGAAGCTCTCATGCGACAGTCGGTTGGCACCTGTAGATTAAGTAATCGGTTGGTCAAAACTCAACATCGCAATCACAACCGGAATAATATGAGGTTTTTGAGTTCGAAATACGAAAATATTGATCTAATTTAGAACTGCAAGCGCTCCCCATTCAAGAACACGGGTACAAGTCAGCAACTCAGGACGAGTAAATTATTCGATCCGTCCTATAGAATATAATCAGTATGTTCACTTTTTTTCTTCACTTAAAAGTCTATTAAACTGCAAGGAGAGGCACAAAATTTTTTTTTCCACAGCCTTGATACCGTTCAAATTTGTTGAACTTTACTAGATGGTTATTTTTGAGCCATGTGAAATCCATCTTGATTTATCTTAGTTTTTC
Source organism: Caenorhabditis auriculariae (assembly GCA_904845305.1). Classification (NCBI taxonomy): domain Eukaryota; kingdom Metazoa; phylum Nematoda; class Chromadorea; order Rhabditida; family Rhabditidae; genus Caenorhabditis; species Caenorhabditis auriculariae. The sequence goes on along the minus strand of CAJGYM010000002.1, from coordinate 767,056 downwards.
TCCTCACAACTTTTTAATTTCAGTAGGAACGAAACTAGTAGACCTACGGAAAGTCGCTTTGACTCTACAGACTGCGATGACTCACCTCCTAATGGCGATAGCATGGAGGTTCATTATTATCAAATATATGAATCCCCGCGAACTTTTCCTTCAGATGTCCGCGTCTTTATTGAATAATAACGTTTCTCCGAATGGTTCGCAAAAAGAAGGCAAGAATTCGATGGAGCGCGAATGTCATTCACTAGCGGATATCGCCAATAGCGCAGTCAGTTTCTTTTTCTGATTGCCACCCTCTAACAAACTTAATTCAGATCTCGCAAGGTCCACCTGTTCGGAAAACTACCGAAGTTGGAATTGTTCCATCCATGTCCAAAAGAGCATCGAAAGCTCATTCGAGACTGCAGCCGAGCAACCTTTTGCAAAAAGTTTCATTTTTCTACAATCCTTTTCTATATTGAGTGATATTTAAGGCCCACGAGCATTATCAAACAAATGGGCCTGGAAAAGCTGTTCGCGGGTCCAAAGAGAAAATGGTGTATTTACGAGAGCGAAAAGCTCTTAAAACTATAGGAATCGTCGTTCTGGGTAATATTATATTTGCAAATTGAAATCAAAAGAAAAAATTTTCAAGGCTTCATCGTCTGTTGGATGCCGTTTTTCATCATGTATTTGGTTGAAGTTTTTGTCGCCGAGGCCATTGCGAGCTCTTCGTTATATCAAATATTTTCTGAATTCTTCCTCTGGCTTGGCTATTCCAACTCGGTGAGTCTTTTTGCCAGATCGTCTGGAACTCATTTCTACCTCACGACGATCTCTTCTGAAATTCCAATACTCTTTTTCTATCTAGACATCTGTGAAATCAAAGCTTATTTCTAATGACGGTTTTCAACCAGTTTTTAAAGGCTTTTTGAGCCAAAGAATTTTTCCAATTTTTTAAAGTTGAGGCGCGCCAATCTCGCTTTTATGGCAAGTTCCACTGTACTTTCATAAATATTCAACCATGGCCAGATCGCTTAGGTCACGTGAAATAAAGCTAAAATGACTAGGTTTCGAGTGGAATAGGTAAAGATTTTCTGACGCGTAAATTTTTTTCATTTTTTAGGGAGCTTTTAATGACGAGAGAGGTACAAATAAATGCTAATTCATTAGTAATAATTACCATGAATCTTAAAATCAACATTTTTTTCTTTCTTTAGACTGGTAGAGTTATGAAAAGTATGAAAATCATACAACTGCAAACTTTCCGTTATTCTGAATTTTTGAATGTTGACTAGTTTTGATGATTTCGCCTTTTAAGGTGCTCAACCCAATAATTTATACAATGTACAATGGCGACTTCCGGCGATGTTTCCGAGATCTGCTCTCCTTCGGATGCGTTCAACATCATCGTCGGACCATGAGCGTCAAGAAACTTCACCAGCAAAGCACGATTTTCTAGCCATTCATGTAACAAAATTGCCACAATTGAATAAGTATTCGAAACTTCACCAAACAATTTCGTGTTTCTTAACTATCACGGGGCTCAACGTATTGACATGCTATTTCCGATGTTACTGGTCAATTTAGAAAGTCACCAAATTTTCAATTTTTGACCGTGTATTTTCCCCTTTTTTTTCGCTCACTCTGAAACTTCGCTAAAAGCTTATTGAAAAGTATTTATAAGTACTTTGCTTTATCATTTTTTTTTGGTATGACGCAGTGTCATCTTAGTTGTTCTTCTATGAAAAGTTTCTTCGCACCCCTAGAAAATTCAACATTCGTATAAGAACTTTTTTGTGAGCTGAATGTGAATGTAATAAGAATCTTCAAAAAAATTTTTTCTAAAGTATTGAAAGAATTGACGCTTGTAAGGATTCGTTTTTGATTGACTCGAGATATATTGGCAAGAAAGAATTATATGATATTTATGTGAGAGACCAAAATAAGTTCATTGCGATTTTTAAATTCTGTGAAATTTTAAATTTGAGATTTCCTATAGCTCGTATCATCTAAAACCGCCATGAAAAAAATAGAGTGTAGCCATTCTAGAGAAAAATAAATATTTGAGCTTATTTCGCGTAGAAATTATTCATTCATCGCAAGAAATCGTTTTTTTTATTCCTCCCGAGTCAAAACATATCTTCACTTATTCATTAACTTAAGGCATGTCAGGTAGCAAATCAGCGTTCAAAAAACTGCTTTCAGACGTTGACAATATCCCCAGACTATTCTTATTATTTACGGTTTATATTTTCATTTCAGTCCCCACCATCCAAACTTTACCTTCAACAATATTTCATTCACATACGAGACCCACGTGTTTTCTTCGCGCAACAACAAACAGGGTAATTACAAACTTTTGCTGCCGAAACTTGTTGGATTTGCAAAATTACTCGTCTTTAGAATAGTGACATCACCTCTTGGCATTGAGTTTCTGTGATTTGTAAGCCTGATTACAAAAAACGGAAAACTGCAGTTTTTTCCATGTGCCATTAAAATTTTTTTTGCCATTGATACTTTGTGGAAAACCGCCAAAATTCTCTTCGACGTAGCAGATAAAATACTGAACGATACCATTTTCGTTTTATTTTTTGGTAGCAGAGGCCTTGCAAAAAAATCATCGAAAAATCAAATACATAGAAACGCTTAACGTGAAAGCTTAAGCATCAATTCACGGTCCTTTCTTCTCATATTCCTGGGAAAAAAAACCTCAAAAAATCAAGCTTTAAAGATTATGTAGCTTTTTTCCGCCGTAATGAGGATTTTTCAAAAAAATAAACAAACATTTTTTTCTCTCCCAATACTTTATCAATTTTTTTGTGAATAATCACAAAAAAATTATTCAGAGCGAAAAAGATTGAAATGTTTTAAAAAGATCACAGAACCTGATAACTGACACGCACAAAAATCTGGAGCTGACGTGTCCCAAAACCGTCCTGATTGGTCTTTGATCTTCATGAATTGTACATTAGAAATTTTTGTTCGAGAAAACGTTGAAAAATCATCGTTTTTTAGCATTTGACGAAAACTCAACAAAAAAATATTTTTGCTTCAAAAGATGATGAAAACATGGATTTCATGACTTTGAAAAATACTGTTTACAAAAATATTTTCAATGGATCTCAGATTTCTATGAATAATAAAACTTGGGGAAAAAAAAATTCCCAAAAACATGCTTGTTTAGAAATTGGATGTGTGTGACATCATATTATAAGTGACAGCAGAATTTGAATTATTTTAAGATTGAATTTCAGTAATAATAGTCATAACTAAGAAAGAAGACGAGATTCTCTGAAAGAAGCTTTTTAAGTTGATTGGGAGACTGTTCACAAAAGTTTTCAGAAAGATTTGTATAGAAAATGATAGACTTTTTAATATCGAGATCTTGGTAATTTTTACAGACCCTTTAGAAAACTTTTTGTGAGCTGAGATTATTTACTGGTCCGTTAAGCCGTGTGAAAATTTAAAAACTTTTACGTATGAATAACGAGAAACCATCCCGAATTCTCGATTTTTCGGAAAAACCAACCTTTCCTTACCACGAGTCTTCGTTTTTTACAACCGTTTCCGAGAATTTAAGCGTTTATAATTGCCGGCGGCCCTCGGTTAGCTATTTACTACACCGAGAGCCTATGTGATGGGCGTCTGGATCATGGAAAAGTTGATGGAAGACGGAGAGAAAGCGGGTAACTGAAGAAAAAGATAAGTTTAGGGCCAACCACGTTACACAACCAAACAGCAAATAACACTCATTTCTTGGAAGATGCGCCAGTGATTGACGATTAAATATTAAAACGAGAAAAAGAAAAAGAAAAGTTATGCTTTTTTTTTGAAAATGCTATAACTTTTTATGTACTCTTCTCACTGGAAAAAAGTAGCGTCTATCCAAAAATTAATCTTTGTATTAAAATGTAGAGGACAAGTCTAAACCGGCTTTCAATAGGGTTTTTATGATTAATATCCATGACTCATTAGACTATTTTTTTCCCTCCTTTTTTTATACAAAAAAATTTCTAATTTTTTTTATCAAAGTTTTGCTGAAAGATCTCTGCGGCCTTTTTGATTGGGTATGATAAGAAATCGAAAAAAAGAACGGCTGTAGCAATTTTTCGCAGAGAATTTTTTTAGAAGAGCCGTGCAGAATAATGAATCACCATGACATTTTCCTCCGCTTTGTTCGAATATTTAGGCTGCGATGGTCTACTTCGAAGTATTCCAGCGCAAGAAGACATTGTTTATTGGAAAAAATATTCATTTGGGAGTTGGTTAACAATCATGAGCTGAAAATAAAGAAACAGTATTATAAAAAAAAACTCACTATCTGCCAGTCTGGCTGCAAAAATTTTATCTGAGCCTTTTTTATCCATTTAAGCTAAGGAGTAGATGGGGAATCTTTTTTCTCAATTCGAATAAGGGAAAAATCGCAGCTTCAATTTCACTGAACAAAAAATATTTCTGCCCTTTTTCAGATTTTTCATCTGATTTTTTTTAGACTCATTGACAATATTTTTACCGGGTCATGTTTTAATAAATGATAGAGAGGTTTTTGACAGGACGGCTGATCAAAAGCAAATACCCAGTTCATGTAAGGTTTAGAGCGCATAATCATGAAATTTTCCGGTTCTAAAATAATTCGAACCAATTTCATAGTTTCAGAACGAGTTTTTTGAGTTTCTACTTACGCGTTTAGCTTCCTCTTTATGCTGAAAAAGCTACCGGAGTGAGAAGTCGAGATTTCCGTGTTGAATTTTCAAGGCCCAGTTTCAAGCTCTGTATAGTTAATCAGGCTCGCAGTTTTTCTTATTTTTTCCAACTGTACAGTTTTTTCTTTCTTGTTTATGATATAGCGCTTGTTGACAAGCATTGAAACATGATGCAATAGTCTAGATTTAATTTGGATGAGTCATACGCTTTGTTCATTTTTCCCATGCATAAAGGAAAATTTAATTTAGAAACATGACAAATATGATTGCAGACTTGTATCGATGATCATGATAAACAAGATGAAATATTTTTGAAAAATTTCCTAAAATCTCAGATTTCAAATAAACCGCTAATTTTCAAAAAACGAAGACATGGCGATGAGTTGGGATTGTGCGATTGGATCCCCGCCAACGCCTCAAAACGAAAAAACGTGGGTATATCTTGCAGGCGTTCTGCCGACGGGTGCTTGACGGCAGTTCTCTCCACATCCGATCGCTTTTTATCTCTAGCTACCTATCGCGTCTGGGCTCGGCAGGCTGCTCCGTGCAACCGCTGTAACAAAACTCGGATGTTTCCCTGGAATCAGGCTCGAAACGAATGATTGGAAGCAAATGTCGCCCGCTGAAACAAGCTGCCGCAGTGAACTATCGGCAAAAACAAAGATGTTAAAAGATTGGCGATCTCCAATGGATTCGAGAGAATCGCGTCATGTGTAATGCCGTGGCTCGATTGTTCGTGGGATCGATAGGCCGAAAAATCAAACTTCGGTGCAAAAAGTAGGCCTTCTGGAAGCGTAGGATTCTGAAAAAGCAAATAGTTCATCAAAATATCAAAATTGATGAAATAATAAAACTTGAAAAAAAAATTAAAAAGAAATAAAACTTTGATGGAAAACATTTTTTTATACAAAAAAAGGTCGTATCAACGGAAGCAAATTACGATGAAGTGAGAAATTGAAATCGTGCAATATTCAAAAAGTCCGTTTGAAAAAAATAAAAATTCAATATATTTCGTCGAAAAAGAGATTGAAAATAAGAATCGAAACTGATCCAAGAGAATACTTTACCGATCATAAATTCATGAAGGTTGATAAATGTTTACTGAATTTTTTTAAAAACAAGAACCATTTTCATTTGTTTTTCAGAGTAATGAAATATTTATTCGGTTTCGAACTCTTCTAAGACTCTCATATAATAATTGATCAAGAGAGGTACGAGGAACCGTGCTTGTAAGACTGATAGAACTTCGCTGACCCGTTATTAATCACCTTTCATAACGAATTCAGAAAAAAATATTAATTTGCTTTTGTTTTTGAAGTCCTGGAAGGTCTTCGACATGAATACTTCCGTTCAAAAACTTCCCCGGATATTTCGAAGCGTCATTACTAGGCTCCTAGACAAAAACGAGAAAAACTGTCCGATTGGCTGTGATTGAAAATTACTGAACAACATCTCAGCAAAGTTACATTGAACTCTCTATTTATTTCTTTATTATTATTTTTTTTTTTGAGTAATTGCGATCTATCGAATAATGATGAATTTTTCAAATTTGACAGATGCGGCGACTCGAATCGAATGGAAAATTTTACTTTTTGTAAACGAGGTTTAGCAAAAAAATTTCTTTTTACCAGAATATGTGTTCAGGTGCAGTTTATCCATGATAAAACTCAAAAAATCTCTTGAAACATCTTTGTTATGTTCGTTTTTCCTTTCACTGTGTACAAGAAATCAAAAATAATATTCTAGAAATAAACATGTTGTTGTATCTCTGATCATACCAAAGCCAGAAAACCAATTTTGCGTGAGAAAATTCAGGCTTTTTTTTTTCTCGAAAGACGTAAACAACGCTTACGTGGCGCTATTATCAATCATGCAAATCCATTATCTCCATTACAAACCATTCGAAACATTAACGGTAGAGCACATTTTGGGCGGAGCGAGGGGCGTGGCGATGAATGGAACCAATGGCAAAGCGCGACGCGGCTCGCGGGCGCGGCCTGTATAAATAGCGGCCGAAGAGGAGGGACCCTCATTCCCGCTTGTGGACTCAACCTTTCTCCGACAAACTCACGATGTGTGACGACGAAGTTGCCGCTCTTGTGGTCGACAATGGCTCCGGAATGTGCAAGGTACTGATTATTTTCCTACTGCTTCTCTCGAATTTCCTGGATTTTCTCTGAACTTGGAGCATTTTAACAAAAAAAAAAAACAAGTTTTCTGGATTTTCTGAAAACTCTTATTTTTTCGAATTCTTTTTCCACTTTCTCAAAACTTTTTCTTAATTTCGCTGCGAAAAAACTAATTTTTTTTTTGGTTGCTCCTTTTTTTCAGAGAATTCTAGAACTTTCGAAAAATCTAAAAACAGCGCGCCGCTTTTGTTTCCGAAAGTGCAATGAGTCATCGGCCATCTGCCATCTTTTCTCAAACGCTCGCCTCTTTTTTTTTCGAGTTTGCACCTTTCCTCCTTGGAATCGATTTTGTAAGCGCATGGGATAAATCACAATGAATGTTTTTTGCAAAAAACCTTTTCTCGGTCAAAAATCAGGCTTTTCGAACTAATATTAAATCTCAAAATAACATGGTTTTGTTGTTTTGAAAATTATAGTGTAATCAGAAAAAAAGTTTCCAGATAATTTTCAGTAAGAAGTTTTTCGAGCTTTTTGGAAAAAAGATACTTTCGAAATTTGAGTGAAAGATTGCTATCTAGATTTTTAAGGGAATCAATTCTAAAACGCTCGAAAGCACGTTAATTCCATGAAAACGGTGTCAAATTCGTTTTGGGCCTTTTTTGTTCTCACGCCTGTGAAAGCTTTCAGACATTTTAAACCTATTATTTTTTCGCTTCGAAATTTTGTAACTTTATTGTGAGAATCCCAAATAACGCAAAGCTTTACAACAAACTTGGGAAAAAGTTGGCAGTCGAAAAAGTTTGGTGACACGGCTCGTAGCCAACGGATATTACGCCGCGACCGTGTGGGTGGATGGGAGATCTTAGGCCGGCGCGTAGTGTAAAGTGTGCACCTCGGCGGCTTGTCACTTCAGCGATCTGCGGCCGGAGAGCACCCTCGACCTTCGCGCATAAACAATACAGTGCTAAGCTAGTGCGTAATCTGTGGACAACGCTGAGCAAGTAGTAAAGTTGTGCAGTAACACGAAACATCAAAAATTCTAATTTTTGGAAAAATTTTCGAAGATCTGAAGGAGCAAAACGTTTTAAAATATACTTTGATTCAATCAATCTCAATGTAAAAAGTTAAAGCTTGAACTTTTCGAAAAAGGAACCTGTTTTCGCTTGAATAATCCAACTCCAGCAGAAAACATTCCGGATCTATTTTCATCTCAGAAAAAAAAGTCAGCGTTAAAAGAAAATTTTATAATTCGGTGTCTGAAAAAGGCCATTTGTGAAAATTTCGATTATTTTTAAGAAAGTTAATCATCTCAGAGGCGATACCTAGTTACTCAGCAAATTTCGATCATGAGAACTGTATGAATACAGTCAAGAGATTACCTCCAAAAAGGTTCTAATTTTAAAACCACTTGAAAAATTTATGGTTGTAGGAGACCTAATCTCAGACGCTCCTTCTTTTTCTCAATCCTCTACGCTATCTCCAACAAAGTCAAGTAGCCTTTTTGCCCTGTTCCTCGGACCGTTCGAGAAGATTTTTGCGAAGCCCTCAGCAACTAATTGCAAGGGAACGCCTCGTTCCTCTACACAACATCAATTATCCTCAGACATAGGGGCCACTGTCGAACAATGAGGACATCTTGAATAGTTAGCCAATTTGCTGGACGTCATGTCCCTTGAAAGCTGCTCAAGCCATTGGTGGACCAATATGTTAGAAAAATGAAGGTTTTCGAAACTGAGGTCATATTTTCTCAATAAAACTGGTCTCGCCTCTTTTTGAACAAAAACTGTGGAACTTTCAGTCAAAATTTTAGAGCTTATCGACCTCTTAAGGGCTCATAGGGAAAGTATAACTTTTAACTTCAAAACTCCGAGTTTGGAAACCACTTTTTCTTCTTTTTTTTTTGCTTTGCTAAGAAGAACCAGAGCCACAACCCGCTTTAAGTCAAGAGGCAACCGATTGTTGCTAAAAGCGGCTAGGATGAGATATATTCGCGGCGCAAATCTCCTTTGTGGTTGAGAGGTGCCGGTAACGCAGGCGGAGGCGAGTGAGGGCCGCTGTCAAGGCCGCTCTTCTCCTTGACCAAAAGACCTCAGAAAAAAGAAGAGCGCGAGGCTTGGGAGGCAGGAGAACGTCTTTTTTCCGATCACTGCCTCCGTCTCGTCATATTTGGCGGATCGGCTCCCTCTGTTCGATGCGAATCTGTTGTGACGTGTGGGGGATCTGACCTGGTGATCAGACTTGGATCTGTTGATTGGCAGAATATCTTACGAAAGGGTATATGACCTCGGAAAAAAGTTTGGCGCTCCGTTTCCGTCTGGAGGTCATCTGGCATATGTGCCTCTTTTTGTCTGAGATTTCTAGCTATTTATCAGGCAGGGATATACTGAGTCAAAAAGGAATTTTTTCGATTTTTAGAAATTAGAAAAAAATTTGAAAATCGATGCCGTTGTTTAGTTTTTGAGAAAAATCATAATTTCAAAAATTGCCTTTTTTGAGTTGCAGATCCCATAAGAGGAAATTTTCGAAAACAGATTTTTGCACTTATTTTCGATTATTCGAATTTTTCTTTCAAAAAAACCGCCGCGCTTTCCCCAATAGTTGATGAGGACCATCAAGCCAAGCGGCAGGAGGGAACGCGTGTTTGCTCTGCACTCGCGGCGTGGCTGTAGCATTTCTTGGGAAATGCCTTGAGCCCATCTTGGCTTTCCTCCTCAGCCGCCGCACTCGCGTTTGACTGCAAATACAAAAGGTTGGCGGCCAAGTCTTTTCTGAAAAACGTAGTAGCAGCTTCGAACCGAACCGCGATCGAGGGACCAGATCCTTGCCACATATGTTATTTGAGCGAATTAAATGGCCGCCGATGATGCACAGATGGCTGCTCCTTCGCACCCATCGTTTAGATGCTGAGTTGACATGTGAAACCCTCTTAAGACAGGCTTTTCACATAGATTATTTGCATAATGCGGTTAACCATTCGCGGATTTGAGCTTGTTAGAGGCGAGAAATTGCATTGGGTCGGAATATCACATCTAGTTAAGAATTGATAGCCGATTTTTGTTAAACGCGAAAAAAATTTTTTCAGTACATAATCGTACCAATTTCTCCATTAAAATCTTATCCTGTCAATTTTTCAGGCCGGATTCGCCGGAGACGATGCTCCGCGCGCCGTCTTCCCGTCCATCGTTGGACGCCCTCGTCACCAGGGTGTCATGGTTGGTATGGGACAGAAGGACTCGTACGTCGGAGACGAAGCTCAATCCAAGAGAGGTACTGCTCTTGAAAACTCGGGTCAAAAATATCTTCATAAAATTCAGGTATCCTCACCTTGAAGTACCCGATTGAGCACGGAATCGTCACCAACTGGGACGACATGGAGAAGATCTGGCACCACACCTTCTACAACGAGCTCCGTGTTGCTCCGGAAGAGCACCCAGTGCTCCTCACCGAGGCTCCTCTCAACCCCAAGGCTAACCGTGAAAAGATGACCCAGGTTCGTGGAAGTTTTCTTAAAAAAATCTGAGACTTTTTGTGTGAAGATCGGCTAAATTCCTCTCATTTAGATTTTATTACCCAGCTTCAAATTTTCTTCAATAAATCTGAAAGAATCAAATCAAAATTTTAAGAAACAAGATTCAACAAAGGAAAAAATTTGAAAACTATCAATATTCAAATTTGAAAAAGGCGATTTTCAGATCATGTTCGAAACCTTCAACACCCCCGCCATGTACGTCGCCATCCAGGCCGTCCTCTCCCTCTACGCTTCCGGCCGTACCACCGGTGTCGTCCTCGACTCCGGAGATGGTGTCACCCACACCGTCCCCATCTACGAAGGTTACGCTCTTCCCCACGCCATCCTCCGTCTCGACTTGGCCGGCCGTGACTTGACCGACTACTTGATGAAGATCCTTACCGAGCGTGGTTACTCGTTCACCACCACCGCTGAGCGTGAAATCGTCCGTGACATCAAGGAGAAGCTCTGCTACGTCGCTCTCGACTTCGAGCAGGAGATGGCCACCGCCGCCTCCTCTTCTTCTCTCGAGAAGTCGTACGAACTTCCTGACGGACAGGTCATCACCGTCGGAAACGAGCGCTTCCGTTGCCCGGAGGCCATGTTCCAGCCCTCGTTCTTGGGTATGGAGTCTGCTGGCATCCACGAGACCTCGTACAACTCCATCATGAAGTGCGACATCGACATCCGTAAGGACTTGTACGCCAACACCGTCCTCTCCGGAGGTACCACCATGTACCCTGGTATCGCTGATCGCATGCAGAAGGAGATCACTGCTCTCGCTCCCAGGTTCGAAGCCATCTTAAACTTAAACTTTCATTCAACCTTCACAGTTCCTTAAAAAATTCTAAGATCTAGCGCTGAATTTTTCGGACTCATAAAAAATCATCTAAAACTTAAGCGAGAACTTTTGAGCAGACAAACTGAAATTGAAAAAAAAAAAAAAGATGGTTTTTAAATGATTTTTTTCCAGCACCATGAAGATCAAGATCATCGCTCCCCTGAGCGCAAGTACTCCGTCTGGATCGGAGGATCCATCCTCGCCTCGCTCTCCACCTTCCAGCAGATGTGGATCTCCAAGCAGGAGTACGACGAGTCCGGCCCATCCATCGTCCACCGCAAGTGCTTCTAAGCGCCTTCTCGCATATTCATTCTCCATCTTCCGCAAAGATTTCTCGGCCACCATTTTTTATCATTTTTTTTCTTGTATCTTTCAATCAAAAACCATTTCTTTTTATTCAAAAATGCCTTGCACGTTACTTGTACCGGCGGCGCACTTTTTGCCTTCTCTTGGCTGTTGGAAACCTTTGTTGTGTTTGTAAATACTACCGCGGTAGTACCGCTATAGATATAACATAGGCTTTTCGATTTGTTAAGTTTGTTAGGTTGAAAGTAGTCTCCAGCAGGTCACTGCCCCATCATCTTTACTTGTTCATGTTGCAATATATCATGTGGTAAGAGAATAATATTGTTTCGTCTTCTCTGATCGTATTTTGTCACAAAAAAAATGAACAGAAAAAACGACAACCACAAAATTTATACAGAAGTTCAAATGGAGTCTTCGGAAGGAAAGTGGAAGTTCGGAGTTGGGGTAAAGGATGTTTTAAAGCACCTGTATAATTGAAAGTTTTCCAATTAGTCTCTCAGATAACCGACTTATTGGAGTTATTATTAATGAAATGTTTCCTTTATTGATAAGTTGTTAGATTTTTCCAAAAAAAACAAATTGAATAAACCCGAAAAGGTGTGAAGATGCGGTCCACGTTCGGAGCAAGTAGCAAGATCAGATAAACTGAGAAAATGGAATAAAGTTCATAGTATTAGTTGCCGCGACGGTTGCCGAAAAACTGGCCGACTCCGTCCAAGATTGTGCTCAAACTGAGAGGATCGTCCGGATTCGTGCACCTTACTCCCAACAAATTATCCTGAAAAAGCCAAGTTTGTCCTGTTTTTTTCTCGAATTAATCTTACTCGAACTTTTTTGTAGCCGCAGAGACATTGACAAGTTCCGAACCGGCATTCAGCGAAACTAGGACATTGCTTGTTGGAAAGACATCTCATTCCCAGTTGAGTCTGAATTTATCTCCCAATTAATATTTGTATTTTTTAAATACTTTGGCCAGACACCGGTCTGTGCTTGAAACTTCTTCCAGAGAGCAATCCTTGATGCATGTCGGGAAACGATCGTCATTGTGCTGAAACCGAAATTTGCCAAATTTATTCATCAAATATGAGTCTTTAAGTGAACACTCAACTCTTGCCTAGAGAAAATTCAAAGACTTTGTTCATAATTTCAACAACTTCTGGAGATTACATGTGGGAAGTTTTCGAGAAATAAAGAAATTTTGGTCTCACTTCAGGCGACTTAATGACTGAACTAATTATATTCTTTGATCCGCTTCAGAAAGTAAAATTTTGAAAGTTCGCTTAAAGTTATTATGTTTTTACTTTCCAGGCTGACGGCTTATTGTTTCTTGCAGTTTTGATTATTTTTTTGAGATTTGTTCAAGGACTCAATTTTAAAACAGATGAAGATAGACTTGAAAAGTATTCAAGTTTGAAGTAGGTGCGTTCTGCAAATTTAAAGTTTTTTTTGTAATCTGAATCTGCAGGAATATCGATCGGTGTATCACCTAGCTGCCTTGTTCTCACTCAAAGGTTGCAGAATCCAATGTAAAACAGACCTTTCTCAAGCTTGCTCAAGGAGCAACGACTTCTAGAAAAATATTTCAAAAAGCTCGTGGACATGAACACTTTCCAGATCATAAATTCGAGTTGTGGATTACAGAGAAGAATGAAGGAACGATTGCCCACTAACCGCGTGAAAACCGATTTTGCACTGGCAAGTTCCCAGAGTGCAAGACATCGTTATGCCGCCTTCGCACTGGAAATTTGAATTTTACGACGAGCGCGGAGTTTCTTTACCTGCTGGTCGATTTGGCAGGGGTCGCCGCGATGAGCAATTGAGAGACATTGACCGTTAACGTAGAGGGGAGTGGGATCGCGGCAAGGCCTCGGGCAGCACAACGAGGACTTCCATCTGTAAAAAAAGAGGTTCATTTATACATCTCGCTCAAGATCTAAAAATACAAAAAAAAATATCTGAGGAAAGGTTTCGATCGAAAATTTTTTAATATTGAAAAAATCGAAATCTTACTCAGGAAAGTCGTTAAAGGCATAGGGGCAGTAAAAAACGGTGTTTCAGTTCAGAGCAGTAATTTGTAGAGTTTTTCATTGCGAATCGAACGGTAATTTTGAAAACGTACCGAACTTACTAGTTTTGGAGAAAAAATAATTCAAAGTCGGAGAGAGGAAACTTTGAGTTCCCGCAAAAAGGGCACTTTGCAGTAAAGTTGCTCTATGGACAACAGGCTTTCCCATCTTCCGGATTTTCGCTTTTTTCTTCGTTTCTTTCAATTTTCAATTTTTCTGTTGTCACCAAAGTTCTTTTTGTCAAAAAAGCTTTCTATTCATGTATAATTTGTAAACTTTGATCGCAAAAATGCTTCTGTAGGGAAAAATGATGATTTTTACATCGGTTTCGATTGGGATAGCGTTATTTTGTGTTTCCTTTATTATCGGCGTGTGTTTTTTGTTTGACTAAACGTTTTTTTCAGAGTAGAAACCCTTAATTTGAAGCAGATAGCCGGTTATTTCTCACAAAATGCGAGTCTAATGAGACGTCCGCAACATCGCGTGCACGGCTACTGTAAACATTTGTCCGTAGGCCGATCCAAAGCTTTTTTCAAAAATAAAGGCGGGAAAGTAAAATCGCGTTCTTCTTCTAAAGTTGTCACATCTTTAATTGTTTTGAGTACACCATTCGATTCGCAAAGAAAAACTATATAAGATACTGTTTTTACCTGAAACCCCATTTTTTACTGCCCCTATGCCTTTAAAAGAAAGGAAAATTTGACATCAATTGATACGCCTTAAAAAATGAAATCGGCAGGAACGGTCATTATGTTTTTTTTTTGAAACTTTTCAGAGTAGAATAGAACTTCGAAAGTTCAACCCTACTCTAAAAACGTCATTTCTTTTGAATGCTTTTGCATTGTTGGAAAACTTACTAAATTTTGACGACCGTTAAGGTACAATTCTGAAATATTTTGCTGAACTCTGAGCAGCCACCAAAATCATTCTCCTATTTAGTAATTTCCAGAAAATCTCATTATAAAAAACATCCGTGCCAAACCCATATGAAATAATATCTTCTATCTAACTTTGTTGAATTCAATAAGATAACTGACCCCGGCTCACTGATTGTTAGACAGAAATGCGTCAGCGGTCGGCATTTTGCGTCAGGAGAAGCTCCAGCATCACATGATTGACTAGAATCTTTTGGATTCGAAAAAGTTGAAGCTCGTCTTTCCAACCTCAGGTCAGGCTCTCCATAAGGGCATCTCAATCGACAGCAGTGACCGACGTAAGGACTTCCATAGGTTACGCAACGATAACCGAGAGGGCAGCTATCCGTGTTGGCGGCATTTTCCAGCATATCGATGTCGTTAATGAAGAGTCGTCGACAAGTTTGACGAGGATGCATGCCGTCAGGGCAAACTGAAAAAAGTTCCGAAGTCAGATTAATTAAATTTTTCGAAAGGCAATTTTTAGGCAAGGGCTGAGTTTGATGAAGGTTTTGAAACGTGACACCTTCATCAAAGCTTTTTCATACAAAACGTATGATATTTGTGTTTCGAGAAAACCCAAAACTGGAACGTAAATAAAATCAGAAATTCCAGTGCTCTACAAATTAGATAATCACGACTGAGAATCGTTCACAAGTTTTTGTTTTTAGCCATAGTTCTTATCGAAATCAAAGAGCGTTAAACTTTTCTCAATATGACAGAAAATTGAAGCATCATCAAATTGAAAAAAAAAACCAAACCTGCGTAGCAAAAACCCCTCATAGTGTCTCTAGTGGTTCCAGGAGCACATTGGCAGGTTCCAGCTATGCATGCGTTGAAGGGATCCACACATCTGCAGGTAGTCATGAATGGACTGACAGAATGGGATTTGTGAACTTACTGACTGTCTTTATCGCAGGGCTGCATGTAATGCGCAACTCGTGTGCACTCAACTCCATAGAGCTGCTGACCGACGGGGCAAGCTTAATTTTATTGAGTTTCAAAGTTTTTCAAGGGAAACATCAGAACTTTTCCAAAATTTATTTATTTTTTGAGTATGTTGCAAGTTAAAATGAAAATGATTTGAAACTGTATTCTATTGAAAATTTCTCTGCAAAAAAACGCATTTCACTTTGAGATATGAGATGCGTGAAAGTTTGTCAGAACCTCAAAAAAAACCAAACAAGGAATGATGTTAAAAATTTGAGCTTGCAAAAAATTTATAATATGAGGGAAGAAATCTCAAAGTTTCAAAATCTCACTAACTCAGGCAATTCAGGATCATTGAAATACTGAAAAAGATAGATAAATCAAGACGTTGGAAATCTCGATCCTCTACAGAACAAACGAAGCAATCACGAAATTTTCGATGATCCTAAGGAAACATTGAGGAACTCACGAACAACACATTCTCCATTCACAATACTTCCACCCCAGCATTCGCACTTCCCATCACGACAAAGAAGCGGCGGCTTGCAATCTCTTTGACATGAATCTCCAATTTTCGCAGGAGCTTAAAATTCCTTCATTCTGAGATCTACCAAGCAAGACTCACCCAATCTACAAATCGTTGTCCTCTCATCAATATCGTACTCTTCGAAGTTGGTCGGACATGTACATCGGCCGTTTCTGCATACCGAGTTCATGCCGTAACATTCTTCGTCGAAGAGGCAATCACTCCCGATCAGCTTTTCTGAAAATCAATCTCTCTCATAGAGCGTCAAAAATCAATATATAACACTAAGCAGGGAAAAAAAACAAAAAAGCGAAAATCGTGACTCATACAGCAGGAACGTGTTTCATGGAAGCTTCATTAAGCTTTAGGAAATCACTGACGTCTTTTTTTCAACTTAGCTTTTATCATAAAAAAATTGAGAAAAAAATATTTTTTTTACATGGAAGACTGCTTTCTCTCTCGAAGTTTTTTTAAAATTGCATTTCACTTCCCTTTTTTATCAAAATCTTCGGTAACTTTCTCAGAAAGTTACAAAACTATTATTGATCCATTTTTTTTTTCGAACAATTGGAAGTAAAATGAAAAAAAGAAAGTAAAAGACGGTTAATCCTGTCTATATTTTTATTTTCAAGACTTAACCTTATTCTCTCACTTTTCTTATGAGTACCTTCATGTAAAAAAGTTAAAAAAGCAAGTGCTAAACAGTAGGAACTCGATGAACTCACGGGAGCACGGTACGTCGAAAGCTTCAACAAACGGGTCAATCAATAACAAGAACAGGGGCAGTAGGATCGCCGGCGGCATTTGAAGACAGAATTGGGGACACGACCACGAGGACCTCCTTTCGCAGAAGAAATCGCTGCGGATCTAAGGGGCGCGGCCTCGCGCCACGTTCGTCAGTTTGAATGTTGTAATCTTCAGATTGTCATAAATCTCAAAAATGGCCATTCATTTTGTTTCGACTTCAACTTTGTCCTTTGTCGGATTTTTTTGTTCAGCTTCATATATTGATTCGAAGTAGCTGTGAATGGAGTATTTCTTGAAAAAACCAAGAAGTACAGACAAAAAAAAATTAAAAGTTTACGACCATTTGCCTCGTTCTTCTGTACGGAGGACTGCCAGCGCTCAATAAGCTCAGAAATCAAAAATCTTGTCCTAAAATTTTTTTATTGCAGTGTAAAAAATTCAAAGAAGCCTTCATTATTTGTTCCCGCTGCAAGCCAAAAAATGATGTCTGTTGAACACCGGCAAAAAATATATAAAAACGGAGAAATTTCTCCGTCTGCTTTGATTGCTCTAAAATCTCCAGAGAAGACTTCTTCAGCAACTTTTTCAACGAAAACCTGCAGATATGGATAACATTTAACTAAACTCAACTTCATTATCAAAGTCGCAAGTGGAATGGCTCGACGTACGCCTTTTGGCACATCTAAAAAACGTTGAAGCTTGTTTTCAAATGCAAATGCAGCCTAAATTGAAATTTGACAGCCCCTCAATTGCAACGTTAGAGCTTTTCATGGACGACGAGCATTTCGAAGTTTGCAATGAAAGAAGTTTTTTTTCTTTTGGTCTTGACTACTTTGAGTGAGCTCTCTTCGTTTTTCAATTTATCATAAATACGGTGAGGTTAACTTATTGGTGACATAGGTTCTACTTTTTGATGTGCTCCAGCAATAAAAAAGTTGCAGTTGTCTTCAGAATTACTTGGATTGCTGGCTAAGATGCAAAAGGAAGTTTTCGGGATCTCAAGTGGGCTTGTGAAACTTTTGATATCTGTTTTCTCCATTAACAAAGCACTTATCAGGATTTTATAGTAATTCGCTTTTTCTAATCATCTTGAAAAAGCTACTTTGAACTATCACAAATTTTTCTTATAATGAATTTAAATACTGAACGGTTGAGTTTTTGTGGGCTATCCTCACCGAGCTGCACATGAATTATGTTTCAAAAACAGAAGTTGAGACGAACTTTTTTTCTTTCGGATCACCATTTATTCAAGATAAATAAGTGCAAAAAGGCAATTTTTTTTTTCAAATAAATGCACATTTAAAGATGACAACCAGTGAATGTCGGAGACGAGTTGAAAATAAAAAATTATTACCAGTCATAAATTATTATCATTTTTTGGAAAAAAAGCAACATAGGCACTTTCAATGAGAATCCAGCACCGCAAACAAGAATAAAAAGGTTGTTTCAGTTTAGAGCTCAGCGGGGTCGTGTTTCTGGAGCTGCTCTCCGTAGTCGGTAGCCTGCGAGCCAACAAAGGTGTCGTAGTGGGCAACGATTTCTTCCAGAGACAGTTTTCCGTCCTAGAATCAGGAGACTAATTTTGAGAACATTATGAGGCTACGATTTACCTTGTTGTCGTCGGCGATTCCGACCAAGTGACGAGCCTCAGCCTCGGCATGATCAAAGCCGACCGGCATGATCCAGTCGCGCATTTCTTCCTGGTCGAGCTTGCCGTCGGCGTTCTTGTCACGGTGCTCCTTGAACATGTCGCGCTCGCTCTGCACCCAGTCAGGCTCCTTTCCGTTGAGCTCTGGATAGTCTTCTGGGCGGTACATGTCTCCGATGTACTCTTCCAGGTCGACAGATCCGTCCTTGTTCTTGTCGATGTCGTCAACGGTTTCCTGGAGCAGAGAGATCAAATAAATATTCTCAGATTTAGATATAACTAACCGCAACAACAATGTCACGCATGTGATCGCAGTCTTCAGGATGCATGAAGCAGCCGTACTCGGTGCGGTCAAGAGCACCGTTGGAGTCGTAGTCTGAGGCAGCCCATCTCTTTTCATCACGAGCGATCATCTTGGCGTATTCAGGAGAGAGTTCCTGTCCTGCTCCGTCAGCAGATCCATAGACCATTTCTCTGGAAAAGAAGCCTTTTTTGTATACTTAGGAAAATATTGATTTTTTTTTCATCGATCTTCTTGTGGAAAAATTTTAATAAAAAGTATCCTTGAGGGAACCTGAAAATATTCACGAATTTTCTATTTAACTCTCAAACTGCGCTCTGCTATATGTCGTACCGTAAGAAAGTAGAAACGCAAAAAATATTTGAAAGGTTTTTTTCTAAACTTTCGCCCTCAAAAACGCCAAAAAAGTCTATTTTTAGATTGGGAAAACTATCCTATTTTTTCCGCTTACGAAAAAATCGAAGCATAATCTCCTTAAGAATATTCACATTGAACCCACCTGTAGTCAGCCCACTTGATCTTGCCATCGACAATTTTCTCGTCTTTGTAGTTCTTCCAGGTTCTCTCAACATCGTTGTTCACGTATCGTTTCTGCATGAAGTTGATGTGGTCCTTCAATTCTTTCTCTTCAACGAATCCGTCAGAGTCGGAGTCCATCTTAGGGACGAGCTTTCTAAAAAAAAAATGTTGTCTTTTTACCTGATGAATTGAACTAACGAGAGCTTTTCCTTGGACTTCTCAGGAGTGAGTTCATCGAATTCAGCGGCAGTGTCTTTTCCGAGGAACTGTTCGTGGTCATATTTGTTATCGTGCTCTCCACCCTGCAAAAATTGAGAAATTTTCAAGAAAACTTGATCCAACTTGGTTATTTTTTGCTCAACCTGAGAAATGAGCTCCTTTTTTAGTTCCATAGATAAAAAAACCAATGTTTTTCAAGATAGTGACCGAGAGGAAGTAATATAATTTTGTAAAGGTTTTCAATATTCTATGTGGCTCTTTTACCACTGATTTGAGAAAGTTTAGAAAAAAATGTGCAAAGAGAAATTCATCATTAAAAAATTTAAAAAAAAAGTTCTTCGGCTTTTTTTGCTTTTTTTATTGATTTTTAAACGTAACCAAGAATGAAAACTCACTTTCACATGCTCGGAATCTTTGGAAGGGTCCGCAGAGTGGTGAGAGGCGAAGGCTACAGCCGCCAAAACGGCAAACAGCGTCAGGCTTTTCATATTTTCCGAAGGCTTACGTAGGCAAATTTTCCCTGAAACAAAATAGATATGAATTTCTTCCTAATGGAACCGTGAGGTGGAGAAAATACTCAAAACGAAGAAAGACGCGAAAAAGTGGATGCGCGTAGAGCGATGAGCAAATGGTCGCCAGATGCTATACGCTCGCCTAAACAATAAACTGTGAGGCTGGCGATGCTCCAGACACGGGAAACTATCAATTGAAAAGGATATTTAAATGTTGAATGAGAAAAGGAGTTGGTATAAAGACAGAGAGGCGGAAAAGGCGATTTGTGTGAGTTGGTCGAGTCTCTAGCTGTCAATCGGGGCCACCATTCCCTACTATTGACAGTTCCTTGGCACTTTCCGCTCTCAGTCTCTCTACACGTCTTTCCTGGTGATGGAAATTATGGAACTTTATGAAAAGCTTTCGGATACATTAACCGTCCAGATCGATGACTGAGAAACTGTAAAAAATGCATACAGCGTCACTATTGGTAAATCAAAAATTTCGAAATAGCAAGAAGGAAGTCTTATGAATAAACTCAAAAACTACAATAAGCAAATTACTTTTAAACTGAATTCTTTCTTTTGTTAAGATTTAAATGCGCTGCTGGGAAGTTTTGACCAAAACTTTAAGAACCACGAAGATTCCAATTTTTGATGGAAAAGGCAGAAAAATTTGTAGCAAGGGGAAATCACTACTAAGATGAAACAGCAAAGTGAGAAATTTGGTCAAGGAGATTAAAGTAGTCGACGAGACCAAGGCGGTGGACGACGGCGGGACATCTGAAAATAGGGGTCAGTCAAGCGCCGGAAAGAGTTGAGAGAGACAGAGGCCGAGGTCGAGAAGCGAGGCAGCGAGGGGGACACGTAGGTCGTCCGCCAGACTTTCTTTCTCCCGCAATCGCAAGACGAACAGCGGCCAAACGCCACGTGTACCATCTTGTGCACCGAGAGAGTTGGAAGAAAGAATTATAGAGATGAGTTTTTGAAAAAATCCGGAGGAAGTTAAGATTTGGATAAATTTTCCGAAGAAAGGCTTGTGTGCACTTTGAATTTTCTAAATTTCTAAATCAAAGTAATAAGATTTCAAAAACATGTTTTTTTCAATTTATAAATTTTCAAAAAAACGGAAGATGCAAATCTGATAAAAACTTACCGATGGAAGGACCGTTTTTTTCAAACTAGGATATTATTGAAAAGTTGGAAAGGACCCTAGTGCAGATCAAAGAAAAATTACAGTATTTTCCAGAGGAACTCTCAAGAACACACTATACTAAAGTCAGTAAAATAGTAAAAAAAAAATTAGCAAAACAAGCGAGAAGGTTCGAAAAAACCGATTAGATATAACCGTAATCTCATTTTTCAAAGATCATAAAAGTTTTCGAACAAGGTTTCGAATATTTTGTGACCGTACTATACATAATATTTGTCTGATAGAACAAATATGATTAGCCAAAAACAAGGAAGCTCTATTTTCAAAAACATGACCTCAATATTTGCGACTCCAGCAACCTGTTTATCTGTGTTGAATCTGGGCAACGTTCATTTACAAAAAAAAAACTCAGGCCGACTTTGAGGTCATAGAACCAAAAAAGAAGTATGAAACTAAAGATTTTTCATGGTTTCTGCGTTTCAAATCAAGATTTTCCGGCTAGCTGTAAATTTATAGTAAATTCGGCCACGAGGAACATGAGTATTTTTTCCTTAAAAATACAGTGAGGAAACTTAAGAAAAATGGCGTTTCTTCGATTATTTGTAGTGGCAGACAGAAGACAGTTTGGAGCGAAGCAAAAAAACTTTTTCGGAACTTTTTGAAAATGGACTTGGATTTTCTTTTATTGAAATTGACGCCTTTGGGAGATTTCGGCAAATTTACTTTTTTCCAAAAAAAAAAAACTGTCTTATTTTTTTTGGAAGTTAAAAGCTTAATTTCTATTCATAAAAATGAATCAAGCAGAGAACTAAAAATAACTGGATATACTAATGAAATTTTTTTATCAAAGAACTGTTTTTGCAAAATAAAAAAACAAATTGTAGACATAACTGAAATCTTTGTTAACGCAAGATAAAAATTTTTTTAAGAAAGAGACCTCCATAAGTCTTTTTTAAAACTAGAGGTGATTGAACTATGAAAACCTCTGTAATCAGGTCTCTGAGCAGCATTGAGGGCGCCGTACTCGAATTCAAAATGAGAAGATTTGGAACCGAACGCAAAGCCACGAGGACAGTCAAGAGGGTCAACCGACTCAAAGGAAGATCCAGAGAGGCCACGTCGTTTCTTCTGCCGTTTTTACAGCGCAAGAGGAGGAGTGACCCTCCCTTCCAGTCGATGGCCACGTCAGCATTTGCACCGGACCAATAGACGAGTTAAACAGCCGCATCGAAGGCAGCAAAGAAGAACGACCTCGTTAACTTGATATCTCATATACATACCCCTTGGCGGTCACCTTATCAATCCGCCGGCCTCATTACCTAAATTCACAGTTCTACTTTTTCGAGACGCAGTTGGGACGTTTTTTTGCGTGAACTGAGGTATTCTGTCAAAAAAATTCAAAAATAATTGTAGATCGAACATGAACATTTCTCGTAGAATTAGGAAATTTACTATATATATTTTGCTTAAAAACTTTTTTTTCATGGTAACGCGTGTTTTTTACAGATTTATTTCAGTTATCAAAAATGCGAAAACTACAAATAAGTATGAACTTTGAGCTAATAATCACAAGATGAGAAGTAAAGAGATTTTTTACCTTCGAAAAAAATGTTATGAGCTCAAAGTTTTGCTACAATTGGAAAAAAGAGAATTAAAAGCGTTGATATGCAAATGCGTAATTTCACAATTCATGGGGAATAAGTTAAACGGTGACTACCAGAATGATCGAACCAGTGTTAGGAATTGCAGAAATCCCATACCAGACCAAATGAGACAGGAAAAAGGCTAAAATACACAAATCGGGGAAAGAAACAATTTCATTTTTACAAGTTAGAAAAGGTGAAGTGAAAATCATACACACAATAAAATATTCCTCTTATCTTCATTGAATAAATGTGCAAAGAAGAATCTCAAACACCTTTCTGTACTTTTTTCTGTTAGCGGTGTATTTAGTTATGTTTGAAACAGGGAAAAATGGAGTGTGAGCGGAATTAACTGTTACTGAAGGAAAAAAATAATACATTTGACTATACACCAGCCACAAAATTATCAAATGAGATTTTTTTAATTTTAAAAAAATGCAAAAAAATTGGATTTTTTTATGAAGTACCTCGAGAAACGCTCTGCTTAGAAACATTAAAAAATTATACCAAGAAGTCAAGGAAGGTAAAGAGAAAATTTCAAATCGTCCGATTATTTACGCGTTTTTTTCATCAGAACCAGTGGATTGGGTACCGAAGAAGGAAGAGAAAGAAATGAATCACCACCAACGGAAGAAAGGATTCTTGGTCTGGACTTTCTGTTGGTACGCGTCTTGCCAAGAACGAGAAGACCCGGCGACATTGACTTCTGGGGATCGGACTGGGTTGACGTCGCTAGCAGAAGATGGCGCGACCTGCACAGTTGGAGGAGCTTCGTCGAGAGCCGTGTCGGCTGAAATTATTTCCTTTTTGCGAAAAAAAAAGAGTTTCAAACATTTATCCAGCTGTATACGTTGGCTTTCGTTTTCCAGTAAAGCATTGCAAATTTTTCGAACTTTCAAAATTATTTGGACTCAACGAGGATGTTTTCAGCTAGTTCATGGAAAACTCACAATCGTAAGTTGGAGCGGCAGTGTACTCGACATTCCTGCCACTGCGACGGTGTCTTCTTTTCTTCTGCTTGACTTCAACCATGTATTGGGCCGGCATCTGATAATGCTTCGTTAAAAGTGAAAATGGTCGAAAATGTACCTGAATCAACTGATAAGGGCTTTTCTTCTTCATCAGAGCCTCCCGTAGGTTGAAAATTTGGCCTCTCATCACAGACATTTGCCGCTCGAAGATTTTCTTATCGAAACCCTTGTCGTTCTGAAAAAAACCGAGAAAAATAAGAAATAATGAAGAATTCAAAAAGCTTGTTACAGATGATAGTAGCAATATGATTTTTTTAACCGGATAAAAATTTTTTTGTTCTTTTTTAGGAATTTGGTTTCTAAGCTCATTTAGGGCGGGGCGAAGTTCTATACTGTTCGACATATGCTTCGCAGATCAGAAATTTATCATTTGCTGCTTTTCGTAGTGGTTACCCATCCTAAAGTATGAGACCTCGCGAAAGTAGCTTTTGGTCGGACGCGCCGGATCAGCGTGTTTAAACGAGATGCCAGTTCAAAGGGATAGCTTTACAACGATTAAACTGGGCTTTGGCATTTTCAATGTTTCAAAAAACTTGCACACTTTTTTCCCTGAAATTATCTCAATATCAAACGATTGACGCACCTTGAAAACCAAACGGAGGTCCTCGCAAAGTTCACGCACAAATTTGGTGTCGTCCAGCTTCGGAAGCAGCAGGTCGATGGTTTCGTCGGAAAAAGGCTGACGAGCCTGTGGCAGCAGCGACCAGCCAAATGGATCTGAACCAGTTGATTCGGATATTTTCTTATTTTCTCTTCTTGATTGAAAAACTTAAATTCACTGTTTTCCCTTTTTTTTCCAGACCTCAGGCTGGATAAATTCTTTCGTGGGCCTGTCATTAGCAATGCAAACCCATTCTTCTTTTTGCGCGACCAACGACCTCTGGACGGCCTTTTATTGGCTTCAACTCGTTCCGCAAGCAACAGAAAAAACACGCAATTGACAAATTGAGCGCATTTTTTTGAGCTTTGAAGTAAATTTGGGAAAAAAATGAGCTTAAAACTTTTAAATACAGGAACGAAGATAAAAAATTTTCTTATCACTTTTCCTTCAGTTGATGATCACTTACATGCTCGCCATTCGTCAGGGTGCTTGAACGGAAAAGCGAGACCATTGTCGATAGCCGCTATTTCGATGCTTGGAATGGACACATCGGCCCATTCGATCTCCGCTGGAGCCGGCTCATCACCGAAAAGACGCGAGTTGGAACGTTCTTGCTCTGAAATAATGCCCATCAAAATTTCGAAAAGCACTTTTTATATGTATTCTTTTTCAAGCTGAGCCCCTGCAAAACCCTATTTTTTTTTTTGAATTCAAACCTCTCAAAGCAAATGCTCATTGGAACATTCTTTTAGAAATGATAAACCAGAATAGACATAAAGAGAAGAATTTGAAGGGTAATGGCGTCTTTTCAATCTACGGTCAACACCATAGAGCGGTTGACCTTTTGTTTTTCTTTAGTCCTATTTATTCAATCAGAATTCACTCTGAAAAAAAACCTTCGCCTGAGAAAAAACATATTTTGAAGCAACAAACCAACCGACCGCCAGGGTGCAACTGTGTTCGCTTACAAAAAGTTGAAAATACGAGACAAAGAGAGTCGCGAAACGAAAAAAAAACCCTAAGGAACGTAAACATGACGAAGTACGGTATAGGAGGGCGGCCCAGGCGGTGAAAGACCCCAACGAACGGCAAAACAACCGAGCGAGTAGGAATCAGAACAATTTTCAGAGGTGGAGCAAGGCTGTAGTCCTCAGCCTTCCCAAACAAAACTTCAGTGCAAGCTGTTCATTCGTGCCGTCGGACGCCGAGCCGACCGCTACTATTCGCTGTTTTCATTGTTTTTCCCCACGCCGTGCTCGCAGAATGAGCGATCCCTACTCTGAAGCTGTCGAGCACGACGATCGCGACCGCGCCTACTCTTTTCTGAGCAGTGACTCCGGTGTCGATGTCAGCACCAAGGTCCGGCTCGCTCGCCAGCTCAAGGCATCTGCCCCTGACTACGTTCATGTCTCACCTGGAGGAGCAGCAACCGGCGGAGCCACTGGATTCGTGTCGACCAAGTCGATCAGCTTTCCCTCCTCAGGTTCCTTCAATTAATTTCATTGTGAACTTTGATTGTGAGTTTTTCAAGGAAAAATCTGTAACGTAAGGCAACCAAATTTCAAACCATCATCTTAAAAAAATCAGGAATTTCGTCAAGGTGAACCTTTTAGGGTACATTGAACTTGTTGAAGCGAGTTTTTCAGAAAGATTCTAAATTTAAAGCAGAACGATCTTTGAAGAAATTCGAGTTTCCAAAAAACAATAAACTGAACAAAATCGTTCTGGCTCTTTTTCTTTTGACTGTTCCATTGGGTTTAATTCTCAAAAGATGGAGGAATCTGAGTGAAGTGTTTTTGAGTGTCTTCCAGAACTTCCTAGTGCATGGAACCGAATCAAACCAAATTCGTTCTGTACCAAAACCTCGCTCCGTCCTTTTTATGATATCGTTTCTCCATACAGCTTTTCTTTATTCCGGTAAGTTTTTTTTGTTCAAACCCGATTCTCGGCGTTTGTTGAGTCTTGAGTAGGGTCACTGGGCACCTCGGGCTCGATGACATCCGCTTGAATGTACTTCACCAACCAGTTGTCACTCCCGCGATCTATAAGAAATTCCTCTGACTACCGAGATTCTTTTCGACATTTTACCGGTGTTGCGGATTATGTAGTCTAGAGCAACTAACTTCTCGAACAACAGTTGAAATTGCCTAAATTAAACTCAAAGTTCAAGCTGAAAATCATGAGATGCATACTGTTGAGTGATTGGTGGAGGAGCGGATTCGGGATAAGTTGACCAAGTGCGCAGCCAATGTCCCGCATCTTGAAAGCCAGTCACGAACAATTGGAAGCTGCCAGTCTAAAAAAGTTAAATATATTGGGGGATTTTTCTTGAAAAATTTTCTCCCCAGAAGCACTTATTTTTGTGAGAAGAGGTTTGCACTCTTTAGGAGGGCAATCCACTCATCAATCTCTTTTCGAACGCGTACTTGCCATGCCTATCTGCATGCTTCATCTCTTTTTTGTCGCGTGTCAGGCGCCAGTGATAGCTCCGACCCCAGATGGCGTGAGTCCGAAATGAGAATCTTTCGAGTGAATACTGATTTTAAGCAAGCTCTAAGCTTGCTTTAAAGTTCCTAATACTGACAATGACAAAAATGAGATCATTATGATTCTCTTTACTAATATACTGACTTGAAGATACTGACCGTACTGACTTCACTAACTCGAAAAATGATAATACAAGAGTTTTAGCTAACTCCCAAACTTTCGTTCTTTGATTCTTGCACTTTTTGCATTAAAAAAAATCACAAAAAAATCTAAAGCTTTTGCCGAAATTGAAGATTTTCTCTTCAATGAGAAAAAAAAACAAAAAAAACAGTTTTTATTTGAAGAAAGTTGATCAGAGTATTTCCTTGTTTGTGCCAAATTGATGTTTTTCTCTTCTATCGGTGCCACACGGCACATAAAAAAACTGTGTCTGAACGCCGCCGCAAAAACAAGTTGTTTTTGCGGGAAAGTGAAAGAAAAGGCCGGCCCTTGCTGTACTCAACAACATCTTTAGATTTATGAAAGAAATCCGTAAATTGGTCAATGGAACCTTTAAATTCAAAACACCAGAAATTTGCAAGGAAACAGAAAAAAGATGATTCATAATTCATAATTTATCAACTTTAAGCTTTTCAATTGTTTTTTATTCAATTCAAGATAGCGAAAGTAGTGAATATGTATCTAACCTTGGGTGGAAGTCCGATTCGGTGGAATCGTCTTCCGAGGTTCGGATAGCGAGACTGAATGCGCTCCTTAGTTCTGGCCTTGGCTCTGTCGAAGCGGTCGTAGTAGAAAGAAGGTGCTGCGAGTTCCACGACTGCCGTTGGCGGCACGATGTTCAGACCAAGCTTCTGGTCAACCAAAGATGCTCCAGCTTCGGACAAGTAGCCCTGAAAAATTAGATCATTTTAGGACGTAATCTACAATTACAAACTTTTTATTGTTTCGATCCATATCTTCTCTTTTTCTAGTTCACATTCCAAAATTGACTACGATCTAAGGTCGAGTAAGAGGTTTCCCTCGCTTTTTACGGGTCTCAAACAAAAAACCGCTACGCAAATTTGTGGAAGACATACTGTAACCCAAAAAAAAATGATATACTGTGTTGAGATATGCTTTGGGGGAGAGAAGCCTTTTGAAGGTTTACATCATTTGATTTTCATCACAAATTGAAAAAATCTCTATTTTAACACCGTTCAAGAAATATTTTTTACGTCGTACAAGATTCAAACCCTCTAATTCCTTTTCTAAGAGTATTTTCAAGGCCGCATAAGTAGTCGATCGTTATTTAGTCCATTTCTAGAGTGCGCGAAAAGATGCAAAGTGAAAATGCCATAATTATTGGCGGGTGCTCGTCGAAACCCACACACACGTGTCCGCGTGGAAAACCGGTAATACCGCTAGATCACGGTTGAACGCGTTTGCAACATTCAGTAGATTTTGATTCTGGTGCGGCTGTCAGGATGTGCACGAAAAGACGTGTAAATTCACATCTTGAAACAATTAGATTTGGATAATCTGTTACATAATGTCCCTTCACATGTTTTTGGAGCATCTGACCACATTCGCTTAATTTTCGGCTTTATGTGCTTAATAATATCGTTGTTCAACAGCTTTAAATTTTCTCAAAGGATGGAATCTTGCTCCTCCTTCTGTCCCATCTTCATTTGTCTTCCTGGCAGTCTCCGAAGTCATACTCTCCATATTTTTCAAAGTAAAACAAGTTTTATATTCCGTTGTTAGAAAAACATCGTACTATCAGCTTATCTTAGAATGGCCGATTTGAAGCGACTGTGAAGCGGCTCCAACAGTTTTGCGCCCGACCACAAAATGATTTACGCATACCAGAGTTAGATACTTTGAACCAGAGTAATTTTTCAAGCAAAGCCCTATCGCATCTGTCACCTCATTTCCAGCTAATAGAGCTTTTTTTCGAATGAATCCGTCATCATTTTTCGAAATAATTGTGTCATTCCAAATTCTATCAGAACAGAGTTCTAACGAAAAAAAGGTTCGAACTCATTTTTACTGCTCGATAGAGAGTAATTGTCTCATGCAAAAAGGAGTGTCCGCAAACGGGAGCACGAAGATTGCCTTCAATTCGCCTTCCAAAGCTCCGAACCATTGTGTTTTGCTGAGCCGATTCTGCGAACAAAACAGGCGTTTGACAATGCAACGAGGATAATTAGTTAACAGAGAGGAAAGAGTAAAGCGCTGCCCGTAAATGTGTGCTCAGGCCACTTGTCATGGACCACATGCATTCTAATTCCTGGCTGTTCACTCCCGGCTTCAGCTCATATTCATAGCAATAAGAGCTTGACTTCCTTACATTTCCCCAAAACACTGTTTCATCAAAAAAATCAAATCTGAAATGGAGTGAGTTCATCTTTTTCATTGTCTTCTCTATGCAAGTGCTTCAAAACGAAGCTAAGCCACATTAATCCCGGTTTTGTTTGGCTAGAAAGTGAGACCAAAAAAGGATGACGAGCAAAGACCAGGCCTTTGAAACTTGGCATAAATCTTTTCTGCCGCGCTTTTTAGGATGTTTGTCGCGCCGCAAATCTCACTAAAAAATCGTTTCGTTCCGCGTTTTTTTTTGCCATCCGGAAAACTGCAAAGTTTTGGGTGCAGAGGTCGCATCGATTTCCGCGAGAGTCGCGTTTGCAACAACAAAAATGGACAAGTTTGTTCAGAGAAGTTCTTATCAACTTTCTAGCAAGTTTAAAACAAAAAAGGTAATAGGCTTTGAAATAGAAAGTGTTTGGCTAAGTCCAAAAGAATAGTGAAAAATGTAAAAATATAATCTATTTTTTTGACTTTTTGTCTTCTTTAAAAGACTTTTTAAAAATTACTTTTTATGAGATACAAAGCCCATACACACGTTTACCTTGATGTTTTCTACTCACCGAAAATTTCAGCCATAGCTATCTAAAGCTTTTTCAAGTCCAAAGAATTATTAGGCGCCGATTGAATCATCTCTACTTTAAATTTAGGAATTTGTAGACTTCAAAGTTCCTAGAATCTCTACTTAGTGCATTGCAGAGAAAAAAAAATTTTCTGAGCGAACTTTCAGAGAAACAAGTAGAACCCATTTCTTTCGGAATAAGCCTTCTCTTCAGTGCGAAAATAAGCTTGAAACAACTGATTAAAGATCGCCTAGAGCCTTCCGTAGGCACCGCCTCCAGTGTCATTCAGTGCTCATCTCCAACAAAAGTGTTACTTACGTGAGCATCGAAACAATGCCTTTCCTTCCAATACTTCATTCTTTATAACTCTTCAAATCGTTTTCTATGGTCTGGCGCTCCTCTCAAACCGAATGGAAAATTTAATTAGAGGAACCGACAAATTCTCCATTTTTTTGCTTTTTGTTCGCTTCGATTGTAACAAACTTCAAAATAAGGAGAAAGACTTCGCAATGGTATGGACGCTAGGAAAACTTGTAAGGAACAAGCCTTCGCTCCCCATTTATCACCTTCTCTGCCAGCCAAAAAAGCGACACCGCAACAGAATGGCATGCGTGGAGAATGCAGTTATTTTTGTCCAATTTTATTACAGGCGGAAGGTCTTTTTTGCTATGGCCGAATTCTTACTATTCACTAACTTGTTCCCCTAATTGAAAATGGTTTTTTTTTCTTGGATTCAATAGTCAGTGAAACTTTCCTTTCTTCCAGAAAGTCCTTCGACTTCAAATTTTTCTATGGAATTGCTACGTTAGTGATCTTTCTAGACTACAAAATAACACTGTTTTGGTTGAGACCGCTTTAGGATATTTTCGAGTTCTTCATTTTTTAATCCTACCCTCTCCGTAATTTTGGATATTGTTCCTCCAGAACCGAGTAGAAATTTTCAACGAGATAAAATAGAAAAAAATTATAATTAAAAAAAGACTATTTACGCTTTGCAAAGTCAAGACTTCTTCTCTCGCAAAATTTTTGCATTTCGCAGCATTTTGAGCTTTGTTCCCTTTTTCCAAGAAGCGACGCTGTTAATGAGCGCTTGCTGGGCCGGCATTAGTGTCACCATCCAAGCGGTCATCATCAGGGAGCATCCAGGAAGAATGGAGCGTGAGGTTGAGCCGCCAGCATTGGAAATGTCCCTTCTGCACTCCTCATCTCCCATGGCTTCGTCTCTCGGACCGCACAACAACAAGGCCCAGCCCCTTACGAATCGATGCCGACTTTGGCTTCGCTTGCCCTCAGGCCACTCCAGCTAGGATGTTTGTGTCCGAAGGCTCATTTTCGAAGCATTTGTTCCTTTTTCTCGAAATGAATCGCTTTTTTTAATAGCAAGGCTTATAGAATGCCGTAGGCGTGCTCAATAGGGCTTGTTTTGATGTTTATAGCTGGAAAACGGAGGCGGTAAACAAACTGACTCGTTTTTTGCTTTCTCCTCTTCTGGTGTCTCCAATTTCACGTCTTGCAAGATCAAAGCAATTTCACAGTTAATAAAGAGTCAAAAACTTACTTAAACTCAAAAAAGCTTGACAGTCATTTTTTCCGTTTACGAAAAAGGCCATTTTGAGGAATTATTAGCCACAAATGACCTCTATTCTCAAAAATTTCCTATCGACCTTTTGAAGTTTTTTAAAGTACAGGA
The DNA here is from genome assembly GCA_904845305.1 of Caenorhabditis auriculariae. NCBI lineage: Eukaryota > Metazoa > Nematoda > Chromadorea > Rhabditida > Rhabditidae > Caenorhabditis > Caenorhabditis auriculariae. The sequence continues at coordinate 735,718 of CAJGYM010000002.1, read as the reverse complement.
AAAGCTTCACTTCGAAATTCAGTAGAAAAGTAACAAAATAAGTGGTTAGGTCTGTTTCCGGATGCACGCTTTTTCTCACAAGGCACTCCAAGAAAACCCCATTACTATATACTTCTCGGTTTCACGTAAACAGCACGGCCTCCTTCAAAATTGGGTCCATTATTTGCCTGGAATCCGAAACCAGGAAAAAAAAAACACAGCAATCGTTGGTTTTTGTCCTGAGAAAAACTGCATTTCCATGACCTCTGCCTGGGTTTGACGTTTGATCGCGTACGAAAGGGTTGCCTAGCTACTGAAGCTGCATGCCTCTCTTCTGCTCTTTCTCTCAACATTTGAATCGTACTCTCAGATCTTTCTGCTTTTTTGGCTGAGCTTCTAACATCACTGTCGGTTCATATGAAAAGTAAATGAAACAGAGGTTAACCACTGGCTGGAAATTCGAGCTTTCCTTTGCGCGCATCTTTCACACAAACCCTCTCGCGAGTCTTTCCATGCGATTTGGTTACACGGGATGGACATTGCTCAATCTTTGATCTTATAGATTCAACATATTTTGATGTTTTTTTGAGAAGAACTCAAAAATTCATCTCACTAACGTATTCTCCGAACTCTCTTTATTTAATTTCCGATGTTTGTTGATGAAGAGCTCCGTGTGTTTTTTTATTCTCTCCAATGGAAAAAAAAAGGTGGAACTATTTTTTAAAGCTACATAATTTTTGCTAATTATTTGAAGAACCTTTCTGAGTAGTTTTTAGCCTGTAATCTACAAAAAAAAATTCAAAAAATGAGTCTAACCCATTAACACTCAAATGAAAGTCTAAACCGTTATTAAAAGATTCAAAAACGGCGCGGCCTCTTCACCGAAGTTTCAATAAGTATGTCAGCGCGGCAAAAAGAGACTAGTTTTAGCGATTGCCCATTCATAGGCGCGCACAGAGAAACAAGCTCACCGGAGGGAAACAACAAGTGTGCAAGCAGGGCAACCTTTTCTCACGAATTTTAGTTGCTTCTTTCTTTCTTTCGGCTTTTCTTTTTTTCTCAGTTGAGAGACTCTACTGACCCCGGCGGTTACAGCATGCCTGATGTGCTGCTCGTTGGATGTTCTTCAGCTGTGGCGTGAATAGCAGCTCGCCAGGCCGTCAACTAGTCGTCAGCGAGTCCTTGCCAGAGGAGGTACTTCGAGATCCGCCGTCGCAAGTCCTCCGTACACTCTCGCCCCCAGTTCCTTGTCACTCAGCTACCTCAAGTAGTTCGACCAGTCGGTCTTGTAGTCCTTCGGTTCGTGCCGAGCGTATCGTCCCTGGAAAGTGGACGCACATCTCCGGAAAAGTCTCCGTACGGCCTCTAACTCCCTTAGAAGTCGACTCAGCTCTCGCCAAACAGAAGAAGCGCAAACGATCCAGTAAAGGCTCTCGCAAAGGTTTTTCTGCACAACTTAGTTAGAACTGACAACTGGGGTAGCTCGAAAAGGGTAATCTGGCCTTCGACAGCTCAATCAAAATATTTCTTTTTTTTTGAACGCAGGTTCGAAATTTCTCGAATTTTCCCAGACAGTCACCTTCCCTTAGCACGTCTTTTCACTCGTTTCATTCCTACTAACAAAAATTTCTCTTTCTTTTTTGCATGCCTAATTGGAAAATAAAAAGAAATTAGAGAAACACCAAAAAAAACTTCTTTGAAGGTTCCTCCGTTTGCGTGAAAACTCAAAAGTTAAAGAGCCTCGGATTGAAAACTTTAGGAAGAAGAGCAATGGATGACAACGACGATACTCGGAGCTCTGTAGAAGGTGGAACTATCCACATCCCCTCCGGCGATGCCAAAGAACCGACGCCTGAGAGCCCTGGGTCGCGCTCTAACTATGGAGAGTTCTACTGGTGAGTCGTGAATTGGGCCTGAATTTAACACAATGCTAAACTAATTCATCACACTGAAACACATCAACTTTGTAAATTCATAAAACAACAAAATCTTAATTTTCTTTGTATTTCGTGCATGCCGCTACCGAGCCTTCTATAAGGAGTTTCCTTAATAGTATGAGTGCAGTTATTTGAATCGAGAAGCTCAACCATAAGACATAATTTCACTTTGCTGAGTTGCGGTGTTGCATGAACCAGCTCGCTCATGTTAAGGGATGAGTACTCCAGGGACACCTCCGGTGAAAACAACTATCACCACACATCTTCGTTCGACGACGATTTGCTGCTTGAAATCGATAATGCTCGCGGAGCAGCCGTTGCGCGACTCGATCGCACTCAGGTTACAGAAAGAAGAAAAAGAGAAAATTGAAGATGACGTTTAGGAGGATCTGAACAAGTTCCGACAGAGAATTGACAACAATGTCGAGCAGCAGAAAGAATACAGCGAGATGATGTCGGCTTTGCAGAATAAGGTGAAGCAATCTAGAAAGAAAATTAAATCGAAAAAGATGATTTCAAGGTTCATGAATACCGTAAACATATTGCGGAACTTGAAAACAAAATGGTTGGCGCCAGACGCCGCGGCTTCGATGATCCATCAACCATTATGGTTTTTGAAGGATATGACAACTCCAACAACTTTTCAACAATGTTGTTTTTTTTTTCGAGCTATCCAGATCAGTCAATAAATTTTCAGTCGAGACCGTGACCGTGAAGTGGAGCTGTGGAGCCCAGCGCGCGCAAGACGCGAAGGCGGGAATATCAACGTCTTGGCTGGCGACCCGAACGCCAATTATGAAATGATTGCTAGACTTGATGAGGAGCGTCGCAGAACCGACGAGTACCGAATGCAATATGAAAACGAGAGAGCTGCGAAAGAAAGACTGGAAGATGAAAATGAACGTCTTCGTCGAGAGTTTGAGCGCTACGATCGCGATACGAAGGACAAAGAACGCACTTTTATCAATCGCGAAAGAGTAAGAAGCTGAATATGGATATTGAAAACATGGTTTTTTTTTTTAGAATCTTGCCCAGTATTTGAGCGATGAACAGAAGAAAATGATGGATCTTTGGACAGAGCTTCAACGTGTCCGAAAGCAGTTTTCCGACCTCAAAAACACTACAGAAGAGGTTTCTGTCTCAAGTTAAGTTTTTTCAACTACTAAAATTGAGGACTTGGACAAGCAACGCAGCGAGTTCACTCGTGTCATTCGAAACGTCACCAATTTATCAAGGAACATCAACATCACTGCTGGAGAAGTATATACTACATTTGGATCAAAAGTGAATTCAAAAAAAAAACAGGGTTTGCAAGCTGCTGGTCTTGGCAACGGCTACTTATATTCCGGTGATGGAGGAGATGTCAACAGAACTACGCACAACTACGAAACTGTCCTGATTGACACGGTTCGCAGACTTGGCGCAGCGCCAGGAGCATCTTCAAATGCAGACTTGCTCGAAGAACTTCGCCGTATCCGAGGTAAAAGTTTTATACAGAAAAATCAACAAAATCTGTTGATTCTCAGGAACTGGAAGCTCGGAAGGCGATGCGGAACTTCACAAGGAACTAATGAAAAAATACGAAGAATCAATCGAACGCAACATTGAACTCGAATCAAAAGGCGATGACGCACAAAGAAAAATTGCCGAGCTTGAAGCAGAGCTGCGCAGAAACAAAGAGAAGCTCACGGAAGCTCAAAACGTGCTTAGAAAAATGCACGAGATGAGCCAGGACGCAGATCAATCCAGTGATGGATCGAAGAGGACTCGTTCACTGTCGCCAGGAAAAACTCCTCTTCCTCCTGCAGAAGCTCTCAGAGCAGTTCGCAATACGATCCGTATAAAAGACAATGACATTCAACAGCTCGAGAGAAAGTTCAAAGTTGCTGAAAGCCAGGTTTTTAAAATGTCAACTTTTGTTAAAACCCAAACTTTAGGTCAAAGAGTTCATGAACAAGTTCGAAAACGCTGATGAAGCGCGCCGACGTTTAGACAAACAGCTGAACGATGCGAAGCGTGAAATCAGCGGATTGTACGGCTCATGAAAATACCGATTTGAAAAAAAATTTCAGACAAAAACAAGTCGATGAACTTGAGAGAAACGCTCGCCGTACAGATGATAAGCTCCGTGCATCAGAAGCTGAAAGAGTGGCCGCTGAAAAGGCCAGAAAGTTCCTCGAAGACGAGCTCGCCAAACTTCAAGCGTAAGAATCAAAAAGATCAAAGTATGAAGATAAAAAAGAGGTTTCAGATCTTTCACAAAATCGAGCACCGATGACGCTCAGAAGCTCCGCGATGAGATGGATGAACATGCCAACTCTTTGGAAGAAGAATACAAAAACAGAATGGATGAGCTCAATCGGCGTATCGAAAACTTGCTTCGCGAGAACAACCGTCTAAAATCGGAAATGAACCCTTTGAAGGACAAGTACCGCGACCTGGAGAACGAGTTCAACAACCTGCAACGTCGACTGGAAGAGAAGGAGTCCCAGATAAAGTACACGGACGACCTGCGTAGAAACCTGCAGCGCGATATTGACGACATTCGCAAGAAGTACGACGCTCTGCATGTGGAGCATGACAAAATGAGTACCGAATTCGAAAATGCCGTCAAGTCTGCTCATCTTGCTGATCAGCAGCTTAAAGAAATCAAAGCACAACGCGACGATTATCAGTGAGTTCATTTCAACCAGAAAAAAAGAATTAATTTTCAAAATTCAGAAAACAGAAAGATGAACTCTCTCGTACTATCTTTGATATCCGCCACAAAATGGATACTGAAATCAAAAACCGTCAAGACCTCGAAAAGAGCGGCGTTCGAAACAACGAAGAGATGGAGAGGCTTCGTCAAACTATTGACGACTACGAAAGACAAGTATGCCTTATTTACACATAAAGTACTAATAATGGCTAATTTAAGGTCATAATTCTTCGTCGTCATAACGATGAACTTGATACTCAAATCAAGGGACAACAAGGCAAAATAACGCAACTTGAAAATGAAGTGCGCTCAAGGAATGGAGAAATTGAGAAGCTAAGTGATCTCAATCAACGTCTTCAAAAAGAGAAGCAGGAAGTTTTGAAGTATGTTTTTCGGTTGTGCTCAAAAACTATATCTAATTTAAGTCAAAAGCACAAGGCAGAAGCCGACGTGCAAGCATTGAAAGAAACAATTCGCAAACTCGAGCAAGAAGTCGAGAAACTTCGCAATGAAAACAAGGAATTGGAAGGAAGAGAAGCACGCGCAAAAGATGCCCACGCTCAGCAAATGAACCGAGCTCACCTACTTGCAAAAGAACTTCAAGATGCTAAAAACGAGCTGAAAACAGCCGAAGGTATTGTTGTCGAGAAAATGGTTGATACGGAAAAGTTCAGACCGCAACAAGCAACTGGAACAAGAAATTCGTGACCTAAAAGATCGTCTGAAAAATACTGGCCGTACCACTGTTATTTCTCGAGATAGTACAATCACCGGAGGGCTGGGAGACCGTGGCTCCAAGGTTTATCTGAAACAGGTTTCATCGAAGCAATCCTTTTTCAAGGGAGACTCGACAAAGAGCCGTTCAACCATCACCACTATCAGAGATGAGATCAACATCCCTGGCGGCACGGACTCTACGGAAGGCGATGAAATCAGTATTCCAGGAGGTATGATGATAAAAATTTTAAAAAAAGTGAAAGAATTTTCATAGGCGAAGGAGATCGTGATGGCGATCGTGGTCGAGAGACGGGCGACCGTGTCACAGAGAGAATCGAAAGAACAATAATTGACCGCTATCATGATGATGAACTGACCAGCATCAAGATACGAGTGAGTGAAGATATTCGAGAAGGATATCAAAGAAAATTTCAGGAAATCAACGATAAATGGAAGCGCGAGCTCGAAAAACTTGAAAATGAGAAGGACGACTTGGAGCGACGTATTCGTGAGCTTGAAGATGAGCTGTCGCAGATTGGCCGCGGAAACGACAAACAGGAAAACGACATCACCGAACTGAAGAGAAAGCATGCTGCCGAGATCGACAGGCTCAAGGCTGATATCAGCGCTCTTCACGACAAACACTTGAGCGATTTGGATGACGAAAAAGAGCAATACGGAAAGGCTGTCGACAATCTGAAAGGAGTCGAAGACGAGCTTCGAGACAAAATCCACAACTTGGAGAAGCAGCTAGCCGACTCTCTGAACAGGTAGGCTCCACGAAATTATCTTATAAAAAAGTTGATTTCCAGAGAGAATGAACTTGAGCGTGAGCGCCGCGACTTTGATGAAAAAGTCAACACAATATTCGGCCAAAATCAGAAACTTCGCGATGACATGGAAGACTTTAGAAACGAAAGCGATAAGGTTTTTAGAAGAAAAAATTTGAAAAACTAGCAAAAAATTTTTTCAGGAAATTCAAAAATGGAAGTCTGACAGCTACACCGTTCGATCGGAGCTGAAAGCAGTCGAAACGGCCAACACTGGACTGAAGGCTCAGCTACAGGCCGCTAACGACCGTGTTGAGCACCTCAACAAGACTGTCAGCGATCAGACTTCCAAGATTCGAGATTGTGAGTTTGAACTTTTTTCAAGTCAAAAATTTTTTTCTAGTAACTTCACAAATTCGACGACTTGAAGAAGATTTGGCGGATAGTCGAAGCAACTTGGTTCAGAAAGAAACTGATCTGGACAGCGCTCAGAACAGGTGATCCAGAGAACTTTTGTTGTTTATTGAACGTAAAAATAGGCTTCGAACATTGGAAGAGCAATACGCCATACTTCAAATTGATTCGAACAAGTGGAGAAGCGAGCTGGACCAAGCAATGAGAGAAAACGACATTCTGAAGAGTACTAACGCCAACCTTGACGCCGATCTTTCACGGTTCAAAAACCGACTGAAGACAGCTGAAGACACACTGAAAGAGTTGAAAAACAGCCTGAGCCACGCCAAGACGGAGGTTACTAACTCTTTGAAATAAACTCCCAACAGAACTTCAGCGCGAGCGGCTTCAAAACGCTTACCGTGAGAAAACCAAGCAAGCTGATCACTTGACCCAACTTTCCCAACAATTTGACAGCCGAATGCAAAAAATGCGTCAGGAACTCCAAGACACCAATGACAAGGTGATTTTTTAAATTCCCCACAAAATTTGAAAAAGATATTTTCAGTTGATAAACGCCGACACAGAGCGTAACACACTGCGCAGCGAGCTCACCAAGCTTCAGCAAGAAATAAAGTTCGGCGTAGAACAGATGCAGAGGAAGACGGACGAGTACCAGACAACTATCGATGATTTGGCTCATGCTCACCGCGTTTCAGAAGACGGACGTCTTAACGCCATCCAGGAGCTTGGTGAGCTGTTTGGAGAGAAAATTTTAATCAATTTTTTCCCAGAAACAAGGAAATACGAATACAATGACCTTGCCTCGCGACTTGAAAATACCGAACAGCGGTTGATCACGCTCCAGCAAGATTATATTACTGCCGATTCCGAGAGGGACGCTTTTGCTGATGCTCTGCGGCGATTCCAAGTAATAGAAACCAAGCGAAATCTAATTTGAATTATATTCAGGCTTCTGCAAGCAGAGTTATCAACATCAACAGATACAGGGACGACGTGGGAGTGTTTGACACGGTGAGGACTCTGAGGCTGCTTTTTTCATATGATTATTTTTCTAGACGATTGATCGAAGTGGAGTCGGTTCTGGGTTTGATACAACGGGAGGCGCCGGGGGAATTGGAGCTGGAATCAGTGGAGGACCTGGCGGGCCAGATTTCGGTAGAGAAATCGAAATTGGCCGCGGCGACGACAGTGACGTTGCTTATCCTCGTTCAGTTCCGTTCCCACCGGCCGCCGATTACAGTGGTGGAGCAAGACCTGGCATCACCACTGGTGAGCGTCGCATCACAAACTGTTGAATTGAAAGGATGATTTAGCTGGAGGAAGGGTAACATCAAACCTTGACGGAACGACGACGGTTAACATCAATGACCACTTCGACGCCTCGCAGTTGGAAGGAACTTTGCAGCAGCTTCTCAACAAAATCGAGAAGCTCGAACTTGAAAGGAATGAACTGCGAGATGCACTCAACAGACTGAAAAAGAAAACTACGGAGTCGCACACCACTATCAACCATCATGAGACGCGGTTCCGAACAATCGAAGACAATCTGAACGACATCGAAGAAGGTTTCACATTTGGAAGATTTTGAATATTATACTATATTCCAGATAAGCGAGCGCTTGAAGTTCGGTTGGCCTCGGCTAAGCAGTTGTTGCGTTCGCAAGAAGAAACTTTGAAACAACGGGATGAGGAACGGCGACAGATGAAGTCAAAGATGGTTGCTGCTGAACTCCAAGCCCGAGGCAAAGAAGCTCAGCTGAGACATCTGAACGTATTTGAGTTTTTTTCTAAGTATTATTTCAACTTGAAACCCAGGAACAACTGAAAAACTTGCGCACGGATTTGGACAACGCTCATGTGGACATTCGTTCATTGCGTGACAAGGAGGAAGCGTGGGATGCTAGTCGTTTCCAACTCGAGAGCAAACTCCGCGAGTCTGACAGCGAATCTCAGAGGCTTCAACTTCAAATCACAACATTCGAGAGCGAACGCCAGGTAATAGCTCCGAATTGAATTATCAATTCACGTCTGAAAATTTAGAGCCTCACAGAGAAGATCAAGGAACTGGATGGAGCTTTGCGGCTAAGTGAGAGCAAAGTACAAGACATGAGAGTAATACTTATAGCTCCGGATATAACTAACAAATTATGGAAATTCAGGAAGACGCCGAAAAACTGCGTCGTGATCTTGGAAAAGCTGAGAGCATTGAAATCGAACTGCGCAAGAGTATTGACCTTCAAAGCAAAACCTCTCACGAGTATCAGCTACTGAAAGATCAACTCGTCAACACTCAGAACGAGCTGACCGCAGCTAACGGTCGCAAGACTCAACTTGACGCAGAGCTGCTCAATGTTCGCAGCGAACTGCGAGACTACAAACAACGAGTTCACGACGTCAACAGCCGCGTTTCCGAGCTTCAGCGACAGCTTCAGGACGCCAACTCTGAGAAAAACAGATTGGAAGATAGACTTCTCAATTTGGAAAAGGTTTTGGTATTTTTAATCGAAAATCGTCATCAATTTTCAATATTCAGAGCATGAACCAACAACGAACATCAGAGACTGATCTCCGTCAACAACTTGAAAGCGCTAAGAATGACAAACGCAACGCCCTTAAAGAGCTGGAAGAGATCAAACGCCGTTTGGCTCAACTCGAAAACGACAAACGCTCCAATGTGCATTTGGCTGATGGATGGAAAAAAGAAAAGCACGTTCTGCTCAAGAAAATTGAGTTTGTGAGTGGCTCGGAAACATAGAAGTTGAAACAAAAAAAAAAAAATTTCAGATGGAAACCGAAAAACGACGAACAGACGCCGCAATCCGTGAGACGGCTCTTCAGAGGGAAGCTATTGAAAAGTCGCTGAACGCCATGGAGCGTGAAAACAAGGAACTTTACAAAAACTGCGCTCAACTTCAGCAACAAGTTTGCAAAATAGAAAATGAAAGTGGGATTTCTTTTCTTGATTCAGATTGCCCAACTTGAAATGGAGAATGGCAACAGAATTCTGGAACTCACTAACAAGCAGCGAGAAGAGCAAGAACGGCAGCTAAGCCGAATGCGTCAAGAAAAGGGACAGGTTGAAGAGAGAGAGGAAAAGTTTAATCTTAAAAAAAAATTTTCAGATTGAGAAAGTGATTGAGAATCGTGAGCGAACTCATCGCAACCGCATCAAGCAGCTTGAAGATCAAATCATGATACTGCGAGATCAACTCGACGGTGAACGACGACGAAGAAGGTCCTTTTTATTAAGTTTTTGATGTTAAAACGATGAACCTCGAAACGTTCAGTCAAAAAATTAGAAACTTCTAGAGAGTACGTTGATCGGTCTATGGTCAACGACATTGGACGTCTTGGAGGAAACGTCCTGGGTATAAGAAGCTATGCTGACAATAACATCGACAACATTCTTCACGGTGGCAGCCGTTCAGTCGGGTAAGTCATTGTTATTCCATCGAAGAACTAGTTCTTTTCCAGAACTTTCCTGCCTCGAAGCACATTTGCCTCAAATCCTTTGACGCCGCCACTGGGCTCCTCAACGCCTACCCACCGTCCCCACGTCACTTCGGACATTTACCGAGGCGGCGACCACACCAGCAGCTTCCGTCGCAGCGGCGTTGACGACACCGGTATGGACATCACCATCAACAGCTATCCGCCTCCTACTTTTACCTATTCTCCACATGCTACCCCAGTGATTCGCGTGAATCGCAGCAGGAGTCGTAGTAGTGATGAACGTCGTCAGAATGTTCACGAAGTCGTGACGACGACGCAGGATACAGAAGAAATTCCCGAGATCGACTACAGTCGTTACTCACATGAAGCGCAAGGCGAATAATCTTGGACTGATTCAGATTGATTCGCAATTTCTCTAATTTACTTATAAGCGCAGTTAAATTTAAGCGTTGGAATAATTTGCGCTGAACTTACAGTGACTTCCTTTTTTCGATTGGTTTTTATTCAACTTAATTATGAAACAAACGTCTTCTGTTTCAAAATATATACTCCAGCACAACACAGACTTCTGTGACAAAGTTTAGAATACAGGATTGTTAGTTTCTTTTGGAAATCTCATTTTGAGTTCGGACTACGCCAGTTGCTTTTACTGATTTGGAAATGCATATAAACGAGATTCAGTGAGCTTCTGTTCACAACCTCTCTACTGCTTGACTTAAAACTAACAAATTGCTTGAACTAACAGTATTAATCGATTAACATTTAAGGCTCAGTCTACGGAGGCTCCGTGCGTGAGCGCGACCGTGACTCTATCTACGGCGGTAGCGTCGCCGGACGTGATGTCTCTTCGCGTCAAGAAGGCGACAGCTCTCGCGACGCCCGCGACAGCGTCGTCGAGATCCCTTACAACCGCGGCGGCGACGCTTCTCTGCACTCGTCGATGCATTCCTCGGTGCACGGGCCACGGCTCGACACCCTCGAACGCAGCAACGATCTCTGATTGCTTCTTCTACTTGAAGCAACAAGAAAGTCTAACTCATTTCCGGTTTCTCCATAACAACATTCGGATTCATAACGCTGTACTTTAACGCAATGCTTGTTAGAGCTTTCTTTAACAGTTCTCATTAATTTTCACTCCGAACATTTATTCTCAAACGGCTTACTTCAATGGTTCTTTTCCTTGCAGCTTCTCTATTTTTCTTTATTTTCATGGCTATGTGTTTTTTAACTGCCCTCTCACTGTCCCTTCATGTAATTATTTTGAAATAAACTTTTTAAAACGTCAATTTTGAATCTGAAACGGGAAAGTTGTCGTACCTGATTGGGTGGCAAACAGCTGCGACCGAAGCAACATGGCAGAAAGACACGATGAAGCCATTTGAGCCATTTTGGGTTCAAGGAACCATACGGCTCTTCGTTCTTTGGCTTGAACACTCCGATGATTTGCTGGAAAACAGTAATTCCCAAAACTCGCTGAGTTATTGAAAGTTCTCTTAGCTTCGAAAAACTCACATTCTGCTTATTTTTCACAAAATAACTGCCACTTGAGCCCTGGGCGATCCGCTCTGGAAAGATTCCGCTGTGAATGGCCCGACAAGCTTCGTTGATGACGTTGGCCATGTTGGCTCCAGCAGTGGATCCGTAAGCCTCCGTTCCTGGAAATGATTATTTCAGGCAAATGAATCAAATAAGAAAAAAAAACTACCTTGATCACAAAAATAATTCTTTATGATATTTCAAAACTTTTAGTGGTACTTTCACATTTCGCAACTCTTCAGAAACACAAAAAAATTTCAATATTAAAGGAAGTATTAGTGGAATCAACTTTAAACTTTCAGAAATTTTTCGGAGATGTTCTTGAATTTCTCTAACATTTTATTGTTTTTTTTTTTACTAGGGAATTTTTTTACTTTGAAGCTTCATAACTCGGAAACAAGATCTATTGCGAGAAATTTTTTTCTAGAATTGCAATCACGGGTTCTGAAGTACACTTTGGCAATGTTTCAGCAGAAGTTCAACCGGCGGGTAAAAAACGTTCCCTGGTTAATTAAAATATGGCTTCTCAAATACCAGGAAAAACCTTTTTTAACTAAGACACGAATGTAAAAACGTCTAGTCGATCCACATAAACCGAAAGAAATATCATTTCAAAAATCGATTATTTCACAAAAAAATTGTCAAAAAAATTGCATGTTAATGTGAACTTTCCTTGGTGAAATTCTGGACCATTCTTGGATTTTGTAATGCTCTCATAGGAACGCGAAATCTTTTGATTCTCAAAGTTCCATAAATATGAGGAGACTGGTTTATTTCTGTTTAAAGAAACCCGCCCGGAAAAAAGAAACTAACTTCGATAGAACCTCATTCGCTCTCTATCTGAAAAACTCTTTCTATTGATGCGAAAAGGACTGCAAAAATATAAAAAATTACCCGAATGGAGCAAATCGTCTTCGTCGGTGGTGATCATGTCGCTCACGCGCTCCAGTCGACGACCAAACTCTACGGCGGCGACGTCGATGTTGGAGCCCATGGGACGGTGAAGCAGTGGAGTTTTTTCAAGACGATTCGAAGCAGTTGCCTTGCGCTGTTTCCCAAGCAGCCCCGCTTTCTCGTCACATGTCTCCACGTCAGAATCTGAGAAGAAAGTTTAAAACGAGCAAATGAATTGAAAAATTGTTTCAAATCGTCTTCGGTCACTAGATACTGGCAAAAAATTTGACGGCTCGAAAAGTCTTCTAGCCTTTTTCTTCTTTTTTTTTTTTGCAAAATGGGTTCTGCAGTGCTATTAACCGTTGTTTTCAAGTTGCGCAATTGGAAACTCGTAAAAAAAAAAAGTTCAAATAGATTTTTTCAAAACTTTCTCTATCATAAAAAAAACAAATTGGAGAAGAAAAAAAAAATTACCGGATTGACCGGAAGAAGAAAGACGAACTGTTCTGCGCGCTGGTGAATGTGAGGATTCTGAAAAAATTTATTCATTTATTTTGATTGGTTTTAATTTTTTTAGATGCAATGAACTCCATTTACAAATGTCTTGAGACAAGAAAAAAGCAAAAAGTTGTTCAAAAAAAGCTCTGTTCATCTTATTGAAACTCTTGTAAAAAAAAAATTTCCGTTTTGCGGCAATTCCTCAATTTATGCGGTTTGAATCTTTTTAAGCCAATTCCAAAATTCTTCATTGGTTTTGAACATTTATTTCATTCCAAAAATTCACATGTTAAATGCATAAAAAAATAAGGAAATCTCACCCGGGGCATTATCCAGAACGTTCATTGTTCCTATTGAACGATCTGCTCAATCTGTAAACCATTTTTCAACGATAGAAAAAATAAAATGAAGCGCGATGAAAAAAGAAACGAAAAAGGAAAGAATGGGAAGAAGATTGAAAGAATGAAGCTTCAAAAAGTGAAAGCGGTACAGTGATGGCGAGACTGCGATAAGCGGTCCACAGTTTCTCCCGAGATTTGCCTCAAAAGGAAACATTTTGGCCTCAAAATAATTAAAGTCATCAATTTCAAAAATCACAATGTTAACAACTCGTTCCACTTTCAAAGTAACTGTTTACCAATGAAAAATAAAATAATTGCACTTTGTTTCATCAAAGAGAGAAAAAATAAAAAAAATTACATAGGGAATCATTGTGAAACGATGATAAACATTTTTTTTTCAAATGAGAAAACTCATGAGGAAAAAATCTGCTGAGCAAACGTCACTGATAAGTTTTAAAATGCACAATAAGTTCAGCCTCAAATATAAAAATTTAGAATTTAAAAATATCCATACTAAATCGAATGTTACAGGCTCATCTGATAGTTTTTGTTTAATTACAAACAAATTTGAGAAGAAAACACCAAAGCTGACTTTAAAAAAATTAAAGAAAATAAATGAAATTTGAATACAATGAGACACCCAAAGAAGGAAGCGTGACGCGTGCCAAGACCTGTTTAAATTATTCCGATGGCGCGCGTTTGCTCTGAAAAGATAGTAGAAAATTTTTAGGCAAACGTTCCTTTTGTATTTTTGTTTTTTTCTTTTATTGTCTAATGAAAAGTTTATGAGATTTTCTTATATTTTGAACAAGTAGTGTACTTTATATTAGGAATTTTTCCTTGGAAATCGGGATTATCATTTTTTTTCAGTTTTTTTTTGGTCCATCTTTTCCTTTTCAAAGGTTAGTCCATTTTTTAGGATCTGTTTTTTTAGGCAAAAAATTGTTGAAAAGATTGCATTTTATATGTTATAAAGGTGGCTAGATCTCCCCAGGCGTAACTGGATTTGTTATAGACGAGCGAGAACTTTACACTGCACGGCAAACACTCTTCAGTCCAGCTCTTTCTTTGATGAATCTTTTGTCGCCACTCTCAATTCCCTGCTCAATGAAACACTGTCAACTTTAAAAGTTTTATTAGCATTCATTGAATTTTTTTGTTGATATTAGTGATTTTGGGAAAATTCTCATTATTTCCTTTTTTTAATTGGAAGAATCTAGTTGTACTATGAGAAAAAAGCAGGGACGTTTCATACGGCATATATCTTAGGGCAAACCCTAAAAAAATATCTTTTTATGGTATTCTCTTAAAAAAATATAAAAAAACAATAGGGCGTTCATTTTTTTAACTGGAGCGTTTTGAAAGTTTTTGTAGAATAAGAAATCGGAATTTTTTTCTAAATTTTTTTGAACCATACGGATTTACTGAAACCTTTGAGAATTTTTTTGATGGCCGAATCGATTTTATTTTATTTTTTTCTTTGAGCTGTCTTAGTTTGTAGAAAACAGTTTTTTTTGATTTTCACTCGGGTTAGCAAAGTTTGAAGCAACTCAGAAGAAAAAGCCAACTTTTTGAAAAAAATGTCTTTGTAATCTTAATTCAGGGACCTTAATGATAATTCAATCAAAAAAACTAACTGACCCTCTTTTTTTCTGTTTAAAAACTTTTTTTGATAACTTTTGTTACATAAAGATAAAATGATCGGTTCATTAGAAATGATTATTCTGCAAAAATTCATTTTCGAAAATTATCATTCTCCGAAAAAAATGCATGTGTTCAGAAACTATTCTAGGATTTCTGTGACATGTCAATTCCCATAGCAACGGTCGCGTTGTTCATCATCATCAAGTAAGAGATTTTGTAGCTCCGGCTTGGCTACAAACGGAACAAAGGATCCCGTGATTGGTTTTTATTACGCTCAACGCGCTTCTCATTATCCGTAGTGCCTGTCGGATACATTTTCCAAGGTTGCCGCGACAACGCCGACGCTTCCGTTTGACTCACGCCTCCGCCATTTTGTTCTCGCTTCACTTTCAGATTCCCACCAACAAACATTCCCATCTGTATAGTCAAACTTTTTTTGTTCAAATGAATAAAAATTAATCGAAAAAAACCCCCAAAAAAATCACCATCCTTTTCATGAAATAAGTATACTTTGATCAAATTTTTTGGAATAATTGATAATGTAGTTTTTTTTATAACCTCTTCCATTTTCTAGGCTTCTGTAATCGTCAATCGTATTTGTTTCATTTTAAAAAATTTTCGGTTCTTTTTTTCAGACGCAAGATGCCACAAAGCACTCCACTTGGTGTTGTTGGAATTGATAGAATCGGTTCGAGAAAGATCACGAAGGAGTTCTATCCGTTTGCTTTTGTGATTAAAAACGAATATTTCGAGAAGTTCTGCTGGGGGTGCATGAAGAGACCTCCCGTCCTGCAGTAGTTAGTTTAAAATAATTTTCAAAACATCAAAATTCATTTTTAAGTTCGTGTACTCATTGTGAAGTGGGTAGGTTTTGTTCCCTGCATTGCCGAAATGAGTCGAGGCGAGACCACAAGGTAATTTGAAAACTCAATTTTTAATTTGCAAGAAGAGATGTTTAGGTAGAATGTCACATGTTGCGCAAGATGACAGATTTGGGAATAGAAGAAAGAATGTTGGCAAGAATTTGTGCACGGTGGTCGGTGAGTTTTGAAAAAATCTTGGTGAGGCTCAACGTTGGCGTGTTCAGGATATTGAAAGCGGGAAAGCGGATCTGGATCCAACATTTTACGTCAATCGGAGTAGTAACCGCACGATAATGCAGCTTTGCGCACACACTGAAGAAATCAGACTGGACGAGAGAGCTTACGGAAAATTCAAAAGTGAGTGAAGCTATAATTTTGAATTTCTTTGGGAAGGTCTTTCAAAAACATTTTTGAAAATCTTTCGTTCTGTTACAAATCGAAGCTACTTTCAGAGATCTTTCTGGCTGTTGAAAAGTTGTTAGACAACAACTACGAGAACGTAACTGAAGATATTGCTTTGGAGCTCTATTCTCGGAGCATAATCAACCGACATTCTCTCTCCGACCCTGATTTTACTGTAGAAATCGGGAAAGGGCTTTACTTGGACCTCTGTCGCTACAACCACTCTTGTAGACCAAATACGGTTTGTTCGAAATCCTTTTACACGTAAATGTCAGTATTTTCAGATCTACAGCTGCGATGGCACCACTGCTACACTACGTGCTCTACACGACGACGTTGACTTCGATAACTTCGACGAAACTTTTTATTCTTACATTTCTCTGACTGAGTAATTCTATTTAAAGATTTTCTGATCGAACAATTTTTGTAGATGTCTTGTGGAACGTCGACATATGATCCGGGACTCTTGGTACTTCGAATGTCAGTGCGACCGCTGCGTAGATCCACTCGACTGCTGGCTTACTGCTGCGTATTGCCCTCATTGCAACGCAGAGGTGAGGCTGCAAAAACCATTTTCGATTCAAAAATCTTCTTACAGGGCGTAAGAGTACCTATTCGTCTTCATGGTCCTGATGCTTATATAAACAGCGAAAACATGGAAATAATCTGCCATCTCTGCAACAGGATGGTTAGTAAGGTTGGTTTAAAAAAAATGCTCGTAGTTTGAACTCAAAGAATCCTGCATTTATGAACAATGTACAAACATTTTTTGAGGACTATGTGATCGACTGCGTTGGAGCAATGCGAGAAACTCGATTGGTTTTAGACAACCCCCAGCTTATCATCGTTAGTTCACAAAATTATCTAAATTCGAAACTTCTTTCCAGCTTCCTGTTGAAATGAGACTGGAAGTTCTCAAGCAGCATCTTTTTCTGATAGATCAAATGCTGCCAAGCTGCAATTCATTTTTCTGCGCCCTCGTTGCGGTAAGATTGACGGCAAACTGAAAAAAAAAACAAGTGATTTCAAGGCTCTTGTTCCGCTACTTGATAAAGTGAATGACGCTTCAAAGATTGATCTTGGCACTTCAAATACTTTGCTCAATATTTATCTCGACACGGAAGAATTTGTGCGCTACGTGTTTCGTTACGCACATCCGGCAAAAGGAATGCACCTTTTGTAAGATTTTCTCCGTAAACAAAAATATAATGAGTTACTTACAGCCAAACTGGCAAAATTCTGGAATCTCTTCAGAGACCTGAGGAAGCTGCGCGATATTACATCGAGGCTAAGCGTATCATGGTAATTCCACTACCTGGAATTTTCGATCAATCTTGGGAATTCAGAGCTATGCTTTCGACGAGAACTTCATCACGACTCGAGATGTGACTGTGTGTATGAATCGTATGCTGGATTACGTCAAAATGATCAAAAGAAGATCAAATTTGATGAGGGCGGTGGCCGAACTAGATGTAAGCTTTTCTCTCAATTCTCAAATTCATGATTAAAACTTATAGATACCACAGTCAAACTCAAATAAATCTCAGTCAAAGTCAGAAATCGAGAATAATCGAGCCAAAGCTTTGAAAGAGAAAGGAGATGAGAAGCGAGCCAAACAGGCAGCCAAAAAACTGCGACAGAAAGAAAGAAAACGTGCCGAGAAGCAGGGAAAGCTGGTAGCAGAAATGGCTGTACCAGGCGGCTCGATGGAGATGCCTCAAGAACCTGAAGTGATTGTTTTCCGATAGTTATCATCGAATCGAGAAATGTTTAGGCTTCGATCACAGACAAAGTAGCCGAGATGTGGTATCCTGTCGAAGCAGCTCCGAGAAATGAGAGAGAAGATGATGAAGACAGTCTGGGCGACCTACCGGAACTGGTAGCCGATCTTTGAATATTGAAAATTTCTTTTCTCCTTCTTTACCCGTCTCTATCTTTCATAAACTTTATTATTTATCATCAAAATATCATATTGATATTTATCTATTTTTGTAAATATGCAGTTTGCTCCAAATACTTATTATAAAGGATGTACGAGACACATAAAAAAACCTTTTCAACATCCCAATTTCGATAAAAACTTTGGATAGTTTGTCTTTTGCTGATCCTCAGAATTGCAGAATGAGCTCCCTTGTTTAGTTTCATTTTCCTGTCAATTCTCTAATTGTGATGGAAACTTGTCTTTGAACTCTACTTCAAGCGTAACGTTTGCTTTGCATAATATCTTTTTTTGGATGTTTAGAAAAAATGTTGGATGTTTAGAAAATTTTCATTCAATACATATTCATCCAAATCGTTCAATTGTGAGACTGTTGTTTTGGAGAATAAATATTTGAAGTTGATCTCTTCTGAGCGGCAAATGAAGATCAAAAAGGTTGGCAGTATGTATATTTCGGTTTCGGTGTTTGCGGAGGTAAATTTGCTGAGGTGTGATAGCGCCGCCGTTTCTCGTTCTTTCAGTTTTTGTTTTCTCGTCTAATTGGCTTCATTTCCAATTATAAGACAACCACTTGTTCTAATATCCTTTTCTGATTGTTTTGAAAGAATTATTGAACCTATTGAAAAACTATTTCACAGCCCTGCTGTCTTTTAGCATAAAAATTCTAAGATGAAAAGGGCGTGCGTGAATATATTTTCTATTTTTTTTGGAGTTATAGCCTTATTTTTGATTTATTGTTATTACCTTCAAACAAAGAAAGCTGAAAACCTTTGTTTTAACTTTTTTTTGGTTGTACTTCATCTCAAAAAAACAGAATCGTCAGAAATTTTTGGCTTTCAATTTTCGTTTCGAGTTTAGAATCGTGAATTTTCCAGGCTGGCTCCTCCCACGCGTTCTTCTCGAATGGCTACCAATGGTCGTGCACCTGGTGTTAGTTTTTTAAACTTGAATTCCTATAATAAAAAAATTAAGCTGAAAAATTTTATACAGAAAACCCGTCCTCCAACGCTCAGGTTCAGTAACAACTTTGACCTCGAAGAAAAATCGCAGACGGCAAGGCACTGGAAACAACGACGAAATGAGCAGTTTGTTAGTTTTTCCTTTTTATTTCAGAAGAAGTCTTACGATTTTGGATCTTGTAAGAAAAGTTTTCGGGGTTCGAAGACGCCAAAATTGTTTTTTTAAACACAGTGAGGATACCGTATAGATTTGTTCGTGTTATAACAAAACCAAAAAACAAATACCTTTGCCGATATACCCTATAAGGTTGGCCTTTCTTATATTTTCTTCATTTTAGAAACTACGTCAAACAGTACTTGGCCAACAGCCTGAACTTTCCACCCGACACCACGCAATATCCATTTGAATACGCAAAACTAACAGATATTGAAGCTCTTGGAAACGGAACGTTTGGAACTGTTAGGAAAATGGTGCACAACCAATCTGGAAAAGCTCTTGCTGTCAAGGTTGAACTCAAATCCATACATTCATTTCTGAAGTTCTTTTCAGAGAATTCGCTTGATGAGTATTGGAAATGATGAAGGAGTTAGCAAATCGATGCAACGTTTGAAAAACGAAGTGGAAACTATCAAAGCTTCTAGCAACTGCGATGAGATTGTCAAATATTACGGAATCACGTTTTATGAGGCATTTTCCTCGCGATTCTGTATTAGATTAATTTTTTCGTGTTCAGGGAGACGCGTGGCTTTGCATGGAACTGATGGACATTTCTCTCGAAACTCTTTATCGAATCGCTCATCAAGTCGTGAAACAGCCATTTGATCAAACTACTCTAGGCTCGGTGGCTGTTGCGGTAAGATTTAGCTACGATTTTTGACACTAGAATTTCTCGAAAAGTCTGAATAATCCAAGTGTTTCAAATTTTGATTATTGGAGCATATTTTCATTTGGAAAATCGCAATTTTCTGAACCTAAGACTTTTTTCAGACAATTCGAGCGCTTGAACATCTCAAAAACAATCATCATATCATTCATAGAGGTTAGTTTTTGATTAATTAGCTTTGAGTTTTGAGCAAGGAAGTTGTATTTGCAGACGTAAAACCTTCCAATATTTTGTTCAACTGTGACGGCTACATCAAACTGTGCGATTTCGGGATTTGCGGCTACTTACAGGATTCAGTTGCTCAGTCCCGAGACGTTGGCTGTCGTCCCTACATGGCTGTCAGATTTCTTCACGAAAATTTGTGCATGAAACTGATTATTTTCAGCCTGAACGTCTAGCTCCAAATTGCGAAGGTTACGATGTGAAATCAGATGTTTGGAGTTTGGGAATTTCCATGGCAAGTTATTTTTTTCTTTCAATTGATATGGAAGTTTTGAAAAAAAATTTTCGCGTCAAGCGTCATAACTCAATTATACATGAAAAATATTACGAGGATGTTTCAAAGTAATTTTAAAAACTTATTCAAAAGTTTGCATTTGTTATCTTGCTTATCCTCTGAAAAATATTCTCATTCTAAATGTTCGAAAATTTCCGTTTTCTGAAAATTAAGCTTAGTTTTTGTTCATACTTTCCATTGCAGTTGGAAGTCGCGAACGGTCGATATCCCTACCCGGGACTTACGGAAGCTCCTATCTTTGCTCAGATTCAAATGATCGTCTATGGCGATCCACCGCTACTGACAAACACTGGATTATCTACAGATATGTGCAATTTTATCATGTCCTGGTCAGAAACATTTCTCGATTTTTTATTTTTTCAACTTTTTCAGCACCATCAAAGAAAGAGCTCAACGCGCTGATTTCAACCAACTCAAAAACACTGGAATTTATCGTCGATATGCGGACCCAGCAATGCGTGAACATGTTGCTCGATACGTCTCCACTATGATTCCTTACAAAAGTTCACTTGCCGTTCCTCGTGCTTGAGAATGTTTTTTTTTATTTGATTTTAGGCACTTTTTCGTGATTTTGAGTTTTTATTTAGAATGATTTGATTAGCTTAAGTATGTCGAAGCTTTCATTATTATGGTTATTCCTATTGTTCTTTCAAATCTGTGATTAACTTCTACCTTTCGGTATTGTTTCTAAGTCGAAAGACCTCATTATATTCTATGTACAGTTTTATTTGAGCCACCGTGTATTTTATATTGCTCATATTTTGATTTACATTATACAAGGGTTGTGATATTGAACCAATAGTCGAAGTCAAATAATCTATTACCTCCAGCTTATCCCAGTTCTTTTTATAATAGTCAGTTTAATCCCAGTTCATTTTGATGTCATATGATCTCACAGCAATCAATGAAATTTTGAACAACATTTTTATTGGTAGAAGTGCAAACTGAAATAATTGAGGAGAGCAACTGAAATGGGGCAACCTCGCATGTTTTTATTCTTATTTCGGATTCTGATTTATGAGCAATTTTAGAACCTTCAATGAAATTCATCACTAAACTTTATAGTTTAAAATAATCTCTAATGGCACCAGAAGATATGCGAGATGAGTGAAAACGACCAAAACTGATGATGAGAAGTTGAAAACTGATTATTGGGGAAAGAACACGTATATCATGAAGAAGAGTAGAGGAACAAGTATTGAAGATCTCAGATAAAATTTGTGTTGGTTCCGGAACCACTTGAGGTCGGAAAATCCTTGAATTGGCTAATCGAAATTTCAGAGGTTTTTTGGTAAAATTCAGTAAAAAAAAATCTCGCCAAAAAGAGAAGGAAGGAATAACTTTTGTCTCAAGTTTTTTGTCTCACATGATTGGCCATGAGCAGGATTATCAGATCCAAGTGCTTCCATTTAAAAAGTTTTAAACTTAAAACTCTCATGTGAGTTGATAAAAGCGAAACTGACAGAGAGAAGGTCACTGAAAATTTACTGACTCTTTAAATTACTACAACTTGAAAAGATTCACAGGACCACCGGACGACGTTGAGTGAAACGAAACGAGTGACCGAACTACCGATAGGTGCGATGGTAGTCGTCAGTGTAGGCGTAGCTAGAGTACCCACTAAAACTTGATTCGTTTCGAAACTGTGAGGGAATCTTTCTTGTCGTACGGCTTGGGTCTCGTGTCGTACGTGTCGGTGACGAACGACGACAGGTGGTGCGACTCCTGCGGTGGCTCCACGATACTGAAAACCCGAGAAACTGTCTGATCTTGTCAAAACTGCAGATTTTTTCGCATGGTGGGAAAAAAGTAGCCTCTTGATTTTCTTTCCTCAGATCGGAAAATTTCAGCAGAAACCAATTGAAATTTGCAAAATTTTCAATGAAACAAATGTGAATTCCAAATTTAATTTTTTTCTTTAAGTTTTTTTTATTGATATGTTTCTTGTTTAGTAATTTGAAAAAAATTACTTCTCGACTTATATCTTTTTTTAGTAGGTGAATTTGGTTTTCCATACTTAAAAAAATAAATCGAAAACACAGATTTAATTTAGTTTCTTTGTCACTCTAACTGTGCAGATTTCCGTCCTCTTTTCTGATTTTTGATTATCTTAAATCAAAAAAATTTACTATTTGGGGAATGCATGCATTTTGTTGTAGAGATCAATGAGCGCAGTGCAGAAAAACTATGATAGGGACGAGGCAAAACAGGAATATCAGTAGACACATCCAAGTTCCATTCTGAAAAGAACAACTGATCAAATCATAATATTGAGGCAGACTTACAAATGTGTCGACAGTATAAGTACAAAGAGCAGACGTAGAGTGTTTAGCTATTTGGGCCAAAGGTTCACAGGAAGACACTTCATTTTGCATCTGCAGCCGCTTTTTCGAAAAAGTTCGCTCAAAACTTGAAAACCTGATCCCGGACATGGAAAATGTAGTGGTCAATGTGGCCGACCATGAAGTCTAGTTCTTCTTTGGCGGCTCTTTTGAAATGTTCCTTGACACTTTCGGAGAGAAGCGCCTGGGCGTGCTGTAGTTTCACCAACAAGGAAGAAACCGGCACTTGTAATTCCGTAAGTCTGAAAAAAATTTTTAAACAAAGAATTATCCTAATTTTTTTTATTTGGGTTGGATTTTTATATGAGTTTTATTTTTTTTCTTCTTTTTTTTCGTTTTTTTGTGCTAACAAAAAAACTTTTTGCCTTTGTGATGGAGTTCCACTTGACTATTGATAATTGAAGAAAAATAATTCAACTTTTTAGCTTTTTCTCCGTGGGAAAACAGTTGAAACAAACAAAACAGTTTTAAAGAGTTATATTATTACCTCTCATCCAGATGGGTAATATTTTTGTAGAGAGATTCCAGCCGATTTCGAAGAGGCTTTGCGAATTGGGTATCAATTTCTTGAATTTGCTCGAGTACCTTAATAAAATATTATTCATTTTTCTCTACTTTCTAAATCTCACCAAAGACACAGCTTTTGGTCTTCCAGCATTATCATCCAAACTCTCTTCGAATTCTCGAGTTTTTGTGACCAGATCCAATTCATCTATGGCCTTTTTAATCTAGATATTTATATCAATGAGATAAATCTTATCCCGGCTCACAGTGTCGAGGGCGACGTGGCTGACTTTGGAAACGTTCATCTTAGCAAGTTTTTCAAGATCTTCCATTTCTGACTTCGAAATAATGACATCTAGAGGTCTGATTTCAGGTAGTTCTATCATGGAAATTTTCAAAAAATTTTCCAGCTGAGCATAAGATTCCTTCTCAAAGTCCTGGAAATCGATATCGTTTTATGGCTTTGATAGGAAATAGGAACCTTGAGCTGGTTGAGATGGTATTTCTTGTCAAATTCGAAGATATGGTAGAGGGTCTCATTCCGTTGACATGCTCGAATGATGTCTGCCGGCGATCTTTGGTCCAAAATTGCTTGGATGTCATTGCTGGGACGGTGTTTTTCGCGCCAAATTTCGACATATCGCTCAGAAAGCTGAAAATGATTTGGTAGGAATGAGTTCATTGAGCGCAGATTTAGTCAATAATGTTCAACAAACAATTTTATAGCTGTTCTTGGTTTTATATAGTTGGTATCTGCACTTGTTGGGGTGCTAGAAAATCAGCCTTCATTTATTTCCATGCACCTCATTTTCAGTGCGACATATTTTCTCTTTCGCTTTCTAGTTATAATTTTTCGAAAACGCCAAAAACTTATTCCTAAGCCACAAGGCCAGAAAAAAAAATTCAAGACTTCATAACTCGTCTGAAAGCACATTTGTAATAACTTCGATCTAGAATCGGCATTACTTAGTTATTGACAACGTCCCAAATTCACTTCTTATAAGAAATATTTTTGGTTGAACACTTTTTATTTGTCCTCAATAACGTCTGAAAATCTAAATCCTTTTTTCGTGGCTTCAAAAAACTTCAAACAGACCCGATTTTCGAGAGGAAAAGTTTTGACAAAACACTACTAATACTGAAAAATCGGGGCTGTAGTTTTTACTCACCGACATAATGTCCGGTCGGTTCAGAGGATCTCTCAATGGCTGACAGACCAGACTGGAGACGTTACCAACAGCAAAAGCCAGGATAGCCGTGCCGAGTGCCAAAAAGACAAAGAGGAGCACTGCTAGCCAAATTCCACTGAAAACCCAAGAATCTTCTAGGAATAATCTGGAAACTATACCAGCTGTAGAACTTGCCACCGGTGGTACGAACACAGCAGTCGTCGTTGTAGTAGGAGGGCCGACGGCCACAAACTCCACATAGAACTCCGATCAGGAAAAGGAGACTGAGAAGAATAATCAGCGAAGCTATTGTCACTGATCCTATCCAACTGCATAAAATCTTTGTAATGCTAAGGTTTCAGGACGGAGGAACCTGTATTCGAAATATTTGAACGGCGTTTGTTTCTTCAACTCAGTCATCCGTGAAACGCCATTGTAGAGCAAATCGAAGTTTATCTGGCGTAACTGTGTGGAAATCGTTTCAGCGACCACAAAAAGATCGTCGCCGATTTGCTTCAGCATGTTTTGTGCGGCTGAAACTTGAGAATATTAAAAGAGGGGCCACGTTTTCTGATATGACTTTTTTGTGTAAGTTTTTCGGCACCCCTTCTTTCTAGAATTCTTAAAATTCACGATTATAATGTTCTGAAATTTTTCGTAAAAATCGTTTTCATAAGGAAAACAATCGTTTTTTTTTTGAAACAAAAAAAAATTCACCATGAGTCTTTTTATCGATTTCACTTTGAATGGCCGTCTCCATATTTTCAAACTGTCTATTAGATTCGCCAAGCAATCGAGATATGTTAGCTTGAAGTATTTGCTGCAAAGCTTCTTCTGTTTCCGGCGAAAGAAGCTCCTAAAAAGTAAATTGAAAAAATGAAGTTTTTGGAAAGCTGATACATCTTGAAGCTTGAATTTACTGATAGATAAATTCTCTAGAAGTCTTTCGGCTCTAGCACACATGCTTCTCATCGGTTCCATCTCATTCTCCACACATTTCACTATTTCTTCGTTGGCTGTGTTCCGAAGACGATGAAACTCGCTCTGAAAAGATATCTTTTTGTAATTTATTAAAAGGAGTCCGTACTTCAAAGCGGATTCCTTCGTCATTCAGCTCCTTGACTTGCGATTGCACCATACCGAGGGTCGACTTCATGTCTTGAGCTCCTTCAAAATAATAAATAAATAATTTGACGACCGGAATCTCGGCTCACCGTTGCTGACGTTCAAAAATACGTCAATGACGTTGGCCCCAGTAAGCCTTTTCACACGGTCTACTACGTTATGTCCGGCATGAGATAGTTGATCCGTGATCGTTAGGTTCAAGGTTTGGTAATCGTCAATCAGAAGCTTGCGAATCCTCTGAAAAACTCAGACTTAAGTTCAGGAAGAACTGTCGTAAATTTTTGAAAGTTTTTGAGAAAAAATGGATCATCCAAATGCTTACTTATCTAGAGTTAGCTTTTCGATTGCTCCAAGTTTACTTAAAGAGCTATTGGTGCAAAAGTTCAAAAAATAAGAACTAAAAAAAGGCCGAAGCAGATTGTTGTTTTTCGAGTCAAGATTGTTTCAAATAAAATGCTAATCTTTTCCAAGAATCCCATTGTTAGTTAGAGAGGATGAAAAATGTTTGCATATAAAAATTGTTAACACGAACCATGTCAGTATCCCTTTTGTACAGATTCAAATCGTCGATGCACTGATTCACACGATTTGGAAGCTGATCCAACCCGTGATGAGCGTACATGCTTGATATTACCAAAACCGTCACGACCATCCTGAAATTGAGATTAAAAATGTGATCTGCTTTCGAAAACTGAAAGTTTCGGACTAAAAGAAATTGAAAGGCTTAAAGGCTTTCGGACTAGGGACCGCAAAGCCACGCCCCTTTTCGCGATAGAAAAAGTGGCTTTTTTTTGGTTTTCAACTTTCTTTTTGCTGTAGTTGTAAAATATGTGGAACTGGCAAATAAAATTTGACACACTTGTACAGAAAAAAGCTTCCTCTTTCGTTTAAAAAAATATTTCACGCTTTTTTTGATGCGTTCGCGCGGAATGTCGTACAAAAAAACGTGAATGGAACTAAAAAAATTTTTGTCGTTTTTTTGCTTTTTTTCATGTGTTTTTTTAGGTCGAACGCACTCTTTCTTTTTTTTAAATAATGATTTTTGATTCAAGTAACGGTAATTTTAAAACAATAAAAATAAAAAAATTCGTCTTTGCCAAAAAAATTTTTAGGGAGTGCCGAAAGTCATAATTCAAAAATATCGTTAATAAGCGAATATAATCGAGTTTTTTTGTTTTTTTCAAAAATTTAGATCATGAGCTTACTTAAATATTTCTCTACAGCATCTTTGCTTGAAAAAAAGTTGTTTAATACGCAAAAAAATGCTCTTGAAACTAGAGAATAAAAATTAGCGGCGTTTATCACACAGAAAGCGGTCGAACGCAGGTTTTTTTCAAACGATTATATACATTTATTAGTAAAAAAATCTTTCAATTAAAAAGAATAAAAATAAAAAAATTCGTCTTTGCCAAAAAAATTTACGGGGCCGTTTTAAGGCAGCGATCGTTAAACGAGGCCAAAAGCACTAAAAAAACAGTTTTTTCGAAGTGAATTTTCACGGAAAGTTTGAGTAAAGATTTGCGAACATATTCTGATAAAAATATCTTAATTACTTCAAGATTTTCTTTTTGAAATAGGCAATCTGTGCTATTCAAACGGCTCAAGGGTATGGCGGATGGAAGCTCCCATCGCTAGACTTAACAGCTTGGCGCAGCGCGTGCGCTGCGATTTTTCATTTTGAGGTCGCGAGTTCGATGCCCGCAAGCGGCAGTTTTTTGTTTTCTGGAAAATACCGACTTTTTCGGCAAACTAGCTGATTAGCATCATTTTAGCACTCTATTATGATTTGTTACATCATAATAGACCAGTATCAAAACTTGTTCTAGAAGAAAAATCGAGAAAAATGTCAAAAATGGATAATACCAAAATTTCAGTACTAAAAAAATGGTGCGCGGCGCGCCACATTTTCCGTCATAACTTTTTTTCATCCTCAATCTTTTTTTGAAAAAAACTAAACGGTTCTGAGTTTTTGAATCGAAACAGCTATCGAACCATACAAAGCTCGATGCTGAAAAAAAATTTTTGAAAATTCGTCTGCGGTCCCTACTTTCGGACTAAAAGAAATTGAAAGGCTAAAAAATGTTTTTGTTCGTTTTTGCGTAAAAATACCGTATATAAATATAGCCTCCAGCTTAAAAAGGAATAGAGTATCAGCACTAACGCGTTGAAAAAAATGAGTAGAAAGGCGGAAAAGTTGAGAATATTCCGTTTACAAGCATCATAACGAGCGTCCGTCGTCTGTTTTTTCATCGAACTTGAACAACAGTAAGAGCATATTCTGAAAAAAATGATTAATTTTTGCTTAGTTAATGTGAAAATACCTGTATAATATGTAGAAAAAAACAAAAAATATGCTGAACGCGACAATTCCCAAGGAGAAAAGTAGCCATCCTCTTTGCCAGTCGATCCACTGAAAATTTTATTCACTGAAAATTTACGGACGTTTTCTTTTCGGTTTGAATGTGATTATAAACATTTCTTTCCTTGTAAATGTTTCTTATGAAGTGCACCGACCTTTTTCCAGCCAAATTATTGCTGAATGAGGCTTTTTTCTCACATCTCTATTTCAAAACATGATTCTCGACACATTTTTTTATAATTAAGCTTCCAGTTTCTTTCTTGATTGATTTCGTCTGAGCCGTTCTTTTTTTCTAAAAACCGCTTCAGGAACTCCGCCGACGTCTTTCTGTCCCCAAAGCCCGATCATCGCCACCGATGACGCAGAAACTTGAGAAATGAGCCGCTTGGAAATCATCCCCGATGGTTTCTCACTTTTTTGGGCACAAAAAAAGCGGCCGTCCACCGCTTCGCCCCCAACCGAGGAAGGTAAACACGCAGCCCCGGATGAACTGGTCATTTCGTCGCCGTATTGCACTCCAGAAGTATCAAATTTCGCAGACATTCGTTTGTTGCCTTTTGGCAAAGCCGTGGAACTTCCAGTTATAATAGTACAAACAAAGTAAGGTCGTAGAGTGAAAGTATAAAGCTGAGATAGGTTTATTAAAATTAAAACAACAAAAATCTTTCGATAGGTTTTGAAGAAGTTGATAGCGTTGAAAAAGCACTGAAAAAGCACTGAAAAAATAAACTATGATCTTTAAAATGAAATTCCACATTTTTAGAACTTATTTTGGAAAACAATTTCTACTATCTTTTCATGAGTAAAGTTCCTTGAGTTTCATATTCCATTCATTTAATTTGGGAAAAATAAATACTGACCCGTCACAAGCTAACAAATAAATTATTTCAAAGTTTGGAAAGACCTTTATCTATCGGGACATTTTCACTTTTTGAAATTATCTGGAAAGATGTTGTGAATCGACTATGTGAGACTAATTAGCTTCAAAAGTAGTTCCCTCGACTGTGAACGGCTCACTGCAGGATTCTTTCATTATAATCGTGCACCGCACTGTTTCTATCCTCAGCTAGCTCCGAAAAAAGTAAGAAGCCATTTTTATCTAGAACCCTCATACTTGGTTGCTATCACGACTGCCTTTCTCGTGTGATGGACGGCGAAATCAGAGGCCTCTTGGTATTATTCAACAGTTATTGTTCCCTTAAAAAACTCCCAATACTCTCACGACGCGCCAAATAATACCGAAGACAAACGATGTGGCCGAGAAAGTAAATCGCGACCTGAGCTGACAGCAGATAACAATTGTACAAACGCGTACGCGTGCGCCGTCCGGGATTTCGACACGAGCCGTGCGCTGAGCTCAAACAACTCGGCGATTCTTCTTTCAACTCGCGGCTCTTTTGGCGCTCAACCTCATCAGTTTCTCAGAAAAAAATACTGCGAGACAAAAATTTCAAAGATCACTGAATGAAAATAGTCTCAAAATTGCCCCAATGTCGAAATCGGAAGTGAAAAGCTCTACAAGCTGAGACCTTCAAACCGTAATAGCAATAATGAGAAAAAGATTTCCTTACAAAAAATCAAATAATCATGTTTAAGATGTAACCAGAAGCTTAAAGCAATCCATTTTCTTTTTTAGTTAATCAAAAACGGTAAACTTTTCTCATATGAATCATACTCTGACGCACAAAAAGTGTGAATAAGAAAAAGTTCTCTTTTTTGGGGGTATTGTATTCATTCTTCTTCATCCAAAAGTGTATAGCAACTTGCTTGAGGATTCTTTTTTAAAAAAGGGTTTGAAAGGAGCAACTTTTTGGTTAATTCTTTGAAAAAAAAAGCGTTGAATGCCTGAATAAAGCAAGACTAAAAGCATAAAAAGCTCGCGTATAATGGAAATAAATTTAGAGTTAATTTTAAAACCCCTTACTTCGAATCCATAGTAATTTTCGTATTCCCTCTTAAATTAATTGTGATTTTCCTGTTTTTAGCGGAAAAGCTTGAGAGCGTCGCGTAAAGCTGAAAGTTCCCTCCAAGCAAGCGACTCTCAGAACCCAACTAATACTGTTTTGGCGGCGAGCTCGCATTCCAGCTACGGGTCAGCGCCGTTGAGCGTGTTTTCCTCTCAGATTTGGCCGACGTCGCTTAATTCCGGCCGCTGGAGCAATCAAATTTTGGCATTCGGCGTAACCTGTCTTGCTGATTGAGACACACTCGAAATACTTGGAAAGTGACGAGAACTGAAGTCTCATCTAGAGTGAATCATGGATCTTAGGAAAAAAGGATGTTATGTAATCTTTAAAAATTTTTTTGAAAGTTTGAATTAGAATAACTGAGACGCGATTGGGAGAAATAAGTTCACTCTATTCACTCCTAGTTTCGGGAGAAAATACTGAAAAAAAACTACTTAACCTACTTTTTAACCCGCTCTTTCACTATTTTTGTGGGTAGCCTTTCTGTAAATTCAACAAAATGAAGACAAATAATGGAAAATTTTTTTGGTGACTGAAAGAAACCATTAAAATCTACATTTCTGACATTCCCGTTCCAACCATCTCCCCGAAACGCTTTTTTTCAGATTACGACTGGGCCACCGACTCTGGCAGTCAGTGGGCAAAAAAAAATGAATAAAAAGTCCCACCTGCCAGTACTTGGTTTCTAACGAATCTTGGATCTCATCCCAGTTTCCGAGCAGAGCTTGCTTCGTCAGAATCTCTGAAAAATAAAAGAATTCATTATCTTGAAATTTTATCGAAATTATTCTAAACGAAGTATAATAAACAATTGCGAGCAAAAGACTAACAATTGTTTAAAAAAATTTTTTTGCAACTTGAAGCGATCTGCACATCCTAAAAATTCTTTTTGAAAAAAAGCAGTCGAGAGAGTTCAAAAAAATGGAAGAAAAAAACACAAATTTTTTTCTCAATTTAATTCATTTAGACAACGATGCAGGCAAATTTCATGATTTCATGGGATTTTTTTATGAAGAAGATACTTCAAGCATTTATTTATGCAAAAAAAACCGCTTATATTTTTTCAGCTTCTTGAAGAAGTTCTTGCACATCATTTGAAAAGATGGATTATGTGGGTTGCTCTCCAAGCTTTAAATACGCTTTTAACGCACAAAATCTGGGCGTTTTGGACGTCAACTGAACGAATATCCGTTCGAAATTCATCTCAGTTCCGGCAACCAAACTGAACCAAAAGCGCGTCAAGTGTTTGCGTTGGAAACCCCACAACCTCTCGTGGCGCGATTACCTTATTTATTCACAAAAACTATGCATATACAAGTTTCTACGGAGGAAACAAGTCTGAAGTTACCTAATTAACTAATAAGCTGCAGTTATTCCAATTTCAGACAACGGCTAAATGTGTGCTGTAACTGGAGAATCTTTTTGGACTAGAAGAAAAAAATAACTGTTTTTTTCTTTCAATATTTTTATATGAAACGTGACAGATGCAAGGTTTTTGTTCTGTTTGGAAACTATTGCAAAACTGAACATTTCTCATTTTCAACTTTCTCAACCCAAAGCGTTCGAGTGGATTCTTCTTGCGTCGTTTGTCTTTCAAAACATTACTTATTTTCAATTGCGCAACATATCCGCCTGGGAATTCGCCCCACACGAAACGCTCTTCAGAACGTGAATGGGTTTAGAAAGAGGAAATTAATTCCAAATAGAAAAGAAGAACTTCCTCCTCAAAACCTTCGAATTTTCCTTCATCCTTCTGAAGGCGTCAAGTACACAGCTCACTTTTTTTTTTGGAAAAATGAGATTTCTCTTTTCTTGCAAAGTTAAAGGCAAACGATTTTTCAGGCCTCAGATCTCGGCATTCAAGAAATTTTGCAGATTTCTCTTAAAGCGTTATAGTCAACTTAGAATGTCCTGAGTCGCCAGATCTTCCTCGAACAATGAAATTTCCGATGATAGATGTTCGGTCTGTTTGACCTAAACCTTTCCGAACTTACTGGGTTTTCTGGAAATTTCAACTACTCATTTTTGCGAACCTATCTTGTCATCGTTGAAAGTCTATAAAATCGGATATACGAATATGATATCAAGAAAGAGAGTTCTCAATTTGCGCCACCCGCTGCGCTGACAATATCTGGAGAGAAATTCCCGAGAAAGAGCGTTAATAGCGGCATCTCGTTGCAATCCAATCGGCCTTTGCAACTAAAATGGGGTAATACGCGTGTGTACACCACCTGTTTGTGCACGGTCCAACAGTCGTCGGCGCGCCGTTTTTTTTTCAGAGTTCTTTCCGAAATTCACTCAGTAGAGGATACTTCCAGAAAAAGCTATTTTCAGAGTTTTAACATTGAAAAAAAACATTTCCTGAGAGAACTTCTAAGATAAATGCCATTTTATTTCTTCATTGAGGAAGGCTCCAACAACTTTTTGGCAATTTTAAAATGAAGATCTGTTATTAAAAAAAAAAGATTCGAGAAAAAATACGGGAAAAATTTATGAATATTTTACTATGTCGCGTGAACACGATGAAGTTTTCTTCGAAGTTTTAGGAGTGTACTAGATTGAAATTGGTTGGAAAACGTCTACACTGAAAACTGTACATTTGACCCTCTTCAAAAAGAACAGAGGACAGTGCCTGTTACTTGACCTTCAATCTCGGACACCAAAACTGTCTCATCTTAAAAGAATAAGAAAGGAGAGATGCAAAACAGGAAATTGAATGCAAAAAAAAGAACGGACCTTGATGGGGAAACGGCGAGGAGATCCAGGCAATGAACTGATCGACGAACTGGTAGTAAGTCCCGAGTACTGTAGCTTCGCGACGGGACTCCCGCAAGAAGGCGCCACATTTGTACTGCTCGGTAGGCCTGTAGCTGGAGAACTTCATGCAGGAGGCGCACGCCAGAACACTTGCGATCGCGGCAATCTGCTGCTTCATTCAAGAGTCGACACTCATCCGCCGCGGCACCCTCTGAATTTCTTTTTCAGCCCTCAAGCTAGCAATTCAAATTAAACGACAAATTAGAAAAGATAATCAGTTTCACTTAGGTTCCCAATTAATCTTGGGGTTCCAAAAAAAAAACAAATGAGACAAATCTGAGGGACAAAGATAAACCGAAACAGGGCGTACGATGAAAAGAACAAAAAAAACAATTCCACTGGTAAGACTGATATAAAAAACTTTTTGATGACTCTCTGACTTTTCTCGGCTTATTTTCAACATGTTCTACAGTTTACCGATATATAGGATTTTGATAACTAATCATGCGCCGGATTTTTTTATTTGATCGACACTAAAAAAATTTATTCCACAGATTTAAAAAAATAAATAATAATTCCCTCGGCAAAAAAATAATCAAAAACGTTAAGAAAAAAATTGTAAACAAACATAGCTGAGAAATTTTTCTAATCTCCTTCGCCCCTTATTTCATATTTTTTTAGTCTGAAATTTTATTCGATTTTTTTATTCGAACATTTTTTTCAAGACCTGAATGAACCTTAATACAAAAAAATAAAGCCATAAGTAGAAAAATCCTCAAATACATTGGAAAAAAAGCTTCACGGAAAGCCATCCGCTCCGAAAGAACGACTGGAAGCTTGTTCATTATTGGCTTGTTGACCTCATTGAATACGCGGAGATTAGTCTTTTTAATTACCTATTGGTCTGCTTGAAGCATAAATCAAATTCGATTATTATATTGATTTTACAGGAAGATTTGAGAACGAAATTAGAGGAAAAAAATGCAGGTTTTTTTGATCCTTTTTTTGTTTCGAAGAATCTTCAAAAAAATTTGAAAAAAATTCTTTCATAGTCGCAATTGTTTCAAGTATGATCAATATCGTTATTTTTGGAAGAAAAAAACTATGAAAAAAATTTCAATGAGATTGTTATTCAAACAAATAGAAAAAAATAGACATTTATATGAATAGACAAATTCGCACAGCTGGCGCCGAGTAATTAGTACATCATTCCGAAGAGATGCTACAAATATCCTCGATGTTTACTGACCAGCCACATGAACCTTCAGAAAAGTCAATAAGCTGCAATAAGAGGCGCGAAAAGCAGAGAAGGGCAAAAAAGGAAGGTTTAACTGACCACCAAACACGGATTTGAATCGACTCGAAATAGGGCAAAAGCTGCGCGGTAGCACAACATAACACAGAAGGCGAACGCCTTACGACAAACAGTGACAACTCGTGGGAAAGCCACTAGAGGCGGAGAGACGACCTCGCCTGGGCGGTCTTTCTCTCTACTAGCCTTCCCGCGCGGATGCACCGCCGGACGGATGAAAAGAGAGAGGCGACGAGGTCGCTCAAACGTTGTTAAGCCGATTTTTGGATTCCACTTACCTACGCTTCTCATGTATGAATTGAACTTTTTCTCAAAATTTTTCGTCTTCAGATTGAGACAAAAATAGTCCAGAAACAGTCTGACCTCTTTTTTTATTCAGAATGGTTTGTTAACGGTTTGAGAGCTCAAAGGCACATGGGCAATAAGAAAACGAGTTGGAGTGTCATTTTGTAGAGCTCTTCATTGTGTGTCGAACGGTGTATTTGAAAATGTACAAAGTTTTTTTATTTTGATAAAAATAATTTAAAGCCGGAGAGAAAAAAGATTAAATTTGCGCATATTTTGATAAAATTGCTCTATGGACAACACGCGTCTTCATAAACGATAAAAAAGCTCTAAAATATACTATTTTCACATCAAACCCCGTTTTTTCTGGAATTCTTTCATAGGTGTGAGATACTTAAAAATCAAAAAGTAAAAATGAGAAAAACAGCTGAAAGTGAAAATCCTGAAAAAACCTTTTGGGCGACGTTTTCACGAAATCCATAAATATCAATCACATGGAGTGAAAATGACATTTCCTGCCTCGAGTGTGTGACAGTTGTACTAGCACAAATGAGAACGAACGCGTTTTCACCTCAAAATCACTCGGAAAACAGAAACCCTTTAATTTTAGGAAGTTTTCGTATATTTTCAAACTAGGCAGCTTATATTTTGCGATGAAATCACAATTTTTCCTGAGGAAATACATATTTTTTTGTGAGAAAGTAGAAAAATAAGGGCCTTGAGCAAAAAGATAGGGAAAATAAACAGTAATGTTTTGATAAATCTCCGGAAAATTGCCGAGGTCTCTGATAGAGCTTCAATTTTATGTAAGCAGGATGTTTCCTTTTCCAGAAGTTTGACAATTAGAAGTTTGTGCGGCGGTGATAATAAGATTGGCAGAAATTAATTTTGAAGGCTTTGAAAACCCAGAAAAATCGTTTTGAGTAACTTCAAGGTATTCCAGTTTTATTTCAGCCAAGTTTTATTACAAATTTTCTTGCACGGAAAAAGTTTCTAGAAGATTTTTCTTTGAAATCCTTTCAAAGATGCTAAGAATCAAAAGTTGAACAAAAATACGTTCCACAAAAGCCCACGCACTTCCGTCTTTTTTTCTGGTCTTTAGAAAAAAGCTCCTTATTTTGTTGCAGAGTGTTGCGATGCCCAGAAAGAGCGGCGTCTATTCACAACCACTTAGGCAACGATAAATCGCAACGGGGGCTGGATTGCAGGCCAAAAAACCAAAGCATCGGGATGCCCATGGGCGATATGATGAATCTCGCCTAGACTGGCATGCAAAAACAAGAGATAAATAAATTGATCGGATTCGAGCGGAAAATCAAGAATTTGAAACAACTTTGATCGTAACTTGTCTCAATTTGAGTTATGTGCATAAAAAGTCGTCAAGCTTGAAATTTGGAGAAACTGATGAATATTTGATAACGGAAAAAAACTGTCAACAAGTTATATTTATTCTGAGGTTCTTTCTCGCAAGCTTGCTCATAATTCATTAAAAGCGGGCTTGAAAAAAAAAACCTAATGGAGGTCTTCTAACGTTCAGAAAAAAAAGTGTTCGAAAAGAAAAGTTCAGATTTTTTTTGAGAGCTTTTTTGTTTTTGGGTAGCAATGGTTGTAAATTATCTATACATTTAATTTAAAAAAAGGCTTTCGAAATGCAGAAATACCGAAACACCATTGGAAAAAAACAAGAAAAAGTTTGATTCAGAAAAATTAGTTAAAGTTATTTCTAAGTGCGCTCTAAACATTTTTTTGGAGGTGTTTTTTAAATTCCTAATTCTCAACTCACGTTCTTAACTGGAAAAAACAGTGTCTTATCCTCGTTGAAGTAGACTGAATGAATTTAGTTCATAATTAACCCCGGGTCCTAGTTTACTCGTTAGGGTGGACTAATTCCCGTTACTGGTTATTTTACTGCTCTCTTATTCTGAACTTCTTCAGTCATTATTTCATAACATTTTGTAGCAAATAAATCTATTAATAACAACTTTTTTTAAAAAATTTTCAGCTCTATCGATCTTAGAATATCTATTGGAAAAAGAGCTTTTTTTAAAAACAACAGAAACGGCTCAAAAATAAACAGCGAAGTTTTGAAAAAACTTCTTCTCCATTGAGACTCATCAGATTGCCGTCAATGAACTGTCTGACACAAAAAACACAAACGTTGGTACGAGTTTCGAGTCACGTTGCCGTCTTTGCTTAATCGAGTTTCGACGCGTCCACATGACGCGCGTTGCAAAAGAAAAGCGTCGTGATGAAACAAAGGAGTTTTTGATCGGAATTCCAAAAAAAACAACTTAAGGGCTGTCTTGTTTTAAGACAATCAAAAACTTATTTGCCTCATTTTTTAAAAGAAACTTTCCCCAAAAAACAATGATGAGATGGTTTCATGGAGTTGAAAGGGTTAAAGACGTTTTTCTTCGTTTCAGGTGGATGAAATGTTTTTCTGTTTTCAAAAATAAATCGTTGAGACTATCACGAATTTCATATACCAATCTCTCTTGAGAAATCTGAGAAAAGTGATAGGAAATTCAATGAGAAAAAGAGACATGTCTTCGAGAGACTCATCAACTCAAAGTGAATGTCTTTTTATTTCAAAAATGGATAAAGCTTTGAAACATAGAATATTCGTGAAACTCAACATTTGAAAACAGTCTGTTGGAACGACCAGAACCAAAAAATAAAGAGTCGAAAAAAAAATTAGGACAGAGTGGGATGGCGCCGCCACTGCCTGAATTGCAATCGAACGCAAAACTTATCAAGTTTTTTCTCACCTCGCAGGATGGCCGTTGAAGAATTGAAACTCAAATGATGTCTTGGCGATCGTGGAACTGGGTCAATGCCAGAAAATCAGAATCAGAAGCGATTATAACTGCATTTCTGACTTTGAAATTCAATCGAATCGTATGAAGCGCATTTCTTTTTCTGACCATAGAGTGCTTTTCAGTTTATTTCGGTTATCTCTGATCACGAACTCCACAGCGGTTCTTGTAGGAGTTAGAGAAGAAAACAGTTCCATATTGAAGACGAAAAAGTGTCCCCCCAGAGAAGTAAAATTTAGGTAGTCCGTATAGGAGCTCAGCTTATAAAGCTCGAGGTGCCCTATAGAGTCTTTCAACACTTTGTCCACGTTTGGAAATTTAAAACGACGAACTTCAGTTCCTTTTTCTGTTGAAACTTTTACTCAAATAACGCTGACCTGCAAGTGCTTCTTGTCATAAAGTCATAACAATTCTCGACTAACATGATCCCTAAAGAGGTCACTAACTAAAACCATACTTCTACCATACAAGTTTGAGGGGCCCCTATTAGAAAAAATAAGGTGGTCCCACAAAAAAATCTCCAGAGGCCGCTAACTTTATCCTTGTAAGGACCACTCTGGAGTTCCTAAGATAATTCTAAATTCTTTCTTTGTAAATTCTGCGGGCAACATCGTTTAAATTTTTCATTTTTCAGACTGTGTTTCACATTCGTTCCCTTAATTCATCTCCAATCCAGCTCAATATATTCGATCAATCTTCCGTGTACTCATAAATAAATTATTCCAGAGAAACATCAAAGGGGCCGAAACTAGTCATAGCTAAATTCAAAGACAAAAAATAAACCGTTTTAATGAAAAGAAGAAGTTGAAAGTACTATTGAATCCATTTTATGACGGTAAACATTTTAGTTAGTTCTTTTTTCATCGCAATTTTCAGCACTTTAAGGTTCAAACTTTTTGTAAAAAATGATTTCATAGTATCAGTGGCAAAAATATGACACGAAATAAAATCCTTAGAAAAACTTTTGGGTCGTAGTTCACTGTTTTATCTGTATATTGTCTTTCAGCTTATTCATTCCTTACAAGGAACTTCATTTTATTTCGCAGTTGGGAACATCTTGAATTCAGCAAGTATCAAGAATCTGAACCCGCATAACTTCTTAGTTTTCAAGAAATGAATGATCAAAGCCATGAAATAGCTCATTCTTACAGATTTTGAGTTTTCTGGCTAACAAAGAGAAAATCCCGACATCAAAGTAAAATGACCCTCCTTATTAACCTTCAAAAATAGATCTGTCAAATTTATCAAAGCGGAAGACAAAAAACATCTTTTTTTTCTGCTATGAAAATCCACACCTGCAATTATTCTTCAGATTTCTCTGAGTTCTCCGTACTCTTGTTTATCAGAAAAAGAGCAGCTTCTCCCGAAGAAGATTCAACTTGAGAGAAAAATGGAGGCTTGTCCAACAGGTGGTCCGAAATAGTGCAGATCAAGGTCCAACACAAATCCTGAGATCCGCCCTCGTAATCCACTTTGCTTTTTCTTTACAACGGACAAGACGTGCAGGCGGCCAAAATAGCGGGCGATTCTCGGATGAATGTCTAGATTAATCTGGAATCTCGTAGTACGGCACGGCAGCTGTCGGCGGCCGAATCGTCTGTTTCTCGTGAATCGGCTTGTTGTTTCTTTTTATTGAGCTTCTCGGAGGCTCAGTTTGCGTAAAAGATCACGCCTCCAGGCTCAGCTTTGGCTTTTTCTTGTTTGAAAGGCGGTTCAAGCTGGGCTTCGCTTGTTTTTTTTATGGTCTTGCCTAATAAAGTCATGTAATTAGCTAACATGTGATTTTCTTGATGCGATCATTTTTTAATCAACCCTTTTATTTCATTCCAAAGACAATTTTGTGTCTAATAAGCTCATACATAACCATAAGTCTTTATTAATCGAACAATTTTCTAATTATTGAAGTAAGTATTTGTGAAGTTAAAACTTTTTTAACAGATTCCTGAGAATGTCAACGGTAATTTCATAACATTAAATTGACCAGTTTGTGGTTTTCTTCTCAAAAATCTCCTTCTGGTTTCAGTTTAACTCTTCTCATCACAGCCACTAATATGATAATATTGGACTTCATAGTTGATCCGACCCGACGTGAGAGGAAAAGGAAAAGAGAAAGAGGGAGAGAGAGAGAGGGACTGTGTAAGTGGGAAACTGCAAAGTTATCACTGTCATGAATTAAAACTCAGTTTTCCATTAAACAACGATAAAAATCCAAAAAACTGCACTCAAAAAATTATTGCTCTAAAAGCCACTCAGTTTGATAAGCTTCTTTTACCTTTTCACTCACCTTTAACTTTCCTAAGTTCTAAGCTTGCCCAGTTTAAGTTTTCCGTTCACACACGTACTCATCCGATTCAGTTCTGCACTCGCACAGAAATTTTTTGTTGCTTCATAGCGACTAAAGAATCACTCGCACAATTTCTCAACTAACTGCACCACCTTTTAATTCGCATAACATTTTGCTTGTTTTAGTGATAAAACCGACAGCTGAAAAATGAGCGACTTCGAAGATAAACTTCGTTATGGCGGAGCTCACGCTGACGTCGAAGATGGAGAGGTCAGTGGCCTTATGCAAATGTTTTCACTCAAAGTTCGGTGATCGGCAAGACGGAAAAAATAGTTTACAACTATTTCATGAAAGCTGTTCAGTTGACGGGCTTCCCAATATCAAGCTTTTGAATTTTTGAAGTTTCACACAGCAAGCCTTAACAGCGGGAGAAAAGCTTCAAAAATGTTCTCCAAAAGTTTTTGCGGCTGTGAGAAAATTCTGAAAAAATTTCGTTCAATAAAAAAATTTAAATTTTTCAAATCACATTTTTTGATCAGGGGTTGATGGGTTGATAAATTTTGGTGATTTTGTTCTTGACAGTACCTCGAAGTGCTTCATAAATGGTCTTTACAGTGAAAATCCAGAAAAAAAAAACGCAATGCATGGTATTGTTTTTTTGAACCGAGCGTTTTAGGAAGCAGAACGCAAAAAGCAAGAGCGTGAAGCTAAGAAGGCTGAAGTTCGCAAAAGGCTAGAGGAAGCGGGCAAGAAAAAAACCAAAAAAGGTTTCCTCACGCCAGAGCGCAAGAAGAAACTCCGTGTAAGTTGGGAAATCTGAAACTGAAATTGAGAATTTTCGAATTTAGAAGCTGCTCATGATCAAGGCCGCCGAAGATTTGAAACGCCAACAGCTGGTGAAAGAGCAAGAGCGCGTCAAGGTACTCTCTGGTTCTCCAACAACCAAAACTCTCAAAATGGTTTTTAGATCCTTTCCGAAAGAACTATTCCACTTCCTAACGTCGATACCATTGATGACAAAGGTATATTTCATGAGAAACTGTGAAAAACGGAAGTTCAGGCAAACTTGAAAAAATTTACGA
Organism: Caenorhabditis auriculariae; assembly: GCA_904845305.1. NCBI lineage: Eukaryota > Metazoa > Nematoda > Chromadorea > Rhabditida > Rhabditidae > Caenorhabditis > Caenorhabditis auriculariae. Next base: position 695,265 of record CAJGYM010000002.1, on the reverse strand, counting down.
AGAACTGTTCCAACGTGTCTGCGCTCTGGAGGAGGAGAAATTCGACATCAATCAAGTTCAAACACATTCCAAGACTTTTCTTTAAATTCAAAACATTCAAAGGTTGTGGTCACCCTGGAGACAAACATCAACTCCTTGAACATCGAAGTCAACGACTTGAGAGGAAAATTGTGAGAGGAAGTTCTCGGAACATTAGAACACTAACTTCCAGCGCCAAACCGTCTCTCAAGAAAGTCAGCAAGTACGACAACCGCTTCAAGAAATTGGCGGAGAAGAAAGACGAGAAGCAAGACTTCAGAACAAACCTGAAAGTTGTCAAGAAGGAAAACATCATAACCCAAATCGCTAACAAGGTTCTCCTTTTGATAATTTCAAAATAACGAATTCATGCAGAAGACTAAGATTAAAGGCAGTAAGGGGTCAGACTTTCCACTATTTGAAACGGTTGGAGAAAAAGAGTTGAATTGCAAATTTGAGGCTTCTCTTTACTGCACTCGACTTTAAGCCGTTTTCTGAATTGCTATGAGTTGCGCTTAAACAGTTTATAGTCTGGAAAAAAGCATCGATACAAAGTAACCATTATGCGAGTTTAACCTTAATGAATAGAGAACATTCATTGCAAGTTTATGATCGAATTTTTGTCTTGATCAGGAATTATCGAGCTCAACTCCATCAGTACAAAACGGAGAAATTTCTAATTTTGATCCAAAGATCCAATTTTGCAGAAAAAGTCTGAGAAGCCAGCATGGTCTACAAAAAAGAAGGAAGAAAAGAAGGAGGAAGTCGCCCAAGCTCCAGAAAAAACAGCTGAAGAGCCAGTTGAAGAAGGTACCATTTTCATATTCGCAATGATTAGAAAGTTCAAAACACTCATTTTCGTTTTGCAAAGATTGACTGTAATCTTGGGATTTAATCATATATAATTTTTCAGTTGAAGAAGACGAGGTGGAAGAAGAAGAAGAAGATGATGAGTAAAAGCCATCACGATTTTTCTGTATTTTTATATGTATCTTGCGTTTTTCAAAAGCTTGTTGCTTTCATGAACGAATAAAGTTTTCCACTTTCGTTGTTCTTTTCTTTCCAAGCTTTTTATATTTTTCATTCTAAGTAGGAAAATGCAAACTACACACACTGAAACGTTTTTTTCCATTGCTTCTTTCGCTTGAATTTCATTGAAATTAGACGTTGAAGAAAATTTTTCCAAGCTAGGGCTCTGATAGCGAAAACACGCCCCTTTAGGCGTGGTAATTGTGGGTGATTACTAGCGCGACATATATTTAGCTCCCTAGGTACGTTTCTCTAATCTTTCCAACGTCAATTAGAAGTTGCGAAAGCGCAGGTGAATTTTCGGTCCAATTTCAGCGCATTCGTCGACTCTTTTTTGTTACGAACCTTTCCTCAATCCTGTTTACTTCTATTTTTACTTGAAGGATTTCATAATGAACAACTCGTCGAATTTCGAGCAAATGCTGACTCTCGGAGCCAGTGTGGAATCGGAGCACGAACTCAGCATCTATGGAGACCACTTCGGACAGTTCAAGAATGTCGACGCCTTCGTTAAAGCTGTCGAGACGGTCTTTCCGATGATCGCGCAGCATGCTCGATTCGTGGCGGAAGCTCAGATGACTGTCAATTCGTTCATTTCAGCGTTGAGTGAGTTTATTTTGAACCTTATTGCAAAAATTATTATTTTTTCCTCGTAAACTGCCGTTGGACAGCGTCGTTGCCCGATTCAATCAACTTTTTTAGTGAGCAATGGGCGGTTGAATTATTTCGTTGGCATGTGCCAACAGGAAAAATAATATGTGCTATGATCACAGAAATATCCTTTGGAAAAGAAAGAAATCTGAAGATCTCTGAAAATTGGGAAACAAGGAAAATCATTTAACTGGAGTTTTTGCAACTTGTGAAAGCTTGCCCGAACAGCCTTCCGAGTAGCTTAGAAAGGAGTCCACCGCCACGTGACTACATGTTTCACAGAAGTTTTGAAGATGAAAATTTTCAGGAAACTTATTTAATGATTGCTAATTGGAATTCAGCGTTGAACTGGCAGTTTTGAAAATGCAAATCTCCTAAGCAAGAATTTCGCTCAGGTACCCACTTGACGGGACCATTACCCTTGCATTTTGCAGTATCTCGACTCCGAACAAAACAACGTTCCACTTACTTCCTGTTGTAGAATTGAATCAGCCAAAATTAGCATGCTGAAAATATTAAAATGCGAGAAACGAGAAAATATTTTTTCGATAGTTTTTTATGCACATATTTTCAGATTTTCAGTATTTTTTGAATACGGTTTCTATGGTATTTTCCAACAAGCAAGTCGTTCTATTTCTTTCCAAAAATTAAAAAAAAAACCTTCTTGCACTTCTTGATAAAACAAATTTGCTCTGACAAGAAAGTTAATTTTGCTTTGCGGCTAGAGTTCCAGGGAAACACTAGAAAACTTCTTCATGTACAAAAAGACGGTTCTGGAAGTCTTGACCTAAACAACTTTCCAGTTTTTGAGAAAGGACACCTACAATCCTTTATATCTCAAAAACTGAAAAGTTATGCAGCTTGATATTTTCATAATCTTCTTGCTGTACATCAAGGACTGTTTTGGCCAAATTTCAGGAAGTTCCCAACTTGAAAATGAAATTACCTTCTTCTCAAGTCAAAAAGCGTCTTTTTTTGAGTACTGGAAAGTTCTCCAAGAATATTCGCACTCTCGGGAAATTCCTAACAAGGAAGATCATCTTACTTTGTGGTTGAGAATTCCCTGAGAAATGACTAGAACACTTATTGATGTACTAGGCGAAGATTCTGAAAAATCTCAAACTGCTTAACTTTCTATCTTTTGAAAAGTGACACCTCAAAGTCAAAGGAAACTTCCAAAATCCGTTAGAAGAGACTGTGGGATTTTGAGCCCTTATTCTCTAAAATTAGCGAGTTGTGCATATTGAGATTTTCAAAATCATTTTTTCTTGTACGTCAAATCGTATTCTGATCAATTTTCAGAAGATTTCCAACTGGCAAGTAGAATCACCTCGCTAATATGTACGTGAAAAAGTAGATTTTACTTCTCTTGTTAAATTGAACATTGATTATCGATCGAACTGTTCTCGTTATTTGTAAGATTCGATTTTGTAGTTTACCTGAGAAAAGGGAAACATTTCTTCATTTTTTTACAGGTCTGCTTTTCTACGGACATCTTCTGTTCATTTTCTACAAAGAGCTGAACAGTCTCAGCAAAATACAAAACTTGCTTCTTTGTCTGACTCAGCTGAAGTTCATTGGGACATTCATAACCCTCATTCTGTACAAGGTGCGAAGAGATCAATTTTGCTCGATAGCTAGAAGGTTCAGGCAACTTTTACTGTAGCTGAGAACGTTTACTCGATTTATGCACTAGCTGGATTGATCTCAGAGAATTATATCTACTTTCTTCTCAGAGTCTTGTACTCTGTCGAAGAACTTTATTGGTTCACTCTCTGTGGAGTTATTTTCCATCGGCTTCTTCTTTTCATCAAGTTTGACAGCTTTTTCCGAGAATTTCCGAAAACTATTTTCAGGCCACAATACTTGCGCAATTACAATAACTACTTCGTCTTTCTTTTCACTTTCTTTTTCATGCTGACCCTTCTTTTCAGGGTAAGAAGCCTAAAAAGGAATTGATGTTACTTTGCACTGTGACTTTTTTGGAAAATTAATTAAAATAATCTTTGGTTTCTTTTTTTCTACGGCTAATTTTCAGAGAAAGTCAGAATACCGAGTAAATTAACTTCTTTGTTGAACTGCTGAAAGTGCACAGACTGCATCAAAGTTCTAATGAAGTCTCAATTAGAAGATTAATTTGCAGACTTTTGTGTACTTGTTCATCATAGCTCTGCTGAGCTTCTTCATGATGTGCTGCTCCAGAAGGACGATGAAAGTTTACATTTATAAAGTCGGAGAAAGGTCGGAAGAGGTTGCCAACCAGAAGAAGCTAGGCATACTGATCGAAGCGCAGGTTGGAGTACTTGGAACCAGTCTTCGTTTCTCCAATCCTTACTCATCTTGTTTGTAAAACTCAAAAGGATTATAATACCATAACATTTCCATCCCCATTTCGTCATGAGATTTTCTGAGAGCTTGCACAAATAATCTTTGATGTGATAAGATGAGATCTTACAATATTTTGGAGAGCGGACGCTCCAAATTTTCCGCATGACCTATTCAACGGGCGCTTCATGGTTCTTCTTAAATTGAAGCTTCCGTTAGCAAACAACAGGAAGTTATGCAAGTAGGGAATAAAGATCTCCATCAAGATTCTCAAAGACTATTCCATCTTTTCATGGCACAAAAAGTTTCATGAACACTCTGAATGAATTCTTCAAGGTTTCTAACTTTCTGGGAATTTTCTCAGAGTGAAACTATTGAGGAAAAAAAATTAGTCATTTTCACGATTTGGTTGTAAAACCAAGATTATTTTCACAGGTCGTACTTTTCATTCTAACGCACATTCTACGATTCATCGTTGGATTTATTCTCACAGTAACCCGAGTGTCTGGTGACTTTGTTGTCGTCATTTTCTACGCAACCACCGTAAGCATTGCGCTTGAATTCTTTAGTTTGTGTTTTTGGCAGGCCTTCAACGTCTTCACAGCCATTCTGCCTCTGCCAGTTGGCTTACTGACGGTTTGGACGCTGAACGGATTCCTACCAAAAAACACGGAAACGACCAATATTGCCCCTCCAATGGCAACCGTCACCATGGAACTGTCCGGCTGAATCATATCTTGATACCTTCAATCCTACTGTACTTGTTTTGCTCTTTTTCCTTTATAACCGAGACTCATTTTGCGAGAGAACGATGATTAATCTTTAATTTCAGACATTAGTTAATCACACAAACAAGATAATTGACAATGATCAAAAGACAGCACAAATATACAGTAATTAATCAGCTCGTGCGTCATGGCACCAGAAATCGTCATGAGGAAAAGTTCAAGTACAATTGCTACGAATACAACTTTTTTTAGCTTCAGGTGCGTTTTCATGGGCAAGAGTTACATGAAATGGAGATGTATAAAACCGAAAAAAATCAGAGATAAGAGAAGAGAACGTTGAGAAACACGCGTAAGGGAAAGATTTCTGATTGAAAAACTTGAGTGAAAATATAAAACAAATCATCACATCACATATCGTAGCGATCACCGTAGTTTCCGTAGGGATGGTCCGTGAAAGGTGAGCGGCCCACACTGCAAAGTGCTCAGGTACAGTCTTGCAGGCAAATTTTGAGTTTTTTCAGCAAAAAAAGCGCTGTATAGATCATCAAGTTCAACTTGATGGCTTGGTCGCAGGCGGAATGGCTCAAAGCGTGGCAATCTCAATCAGTATTTTTCCAGCTGTCTTCTTCAGAGCTTAACAATACCTTTACGCGCAAGTCGTGTTAAGGTAAGAGTAACTCTCAAGAAGCCGCTACGCGTGAAACCCTTCCTCTCGCGACCAATTTTTGTAATATTTTGACAACAATAAGCTTTTCTAAAGATACCAAAAATCAGAAAAAAAAATTAAATTGTCAAGTATCTTGGAACTTATAGCCTGCACACATTTTTTTTCCAACTTTCACTCAACCACAAAATTTTATTTCCAAAGGTTCTTTTTTGAAAACTATGAGCTTTTTTTTGTTATTCGAAATTTTCTGTGTTTTTCTGATACATCTAATACTCAATTTGAAGTAAATTATTTCCCCAACGTTGTACAGAACTTCCACGCCAAGTTGTCAAGCAATTTTTCAAAAATCTATGCTAGTTTTTGTGTTTTTCATCACACGAACACGTGTTCTAGGACCTCTTCAAAATTTGTGAATTTATTTTCAAGACTGTATTTAGTTTGACTGTGAAATAAATATTCCAAGCACCGATGCGGTATTTCCAAGGACCATCACAAAAGCGAAGCCACTCAGTTCACTCTAATTACCCGATGCGGATAGTGTCTAGACAGTCGTTGTGCTGTATAGAAATGTGTAATAAATGTCATGCTTGTGCATTTGAGCACGTCTTGTCTGGCTCTCAATTTTCCGCTTGAGAAGCCAGTTCGTTATCTGTAATTGTGCCTAGCCATCCAAGCACAGCTGAATCAACTAAGATGTTTTGATGTTCAAATTCGCGAAAAAATTCTGTTTGAGAAGATCCAAAACATAAAATTGGTTGTTCAAAATGAAAACAGGAAATTCTCTGGGAAGAGATTTAATTTTTTTTCTTTGAGACAAGGTATCGTTTATGGTTTTTGGTTGATACTCCGATAAAACTTCGTGGAATTTTGTAAACTTTCTTCAAATTCTCAACCGTTCATCAAGAAAAAACTGTTTTGAGATTTGATATACACTGCGACCCATAATTATAGACCCACCCTAATTTCTCCGATTTTAAGAAAGATTGAAAAACTTTGAGCCACCAAACTTTTTTTGTGATAAACCTTGTTGATAAGGAACATAATCATATCATAATTATCAATCACCCAGTTGAAAAAGTTTTTTTCAAGATACGAGAAAAATCTGATTTTTTTGACCGACCCAGAATTATAGACCCACCCCAGAGTTTTCCGAGTTTTTCGTTTCAGGTAACACGTTTTTTTCCTGTTATTTTCAGTGGTATATAAGAGAAAAAGTCCTCGTGTATCACTATAAGCCATAATGCCTAAATCTACTCAACTTGATAATACCGAAAAAGCGGTAATCGATGCTCTACTCAACAACGGCTTGTCCCATCGGGAAATCGCTCGTCAGACGGGTCGCTCAAGACGAACTATTGACCGTTATGCAAGGAATCCGCAAGAATACGGCACAGCAATACATTCTGGACGGCACAGGCTGCTATCGGTTCAAGCTGAACGAGACGTCTGTCGAAAAGCATCAAACTTTACGAAGTCCGCCAACCAAATCAGATCCGAAATTCCTGAAAACGTCTCGAAGAACACCATCTTACGAACAATTCATCGGTCCGGTCGACTTGTGAATACTCCAATGAAGGCAGCACCTCGTCTACAGCAACGCCATAAGAATGAACGGCTCCAGTTTGCACGCTCTAACATGGCCACGGATTGGAATAAGGTATCAATGTTTTCTATCACCTTATGATTCCCAATTTTTCTGTTGGGATCATCTTCAGCGACAAGAAGAAATTCAACCTTGATGGGCCAGATGGGTACGCTCACTACTGGAGATATTTGAGGAAAGATCCGATGTACTTCTCCAAGAGAAACTTCGGCGGCGGCAGCCTCATGGTCTGGGCGGCTTTCTGCGGCAACGGGACGGTAGCTCTTTCTTATATTTTTTCTCTTTAGCCGACGACGTGCTAATATGATTTACCAACAAGACAATGCATCTGTTCACGCGAGCAACTCCACATTGGCTTGGTTTGCGGCCAAGAACGTGGTTCTTCTGGACTGGTCCGCGTGCATTCCTGACCTCAACCCTGTAGAGAATTTATGGTCAGTCCTTGTACGAAGGGTCTACGCGAATGGCAAGCAGTATACAACGGTCAACTATCTGAAAAGAGCGATTCGTGCCGAGTGGGATGGTTTGGACAAGTCACTGCTGCAATCACTCGTTGGCAGCATGCCGAACAGGATTTTCGAAGTCGCTCAGAAACAAGGAGGCATCACACATTATTAATTAATCTTTTTGTTATACTTTGTTGACTTTGTGAAATGAATTTTGTTGATTACTTATAGTGGGTCTATAATTCTGGGTCGGTCAAAAAAATCAGATTTTCTCGTATCTTGAAAAAAACTTTTTCAACTGGGTGATTGATAATTATATTATGATTATGTTCCTTATCAACAAGGTTTATCACAAAAAAAGTTTGGTGGCTGAAAGTTTTTCAATCTTTCTTAAAATCGGAGAAATTAGGGTGGGTCTATAATTATGGGTCGCAGTGTATAGTCTCGTCCAAAAGCTTTCTAATCATTTCGAAAAAATTGCGCCACAGTTGAACGGAATATTCAAAGAACTGATTATTGCATTCGGGTCAAGTAATTAAAAAATAATGAAATATCCCAGCCCAAGACGTGCCCAAGCAAAGAAAAGAACTACGGTGCAAACCTGTTGACAGGATGAGCCACGCTGCCGCGGTTCCAAAGAAGAGACGACTGTTCATCGCCTGTAGTCCCGTTGGTCGTGTTCGTGGAAGGCTCAGCTCGATCCCTGACGAGTGCAGTTTGAAAGAGAGAAAGAGGAAAGGGTGTAGTTGCAGATCAAAAGCTGAGAAATCAAAAAAATAAAAGATCTCTGAAGAAGGTTTTCTAAATTTTCAAGCATAGCTTAAATGTTCTTGTTGATGATCACAAAACCCAGGATCCGTAAAAGGAGATAGAAGCGTGAAACAGTTCAGGACTCTGTAGGAAAGGGAGAAACCGCATTTTGATCCCACCTAGTCCTCGGGTTGAAAACATGAGTGCCGTAGATGTCTACAGGAATTGCGGAGTCGCTACCGCGATGAGGATTGAAAATGTCGTCTTCATCCACTTCGACGTAATCGTGCGGCCTGAAAGAAGTTTTTGAAAGAAATAATATTTGTAGGAATCATCCGAAACCGATTTTTCGAGGTCAGTGAGAAAAAAATTGGAAAGAAGGGAGTTGAAAACTCTGGAAACATGGAAGCAAAAAAACGAACAAACACTAGGATGCAAAAAAAATACAACTACTTTTTGATAGTTCCCTCCCAATCAAAAAGACTTTTAAAAAGACTTTTGCATTATTTAACATCTACTTTCAAAAATAATTACTTTTTCATTGGAATTGATTTAAATTTTTTTGCATGAAAAATTATCCAAGACGAAATCAACAAAGATCTAGCAACTTTATAAACCATATTGCCTCCAGACATAATGAATTACTATATTCGGATCATGCCAGACTTCGAAAGCTTTGGGTCGGGACCAATCCAAGGTACATGAAGAAAGCGACTGGGGTGCAGGCCACAACATTCATGTACAAACCGGAACGAGACACGCTTGTTCAGCGAGCTCTCATAAGTGAAAAGCGTGTTTTTGGTGCCAGAAGACAAGGCGCAATCGTGGTCGGCAGCTTCGTACCGGAATGGTCGCACCCGGATAGGATAGGACGCCGAATTCCTGTCACGGCCTAACCTTCACACTTGTTTGGACAGCAAGGGTTTGAAGCAGTGAGATTCAATTTATGAACAAAATGAACTTCCAGCTATTCAAAAAACCTAAAATATCCTTTGGTTTTGATTTAAAAAGTTTTCAGGCAATTATCTTTGAGAAAATCGCCTGAAAATATTCAGGTACTCTCCTTAACGTACAGTACAAAAAAATACGGAAAAATCTCAATTTACAAAGCTTCTTAGTTTTTTTGAAAAAAATAAAAAGACTTTGACAATTTGATCATTTCTCAAAAAAACTAGGAAGTTTCGCAGATTCAGCCCTTCAGAACCTTTAATTGGCACATCAAAAAAATTGTTGTAGCTCATTTTTTTCGCAAAATCTCAACCGCTAAGTAAAAATAGCCTTATTTAGAAAAAAATCATCTGCTAAACGCTCTAAGTCACCAGAAAAAAGCCTGTTGAACAAATAATTTTTTTTCATGATTTCAGCTTTTTAGAGTTTTCAGTGAAAAAAAATAGCATTGTGTTACTCATAATTGAATTTAGCAAGACAGAAGCTCTAAAAAATAGAAAACTAAAAGGTTAAAAAAATTGCGTGAAAAGTGCAAAAGCGAAGAAGTTAGTAATATGTAACGTAAAAACTGCGTGCTGAACAGAAAAAGAGAAGGATCCTTACATTTTGGTGAAAAGGCGCCACGTTTTAGACACGATGATCAACACGACGAAAAGGAAGATTCCGAGAAGGAAGGTGCTTATGAACAGAACGGCCAGTCCGACGCTGAAAATTTTCAAATTTAGGTTTGAGAATTGATTTTTTCGCTCACAAAGAAGATTTTTTCGTTTTTTAACAGAATCCAAAAAAATGGTTTAAAAAAAAAAATAATCGTAAGAGTTCCAGGTCATTCAATTTTTTGATCATTGAATTTTTGAATTTTATTCAGACATCAGAGTAATCAAAAAGGCTCTGCTGAATCATGGTAGATTTTGAAGAGCTCCTTGTTGTTGCGCGCAACGGTCGACCAATTCTCCCCAAGAACGCTTCGGAAGTCATCTCGCCAACGTGCTCGTGGTCGTCCAACAGATCTTTTCTTCTCCCAGGGCCGCCATTCTACGATCTTCTTTGCCCACGTTTCTTCTCCCGTCACGATTTTCTTTGCGAAGAACCATTTTCTTCTTGTTGCAACCATTCGAGCATCACGCATCTTCAATCTTTCGTGGAGCCAACTGTTTGATCTTCTATCCATTAGAGTAACACCAAGCATTCTTCTCATCATCTTCCTCTGTGATGTGGCTAACATGTTCATCTCTGTTTTCTTGAGGGTCCAGACTTCTGATCCGTATAAGAGCGCAGGTTCTATACAAGCTTGGTATATTTTGACTTTGTTCTTGAGAGGTGTTATTATTATTATCTCATTTCTTCGCGTGGAGTGGTCGGTTAATTTGATCGCTCTCGCAAAGAGATACTAATCCGTCGTCTGCAAGCCCTGGACAAGCCTGACGCCGTACTGCTCCACCATGGTGAAGACTCTCCTCGTTGGAACGCTGAACGTCAGATCGCTTCTCACCAACGAACGACTCGCCGCACTCGAAAACGCAATCAGGGAAGTGAATTTTGATATTATCGGCCTCTGCGAAGTTCGCCGGGCTGGTACTGGTAGCCTTGTGCTTAACGACACCCAGCACACCCTCTACTACCATGGGACGGCATCTCAAGCCGGTGTAGGGTTCCTCGTTCATAAAAGCTTGGCAGCCAACGTCGATTTCACTCCTGTTAGCAATCGACTTGCGTACCTAGACCTTAAACTCAAAAAGGAACGGGTAAGAGTCATCCAAGTGTATGCGCCAACCACGTCTTACGCCGATGAGGCTTTTTCCAGCTGCCTAGAGGACTTAGAGCAGGCTCTGAGTCGAATCCAACGTCGTGATCGGCACCCGGGGGCGGATTCTTCTTATTCCTTGACTCTAGGGGACTTCAATGCCAAAGTCGGCTCAAAAACATCAACCGAATCCTCTCTCGGTAGCCATGGCATAGGAGTCCGTAATGATCGTGGTAACACACTTGTTGATTTCTGTGAGGCAAACGGATTGAGAATCTGGAACACGTACTTCAATTTTTTTTGATCATTGAAAACAAACTATTCTTTTCAGAAACCTCTGATTTAAAAATCTCAAGCCACTTTTAAAATGAAAATTTAGGCCGATAGAAGAAGTTTCAGGCTTCTTGGTATGTACATAATAATCTGAGAATTTTCAAAAAGTTTTCAAAAGTTTTCATGAAAAAAACGTAGCCCCTTGATAGCTCTGAATTTTTTTTTTTGTTTTTTTTATTCCCGAACGAATCCTGAGATCATTTTCATAAGGAAAGAAATGTAAGATGCTCACATTGATTGATCACAAACGCCGTAGTAGAAGTTGATGATGTCATCGTGGAAAACGAAGCATGCGGACGCCGATCCAACGGCTCCCTCCAATTTCACCAAATCAGAAACGTGTTGACCCACCAACATTGTAGCGTTCGTTATCTAAAAATAGTTGTATTGTTGCCACGTCCCCAGACGATTTCGTTTTGAGTTTGATTTTATTCTCGCAGAACGATTTGAGAAATTGTTCACTAACAATGAGAATCATGACCATTCAAAAAAAAAAGGAGAAAAGAGGTCCTAATTGATTGCAATCCACTCACCATGGACTACAAAGATAAATCAAAAAGTCATCACACATTGAACAAATCGAGAAAACCTCTCGACCCAATTTATTTTTCAAACTTTTCGTAGCTCACCGCTTCGCTGGAATTGAAAGTTGTTTGGAGAAGTCCATCGAGCTTTGACTTCGAGCCCGTGATATACTTCATCAAATCGAGGTATCGATTGACGTCCGGTGGCAGAATATCATTTGCTGGTCGTGGTGCGCAAGTTTTATAGAACTCGACACTCTCGTCAAGATTTCCAAGTTGCTCCATCGCAAACTTTTTCCCGTTCGTACAGAAATCCGAGAGTCCCTTAATTGATGTCGATACTCTACTCGAATATTATGGCTGAAACTCACAATAGAAATTGGGAAAATAACCGCAATTAACACCCAGACGATTATGAAAATGAAAAACCCAACGGCACTGAAGCACTTAATTAAGGAGTAGATGAAAGGTGGAATACCTAAAGATCACAGCTCCTTTTTTGGATTGGCGACAGAATGCGATGACACCAGCAAACAGTACACATATGGTTATTGAGAGAACGATGACGAGGAAAGCCCATCTGAAAAAAAAACGAAATTGAAAAAATTGACAAAGCTCAATGGGCCCTTTTGGTGGAATTGTATCCTGGCTTTTTCTAATTTTCCCCTGTTGATATTGTACACAATTCCTTTAAAGTTTGGCAATTTTTCAGCTTGCATTCTTCTTCTTTACTTATTCAACTTTTTCGATATTTTTTCGATCCTTAACGAAGCTCATTTTTCCCACACATCGACGTAATTGGACCAGGCCTACTCATTTGAATGGATACATGTGCCGGCGAGTTTTCGCATCAGGTCGAGCAAATATTGGCTCGGCTAGCTACTCTTACGAGGTCGAGTAGCACAGGCCTAAAAGACAGCGGCTCCCAAATTGCAAACATCAAAATTTGCATATGTCCACTTGACTCGAGCCAGATAGCCTTGAATCATTCATGAGTGTTGCTCGAGATTTTCGAAATCGAACACTTAACTTTTTATCAAAACTTATGCTATGCTTCGAAGTAGATCTTGGTTTCAAAACTTTCAGAACTTTGACTTCTTAATGTTGAAATTATAATTTTTTTATTTTGTACTGTCAGAGCGGTCATTTTGAAATTTTTTTAAGCATGCTGAAAAGTTTCTGGTGCAAAAAATTTATGAAACTTTTCTGAGAGGTACTTTCAGACTTTCTGGTTAAGGAACAGTAGAAAAATTGTTTATGTTCCCTTTTAGCAGAAATATAAAACCTAAAAAAAAATCTTCCCTTTCTCACTGCAAAAGTCAAGTTGAAAATCTCTTCCGTTACAGCTTCATCTTAAGTCTAAGGAGGCTTTTTTGTTAGACTGATTTGGACTCAATCTCTTAAAAATGCCTCTCGGAAAATTTCATTCAACTCTCCGCTTTTTTGCATTTATCTTTTCAGCAAAAAATTCGAAACTTGGGATAGCTCTATCTGAGATCATCTGAAAAAAATAATTTTCAAAAAGCATATTTTGCAAAAGTTAAAAAAATAAGTTTCTAAAAAAATAATAAAAAAATGGAACCGGTACAATCAATTTCGTCCTACCCCGATAAGAAGAAAAAAAGACAAACCTTTCGCTTTCATAAGAAGCGCTTCGACTCCGAATCCGCTCCAGCCGTTCCAAGTCGTGTTCGTGATCTTCGAGAAAAACTTTCCCGCTGTCGGCGACGCGCGAAATAGCTGCCGTGAAGTTTTGAAGCATGACTTTCGATTCTTGCAACAGCTTAAAAGTTTCGATCATTTTTTTTTACTCAATTTTTTTTCATAATCCAGAATAAAAATTAAAAAAAACCGTTTGGTTGACGCCCTTTTTAGCCCCTTCTTTGTTGACGATGGCACCGAGGTTCGTCAAGGGCGACGACGTGTTCCGCGCCGTCTCCTCCATTCTTCCGACCTGGAATTTATTACATTTTCGGAGTCTGGCCCGTCAATTTTCGGAAGCCAATGGATAACTTTTTGAGAAACTAAACTCTCTAAGAGTTTTTTTTTTCGAATTGAACTTGTCAAGGTTTTTTTAAACAGGCAATATCTGAAGCTTGTTGATGTTTTCATTTTTTTCTTTGAAAAAAATTAACTTTTTCGGAGAAGTGATAATTCAATTCAATGTTTTTTTCTGGGATTAAAAGGTGTATCTGGCTGACTGAAAAGAAGATTTTTGAAAATAAAAAAAGCTGTTGATTTTGAAAAAAACTGTGTTCTTCGAAACTTCATATCTCTGAAATTAAAAATTATTTGAAGATAATGTCAATCTCCAGTTCATCGAAGTATATTTGAGCAAAACTTCCAAAAATCCTAACTCAACCTTGAGAGTTTTTTTTTATCAACCAGATAATATCAAAATTTTGGCATCTGCACAATAATTTTAATCGGTGTCCAAAGCATTTGATCTATTTTCAATAATCGCCTTTTCTAGTTGACTTGAAAATTCAAAAAATGTCTTTCAACTTCAAACCTGCGCATAAGAAAGCTTGTAGGACCTTTTGAGGCTGACCACCGAATCGATCGATACGGAAACCCCTCGGTTGATATGTTCGTTGGCGAACAAGCAGATCCCCAGCATGAAGCTGCAACCAAACCATGACTCCAAACATGAGAGCGCTTAATTCAATCACGATATGTGCCTTCGGGCGCGAATGCAAAGCCTCAATCTCAAAAACAAACATGGACGCTTTTGCACCCAAACAGTAGCAAACAATGCGAATAATGTGGAATCGGAAAGTTGCAATGCATTTCAGGAAACGTACAAGCAGGCGACGGAGAGGACGAAAAGGGCTGTTGAGAGCCGTCGGACCTTCCGACGAGTTTTTCCCGTGGTCACATTGGTCCTGCATGTCTGGCAGACCCATACAATAACGATTGTCAGCAGAAGAAGGAAACTGATCAAGCCACCCAGAGCCGCGATTAACGCCAAGCTCTGAAAATTATCTTTCGTTTTTAATTTTCAAGACGGTTCATTTGGTTGTTGGAAGTAGAGCTGCCGACAGGGCAACCCGCTAAGTTGAAATTGAGTAAAAACTTAGTAAATTAGGGATAAAATGTTCAGAGAAAAACATAAGAAAAAGGTTTTTTTTTGTCAAAAAGACCGCTTGCGGGTGGGCGGGCCGCTTCATCGCCCCGTGTTGCCCCGTCTCATCAGCAGTTTTGGTCGAAACCATTTTTTTTTATCTCTGCGGATAATGTTTTATTGCTACTTACAGTTTTGATATTCATTCAGATTTTTTTTTCAAGCTCAGCAATTTTCTTTAAGTTTGAAAGTACAGATTTGAGAACGAGTGCATTACTGCCAGCCTAAAACGGCTGACTCGAATATCTATGGGAATATCTACGAGAAGTATCACTTGGAAAAAGTATCAAGTCGATATCCGTTTTCAACGTTTGTTTTATATCTCCTAACACTCTCAGGAACACGATTATTCTGGAAGAACTTTAATCGGAAAACTTTCGAAAGATAGTTTTTCCCGGCCATATAACTATGCAACATTGGTTATTGTTTGAAGACCGGTAACCGTGACGGTCCAATGGCGGCTGGGATTTATGGCGGCGGCGAAACGACCAAGACGCCAACCGCGGATAATTGCGACCTTTGATGGCACATCAACCCGACTGGCGTGTACAGTGATTGACAGCGGACCTCCATCCGTATTAATCCATCCAAATCCCGCTGCCTTTCTATTTCGAGGAAAATTAATCTTTGATGGTGGTATATCATTATGAGTTACGATTTCGAAGCTCAGTCAAAGAATTACTGATACTTTAACAGCTTGATTTTTCTCATTTCCACTGCAAAGCGATTCAAAGGTGCAACCGATCCTCTCGCGTTTTTTTGCGGGCCAGCTTCCAGAATGTGACTACAATGCCTCGAGCTATTCTATAGGATAACAGAGCATTTGAAAGTGAATAAATTCGAAAAAAAAAGACGTAAGAAAAATGTTTCAAAGTTAATCTAACCGTTTCATTCTTTATTTTTTCAGAGTTCCGATTTTTCGCGACCAACTTTTAAAACGATTATCCTGGTATTTTTCTGCACTACCAGGATTACTCTTTGCGCCAACTGGCAGGAACATTTTCATGCGCAATTAGCCTCTCGATTGTCAACTTTTTGGGCCCGCTTCCAGAAGTATGCACGCTCACTCTACGACTGAATTTAGTGGTCTTGGACATTTTAGTGAAGAGGAACGTGATCAAAAGTGCATTGTTATTGAAAGTGCAAGCGTTTTCGAAGCTTCTTCAACTTGATCATTTTGAAAAAAAATATTTTTCAAACAAGAAATATGAGTTTCTGATTGAACTTCTTTCGGATAGTGGCTTTTAAGAACTTTTCAACTTCTCAAATCATTTTCCTTCCTGCTGCTTTTTTCATTGAAATAAAATGTTCAACCGAATTATATACATTTGATTCAATTTTTTCGAACAATGAGCAAACCGAATAAAGCACTTAAAAGTGATGACGTGGTCGCATGTGGAGGCTTTTAACGATTGAAAGCTTTTTGTATCGTTCGAGTGAGAAAGAAAAATCTCAGCTGTACGATTAAAAGCATCTGAGAGAATTTTGAAGTTTTTTAAGGTTTTCAGGTTATTTTAAACGTGGAAACTCACAACTCCCAGAGGTTCAGATATTACAAATTTTATAGATTTTATTTATTTATCATGAATAAAAAAGCTGAGTTAGTGCTGTAGAGAGTGTACATCCACAACAAACATTCCATCTATCCTTGGAAAAAAATTTTAGAAGATTCAAAGAACTTTTGATTCATTCACATTGTTGTTCAAATTTTCATGAACTTCGAGCGACTCGGAAAATTGATTCCATAGATTGAAAAATCCCCAAATTTCAAAGCCTTGCCACGATTCAAAAGCAGCCGACGTCAGCTAGTGATAGGCGTTCGCCTCGGCAACCCCACACAATACGCCGCGCGTCCAAATCCTTTATGGTCAGCGAAGCGATGTCGTGAAATGGATCCTCCGCCGAGCGGTCTCTTCCACATTTATATGCATCTCACAACAAACACTCCGCTCCTCAAGTTTCAACCAGCTCCTCCGCACCCAACTATCAACTGGTGTGAGAATGGTGAGAAGGTGTGAATAAATTTGAATGGAAGTCTGTGAGTCTATTGCATTATTTCAGAGTATTCCAGTTTTCTTTCTGTGTATTTGATTTGCAAGACTTGAGCTCTCACTGGCCTTAATTATTTGTGTTTTAATAACTTTTTGAAACATTTCTTTAGCGTTATTTTTTTCGTTTTTCGTTTGAAATTTTTAGTTGAAAAAAATGCCTCAGATATCTGTGAAAAAAGATTTTGTCTTCTCTTTTTAGAAAAGTGGGATTTTCGTCTCACGTTTTTAGACGTTTTCGACAGTTCAGAAGTTTGGTTTTAAATAAGATATGAGTACTACTTCGGATCATCCTCATTTTTCTGAAGTTTCACTGTGTCTCGACTATTTTTTAAATTCTTAGCCGACATCACACTAAAATGGGTAAATTTCAAAAGTTGAAGCTGTCCGTGTCTTTTTTTTTTAACATGAACAAGTTTTATTTTTAAGTAACTAATTCAAAAAAATAAGGAGAAAAAAATATCTTTTGTGTAACCTAAGCGAGAAAACGCAAACAGTAACACAACGAAACTCGACAGATCACGCTCATCTGGCGCGCACATGTTGTAATCCACGAGCATTGGCAGAAAGACCCAGCAAGCTCTTATTCCTTCTTTTTTCTTCCCATTGCACCCACTACCACTTTTTGCTTCCTGTTTATTGCATTCTCGCAAAATAAAATAGCACGCACCTGAATATATTCACTCCGCCAGTCGAGATTGAAGACATCGTCCGTCTTTTTGAACTGGAAGTTCAAATGCGGAACTAGCGAGAAAGCTTTCAAAAGGAGGTTCGCCACTGTCATTTTGGCTTCGAGACGATTATCAGGCCATAACCTGGAAAAAAAATGTTTCTGAATGAGAAAAAAAAATCACATGAATCACGGCTTCGACGAGAAAATTGAATAGAAAGTTCAGAAGGCCAAACAAAGAGGGGGAAGAGGGAAAAAGCTTTTTTTTTTTGGTTTATTTATGCCAATGAGAAATATTCAACTTCAGCAATCGAGAGAATTTCGGATGCTAAAAACATTATTTTCCAATCGTGCCTAGAACTGAAGTAAATTTTTTTTTGAGCAAGTAATAACTAAAGTGTTTTTATTTGATACTTTAAAAGAAATCAAAACAAAATGAATTCTCATAACATTCGGAAGAACTGGAAGAGCAAAAAAGGAGCAAAATCAAAAAATGAAATAATGATTTTGAACTTTCATAAAAAGCCGTAAGAAGGCTTTCAGGAAAAAGCAAAACAGTGTTGTGCAACAATTGTTGCGGGCACGTTTGACACTTTACAAATGACAAATGGCGTTTTGAGCGTGAGATCAGAGCAACCTCTGAATCCCAGGAGAGTCGTGCCGAATCGGCGGAAACAAGTTAGTTGACATTCTCCTGGTCGAGCATGCCGGACGTGAAATATAATTAGCGACACGTCCAGCGGCTCGTCGTAATTGGCTGCTTACCGGAAGCAACTGGGTGACAAAAAGGAAAGAGGATTTTCGGTTGGATCGGAGAGTAAAAGGAACGTATGATGAAGAAGCGAGATGATGGCCGGCTGACAGCGGACGGCGATGCAAGGGGCGGCGCCTCAAGACGGAGGATGTGTCCCACGGCAAGCGCAGAGTGGCCACTTGAGTGCAGAGCCTGAATACGCTCCTCCGTCTCGAGAAATGAAAATCTCAGTTTTCCTCAAATGGAAGCAAAAAAAGTAATAGTCATTGATTATTTTTTTCAATTTAAGAATTATGTTCAACTATCATTTCGCTCAAAACTCAAGAATTTTCAAACGTACCGAACAAGATTTTGAAATCCTCATAAGCATACTGCGAGTAGAGCATAAGGTTCGAGATGAATGCTTCATTTTGAACTTTCATTATGAAAATTCAAATAATCAAAGAAACTGTTACTAAAACCGATTCGTGGCCGGTATTTCACAACTACTTGAATCTTACATTGCACTGAATAAGTGAGAACAAAAAAATGGAAAAATTCAGAAAGGTGACTAAGAAGGCTGAAAAAGGACAAATCATCTTCTCCATAGAGCAGCTTTACTTCGAAAATCGTTTTTCGCGTTTTTGCTTTCTCTAAACTCTCGCATTTATAGAGACAGATACTTTTTACTGAATGAAAATACAGCCAAAGAAGAGATTTTCAAGATTTATCTCGAGCTCTTTTTTTTTTGCTGTTCATATGCTCAAAACTTGAGATCTATCACGAACTTAAAAAACTTTCTGTCGCTCGTCGCAGCTTGGCACAATTGAACAAACAAAATTCAAATCCATTTCAGTTCATGTACGTTTATGTGTGTATTTCCCACAAAAGTTTGTTCACCAGAAACTTTTTCTCATATTTTTTTCACGGGTGAAAGACTTTTTGCTACCAGAGGTTCTAAAACAAACCGTGCATTGGGAAAACATCTGACATGGTGAGAGCATACAGCATTTTCGAATAAACTGGAGCTGGATCAAAAAAAAGTCGCATTAGCTGAAACAGAAAAAAATAGATATATTCGTGTTTCGAAAATATTTTCGTGAAAAAAACACGTCATCAGCAGCGAAAAATTTCTCAAGGAGTTTATAAAATCAAGTTCGAGAATTAATCGATTACGGAGGAAGGCATTTTTTTTTTCTTTGCAGAATTTTTCTGAGAGGTCGGACGAAACACTCTTTGATGAACACTATATCTGCACTGGTTCTAATTTTTTGAAGTTAAAAGTTCTAAATTGAGTCGACATCAAAGTTTCGAAGAAAAAAATCTCAAAAGACCACAGAAAACTGAAAAATTGAGCAGGTTGAACTTTCAGAATTATTACATGAAAATTCAAAAAGTGTACGTTGAACTATATGAATAAAAAAATTTAACTACGTTACTGTGACAAGATTCAACCCCTTACAGCAAGAACTCTTTCAATGTGAACGACTATTAGTTAGCCCAGAGAAAAAAAGGCAATCTAAGCAGAAAAATTAACGAAGAAGTCAAGAAAAGTATTACTTATGAGCCAAATAAAACTGAAATCTCTGAGCAATGAAAACTTTTTTACTTCCAAATTCGTACCCGGCCGCAGGACAACGGCAATTTTGCAGCTCCGAATGGGTTTAATTGATCAAAAAAAAACCGAAGCAGATGAAAAACGGGCCACAATCGGAAACACGGGAAAGTCTTGTCGGAAACGTCGTATGTGAGATATGCAGCAGTTATTTGCGCGTACGACGCCCTGAGTCAAGTGTGACGCAATTTAGGCGACGATATTGCAAGCGAACGTACAGCTATTTTTGCTTGGAAAGAAATGCAAAGTATCGATATGATTCGAATCAAAGCAAAATGAAACATGCTTCATCCGAGTTGAGAATCATACATCAGAGACGCTTCAGCATTCCTTCAGCTAAAGTGAGCTTTTTCATTATTTCAAAAACGGTAAAAAATCAAAAAAGAGTTGAATGAAAAACACGTCGAAGAGCAAAGTAGTTTATTCAGAGCTACCTTGAGACATCTTCTTAAAAATTCTAACCGAGACCAACTGAAGAACTTGAAAAATGATAGTAATTTTGTCCCCAAATAGCTAGGAATGGAGATCAGTTTGAGAGAAAGATCGATTTCCTTTACCAAAATAATGTTTCTTGAAATCGATAATCGGGAAATTCACGTTCTGAAAGACAAACAAAATTTTTTTTTCAAAGACTTTTCTCAACATTTTCAATGACCAGTTGCACCATGAAACGTTATTGAGGATAATAATTGTGACAGAAAGGAGAGCAGATGCCAAAGGTGCAGTTGGTGACTACATTCTTCCTGAAATAACGCCGCACGAACCCCGATCAATCATTGAACTGGCCAACCGACCTCAGCCTGACACGCGACCTTTTCCGTCGCCAACTTCTGGCTAACAATTCCGGCTTCTGTTTACATTCCCACAATAGCTAATACGACAAAAAGACGCGTAAGTATGGATTCTGCTGTATAATGGCGTCTTTCTTCCCTATTGTTGCCCTTCATGTTCTGAGCCATGCTTGAAATGAAGGAGAAAAACCTCTTTTGCATGATGACTTTTTGCAGATACAAAAAATGGGATGAAACTAAAGTTTCGAGAGAACTTCCCTCAATTTAAAGAAGAATGAAAACTTTTGAAATAATCTAGTTTCATTAACAGTATTCAAATTTTATAGAGATTGCTACGGGCTCAAAAAATGTGGTTCGCAAAAATCTTAGGTCTCTATTTATTCATTAGTTTTCTATTGAAAAAAATTTTTTTAGTTCACTCTTGAAATAACTAGTAAAAAACAACAGGTTCACAAAAAAAGCTAAACTAAGAAAAATGAGTGAATGGCGGGCTAACGAATGCCCAGACGCGCCGCCTCGAGGGTTTTGAGCCTGAAAAAATACTAATAAATTCCGAGAGGGCGGTATATTCTGCCGAAATTTCTTCACTGCCGTTAAACACGCGAATAACACAAAAGTACTCGTTTAGGGCGCATAAAATCGCGAAAAATAATTCTGAGACAGCCCGTGGCTGATATTGGACGCCGCGAAAATATTTATTCCATTCATGGGAAAGAAGATATTTTTTCGTTCTTCGGACCACGCAAAAACATCAGCCATATGAGCAAATTTTTTCCCACGTGAAAAGACATTATTTTGACCAGTTGATCTCAAATAAAAAATTATGAAAAGTCGGACAAAACAAGACCCAAATTATAAAAAAGTCGTCGAAAACAAAATTTGGGGCAAGTTCTTGACTTCGTTTCCGAATATGAGGGCAAGCCATCCCCAAAAAAATTATCGCATTAAAAAAATTTTCTCAAAAAAACTCTCAATAATTTTTTTGAAATAAATAACTCAATAACCTCTCTGCAAGAAATTTCAAACAGGCTATTTTTTTGTTGATAACTATTAATGGTACACATTTAAAAAGCGTTTCCAATAGCGGAATAATTCAAGAAATAGTTAGCTCATGTTTTTTTCATTTATTTGCGATGAAAAAAATTTTTTTAAAAGCTCAAGATTCAGTTTTTTTGGAACCCTCAAATAATAACATCACTCAAAAATTGAAAGAAATAACGCTATTAGACCAAATTAACATTTTTTTCTAGTCTATTTCAGTTCTGTTATTTCAAAAAACAGCGTAATTCTTTTGAGAATGATTAAAAAGTCTTTTAAAAACAAAATATCTGAGAAACATGCAAACCAAGTGAGAGCAAGAGAACAGGTAGTGTTAAAGTGGCAAGTCAAAAGGTGAAAAAAAGGTGGCGCGAGAGAGTATGCAGATTTGCATGGAGAATCGATTGAACAGACTGCCGGACTGTGTGCTGACCGACGCCGTCGAAGACTCCAAGAGCCAACAAACGCCCCCTACAAACGTTTTGCACAATGAGAAAGTCACTGGCGAGTGACATAAGCGTACAAAATGCATTTTTCATAAAAATAAATAATCATTTTGTTTTAAATTTGATCCTCGTTTTCATTTTCAGAAAACGGCTTGTGATGAGCTTTTTTTGAATAGAACAAATCTGGTTGACTGAGAAAAACTATCATTATTCTCTATATGTATGTTCGGAAAAAATTGAATTTTTAAAGAAAGTGAGACAAAAAAAGTTCTCTCGAAAAGGTTAGAAAAAAAAACAGAATCGAAGAATTTGACTCAGTTCAAATAATCAGAGTCTGATAGAGATCTATCGAAAATAGAACAGACAGTAATGATTTCTGAATTTTTGAATATTCATTCTCCTTCAAAAAAGTTCTTGTAAACAAGATGAATTTGAATAACCACAAACAATACATTTTTTTCCGGCGCTTCGGTCACGAAATTCAAAAAAAGCGCCACATATCATACATTTCTCCTGGTTTCTCAGCGTCCGGTACAAGAACTAGTACGGCGTGAACGCTCGTAAAATTTTTGAAAGCAATTCAATTAGGCCTGCGTGAGACGAACGAAGTGTTCAAAAACTCGGTTCGTTTAGTTTCAGTCGTTCTGGGCGTTTTCCCTTCGAAAATCTCAAAGTATGAAGACGCTTTTTAGGTTTAGATGTCTTCTAATTTGAACATAACAAGTATAAAAAAATTTTTCGAAGAAATGAAAAAAAGGAATTTAGAAAAGATTTGAAAAAAATTTTTTTTTAGATCTATTACCTAAAAAGTAAACCAGTTTCCGGACTGAATCTTAAAAATCCTCGTCAAAAAAACAAGCTTTTTCAGCAGCTTCTTTGTTATATTTTTTTCATTTTGTATGCTTTTTACTCCCATTCCGACCGATAATCCAGAAAGTGGAAAGTAGGAAACCATTCCAATTTTTTTCCAAAATAGACCCGTCAAAATTGATCTAGGCTGGAGGTCATTTTGATGGAATTAAAAAAACTTTATTAACTAAAAATAGCATTTTTTTCAGCCCTTTTTTTAGGTCAAAAAAATGAAATTATAGCCCTTTCAGGAGATATAGACATTTCGGGTTTAAAAAAATGGTCCAATAAAAAAATTTTCAAAGGAAAAAGTTCTCAGGTCAAAAAAATAAATTAATATAAAAATTTATAGTTCTGGTCTATTGATTTATTCATTCTGAAACTTCGAAACGATCAATAAAAAATCATTCGAAAGTCTTTTCCAATTTTTCTATGGATTTCTGGTAATGGATTATGACTGTGTAGAAAGTAGAACAAAAGTATTGAGCAGAAGCCACAAAGCAAAAATGTTGAGAAAGCACTTGGAGGTTTGAAATCGATGGCGGCAAATCAAAAGAAGTCGTAAATAAAACGGACCCGTTGGACAGCGGACGAAGGCGTGAGAATGATCCGCTCGGAATCGAGGCAATGAAGAGAAACGAAATTGCGATAAAAGTGTGTGTGTGTGTGGATGGATTCTGCGGACCGAGCCGCGGCCTTCAAAATGGAAATTCGCGGCCCTCGTTTTTTATCGCCATTATCAGACGTTGCAACGCGTCCATCTTGCTTTTTCCGCCACACACGAACATTAATTGGAACCAGCTGGAAAAAGGTCTGCGTCCTTCACTTGTGCGTAAAACTGGTAAAATTTCTTTCATAGTAGGTTCTAGGAGTTTTGAAAAAAAATATCTCCGTTTGAAACTTTTTGGTTTTGAACTTTTACAAGCCTAGAATAACTCATGTTTGATTTAATAAAAAAACAATTATAAGCTAAACTTCTCATAAAAAACAATTCACATGAGTCTCCAACCTAGAACTCGTTGAATCCTGCAGAGCAGTGAAAAGAAAAAAAGAAAACCTTGAGCGATAGACTTGGGAATCCCATAATTGAGGAAAACCTTTTTTTCTAGGACTTTCCAATTGTCTCCCTCATCTTCGAACATGACCCAATAAGTTCAAAAACTACTTAGAAAGTTTTTCTTATTCGTTCAAAAACCATTAGAAATGACAAAATTGGAAGAGTTTCAAATTTTAAAGGTCAGCTGAAAAAATTTCGATTTGAGATCAAAAGTTCATTTTTTTTTGGGTCTAACAGAAAAGTTCATCTTTGCCAATTTTTATTTTTAGCGTTTAATCCTAATCTATAACTGTTCTACAAATGAAAAATTCATAGTTGGGCGTTTCATTACTATTCCTGACTGAAAAAAAAATGGAAAAATGTTTGCGTTCTGATTGCATCGGTTCGGCTCTCATCATCATCATTATCATTCATTTAGTCAATACGAAAAATAATACAGTTCAAGGGCCAAAAAGACCTCTAACAGAACCAATTTTCAAAAAGGGGAAAAAAGCTCTGACTTATTGAACTTTCTATGAATCGTCTTTTCAGGTCGGTCGAGAAGCCGAAGGAGCTTTAGTACCGCCTGCAACCTCACAGTTTCAAACTAGAACACTGCCAAGAAGTTTATTAAAATAAACAATGATGAAGGGGTACAAAAATCTCAAACTTGTCGATATTTGCTTGCGTTTTATTACGTTTCGAAAAACTTTCTCTGGTGGTTTAATTACCTCCCATTGAAAGTGGAAACCCCGGTTGGCACAACAGTAGTTTCCTCGAATAGTTCATCGCCTTTTGCGGCAGGCGAAGTAAAAGTTTAAACGGGAGGTGCATCCCAGACGTCAAGAGGCACTTATGGAACTCGTCCGCCACAGTGTCTCTCCGACCACAGGCATTTTCCGTTTCCTTTAATAAAGTTGACTAACGACGTCACCAAAATGCTCGTTCACGAATCAGCCGATGCCGTTTTGTGACCCAACCATTCTTCAACTGTTTCGACCTCGGCATGCTTTCCTTCCGGTTCGCCGTATTCATATTTTCTGTGGCTCTATTGATACTCACTGTTGATTGTCGGCGAGCAATCATGCCCAAAATTGAAATTAGCATGGTCGTAGAGGAGCTCAACTCCGCAGAAGCCGCAGATCTATTACTTCGATCGAAAACTACTCCTTCTGCAGAAAATCGCACCCTGAGTTCAACTTCAAGCTCCATTGAAGAAACTGGCAATTCCACCAATTTTGAATCAACCACTTTGGCGGACGAAAACATAACCACCGAGTTCATCAAGAATATCACCGATTTCGACAGGAACGAGGAAAGTGCTGAAGCAGGTTAGTTATCGCAGTGAAAAAGGAAGCTTAGTTTTCCACAAACTTTTCAACTTGTCAGCTTCATTTTTCTCTCACTTAACCTTCCAAAAACACGGCTTGTTATTAATGTGAGAGAGAGAAAAAGTTCGAAGTTGATTCAAGTATCCGCAAAAGAGAAAATGTTTGATATATCAAATAAAATTTTTCAGAAAGTACAACGACTCCCGAAGAAGAAGCATTCTCGCACAATTCAACAGCCTCTGATCCTGTGTTGGAAGGATTTTTAGGAAAAAAGGATTCCAACCTAGAAACCTCTACTTCAAAGTTCCAGACTCCCCCAGATTCTTCTTTTTCAGTTATGGTTAACGCAGCCAAGGTTTCAAAAAGGAATTGAAAAATACCGACTTCGGTGCGTTGAGGACTTTGTGAAGCGCTACCTGACGAATGAACAGTGGCGCAACTTGAGAAGACTACTTCGTACAATAAAAGAGGTTGGCGGAAGCCGTGACGACGTCCATCGCGCAGCAACGTCGTTCATTTCCAAGGTTTTCTAATCGCTGGTTTTCGGGTCTCCTTCGAATCAAATCCTTGTTCTGGCCCAAAAAACAATATAATTACAGGTTGTCTCAAAAGTGGAAATGTCGGAAATCTTGAACCGAAGGGAAGAACTTTTCAAGACCTTCAACAAACGCTTTTTTCGCAAAGTTTGAAATACTTTATTCATGTTCATGTTTAAGGCCACAGAAATAATGCACTGGCTGGCAAGAGACCAATAAACTCTTATATTTTCCCTTATTGTGATCACAATGTACTTGGAAGAAGATTATGACGCAGATAGAAAACTTCGGAAGGCAAAAATCAATAATTTGAAAAGGACTAGAAAATACAAAAAGTTAAAGCCGTTGGACGAGCGGTTTCAATCTGATTTTAGTTCAGCGGGATTTTTCATGCGTCGGAACATTTCAAACGGGATTACGAGCAGGACAGCTCCGAGGAGGTAGCAGTTCGTAGGACCAATCATCCAGAAGCCTGAAAAATGTTCTTTGACATGCTGGCACCAATACGAATTTTTCTACTCAGTGTTTGAGACAAACTTGGAAGGTCGAATCACATTATTAAGAGAAATTTACAGACATGACCCGTGAAAAACCGTAGAAGAAGAGACTTACAAGTAGAAGCTACCATGGGCCCAAGAGCCCGAGCCAGACAGCCCAAGCTTCGGAAAACACCAGCAATAACTCCTTTTTCCTGAGCGGGATACACTGAGTGAACCAACGTCGTCAAACAGCTAACTACAATTGCCGAAGCTGAAAAAAAATCCAAAAATATCAACGATGACTTGTTGGGTTTACCTATTGCGTAGAATACCATTCCAAAATAGAAAACTGTCAATGAGTTAGAAATTGACACCAAAACATAAGCGGGTATTATGCATAACATTCCCTTTTCAGCCAAGGCTTTTTGTCTGAAGCTTTTGAAGTGAAAATAGAATGATAGGAAAGTTGACCTATGTATGGGAACTTTCCGAACCAACCGTCCTTGTATCGGCAGCATGAGAAGTCCAGTGAACAGATAAATTTTACCTTGTTGCATGCTGAAATTGAGTAGGATCATTTTGATGTAAAAAGTACTGAACTAACCTCCCAAAATCAAATCGTAGATGTGTCAAGAAAGGTAGAGTGAACTCCAAACCGGAGTACAAAAAAAGGTATAAAAAGTACACGAGACCGATTTTTTGCATTTCTTCTTTTTCTGAAAACCCAATATGTATTTTTGAAGCCTTTATTTAGAAACTCGCGTAAACTGGATTTGAAGAGACTTTAAACTACACTTCAACAGTTTTCTTCAACACTTTTGAAACCAATTTCGAGCAAACTGTTTTGAGTCAAAAGCGTTTTGAATCAGTTCGTTTGTAGTCGAAAACCGGTAAGTAACGTTTTGTGAATGTTCAGAACTTTAGTTTTTCATCAACTTACTTTGCACTGGAGCTTGAACCGCAGAAAATCGGAATAAAGCGTTAGGTCGAATCAATTCCTGTCGCGTTTTTTTTATTTCTTCGAAATTTTTCTGTAAAAGGATATCCAATAAAAAAATATTAGTTTTAATAAAAACTTTTTTTAGAAATCTCCAGAGTTTCCGGTAGATAAGCTAGGAAGAAAAGTTCCATCAAGGTGAGTATAATGGAGAAAAAATTGCAGGTGTTGTGTGAAGCGCTTCCTGAAAATATTTTTAAGAAGATAAGTGAAGGTATTATCAATCAGCTGAAAATCGAGCTTTGTTGATGTTTTTATAAATTCCCGATTTGCATACTTTCAACTTTTTAAGAAGTAAACTTTCAGGGACAAAGAAATAATCGAACGAAAAATACCGTTGGTGCAATGCTGGACAAATACGCTCCAATCATAGGTCCTACCAAAAAGCCGACCGAATAAGAAATGCCGATCAAAGCCTTAAAAAAAATTTTCTTGCGAAATTTCGGATTCCATCAACTAACCATTCCTTTTGGGTGGTCTTCTGTTGTGTATACATCCGAAACAATGGATACCGCAACATTGATGTTCCCTTTGCTAAGTCCTCCGAGGACCCTGGACAGTACGAAAAGGGTAAACGTGTTGGCCCTCAACCAAACCTGAACCCATTTCCATAAAACTGAATGAAAAGACACCAAAAGAAGCCTACCAAGTAAGAAAAAGCTGTGACTATGCAACACAAAATGATGATAGCCCTCCGTCCGTAGACGTCGGATAATGAGCCCAAGGTTGGGGAAGAGATGAACTGAAGGGCGCTGAACAGTGATCCTAACAAGCCTGAAGACAGGAAAACTGGTAAAAGGATGAAGAAATGAGCCAAACCTCCAAAAAAAACTTTATCATATCGTTCGTTGTGGGGAACTCCTATCAAAGATTGGAAAGACTGGAGTCCTTTCACGCTGATGTCGTACAAAAAAATCCTGAAAAAAACATTTAGAAACTGATTATTCAGAACGACGTAGAAAAAAATTTTTAATTTTTTTATTATATCAAAAAGGAAAATGGAAAAATAGAAGCTTTCCTTATTCGAACAGAAATCAGCTGATAAAAATTGAAAAACCAGAAAACAACAGGCATTAATTTTAGCCGATTTTTTTCTCCATTCTCTTTTTAAATTAATTAATATACTGGTAAATAGTTTTAGAGCAGAACATAACCAAAAAAAGTAAAAAAAGGAAAAAAATAAATTTCTGAAGGGAAACAAGCGGTCGAAATGACTTCAAAAAAATACTCTTGGCCTCCAATATTATTCATCCTACAATCTCCAAACACAAAAGGTCGGTCTTCAGTTTTTAATCAACGACATTTCCCTAGTAACGTGAATAAAAATAATAGTCAGCTCTATGGGTATGACTCTTGTTGAACTTTAATAAAGAAAAACTTCAGGGTGACAAATCTTTATCAAAGATGGAAGAGAAAAACTAACCCTGCGACCTGGTTGTGCGTAGAAATGAAGGATCGTAGGGAAGAGCGGCAAGATTAGAGTGAAAGCCAACATGTTGCAGATCAACGCTGGTATCAATAAAGCCATCACGCGTTTCTGGCTCGCCGGCTGTACGGCGCTCATTTTGAGCTGAAACAGTTGAAAAAAAGATATTTTAAAGAATGACAATAAAATTCCACTCGAACGTTCATAAATAAAGAGTACTGATTATGGCTTGAAAAAAAGTTCAAAAAAATTAATCAAATGATAACTTTTTTTGCACTGGAGAGAAGTAAGGTCAGTGTCAAAAGAAAAATAACTTTTTTTATGAAGCTTTTTAATTAAAAATTTCTATTGTAAAATTGAAAAAAAGAAAATATGATTTCAAGATTCAAATTACGTGAAAAACTTTAGAGCACAGATCAAAAACTAAAACAAATCAAGTTGAAAGAGTTTTTACAATATTGACTGTAGTCACAGGTGAACCAACAGAATGACGAGACGCGTTTCTCGGACCGATATCAGCTGAAAGGTTTCCAGCAGAAAGTTGTTCTCAAACAAAACGCCTACCACTGCTTCACCTCAAATGTTTGCATTCTTGGCTTTCAGGATTTTGTTTTGAAAAACTTTGATGAACGTTTTTCGAACGATTTTTTTAAAAACTATCATTGTAAGTGAAACTTTTTTTAGCAGTTGGGAAATGAACTTGAAAGTTCTGACAAATAATAATTTATTCTTTCAATTTTTCTTCAGAGCAGCCTTTAAAGTGAATCAAAAAGAGGCAAAATCAGGCTGAACAGATGACGTTAGCTGCATTGAGGAACAGAGGACACGATGGACAGAAGCAAATTCAAAGACGTCTTGCGGCGAAAACCGGTCTGCGGTCTGGACACTCGCAAAACAGCGTCGCATCGGCCAAGGTTTCGGCTGCTGTGGGGGCTCGAAAACAACTGCAGGAGTTGCGCGACGCGTCCAAGGTCAATGCCATTCACTCTTTTGCTCTTTCGGCAGGTCTAACTCGTTTTTTTTTTCTCTTTTGTGCTTTTATTTTTTTTTTATTTCTGTTTAATTGTGACTCAACAAAAAGAAATGGTTAGATTTTTCAGTTTCCAACTTTTTTTTATAAAAACGCGCAACAGATTGCTATAAAAAATCACAAGTTCAATCCCTGTCGTGACACAACCAAGTAAATTGAGAAATATGGATAGTGGAGAACGCGACTTCACACACAAGGACGGATGTTTCTATGAACCAACTCCCTCGATTATCAGAATAGGACCTGAGTTGATCGACTTGGGGGCGGTGAAAAGTAGAATATTCCTCGATGTAAAAAAAATATCACAAATTACAAGTGATAGAACTAAAATTTGTTTTGAACTAAAAACCATTTTCCTTTCAAGATAATCTGCTGAAATTTCCAACAATTAAAGAAAAATATTTATTCACAATTATCGGGAAGCCGATTGGGTTTTTCATTATTGAAGAAATAATCCTTAGTCACGACTATTCTCGGATGGAAACGAACATAATCTGAAATAATTAGTGAATAAATCTCAACATAAGGAAGAAAAAGGGAGGAAAAAAATGATTTGGCAATGAAGCGACGTGGTTGCGTGCGATTGCAGCGCTTCAGAACTCGTTTCGATCACTTCTGTAAACGCGATTTCTTATACTTGAGCAGATCAGAAGTTTCCAGTTACTTCTAGCTTTGCCGATGCGATGCGGGTTATCGTTTTTCATTTTTGGATGAGATGAGCGTTTCAGTGGCCAGTTGAAAATTTGAACAAACCTTGCAAAAATGTAATTAAAAAAACCTTTTTAACTTTAGATTCAAAGCTTTTTTTAAAAACTATTTTGCATTTCATACGAGTTATGTAGTTTTGAATTTTGCACTGACTGGAAATATTGGGACAAGATAGGTTTTCCAACATTTTCGAAGCCCTTCGACTTGACTCAAGGGCTTCGAAAAGCCAAAAAATATTTGATCCGAAATTATACCTCACAGCAAATTTTTGTAACGTTTCGTCAAATATTCAACTGGCAAAAAACGGCTCTCCGTGTCAGTACATTATTGAATTGAACAATAAATCACATCGCATTGGAACTTAAATTAAGCGAATAACAAAAAAAGCCCTAATACCGGTCCGATTCTAAAGCAAGTACAAAATTAGAACAAACGTGCAATGCAAAGTGAGAACAGCAAAATAAAAACCAAAAAAGTCGAAAAAAGGTTAAAGCATTAGAAAAAAAGACGCCAACCATCCAAAACATTTGAAACGTACTTTTTCTATAAATTTGTTAACAGGAAACTGAGAACAGGTTAGGGGAAATAATTCGAACTGAAAAAAGCGTTTTACAAACCGTTTTCACCATTGGGAACCCGGTTAGTTTGCCTGGAAAAGACAACTCGCCGTTTTGAAATAATTATCTGGGGAGTGAGGGGGAAAAGGGAAGTGCTCGGAAATAACGCGTTTCCTCTTACAATTGATAGAAAATATGATTTTTTCAATCTTTTGAAAAGTCCAAAGGATCTCTTACATACGAAAATTGTTTTTGAGTCTTTTTCTGATCCGATTCTTAGAATAAAAAAATAGTGATGAAGAAAAATTTTGCATACCTATTTTTTTGTTTTTAAAGTTTGACACTTAGGAAAAAATGAGAAGAAGTTTTGATAGGTTTCACGGCATTCCATAAGTGATAAATGAGGAAAGGCTCACAGGGCGTTTGCCTTCTCAAGAAGAGGCCGCAACTCTCCGCGGTCTTCGATGGCGCGCGTTTCATCGTGTCCGCCAATGAATCGGCCGTTGATGAACAGCTGAGGCACCGTCGTTCGACCAGACATCGTTTTCAAGAAATCCTGGAATTAAGCTTTTCAGGCTGCCGTTAGTACACTATCGATCCGTTGATTTTTATTTGGAAAGATCCTCGATAGGTCCGTTCTGAAGATAAACAAGAATTTCAATTCTTTACGCCCTATGTTGTATTTCTCTACACAGTTCAAAAAGATGACTTGATTTTGTTGTTTTTTTTTTTTTTTGTTGGCTGAGGTACAGAAAAACTTATACAAAAATTTTTTTGGTTATAAAAACAATGATCACAATAAAGGAAAATAATAGGCTCAAAAAACCGATTATCGTTCAAACTGTGGCATAATACTAGACGGATGAAAAAAACATAAACTTTTTCTAAAAATTCACAAAGGGATTTGTATCGAACACATTGAGCAGCTGGTAGAACAAAAAGAATTTTTCCGCATTTGTTCATGTAATATTTTCTTTTTGGTCCTTTTCCTCTCTGGAAAGTTATGACGCGTGCGATCGCACAGCGGTTTCGCGCGACCTCTCAAAACATTTGCACATGATCTAGTAACAACGTTTTCTGCTACATTTTTCATGAAAAACGAAGAGCTCAATTATAGGATAACATTTAGAAAAAGGTTGAACAAAGAAAAGTTGAGAAGAAATCGAAGTCTTATCAAAAAATTTGCATGGTTAGTTGAAAACAGAAAATGTTGAATTTTTGAGGGAAAAAAACTATATCTGTGAAAAAAATCGAAAACTCACTAAAAGACTTTGATTTTGTGCAAGAACAATTGGTAAAGAAAGGGTTCGAGAAATTATTAACTTATCTCGGTAGAAGCCTTCACGCACCTGCATATCAGTCATATCGTTCTGCTCATCGAGCTCAACAATTTTCAAATCTTCAATATTGTAGTTGCTCAAAATTTTCTTCAACTTCTTGCTGTACGGGCAAAATGTTTTACTGTAAACCATGACCTGAAAACATTGAAATTATCAGAAAAAGAGTTTGAAAAACCTTGTGAGTGGTAATATCGTTCATAATGTGGTCGGTCATAGTTTCATGTGCGTTTTTAATTTTTTCTTCCGCTGATATGAAATGGACCTGAAATTTGAAAATTATATTTTTCTGTTAAGAAAAGAATTTTTGTATTAGATGCTATGTTGATTTTTAAAATGTTGTTATTTCCCTACTTTCGTTTTTGGTTTACAGCTTCTGATCGACATAAAACTGACAATGGAAGCCATTTTTATATTAAGTTTGTGCTTGCGATATTCTCTAAGAATCTCAGAAGTGCCGTAATATGGCCTTCTGTTAAGTCGCTATCAACGCGAATTCCCGGATTTGAAAAAATTTCGTAAGTCGTATGGTTTTTACGAATTAATGCTTATCTTCAAAGCCCAAAAGTAAGTAAACTTTATCACCAATACAACATAAATATTAAACAAAAACGCAAAAAAATTTTCAACATGTTTTAATATTCCCTTATTAGCCGTCATTTTGAGATTTTTTTCCTATTTTTCTATCTTTTCATAAATCCTGGCTGTGATATTTTCCAAGACCGTACGCATGATTTCTCAAGTAATCATTTTCAATTAGGACAAGGAACACCAAGAATCGTGTTGTAACATGAAGAAGTGGGACAAACGCACCAGGAAAAACGCGACGCACAAAAACGCCTGTGCTTTCATGTTGATTTCTGCGTCTGAAAATAGAAACTCTCAAAGGAAAATTAGAAAATTACAGCGAAATTCACTTTTTAGTTTGTAACAATAGAAGTCGATTGAAAAACGTCCAATTATTGTACTTTCGATATAGGCAAATAAACTTTAAAAGATAAACTAACGTTTCTATCATTAGGCATCTATCAAAAAAACAGTTCACGATCAAAAAAAGTTAATGCTCCTTCTTATTTTAGAAAATAAAAAGTAACCGTCAAAAACGGCTATTCTTGTAAGAAAAGGCCGATTTTTTTTTTCGAAACTCTCATCATAAATATTTTATGACGTTTTCTACGGAAAAAGGAATTCAAAAAAATTGCAAAATGAATGGGTCTTTGTTACAATATTCAAAAAAAACATTTGGAAAAACAATATACAACATGTTTCGATCGTGATATCATGTATCGAAAAAAACGAAAAAAATTTACATATGAAATTATTCGGATTCCAGCTGACAATAACATATCAAGCTTCCACAAACATAAATTTTGAGAGTATGAGTTTCTGAAGTGTTGACAGCAAAAAATGTTGAAAAAGTTTCACCGAAAAACGTAAAGTGTACCAAAAAGGGAAGCAGCGTGAGAGAATGACAATAGATGATAAAATTGAGAACAAAAGAGACAGTGACGAGCCGACGATAAACGTCGGGAGCGTCGGTGTTTTGCGCCGTTCCAATGGCACACGTGGCCGAGATTCGCGCCTTTATCTCCCGCGCTTTGACTTTTCCTCCCGTTTTATCGCCCTACCTTCGGAGGTCATTTTGTATTCGGCTCAAGGTCGGAAGAAATTCCTTATTTTACGCACCTCTAGTTTGGAAATCGGGCTTGACTAGAAGTTTTCGGTTTTATTCGAGCTATAAGTGTGATTCCTAAAGAATTTCTGACTTCACTAGCAGAGAAAAAAATCTGATAAAACTCGAAAAAATTATACTTTGATCCCCCCCTCCCCCTCATCCCAAATCACAAAGAAAAGTTAAAATTCAAAAAGTCGTCTCAACTACGGAAAGACTTGCTAATTCAGAACTTTGGCGCATGGATTAGGGACAAAAAGGGAGGAAGTGACATAAAAAGTCAACGGGAGCGCAATCGATCACCCTCAAACAGTTAAGCGCCGACTGTTTAGTGATGCGGCGAGAGGCACGAGAACTGCAAAGCTTGTTCTCTTTGTAGGGTTTCAACCGTAAAACGATGTAAAGCTTTTAGAAAAAGACACATGTGAAAAAAGTTCATGTCAATTTAATGAATGGCAAGTTTTGGATTGGAAGAAACTTTAAGCTGACGGACCTCTAATGAATGAATCTGTTCAGGCATTTTAGGTTTCAAAAATTCTATCAGTGGTTTCGAAATTCATTTTTCGCCAGCTGGAGTCAAGGATACTGCAGCAACGTCTAAAATATGTTTTTTTTTTGCTGGTTTTTCTTGTAGAGGTTGAAAAAGTACTTTTGAATGAATGAACTAAAAGAAATTACAAAAAAATTTATAGCGTTCATGCAAAAATAAAACCGACTTATCGCCTCAAAAAATAAATTTTTTCTCTTTTTCTTTTTTCTTTTCTTTTTTTTTTGTTGCTATGGTTTTAAAGTTTTTGAAGCCCAAAGAATGAATCTTTGATGAATTCGAAACTTTATATCTTCTGAAATTTTTTAATTTTATGAATTTTATAAGGCCTGCTCAATGATTTTGGGATATCAAACAAAATAAAATAGAAAATGAGAAAAAAAATGATATTTATTTGAGAAAGAACACAAATACATAGTAATAAATTGAGCAGGAAAGAAATTGAGTTCAAAATTACAAAGAAAAAATTGAGTTGCGTTTGATAATCGAAGCTTGTAGCCGTGGTCACAAATATTCCGCTTTGAGTAGAGCGAACCCATATGACAGCAAAGGCAAAAAAAAATTGTGAGTCATCCGAAAGTATGAGGCTTTATCTATATTCTAGTTCGGAGAATTTGATTCGATAATATGGGTCGAGAAAACGATTGGGTTCATCAAACAAATATGTGAAAATAAAAAAAAATGGGGAAACCGAGATTTTATCTAGGATAAATTTAGTGTTGAGAGGCTTTGTGGACAAGATTTTTGTGGCCTGTACAAACTGCAATGGATTGGTTGTTAGAAACACATGATTTCAAGACTTGTAGATGCGGATGACGTCGCGGATGTCCTTGCGGCACATTGGACAAGTTCCGGAGCGAGAAAGTTGCTGCTGAGCGCAGTCGTAGCACATGCACATGTGACCGCAAGTGTATAGAACTGCGTTGATTGTATTTTCCATGCAAATCTAAAATTTTTCATTTGTAATCGGAAATTTTTATGGGTAGAGGAAATCTCTCAATGAGAGGGACTAAAAATTTTAAATTTTGCAGCTTTTTGTTCAACTTTTGATAATTATCCACTGAAGTAAAGGATTTTATGTCCTAATTCCATATTAAAAGATTGAACAATAACTCAAAGTTTCTTTCCGTAATCGGGAAGGACGGGATCACGAAAAACATTCCTACAAATTTCATAAATTTTTGTCTCACTTCAAAAAATTTTCTTGTGAGCGCATCATTTATAAGCCACGGTGTTTAAAAACATTCTTTTTTTAACCCAATTATAAAAAGGCGGTTTTCACTCACCAAACATTCATCCTTGTCGTTGACCGGCGGTGGCGCGGAAAAGCTGGCACTTTTAGGCGCAGCCGCAGTGGCTAATGGGGCAGAGACAGGCATTACGGCAGAGCTGCGGCCAGCAGAAGCCGAAGTTGCCGTTTCAGCCAGAGTAGATGGTGCAGATATTGGCGATCGCACCTGGTTCTGGCTACTTTATAGGCTCATTAATGGATAATACCATTGGCGTTGTCAAAGTCTCCATCGGAGGCTGTGAGGATTGACGGAGCGGTTGGTTCGAAATAGTCGGAAGCGGTGGTCGAGCTGGAGGAGCAGGCAAGTACGGATTCTGAAACTCACACGTAGGAAAGTTTTTGGGATTATTTTGCTACCGTTCTAGGGGCAACTGGCGGCGGTGTTCTTGGCAAAGCTGGTGGAGGAAGCATCGTCGGCGGTCCGCCTAACAGATCATCGATTGATTGACGAGTTCTTTCAGCAGCTGAAAAAGTAGAAGTTATGGTTTCAAACAAAGAATTGATAATAATGAAAGTGAATTTTTTTGTTCGAGAATTCTACGGCCATCGGCTGAATTTTTGAAAATTTTGTAAAAGTCGAAACGACTTTCGACTTTTAAAACTTTTTATCAATTGAAAAATAGTTCAGCCACAAAAATAAATCCTTGCTGACTAAATAACAAAAAGCTTACTGTTGACTCGAACAGGGATCGAGACGGATGGATTAATACGAGGGGTAGGTCTTGAGCTTGTTTCGAGCGAAGAGTTACCAGAAACTTCCTGACTCGATTCTCCATTTCGCACAGCTCTGAATATTCAGTTAGTTCATAGAATAATGATATAAAATCACCTTCTTGTAGGCATGTTGACCCGTGCATTGAAAACGTGGTTTTGAGCGGATGACCGGCTTATTCCTAAAGTTTCGACATGATTCTCGTGAAATTTCGAAGTTATGTTACCTAGCAATTTTATGGCTTGTGTAGCACCATAGACGTCGAAATACATGTAGAGCGGAAGAGAATTATCCACATGAAGGACAGTTCTTGCTTCTTTGTTATCATGCTCGAACTTCACCTCTCCTGAAAACTTTTTTGTAAATCAAATTTCACTCAGTAAATTTTTATAATGAAAAATTGAGTTTTCTGAGATTTTGACCTATTTCAATAAATAGCAAATAAGTTTGAATGCAGACAGTACTGAAAAAAAAAAAACACTAAGCCTTCTGAATGAGACTAAATGTATAAAATCTTATTTGTAGATTTCGAAGCCAGTCTTGGAATTGGTTTTTGTGGTCCGTATGCTTACTGGAAACACATGATGTGATTCTATTTCTTCAAGATGTTGTGCGACGATTCTGAATTTGAATTTTGAGATTCACGTACCGCTATCGGTGATCCAAAAGCTCAAAATAGAGTTGACGCGAGGCTGAAGAGCGATATCTTTGATGACGACCCAGTACTGCGGCATATCAATCAAAGCCGAAGAATCTTCGGGGAGTTCAGTGGCGCGAAGAGTCGAAGGATCGCAGCATGTGACGCCGAACGCCAAGCCTCCTTCGTATAGATGTTGGACCGCGGTTACCTGTTTGAA
The DNA here is from genome assembly GCA_904845305.1 of Caenorhabditis auriculariae. Classification (NCBI taxonomy): domain Eukaryota; kingdom Metazoa; phylum Nematoda; class Chromadorea; order Rhabditida; family Rhabditidae; genus Caenorhabditis; species Caenorhabditis auriculariae. The sequence goes on along the minus strand of CAJGYM010000002.1, from coordinate 657,669 downwards.
AGAATTCATGAATTAAGAAAAAAATAGTTTTCTTTTTGCAGTATTTCGTTTTTTCAGCTTGAAACCCCCAAAAAAAACTAAATCTAGAATGGTTTAAATCACTGCAAACAGTTTCATAAGATTAGTTTTTTTTTCAACTTTCGGGGAGAATTACATCTTTTAAAAAAAGGCCGTTGACTATTTTTATTTTATTCAGTTTGAAAATGGGACAGAAAATATTGCTTCAAGCTTTGTTTCATCTCCAAAAACTCTTCAAAAAGAAAATTTTCCGGGAAACCAACCACAATGGAGAGTTTCTCGTTGTTCTGAATGGGTCTTTCAGTGAAGACATATCCCAGTGCGTACTCCTGCACGTCCCTCGTTGCCGTGTTCCGTTGGCTGTTGAGACTGATGTGTCGTCCCGTCACAGTATGGAAACGTAAAGAAGTCATGTCGTTGCTACCTAAAAAGAAAAGTTGTTTATTAATGAAAAGGGGAAGTTTTCAAACCGGATGGGTTCGTTGAGACATTTGACGAAGTTGGCTCAGATTCATTCAAAGAAGAACCAAAAGCTGGGATTCTTGGCAAGGCAGAGACTGAGGATGACCTTCTTTGAGTTGTTACTTCAGCAGAGTCTGTAAAATTAAGAAGTAAGAATGGCCGTAAAAAATAAAACAAAATCTGGAAATTCATATCCCAAAACTAGGAAGCTGTCCAATTTATCACTATAAAAAATTTCTAATTGGGTTTTCTTGAGACTTTTGAACAATAATTGAAAAATTATGAGCTGAATAAGCGTTTTGTCTTCAAAGTAAGCGAATGTCATGATTTTGAAAGAGATTCGGGCTTCTTGCAAAAAAGGTCATTAGAAATATACATTTTTTGTCTCTTGGCTTTCTGGAAAATTCGAACTTGAGGCCATCGATTGGACCCTCTTTTCCGCTCGACATGAACCGTTGTCGCCACAATTTTTTCATCTAAAGGTATTTTCGAAATCATAGAACCGCGGTTCGAAACAAATATAGACGAAGAAGTGTAGTAATGAAGAAAAAATGATGCGCACAAAAACTTTTTTCAGGTCTGCAGTTTTTTATCTTTATCTATTGGTTGCAAAGTGCAATTTGACCATTGGAGGACGCTCATGACGCGGCTTCCAATGGCGGAACAATAAAGCCTATTAGTGATTATCAAGAGTTGATAACATTTTTTGGCAAGTGGATACAATTTTGAACAAAAAAGCCGTCTAAAAATTATACTCCCTTCGTCTTGAATAGAATACGACATCAATCTTTAACATTTTCTGCCAGCGATTTGAACTTTTTTCAATTTTTCGTAGCTGTGAATGGATTTTAGAAAAAATGCAACATGAAAATGTTTGAACATCATTCAAAAAAAAACTGAAAATAGTAGGAACAAAGCGTTTTCGTTCAAAAGTGTTTTGGGAAAGAGCTGCGCCGGGACGCCAGCTCATTGGCTGACCGACCGGAACCGGTTCTCGCTTACAAATAATGGGCCAAGGGTGTTCGTCATGCGAAATCCTCTGTTTTCTGGCCTGTCAGTTGGCCTCGTTCAATCTAGACAAATGATGAGAACTCGCGATATTTTTTTCATTTATACATCCAAAAAGTAAGGTTGTGTGTTAGAAGAAACGGATATGGTAACAATAAATTTTATTTTTCTGAGGCGAACATTTCGTGGAATAAAAATTGGCCTTTTGAGATTTTTACCACTTTTTTTGAATAAGTATTTTATCTTTTCGATTGGAAAAACTTAGAAATTTTTTTATTTCATGGTTTTTCTGTATGAGCGCAGAGCTGTTTAGCGCTACTTAAGTTCAAAAAGCTTTGTTATAGTTTTTTCCTTTTTTTAATCCTCTAAATTAAATTATCAGATTTCATGTAAATCAGTAAAATAAGATAAACTAAGATTCAAAGAAAAAGAGAATACAGGAAAAAAGCAGGCATCTTAGCCAAAGAGAGAATGACAACGTCTTGTTGCCTAAATAATGCGTAGGCGGTTGTGTTATGATTCACGCGCAATCCGTAGTATGTTCCTCATTGTTTGTTTATCATCTCTCGGTTTTCTGATCTTGTCTGTCATCAAAGAGGATTGATAATTTTTGCTGAGAGCTTTTTTCTGCAGTATCAAGATAACCAGTAATCTACAAAAAATAAATAAAAATGGGTATTTCGCCACTTGCAATCAGATTCTGACGGTCTTTGGTTTTTTAACTGTTTACTTTTCTATCAAAGTTCACAAAAGTTCTTCTAAGGTTTGAAATAGTCCAAGACTCTTTTTATTCCGTTCTGAAGCTTTTTCATGAAATTTGCGTTTAAATTAGCTCCGAAAGACTTTTTTCTTAAAAAAAGTTGTCTGAAAATGTTTTAGTGAAGTTTCTTATTTATCTTAACATGGAAAAAAATTATCCTTTTTTTGAACTTCTTAATTTTTTTGCTCTACTATATTTTTATAATGATTTTTTCAATAACTCCGTTGTACGATACAAATCCAAATATTGGTCTCATTGAAAAAAAAAATATCTCACCAATAAACTCAAGAGAAACCGAGTTCCCGTAGATGTCAACAATGAGCCACATTGGATGATTCACATTTATACCCGTTAGGAAAAGACCCTAAAGGAATCATTTGAGTTTTAATTCCAAAAAAGTCAGGAAACCTTTAAGTTCCCGTTGATTCCATAGAAGAGTTCGCCACCTCCATTGATGTAGAAGTGGAGGATATTTCCTTCTACAGAATAACGCTCCGGCAGAGCTTTCGCCCAATATCCTTCTTTGGCTGTGAGATCGGGGCACGCGAATCTAAAACAATTGTGAACTTTTCAAAATAATTAAAGAGATATCGATTTACTTTGGCACGGGAATGTTTCTGTAGGTTTCTGGATCGACGTTGGTTACACCGAAGCGCAAAACGCCTGACCAGTTGGTCGCCACCTCGGATAAGCGTAGACAAACGTTTTCATCTACTCCGATCGGTCTGAAAGCAACTTTCTGGGGTTTTTTATGTTGATTCTTTTGAAGAAAACAGAAAATACATTTTTAACAAAACTTCAAATAAAGCTCATTCCAAAAATTTGAAAGCACGTTACATGAAATACACGCTTTCACAAGTTTTACTTCTTCTAACTATTAAGCGCTTGGATAATTGATGAATAATTCTGTACTAACTTTCTTCAATATGGTGAGGGCAAAATTTCAAATTCAAAAACCAACCTGTTTGAAAAGGCCAATCCTTTGCAGAAACTCTCTCGCCGCCGAGCAACTTTTCCATCTAAAATTTCGTTTCTTAACTGGTAAAGTTACAAATTGCCTACTTTTGAGGATAACCACGTTGGTTCCATGAATGGAATGAAAACCTAGCTGAGGTTGACGCATCGAAGTAGTACCTGAGAAAACGATTATGAAATGGAAAAAAAATTCCGTAAAAATACCTTGGTTAATTAAAGTGGAGTCGATTTCAGCAAGTGCATTGGCGAAATCTGTAAAAAAAGTGAATTCGAAATGAGAACAAAGCGATTGGTTATCAAATCAAAAAGATTCTTCTCAGGACTGGAGGAATAAGAATGTTTTCTAAGATTAGCGGAGGGTAACAAAAGGATTTTTATTTTTCAAAATTAAGAAGGAATTATCGCCCGATAAACAGAAGACATTTCAAAAGTGTGAAGTTCCGAATCTTGAAGAGGGAGTCCAGTGTTCTCTAAATCTCTTAATGCACTGCGGCAAAAGTTTTTTATCGTTTGATCTTGATTATTTTTCAACTTTTTCGATTTTCACAAAAGCCCTAATGTACCGCCTCTTTCAATCGATTATGAATCATCTCAGTCAAAAACTTTGAAGGAAAAGGTGTCTTATTGCAATGAGAGAAACGCCCGAGGCTAAACGCCAGTTTCCGGAGGTCACGGATTTAGTCTTCGACGTCACGTGATCCCTCGACGAACGCCTGCGTATTACAACAACTTGCTTAGCGCACAGTTATCGCTTTAAAATCTCCGGGGGCTGAGAAAAAAAAAATGGCAAGTCAGTTGCTTTTCTCGTTTTCGGAGGGTTCAAAACTTTTGAAAAGAAGTTCATCTTTGATTAGTTCATCTTCGACCGCTCTATAAACAAAAAGGTCGAATTACAAAATTTCAAGAATAATTTTGGAACTTATGAAAGCATCCAAATGAATTAAGCACCTCGAAATTTTAGTTCTGTTACAAACATTGTAAAGTGCATTGTTCAAAAAAAAAAAACAAAGAATGGAAAAACTTAAGATTCCCAGAGCTGGGTGTTTTTGAAAAAAAATAGAGAAAGCGCATCTGGACTCGTGTTTTAGTTTAAGAAGTACACGGCAAAGTCGTCGTTGAGAAAAATGAATGAGACTTAAGAGTTCAAACGTGGGAAATTTGAAATGCGAAATTTCGCGCCAAAAGTACACACGTACGCACCCTACGTTCAATCAAATCAGGGCCGTTTCTTTGTTCTATTCTCCCGTACATTTTCCATTCATCCCCAATTCGAAACAAAGCGAAATGAGAAAATCCACACCGCTTTTTTTTATACAACGAATCACCAACAAAAATATTCTGTTGGATACTTTTTCGAGTCCGCTATAAATCGACAGTTATCTAATGAGGTTAGTTCTGGCTATGTTTTTTTCTTTTCAAAAAGAAGCCATGGAAAGCTTTTGACACAGAACGGGTCTATCAAGGTCTTTGAGGTTTGAAGCAAGAAAGAAACTTGAATTTCGCCAAAATCGCGTGAAACCAAAGAAATGTTTTCTTCACAAGACAATCGATTCCATTTATTTTTTTGGAGTATCAGAAAAGGTGTGTGAGTGAAAGAACGTTGTGGTGCACTGCGTGTTATTTGAAAATTGGTCAAATCACTTATTGATACACCAAATCAGAATCGTATGATTCTGAACTGGCAGATTTTCCAATTTTTCAGGATAATAGGGCCAAATTTGGAAATCCCTTTTTTCAATAATTTGGTAATTTTTTCAAAACATTGGAACGTGTTTTATTTGAAGCCGACAGCTTTTAACCTAATGTCTTCAGATTTGCTATAGCGTCTACTGGTACATTAAAGAATATGCTGGCATTTTAAAAATTTCAAAGGTGACATCCTTCCAGAATTGTGGACAAACCTCTGATCCGACGATGATATCTACTGAATTGAGAGCAGACTTCATCCACAGTAGCACAAGAACTATAACGAGAAGGGGAAATACGTTCTCCAGAATAGCCAGGTCTATAGTCGGCGACCTGATGCATGGTAGCGAACGGACTAGAATGACTTGGCTCAGAAAACGTGTCGAAGAGCAGCTTCGACTGACGATTGTGGACTGACTTATGAATGAGTGTTTTGCAGGCGGCGAAGTTCTCCCTCGGCGCGAGGTTGAACTTGCGCCGGTCACACGGGGAGCACGAAAAAAATCAGATTTCTGCTCTTGTTGCTCTTGCTCAATCCGAACGTCATGTGCTGAGCAAAGAGCTGATGAGCAACTTCCACACAGTCACTTGTTTTGAGCTCTGACATTACTTTCGATGGCTGTTTTGCGCCGTCGACGACACTCCAAGTTGTGGATCGCAAACACGCCTGAGTGCTTCAATGGAGCCTGTTTGCAAGCGACGGTCACCTGCACCTCTTCATTCAGAAAAAAAAACAACTCCTTAGGGAACTCTGGTTTGTGTATCCAGTGAACACTGTCGTGTTTCACAGACCAAGGTACAAAAACCTCAAAACAATAGATCACCTGCTAAGCTTGTGAAAATGAAGAAGGCGTCAAAAAAAGCTCGAAAAAGGTTTGCAATTGTCCCAGTACTAATCTTCAGTCGATTTCTCATATCATTCGACCAAAACGACCAAACATTGATTTTCCAAAATTTGTTAAAACAGCATAATGAATATTTTCAAGCTTTATTTTTTTTAACATCGTGATCCTTATATGATTTTTGAAGGGCCACTTGGATGGGCCATAACAAAGCACCTTTAGCTTTTCAGATCGATTAAAACAGACGATAAATTAAAATAAGTGACTTTTCACGCTCTCGATTATAAAACGAACCCAATGCCATCTTAAAAAAAGAATTTTCTGAAAAAAATAAAAATAATTTTTTTGCGTCGTAATAAGTAAAAAGAAAAATATCGAGCGCTTCTTTGTTAATAAAAAAATTCACATCTATCGAACATTTGAAATGAAGATAAAAAAACAATGGAATTTCAAAAAGATGATTAAGGGAAGATATAAGAATATACATTTATTAATTAGTTTATACTTCAATTTTTTTAGCAAAAAGACTGTAAATTTTCAAGAAATCAATGAAGCAACCTTATAAAAATGAGAAAAGTCAATATTTTCAGAATTGTCACAACTTAATGAACTTTTAAAACAAAATAGCACAAAAAAAGCAAAAAGTTCATCAATCTCAAAGGGATAAAAATTTTTACGATTGCTATAGTTTGTCTTAGCAAACAACAGCGTTGAGTTTATGCAAAGAAGGAAATGATATGGTTGAATTTTCACGGAGCGTGTAAAAGCGTGAGAAACAGTATTGTTCAATGTCCTTTTCCAGCATTATTTGTTCATATACCGTGCGGAATTTTTGAAAACGCAAATTGAGTTTAGGGAATTTTTTTCAAAACTACAACCAATATAAAAAAATATCGTGAGAAAGCAAATAATCAAATTACAAACCTTTGGCTTGGCCGTTTCCCATCCGTTATTTTAGAGTCTTGAAGACGTTTCCTGAAACAAAAACGTTGCAAAAACCCAATGTTCATAACTTCAAAAAAGAAAAAGACATCTCTGTGGATGGAGAAACAGTATTTCGAATGGAAACTTGTTCGAGCAACTTTGGTCAAAAAAAATTGAAAATTACAAAAAGCGCTGTAAACGATGCGTCGATAACCACTGGCAAACGGGAAAAAAATAGACCTTGGCGAGATGTTAGGTTCAGGCAAGACGTTCGCCGAGCGGTGGGGCGCGTTTGCTCTGGAAACGCAGTTCCATGAAGTCAGGTTGTAAAAAAAGCCTTGTCCAAGGATGAATCAAAATCGATGGTCAAGTTACAACTCTTACACGCAAGGCCTGACAAAAAAAAATTAGTTAAAAAAATAATTTTACGTTTTGGAACGTTTTGCTCGTTATTCATATTACTTTTTGTTTTGTACTTCATGAATTCCGAATATTTGCAAGGACACCATCTTAAATACAAAGCAAATTATTTTTCAGAATGGCAATGTGAGTAAACCTCTAGCTTTCAGAAAATATAGCTTTAAATCAAAAAGAAGATAATTTCGAATTTGAGAAAGCTTTTTAAAAATAATTTCGTTTGACAAATTAAAAACTGTCCTCTTTTAAAAACTGAAGTTAATATAAAAATTTCGGAAGCACCTCTATTGAAGTTTGTGACTTTTAGATCATAATAATTTTTTCGAAAAGACTTTTTGGGGTTTTCGAAAACGCCGAAACTTACAAAGTGTTCAAATCACATTGTGAACGCCTTTCACCTTGATAAAAAAAATGTTTATGGCCTTTTGGAAAGTCTCAGAAAAAGTTCTGTCACTGTAAATATCCACATCACAGCAAGTATCAGCGGTATTAGAACTTCATAAAAACCTGCTTCGAAAAATTTTTATTTTTTAGGTCGAAAGTGCCCTACTATTTTCTCAGATTCCACGATCGAACGGTGAGCTCGATCTGTCTTCCAACTGACCTTTCGGAAATGTATGATTGTAAAAATAGCTCTGCGCAATTTCCCAGGGTTTAACAGGATCCTCGTCCCGTTTTCAATTAAGTGTTCGGTTCTTTTTGACATGGGCAGTGCTATGATGTCAGTCGTGCAACTCGCTCATTTCTGAACTTTCAGAGCACTTTGCCGCAGTCCTGAAAAATTGAATCCAAACGCTGTTCAAGGAAAAGAAGCAGATGGTTGGAGTTTTCGCCGATTTTTTTCCTATATGCAAATATTCTGAAATTGGCTTGTTCAGCTCTTCGAAAGAATGTCAGACGAAGTAGTCTCGTCATAAAATGCTGCAATATCAGCTGCTAAACAGCTGAAAAGTTCTCAAAGAACATTTTAAGGGCTGCAGAAGCCGTGAACCGTTATAAAAGCAATGCTTGCGTCATAGAAGTTTGCTCTTTCTATTGTCTCTTTTGTTTTTTGAAGACCTTGAAAATCGAAATTGCTTCCAATTGATAAAAAGTATACTTCTCGTTGTGTTCGAAACCAGCAGAGAAAGATCAAAAATCTTTTTTTCTCACTGAAGACGTCATTTCTTGTGCATTTTTCCCAGAGGACTTTGAATTGCATGGTAAAATCAAGAATTCGTTCCTAACAAGTGAGGTCATTTTGGTATGAATTTTCAGGAAAAAAAAAACTCTGGGAGACTTTTTGAACGTTTCAGAGACTCTCTGCTCTAGCTGAATAATTCCTTCATCAAGTTTTTAAGAGAGTTTATCTCTTGCTAAAGGGGGTACTGTAAAATTTTGTGAATTTCAAAGCGTTATCTACTGAAGTTTTTGAGAAAAAAAAACTCGATAAAAAATCCGATTTTCATTTCTCCAATGAATCAGATTATAATGAAACTTTCCAATTTTGTAGTTTTGTTATCCCAAAAGAGTGGAAAAATTATGCCTCGTTTCACAGCAAATTGCGAAGCTTCTCCAATTCATTTTTTTCAAATTAATGCCTTTTTTATTGTTACCCTTTGTTTTGTCAGATTGGAGGATCACCAGGTTATAGTGAGAGATTTCACTCAAGTCTTCTTTGAATAAAATCTTTAAAAAGACCCCATTCCATTTCTTTGAGGAGTTAATTCGAAGCATGCACCTTTCAATCGAGAAGAATTTTTTAAAGCGAAAAGTTCAGTTCCGAAAAAAAGCTAATTGAAAGTCAAAGGTCTAGGTCAAAATGTCAACTGCAACTTTTTTGGTCTGAAATGTATGCCCATTTCTGCACACGCCTGGAATAATAATTTCTTCAATTTGATCCAGAAAATTTGTTGCCTCCGGTGGTTCGTCATTTTCAAAGCCGCCTACGCTGATCGCTTAAGTGACAGAAGCTCCAGTCATATGGCCAGCTAATTTTCTTCTTCATTTTCTCGTTTTTTGTGGTCTTGGGCGTACACGCCATTTATAAAAACGCTTTGGCCTCACTTTTTTTTTCGACTTTATAAGTTTTTTGCTGTCTTTTTTGCGTTTTTAATAAAGTTTGAAACGGAGAGATTATCTCACTTTAATCAGAACTTCTATTTTACCCCGGATCCGCAAATCTTATTTTTTAGTTTGAATCTGAAAATGCTCGTGAGAAATGGCAGAAGCATTTTAATAAATGTTTTCCCTAGGTCAAGCTGAACTTTTCAAAAAATAAAAATAATTTATCGTGTCCTTCAAAATGAATAGTTTGTCGTTCGAAAGATTGGCATTTATCAAGTTATTTGTGTCAAGTTCTGAAAAAGTCTCTTGCGTGAAAATCAGTCTAAGCAGCAATGAGAAATCTAGATTTTCAAAATAAGGTAATACTAGTCGTATGTTCCCAAAAATTTTGACAAAAGCAGTTTTGAAACCTTTTTCGCCCATTTTCACCTTCTTGAAACAGCGTTTCGAATCAAAGTTGATACGTTCCAAGTTGCAGATGTGCTCCGAACTTTCCTTGTAAGCAGTCTCAGAGGACAATATTTAAAAATGTTTATTAAGCCCTTCAATAAAATTTTGAAACATTGACAAAAACGTGCCAATAGAAATTTCATTGTTTTTTCTTCAAATTTTCTAGTCTTGCTGATAATATAATTTCTCAGGGATTCCGTTATCAATAAGGAAAGTTCATTGAGAAGCATTTGTTTAGTTTGTTTATACTCTAAATTCCTTTTTCGATGCCTAACTACGTTCAATCGATACTTTTTTGAAGCGATTATGCGATGAACTATTTTCATTCTTTATTAGGTCACATAAGATTTTATAAACACATTTTTTGAACAGACTTCACATGCGTCAACTGTGCTTCCGGAGAGGAATTCATTTCCGTTGAATACTTTTGTTTGATCTATAGTTCTTATTTCGTGAGTAAAAAAAGGTTTTTGAATTGAATTCGCAGAAATGGAAAAATTATTATTTGAAGGAAAATGTTGCTTTTTCTGGAAATATCTCCCTGTAAATCGGGAAGTTTTGCGTTATTTGACTTTGTTGCAGTTACATACAAATTAAAATGAAAACTTTACTTTTCTGTCGATTTCATTCCTAAGAAAATTAAAGTTGACGCAAGCCGAAACTTCAAAAGAATGGTTTCAAAAGGCGCAGAAACTTTCTTTTTTTGCATTAACAAAAGCCAACCCACCTTTGGATATCCCTAACATCTGCTCGTTTCACATACCTTACGCTGTCATAGCTTTTCAATTCAATTGGTTACTTTGCAGGGTTCGAAGCAAAAATGGAATCTTTTATTCGTTTCACGGCCCTGTTTGCCACGGTTTTCGGGTTGTTTTTAACTGTTCAGACGAGGTCGTTGACTTTCGGCAGTCAGGTTCAAAAGTTCCTTTTTTTATGTTAGTATTCATTTTTTACAGGTCATCGAACTACTTGAACCGCGAGAACGAAAAAATGCCGCAAAAAACGAAGTAAGTTTTTCAATGATCCCCATCAAGTTTTAATTCAGTAATTGCACACTTGAAGCGTTTTCAAAATCTCGCTCCTCGTATTTCTTACCAGAGTTTGAAAAGTGGAATGTGGATATCCAAACAAATTACTTGATTTTTCGAATGTACCAATTCCCACTAGTTTATGATGTAAACTCACAGCGTGTATTGTGAATTAGAATGGTTTCTTTGAATCGATCCCGCATCTTAGCTCAGAAACTGCCGCCATCTGTCATAATGGCAAATTTAAAATTTCTCAAAGTTGAAAAATCTATCTCATTTAGGCTTTTTGCTGGTTTTTAAGATAAAACTTATCCCTATGAATACGGTAATGACTTTTATATTTAAATTTTTGACCAAAGTGAAGAGTTTGAAGATCAAATTTTATTATATGACTCTTCCTTTTTAAAGTAGATAAGAATCCTCTCAATTCCGTACGGAATTTTTTTCATTCATTCCGTTTCATTTTCGGATCAGCGTTTTGAAATCAACGCTAAAGAGCACCCAATTGAAAATTATAGCCATCTGTGGATCAGAAGTCTCTGTTAGCTCAAAAACCTTTCCCTGCTCAAGTTTTGAGTACATATTTTCTTATTTGCGCCTGCTGCTTTAAAAAAAGCACGGGAAATGTACAAAAGATGACATTTCGGTTTCAGCTGCTGATTATTGAATTGCGGCTAACAGCAGCTGAAAATGAAAAAAAGTATAAAAAAATTCCTTTCAAGATATTTTTTTGAGTTCACTTTTTGGAAAACTTGATGACGAATCTGCAAAACTTTAACTTCTCAGTGAAATTTTTGAGAAAGGTGTTGAAAAGACGATATGCAGAAGACTATGCTTTTGGAAATTCAAGATGGGCTTTTTTAGGATTGCGCTTATGATGAGAACTTGCCGATACACACCGTCATGGAAAACATTTGCGCGGTTTGCCACGAACATCACAGCCACGAACTTGCTAATCTTCGATCTGATTGCAGGTTTTTCCTTTTTCCCAGTAAAATGATCAGACATTGTTCAAAACTTCCATGATGAACCATAATTTCCAGGGCTGATTGCTTCGACAACAGCATCTTCCGAGATTGTCTCAAATTTGTGTCGAGAAAAGATCCGATAGAAGATGGAGAGCCTGAAAAAGTGAAACTTTCCCGCTTCCGAAAATCATTTTTCAATTCATAACTGTACCAACTCAATCCTACAAATCAACAGCCACTTTCTTCGAAAAATTTCAAAACCATTTTTTCTGGAAAAGAAGCTAAATAGTCTGTGATCTTTTTGACAAGTATCTTTAACATGAATCGCTTCAGTGATTTTTGTTCATAATTTATAGGATTCCAATTTTAATCCCATACAATTCTATTCAATGAGCGGTCTCGGTGTTGTTTCTTTGCTTGAAGAGCAGAAAATACGATTCAATCATTTCACTGTTGTCAGGCTTTTAAGTTCTATCGTAAATTTGATTTATATTTCATACTTACCATTTTTTGGAATAAAAATTCTCTTTTTGCTGCAAAAACAGAGAGTGTTTCTTGTAATTGCCAATCGAAAACATAACTACCAATCTGGCTTTCAGACTTGAAAATTCTAAATTAAAATAAACCTGCTTTCTCTTTCTTAGAAGCGTTACACATTCTAACAGACGCGAAATTATTCATGTGTTTCAGGAATCTCTGTATTGACTTCCGCGTTTCATAATTACTCAATATGCAATGCACTTGTTAATCAGACTGCTGGAACAAAAAAGCATCCATGACTCGAGATTTTTTTTTTCATTATGCCCACTTAAAAACCCTGCGGAAATCTTGAACAACAATGGAAGATATTTATAAATAGAGTTTTGGAACGGATGAAAAACTTTAAAAAAAAAGTAATGAGTTCTTGTTTCAACAAACAATTTTCTGATGAAACCTTGAAAAGTTTAAAGTAAATGCCCTGAAAAAATTTGAGTTTTTCATCTTTGATCTTATCTGACGCACAGGTACAGTTGAAAGGCTAAAAAAGTTTTCACAAAAATAAAATTTCAGAGAAGGTCCTTAACAAAAACAATTGTTTCACAGCGCATATTTTAATGAAAAATTTAGAAAAGCTCACTGACCGCTGTGGTTTATCGCACTTTATCTGCGCTTTTAAGACCCCAAAAAGAAATTAGTGTGAAAAAAATACCTGAACGAAAAATGTTGCGTATTTAGAGAAGCCATTGCCTATTATCCATTGAAAGTAAATCTATTTCAAAATTAACAAAAATGTGAAATGGAATGTTATGTTCAATGCGTTCATTTTTTGTTGGCGAGAGAAATAAATACAGAAAAGAGCCCTCTTGACTACAAAGGCTCGTTCTTTTTCTCGAATCTAACGATTCGATATTTCATCAAAAATCGGAAGCAAAGAATGAGCAGAGTTTTCGATTGTTTCCTCCAGCCAGGAGGCAGTAACTTTTATGAAATCAGTACTAAAAAAAGTCTTTATAAAAAAATGACGAAAAAAAGCGCACTTTTTTTTGGAACACGGTATACATAAAAATATTTTTTCCTAAACCTTGAATTAAATAAGAAAAAACTTTCGATGTAATGCTACCTTACCCCAAACTGTATTTTTAGAGTTCCAATTGAAACTCTCTTTGAGTTCCCGAAAACGGAAGAAATCTTCCCCATCAACGTTTAAAAAGTGGGGGAGCACCCGCCAGAGTTTGTTCGTAAACTCATATTACATGATAACGATTTCTGAGTGCATAAATCGGAAACAGACAAGATCAGAGCCCAAATAGTGAAAATCAAAGCGAAGAAAACCAAATTGGTTTGTTCTTTGTGATTACGCCGAAGGTCTGATCGTCGACCTGAATAGCCCTGTGAGCACCCGATAGCAGCAAAACACTTTCAAAGTGTCATAATCAACAGGTTTTACTTGATTCGAGATCTTTACTCGAACAACCGCTCAATTTTATCTTTACCAGCACACAAATACTTGTCGCAATCAAATTTAACGATCAAAATTTTATTTCTCGCGCTACAGTTCCATTTTATTACCACTCGTTTAACACTAAGGACAACAGCTCTCGGCACTTTTGAAGATTTAATGGTCTTTTTCATCCAGATAACATTCAAAGCATATTCTTCTGTCTGAATACATTCTTTTCTTGATCTGTTGCAAGTTTTCATTACAGGTAACATGGCTTCAACGCCAAACTACACGGCTCAAATCATGCAATTGCAAAAAGAAATTGACCAAATCCGAGCCGACTTCACGGACAACGACAATGCTTTTTTCCTGTGTTCAATGGCAATTATCATATTTCGTGAGAGACAGGGACATCTTCTTTTAATTCAGATAATAATTTTCAGTTATGCAGTGTGGTTTCGCTTTCCTAGAAGCAGGAGCCGTCAGAAGCAAAAATACGACAAATATTCTTATCAAGAACTTGTTAGACTCGTGTAAGTGTGGAAATTAGAGACTTTGGCACATCCGCCACGTCTTGGAATATTTCCCACTATTCGTGTCTTCAATTCCTAAAATGCTTCTGTATTGACTTTTCATTTTGTTTGACCATGATCTTTTTTTAAACAACATGAGTCAGATTCATTCATGGAACCATTTAAGTAACTGCAGATTTTCAAAGGCTTCTGTTTCGTTCAACAAAAAAGAAAGACCTTAACCGCACTAAAAGCTTTCAGGCATAGCCATCGTCGGTTATTGGTCTCTCGGTTGGGCGTTTGCCTATGGCGATGCCAGCAATTCTACCGCCGGTCTCTTTATCGGATACTCGCAGTTTTTCCTGGCGAACTTCACAGATTATCCAAAGTCAGCCCTAAGAAAAACTTTTTTTACTTTCAAGTTCTTTCAATTTTTGAAGCAAAAGATAGTTGCAAATCACTGAACTTCATTTGTCAAGCTTGAAAGCGCCTAGGCGGAAGATTAGAAGCCTTATAATATATGATATTCAATCTTTAATCATGCGAAAACTTAAGGTTTTTCTTCCAATACGTTTTTGCTGCCACTTCAGCAACTATCGTGTCTGGGGCTGTCGCAGAACGATGCGAGTTTGTCACCTACATCGTCTACTGCAGCGTTATTTCAAGTTGGCCGACTTTTTGAACTTAAACGGGATTAATGAATTCAGCTTTTGTCTATCCGATTTTAACTCATTGGGGATGGCACCCTCAAGGATGGATGCTCCAAGGCATCACTAGCGGCATCATCAAAACAACTTATCTGGTGAGTGAATAAATGTCCAGCTTTTTCTCGGTTGGACATCTTGGCATTCAAAAACTATTCTTCATGAACTTTTTGAGCTCGAAAGATTTGACCTGAAAAATGGGATGACCGCAAGATCACAAATAGCAAAAAAAAAAATTGAAAAAAAGCTTTTTAGAGGAGTCTTACAAATTCTGACCAAATGATTTGATGTCACAGAGATGCTTCACAGATTTTATTTGAAGTTCTGAAAAATGTGTTAACTTTTTAGACGGTCTTTTTAGGATTTCGCTGGCGCTGGAGTGGTTCATCTTTGTGGAGGATCAATTTCCTTTGTAGCTGCTTTGATCATGGGTCCGAGAATTGGCAAGTTCCCTAAAGACGGAGAAGAAGAGTCTGATGAAATTAAAGGACACAGTGTTCCGGTGAGAATTCATTTCAATCGTTCGTTTGACTATGCAAAAAAATCTTCAGTTCTTCGAAAATCTTTTCGACCGTTTTTTTTCAAACTTGACGATAGCATGCGAACGATAAATTACTAGAAATCAGATAGATCAAAACGCAATCAGTTCAAATAATCAATTTTAATCTGAAACACAAACAATGTCTGATCTTTGCAGTTTGCCGCTTTGGGAGGTTTCATCTTAATGTTCGGATTTCTGGCTTTCAACGGAGGTTTTAAACTTTTTTCAAGGCAGACAATACTTGAGATTTAAGGATCAATGGCTGATATTGTAAAGCCAGGAGAAGGATATATAGTCGCTTTAGCCATGGTGAACACGATTCTTTGTGGAGCTTTTGCTGCTTTGACTTATCTCATCATGCACTATATCACTCACGGAAAATGGACGTTGTTGCTGACGATAAACGCCTGCTTAGCAGGTTCAAAAGAATTTGAATAGAGAGAAGAGATTATTGTTCCAGGAATGGTCTCTGCTTGTGCTGGTTGCAACCGAATGGAACCATGGGGTTCTGTTTTTGTTGGAACCGGATCAGGGCTTATTTATTTGGCTTTGAGTAAGATGATGATATGGTTCGTCAGAACTGTTTCTAAGATAAGAAAAAACGAGTGGCAGGTTTAAAATAGACGATCCCTTGGATGCGTTTGCCGTACACGCCGGTGGTGGCTTCTGGGGTCTCATTTCTACGGTCATTGTTGGTCACGAAGGCATAGCTTATGCTGTTGCCCATGCCATCGGAGGAAAGGACGGAGCTAACAATGAAGTCGCACAGTCGTTTGCTGTGAGTGGAAAAACCTATATTTAATTTTTCTTTGACAAGAATGTAGAAGGATTTCAAGTGACTGAAAAAAAAGGTTCTGAAATACAACTTTTCACATTGTGAGAAATGGAGCGGGAATCCTTTCTACGGTCATTGTTGGTCACGAAGATCCAAAACAAGCATTCTCGAAAAAATCGAGGAATCTCCAGTATTCTCTCTGCTATGAAATATGATTGATTAGGAATTGGGCAATTTTGTACAAAAGACAGTCTTCTTCTAAAAATGCTCATTTTTCAATGTCCTCCGATTTGCATCCTGTTTTCCAGCAACTCGGTTGGCAGTTCGTTTGCATTGCGGCTATTGTGACGTGGTCTTGGCTATGGATGGTTCCAATCTTTTTGTTTTTGAAAAAGGTAATATATCCAAAAAATATCGAAAAGTTGAATCATTTGAAGATCGGTAAACTTCGTGTATCGGAGGAAGTAGAGATCAACGGTTTGGACATTTACAAGCACGGAGAGTCGGCTTACCCTCTTCACGCGTATGGACACGGCTGGCACGAATTTGAAGCTGTGAGTTCTGAATTTTGAACCCAATTAAATTTTTTTATTTTGTACTCCTAAACTTGTTTATCTAACAAAAAAAGTTCTAATTTGCTATAGTCAATCCTTTTCCGACTTGAAAGGTGAAAAAGGCGGTGAGATAGGCGCGACGCGTAGCGTGCTCGTACGCGGTTCTCTGCACGATTTATTTTATACCGACTATTTAGAAGCTCGATCACCGCTTTTTGTATTTATTCTACTTTTTTTAAGTGCAAACTTGAAAAAAAAAAAATCAAAAAAAACTTTACGAAACCAACACAAATTGGAAAGTTTACTGAAATTTTTTAGACGGGTCATGGACTGCCGCATGCCAAAAACCGCGGCCGGACTTTGAGTGTGAACGCTGAGAGTTCGTCCAGCTATGAAACTCAAGGATATTCTTTTTCCGATTTCAGTGTCACTGGAGCAACTTGCCGCTGTTTATGAGAGAACTTCGAGCATCTCTCACGAACAGGAAGCGACTAAGCGTCTATTCGCGCCTCATAACGACGCTTCTCGGAAAACCAGCAAAGTGGTACATTTTTATACGTTACTTCATCATTTGTCGATTTGTTTAGAGATCTCAAAACGGCGAACATCTTCCGAACTCCAAAAAATCTTCGAGCTATCAAGTTCACGACTCGAGTGACAAAGACAACAATAATAGCTGGATTTGATTTGCGGAAAACTCATGTTCCATATTATAATAATAAACTGTATGACAATAAAGGATTTTCTTTTACCAAGGAATTATCATACATTTTGTCTATTTTCTTCACTCAAAGTGGCAGCTCTGTCTCAATCGGCCGAGGCTACCCTAGAGTGTACACGGCGTCCGTGCACGAGCCTCACCATCACCGACGTGCCCGTACCCGCAAAACTGGGGGATCTACTTGTGGATGAACGAGACCAAAGACCGTAAGACCATGCTTTCAATTCGATCAACTACACAATTGGCTTCTCTTCAGCCAAAGGCGGTGTTAGTACGGCTCGAAAGAGCAATTTTTTCGCCGCCTAGTCGATTCTATTTGACTGAAAAAACCAAAAAATATTGATGATGATTGATCAGAACATATCATTTTTTGTGGTTTTAAATGGACTTTCATAAAACTTTAGTTGTTTGAGTTGTGTTTTTTATTCGGTCAATTGATGGAACTCTGATCACCCATTGAGATCTACCAATTGAGCCTCCAAAAGGTTTTTCTATTATCTTCAAAGCCCATTTTTGAGATATAGATAAAAGTCGGCCCAATGCTCTTTTTCAACGCCTTGGTTTTTGTTATTTTTGAAACATTTCTCACTTGAAGGATAATCGCATAAGACAACGCACACAGAAATTAGTCTACGGTGAAGTTCAGTTTTTGATCCATCAGCGAAGTAACAAACCAAACAGACGATAACCAAACTGGTTTTTTTTGTGGTCACGCCCAGAGTCTAGCGTGAATGACCTTATGATCGCCCGATCTCAATAAAAAAAATTCGAGTGTAATAGTCAAGAGGTTTTACTTTTTTGGGTTCTTTGTCAGACCAATCGCTCAATTTCTCTCAACCGCCGCACATATATTAGACTCTCGATCGAATTCTCTGATCAAGTTTTTATTTCTCGCGCCACAGTTTCATCGTATCTCACCTTAATTGAAACTTGGAAGGACTTGACACCTTTGAAATTTAATGGTCATTTTTCATTCAGATGGTTTCTTAGCCAATTAGTTCCTACTATATATTCATTTTTTCTCTAAAAAAGTTGAATTGCAGGTAATATGACCTCAACGCCCAACTACACGGCTCAAATAATACAATTACAAAACGAAGTTATCCAGATTCGAGCCGACTTCACAGACAATGAAAATGCCTTTTTTCTTTGTTCGATGGCTATGATCATCTTCTGTAAGGGGAAAAGGCTTTTCAAATTAAATTCACACTTTTCAGTTATGCAATGCGGGTTTGCATTTCTTGAAGCGGGAGCGGTGAGGAGCAAGAACACGACAAATATCCTCATCAAGAACTTATTGGATTCTTGTAAGTGCGGTCATCTCGCTTGTCTGCGATCTCTTAACCTCTCATTGAAACTTTCGCTTTCCTTTTTCTAAAACGAACGTTTGCGTACTTAATAAAACTTTTCAGGCATTGCTATCGTCGGTTACTGGGCCTTCGGATGGGCCCTTGCCTACGGCGAGGCTAGCAATCCAACAGTCGGCCTCTTCATTGGACATTCGCAATTTTTCTTAGCGAACTTCACAAACTATCCGAAGTTCGTCCAAGAAAAGAGTTTTCCTATGATTGAAAACATCAAAACGTCTAAAAAATCATTTTTAATTTAAGAAGTTAAAGAAATACGTTCCGAAACAAGGCAAAAAGTTCAGATTTTTCTTCCAATACGTTTTCGCCGCAACATCATCCACTATCGTCTCGGGAGCTGTCGCAGAGCGATGCGAGTTCATCACCTACATCGTATACGTCACTGTCATTTCGAGTTTGCTGCACCTTTCAGATGTAGTAGAACAAAAGAATTCAGCGTTTGTCTACCCGATATTGACCCATTGGGGCTGGCATCCACAAGGATGGATGTTCCTTGGCTTCTCTAGTGGCAGTATCAGCACAACATACCTGGTAAAAAAGATTAATTCACACAGATTTCTCTTGAACTTTTTACCGTCACGGCTTTGGTTCGTCCGCGCATGGGCTGTCATAAAATTATAAAAATTGCATCATCAAAGTCTCTAGAAAAAAGCTGGCAAACCAAAATTTTCAACCCGTGACTGATGAAGATTCCGAAAAAAATTTCAAAAAAAAAATTTTCAATCTTCTTTCCAAAATTCATGTGGTTTCCAGGATTATGCTGGTTCTGGAATGGTTCATCTCTGTGGTGGTTCTATTTCCCTGGTAGCTGCTTACATCATGGGTCCCAGAATCGGCAAGTTCCCTAAAGATGACGAAGAAGAGTCTGATGAAATCAAAGGACACAGTGTTCCGGTGAGGATTTATCTTCCTTCTTTGTCGAAAATTCAAACTCAAAACTCAGAAAGCTCTTTTTGATCTCGTTTTTTAAATAAAGGCTTAAAAAAATTTATTTTCGATATTTGAAAGTAAAAAGTTTTTAATTTTCCAGTTTGTCGCTCTGGGAGGTTTCATCTTGATGTTCGGTTTCCTGGCTTTCAATGGAGGTTTTGAATTTGACGCGAAATCAGCTAAATTAGTAAGTTTAGGATCGCAGGCAGATATTGTAAAACCAGGAGAAGGAGATATTGTCGCTCTCTCTATGGTGAACACGTTCCTTTGTGGAGCTTTTGCCTCTTTCACTTACCTTATTATTCACTACATCACGCACGGAAAATGGACATTGCTGTTGACGATAAACGCTTGTCTTACAGGTTCGTAGAAGTTCATATCTATGAAAAACTTGTTGCAGGAATGGTCTCTGCTTGTGCTGGCTGCAACCGCATGGAGCCCTGGGGTTCCTTCTTTGTTGGAACAGGAGCAGGACTTATCTATTTGGCTCTTTCTAAGTTGATGATTAGGTATGCTGAGAACCAGTTTCTAAAATTATGAAAAACAAGTGGCAGGTTGAAAATAGACGATCCCTTGGATGCCTTTGCCGTTCACGCCGGTGGTGGCTTCTGGGGCCTCATTTCTGCAGTCGTTTTTGCTCATGATGGCATTGTTTATGCTGTTTTCCATGCTTTCGGAGGCCAAAGAGGCGCTGGCCATGAACTTGCTCAGTCATTCGCTGTGAGTACAAAATCTACACAGTTTGAGAAAGAGTTTCTTCAATGAAAGGAAGATTAAAGAAATCATTCTAATCAAAACAAAGGAGCAGCTTGTTTGGCCTTTCGGTCAAAGACATCTCAATTAAGCGCTTTTTTCAAATGTTTAGAACCTTTAAACAATTATAACTTATTCCAGCAACTTGGTTGGCAGTTTGTCTGCATCATTGCTATCATCACGTGGTCTTGCTTCTGGCTGATTCCGATATTCTTATTCTTGAGAAAGGTTGCTGTTAAAAACTCCTCCCAAATTATTTCATTGTATCTAGATTGGTAAGCTCCGTGTACCAGAACAAGTGGAGGTCAACGGTTTGGACATTTTCAAGCACGGAGAGTCGGCATACCCTCTTCACGCGTATGGACACGGCTGGCACGAATTTGAAGCTGTGAGCCTCAATTTTTTGCTTTTATCTGCACAGAACCTGAGCTTTTATATTTGTTTCAACATAATTCTCATAAGTTATCTGGGAGCGGATATCATGCACCTATGATCTATTGCATCATATTTCGTATTTCCAACCGTACAAAAACGAAGATCTGCACGTCGTAGTATTAGTAGCATTAAATAGCTTAGAAAAAAAATTTACTCAAGAACTCGCGCAGCAGTAGAATATGAAGAAACGTCCCAATTTCAATTCAACTTATCCAAAAGTCACTTCTGAAAATGAGCAATTTTCAGACTACTCAAGTGGTGCCGAATGCTAAAAAGAAGAGTGTGCGTGTCGACACTGAAAGTAATCCCAGTGCATAATCAAAGAAATTTTTTCATACATTTTAGTGTCATTGGAGCATCTTGCCGCTGTCTATGAAAGAACCTCAAGTGTTCCCTACGAACAGGAAACAACCAAACGTCTATTCGATGCTTCTCGGAAAAACAGCAGAGCGGTATCTCACTATTTTCTTCTTGGCTCATTTAATCCATGTTTTTCAGAGACCTCAAGTTGGCGAATACGTTACATCAAATCCGAAAAAATCCACGAGTTATCAAGTCTACGACTCAAACGACAAGGACAACGAAAACGGAAGAATTTGATAAAAAAAACTCAATTTTCACGTATACTAATCCAAAACACTAACCAAACTCAATAAAAAAACATTTATCAATACAAAATTATAGTAACATGAAAGTTTTTTTAGCGTTGAATTTGAAGTTATCCATAAATACGCCTAAGGTTCACAACTCATGAGTCTTGAAGGAGCTTTTAAAAAAAATCGAAAATAGTGTCTCGGGTTTTCATTTCAGAAGTTAAAAGCGAATTTTTCAAGTGTTTTTCAAGTAAAAAAATTTTTTTCTTAGAAGTATAAAAAAAGTTGTTGAACTTTTTCCAAGAACCGAAGTTTAACAAAAATTAGTTCCTGAGTCTTTGTTTCCCAATTCTGACCTCTTTTTTCTCCAGAAAAGAATTGTTTTCTCGGAAGTTCCAGAAAAGAGGGTCATGGAAATGTTTTGTTCTTTTTTTTTTTGAAACTACCGTCTCTGAAAAACCTGATCGAATCATTCGAAGAAAGTTGGAACTCTCGCTTATTTTTGAAAACTCACCTAAAGTCTTGATCGATTCCTCTAAATCAAGTATGGTGCATAAGCAAATGCAATAAGTTCGTTTTAACAGAAATTTTCCTAATGAATCGGGGGAAACTTGTGTTATACGGCTCTCAGAATCCCGTTCGAACTGGTGAATATGAAAAATTGAAAAGGAATCCTGCAACCTCAAGTCGGCATGTTGCTCTCCACGAAACGCGTTTCCACGCGCAGGACATCGGTTGCATATTTTACGCTCAACCGAATTTGGCCTTCTCCCACGTCGCGTGTAGCCGCGCGTTAATTGCTTCACTTACCCACATTTTACATGTCAAACAAATTTTTTATCAACATTTGAAAAAAAAGTCTTCAAAAAACTAGTCGATTACATCTACGACTAAAAGGCTGAAGGAATGATTATTTGATTAAAAACTATTCGAAAGTAAAAAAATGGTGGTTATTTTTTTGAATTCAGTTTCTTACACTCTGCATATGTTTTTTCCAATATGCTTTTGGTTCGCTTTAAGCATCAAAATTCGAGACTCATCGGCCAAAAGTTGGATTTCCTTAGGGACGAGGCGTGCGCATTTATTTATTTGTGGTCTTATGTTTCTTGTGAAGTTTTTCTTTTGTTTCTGGTCATTTTTTCCATTCTTTTTTTTGAAATTCTAATTTTGATTATCATTTCCATCAGTAATTATTCTTTACCTAGAGTGAACCTTTATTTGTATAATGAAGGACACATTTCTTGATTTTATGAAGTTCTCCTAAAGCTAACTTTTTGCTTTCAATCCTTATCAATCTTAACTGAACGTAGAGTTCAAAAAACTTGCTTCTCCGATAAAGATATGAAAAAGTATTGACATTCAGGTCCTTCTTCATTCTGGATTTACATGTTCTGCGTACATTTTGAAAGTATTTGAGCTCTGAAACCACAATTCAATGATTAATCTCAAAAGAAAAATTGTATCGCAAAGATCACAATTAAAGCTCAAATAAAAACTCGACTCTAGAGTCACTGTCTCAACATTTTTGTAAAGTTTATTTTGCTCGGCTTTCACAAACGACCGTTGCTAACACAAGGTATTGGCAGGAATTTTTGAATTCCTAAACACGGAGACTGGAGGAAAATCCGTCCAAAGGACAACGGCCCCGCGCAAAGTGCTAATAAGCGTATGTCGGAAATGCGTCGTCACAGGCTGAACATACGAGGAGCCTAGGTCCGCCGAAATTGTAGAATTGATGGAAATTTCTGCCGACCCTCCGCGACTCTTGCAGAAATATGATGCGTCTGCGGCTAATTCCCAACTTTTGAGGTTTCATCCTTTCACCGCCTCCATTTATTCTTCTTTCACGCGCCTAAGTTTGACTAGATTTCTTAGAGTGAAGTTCACGACCGCATTTCATAGAAAAGGAATAATGACAAACAGCGGAAATACTTGAACTAGAGATCGTTTCTAATGAGAAAAACAGATCATATAAAATGTTACACTTTTGTCTTTCAGTTGAGTGATAACGTTTCGAGACGACCAAAAATCTTCTCGTTTTCATTGAATTGATAGCAACAGAACTCCATAAATTGTCTAAAGGCAAAGGGAAATACTTCTTCTCTTAAATGCGGAGTTATATCAAGTTCGCGACAGGTTATTGAAAAGTCTCCTTGTAAGAGGGTAGTAAATTTCTTGGATATTCAATGATTTTCCTAAGCCTGATCGCTGGAATAGGGAAATTTGAGAGGTCATTCCTCCTTTCCATAAGATTTCAATAGTACGAGAGTATCAAATATAGATCATTCTTCATTTTCTGGAAGGTTGAAAAGTCTGCGCACTTTGAAATAACTGAACATTTTTCGATAACTCTGAACCAAGCTCACGGTCAGGACTAAAGATTCCGGACAACAGGTAGAATGACTCACTTGGAGATACTGGAAAAATATCTGATTTTGAGTCAGTAGAAAATGTTTTTTCCATAAAAACTATGCGTATTTATAGGATTTCGCACACTTCAGAATAATTTTACCTGAAAAGTGCGTACACCATTTTCCCACTTTCAGTTCAAAAAAAAAACGCGAAAGGAAGCTTTTGTGCCTCAGACAACAATTATTCATCATAAACTCTTTTGTTCTAGCGGTTCTCGGAGACCTCTAGAAGTGCTCTTCCACTTGACCGCGTTTTTCTGCTTTTCTTCTCTTTCTCTTGAAGCATTTGCAGTTCAGTTTTTTCTCATCATTTTTATCCTTTTTGTGATAACGATATATGAAGAAACACCAGATAGCTTGGTTCGCAGGAGAGTATGTCGTCGAAGGATCATGTGAAATTTGTTCTGTGCCCCGACCAAATCTGATCCGCGCGATGCGCTACCTTTCACCCTGGAGCATGAAAATAGAAAAGAAAAAAAGCTTCTCAAGGCTCTTACTACTCCTTACAACCATTACATGAGATTCAACCTCTTAGCACAGTATTTCCGATAACGAATCTGGTCTCCGCTTCTCTAAACTGTTGGCCGTTTGGAATATTAATAACGTGCCACACCTTGACTTTCCTTGAACTTGTTTCTCCTTCCACGAATCCCATTTTTCATTCGTTCAGTGAAATGCTGAATTTCGAAAAATAATTTGGATCAGAATCTTGTTCAATTTTTTGAAATGTTTTGATTTTCGTTTATCAATTGCAATTTTTAGCCGTTTTTGGCAGACATCAAAAGAAGGTCCCGAAATGTACAGAGCAACGAAAACTATAATTTTTTCACTCAAGTACAAAATTCGTGCCTTTTTCTTATCATCTCTTATGTTTGGACAAAAAGGCAAAAAGAGGGGTTTTGAAACAGCGGAGAGTAGTAATTGAGGACGTTGAATGACGGGAAATGGCACAATAACGTTGCCCAAGAGCTTTCAAGGACCGCCATTTTGAAGCAAATTGTCAGCTCCTCGGCTTTTTCGCCATTTATTTACTCCTGCAATTTGGATTCGAACCAAATTTTAGGTTGCACTTCATGGGCGTGGATGGAAGATTTTCTTCCGAAGTCGCAAAAGTCGCTGCATGAGCCACTTGACGTCAAATCGGATTTTCACTCTCCACACGCAGTTGTCAATAATTTGCTTTCGAAGTCGGCTACTGTTTGTGAGCTTTCCAGAAAGGCTTTGAAGCCCAAAATCTTCGAAAAATGCGTTATTTGTAATTTTATGGGCACTTTGAGCTCAGTCATCTCACGCCATTGCTACAAAAATACTCTTTTTTTTATTGGTTTTACTCAAAAGGGATTTTTTTAACTCTTCTAATTTCGAAGTTAATGAGCTTGGAAATATCCCAGAACCTCATTATTTGAAACTCTCGGAAGGAAACTTGAAATTCAAAAAAATTATTATCTTATAAAACTTTAATTTTTTTGATTGTTCAAAAAGAAAGAATGTAATCCAATTGTCTCGCAACGCATTTTTACTCGACTTTTTGATCTCGAAATGAGCCGAAAACGCAAGTTGTGAAGAAAATGAAGTTAGAGACAAAAGAGTTTTTGGGTCGCTGCTGCTGCTAGTTGTTTCGTTGCCAAAACGAAAATTGCATTTTTTTTTTTTCGATTTATTCTCATTGTTGTTATTCTCAAAGACTGCGAGGTTCAAAAATATAAGTCATAACCAAATTCGGGAAAGCCTGGACAATACAATCCCTTTGGAAGTGTAATGGATCATCAGTGCTTGTACGTGTGAATTTTCGACGCTATTCTTCATTTTTCCGTTTTTCCTTCTGATTTCTGGACTTATTCAAAGCATTTCGTTTTAATCAACCCATGATTAATTACCTCTCTTTTTTAGAAAAAAAAATGTGTTAAAATGCCGATATTCCTTTGAAATTTTACAACTTACGCAAGTTTGTTGTCTGTTCGAAAAATAGACTGGATTGCTTCAATTTCAAGGTTTATTTTTTCTGAACTTCTACATTAGAACATCATTTCGAAAAGTCATGACAAAAGTATAGACTTTGGGCTGTGACTTGCCGACCCCAGGCCGTGTTTGCCTATTCATAGCCGCGCAAACGTATGTTCGTGCACCTTTCACCTCTCGCCTCCTTCCATTTCGTACCGTTGGCCATGGAAGCATTTCTCTTTTTCGTATTTGTTTTGCGCATTACTTTGATGGGAAAATAATAAGATGATTGCCAGGAATATCAAATGTCTCTCTTCCATCACCATGAAAATAAAATTGCTCTAATAAAAGTGATTCAATTCGAAATAAGCTTGTTTTCGAGCGGAGAATATAACTCTCAAAGAACTTTTCAATTCCCCCAAATTTTTCTCAACGATTTGGAAAGATTTTATGGTGAGATGCAGCCCTTTGATTTTGAAATGACTATAAATGGGTTCATTTATAAAAACTTCTTTCTGTAGTTTCTGCATAAATAGGAAGGAGGAGGAAAACTTGAATTTTTTTTTTCATTCAGAGTTTATTTTTGCAAATAAAATCATACAAATAACACCAAAACACAGCCAAAAAATGTTTCTTAATGAAATATGTTATTTTACGGGAATTTTCTACTTTTTTAATCTTTTTTGTAAATTTTCTTTTTTTGAGTCTAGGTTTCAAGCCATAATTTTGCTGCCTTCAGAAAGAACAAAATTAATAAGCGCGGTAGGACCGAAATGAGAGAGCAGGTGCAAAATTAGGGAGGAAAGGGACGAGAAGCAATTTGGCGATGTGCCAGCACGGCGCTTGCTCCTTCCGTCCGGCTCAAGCCTACAATGAACGAAAATTTGACCGACCACCGGTGCTTCTGATCGATATCAAGTCGCCATGCATATTCGGCGTGTTGTTTTTGAGCTCTCCGTTTGGTGAGCTTTTCCGTGAGTGTGAGCGGCAGTTCTTCTCAGCTGCTGGCACTCTGCCCGCTCCGACTCCCCCTTACAAGCCTTCTTCTTCTTCTGAGCTTGCGCCGAAATTAGTTTTGTTCGAATTCCGTTTTTAAATTGCATCTCGTCGTCTTCTTCTTTGTCTGTAGAGGTTGTTTTGAAAGTATTTTCTGAAGTTTTACGCATATTTTTTTTTTTCACCTCGCTATATTAATTATTTTCACATAATTTTTGGCCTATCATTTGAAGACTCAACATTTTTTTCCCAACCTTCATTCAACTTCTTTGCTTCGCAACCGATATTAGTTTCACTCATTTTTTTATTTCTTTTTTTTTTACTCACATGTTTCCTCCGAATTTTTTTCATAAACTTCCATGCGAAATCTCTTTTTCTGTATATTTTATGTTTTTTGACCCGTCTAATTGAAGATCATGCAACAGAACGCAAACAAAGCTGTGAATCTCATATTTAAGCTCATTTTCAGTTTCAACGATATTTTGCAAGTTCCGAAAATACTGAAATCATTTTTAATATGAACTTATCTCTTTGAAAATTCCTAGGTTTTTTCTCATTTCATAGTAATTTTTCCGCGTTTTATCAACCTGTCAAAAAATTTAAAAGTTAACTACTAGAAAATTGGATTGAATAAATGAACTGAAAACTTAAAGAAACCCCGAAAATATGGAAGATGTGGAGCATCCGACCGAAAAGCCAGCTGTTGTTGTGAGTGGCCCAAATCGGCAACTCAAATTTTGTCCCTTTTTCGCTTTTTTTCTTTTTTCTTGTTTTGTTGCTTCCGTCCGCGTTGTTCAGCTTCCTTGTAATATTGGCAAAATTGAGTTTATCTTGTTCGTGATTTGGTCGCTTTAAATTGAGAATAAATTGAGGGTGAACAATCCTGTGAAAATACCAATTTTTTTGCTTTTTAGTCTCATTTTTCTTACTTGTAACTTGATATTTAATAATGATCCATAAAAGGTAAATTTCAAAGTCCCCCTAAGGAGATAGTTAGCTTTACCCGCCATTTCGATCCCAATAGTTTCTATTCATCAAAAAATTGACAAAATCCTTCGAAGCAATTGAAGATTATTTCAAGCTCCGGATTCTTACGCGTTTACGGTCGAAAACTACTTCATAGAGAAAAAAAGCTAATTCTCAAAATTTAACTGTCTAGAGCCAAAACGAGTTAGACGTTATCTAATTTTGATAAAACTTCGTTTGAAAGATTTCTAGAAAATTTGTGCTTGCAGCTTTGAAAACTTGGGGAAAAAATCTTATTGTAACTTCATTGCTTCTCAAGCTTTCTCTCAATAAAAAAAAATTTTTTCGTAGTCAATTGATGGATGGATTGAAACTTGCAGAAATATTCTTCTGATAACAGATAACAAATGTTTTTTCATGCGCTTTCTAGTCGAGCTATGACGCTATGAAAAGGCTCAAATTCAAAATTTCTCCACAGAGTTCATAGAGCATCAACTTTAGGTCTAACATTTTTGGCTTTAAGATAGAAGCGGCAAAAAAACCTTTCTAATGTTGATTCAATTTAACCACCGGTCAATAGAAACCTTTTGGTTTCAGCCTAAACATTTTGAAGTTTTTTCAGGTGTGAGGATAAATGCCGAAATCGAAAATTTGCTTTTCTAGTGATAACGTTCGTTTTTGTGATTAGAAATGACTTCACTTTATCTGTGCAAATGAAAAGAAGCAGCCTCTGGTATGATCATTATGTATAAACAGCTCTGCTTGGTCAATTTTTTTCTTGAGATTTTGTTGATTTTTTCAAAGCATAAGTCACAAAAAACGCTTTCTGACAGCTTATCAATGTTCTCGTGTTCATGGCTAATATCGTGATCGTTTTTTTCAATGTTTGAAATTGTTTGACGGTTTTATTAAGGTCTGGATAGAAGGTCAAGTCCACACGATGATGAACGGACGCGCCGTCCGTTCAGTACTCATTCGTAATAATCGTCAAGAAAATGGATCCGTCGATCATGTTAGTTTCTCTTTTATAGTCTTCGAAGAAGCGAAGAGTTACGCGTTAATTTTTTTGTCACGTAAATCCTTTTTCGAAATTAATAGTTTTGTAATAAGATGTTATTCAAAAGCTTAATTCTCACGTCTCTGTATGTGTACTTTGAAGAATCATGATCTGGGTTTTAATGAGAAAAAAAAATTTTAAAATATTACTAAAAAATTGCTAAAATCGATCAGAAGCCCCTTCAACCTTTTTACCATCTCACATAGTAAAAAAGAATTTTAGGTTCCACGATCAATACAGTTTGATGAAAGTTCGGACGAGTACAGATGTCTTTGCAACTGTTTTCACGTGAAGACGGGTGCATTCATCATCGGATGTGTTCACATCATAATGATCCTTTTCTTTCTCGTCCACTCTTTATTCGTCTACTTTCAACACGACGGACGCCTTCAGGAGGTTTGTTTCAGAGTTGATTGGAAAATATGAACTTAGGAGCTCGGATTAAAAGAAGATGGTGTTTTTTTCATTTTTTTTCCAAATTTTTTTGGAAAGTGTCTGGAATGAATAATAGAACATTTCCGAGGTTTGACTGAAATTTTTTTTCTGTTGTGATAAGATGAAAAATAATTATCTTTAAAGGCTGTTTGAGAAGTTGGAGAACTGTGCATAACGTGAGGCTCCCAATTCCGAGTCATAGAAAATTGTGTCCCTTTTAACAGAAATAAAAGCCTAAAAATACAAATGTGGACATTTCGTAGAATGTGCTCAAAATCATAAACGAAGGCTTAAATCATACTCGGGACTTGGGGGAATTCTAGCTGAAGCGAAGATACTCAGAGTATCATAAAAATCTTCTCCGAAAACAAAAAGAAATGAGCTTTTCCAAGAAGTAAAAAACTTTTACTGAGAAAATTGTTCTAGTCGGAATTCGCGATTCCCTGCAATTAAATCCAAGTTAAAAAAAGGGACTTTGAAGCTTGCAATTTCAAAAATGGTCTTTTTGCTGCGAGGAATCTTGAAGATGTTCATCTACAGCATAAGACAAGTTTTTTTTCAAGTTTGAAAAAAATAAAACGATTTTTCTCGTTTCTTCCATCTTTTTTTATCTAGACTATCCTGAAAATCCAAAAAATTTAAAAATAAACTCGACGGTTAACATTTCTCGAGTTTTGAAATCTTTTGCTTCATTTTTTTTCGCGGAGCTTAACGTTTTCAATTTCAGGCCAGAGGAGTCAAGGAAAATTACGTATTCGGATCCTTCTTAGCTGAAATGATCGGATTAGCAGCTGGTACTCTAGCTGTTTTTCTTCTTTTCGTCGCGCTTTCTAGGAATTCGGCTCTTTTAGTAGTTCCTCATATAGTGATGCAGGTAACTTGAAATAGAAAAACAGAAAATGAGATGTTTTTTTTTCAGGTGGTAGCGATTTTGTGTTTCATATTGGTACTGGTCAGTGGCGCGATAGCCGTGAGCACAGATTCTGCCGTCTTTTATCGGTTGATAAATGCTGCGCCTTTTATGGAACATCCTTCGAACAATACTGTCGCTTTGGATACAGGTTTTCTGTTTTGATCTTTCGATATAAAAAACTGAGATAACTGTGGCATGCTGCCAATGCAAGCTCTCGCTATAAAATCTATTCTAATGCGAAATAAATATACCCTTCAAAAATTTATCTGGCACGAATTCTTTGTTTTTCTTAAAATTTTTGTCGAGTATTCGTATCGATTTCAGGAACGATGGTCCGGATATACTCGATATTGGTGATCTACGCCATCTGCTTGGCTCTGGAACTGTGGTTCGTCGTCGTCATTTACAACTGCAACCGATATCTCGACGAGAGGAGCGCCTACATGAAATATTGTTTAGCTTTCAGTACTCCAATGAAAACTCTTTCAGCTCGATGAGGGCCATTTTTGATTTGAGAGATTTTATATTACTTTTCGAAGTGTACATGTGTATTAAACTTGCTTTTAACCCCGCTAGTCTGCACGAAAACCGTTGTTTTTCAGAAATTATGGTGTTTCGCCTTTTTCCTCGCCGTACCTCTGTGTACAGATTTATTTTTAGCCTTTTGAAATTCAAAAAAAAATATATTTCAACTCTAGGCGTTATCACTTGTTCACAGTCTAATAAATACCAAACTTCTTTATTTTTACACTCCATATTCGTGTCATGCTCTCTGAATTTTGTCTTGAGATTCTATTCCACTATTTTGGGTGATATTTTCAAATGAGCCTCAGAAGTTCCTTATTTTTCAATATTTATTTTGTTGATCGATCCAATTCGTTTGGTTGTGAGATGTACATAATCCCGTTCTACTTTCAATTATACACTAATAGACAAATTTGCACATCCTACTTTCTTTTTCTCCATGTTTTACATTGATCTCGATGAACTTGATAACTTATTTATCCATTTTTTTCGCTGAAGATTGAAGCAAAGAAAAAGGTTGAGGAGATCAGATTTGGTTACAACGTTCTTCGAACACACATCACAGAATCAAGGAAACATAAATAGGCGTGAAGTTGAAAAAAAATTAGCAACTGTAAGGTTTTAAGTGAAAATTTGAATGAAATTAAAATAAATGCGGGCAAAAATAAATCATTTTTTTTCGCCTTCCAGGTACCAAGGTTTCCATTTCTTCGTCGTTGTGGACGGGGTTTCAGACTGGCGAATGGTCAAAGCCGTCGTGGTCCTTGAGCTCGGCGAAGCTGTCACATAGCTCACTATAATAAACTCTTAGTTGATTTTCTATTTCTATTCTATGCCAGAAGTAAATAACTTTCCTCATTGTAAGAATTTGAAAAAACGTTCTTCATAAGTTTTCTGATGTTTTTTTTTGAAACGTCTAATCTCTAAAACATTTTTAAAAGTTTTCAGAAAGAGCTCACAACTTTTGCTTGGTCTTTTAAATTGATAATACAGCGCTCAGTAAACAGGATACGTGTTCAAAAAAAGCTTCATTCGATTTTTCAAACGTCTTTTAGAAACATTCCATTTTGAATCCGTTAAATGATGTTTTTTGTCAGTTCTTTTTGGAACATGTCGGAAACAGAAAAAGTAATTAACCTCGTTCAGTAGGTTGAGTGTAACCTAACGATGAGAAGTCAACAGTAGGAGTGTTGAAATTCAGAAGGTCCGGATTGAAATTCTCCCGGTCCAAGCTGTTTTCCAGTAAAGAAGTCAGCTTTGAAGGAAGGTTAGCGGGTAACAAACTTTTCAAAATGTCAATGACCTGAAAGTATATTATATCAGAAGCTTTAATGTAAATAAAAATACTTTTCGAGTTCTTGGCGTGGCTCCAGGTACTGTTGTAGTGAAAAGAGGATGTTGCGTGGTGAAAAACGTTTTCTATAAAAAAAGATCGACTTCGAATTGTATCATGTACAAAGATTAGCTATATCTTAATCTAAAAAATTTTCTTATGAAAATTTTTAGAAAAAAAAGAATTCCTCAAATAACGCACATAAATTTTGTCAGAACACCAACCTGAAGTTTTTTGATACCAAAACTCCTTGTTATACTGCGCCTTTTGTGAATTTGGCCTTTTGGTCCAGACGGTGGGGAGATCAGTAGCTATAAATGGGCTGGTGAGGGACTCTTGTTCTGTGATTCTCTTCGAAGGCAGAACGATGGCCGGAGTTCGATAGTTGTAAACCGGCACAGGCGGCAGAGCAGCAGCAGGTCGAGCTTGCGGAATCGGCATCCTACTAGTGAAAACTGCAGTCATAGGAGCCGACGTCGATGTCTGGGTCGTTGTTATTCGGTTTTTCGTGAGAGTCGTTGCTTCAGAAGGGAAGTTTTGTTGAATACGGCTTTCTGGCTTCACAGGTTCAAAGTCAGGAACCTCGACTCGAGGCTGAAATGCCAAGTTTGAATTTCTATAAAATAGAGCTTCTCACCGGTTTCATATAAACACTGTTAAGCTGATTGTTAACAATGTTGTCAGTGGCTGGAGTTTCTGTCGTGATATTGCTCTCTTAATTTACCCTTCTTGCATTTTCATACGCTTAAGCTACCTTTGTCGTAGTTACAAATAACTGGAAACTGAGGGTCGAAAACGGTCGTTTGCATTTCCTCGTAGAGGTTCGCAGCTTGGTCTCCGCATTTCGCTGAGAACAAGACATTTTTTTAAGTATAGTTGAAACTTTGAGATTTTTCTCATTTCGTTTCTCACTTGCTCAAAAGTCGGAAAAATAAAAAAATAAAAACCACCATAAGTTGTTTTTTTCCACTTCAGGGTCTTATCAAGTTTGAAAATTTCTAGAAAAAGGTCCTCATGGAATCACAGAATGCAAAGTAAAATGACCGCTAACTTTGAATATCCCGTAAAGTGCAGGTATTTTGTTCTGATATCCAGGTTCGCATCATACAGATGAAGTCTGACCCCCGAGAAGAACATTTCTTTCTGAACTGATTGTTTTGTAAAGAATACGGGAAAAAGCTCACTTGCACTGTAGAACTTTCAGCCCATTTTCGTGTTCGTTCAGCGCACATCCGGTTGTGGCCGGTATGGAGAGAACGGAATTTATACACTGCTGATTAGCGATCAGCGACCTCAAAGTTTCAATTAATAGATAAGATGAAGAGAGATGAAAAAAAAAATTCAAAAGGGGAATCGAATACAAAGACAGTTTTCTTTTTGAAAGCCTTGTAGCCAGGTTTTAATTCCAAAAACAATCGATATATTCTTTGCTATCCTTTCAGTGAATTAAAAAAATCACTTCAAATAATACGTCATAATGCAATAAAAATAAAAAAAATTATGTCAGTTAAGCGATAAAATTACAGCTAATACTCTCCTAGCATCAAGCCTTCCTTGGGAGTTTCCCTTCGTTTCTTCACAGAAAATTTCTCGCCACGTTCGGCGCGCTAGGTGTCAAAAGGACCATAAAAAAGTAGCCGCTCAAGTGGACACATCCATTTGTTTGAATTGACACCTCTCGAAAGCTGACTTCCGCATGTTGAGCGCCTTCCCCATTTTCATATCTGGTTCTTGTTTCGTGAAATATAACCAAAAAATTTTGACAAGGTTGTCAGATCTCTCCATGAAAGTCGTTAAAAATGCGCAAAAATTGT
Source organism: Caenorhabditis auriculariae (assembly GCA_904845305.1). Classification (NCBI taxonomy): domain Eukaryota; kingdom Metazoa; phylum Nematoda; class Chromadorea; order Rhabditida; family Rhabditidae; genus Caenorhabditis; species Caenorhabditis auriculariae. Next base: position 623,888 of record CAJGYM010000002.1, on the reverse strand, counting down.
TTGAAATCTAAAAAGCGATCACAAAAAAACTCTAAAAAAACTCTAACTTAAATGTTCGTGAAGAGAATGCGAATCGAATTTTTTTCAATTTTTTTAAATTTTTTTAGAGTCGTTGGGCTAAGTTTACTATTCATTCATAAGGTCTGTTTAAAAGGACTATGATTGATATGTAGCCTAGCTTTTTTTAAAGGCTTTCTCATCACATCTGATGATGTTAATTCAATATTTCAAAAGAATTACAAAACACTGCTAGATGTTCTTCCCAGTTCGAAATCGAATGAATAAAGCTAAAAAAATTTTCGAGTTTTTTTCAATTTCCAAAAAAACTCTTTTTATTCTATCCTGGCCACCAAGATTGTCTCCAGTTTCAGAGCATAAGCTGCAGGGCAAACTTCTCGTGAAGTGCGTGTAATTCGCGCGTCACGTGCACAAAGAAACCTTCTAATGCTCGTTTCGAACATTCATTTCAGACCTCACCAAAACACTGTTGGCCGGTCAATACGGCCATTGTCCCTGACCGTTCGGCTCGTCACGAAAGTCTAATTGTTACAGTCACACGAGTGCTCAGTTCCGCTAACTCAATTTTTTCAACGCAGTTCAAAAAGCGAACTTCCAAATTTACGAAAAAAAAAGACTTTTTTTGACTAGAAATCGAGTATTAAACAAAAAAAGTCGCGAAAATTCGAGAAAGATCAGCTTACAAAGAAAACGTATTAGGTAACCTCTTCATGGTACTTCAAGGTCTTAAATTCCAGAACAGCAATTTTTTCCCATTATGTTTGTCAATCAAGCTGTTTAGGGGAACTGCAAACAGTGAATAGAGAATCTCGAAAATTTAGTGAAAAAAGAAAACAAAGAGCTTGTAAAAAAGTAGTTTCTTGTGATTTCTCACCTCTGTCTCTGCAAGCTGAAAGGAGAGCACATGAACATAATCATCTTGGAAACTTCCGCCAGAAGTCGACGCTGTTTGTCATCTCCACATTCCGAAATCTTCTCTTGGAAACAAGGAAGAGTTGAGGAATAGACTCTGGAAGGAAATCCGCAATGCGATAAGATTCGAGTTCGAACTTGCAAGTGTGGAGCAGCCGAGCTTCAGTGCCGATACTGAACACCAGACTCATGATGTTTTTTTCTACAGGAACTCGCTGCGCCTTCAACCGCAACATGCAGCCAATAAACTGGTGATCTGCACATTTTTGTGAAGGCAGTGGGGATCGCTGAAAAAATGAAAAATAGATCCTATAAATTTCAAAAAAATTTTTTTTCCCTACGTCAAAAAAATTTCAAAAAGAATTCAAAACAATGATTTTCGTACTATGTTCATAATTTTATTCATAGGAGCCGCTGTAATTAATAGAATCATTTATTTTTTTATTTTTTTTGAAGAAAAATTTTAAAGGGGAAGACATTTTTGACGTAAATTATCTTTCAAAGCTCAAAAATTGTTATTTTTCTAAAAAAATTTCGATTCATCAAAAAAATTTTATTAAAACATGAAAAAAATTGGAAAAAAATCATTTGGGGAAGATAAAATTTAAAAATAATGATAGTTGTACACATTTTGCCTCAGGAAACGAGAACAAAAAAACTTAAGAAAAAAATTTTTTTTTCACCAATTATTTAAAATAAAACAATCTCACGGAGAAAAAATACATTTTCCTGATTCGAAGTAACCGCAAAATGTTGAATTTTCGAATTCTTAACGCGTTCTAGGAATTTTTTTACAAACTTATTTTATTAAAAACAAAAAATGGAACAGGAACCTGATAAAAATAACAGAAGCAAAAGCTTCATGGCTACAGTACTCTGCGGTCGAAAAATTTCACAGAGCGCGTAGCCGGACGGACTCGTTCGAGTTGGGAACTTTGTGAGCCGACAGTCGGCGCAAAAGGGGCTGTTGCTCGGAATCGCATTGTGACACTTTCCAAATAAGAAGCGTGGCGCCCACTTGATAGATCGGGGATTGAAGCGATCCGATCAGCGAATCGTACAAAATTTTCGAAATGTTTGTCATGTTGTTCTTCCTAGAAAAGAACTCATTGGGAAAAAAAAAGAAACGACATTTTTGAAAGGTACGATTCTTTGGTTCGTTTAAAAATAATACATGGATTTTAACTTCAGCGGATTTTAGAACACGCAAAATTGTTTTGCCTTGAAACTTTTTCAACATTGTTCATCACAGTGTCAAGGAACTTTATAATTAAAATGAAATCATAAAGGGAATTGAAAAAAATGACACTTTGAAATCCAGTGAATTTTTAATCACGTTGCAAATGTTAAGAAAAAAACTATGAAACTGATTTTTCAGTTTTCTCTGAGCGAATGGTAAATTCTGTGCTGAAAATTCCAATTTCGAGCGTTTGAAAATAGTCACCTTTTTTTGGAAGATAAGGAGTTCTTGCCTTTCTCGCAAAAAATGAAAAATAAAAAACACATGACATGCTACCGAGTATTGTTATAAATAATCACTTGATCTCTCCCTCGATTGAAAAAAACATTCGAAGAACAAAAAAACGAAAAATTATGATGTTTATTTTCAATAATTTTTCTCATTTGAAAGTATTTTATCATCTGGTTCTCAAAAAATCATAGAGAAAAAACCTTGAACAACTTTCTGCAGAATTTTTCCAACAACGATAATAACTTCAAAATTTGAAATCTCTTTTTTCAAGCTAACTTGGAATAACGCTGAAAACGGCCATCCAACTCAACTTGAGTAGAGTACAACTACAGAAATTTCAGCAGAGACATTCTCATCTCGTTTTTTTAGTTATGAAAAAGTGTATTTTTGCTCCAGCGCAAAAATGATCTGCCCGCGAAAATCACTGCGTAGAGGCCAATGACGCCTTCAAGTTATCCTTCCCATTCGCCAACAATTCATTTCTTCTCTTTTTTTTTGGTTTTTTATTTTTTTCTTTCCTTTTTCTTCAAAGTTTTCTATTTCAAAAGCAGCGTTTCTTGTTTTTTTTTTCCGTTTATTGTTCACTCGCTATAAAATTGAATTATGTTCAATTATTCTTAATTGTCAATTCTCCCAAAGACATCTCGCCCTGAATCTCCAAAAAAATTTTTGAAATCATCCATTGAATATCTTATTTTAATTCATTTTTCTATTCGAATTCAAGCGTACGGCCCGCCTAAAAAGAAGAAGAGGAAAACGCGCTCCACTGCACTGCCGTCTCTGAAAGTTGTTTGAACACGTACACTTGTTGACAAACTTGTTTTTCTTTTTTTTCTTGCTTAATTGACCACAATGACGTGTGTTTTATGCAACTTTGACAGTTCTGGCTCTGCTTTTGTCTATATTCATATCGCCTCCTTTTTACATACTAGTAAAAATAATTTTTCCTCTTCCAAATTTTTAAAAACTGCATGATATTTTTTTTCGATTCTTGCAAAAATTAAAGTTTCTAGAATTTATATTTTATTGAAGAATTTCGCCATCGTTTTTTTCAGAAAAATTTCTCAATCATGAAATCGCCTTCCAAATGATCATCGTTCATTATAATATCATTTTTTTACAGAAAAAGATGGGATCCTGGTTTTCGAAAAAAACGGCGCCGTCCACTGAGTTGCAGCAAATTTGCACTGAGATACATTATCACAAGGAACACATTGCCAGTCTCGACCAGGTTGACTAAACGAGTGAATAAAGGTTAGAAATGTTTGATTTTCAGAGACGCTCAAGTTTGATGTTTGGCTATGCCCTTTTCATTTTCATTCTTGGTACCATTTTCTCAGCTCATTCTTGGATTGCCTACGACCATCCAACTAATGTGAGTTTTCTGATTTCCAGAGACGTGTAAAAAACTTCGAGAAATGCGATATAATTCATTTGAACAACTGCGATTCTTCCATGATTTTTAATTTTTTTTTTTGAGTTATTGTTGAATATTGTTGAATAAAGTTGAAAAAATAAATATCATAAATTAATTTTCTAAGTATCTAATTTTCCGACTTTTAAAATTTACAGTTATTCGTGATCGGTGCCGCCACTTTCGCCACGATCGCCATCATCGCCTTTGGAATATACGTTATCCGTTCATTCTTCCGCTGGAGATCTTCTGTCGCAACGCAGGTTTATTTCTCCTTATGTCGCAATTTTCAACTTTTTCTCACAGCGTCTGGAGAACGCAAGAACCAGGAAAGAAGAAGTCTTGGAACGCGTTCGCGATACGATGCCGTTCAGAGTATGTTTTCTTTTCGTCTTTCTTCAAAAGCTTTTTCCATTTACAGGAAGCGCAAACTATTCTGGAACGGTACACCGACGAGACGAAATCGATCGTAGTTGCTCCAACGCCTTACCGAGACGGTTCCATGGCTCCACCGCCCGTTCTTTTGAACAGAGTCATCCACGAGAAGCCGGTTAGATTGACTCCAGGTAATCTCTTTTTAGTGAGGAAAATCAGAATTTTTGTGTTACAAGCATCTAAAGTTACTTTTCACAATGAAAGTTTCTCAAACGTCGAAAATTGGTACAGAAAAGACGTTCTTCCAGGTCCCACTCGAATCATCCAGCCGAAACCTTTTGTGCCACCGGTCACCAAACTGGAAACTCCAAAACCAGACGTTTCGACTTCGAAACCGGTCGCTCAAACGCAGAACACTCCAGTGGCCAGGGTTATTTTTTATTTTCAACGGAGGAAATTGCAGAAACTGGTGTCTTTCAAAAAATATTTTTCGTGATAACTTCTCTATGGGGCGCCAGAAGATCGACACACTATTTCGTCGTTATCAAGCTGCTTGAAAACGACGAAATAGTGTAGGTTAGAGAGAGAGTTTCAGCGATCTTTTGGCGCCTCACGTAAGAGTTTGATCCAAACGTCAGAGGAAAAAACACGAACATCGATCTTCGATCTTTTGCACCAAAAAACAACACGGAAATTTTTGCAGCCGCGTCCAGTCATCAAGCCCATCTTGCAACAGGCGCGCCCTGTCGATCCCAGCAAGCAAGTCCCGCAAGGAGTCTTCGACCGCCTAATTGACTTTTTCACAACTGACGGACCTGAAAACAAGTATGTAAACGAATAACGTTTCTCCTATGAAAAATGAGCCAGAAACTTCAAAAGTCAAGACAACGCGGAAGGTCATTTAAAAAAATGTTTTTTTCTTCTTCTAATGCTTACGCGTCTGTACCGTTTGAGCGTCGTCGGCGTTCCAAGTCGATTAGCCGAGGTCGTCTCCTGGTACCAGTGGTAACCAGTGGATATACTCTAGTGAAATATCCGTCCTTGTGTGTGTGACGGCTGAGGATTCTGAAGCCGTGGTTTTCCTTCTTCAACCTTCTTCGAACCTTGTCGTTGGCGGAGATCGAGCTTTTGACTTTTTGAACCAAGAACATAACCTTTTCGCAACGCTGCTATTTAAAAAAAACTTTCTAAAATTGGCTTTACTCAGACCTCAGTCAAAACCTTCTCTTTGCAGGATAGCGCTGCTGTGTCAAAGATGTGGAGCTCATAACGGGATGATCTTCGAGGGCGAATACAAGCGAGGTCAGCAGTGGATGTGCCTTTACTGTCGCGCTATGAACCGCACATCTTCCGCCCCGTCTTCCGAAACCAGCACACCTAAAGCTACTGCAGCCAGTGTCAGACGTCGTCCAGACCACTCGGTAAGACGTTTGAAAATTTTTAGAGTTGAAAATAGCCAACATGAATACATCTATTTGTGGAAACAGATGAAAAGTCACCAAAAAGTTTTGAAGCAAGAAGGAAAATTGTGAACGTTTTCAAGCTTTTGTCTCTTGCATCTTTTTTCTTGGCCTGTCCTTCCTGTTTTTTTTATAAACCTTGATCCATTTCCTCCTCAGTGAAATTGAGGAAAAACATGACATCATCTAGTAGAAGGCCAAAAAAAATTAGAAAAAAAATTTTGAAATAAAGTAATGATCTTCTGATTGCCTTTTAAAAGCGAAAAGGTTAGATATTGTGATTGCAGAAATATTACAACATTTTCAAACTTTAAACATTTTTCAGAAAGATAGCTCCGCGTCTAACAAAAGTAACGGCACCCCTGAAGAGAAAAACGTGGAAAAACCATCGGTAGAGACGACCAGCGAGAACAAACTTGAAGACGAAGGTTTTGAAAAAATTGACAACGTTGAAGGTGAAAAGGAGACGGAGGAAGACAAGGACCAAGAAAAAATCGAAAACGATTAATGCCCATTTATTCCCATTCTTTTTTTTCCTAAATAAATTCTTTTTTTTTGTAACTCATCATTCCGAGTCTCAAACTTAGGCTACTTGTTCCAAATCCGATCAATGCCGTACCCTTTGTGCTTTAAATAACCAATCGCTCCAGTTCCCAAATTTCTGTACATTACGAGTTATCGAGTGGTTTATTTGTCCTATTCAATCGGGTTTTCCCCTTGTAAGAATGATATTTCACATTTTCCCCACTTTTAATCCGAGTTTAGGTATTCCCGTGATAGTTTTCAACATGATACGTTTTATCCCGTCCTTTTCTCATGTGTTTTATTCAGTTTTTATTCATAAATCGTTTACTTCACAGTTAGCTAGTTTTTTTTGTTAGTGTGGACTCGTCGGCGTGGAAAGCCGAGGTTCGATCTCCAGATGATACAAGCTGACTTCTGAGGACGACAACAAGATTATCACAAAATATTTCCCGGTGAATTACTCTTTTGGGTAGGATCTTATAACATTTGTGTATAAAAACTTTTACTCCTTTGGCAAGTTAATTTAACAAACAGACAAATAAAACCAGGTTATGCAAACAAAATACAAAGAAAGGCTAAATCATCCCCGATTTTGGGATAGCCAGAAGAAACGACCGAGCCCGCCGCCGAGAGACAATTTAGGCCACAAGAATCCGCCAGCGAGTTGCGTAGTGCGTCATGGCGTGTTTTCTCCCGCCCTCAGCAGTGTCCCTGTACACTTGCCGCTCGATTTGACCAGTAACTCCTAAATTTTGTTCTTTTGATCTCCTTTCTCCTTTTTTTTTTTTTAACTTATTTCTTTTACTAGTATTAGTCACTCCTTTGCTTCAAAACTTTTTTTTAAAATTCTTATTCAATTCATACTTTCACTCCGCGCCTATTTTGACTCTTATTTGAATTAAGTTAAATTATTATCTTTTTTTATTTTATAATTTTTCTCCTTCTCCTAGTTTTTTTAATTTAATTACTCCGTCTCTTCACTACAGTGGGAACGCGTTTTCACAAGGTCATCAGAAAAAGCTTTCTGAATGATCAGTTTTGGAAAACACTTATAATTGGATTTGATTCAAATGTTGCTCATTTTATATCCAAAGTTTGATAGAACCTATCAACTTTCTTCTTTTTTACACTGGATCCGGTGTTTGATGTAACTTCAAGAAAGCGAACACAGTGGAAGAATAATCGGGTATTTTTGAAGGTCCCAAGTGAGCTTTCAGCATCGCATCATCGTCTTATTTCGTCCGAGTCATTTGTCATGAGCTGCCGGTCCATTCGTTCTGCAAATGTTTTGTCCAATGGAAGCCCTTCATCATTTGCCTCAAATTGGGCTTTTATCTCCAAAGTTGTAATGGGCTCATATGTCAGCATGGATACGGTAGAAAACGACAAATTTTCATGGATTGCGTCTCATTGTTGTTTTGCTTCTTGTTCATTTTCTCTAAACCGCGATTTCGAACTTTTTTGGTGGAATTACGAAAAAAAGAAAGTTATCTGCCAAGTGATTGATATAAGAGCTCAAAAATTATATTTTATATATTATTTCTGAATAATTCCCCAAATTTCAGACAACCTCTGCAGTGTACAGATTTAAACGTTTTCTACGCAAAATTGTGAAGAAATTAACTTATAATACCTGATTTTCTAGTTTTTTTTCTGTCAAAACTGACAGCAAAAACAGTTTTCAATCTTGGTGTTCTGATTTGTAGAAATTCTGGCGGAACGTTGTTTTCCTTTGGAGCCGTCTCAGTGGACTCATTTCGTAAGTTTTCGTAAACAGTGATGTCAAACTTCAGGCTCTTCTCAATATCTTCTGATACCCTTCACATAACTACCAAAAAAAAAGATGCAGAAGGTTATTGGTGCCAGATTTGCGCAAATATTCTTAAAAAGGTTGGACCCCAGGTTGCAAAAACATTTTCTTGGTTCTCCTTTCAGTTCAAGTGCAAAAATCTACGATAGAAGGGGAGAATTTTCCAAGCATGTATCTGAAAATGCTCTTATTTGAGGTTCTTCTTAGTAGTTTCTTTTTATTTTTTTATTAGTTTAAGGCACAGGTGACCAAATTTTTTCAGTTGTTTCTAAAAATTCGCAAAATTCTCTGTAACACAAAAAAGGTCTAGTTCATTCTCCCTGTGTTTTATCTATACAATTTTCCCCCATTGCAATGATATATTTTCAATGGTATGCCTTGCAAAAAAAAGCTCAAGCCACATTTCTCTTTTTTATTGAAGTCATGGCTATCACAATTTCATAAAAGCAGCGATAAATAACTGGTGTGGGGCTTCACTGAGCGGTAGCCTCTCACTTCCGACCAAAACGGATGAATTCGAACTTGTTGCGTCGCTTTTCTGCCATCTTGAATTGTTGGTTACCTAAAAACCGTGATTTCAGAAATAGGAAAATGAGAAAAAACCAACCGTCTTGCATTTCTTCAATTTCCGCCAAAACACTCAGCAGTTGAGTTGAGATCTGGAACCGTGATTTGTGAAATGAAAAGGATAAACTCGATACTTTGTTCAAGGAGTCGTGGCTGGCATCTCCGTCGTAGATCGAAGGCGACATCACTTCAGGAGATCCTTTCGCTGAAAAAGTTTGGTACTGTATAATAATATCATCTTCTGAAGCTTTCTATTTTTCATAAAACATTCAAAAATTTATTTCCTAGGAGATGTTTTTCCAAAAAAATGTCAAGCCTTCAACCTTGCTTTGAAAAATCGTTGGGACACATGTCTTCTCGAGATTCCAAAACACAAGACTCTATGCATGAATTACAAAGGATTTGTGGATGAATTTTCATAGAATTTATTTCAAATGCAAGAACTTCTCGAATTTTTTTCAAAAAAACTCTTGTTTATTTACAGAGATTTAAAACTATAGTATTTTCCATGTAAAAAAACTGTTCACAGACGCTAAAATTCATATGGTTTTCAGAGTGAAAATGGAGTGAAAATCAAAACTTTCAAAACCAATGGCATATTTATGTTTATTCAGTCTTCCTGAAAAGTTTATAAATTCAAATCTTTCAACGATGAAAGTCCAAAAAAATTAACGAAAAAAAGTTCTTGGATCAAAAAAATTCAGGTTGACGAAGTTTTTTTGCAGACCGATGCTTCAGAGTTTTTTTGGAAAGAGATACTTTTTTTGATTCTAAATGATAGTTCTAGATTTTCTATTGCAGCCTCACGTAAGTTCGTATCACTGAAGATTTTGTTTTTTTCTTATGTTTCAACGGAAAAATTTCATGGGGAGTTTTAAATTGATGTCTTAAATTGATGTGGAAAATTTCATGGGGAATTTTAAATTGATGTCGTTTACTGTAGAAAACGTGTTAAGGAAGTTCGCAGAACGTTATAAAAGTCTGACTTCTTTTGTGACACACAATTTTGTGACAGCTCTTCTCAAAAAATAATCATTACAGTTCAGAAACATGATACGAAGCGAGTAGCAGGGTAAATGAAGCAAGTTTCGGCAAGCTGGGGAAACTGACATTTTTGGGTGAAGACGGCAACGAAAAGGCAGCAGAAGACGGTTACAAACACGAGAAGGTTCATCGTGATGCCGAGGAAACTGGCGACGTCGTAGTGAAGAAGCTGTCGGCCGGTCAAGGGGCGGAGCAAGAAGCGGGCGGAGTGGGATCGGCTTCTGCCCACCAAGCGGTAGTTATCCAACCGGGCTCGGACTAATCAAAGGCCTGGGCTTCCGGTCGATGACACCACTACCGCCCAGAGACAATACTCCAATTTGCCCTCAGGCGATCCGACTTTTCCGGATCCTCATGCTTCTTCGACACGCACAAAAGCCCCAAATTGGGTCCCGCGAGATTTTTTCTCAATTGAATGGCCTATCCCTCAAAAAAAGTTTTTCTACGATATTTTTCTGACGACGGCATACTTTAGTCCGAGTTTTGTTTCTAATACAAAGAACTCAAAGCTTTCTGCACTCTAAAGTCAAGGATTTTAGGGAAATGTAAGATAAAATCTCAAAAATGATGAAAATTGATGATGAAATCATGGAATAATACATTGAGAACTGGTTTTCTTTTGTTTCAAAGTTTTGAAGAAATTAACGCTGACAACGCAAAAAAAAATTATTTCAAGCCAAAATTTTTTTTTCCGAAATTAAGAGACGAAGAAACAAATCAGAATCGACCGTATGGATCGACGGTCCAAATATGACGCCTGGGCACTGTCAGGAAGTTCTGATGAGAGCTTCCGAACTTGATAAAAGTGGCAGAAAAGACTTCAAGAACATCAAGATTCACGTCTAACTAGAAATCAAAAAAATTCATAGAAAATGTTTTTTGTAAGAGTGAACCTTTAAAGTTACTTATTTAAGTCAAATGAAACTTTCTAATTTTCTGTTGATTGTTCACAAAACTGATTGAAACGGGAATGTCTTTTTTGGGTATTTATGCTGTGAAAGCTATAAGAAAGAGAAAAAAATGATTAAAAAAAATAAAAATTCACATAATAAATATTTCTATCCCTGTTTAATGTTGATAATGAGTTGAAAACTTTCCAATTTTGAAGGCTCTTGAGCAGAAAATTGGAGCTTTGTAAAAAAAAAAATTTTCACTAGCTTCATACATACATATATTCATACACTCAATCTCTAAACGTGTTCTAAAATAGAAGAAGTTTCTCTTCGTTTTCTACTTGACTTTCTAAACAAGCGTATCGAAAAAACCTTTTTTCAAATACTGTTTTTAGCCTGTTTGCGTTCAACGTAATCTTCTTGCATGAAGAAAAGTCGTTCTTGGTCGGGCGCAAATCACAGTAAGCATCTCCACCTAATCTGTTTCGTATTAAAAAAAAGACTTTTGAGCCATGAACTCTCAGAACTTTGATAGTTATCGGTGACACAAATCAGAAAAAAATCAGCGCGAACTCCACAAGGAAAAAAGTGATCAGGAAAGTTTCCAGATGAAAACACCGGAAAAAAAACTCTTTGCAATTTCCAAGTAGAACTCTCCGATGATCGATCAAGCTCTTGTTTCGACCACTGAAGTAAATTCTGAAAACTCTTTGGCTGCCATGAAGGATGCACAGGTGGTCGGTGGGAGTTAACATTTCTTGAGCTTGATCTCCTTGAGAAATTCTCCTCTCAGCAACTTTTTCCAACGTAAAATGCTTGAAACCTCTTGTGCATAAAACATAACACGCGATGAATAAGTTGGACTTCAGTTTTCCCCCGCATGGAGCTCTTTTTTGCGGTGATATTTGTTTGAAACTGTTTTTAGCTTTCGATTCAGAGAAAACTCAGATATCACCCATTATAGAGCATGTTGGTTGTTCTAGAAAATCCTTGGGGATTTGAACTTTTTTTATATCGGAAAAATTAGAGCCAGGAAAAACCAGTTTATCAAAGAAATTTTTTTTATTGGAAAATGGAGTAGACGTCCATCCAGAATGAATGCTGATCATTTTTCTTTCAAAGCGAGAGTTCGAAAAACACAGTTTTTTTCAAGCTTTTTGCTTAAATTAACCAGTTTTTTTGTTGATTATATCAGATTTTGATAATAGAAAAGCTCGTTTTTTTCAACCTTCAAATCCAAAATTTTCAATTTTGTTATTATATCCATTGGCTAATAGCTTTTTTTCTTGCTTTTCGTAAAAAAATTCTCATTTTTATTTTTTTGGCGAATGTTTTTTTCTACTCATTTGATATTTTTTTCTCAATTTGTTATTGCTGTTATTTTATCACTACAATAGGCTTCATTCATTCATTCGATTTTTTTCATTTAGAAGCTTTTTTTCATAATGAGATGTTTTTTTCAGCTAAATTGGAGATTGAATGCCTGCATCACATTTTTCTCGAATTTCATATTCGGTTAATTAGAATTTTTTTCTATTATCATCTTGATTTTTTCATGCCCCTGTACTCCCCTCTAGGGGCATTTTTTTATTCAAAGCTGCTTACAGTCGAAAAAAATTTATGACAACATAATTTTTGAACTTCTGATTTGAGAGAATATTAATTGAGCGGTTTTTTTATATTATCAATGTGTGCAAAAAGAAGTTAATTTTCCTAACAATTTTGGTCCAAATCGAACGGTGAATAAATTACGAGATATTCAACTTTCATTTTGAAAACTCTTTTTATGAACCTGTCATGAATTTTCTTTTCGTTCTGCAACCGGCTTTCTTAAACTTTTTTTAATTTGTGAAAAGTTGAAATCAAGTTGTCAGACACTTTCTGCGGGACATGTAAGCATATTTGAAATAACAAAGAGCTGCCTGAGCTGCCCCATTGTTGGACCCCAAAAGCCCATCAAAGTCGCTTTTCGAGTGAGACCATGCGCGAAATTCACGTTCAACGTAACTTCTGTTTCATAGTTGACGTCTTCTGTTCAGCCACATCTCAATCGTCTCCTTGTTCTCCATCTGTTTTTTCCTGGGTTCGTCATGTCCAGCATGGTTAGTTTTTAGCTTAAAAGTTCAAGTCCGGCGTTTGGGAAGACCAAATGAATAAAATGTTCTTTTCTCAAAGCTTAACTGAAACAGAAAAATCATTTTTCTTCCGATCCAAAAAAGCACTTCGGAATGAAATGTCGTGCCTACTAAAGAACAGTTTTTGAAAGCCATCTGAGACTTTCTTTGACTGCATATTTTCTCAATTTAATAGAGAATCATATAAGTTGATTTTCAAAAAAATATTTACTGAATCGAAGCAGCTCACCATTACGCCTGACCTTTTTTTAAAATAAATTGTAGGATTTATTAAAAACTATTTTAGACAGAAATCAAAAAAAGGCTGATTCGAGTTGCTTGAAAAAAATTGGAAAAATTCTTTTTGCACAACTTTCAGAGTGTTTCTTATAGCAACAACCTGGAGGGTCTTGATAACTTCCCCTCTAGAGACCATTTTATCTTTTTCTAAAGCAGCCACTCAACTTTGCAAAAATAGACTTAAAGAGGTTTTCAATCGATTATTGGTACGAATTCTATGAGAAGAAGCATTTTCATACCAAAATACAAATAAGTTAGCGTTTTTTTGAAAGTTAATTATTAGAAGAGGATAATTTGATCAAGTTTGTCTTTTTAGTTTTTAAATTTGAATAGAAAAAAATAAAAAAATTACTTAAGCTTTATGGGGTTGGGGGTCAAACTCTAAATACCTACAAGGAGCATTCAATTTTGATCCTTATAGAAGGCCCTTCTGTCCCTTGTAAAGGCTTTTTTAAAAGCTGTTCCCTTTAGAGTTCACTCTGGTGCTCCTCAGCATCCTATTCATCAATGTTGAATAGACTCAAAAAATGCACGAAATATACAGGATGATCGGTTAAGGTTTTAAAAAATTCGAAGCCATGAAACATTTGAAATTTTCAATAAGTTCTTTGATTGTTTTTTTCTTTTTTTAATTAATACGAACTTTTTTTACGATTTACCTGTATGAAATGATGTTGTAAGTATTTACTACCAATTGTAGTTGTCTTTCGTTTTTTTATTCTCTTATAAAAAAAGTTTGTTTGTCTCAGTTTTTCCAAGCGAAATCCTATTCTCAGAAAAATATTTTTTTGTAGTGCGTAGGAAATAAAAAAAGAAATCATGTTTTCGAGGCTTCAAGAATAATAATCATTTCCGAAAATTTCGAGTGGCTGTGTTTTAAAATCATTTAAAAACAAGCCAAGAGAACTATTCTTCTTTATACTCTGTTATTTTTCATTTTTTGCTCGAATTCCTATCCATGAACTTTATTTTCGAAAATCAACTCCTGGCTGCAGCTTGCAGAACTTTGTTTTTAAATCGAAAAGAAACGGAAAACTTTCCTGTAAACCTCTAACTTCGAAGTAAAAAATCTGGCTAGACATTTTATCGTTCAATTTTGCGGTGTCACAGAATAGTTGGACTTCACAATTCTTTCTCACCAAAGAAATTTTTTCGAAAACTCATCGAGTACACTTTGCCAGTAGGTTGGTTGGAAGTCGTTAAATAAGTTCCAGTCGTTGATTGTAATTTCGAACCCCATCTGCACTTGATCATAAAAAACGCGGAAATTCTTTTCAACTGAAATTTTCTGGAAAGTTTTACAGCTCTTCGTTAAATAAGAGCATTAAAATGAACGAATTTCGTGTCTTTCCGCAAAAAAACGTCTGATCTCGCAATCGCCTAAATGTGTCGCAGTTAAATGAGAAGCAGAGAACTCATCGCCTTTTTTTTGCGCTTGACAGAAAATTATTTGACCGCGGTGGTATTGAAGGTCCTAGGTATAAAATAGGTAAATGAGAGAAATCAATACTGACCACCAAAAAATGCAGTTGCCCCGCGGATTATTGATTTCATTCGAGCAATTTGAGTTCTGTGAAAAAAAAAAAACAAAATAAAAAATAATATGAAACAGTAGTGAAATGATATAATATGAAAATGGCTGAAGTATCTAATTTTCATCATGGAAGGATTTCGTTAAAAACAGTCAAAAAAACTTCTCAAAACTTTTCCATTTAACCTTCTCTATTTTTTTTCTAGAGTTCGAAACTCCAGAAATCTTCCCTCTTGAATTCTGATTTTCATCTTTTTTGTTGCAGGCTGATTTATTCTAAAGTTCTCCCCGTACAATTGAGTAATTCCGAAAATTTCAGAGAACCAATTCTTTATTGCACACCAAAAGAACTGTTTGGTCCCAAAATTTCAAAAACCAACTCCTTGGTGGAGAAACTTCCTTGCTATATTTGAGAAAAAATCCTTCCATGCTCCAGTTTATTTTTTTACGGGATAAGGAACTTTTTGGCACGTTTCACGTCGTTCGATCCAGTTGAACGCCTCTGAAAAGCCATTCTCGGCTGCGTCGAAATTGTGCGAGCCGCAGGTGCTCAAAAAATCGCACCCGACTAAAACTGCGACGACTTCAAAGCAAAGAACTATTGAAGCACTAAGAGTTACTTTCTCACTTTTGTGATGAAGTTTTGATCCGATTATTCTAAAACTTCTCTTATTTTTGGATTGTTTTAGGCTATTAAACAGAAATATCGTTAATTTTTTTCAAAAAAATTGTGAAAGCAAGGATTGATACCAATTATAAGTAGTAAAAAAAGTACGAGCAAGAATATTATTTCAATCGTAAAAACAAAAAAGTGGGTATCGATTTTTATATTTTTTCAAAAGACTCGGTTTACCAAATTGAATTTTTTGAAACCGTGACTCACTTCAAATATTTTTGAAAAACCTGGAAATACGCATTCAAGTTCGAGATTTCGAAGAAGTTTGGATACCGGTATATTTGATCATTATCTCAACCTTTCGAAACTATTCTGTTGAAGCCTTTCGAATATTCTTCCACAAAAAAACCGATAAGAGGACAAGCCCCACTGTCTCAGTGGAGAAGTTTCTTTTTTCGAACTTCTATCTCTTTTTCTTCTTCTTTTTCTATTTGCAAGTTCGTTCTTCTGGAGGTGAGAGCAAAAAACTAACTATTTTCTTTGCATCACCCTGGTCGCTCTTTTCATTTTCCGAACTTGGTCTGAAGAAGAATGGGGGTTATTTTGAAGGGAAAAGAAAAGTGAGAGGCTTGGCCTGGAGCTCCGCCTCCGTGAGGATGATGCGCGCTGAGCATTTGGCAGGCCAGTCACGTTGGCAGCTCGGATTTCGTCTCAGGTTCTCGGTGGTCAGCAACGGTTCCCGACAGTCAGCTCGGCCTAATAACGGAAGGTTCTGCAGCCGGATTTCGGCTCATCGCCCATTCTTGGCTTTGCCTCATTAGAATAGGAGGCGACGCGCCGAAGAAGGGCGGTCCTTCGAGCAAAAGCTTGAGTAACTGCCTCAACTAAACGGCTTCTTCCCGTTCCGCAACAACTATCCGCTTGTTCATTCATTCATCCGCCAAACGCCTCTGCTTCTGATTCATTCGAAAACAAGCCTCCAGAAGATTCCAGTATGTCTCTCGACCATCGGGTACGTTTAAAATGCTCTTTTAAATTATTTGATCTATAATCTTTCCTCATTCTGCAAAATGGTAACCGGAAACTTTTACCTCATATTTGCTCCTCATGGTCAGGAATCGCAGGGAACTTTTAATTTCTGCAAATTCTTGCGTTCCCTTTTTTACACGTGCTCAAACTGTTACTGCAAGAAAAAAAATGAAGAAAAAGGCTAAACCCAAATTGTTTCATTCATCTCCTTGTCAACATTACCCAGCAAGGAATTCGTTCTTAGTCGCATTTTCATGCATTGCGAACTCGAATTGCGTCACAAAAACGTGAAACATCGCTGCGATGTGACAGTTGTCATCATTTCAGTTGTTCTTTTTCCGATTTTCTTTGAAAAAGGTCTGTAAGAGCGAAGATTCCAGATAGGGTTATTACTCTAAACTCGAGCAGTTTTCCTAAGTTATCGCGATTTGCTTAAATATATTCGCATAACAAAGGAAAACGCGTTTGAAATTCTCCATTTCCCAGCATGATCACCACGGCTTTTGTCGAGGAATTAGAATTTCTGATGCCAAAACGCTCGCGTGTTGGGTTCTTTTGCCTGCATATGAAAGAAGCCAAGTTTGGGATAGTCCGGCTATGGCGCCGTTTTGTGCATTTATACATTTACTCAACTAAAAATAGCGCATCGATCTTGAGTTCATTCTCTTCTACCATGTGAAAACTTTTTGTTTTTTTGAACTCTCCACACTCGACTTTTCATGATACCGTCGTAACTTCTCATAAAGAGCATGGTTTCCTCTCTTGGAAGTTCAACTCCGTAGTGTAGTTTATTAAGGGATATGAGAAGACCGCAACACGAATATAACCCTGTGACTGACAGCTCAGAATAGAGCTGGTAGACCTTTCTTTTTCTCTCGGTTAAACTTTGCGCTCTAATGCTTTTTTCTGACGTTGTATCCAGTACTTTGTCGCAAAAATCAGAAACTCAAACGACAAAGGCTTTTTTTTTGATACAAAGCCACCGTTCTTATTTTTGCTGCCTTCGGCTACGAAAAATCCTATCGTACCACTCAATTTGCGGAAGTACTCGGTTGATTGTAGTCAGTCTAGGATGACGACGGTGAACACCTTTTCAATTGTCGAGGCCGTAGCCGATGAATATTTTATACCGGGAACTGAAAGCTTTCAGGTCTTAACAACTCCACCCTTTCCTTTTAGTTCTCTTGTTAATTATTATGGCAACTAGTAGGGCATCGGACCTTCCAGCAAAACAAGTCGTTCTCACCAGAAAGGCGGAGATTCCTTGCAGGACGTCAGCTGGGAAAGAGAATAGAAGAAAAGGAAAAACTCTTGATTGCACTGCGCTTCCAAAATCCGGCGGGGGCAGAAACAAACGAGCGTTGGTCTTCATTAGGATGTTTGAGCAAAATTTACAATTGCGTAGAATTTCTGAGCACGTTAACTCAAAGTTTCCCACGAGAGGTTCAAATGCCTGAGGGCGGAAGATCGCGGCCGGTCGAGAAGCGCACGAAATTACACGAATCTATTGAAATGCTTTGGGATCTACGTTTTTGAGATAATTTTTTTTTGACACAGTATTCCATCATTCTGAAAATTTTCATCAACATGAGAGATAATTTTTCTGTGAAACTTATCAATAGTCACTTTTTTTCAGTCTACTACTCAATAGCAACTTGCCTGGAATTCGCACGAGGTGAAAAAACTATGTATCATTTCAGCAAAATCTTCGCTTAGTTCATCACCGATAACTGCCAAGGCCTTCCTTGAAAATCGCTGACCTCCTCTGATTTCAGCGATCTTAGGTCACACCTTTTCCGTCTCTCAGAAAAAGTATCATCTTTCTCTCAGTAGTTCAATTCAACCTAAGCCTTCTTTTCTTACATGTCGATTAATCCGCCTGTGTTTATTTAGACCCTAAAAGTAAACAAAGCAATCATTCTGAATGAAAAAAACGAAACATAGAAAAAGAGTGTGAGAAATGATTCAGTTCGAAGTCTAACTCGTTAATCCTTGGAAACTTCTGGCGAACATCAATGACAAATCGCATTTGGATGACATCTAACGGATATTCAAGCTGAAGCTCCACCTCCGAAGGCTGGTCTGAGGCTCGTATGATGGGCGAGAATTTAGTCGACCGTATGAAATCGAGTGCTGCCGTCGCTGGACCACTTTAATCACGACTTGCAACTTTCTGACGCGTTTTTGGCCTGGCCCTGCTCGCGAATCATTGCTGCATCGCTTGTCCTGCCATTTTTCGGCATGATATACGACAATGCTCTTTGGAATGCGCCGCACAACGATCAAAAATTCAAGGTTAATTTTTCTGAATATCTGCTCTTGGTATCTGAGAAGAGCAGACAAACGCAAGACTGGCAGAAAAATAAAATGTCACAATCGAAGTCATTTACGAAAAGTTGAGTTTGTAAAAAAACAGATTTTTCAGAGATTGAATGGGGAATTTTGAAAATAACTAAACTCTACATAAGAAAATCATTTCTTAGCTTGTCCTTCGTTTTCTAAATTGTTTAAACGCACTTTTGAAAAAAATTCATTTTATAAGTAAGATGATTGAAGGAGTTTTTTTGTAATAAGGTTATTTTTTTCAATCATTTCTTCTGAATATCCTAACCTTGTTGCAAAAAAATATGAGAATTTTTCAGATATTGTGACGCTTGAGGGATGTGGTTTTTTTCAAGAGTTCATATTATAAAAAAACTTGAAGTTGGCACAGATAGAGACTAAGAAGTTCGGATCGCAGTGCATCAAAGGTTATTCAAACAAATTCATGAGAATTTCGAAAGTTATAACAGAAATGATCTTTTTCAAAAAAATGGGGATTCTGTTTTTTCGGAAACTTAAAATGAAAAACTGAAGAGATTTTTTCAAATTTTTTGTTCAATAACTGAAAGCATTTCTGTATTTTGATCAATATTTTTCATCAAGTTTCATCAGCTTCAAAGTGATATTTTGGAAAATGAAAAAAATTACAGCTTCGCTTCGTTTTTGTTGGCCAATATATCTCAAGGGAGGATTGTTTTTCGGCTCTCGAATGTCTCTCATTTTGTGAAAAAAACCTTAATGCATGCCAGTTTAATTACCTCCTTTTACCTCTTTATGCAATATCTTCTTCGTTTGAAATATATTGAGAATTTCGATCACTGAAAAAAACTGAAGGGCAATTGTTTCTATTGGGCCAATTCTATTCAACACGTCAACATTTTTTTGGATTGGGGCTATTTTGCATTTTTGTAAGTCCCGCAAAAAAATAACGCAAAAACAAAAAAATTTTTTTTCTGCTTTTTCCCTGTTTGGAGGAATCTCTAACTCATTTCCGCCGACCGGATACAAGCATCAATTTTTTATTGATACCATCGGTCCGGAAATAGGTATTTGGAAAGCGGATGTTCTGGGTTCTGATTGAGGCGAAAAGAATGGTAATGATTCAGATGGAGACATGACATGGCCATTTGTCTGAAAAAATGACAAGTCATCTGTTTCTCCAATGAATTGCTCAGTTTTTGTGAAGCTCACTCTTTTCTTGAGTTTTTTTACTCCGACGAGGAAGTTTATTACATAAATAATTTTTGATGTGTTTTTTTGACAACTTATTCAATTTTTGATAATTTTTTTAAAAAGCTTTAAAAAAACTGCCGAGGAAATTAAGAAATTCGTATTCGAAACCAAGTAGCGATTTTATTGGGCCAGTGAAAAAAATTTTCATTCGCGCCATTCAATAGAAAAAAAGTTTATTCATTCTCAGTTTTCTAAGTTCTGCTTTTTGTTTGGTTCCGACATAACTCTTTGAATCGACTATAAAAGCAATAAAAGAGATTTCCAACAATAAAAAACGAAAACCAGACTCCTTTCATCGAATTACATGAACATAAAAAATCTGATTTATGTCATTGCGTCCATTCAAAGTTTTTGTGATTTCAAAGCTCCATAGTGTCAACATGAAAAAAAGAAGGGATAAACATTGAACATCTATCTAGAATAATGATCGATTTTCTTAGAAAATAGTTACGTTTTTGTTGGAAGTCTTTGGAAGGAGCTTTTCGAATAATTTTTTGCTTCTTTATTGTTCTCTTGTTTTGTAGAACTTTAAAAAATGGTGTGATTAGAGGTCCTTTGGACAGTATTGCTGAAGAAAAAAGCTGAAAATAGCTGCTCAAAAGAAATTTAATGCCTCAGAGAGTTTTTTTAGGTGCCGTTCTCTAAGTTATAGATATATCAAAAGATCTTTTTGCCTTCTATTTTGATTCAATAATTTTCACAGCATACTCTGAAAAATGATGCCATTCGCTGGATTCTCTGGACGCGCCGTCTGCTGCGGATATTCAAGAGAACCCCTTTTGTGAGGGATATCAGAGCTCTTTGAACTTTGGCTGCATGCATGACTAATTATCAGTTCTGTGAAGCATCAGAAGAACGGGGAAAACGGGGCCAGTCGTGTTTTCGCTACTTCAATTTGACAGGCTTTCGTGCCATTAGCGACAAGAGGAACAACTTCCAAAAATGGCACTTGAAATAGTGCACGAGCCATTCTTTTGCTCTTTTTTAGTTCTATCCTGACATTTCCTAGCATTATTAAAAAAATGAATTTGTTATTTTTTCTTCCGCTAGTATATTTCGCCTTTCTGTTCTTTGTTTTTTTTAATGACGTTTGAAAAGTTCATGGCTTAAGAAATACTGCATCTTTCATTAACTTTGTAATTTTTGGTCTCCATCTTGTGGTTATATTTGCTTGAAGTTTAGCTCAAATTTTTCTCGATCTTCTTTTTCAGAGGTTCAAACTTCTGATTTGGGATTACCCTTTTTCAAATTAAACGAGCAGAAGTTTGGAGAGATTAAAAAATAAACTACCTATTTTCTTAAGAGTGAAGAAGATTTTTCTTTCAAAGACTACACTGTAAATGATAAGAATGAAAATCAGTAATGAAGTCATGGGTTCTCATCGGCTCCATTGAACATTCCAAGCAAATGAGTAAAGTCGCTCCGTCTTGAGAGTCGGCACTTTTCCTTTTCTTCTAACTCTTTCGGTCGTTGAATTCTTTCCATGAAAAAGATATTTCTGAAACCTTTAATCCAAACATTCAAATTCATAGACAAATTCCTGAACATCCGAGTGTAAACTTCTCTGAATTCATTATAGATCAACTCAAAAATATTAACAATTTTTTACAGGAAATGGTCCTTCGGGCCATCGAATCAATACGAGACAGCGTTTTGAATGCTTCGGGGAGTACTCCGATTCCTATCGAAGCTCCAACTTCCTTGAAAACGCCGTCAATCATTCCGACGGTCGAATTAGTTCTCGGAACCATCACTTATCTGGTTTGCTGGATTCTTTCTTTCTTTTCTCTTTTTGAGGCTTTATTTTCCGTTTCGCGCCAAACAGAAAATTAGGATGAGAGCTTAAAAGTTCTCTACTGGCTAGTGTTATTTTTTCCGCCCATTATCCATCTTGAGAGCTTCCCCGAGTGACAACTTAATCACTCTCGACGACGCCTCCGTTTTTTTGTTTGTTCAAGAAATGAAGAAAAAAACTGGTTGTTTAGGACAAAAAAATTTTTAAAATAAACTACAGCTTTCGTCTGGAATTAATGGAAAAATAATGACCCAAATAAACGAAAAGCCAAGTAACGATGATGAATTGGAGACTATGATTCCAAAAAATGCTTCTTCAGGTAATTATTGCAATGACAGTCGTTGGAAACACGCTGGTCGTCGTTGCCGTGTTCAGCTACAGGCCGCTGAAAAAAGTCCAAAACTATTTCCTGGTGTCTTTAGCCGCCTCAGATCTAGCTGTGGCAATATTTGTGATGCCTTTACATGTCGTCAAATTTCTTGCCGGTGAGTTGAGACTTCATGAGGCAAGAGATAATGGGAATATTATAAGTTATAGTTTATATCTGTATGTCTTTCTTCAAGTTACCATTAGACTTTTTAAATGTAATAAAAGTTTTAGAACTCAAGAATCTTGTTAAGGTTCTTGAAGGCCCATGAATCTCAAATAAACGAAGATAATAGTGAAAAATGGTTTAATTACTTATTTACAAAGATGAGTTTACTTTTTCTCAAAATCACTCATGCCGAAGTTCTGAGAGAAATATTATTGAAAACATTTTTATCCCATACGGTTTTTTTTTCTCACAGCTAAAAACCACAAGTTTCGTTCACATTTTCTCCTTCAAATCCCGTTTTTTGTTCACCTTTTTGATAAATTTAATTTATTGCCATTCTTTCGATATTTTCTTCCGTTCTCTATGAATTATGCCCTTCTTTGTTCGGAACTTCACCTTCTCTCCTTGTTTTCCTAAAAAGGCTAAATAGGGAAATGGCGGAGCTTCCGACAGCTCGCTTTGCGTTGACGACGCCTTGATTCAACTTGTTTGAGTCACAATCAAGGCAATTAGCTCTGGGCGGCGCTCGTCTTCTGCTTCTATCCTTCGCATTTTGCTATTCAAACAAATTGCTCTTGTATTTTCCGCGCTGTTGACAAAATGCGGAACGAACAATTAGAAGGAGGAGACGAGGCGTCAAGTTTTTCAAGGAGCTTTGGATGGAAAAAAATGCTCAATTGGAAAAAGCAGAAAAAGCAAAAAAAGTGAAGTGGAAAGATCATGGAGAAAAATTAATTTTTTTGATATTATTTCCCAAAAAAATTATTTGGCACAACAAGGAAGTTCGGCAAAAAGTGAAGAAACTATTCTACATACAAACTTCTTTTGTAGCTTTTCATGGAAATTCTACATATTTATTACTCATAAAATGCGTTCAAACGTAGAGAGACGAGAATAAGAAAATCTTTGAAATAAAGGGAAATATTTCAATTTTTTTTTAATCATTTGATGAACTTTTGAATTATCTTTTTTTTTCGTTTGGTTTTAGCTTCTTCTCGCGTATTTTTCAAGATTGAACAACACTGAGGTCATTGAGAATGATTTGAAAAATGCAAATAAAACATATTGAAAAAATACGCCGAAAGCTTTATATTATCAATTTTCAGATGGTCGATGGCTTCTTGGCGTCGCCGTATGCCAGTTTTTCACGACAGCTGATATTCTTCTATGTACTTCTTCCATACTTAATTTATGTGCAATTGCCATGGACAGGTTCAGAATAGCTGTTAAGACTTGAATCTCAATTTTTCCAGGTATTGGGCAATTCACGACCCCATAAACTATGCGCAGAAAAGAACACCAAAATTTGTCTGCATGGTGATCGTCGTGGTTAGTTTCTGTTCATTTTTTGACATGCTTAGAAAGTTTTCAAAGCCAGAATTTAATGTTGCGTGCTTGAATCTATGGAAAACCTAGCTTTTGAAAGTTATACATTTTTGAGGCTTTTAAGATGAGAAAGAGATCATCACAACGGTTGCGAAAAAAGTAACTAAACTAATTTCTTTGCGATATGCAGTTGTTGCAACTAACAAGCCTTTGTGAGAAGCGCAACATTCGAAAATTGGGCCCATCAAAAACGTGAAGGGAGACTTTTTATGAAGGTTCCTGACGAAACTGAAGGAATTTTTTTCGAAGGGGCTTTTTCCTGTTGAAAATGGGTTTTTTCAAGAATTAAGCTCACTCGTCACGGCTTTTTCTTGATGGAAAAAAAAATAATTCAGCTTTATGAACTTCGAAATTTTTGCTTGTTTTTCGAACTTTTCGTTTCTTGGTTCCAAAAACTCAACAAAATGATGTGATAGCGTGCGACGAGGCAATGGTAGCCAAGCTCTCAAGTAGATAAAACTGCGAAGCGACACAATGGAATCCTAGAAAAAAACGAGAGAACCCTTCAAGACTCTTCAGCGAACTTCGCGTGAAAGGATGTGCAATAATCAACAACTGAAAAATTGTCAATAATTCAAGAAGAGGGAAATTTGTGAATGAAAGTTTTTGGAAAAGGGGAACGTTAAAATTTATATGGTATTTTGGGCTCACTGTTTGATATTTTACCTAGAATTTTTTTTCGACGAGACTTGTGTATTCTCAGAAATCAAAAAGGTTTTTTTCGACGATCAGTTTTTTTTAATATTTTTTTTGAAAGCTCTTTGAATTTTTTTCTGATTTAAGAGCACAACAGAAATTTCTCCTTTTTGCATTTCATTCCTTTTTTTGGGTTTTTTCTATCAAAGTGGTCTGCAAAAAAACCGCAACTTTCAAAGGTTCTAGAAGTACTAAAAAATAGCCAAAACTCTGCAGAAAAAACCCTTGAGAGAGTTCAAATTTCAGGTTTGGATTCTATCTGTGATCATATCCGTCCCACCTTTAATTGGCTGGAACGACTGGTCGTCTCAAAAGTTGAAGGATCACTGTGAACTATCCTCAGAGAGGTTATCTTTTTTTACTCTTTATATCGGAAACTCCCCCATCTCAAGTACTTTGAAAAAGCTTTTTAAAATTGTTCATCAGTTTTATAGGCAGTTCATTACTTTAATGGCAACTTTCTTCAAAAAGTCATCATTGTATGAATTTTCAGAGCCTTTGTCGTTTTCTCAGCAGCCGGCTCATTTTTTCTTCCTTTGCTGGTGATGGTCGTTGTCTACGTTAAGATTTTCATCAGCGCTCGACAGAGAATCCGAACCAACAGAGGTGGATTAGAAAAAAAAGACGAGCTCTGTTAGGAGCAGAGCTGCGCGTGAGCCCGTCCTTAAGCCCTTTAACCTATGACTTTTGGAGCTTCAAGAGAATCATGAGGGTCGCTAACCTAAAAACTTCGTCGCTCACAAGGGACGCCATTTCGAGGCGAAACAAAAGTTGTTCCTTCGAAAATCGTCGAACTCCTAGATGATGATTCTCGAAGACCGTTTCATGAACAAAATCTTAGTATTTTGATGAAATTTCTCTAATTTACCTTTTAGCCTGGAGCCGAAAATTGAGATCCTTACAACATTTTTTCCTAATTTTTTATAATTAATTTCATGGAGATTGCAGGAAGAAGCGCATTGATGAGGATACAGACAGCCGAAGGAGATGAAGATCGCAAAATGTCGATCAAACGGGTCTCAGTGGAGAGCGCTCACACGAGCAGCCGGGTAGGCGAGAAAACTCCGCTGGTCATCGCCGAAGGCCACACAACTATCACCACCCTCGCTGCCCATTCCGTCAGTCTCAAAACTTACGTGCACCTTACTTCTGAGTTTTTTTTTGTTAATTTTCTGGGCGGCTTCTTGACAAGAAATCGATTATGGTTCATTTCTTCTTCTCTTTCGAAATATTGGTGTAAGCGTTCCGAACCAAGAAGGCTGGTTGGACAAATAATGGCTCAGCAACAGTGCGCCCTTCCAAGCAAGATCATTTTGCTTTGCGGTTGCAACTTTCCTAAAAGTTGGCGTTTCTTGATGTACCAGATGAAGATCCTGTAAGTCTTAACTTGTACAACTTCTAAATAAAAAACCATAAATATTCGTTGAAATGTGCTGCTTTATGAGCCTTTTTCAGCCAGGAATAAGAAAAATATGAAGGCTGAGCTTTTCAGAATTTTCATACTGTAAATCAAGAAGTGTTTTGGCCCACTTTCCGGAGATTCCTGACTGCAACGCAAAATGACCTTTAGTCAGCAAAAAATTCATTACAAACTTCAATATTTCGTCCTCATCACGGAGAGAAATTCTACGTGTGACCAAAGCTTTCGATTTCTGACGGTTGCTACAATATCAAAGAACCTAGTAAAAAGTTTAAGATCGTTTTGCGATTTCGATATTTTTATTTTGCTATACTAGAAGCCTGCAGGGATACCTAACCTGTGTTCAAAATTCTGAACTTTTAAATTTATTTAATAATTTTTCACATCAATCAAAAAAACTTGTTTTCATTCCAAACAAGATCAAAATGGTGATGAAAATGGCCCTCATCTTTTTTTCCAATCCAAGTTTAAAAAAACCAAGAATTTCAAACGTAACTCTTTTGTACCGGGAACGAAACATTTACTGGAGGATACCGTCAATTTTTAGTTTTTATTGGATGCAAATGTTTCCGATTTTTCAGGAGATTTCTCAAGATAAATGACTTTTTTGAAACGGTCTATTGAGGACTCGTTGCTGAAAATTTCTTTTGACGTTCTTCAAGAACTACTTTTTTTCATCATGAAATTATAACCTCTTTCCTTAACTTTCTTCTAAGTTTTCCTATTAACACTATTCATGTCAAGAAGCCGTCGTATCGAAATTTCACTGCTAGCTACTTCAAACTTTCTAATGAAAAGGCATTGGTTAACTAACTTTCGCACATTTCAATGCACTTGCACGTCTTTTTGGTACTAACGGGGCACTTCTTCAAATTTTGAAAAATTCTTGTGAATTCTAAAAAGTCCAGGCATGTGTTTATCGGATGTATGGCCCGTGGCTGATGGTTCTTTTTTGGAGGTTGAGTTTTTCTTTCAAATCTACATTCAGACGGACTGCCCGGTCAAGGAAGAAACGACAAAAAATATGAAGTATCACAACAATGGAACGAGCAAACAATCGAAAGAAGAAGAGGTTTTCATTATGTTCCTTACAGAAACTTCTCTTTTCTTTCTCTTTATTTCTCTGTTTTAGTTGAATGTTTGAAAAAACCGTAGATTTTGTCATGCTGCTATGATAAACGCATCGTATATATATTTCTGTTTGAATGACTAGGGGATTATTTTTAAAAAAATATTTTCTTGAGAAAATTTTCTCGATGAATGGAAGGATTTTTTGAAGAAGATCGCCGAAAAGTTTTATGAATTTTGTTGAGAGAAAAAAAAACTTTAAAAAAAAAATCCTCTGATTGCAGGGAAAAAAATCAGTATCTAGCGATTATAAAATTTCTGGGAGCTTCAAAGTGAAAAATTACAAAGAACTAAGGAGAATTATTTTCAAACAGTCCTCAAATAATTCAAAGAATTCTTAATTTACACTTCAAAACTTGTTATAAAAAAAATCCAGTAAAAGCGCCCAAAAAATAAATTTCTTTCCACAGAATTTACAGAATCTGTGATTTCAGAACCCAACAGCCGTGCTTCGAAAAAGAGAAAAAATCAGTGTGGCCAAGGAAAAAAGGGCTGCGAAGACGATCGCCGTCATCATTTTCGTATTTTCCTTCTGTTGGCTGCCGTTTTTTTGCGCATATGTCATCCTGCCGTTCTGCGAAGCCTGTTATATCCATCCAAAGGTTCATTTCCGAGCTTTGAAGCTTGATACGTATTTATCAGTTATCCGACTAGCTTGCGGTAATTTGCACATTTCCGGGGACGAAGACTTATCAGCCTGCCTCGGCTATTTATAAAGCGTTGTAGGGATGATGATTATTTCCTTTTTCACTCTTATTACGTCTGTTCTGAGTTCCAGAAAGATCTTGCTGACGCAAAAACAGAATTGAAAGTTTGATGTAACTCTCAAAGAAATGCACAAACGATGGGACAAAAGCTTTTCTTTGTTCATTCTTCCTTTTGTTTTTTTACGTAACATTTTTTTGTTTTTCAAAGTTTTCGCAACTTTTTGATTTTTTTCAGAGAAAAGTTCAAGTTTTTGAAAATAGATTTTCAGAAAAAAATATTTGAGTAGATTTTCAGAAACAAATCCTAGTGCTAAAATAGAAAAAAAAGCTTGGATTGCGTTTTCATTTAATATTTCGGCTCTTCCGTACCGTCTCTCAACGTTCCCTCTGATTTATTCATCATCATCTTTTATTCATTCTGCAAGGAGAACAAAAAAATGCAAATTTTCTTTTCCAATGAATATTGCTCAGATTCAAATTAGTCAGAAAGGAATCCTCTTGATGAACAATCGTTTTTTTCAGGTGAATCAGGCGTTCACTTGGCTGGGATACATCAATTCTTCGCTGAACCCGTTTTTGTATGGGATTCTGAACCTAGAGTTCCGACGAGCGTTCAAGAAGATTCTCTGCCCAAAGACGGTTCTCGAACAGCGACGCAGAAGACTCAGTGCTCAACCATAAAAAAGCAAAAAAGATCACAATTTAGTTAATTTTATTTCATTTTAAAAAACATTCTTCCCGTTTTGGAAACCGCACATGCATTTTTTCGCTCAGATCACGTTTCTAAATTGACGAACCGATCGTATTTTGTTCCATCTGTGTCATATTAATTAATTTATAGAAGAACACTTTTTTCTATTTTTTGTAACTTGTTGTAGCGGATTCTTTCTATCCAAATTCATCATCAGAATTTACTCCAAACAAATTCAAAGCGTCCCAAGATTTTTACTGGTTTTTCATGCACTTTGTTACTATGCACCCTTTAAAGAGTTTCCCTGTAAACATGTTTCTTCAGTTTCTTTGATTTGTGGAGAATAAAGTATTTATTTGAAAAGTTCACGTTCTTTTTCTTGTCAGAACAGCGTTGACAAACATTCGAACATGCTTTTTCGTGAATACTCGAAGAATTTATTGGCCTTATTGGTGAATGAGACCAATTTTTCGCAGAACAAATTTCAGCCAATTGTGTTCAGAACAACATCTGAGCGAGATGAAGACGATTTCCTCGTTTGCAAAAAGAAAAAAGGCGCAGAAGCTTATGGCAATTCGCTTAAGTGTCATAGTACCCATGTTGGACAATGTCCTTAGCGAACTGCTATAAGCAAGCTGAGCTCACTTGGGGAAAAAGAGCCGAAGCTCATGACAAATCGCTTAAGTGTCATAGTTCCTATTCTGGACAATTCCACCAGCGATTCGCTATGAGCCGAAGCCAAGACGGGGGATGTGGGGGGAAAGAAGGCCGGCAGGCCATCGCGCTTCGCTTCAGTGTCATAGTTCTCAATTCCGGACCATTCCACCGACGAAACGAGATGTCCTACCAGGAGAGGAAAGGACAGGGAAAAAGTTTGAACTGGTCCACGCCGATTCGCCTTAGTGTCATAGTACCTAACTCTGGACAATGCCACAATCGAACCGGAGTGGACCAGTTCCTGAGGGTGGAAGGTAAAAAGGCAGCGAGGCCCAGGCCGATTCGCTTTGTTGTCATAGTGCCTTCAATGGACAATGGCAACGAGCAATCGGTATGGGCAACGCAGATGGAAGGGGAAGAAACTCACAATATTTTAGAATAAATAGGAGTAGAGCCGGAATAGTAGACGAAGAAGAGCGGAGCTCGACTGACGACTTCTGCGTCCGGTGGCCCCTATTTATGCAGCGGCTGATAGTGCGAAATGTGCCAGAGGTGGACGCCGAGTGACGGTGTCAGATTGGCGGTGAGAGGCCGTGGATGGGCGTGGCCAATGCCTGGGGGATAATTCGAAACAGCCGCCGCGCGCTCCTGGCAAAGAACGTGCACGCCACGCTCGCACCTCTCGTTTGAATCCCTTTTTGGCGCCAAAGACTGACGTGACAAACATGTGTTAAGTGCTCAAGGCATATGGGAAAGTCGAACCTGAGAGATTTTTTTGAATGTTCCAACCTACTTTTCATTTATCTTAGCAATTAAATATTTTTTTGGCGAAATTATTAAACTTATAAACTTTGAAATACTTTCATAAGAATTGTGAAGTATCCAGATCTAAACATTTCTCTAATTTCTAAATTCTTTTTTCTTTCGGTCTTGCTGAAAAATAGAATCAAAAAAACTGAAAAAAATTTGGAAATGAACAGTTTTTTTGAAAGTTTTTTTCTGAAGATTTAAAAAAAGGTTAAGTTTTCGCCGAGCCCAAGAAAAATTTGAATTCTTGGCGCCAAATGATTCTTCGCTGAGTCGACCGCGTTGGCGCGCAACTTTTTGTGTAATTCCAGTGAGCGAGCGTGTGACCCACGCTGTTACAACTCACAAAGAAGAGAAATCGCGGTTCAAATAAATTTCCGTCCGGATGATGTTTTTGAAGGTTTCAGTGAAAAGTTTAAGACATTTGCCGGCTTTCCACCGCAGGTGCTTTTTTGGCTTATAGATCAGTTTACCAGTGAAAGTTTTCTGACAGAAAATATTTTTCAAATTTCAAAAAAACCCAAATTTTTGATCTTAATTCTTTTCATGGATACAAAGCGAGATTTTCTCTTTTTCTCGGAATATTTTTTTGAAAAAAACACTGCGTTAATCAAGATTTTTTTCGTGAGTAAACTTTTTTTAGAGAAAGGAATGAAAGGCAGACGGACCGATTGGGGAAAAGAAATGACAAGGCGCAGCCTTGAAAGACGAAAGCGACGATGTTCAGACACGATAAATCGCCCTTTCAGGCACTGTATCTTTCTTCTGTCTGCTTTTTCATGGTCACATTTTCCATCGCCACAAAAATCTTGCTGATTGTCAGAACTTTGTTCGCAAAAAAATCCGATCGGAAAGTGCTGATAAAAATCTTTTTTTAAAATAAAAAACTGAGAAATTTTTCATTTTTTTCGATACCTGACATCTAATGGAGCAGAAAAAATGAAAATTTTCGAGCAGTCATTTTTGATGTGTTGCAGAAGTATTTAGAAAGTTTGAAACTGTATAGGGCTTTATTTTCTTGCGGATACAGCATTCCTGAGTTTTTTTCACCATTTTGAACAAATGTTCGAGGATCGTTCGATGGAGCGCATCTCCTACATTAGTAAAAATACTGTTGAAAATGTTGAAAAATTCTCTCATTTTACGTGATAAATTACATCCGTTTTGAAGAAAACTCAAAGAAACGCAGTCCCCAAAATGGCAGTTAACCAGCCCGTTTCTTGGAAACGCAGGTGCCTTTTATCTCAACAAAACATTCATCAAACACGTAGTTAGGCACAAATTGAGGACCTCAAAACGTTGCAAAAGCGTTATCTTATCAAGAGCAGCAGTCGAAATTTCGATCAATCAACCGCCTCAGGCAACTTTCGTCCTCAACCCAAAACGATGTGACTAAAGGCTGTGTAACCGAACGGAGTCTAACCGGTTCCTGCACTGGCAACAGTGTCGGATCGACACATTGGAAGAAAAAGGTCATATTTTTGGTGTGTAAACTGCTTCCGCATCAGAGAACTTGAATAATCTGGTCTTTTCAAGTTAAAGTAACGAGGCTGGAATCTTTGGATCATCAGTTAAGCGTTTTCTGAATTTTAAAATAAAACTTTTTATCAATGAAAACTCAGATTTTTTTCATTATTTGTGCGACTTTTCTCCCAAAAAAAAACCAGCCCAAAAGGTTTACGACAGTCTCCCTTTTTGAAATGACTCTTATCGAAAAAGTAACAGCGAGGCCGCCGTGGAACGCAAATCGATGAAAAAAAAAAGTGAGCAAATACAGTTTCTTCGCCGCGAGAGAGAACAGATTATAGCCCACAATTTGAATGAAGGACATTTTTGGATGAATTGAAGGTGAGAACTTCTCTCGGAAAAACTCTTAACCGTGGTATAAAAAAAACTTTAAATTTTCACTTTGAAACGGTAATCTCAGAATTTTTCCACCGCTGTTTTAGTGATGCTTTGATTATGGTTCCAAAACGCTCAGAAAAATGAAGCTTCAAAAAAATTGAATGGATTTTTTTGTAGTTTTTTTCTCATTAGTGATGAATGAATTGGCTTTAGGAAGTAGATTATTTTTTTAAGACTTTCTCTATTCTAAAATTTCACACGTAGATTGAAATCTTCTAGGAAAAAATTTCATTTCAATTATTGTTTTTTCTTTGAAGAAACATTTGAAAATTTTGAAAATGGACCTCATTGTTCAGAATAAACTTTTGAGATCCAAAAACTTCTCTACATACCGAAATATTTCTTAGAAGCTTCTTTCCGTCTCAATCTCATTTTTTTATAAGGAAGTAAAAAAAGACAAGCAAGAGCCTGGATAGACAGAGGCGCGGCGTCCGGATCCAACGACAGAATCGATTGACGCGTCCACCGTTTATTTTTTCGAGGAGGGCAGGTCTGGCCAACTTTTTGTGTGTACACTCGACTCTGGAATGGTGTATGGGGAGCAAACGATTTGCCAAACGTCCAGCAGCTGCATTTCTGTCTTTTGCAACTGCTCCTGCGTTATTGGCTTCAAATACCGGCAACGCGATGTTAAAGCTGTTCACATCTTGAAAAAGGTGAGTTATGTAACTTTTCTTGTCCCTTTCTCGAATTTGGTGAATGAAAAAAAATTTATCAGATCAAAGTAAAACTGAGAAATGACGAAGTCGAAAAGTTAGCCTAAACTTGCAGAAACTCACGATTTTCGAGAAATTCATAGATTTTCATAACTTGTACTATTTTCTTTGTTTTTGAGCAGTTGGGTGTCAAAACTAAAATGTCTCGCAAATTCGGATTTTATCGGACCCCTTTTACTAGTCTCAAGACGTTCATGTTTCATGTTTTCTTGATTTAACCTCAAATAAGCTCTGCGAACTGAGTAAATGAAAAAAGTACAAAAAGTTTAATAACTTTTTCATTCTCCAATGGCTCTCTCTGGCTAACGACGTTGATGACTCGAGCGATTACGAAGGAAAGGGCCGTATAATCCCTTGTCGATTACACGCGGATGACGATCACTCAACATCGAAAAAATCCCTCTTAAGGTCATAGAGCCTCGAATGACGCTACTCGAATAATCTCAAGGCTCAGATAATTATGGACTACAGATTTTTCTCATAGTCCAGTCCATACTTTTTCAGAAAAGCTCAGCAACCTTTCCCTTGAAAAACTTGAAACTATGGTAACCTGCAGCTGAAATTTCAGCATGAAAAAGCAGCTGCATTTTAAATAAGTCCAGTATTTTTGTTCTCCTCCAGTAACGTATATTTTTCGTTTGGATTTTTTTTTTTTTGAAAATGATTGATTTTTTCCATTAGCCAACATGATTAAAAATCGGAGAGCCCTTTTTTTGAAGTAAATCTGTTCAAAGGATTATCCTTTTCTTCCCACTCGAAGCCTTAGTCTGATGAATTCGATGCGAATAAAGGCTGATAATCTCAAGGCGTACGGATTGGCTTATGAATAGGGCGTAAATAGACATAAAACAATTTGCAAGAAGCATGTATAAGCTGGATTATTTTACATTCTTCCTTTCGAAAAATGTGAAAATAGCGTTTTGGAGCTGAAAAACTTCTATCAAATTTTGAGTCGTTTTACTTCTATCAGAAAGTTTTCAGAAAATGGTCAGTTCCATTAAAACTGCTGCAATATTTGATTTTTCATTCCAATTTCCTTACAAGAAGGATGTTTCAGCAAATCAGCAAAAAGAAAAATGATTTTTACTGGTTCAAAAAGTTTCGAAATTATTTGATTTTTTTTTCTTTTCATTCCAATTTCCTGGAAATACTCAGTTCAATTATTGAAAATTTGATGGTTACATGTTCTCGGAAAATTTAAATTCCTCACGCTTTCTTATGAATTTTCAGGTGGTTATTAGTTCAACCCACAAAAAAATGAATAATTTTTTTGTTTGTTGTTCATATAAAAACCCCCGAAAAAGATACTTTAAACATTTTTTTCGAAACTCAAAAATGTGGGAATTTGGAATGTATATTTTTAGTGTATATTTTTTTGACTTGTCATAATACTAAGAATTCGGGCTGTGTGTGACAATTTTTCTCATTTCCGAGTAGAAATTGCTTTTTCATAGGTTAGGAGATTGAAATTGTACTCTGAAAGGGCATCCGGAGCAGCCATGACAACGTCGAGGTACAACGTCCCATCTAGTTGCCGGGGTATCAAACGGCGCGAAACGTGTATTTTATAGACAACCCTGCACGAACTACAAATTGAGACTTTTGAGTTATGAAATTCACATGATTTTGAGCGTACAATAATTGGCAGTAACACGGGCAAAAAAAAAGTATTACGAGTTCTGAGACCAAATCCCTATTTGTAAATCTTTTTCGTCGTTTAGTGAAATTGATTTAAAAAACGCCAAATCTTTATTTGGCTCAAAAGTTTTTCATTGAATATTTGGACTTCGAAAAAAATGTATTCTTGGTTCCTTGGCTTTTTTTCATTATCTTTGGAGACTGTGCAATTTTAGATAGGAAAAAAAAACAACGAGTTAAATTTATCCTATATATGTTTTCACTGAGAGCGAAACCAAAAAAACACCGATTAACCAGGAAAATCAAAAAAAAAATTGGATTTTAAAATTTTTTTTGATATATAATTTTTATTCAGCACACATAATAGCGGCCATGTCGATTTGAAGGTAAGTTAGCAAATATTTTCTTTAAAAGAGTTTCGATTTGCATTTTTTCAAACAGTTTTAAAGCGCACTACTAGGCATATTGCACCGATTGTGTTCTCCGTACTATAGTTATGGTACACTCTTGGCGGCTCTCATTTAAGAAAATAATAATCGTTTTCTCAGATGCTGAGCCTTCGCACGTCGTCACTCGAATAAGGCCATTGGGAACTTTGGCACTCCATCAAACGGTTGATTGAGGCGCCGAAGACGCCTACGGCATGGTTATCAAGGCGTCTGTGCAGAGGCGCAGAGTTAATATCGGACTGGGGGAGGGACAGCAGAGCCGGTCCGCCTCCCTTTCGACAGTTTGCGTGCCCCTCGTCCTCGACTCCGGTCGGTCTTCCCGCTGCTCTTCCAGTCTTCTTTTCCAACCCGTAAACGCCTCTCAACTTCTCGTTGCCTCCTTGTGATTCGTATAAGGCCATTGTTACTCAGCGCAACTATGACACTAATGCGAATCATAATGAGTCAATGACATTTTTCCCCACTCCATAACCTTTTTTAAGAACCGCCCATGATAATGAACAATTCAAACATTTGAGAATTGCGTTCTTGCATGAAAAAGATCACCGCGATTTGATATCCTACGGAGAATCGACGTCTACAAAAAGTAAAAAAAATTGAATAAAAATTTATTATGCTCGTGTCAATTCTGTTTCAGAAAGACAATAAAAGTTATCGAATTTCTCCGAAAAAAAGCGAGAAAAAAAGAGCTGCTAACTAATTAAAAAAGCGTTTGAAGTTACAATTGACAAGTGAATAATTTGAAAATTATCTGCCAAACACGGTAGGTTGTCAAGTATAATTCTTTTGGAAATGTGAAGAGACATATGCTTCATTTTGTTTTTCCCAATGAACTATTTACTTGCCTTACATTTTATAATAACTATCAAATTGTTTTCGATTCAAAAATTTGATGAAAAATTTTTTGAGCTGCTTCTTCACGTCTTTAAAAGGCTTTTCACGGTACTCTGAAACAATGAGCAGTTTTTTTTTGTTTTTTTTAGTACCATCCTCTAAGGAAGCCTACAGTGAAATTTCAGACTAGATTTATGATTTTCACCAGACTGCTCTCAAAGTAAAATATCATCATTTTTTTTAAGAGTCGGAAAAAAAGATCAAGAAAACATATATACATACAAAGGGGAGTGATGAGGCTACTCACTGCATACAAATCTATTTCAAGCTTTGCTGGAAGTGAGTTGCTCAAGTCAAAATCAATGAACGAGTTTGAGACTCCTCCTTCGGTTGAGCTTCTGGACAAACGCTGTGAGTTCCCGACGGACTTCTGGAGAAACGGCGATGTTGTGTTGTTCATCTCTCGCTGAAAATATTAAATTTCGAAATTTTTGAGAATTTCGATCTCAGTGAGGAGGAAGACAATTTTATGATTTTCTTATCATTTTCCGTCGAAGTGAAAATTTTTCTATGCGCCTGTAGATACTACCCAAAATCAAGTATTCTTTGATATCTGCTAACAAGTTTTCAGAGTTACACAGCTGAAATTTTTCAAAACGGTCTTTTTTAAGCTAAAAATGTGGCATTCAATCCGAAAAAAAACGTTTTCTGGCTTGATTAAAAGATTTGAAAATAATGCATCAGAAAACACAAAGAGCTGTTTTCCGATATTTGAAAAAATCGCAGTTGACAAGATTATTTTTTAAGTAGCAAAATTAGCCGAACGCAAGTCTGAAAAAATTACTTCTGAAAGCTTCTTCTAATAAAAATCACCTGGAACTGACGCATTGCATCCCAAAACAAAAACTGATCTCAAAACAATCTCAACAACGTTTCGATTCCTACTTTATGAACTTTCAATCAAAATGGCAGAAAGATTCATACCGAAAAAGCTTCATTACTTGGAAATTTCGAGTGAAACACCTGCTTCCTCAAAAAATTCAAGAACCAAATTATAAGGAGAGATTTCAATATCAGTTCCAAACTCAAAGTAAGAAGAAAAATAAAATTTATCTCACCTTTAATTTTACTCATTTTCCGCAGTGTTCGTTTAGCGTCAGAGCTCAAATGTCGCATTTCCTCCTCTCGAGCCTCGAATAACACAAATTATTATTGAAATTCGTAGCTTGGAAGTCTGTGGTCGCAGATAGCATGGCTCGACAGTCCTATGACCATTGCAATCCGATTTTTCCTAGTGCACGAGCCAGAAAACGAGTTGCCTCCGGACGCATCAAAGATCGTGCCGATCACATAAATAATTGAATATTCACAGCATTCAGACAGAAGTTCATTGTGCTATTATACTTACGAGCACAAACTTCCACTTTGAACCAATAAAGTATGAAAAAATTAATTTTTAGTAACCTTCAGAACTCTGCGTCTTTTCGTAGCCCACCTACTGTATTCCATGAGCTGCTTACTGTTGAGTAGAGATACGGCAAGAGTTTGGATCTGAAAAAAATTATTGAAATACTTCAACTTTTCTTTTGCACACGCTTCTTGAGATCTTTCAAAGAAATATTGTTTGTTTCTGGTTGAGATTTTTTATTTGCCAGAAATACATATTTGGAATCTTTCAAATTAAAATCTTAGTTTCATTTTTCAAACTTTTGTCTTATAGTCCTTTTATAGTACTTGGGAAACGCATATACGCCGGAGAAAATGCATGAAATTCGAGGATCCACAACGCAACCGAAAAGAAATTTGGGTAAGTTTTTTTTTAAATGAAGACCTGTAGATGTCGAAGTATATTTCTTCAACACATTCTTATCCGGTTATTGAAAGCCATTCCTTCTTAATTTGTGGAAAGAAACAACTAGGCGGGTTGAGAATTTCGGGAATGAAACTTTCGAGCTCAAAGGAATCCTGAAAAAAATTGTAAACCTTTACGGCCCGCAGATTTTCACTCGGAATATCTTCGTCACGCCATAGTTTTTCAAACTCTTGTTTGACGTCGCTTGAAGCTGTCTGGAGGAAAGGAGCTTTAACGGAGTCGAATTGTAGCATTGCGACGTCATCGAACGTTGTCTAAATATCTCACACAGATTATTTTGAAAGAATGCTGAAAAGTTTATCAGTCAAGGGAAGAACTGAAAAATCATTTTTATTCGAGTGATCGATTGAAACTTCAAGGTTTTCCAGTCTTAAGATAGCGTACTCTGGAAATAAGACAGATCTCTCGTTAATCGTTGTACTTTTTCTCTGCTTCTGTATTTTCAGCTCCATTATAAAAATCAAGAAAAAAAAAATCAGAAATCTCGAACGTTACGAAAAAAAAACCTGATCGACATAATCATCGCCTTCAGCTGTATTCCTCGCAGGTACGTCTGGAGTCTTCATTTGAGAAGACAGCAACGGAATCGGAGTTCCACCTTTGGCCTAGAAAAAACGAAGATTTCCACGAACTTCAGTTTCAAACGAGAAATGGAGAGAAACAAAAAATGTTTCCTGTATGAAACTTGCAAAAAATGAATCCAAACTGAAAATCAAAATAAACACCGCGATTTGATCGTAGTCCAAGAACGTGGGAGATGTCGACTCTGGCGTCGTTGTTCTTTCAGAGTTAGTCAAAAAACTCCTTGTTGTTTCTTCATTTTTAGCTCCGCTGCTGTTCAATGAGTCGCCTAGAAAAACTTATTTTCCGAAGCAAAATGAGTACAGGAAATAACTTACGAGGGAAGTGTGTGAAGTTACCATTGCAGATATGGTTCAAACTTCTTTTCCGTACGTATTCGACAGTTTATAACTCAACGCCCTATGGCGCTTAGCAGAGATTTCTTTTTATTTTCGAGCACTCATACCTAGGACTGCCTACCACGGAAGTTTGAACCACATCTGCGATGTTCACAACACACGCTTTCCTCGTTAAAACCACAAAAATGAATCAGCGGGGAAAGCTTCATTCGAAAATTTTCCGTTAGTTCCGGAAAATGTTGAAAAAGCTATCTCGGAAAATAAAACTTATCATGACTTAAGAGCTGGATCAAACTTTGCTCTGGAATGAAAAAAACCTCAAACTTGAGTTTTAAAAATTTTTTTTATCATTCTCTTTTTTTAGTCAAGTTATGTAACCTCAAGTTTAACTTGCCATCTGTTCCGTAAAGAATAGCGTTTTAGTGTTTTTCAGGCACCTTAATCCGATTACTAGTAAAGTATATTGGAAAAAAAGTGAAATTCGATCGATTAAAAAAATTATTTCTTTTTAAAAATAAGAAAGAAAAATTTTGAAACACAAGGAAACGAGGAAAAAGCTATCTCAAAATATCAGAAAAAAAACCTTTTGAAGAAAATTGAGAGTCGAAACTTTGGATCACTTCGAGGACGTCTTGTTGAATGAGCAATTCTCGGTCGCACGGCGTCTTCTCAACATAGTTCTTCCTGTGATTTCAAAATCATTGATCGAAAAACGGCTAAATCACCATATTTCCTTGATTTCTTCTTGAGCAAATTCAGGCAATGAGGAGATGTTTTCTGGAATCCCACAGGTTATAGTGTGGTTCTGAAATTGAAAGTTTCGAATCTAAATAAAATAGGTAATGATGCGTTTGAAATATTCCTACAAAAAGTTTTTTTCAACCAAATTATCAAATATCGGAAAAAAATTAACCTTTCAGACATATTTAAAAAAATTTTTTTGCAATTTCAGAAATCGTGAAAAAAAGTTAAGATTAACAAAAAAAGATAAAAAGATTTAGAAAACTCTAATGAGAGCCCTAAGAAGCTCAAACGAACGATTTTTTTTGCTTTATAAAAAAATATACAAATAATCATGGACATGTTAGAAAAAAATCAATGAAACATTTTATATCAGTTTTTCAATTTCACTCTTTGATGACCTCACACATCCAATTGGAATAAATAAATCTTTGTTTTCAAAAAAATACTTTTTCCTCGCAAAAATTTATAGCTCAGAAGTTTTGAAGCTTGATAACTTGACATAAAAAGTAATGGATATAATTTTTTTCGAGATTTGAAATTAATGCATTTTTGCAAATTTTCGAGTTCCCAACCGGCCATTACTTTTACTTGCGCTTTCCATTGAACGTTTCGTCTGCTTCAACCTCTTTTCCCTTTGTATCAGGTGATTTTTTGATGAAGTTGCAAACATTTTTATCATTAACTCCGGGTCCTCACGTCGTGGCTAGTAATCAAGAAAAAAAAACCTCGAGACAGACGGCAAACGGCAGCAGAGCCAAAAGTACGACGCGATAGTGCCACATGCGGCGATAGTGCGGAAATGCAAGCAACACCGACGGCGTCGGCAAAGATTTGACAAAAAAAGAAGGAGCTTCAAGTGGGCCAATCTCAGAGACTACAACAAAGCGGAACAGGTAGCGTCTTCTTGGCAAAAGCTGCTGCTTCTTTTGGCGTAAGAAGGAGCGTGGGCGCGAGACAGACAGACCAGTTCGGCAGGGAAGTTTGTTGGCGAGCGCGGATTACTCGAATTCGGTTGCAAACCACTGCCAAGGCCGCTCGGGACACGCTTTTTTGGCCCCGGCCTGGAACGTGCCGACGACAGGCGAAAGTGCCATCCACTTCACCCCACGTAATTTGTTTTCAAATGTAAAGCCACTGGAAACGCTGTCAAATGCGTCATTAGCTTCTGCTTTTTGCCCCGTACCTTTCCTATTTTTCGGCAATGAACTTTGAGAGATGTGGGTTACAGGAAATGCCAGATTTTCTAAGAACAGGTGCAAAATTTTTAATATGCTTTTTCAAGAAAAAAAAAGCCTTTTCACTGACCTTTCGAGTTTTTTTTCAACTTGCAAAAAGGGTGATTAGAAGTCTTTCGGTTTCGTAGATGATTTTCGAAGCTTTGAAAATGCTAATGCTCGACTGAAAAGCCCCACATTTTTTTCATTTTTTGAATATTTAATTGAAAATAGAATTGAAGCTCAACTATAACGATTTATTCAAATTACCATATCAATTTTGTTTTATATTCTACAAAGACTATCAAAATTTCACTTTTTTGGTAATTTCTCACTTTTATCCATCATTTTGATCTCAAAGTTTTGATCAATTCCAAAAAATAGGGCGAGTTTGGAGAAAACTTCCTTCACATCAATCAAAAAGAAAATATCGTTTTTGTGTGGTCCAATAAAACCGTTTGGTAGCGCTCGACTCGGGAGTAAAGCACTTTTTTGACATTTTTACAGCGTTGATATGGGTGAACGATTGATAAATGAAGTCAAAAGTCTTACGTCCAATCAAAAACCTTTTTAACTTGTGTGAGGATCCGGCAAAGAAAAATGGGTTATAACGATGTGCAAACATATTGTAAATTTTAAATACAAATTATTTCTTCGATTTGCTTTTTACCTTTTATTATGGAATTTTCTTGAGATTTCACCTTTTATGGTAAATTAATGATTATGTAGAACTTCTGTTAAGTCGAAAATATTCCGATTAAAAACACGATAGACTTCCAAGAAGGGCTTATTTTTTTGCATGAGTTTTTACTTCAAGACTGAAAAGTTTTGATACGTTCAGCAAAACAAAAGACAAAGAAAGTTAGACGTCTCTGCGATTTTTTTTGAAAGCTCAAATCAACTTTTTGAAGGGATCATACTCAAGTTCGAGTCAATTTTTTTGCTTTTTCTTCACACTTGCAAAGTTTCCACAACAAATAATCATAACACAAAATTTATTCCCGAAAAAATGCATATTTCGAAAAAAAGTATGATGGAAGTTTCTTGGCTCTTCAGTAGAAAAAACGATTCTGCACAGGTTTTCTGAAAACAATTTGGATATGAATGAGATGAGGCTCTGACTAACCCTAGGGCGACAACTCTCCAACACTGTCGTGCATGGAGAAACAGGAGAAGGAATTTGATCGCGTAGGCTTCATCCATGGGGTTGTAAGGCTCGGAGCTTTGAAGCGAAGACAACACCGAACAGAAGACGTCGTCGCCGTTGAGCCAGCTGCACATCAACTCTGAGCCGAAAAATGTCGAGTTCATGGCTGTTCTTCTGAAATCTTTGGGCATTGTGGGAACGAGCAATTTGGAATTCAGATTTTAAAAGTCAGATGAGAAACTTTAGTTCATTTAGAGCTGGGCAGTTCTGCGAAAGAAAAATCGAAATGGGGAACAAAAAAGACTCTGCCGCTAGTTAAGGAAATTGAGCTCCTGATTATCAGAAGAAAAACCTCAAAAAAGTAATGAGCTGACGACCGCACGCGCCGCTTATAAATGCGCCGTGAGCTGCACAAAACCGTCGCGTCTGTCTTTTTTGACGTTTTTACAATTGCGATAATGTTTTTTTATTCGCGGCAAAGGGGTAGTCGAGATAAAAATGCCTGGCCTGACATGTTGTAGGAACACCCTTTGGACTTTTACAATGCGATCGCCATTACTTTTTTGGGTCTTCTGATTCGAGACAAACAGTTTTCCACGGAACCTTCTCGATGAACGCGAAACATCGCAATGTGTCTCAAAAATCATCTTTTTTGTAGTATAAAATTTTTATTTTCGACAGGTTTTTTTCAATTTGAAAAAAATTATTGAAATAATGTCCAATGAGATTGTGAATATTCATCAGGTTTATATGTAGATCATTTATATCAGAAGTTGAAGTTTTTAACTTCGAAGTTCATGGGTAATAGCAAATTTAGACCCCATTTGTTATCGAATCATCATTAAAACAACTAATGAACTTTTTGAAATTTTTGAATAAGTTTAATTGAAAAAAATCAATTTAATAAGTCTTGAATTTTAAGAAAAATTTTTTTGGAAAAAGGAATGGAAAGATGTTCATTAACAGAAATTTTTTTGAATTCAATTAAACAAGATTCTGAGAAGTGTTTTTGTTTCAAATTACTCTTTATGGGCATTTAAAAAAATTTCAAAGAAACAAAGGAGATAATTTTTCAAACCCACTGTTCTTTGTTCAACAAGG
The DNA here is from genome assembly GCA_904845305.1 of Caenorhabditis auriculariae. Taxonomy (NCBI): domain Eukaryota; kingdom Metazoa; phylum Nematoda; class Chromadorea; order Rhabditida; family Rhabditidae; genus Caenorhabditis; species Caenorhabditis auriculariae. The sequence goes on along the minus strand of CAJGYM010000002.1, from coordinate 581,891 downwards.
TCTGAAAACATATTTTTCTTTTCTTTTGAGAATCGAGTTTGCGAAACATTTTTCAAATATAAAAAAAGCGGCAAGTTCATTTCGAATATTGGTCGATGAAGGCTAACCGAGTTGATCTTCCGCGACAGTGATCTACGGGTCAAAGAAATGCGCCGAATTCCCCCCTTTTTTATCCCCTCTCAATTGTCATCATTTTCTTCCTCGCCATAATTTTTTTCTATTTATTTCTAGTTCATTGTTCTGTCTAATTAGTTTACTTTTTATTTGTTTTCGTCTATCTATTTTAGTCATTTGTATCTCGGTTTTGTTAAAGTAATTCCTTATTCAAACGATTACCACTCTTTTATCCTAATAAGTACGTGTTAATAACTGTTCGTTTGTTTTCATAAACGTGTTGGTTTAATTACCCAAGTTTGAGGTTTCTCAACGTGGGAGCTACTTCAAATCCTTGCACAGTTTGTGAGCCGCCTCGTTTTCGTACTCAATTGGTGGAAGTTAGTAAAGAGTTGTATTTGAAAAGGAATCGTGTTCGTGTTATAAAAAATCGCGTAATTACGCTTGAGAATTGCAAGTCCTCGAACACTTAAGTGTTCACTAAACGAGAGTCGTCGAGGGGCAAGGACCCAGCCAGCGTTGCTTCGTCGTGTCTCTCTGTCGAAGCTGCTCAGACGACTGCGGAAAACCGTGTTGTGGCTCTTGCCCGCCGGTCCACCTTCCTTCTCCTGTAGCAGCCCAGCTGGGAAGAGTGATGTGGCTCAGCCCGCCTCTCTCTACTGGAGACAAACCGGACGTGAACTTTCCAAAAACTTACTGAGAAAGCCCTGAAGGGGAAAAACCTCTCGGAGGCGTAGAAATTTCTTTAAAGTTAGTTAAGGAAATACTAGTTTGGCGTTCTGGTCATTACTGAGATTAGTAAAGTAGTGTTTATAATTACGTAAACAATCTTCGCTAAATCTACTATCGCAAATTGCTTCTTTTTCGTTTTAATAATTTTTTTACGACGCCAGCTCAGCATCGAACTAATTTTTAACACGACTTCGAGGTTATGAAAAATTGAAAGATCACTAATCTATATTGTGCAGTTTTTCCCCACGATCAGCTAAAAAAATGTTGAAAAAAAGAGCATTTCACTATTTGCAACATTTTTTTGTCCTAAGCTTGTGGTGAGTGGAAAATCTTCCAAGTTTCTGTATTGTTGTGCTTTAGGGACTTCTCAAAACATTTCTTGAAAAACGTTTTTTTGTTTCAAAACAAATAAAGATTAATTTATTATATAGTCATAACTGCGAAGCCTTCGAAAATGCCGAGAAAATTTTTTTGAACCGGTTACATTTTTTTCAAACCGCTCAAATAAGTTATTTTATGATATTCAAAACGGAATTTCAAGTCTGAGATTTCAAAAAAAGATTTCCTGTGTAAAAAAATACGGATGATTTTTTTCATTATGAAAATAATTTCAAAAAAATTGAATTCACTAGGTATTTAATGAAATTTAGAAAAACGCTTGCTCGAAAAATTAGACCCAATTAAGATAAGGCCAGGTGAGCGGATTTCTTATATTTTTCTTTAGAAACGGATTCTTCAGGAGGTGTTGTTTCATTCGCTTTCACAGCACGAAGGAAATTCTGTGTCTGTTGCGAAAAAGAACGGAATGTTTACTTTGAATTGTATTGGGAACACCGCGATGGTGTATATTTGCGTGCGGCTGCGTCGCGGCCGTACGCTTCTCCGTTTCGCGTCTGCTCCATTCAATATCCCAATATTGGATGTTTTTTTGAACCTTGCCCCATCTCTTTTCTCAGTATGATCTGTAGGAATGGTGTGCAGCAAGTTTTTTTCATTCAAAAAGAAAAAAATATTTTGTTCAATATGTCGAACAAATTGGTGTTGTTCAAATTTTTTCCAACTTAATTTTTCACTAATGTCTAGTTCCTCAGCAGATGGCTGTAAGTAAGAAGAATGAAGGTTTTGAAATGCGCCTGGGGACGAAATGTTGAAAAAAAAATTCAAGTTAAGCGTTGATATTTTCAAACCCCGACCATCTTTATTCAAATATTTGAAAAATAAAACATGAGAGTTATAGACTTATGCATTGTTAATCAGAAACATTTTTTTCTTCTTTCAAATTCATCCCTTTATATTGGACTTGTCCAGCTTTTTTTCTCTTTTTACTTCCTCCCAAATAGTTTATCTTGCATTTTGTAAGACCATGAATCGAAAAAAACTTTATTTAAGGGTGAATCGGCCAACCGCCTGCCGCAACCAGCTTCAACGGATACATTCAAGTACAAGAAAATAAAAATTTCGATAGAATGAATAAATATTTTCAGGTTAAAAGAAGGAAAAGTCGGGGATACTGCACAAAAGAGTGAGTCGTTTTTTTTTATGAATTACAGTAATTTTTAGAAAGTTTCTTAGTGTTTGAAAACAATTACCGCAAGAAAGTTTGTTGAAACGGAAGCTACAACGCGTGAGAGAATAATTTTTTTGTAATCACACAGTCATCAAGCTTCGCAGCTCAGATTTAAAATGAAGAACTTTTAATATAAATTCATGGGGCGTTTGAAACACTTCAAACTTATGTTGAGGCGAAAAAAAATTTCAAATCGGAAAAAGCCAATCTACGTTTCAGTGAAGACACTCTTTTTTAAAATTGAACTGCTCTAAAAAATGAAAGCTTATGTTTATTCAAAAAAGGCCAAATGGCTGTGAGAAAAACTCCTACCAACTGGACCAGGCTTGATCCGTGCTACTCTCTTCTCGAGAATCGTTTCGAGTTTTCCAGTTTTGAAACAGGTTTCGCAACGGCCGAAGCTCCAACTGTTCCTGCTCGTTCTACAAAATTGACTTCCAATTAATTTTCAGAAAAATTGTATTATTGTTGTTTTCACTCGAATAGTTCTCTAATTTTCCTGAATAGTACTGACCATGAAAATATTACAAAGTTTTTTTTAAAATCTCTTGAAATATCTTCAAGTTTGAGAGCTTGTTTTAATGCAAAGGAAAAATAAAAACTCTGAAGGCAGAAAATCTTCTATCAATCGAGTCTGCAGTTGTTGTCAAAAAAAGGGTAATGTTAAAAGAAAACATAATAAAAAAGAGTCGTTCATCAGCCAAATTTGTATTCTGTATTTCAAAAGGTTCCTATCTGAGTTAAAATTTTAGTTGATCTACTTTCAGCAGCATAGTTAGATGCCCTACTTTCGCTTCTAGAGCCGTTTCCGTCATAAAGCTAATTTCTTCATATAGTCCGATCTCTTCGCTTTCAAAGTGGTTCGTGCTGCTCTGCGCTATCGAATATTCAAAAAAATTGTTCCAACTTTTTTTTAGAGGTTTTTTCTTACAGGCTTTGGAATATAAGTTTCGAGAATGACTGGATCAGGAAATAACAATACCAGTTCTGAAATCCGCTTACTCAGAACTTTTTTATTTTTGGAAGACTCATCAATTATGCGATTCTTATTTTCATGTTTGGACTTCCGCATTAGAGATATGACAAAGCTGGATGATTAAACGCATATGAATTCGGGAAAAAAAAAATGCAGATTTTCAAAATTTTTCGGGACTTTTGTCTATTTTTTGCTTCTGTGTTTGCTTTATCGGCGCAGTTCTACTGAATAACGCATATTTGAGAGTTCGAGTAGGTTCATAGTTGAGGAAGAAACTTTTTGTTCTTCAAATAATTTTAAAGCCACCGTTAGTTTGAAATAGTAGGATCATCTCAGATCCAAATTATTTTACAAAGATCAATACATTTTTTTCAAATTTTTGATAGTTCATCTTATTTTCCAATATTAATCAGAACCTATTCTGAAAGACCTCAATAAAAACTCGATCGCATCATTTTTAGATGAAAAAAGGTTTTAACTTTTGTTCTGCTGCGAATATAAAGAACGTAGTGTCTGTCTAGCATATATGGAGTAACCTGAGCTTGTAAAAGTTATTGGGTGCTACTGTACTTTGAGAGAAATAAATGCCGCCTGAAGGAAAACCACCTGGTCGACATCTGTTTGAATGAACAATTCTATTCTGAAGACCCAAGGGAAACGACTGATGAAAACGGTTGACGTCCCTCGTAGAGCCAGATGACACAGCTGTCAAAAGATAACTCAAAACAAATAGAAATTTTTCATTTTTTTAGATTTGTCTGTAGATTCCTCATTCCAAATGGGCCATTAAGTTCGTTTCCGGCATATCTCTGCCTACAGAAAAAAAAATAGTTGGATACTTTTTTTTTTGCCACTTTTTTTCAAGACAAAGCCGGAAAAAGTATCGCTTTTGGGTAAACTAAAAATCCAGATCACAGAGCTCTGGAAACGAGAAAAAGATCCCTAGTGTCGGTTATCAATTTTCAAAAAAGACGAGTCTAATCGAAAATTGAAAAGGAAAAATCCGCGCGACAGCCGGTCCGGTTGTCAATTTTTTTTTCTACGTTCCTGGGTACACGCAGGGACAGAGAAAGATGCGTGTGCCTTGCTTTGTGGCTTGCCGTCGCGGCGCTGAATGCCGCCGCGAACGCAACGGGAGTACGGCTGGTTTGCTTGCGCTGGAAGCGGTGGCGGCATCGCCGTCGGCACAGTCGCCGAGGGCAGAGAAAACGAGAAGGCGAAAGCGCTCGTGGAAAAGTGAAGAGTGCCGAGGAAGAGGTTTTTTTTGTGTGTGTGTTGTGTGTTGCGTCACTTGCGTCACTCTTACGCCCTGCATTGTTGCTCTTATTTTGCGTGAAGCCAACCTGAATATTCTGTCTGAAAAAATTCTCTGACCTTCCTGGGGCTCGTCGAGCCGCAGATCCTGTGCCAAAATTACTCTACCGTCTGCAAGCGACTTCGAGCTGAAGAACGACTTCAGTTATATGTTGTTCGTTCCTGGCAAAGGACTGTGTAAGTCTGTGCCCATTTTTTTAGGCTTATGCAAATTTTCTCAGTAAAAAACTCATGGTTGGTTTTTTGATGTCATGAGTTATCATAAATTAAATACCTTTTTAACATGGGCAGTTCGTATATCTTCATCCCATCAAGTCCAAAGAAGAGCCAAAAAGTTAAGTCGAAAATAAGTTTACTGCAGTTATTTTGTTGCCAGGCGGCTGTGAATGAAATAAATCAAAACTTGTAATAACTTGAAAGGAGAAACCTCATCAAGTCTTCTCTCGAGTTTTATTTTTTGCAACAATCAATTCGGTTCAACATTACAAGACTTTCAGTCTGACTCACAGCTTGAAAGTTCAAACGCCCCTTCTAATTAGGCACGAACAACGGTTAAAAGTGCAAACTAGGCTTCCCAAGCGGATTCACCTTCCCACGTGAAAGGAAAAAAGCTCTGACACCTGTCGTCTGTTCGTATTAAATTAGCGTTCGCTTTCTCCCCACCTTGCCGTCGCCGTCTGTCCTTGGGACACGACGTGCAGCCTTGATTTCTAGCAAGTATCGGACCCAACCGTCTGCCATCCAGCCTTGGCACCTTCGCTCGTTATCAACCCAATTTTCCCTTTCTGCCTTGTCGTAAAGATCAGATCTGCTGTTTCAAAAAGCTTAGTTTTTCCCGCCAACAGGCTTGGATACGGTATGGATATTCCTCTCACGGCGATGTTCGCCGATCATCCTCTGCTTTCTTAGAACATTTCGGCGGCGAAAAACAAGGGAACCGCAAAACACTGCACTGCACAGCAATACAATGCGAAAGAAGCCTCTCTGTGTCCCTTTGTCTGGACTATTGGCGGGTCGATTATCTTCGAGAGACAGAGGCGAAGGTTCAAGTCGACTCGTTTTTTTTTGCTGCCTTCGGGAAATGCCTTTCATCATTCCAAAGCACTTTGCCTTTGGTGGTTTTCTCTTTTTGGCGCGTCACCCTCAAACAATCACGCCGTACCTGTTTTGGCGTGTTTTGTTGGTGTCTGAAGCATGGCTGCAACTTAGAAAAGCTTCATTCTGATACTCCAATGTAGCTTCGGACTATTTACCTTGTCTAGAACGGACTACAACTCTTGTCGTTTTGTATTCCTTGAATTTTGTATTTTGGCCTTATGATGTTGACTACGGTTTCCTATGGTGATACAAAAGGAGATCTCATAAAACATCGTTCTCGGGTATTTTTTTAGGTCGTTTTCATCGTATTCGGCCTGATCTTTAAACACTCGGACCTTCAATCAGATCGAAACCCCGATTACAGCGCCAGTGTTTGTCTTTTAGAACATCCTTTAAATTCCATCTTTTCTCATAACAAAAATATTTTTGTCCTAATTTGGTTATTGGGCAAATTCTACTTTTTTTTTGCTGTCAAACCAAGATTTTTTCGTTTTTTGTTCAGAGTTTCAGAAACGACATCTTTTTTTCGCACCTTTTTGATCATCAAAAATTAATTTGAGAGAAAGTTTTCTAACTATGAACTTGGAAAATATTTAGTAAGGCATTTTGGCTTCTTTTCATCCTTTTGAAAAATTTGAAAAAACTTGAAAAAAGGTTCGAGAATATTATAGCTTATAAACCTGCTGATAAACCTTTTTCTCTTCATTTTTCTGAAGCTTCTTTTAGGGCTCTTTTTAAGGCGAAGGCAATTCTATGAAGCTTCTAAATTTTGAGACGTATGAATTTTGATGCAAACATGCTTTGTGAACGAAATGAATCATACCTTTTTTTCTCAGTTTTCTTTGTCATGTGAAAGCATCACATTGGGATATTATTGTGAATGGTGGACTACGATAGGTTTCCATGGTGATAAATAATCTTCTTTTTTTAAATAATTGGTCATGAGATATTTACTCGGATCAGATGACAACTTTAAAAAAACTATTGTTTTTCGGTCTGCTGGAATCAAAAAGTCAAGAATGTTTCTATTATCCCAAGATTTCAAACTTTGCAACAGATCTAAATCATTGACTTTCATCCTTTTCTTAAAATTCTTTCGCTTGAAAATTTTTTTTGTAATCGATATATTCAAGTACATATCCTCAAATCGAAGTCACTTTCTATCACTTGTTAAATTTTTCTTTCAATCTCTATGGTCGCAACTGAAATGATCTTTCGATCTCACTCCTGAGATTTGTTGAAAGCAAGTCACTTATTTCCGATATTTAAGACAATCGCTTTGCTGCGTGCTGATTTTGAAGGATTTCAAAAGAAAATCAACGCAAATGGAACATTTTGAATGCAAGTGCACTCGAATGAACCCGACGGACTTTTGTGTGTTCCAGTCCTTTTCGTGTTTTTGCACGATCCGTGGCGGTCAGCAATGTTTGCCAGTCTAGGTGTGTATTTCGCTACGTAGAAGCGTGCTGACGTAGCCAACGGCGAGAGCTGCCGCGAGCATCTCCGTGGGCAATTCCGGCCGGCGGAGACGCGTACCCGCCACCGACCAACCGGTTTTGGCGCGACGGCTTGCGATTTCGACGCGCATGCACTTGTCTGTCGGCGTGTCTGTATCTCTGATCCTCTTCGACGTTCTTCGCCGCCCCCAGCCACCGCCGACGCCGACGTCGACGCCGACGCTCCACCCTTTCCCTTTCCAAATAGAAACCGTTTCTTGTAGGATGATGCACTTTTCTTTTTTTTATTCATCTTCACTCCCTTTTTTGTCGCAAGGCCTTCAGGCTTAACCCTCATTCGAACGTTTTTTTTTCATTTTGGGTTTTACGTTCCGTCTGCCTTGCGAGCAGCTGCGCGGCAATGAGTTATGTGGCGCATTCGTCTTTTCTATTTCGAAAATCCAGCCACGTTTGCTTCTTTCGGTTCAACTGAATAGTATTCGTCCCAACGAATTTAAATATTTTTTTTCCTAACTGTATACTCTGGACAAAGTTTTCTGACATTATTTATTGAATTTTCCGATCAATTTGTTTTCTAAATTCACTTGTGTCTGTATTATCAGGAAGTCTGAATCATGAAAGTTTAAATAAGATATCTTTGCTTTCAGACTTGTTACTGAAGCGATGATAAATTATCATTTTATCTGATCAGAATAAATTTCTACGACAGTTCGATCGAAATAATCTCAGAAAAAATTTTTTTTCAAGTTTTTCAAAGCGCTTCTCAGCATTTGAACAAAAATTCGTATTTTTATTTCGTACTCTTTCTAATTTTGCTGAATTATAGAGAAACAGGTAGATTTTTTCAAGTTTTCAACCATAGAACATTCCTGTTTCATACATTTTTTTTTTGAATAGAAAGTAGTTGGAAAAATAAAAAAAAATTTTCCAAGAGAATTCGATTATCACAAAAATGCGAAACGATATTTGTTCAAAAACATGGAAGCGAGAATTCTCATCTTTCAGAAGAGAATCTGCATTCCCAAGATGAAATGACGGCCATTCCATCATTTTCTGATCAAGGTTGATTGAAATCTGCAGAAGAAATCTATCGCGACCGACAATTTTTTATATCTTTCGCATCAAGAAAGCTCCACGAACTTTTGTGGAAAATTGATATTAAAAAATTTTTTGCATTTTCATATCGATGGTTTCAAAAGACTTATGGGATACTTTTAATTTTTGATGAATTTTTAGCGTACTAAAAACAGCTAGTTTGATGATGGTAGCGCAGTAAAGTTCAAAATTTCTTTGGAGTGAGGGAAAAAAAATACTGTTAGAAAAAAATTTGCATTCAAAAAAATACAATAAATTTCTTCAGCGTTTGAAAAAGATTTTATCGTAAAAAAAAGAAAAAGCACATAAAGGTGATGAGTCAGAAAAAAGGATCTGCTTGAAAAAAAGCTCCTTAAAAACTGTGAAGTCATACGGTTACTTAAAATGACTAGCGCATCTTCAGAAGTTAAATTTCTGATGTGATGAATGAAAATATTTTTTTTTCAAATTAGTTTGATTATTTAAAGAAACCCTCGAAAAGGAAGAATCGGGAAAGTGCGATGGTCGGGTGCAGAACACACCGTACGGGGTCTCTGCAGATTGTTTGCACTTTTGGTTCAAAAGCACGCGTGAGTCTGCGGATCGTTTAACCGTCTGGAGGCCTCTCAAAGGCGTCGCACCTTTCTCAACACGAAGTTCCGTCGCTTTCCCCAGTCCCTAAAGCTTGCAATCCAAATCTGTCTTTCATTCAATTTTTTCTCACAATTTTTTCAAATAGAATCCACCTGCCTCTGGCATTTGAAAATTGTTGCATTTTCTTTGATTTTTTGAGAAGCAAATATTTTCGATAATTTTGAATTTTCATTCAAATTGTGTCTATTGACAGACCTACGGGGAAAAAAACTATCCTGGCCTCACTTCCAAGTCTGTACTCAAAGAAAAGTCTTTTCTTTTTTTTTCAAATTCAGATATCCTTACAGTGGATAGAATTAACTAAAATAACTTTTTTTAGTCTTAACAACTTTTTTCCTTACTCAAAAAAGGTCAATCAAGAATTAAAAATCAAAAACCAATCTGCAGGAAGTATTGTTAGACCATCAATCCGTATTTCTAAAAAAACTTCTGAACTATAATAAAGAATAAATTCAGAACAAATTTTTGAAAAATTTGTCTTTTTGAGAACCCTTTTATCTAAATTCTGGCTTGAAACAACCCATAATCTTGATAAGAGCGCAGTCTTTTATTTTCGACTATCAATCACTGTTTTCTTCAAATTTGTCAACTAAATCTGTAAAAAAGTTTTATTATTAGGTGGGACGTTCATTTTCTACTCTTAATTAGTTTGATTATTTTTGAGCTACGAAAAATAATAACGAAGGACTGTCCGACGAGTTCGTCTGCAACTTTAACGACGGCCTTCCAAAATTTTCCCCTTGCGCATTTTACGATAGAAACAGACGGATCGCGTTGGTTACACCGCCTTGGTCCCAACGTAGCAACTTGCGTCAGTGTTCGCTTTACGGATCCTCCCTTGTTGCTAAGCTTCGGTCGGTTCGTTAATTAGGTTATTGTAGGACTAGTGCTGGATCTCCATGTTGTTCCACGCTCCTTTTCGGATCAGACACTTTGTGAAACCAAATTACTTATTTTCCTTTCGCTAATATATCGACTTCTTGCAAGGATCTCACACAAAGTTTGATGCGATTTTTCGATTTTTTGGGCGTTATCCCGTTCGTCAGAAAAGTAAAAACGAAAAGAGGGTTAAAAAATTCTTTAAAATGTTACCAAGTAGATTTTTTTTTTGAATTTATTTTTGTTTCAATTTGCTTACTGAAGCCTTGAAAACAAGAAAATAATATTTTTCTTTTGAAATATTGGCTCTGGAGATTTCCAAAAAGCTATTCATATACCTGCGTCATTTATCCATTCCTTTCTCGAAAGATTGACGTTTTCTCAATTTTCTTTCGACAGTGTAATTGATGGCTATTTATTTCCTGAAGTGATAATTAAATTTTTGTCATATTTCATGTTTCTCAACGCTTTTTATTTTCTGTTTCTCAAGAAGATGAGCACTTTCATTTGATTTGTTCAGCCATTTTTCTTTTCTCCACACTTCTTTGAGAACATCGTTTTTGCTCGTTCTGATCATACCGAGTCTTTACACATTGAATAGCACTTCAGCTGGAGGGCGTCTGTCCTGACTGTACGTCTCGCTTTCTTGCGTCGATGAAAGCGACGACCGACGGCCGGATGATGGAACGCGGAGCCCAGGAGATGTACGGAGTGCCGGAGCAGCCAGTTCCGCAGGCTCACGTCCACTGTCCCTACGCGGAGCAGCTTCCGCCGCTGCCTGGGCTTTCTTGGCCGCCGCCGTTTGATCCGCAGTCGTTGATGGCCGCCGCCACGGCTCAAGCCCAGCTCGCCACTCTTGCCTTGGCTGTGGATCCGCTTGTGTTCTCGCAGTACCTTGCTGCACAGCCCAACTTTTCCATGCCACTTTCTCTGCAGCAGCAGATGCCTGAACCACCGATTCACAAAAAAGGTATTTTATTCAGAAGAAAATCGCACTCGTGCCACACTGGTTTTTAAAGCAAATCAAAACAGACAACTTTTTTTCGAGTTTTTTTTATATCTCTCAAAATCATTCCAAAATCAACTCAATTATTCATTCTTGCCAATCTATACGTTTTTTTTTTCCAGACACTGTCAATCGTAGTTTTCCCAAAGGTTATTTCCCTTCTGACGTCAAAAGATACAAACCAGGGTCTTTGCGCCAAAAGCTGGGCGTTTTTTGTATTCACTTGCTTCACCTACCGGCTCTTTTTCTCCTAACATTGAGAAAAGAATTTTTCGCAGCATTCACAAATTGAAAGAAATTGATGAGTTCATTATTCACCAAATTATTTCAAAAAAATAAGAAATCAGGTCTGTTTTTCTGTTTTCCAATAATTTGGGGAGAAAGTCTAGATTTTTACCGTAAGAGAAATATAATGTTTCGTAAAACTTATAATTGAAAGTTTTTGTAACATCAGACATCCGTCTCGCGACATTTAGGAGCTTCGCTGACGGAAAACATTCCTCATCATTTTTTCATTTCTTTCCGGCGCGTCTGTTTGATTTATGTTAGTCGTGTAAGTAGCGTAACAGCCACCTTACTTGAACTTTTTTTCATTATAAACGGCTGTCATCCAACTCATTTCTGAAAAAGTTGGTGGTTTTGAGTTTTTATTCTTTCTGAACCAAATAGGGAAATTTCTGGAGAATTCGAAGAAACTTAGCAGCAATTTACCTTGATTTTGTCTGGTTGCAGCTTTGAAAAAAAAAACCCGCTTATGCTATGTTTACCGTTAGCTTGGATCAAAAAAAGAACGATGAAATTCCGAAGATTTTCTTCATGCTGATCAATCCCGATCATCTTTCAAGCTATTGAACTCTATTCAAAGTTCGATTCTGGTTCTGAATTCGGATCGATAGCTGTTCTTTCATTTTTTGCGCTTAGAGTGCAAGCGCCCTTAGCGCGAGTGAGATGAAACTGAAAACGAAACGACAACAATTAATCGCGGTATGGGGCTAGCTGGAACAGTCTCCGGCGTCCTGAGAACGCCGTGCGTGAGATTCTGTATATCTGTACGTGAGTGTAGTGTGGGATAAGAGCGTGTCTGTGAGCGTGTCTGGGGGCTTCTGTGAGCGAAGTTCCTGCCAGCCTCATTCAATCGTGCGCGTAAACGAGTTTCCGTCCCCTGGCTGCATCTCCTTTCAAATCGGCCTCGTCGAACTGATGCGTTCCTTGGAAGCCGGCCGTTTGAAGAGATATTAAAATGTGGACTGAATTGACCTCGCCGTTTTTCATTTTTAGAATCACGACATTTTCTAACTGAAGAAAGGGGCTTCCTCACATCCTTGAACCTTTGATTGCTGAGGACAGCTTCACGCTAAAACTATAGATTTTCTCTGGCTGATTCCTTTTCCATCGATTTTCGATGCGAGTTGTGAGAGTCTGCAGGTTCTCAATTTATTGCTAATGAGTTTTTCTTAATACGTCATGGTCTATGAGTTAATTGTTGAGAAAAGACTACTGTAAGTGTTTAATTAGCGCCTTTAATTGCTTTGGAAGAAATGTTCGAAACGGTTTAGAAATTCAGAAAAACAGAAAGCTTTGATTTTTTTAAACTCTTTTTTCATATTCACCTGCTAGTAACGGATTAATTATTTGAAAGTTTCAGTAAGTTCAGTTTTTTTGGCTTTTTACACACTTTTATATTTAATTTTAAAGCTTCTATTCAAAAATTTTTCTAGTTTTGTTAACCGATTTGTAAAAGTGGGTGTTTTGAAGTTCTTGTAAAGCATGTTTCAATGGTCCCAAAATTTGTAAATCCTAAAGTGAAAATCTTTCAGACATATATACTGTATCTTCTCAAGTTTATTTTGAAGAGAAAAAGTAGTGGGAAAAATGCAGTCTCCTCTAAAGAAAAAGAAAAGTTTTATCGTTTTTATCTTTAAATTTTTCTTCGCGTTATTCGGCAGACAGCTTGAAACCAAATAAGCTTGTTACTGTTTTCTGAATTTGACGAAAGTTCACATCAGACAAAGGGTTTGAAACGCGTACGCCCAGTGTAAAGATCCGATTCGAGCGAAAAGCCTGTAGATGACGAAGAACAGTGTACAAACGGAACGGTTAGGCAGCTGCTGGGAGATGCCGAACACGTACACAAAGGTTGTATCAGGCGCCAAATGGCTCCCTTTTCCTTCTCGTCTGGCTCCGGCCGGTTTCTTTTCGCACGCAAACCGTTCCAATCTGTTTGCGTCTTTTGTTGTAAGACCTCGGGCAGAAGCAAGAAAATGCCACATGCGATGAATGGGTTCAATGGCTGTGTCAGAAGGGTTGCTGAAACTGAAATCTCTCAACACGTGATTTGGAATATATTTAATTCAATTTTCTATTGGAAAAAACTTTTAAATTTATTAAAATGAGCATTTAAGCGAAAAACTCAGTACGGTCGACTAAGCGATTTTACAACCTTAGTTCTTGTAAAAACTCTTTGGAGAAATATTCCTGTTTTTTTATGATAAAAAAGACACTTTATAGTATTTACAGTTATAAACCCTGTCACCGATTGAGATAAGCATTTATTTTTTTATATTTATCGATGCAGTTTTTTTCATTGATTTTTGCTTCAAAAGCACTTTTTTTCAGTTAAATAATATAAATGGATTCCCCAGCTGTTCAAAACTGTTTGAAGCATGAAAAAAACAGCCAAAGCTGATTAAGGAAAAAAAAAACACAACAGACTCGCATTACGGTGGGGCGAAACTCGGCACTTTTTGCCCCGTTGCCGAGCAAGGCGGTCAAAAATATTTTGGCGCGTATATTTGTTGTTGGCCTCGGTCTTTCTTTCTCATAGTGTTCTGTTGGCACTTCGTCTGCTCTTCATTTCCAAAAATGCTCAGCCGTTTTGTCGATTGGCGATTCCGAAAGCCGAAGGTTGCGCCGAAGCCAGGTAAGGAAGCTTTTATGTAGTGTTTCATTGCTTTTGGTCTCTCTTTTTGATACTTTGATTGATTAAAAAGGAAGCTGATAATGACAAGACGTGATTATTTCCCCATCAGCTGAGGGCGTAGGAGTCTTTCGAACATGAATTTTGGCTTCTGCGTTCAAATCCTGCCTGAGTCCGCCGAGAAAAGTCCAGAAAAGCTACTTATTTTTTGTCAACATAGTTTTCCCTCGTCGTTCTCATTCAATTTTTTCTTCGCCGCAAAGACCACTGGTCGTGTTTGCTCCTTCTCTTGCAACGTTGTTCTAACTTGAGATTTCTGATAAACCACGGATTACAACGACAAAAACCTTGGACCAAATTTTCACTTCGACATCAGTTTCAAAAAAAAACAATGACATTGATCACAAAAAACCAATAAAACTGTCATAGCGATAGGATCGTTCTTCTCATGTGATACGTGTCTTCTGTACAAACACGAACTGGAATTCCCCTTTTGCTCTCATAAGAATACGCTGATTTATTTCTCACTTATTTTCGAAACAATTTGAAAAAAGCTTCAAGAATAGGAATAAGTTCTTGGAGACGCCGTAATCCTCTTGTTGCGCTTCTCATTTTCTTCGATTGAAGCTCTTCCAGTGCATTTTGCAATCTTCGAAGCATTTCCATTCCGCTTCAAATTCCATTTTGTTACCCTATTGGTTTCTAGCTTTTTAATGACCTTCTTCAAAGGTTTTTTTAGTATAAAAAAATAAACTACATTCTATTTCGAGAATTTTTTTCGAATAAAAATCTTTAGCAAATAACAAAATAGTCAGAATTTTTTTCTCACGCTTCGAGGAAGCGCATCGAGGTTATTTGAAAAAAACAAAATTTTAATTAACTTCAAATTTACCTTTGTTTTTTTCATAAATGGCCACCAAATTTTTCAAGATTTTCACTACCGTGAGAAAATCTGATGTGTGAGAAAAAAGTTGTTTTTCCGCGAATCCTTTATTTTTTGCCCATTTCTGTCAATAACAATCTCAAGGATTGTCTAGGCTCGATAAATTTGCCTAGAACATATCATCTGAAAATCAGAATCTGTATTGTCTAGCACCGAAAACTCGTTTTTGACTCATTTTTTCGAATGACTAACACAGTGTTTTTTTGGAACAAAGAAGACAAAAGGGCCAGATAACAAGGAAAGACAAAGACGATTGTAACAGAGCGTACTTCTTGGTGCCTGCGTAAAACGAAGCGCGACGAGAAATAAAAAGCAAGGCGAAAAGAGGGGATTTTCTCAGCGGCAAAGAATAATTTTAGCGTAATTGGACAGACGAATGTTGGCATAAATGCTTTGCCGGACGGCCGGTTCCACATATCTGCACCCGAAATGCACCGGTCCAGACCCTTGGCGTCTCGTTTTCCAATCGATCGTTGGTGTCCCTTATTCCTCTGTCCGCTCTTGTAGTGGCCTCGCCGCGTGCGGTTCTTCTCTCCTACCTAACTATAACGCACCTCTGGCTCCACTTGTACAACTCCAGCTTGTTCCGTTCTTTTTAACGGTAAAAATGTCATTAAAACTGTCTTTTTTAGCCTTTTCAAAAGATATTTTTCCTCTGATGGCGTGAAATTGGCCAAAGAAACGACTTATGATGAAATCAATATCAGCTTGTTCTTTTAGTCAAAGTTTCTTCAATAATACTTGAATTGGAAACGAATTTTTTTCAATGAAAAGGGCTAAACATGATACTTTTAGAGTTTTAACGTGTATAATCAAAAATTCAAGAAAAAATATCTTTAAAATGTAGGTCGGAAACCAAATTTATACGTTAATAACCTCTTTTTTTCAATCATACTGATACCATTCTTCAGTCAATTTTTTAGCTTTTTCTATAAAAAAGTTTTTGGCTTATTATTTTTTGGAGTTGAATGGTGAAAACGTTTTTTATAATTTTTGATCAAGATTCACCGGTTTTCAGGTTCATTTTTGATAAAATTAATTGAATTGCAATTTCTAACAAATCTTTACAAGCTTATTTCATTTGTTTCTTGAATACTTCACAATGATTTTTTTCATTTATTTTATTTTTTTGGAAGTTTACCCAAACTAGAACATCACAAAAAAAGGCTAAAATGCGAAAGAAATGGAGCGAAAAAAACTGGGGAGTATAGTTTTTGAAATGTGAAAAAAAGCATCATGCGCTCCAGCGAAGTACCGAAAAGCGTCCCCAAAATGTTCCGCCTTCTTTGGGAAAAAAGACGCTGCAAAATTATGATTCATTCATACTTTTTTCCACAACTTATTCTTATCATTTCAGCCGAAATGGAGCTTCGTGTCGGCAACAAGTTTCGGTTGGGAAGAAAAATCGGAAGTGGCTCCTTTGGGGACATTTATCTTGGTTCGAACATTTTATGGCCTTATGATGTTTAATCTTTGTTTTTTCAGGTCAACATGTCCAAACCAACGAGGAAGTTGCTGTGAAGCTCGAATGCGTCAAATCTCGACATCCTCAGCTTCACATCGAATCCAAACTCTATCGGGTCATGCAGGGCGGTATTGGGATTCCTGAAGTAAGTCCTGTTTATAAACTTTTAAATTTTCAATGTCTTAAAAATTCTTTCTTTTTAAGTCAAGTTTTTTTGAAAAATTTTGCAGAGGTTCTGTTGATGCAGGAGCCATATATTTTCTGTTGGAGTATCGAGACTTTTTCGATATGTCAAAAAAATCAAAAAGATTAAGCTTGATATTTCCCTTTTTTTCGTATGGAAAACTTTTTAAAAATTAATAGCACAGATGATCGGTAAAACTTTACAGATTTTCATAAATTTTTTTCTGAAACTTATCAACTGAAAAAGTTACTGCTGCTGAAATTTAACGGAAAAAAAGAGTTCCAGTAGATTTTATATTTTCTTCCAGATCCGGTGGTGTGGACTGGAAGGCGAATACAATGTGATGGTCATGGAGCTTCTGGGTCCATCTCTCGAGGACTTGTTCACTTTCTGCCAGCGGAAGTTTTCCCTGAAAACCGTGCTTCTTTTGGCTGACCAAATGGTACTTTTCAACTCAGTATAAATTAACAAAGGCTTTTTGGCATAGTTTTTGGAAAAAGCAATTGAGCTTTCATTTTTTCTCAAATTAAATGGAATCGTTTCAGCTTTCGCGAATCGAGTACATTCACATGCGGGATTATATCCACAGGGATATCAAGCCGGACAACTTTTTGATGGGTCTTGGGAAACGGGGAAATCTTGTATACGTGAGTATCTTAAACATATTTTTTCGTTTTCAAGATGGAACTTTCAGATAATCGACTTTGGATTGGCTAAGAAATACAGAGACAGCAAAAATCAGCACATTGGGTACCGTGACAATAAAAACTTGACGGGCACAGCGCGCTACGCCAGTGTAAACACCCACAAAGGAATCGGTTCGTTTTGACTTCTTTCGGAGAAAAAAGACAGAATATTGCAATCTTGACACAAGGAAAAAAAGGGATTATGAAATGAGATTTTTTTCATTAGGGTAATCAGGATCAAAAGAGGAAAGTTCAGATGAGGTGGAAAACCCTGAAAAAAAATTTTGAACTACATTTTGATTTACGTTTAAAAGTATGATATCGAAGCTAACCTTCAATGACTTGAAGGTATCATCGAAAAATGAAAAAAAAAGTAAAATTTATAGCGACAAGGGCTATTTGAGGAATATCTTGAATTCAAGATTATCTTCATAAATTAACTTCATTCTTATTCTGATTTCTTTTCTCTAATTCTTGGTGTCTTGGTTCATATCGTCCCAAAGTTTTGGGAACATTCACAGAATAAACCTCCCATCATCTCAAACTTTGAACCTTTTTATTCCTGAGTTTTTTAGAACAATCTCGCCGCGACGACATGGAATCTCTTGGATACGTCTTCATGTACTTCAACCGCGGAAGTTTGCCCTGGCAGGGGCTCAAGGCCGTCAACAAGCGCCAGAAGTATGAACTGATCTCCGAACGCAAAATCAGCACCAAAATTGAAGATCTGTGCGCTGGATTCCCTGGTTCGTTGTTTTTTTTTATTGACCCAAATGAAATAGGAGAAAACTAAAATCATTATTTAGTTATATGCAATTTTTGCAAATAGTTCACGAACATAATTTTTCCCCTATTTTCTAGTTTTTTTCTGTGATGAATTAATCCATTTTTGAGGTCACAATGACAAAATCTTTGATATCAAGTTTAGGAACAGTTTGCTTAGATTTCTAGAAACTTCTGGGAGAAGATAACTGAATGAAAGAAAATTCAAGTTGATTTTCGTTCTCAAACTGTTTTTTGAATTTTCATCCCCACAAGAAACACTTTTCAGAGCCCTTCTGCACGTACCTCAAATACTGCCGCAGCCTTGGATTCGAAGACACGCCAGATTATTCGCACCTCCGACAGTTGTTCCGAAACTTGTTCCACCGCCACGGCTACGCTTACGACTACGTTTTCGACTGGAACACTTACAAGTGCGTCATCATCAGATCCTCAGACGGCTCTAGTCGTCAAATATAAAAAATATCTGTTTGTAACTGCGCTTCCGCCATTCAATGTTAGGTTGACGACTTCAGGTTGAGATAAGAAGTTGTATGTATTTCAGAATGCGAATTTCGTAAGTTTTCGTTACGCCGTCATCAGGTTCTAGTATATTGTGCGGTGTTGTGAACAATGGTTTTTTTTAACTCCGAGTTTCTTTCCAGCGCATCTGAACTCATGGTGGGACTTTTGAATGAGACTTGGCCTAGTTTTGATTTTGAACTGAATTCGGAACCGAAAAAATCGGCGCAGAAATCTGAGAAAATATCAACGAAAGCTCTAAATTCTTAACAAAAAGTATAAGTTTTTCATAATTCTAGAAATAAACTTGATAACTAAACCATAATGGGACTCAGATAGACAGACAACTTTTATAACTTCGAATAAACTTCTGATGATTTCCTGTTATAAGTAAAAAAACGCAAAAGAAACAATTTATAGTCTCACTGTGAGTTCTGCAGATGCTCCTGTTAGGGGCAGATTTTTCATTTTTCTTGGTTACTTCTTGCCTTTTTTCTAACTATCCCGTAGAATATCTTTTTTATGGGTAACCAATGTTATTTTTCAGGCGCCGACAGGGAAACTAACCGGTGACATCATTGATGTGTAAGTTTCTTTCTTCCTCTTCTCTCTAAAATTTGAACAGTTATAGGTGCGAAACCTAGCAAAAATTCTAGCTTTCTTTGATTTCCTAAAGTTTCAGACGGCTTGCAGAAAATGCATTGATCAACTGGATATAAACAGAAAATATTCCAATCCTTATATTTTTTGAATAAATTTTGCGTATTTTCAAGATAAATGAATTTTAAGCAACCTATTTTGAAACCAAAAAAATTTTTACGCTGATTCCGTTTAAGAGCCCTCAGTCTCAAAAAATCGAAGCTTTCGCTTCAAAATCAGAATTTCGAAAATAAAAAAATCTATCTTGAACATTTTGCAGTGCTCTTCTGAAATGTGCAACGGCGTTGAAGAGACACATCGTCATTCTGTTAATTTTTGTAAATTATATCAAGCCAGGTGCGGCCCAACATTAATCATTTTACTTTATAGTTAATCTCGTTCTGAGCCCACCATTTTCCAAAATTGTCGTCTTTTCTGATCCCTGTGTGTCGACCCCTCACCATTTGCCTCCTTCTCCGTCTTCTTGTGTGTATCATTTCGATTTCCCGAAGGTCCTCATCCTTTCATCAAAACTTCTGGTTTTCCAATCAAATCTCTTCTTTCTTCCCCATTATACTCGAAAAATTGTTGTTCTTCTCTTTTTCCAATCGATTGATGTTGCTGAATTGTCTCTAAACTGATTTTAATACGAGTGTGTGCAATATCAGTCGACACAATTTGAAACTTTCTTTCTTGAAACAATACATTCAAAGATTCAACTTTCCCTATCATCTCTTTCCTGACCATCAATTTTCCGTTTTCCTCGGGATATACGTGTTAACATTAATAGTTAATTACCTCTTATTTTTTTACTCATGATGATAGAAAAAAATTATAAAACTGAATTTTCATCCTCTGGATTTTATTAGGCGCCAATTTTTTTGAGTATTATGTCATTATCTGCATTGAAACTCCAAAGGATGTTTAGTCTCAACTAACCGTTTGTGAATTTTTTTAATAACTAATTCCGCAGAAGTTGATTCTGGCTTGAAGAAAAAACTAAGTGTATGATTATTTTTTTTTTATTCAAGCTGGTTTCGTGCAACTTCGAATCTCTAATAAATTTCTGTGTTACTTGTAAAAGAGTTTTTTTTTTCTGTCCCATGTGTTCCTTCATCAAATTACCCTGTTTTCGCGCGCTTTCTTTTTTGAGGCCGTGTAATACCCTTCTTATCCAACAATAGTCAACTCACACGATTGTTGAAGTTTTTCTGCCGTGTGTCGCTTTTTTGTCCGTCGCATGTGCGGGTTATCGTCTCGTATATTTGTGAAAAGTTCGTTGTTGTTTTTTTCTTCGCTTTTCAAACCTTATCAAAAATTCCTAGAATATACTAATTCCTTTCTTACTTGATTTCTAACTGTGCGTTGTGATTCCGTATCTCGTGTTTAATGAAATTTTTTTTTTCAAAGTGAACCCTCCAATCGGGAAATTAGGAACTTAAAAAAACAAAAAAGAATGTTTCGAATTTATTAAAGCTTTTTTTGGCAGAACAAAAAAAGGGAAAACAATTAGATAAAATATTGGTTTAACGTTTTGGTTATTAAGAAGACCCTTTTTTTGAGCGTTTGTAGGTTTGTTGGAAAAAAAAATGAAAAAAGCTACGCAATTAAAAAAAAATTTTCTCAATATAATCCCTTTATTCTAAATCTCTTGGCCAAAAAAATCAAATTTTCTCAGTTGTCTGTTCATTAATGACTACGCAGTTGCAGGAAAAACCTAAGAAAGAAAGAATAAACAGAAGCCCGTGACAATTTTTGAGATAGTAAACATTTAGGAGCAATTGATGACACCACAAGGTAGTTCAGATCAGGGCTGTGCGGCAATCGAAACCGGCAATCGGAGTTTGAGTCGCTGCTTGGATATATAGATAATCAGCTATGGCTCCAAAAATTTTTCTGTAGACAAGAAAAAAATGAACTTCGCTACAGTATCAGTAAAAAAATATTTTTTTGAATTTTTGCAGGAGAACATAAATAGAAAAATTCAAAGAGTGCCAAAAAAATTGCGGGCAACAAATTGCCGAAATTGCCGGTAATTTGAAACCGGCAATTTTCGTCTTCTTTGAAGGTTTTTTTCAAAACTTATTAATCATAAATCACATTTTTTTAATGAGTGGAAGTTATAGTGGAGCACGTCTTAAATAAGTATAAAAAAATTTCGGAGCCCTAGCTAGTTATCTATATTCTTAATTAGCGACTCAAACTCGATTGCCGTTTTCGATTGCCGCACAGCCCTGGTTCAGATGAACATTGAAATGTAATTCAAGGATAAATTTTAATATTGGCGACAATTTCTGCGGCCGTTCTATTTCTCGAAGTGCTCATGTTGGCCAATTGTATGGATTGCGGAAAAAGCTGATTGGCCAGGAAATCTTTGGCGTCTCGCCAAATTTGCGCCTGAAATGATAACCATGTTAATATGAATCCAGAAAATAAAGAATAGACACTAATGATGAACTGATTTTGTTTTACTCGGCAAATGTCATCTCCACAATCAAAAATTGATGAAAATGCGGAAAACTACAGGGATGGGCATAAATATTGCACGAACTTTCCGATCATTCCAACTTTCTTGTTTGCCAATGGAATTTCAATCTGTTTTTTTTTCCACTTTGCGAACCGTCGCTGGTTCTTCCACCAAGATTTTAGGTCAAGCTGCAAGCCCCGAGCTGAGCAAGACTCGTGCGAGTCCAATCTGCCCAATTTCAAGACGGTCAAGGAATGGACCGGCTACTCACCAGATTCGAACCCCTTGACAATTCTGCCTATTTATATTCGAAGTCGATGAACTGGACAAAACTCTATTTCAATCGGGACATGCTGATGGTCTCCATCATCAAGAATGGATGACAAGATCGATCTGTGTCCGAGGGTCGGATATTTTTTCGAGAGAGTCAAGGCGCTCAGTGAGGCCAATGAAAGTCGGAGCGAAAGTTGAATTATATGTGCTAACTTGGATACTTTGCCGATGAAAAAAAATCTTGTCTGAATCCGTTCAACTTGAGAGTAACGGAATTTTAAAGGCCGTGCAATATTTATTCCGATTCCTGTACATTGAGGCCTTCAAGCTACATGGTCTTTTTTTTATTTCATTCTTCAGAATTTTTGTAGTTTAGGTTTTTCGAAACACACTCCATATTTAACGTTAGTTGGATTCATGAATTTTTTCATAAGCAGAGAGTTCAGTCAAACAGCTAAAAACAACTCTATATATCATTTCAATCCATTTTTCAATGAAAGACCTGTTCACTTGTAACATCAAAAAGCCATTACCCGACTTTCAAAAAATCAGAACGTTTTTCGAAGTTTCTGATACCTGTTTCCTAGCACTGTTGGCAATGATCTGATTTGTCCGAATTCGGGAATATCGATCAAAAGTCTCTCCAAGAGCGTCCTCGATCACCTCCATCAGAGCCTCACGCTCCTCGATCTGCGATAAAACGTTGATTTTGATGTCAACTGACGTCAGTAGCCCTAAATAAAAGCGGAGAAGAGATCGGAAAACCGTTTCAATGGTCTCTGTGGCAATCAAACACCAAACCAGACATGTTTCGCAGCTTAGTCCAACAATTTCGGTGTTTGTGGAAAAGCGATTGACGAAATTTGAGTGAAAAATTTTGCTATGCTTTTACTTAGTAAGGTCTCTTCTAATTTTGAGACATAACCTTACCAGTGAGGTAACTTTTATGAGAAAATCTTTGAAACATTTTAAGCAGGTTCGAAAAAGTTTTTTATAAACACTACCCTAAATTTTTCTTCTTAGACAGAAAAAATGTTTTTAAATCAGGAAATACGCGTAGATGACAGCCGCGCAAAATCTTTTTCTTTCTCGGAAGACTTCAAGCTTTTCAAATGAACAGCCTTCCTCATTGAATAACCTTCCTTGATGGGGAGTGTACTTACGACATTTGGAAATCAACTGATTTTAGAGTGAGTGATAACGAACATCCTGCAAGTTAATGGGTGCTTCACTCTTGCGACGCGGCACAATCACAAGCGGCACGGCTTCCGTCTGAGTTCCCTTGGCCGCCGGATCCAGAAACTCGACGCTGGTCGTCGACAACTGCGAGCTAATCTGCAACGGTGCTCTAATGCATGTTCTGTTAGTAATCCGCCTTTTGTGCCATTGTTAAAAGGCTTTTTGTGCCTGAGCCATGGGTTCGTTACTGCTTCTAATCAGAGATCTCGAAAGCTTGTTCGTACTTGTTCCAGGAAGAAAAGCTTGCAAATGTGCTTCCGATGCGATAAGAGCCGTTAAAATCTTATCGTTTATATTTTATTCATGTTGTGTCTAGATCTCACTACGCTGTTGCACAAAATCATTTTGAGGTTGTGGAATCTATGTTTCCAAGTATACTCCATTCACATCTAGCGTGAGACAAAATGGCCAAAAAGACATCAAAATCATCTAGAACGTTGAAAAATATTGTTTCAAATCAGCGGTGAATGCAGTATAGCAAAATCGTGCAAATAGTGCTTTTGAAAATGGTATGCTGGTAAAAGCTGATCGTTCACACAGCTTTTTTGGGAAAATAATGGGCTGAATGTTTTCTCAGCATCAATATGGAAGTCGCACAATTTTGTAGCCCAAAAAAGGTGTGCGCTC
Organism: Caenorhabditis auriculariae; assembly: GCA_904845305.1. Classification (NCBI taxonomy): domain Eukaryota; kingdom Metazoa; phylum Nematoda; class Chromadorea; order Rhabditida; family Rhabditidae; genus Caenorhabditis; species Caenorhabditis auriculariae. Next base: position 558,296 of record CAJGYM010000002.1, on the reverse strand, counting down.
TTTTTGTAAATTCTTTTTTCGTACGCTTTTCAGCCGAGTTACATTGCTTAATAAACACTGAAGGTTTTTCATATTTCCACAGGGATGATAGGAAATGGAAATTTTGAAGCTCTAGACTAAAAGCCAAAAAGGAGTTGTAAATAGTTCCAACGTCTCAAAGTACGTGGAGCATTTTTTTCAGCAACTCTCAAAACTATTGGGCTTGCGCCTCTTCCCCGTTGGCTATACTTCAATAACTGAATGAACGTGTATTTTTAGTTTCTTATTAGGAACTAACGCACGGGAAGGATCATCGTTTGGGTGGCCATGTCCCTGAGATCCTTATTGGACTGAGAAATTGATATGCCGAGAGACGGCGTCAGAGGAACCGCGTAACTCGGCTCAAGCCTGGCTTCGAGGTCCTGCGATGACTTTGACCTGCAATATGTTAATGATCTGCCGGCACGACATCTGACCCACTTCCTCTTTCCTGTTTTTCACTCTAAAAAACTTATCGCATTCAAAGATCAGAAAGGTTTGTGAAAAAGCACTAGACTGAAATTCGATTCAAATAAAAATCAGTTGATCGTTCGGTCATGGATAGATAAAAATCTAAAGTAACAGACGAAAAGTCTCGTACGGGTATTGAAGTTTAGAAAGTTCAAACTGAGCGAAACTAAACTTATATCGTGGGAGACTTCACAAAACTTTCATATATTCTGAGAATCAACTGCTCAAAACTTTCGCCAACAATATGGAACAAAAACATTCTTTAAAAAAAAGAAGATCCAGGCGAATCATTTCCAGGATATGCAGTTTTTTGGCCAAGATTAGAAGGTTTAATGTTTTAATCAAAATGACTTGAAAAAATGCCTAAAATGAGAGATTTCTCCACAATCGAAATGAAAAAGAAAACAACTGACCTTGGAGGTAGGCTAACTTCTAAAGAAGGGTTTTGAAGCGGGCGGTTAATGATTATCCCATTTTGACGAGTTCCAAGAGAAGCGAACGTCCTCTTCCCTATAAAAAATTATCTAATACTAAATTTTAACTCGAAAATATTTTATGTAGGATTCTTTTTTTATACATTATTCGGAATCATTTGAAGCCTTCCTTTTCCTAGCACGATTGAAAGCTAAGTCAAATAAACGGTCAGAATTTCCAAAGCCGGTGCGATTGGAATGTACAAAACACTTGAATAAAAGAAAAGTTAGTGTGTTCTTTTTATTAAAATGTAAAATGAGACTTTGAAATTCCTTTTTCTCAATTTTTGATGATCGTCCATAAACGGGAAATATTTAAATTTTTAAAGAAAAATCAATAAAAAAAAACCATACCAGCGCTGTGTAAGTTGACAGCTCTTGCGGAGAGATGATCGTTCAATCGTACGCCTGTAGAGATCGACTTGACCGAACTATCCGATTCTGATGAGATTTTGGCCACGGCTACCCTCGCTTGATCTTCTACTGTAGCAAAGTATGATTTCTTTAGTCTTTTCATTCTCTTACTTCGCTCAATGAAATCTTTCTCTTTCTTAGCTTTTCTGGGTGACTTATTGTTGAGCTGCGGCAACGTCACATTCCTTTTCTTCTTCCGATTTCCTAAATCATACACTTAAACTCTACGCCTTCTCGAAACAATTCTGCTAATCTTTCTGATGTGTGACGTATTCGGCTAAGAGCCAAGAAGGATTAGTCCTTGATGGATCCTTTCAATAAAGCTTCTTTCATGGAATATCATTTTCAAGAGAAATGGAAATGTTGACGCAGGTATTCATGTTTTCATATTAACCACCTTTTTCAACTCCATTGTCGGCGTCTTTGTCTTCAGGAGAAATGTAGGAAACCCTGAAAAAAATGTTCAAACTTCCATAAAAGAAAATTTCGGTTTTCCGATTTTTCTGGGCACTTCAAAAAGAAAGAAAAGAGGCAACAATAAACTTGTCATAAAAGCAGGTAATTGGAAAGTTGCGCTAGAAAATGTTTCGTGCCGGAACTATAACAGTTGGCCTTCGAGAGTTTTCATATCAAGTGAACCATTATTGTGCGGCCGAAAACTTGATAGCGTTCGAAAAAGAATAGCGAAACTCTAGAGGTCTCTACGGCACTAAACAAAAGAATATCGAAAATAAATGGAAAACTGACTGTGCAGGTCGATTCAAAAATGGTAACGAGGTCATCGGGGCTGCATCTTTACGTTTGCTGCTTGAAGGCTCGTTCGTCAGAAGATTGGTCCTGGAAAAAAAGATTCTAGAAACAATGAGAAATTTCCATAGCGTCAAAGGACTTCATAAGGCTTCTTTGTGAGTGTTGGAAAGGGGCGGCGAACAATCGAAAAGGTTTGTTTTTCATCTATGGAAGTCTTCAAGTGACTCGAAGATCCGGCAAGAAACTTTTTTGTTTTTTATGTATTCAACTCATTGACTCAATGCCCAACCCGAAAAAAATATATAATTTTTTTCTGCTAAATTTGATATGATTATTTTGCCAATGGGCTCTGAGTTGGTTTGATTTCTATCTCGAGTGGAAAATTCAAAAAAAAACTTTATTATAAATCTTAACTAAAAAATTTCTCACTACTTTTGTTAATTCCTAGCTTGATAGAGATCAGGTTAGGAGTTCTAGAATAGTTACGACTGAAAGATCTGAAGACCTGAAACCAAGCTTCTAGTGAAATTTTGGCATAAAACGCGAGATGACTTGATAGGAAAAACGGGAAAAAGATCTGGTTACTACGTCCGGGAAGAAGCTCTGACTTGGCTCACGGGCATATCTCATACCTCATGTACACATGCTTTTTGCCTATTCGAATATTTGATCGCCCTCGGCGTATTTTCGTCCCTACTAGCATATCACGCTATCTTTGGCTATCTATATGCCACCACCCATTTTGTTAAAATTAGCTGATATTTTGGGAAGTGACGTCTTTCCCGGGTTTGAATGCGTCTCTAATTCAAAAGCGGTTTGAAAAGGCTTGACGCGTTTCCGTCGCTTTCTTTTCCCTTCAGCTTGCTTTTTCTAATTTCCTAGTAGCCTTTTGTGATCTGCTTTTTTATGAGTTCTGGGACTGCTATGATCATGCAAAAAATTTCAGATTTTCAAATCCTCTCCGCAGTTTGGAAAACAATCTGAGCCAAAAAATGGAAGAAAAAATAAATTAATAAGCAGAAAAGTATAGTTCAAGTCATGATTATTTCTCAGGTTAATTTTCCTTCGTAAATCATTCTAAAATCCGCCCAGAAACTTTTCGAATGTTCACCTGAGATTTTAGAAAGTATCAGCCTGCTCGGCCAATTCGTTTTTAAGACCACTGTTTCAAAAATGATACCTTTTTTTTCAACAATAGCGGAAAACCATATCTTATGCTCAAATTACCGAAAAAGTATCAGAAATTGCTGATTTTATACTGAAAGACACTCTGAAGAGTCTTTCCAATTGAACGAAGAAAAAATTACGTTTGAAGTCGTCGATTGACGTGTTTTACTTCGGGGATGTAGTGAGTACGGATTCCAGCAGGTTCTTTGAACTCTTTCGAGCCGCTGCCTTCTATGGCCATCACCCTTTCTCGTACAGACGATCCTAGTAACCGCGGCATTCCTTTCTGCAATCTTCAGTCACCAACAAAAAAATACAAATACTTTTTTTCTTTTAGATGATAATTGATAAGAAAAATGCGACAATAATTGCTGGTGTAAACAGAAAAAAAGGGATAAGGTGCAAGACAACTTCCGGCGACGGCCGTCTTGAAGTCTTCGAAGTAATGACCAGAAATCGCAAAAAAATCTGATGCAAACCGTTGTGTTGAGGCTAGAGAAGAATTACTGTTTATTGCCGATAAACGCGTTGAATAACGAGAACAATTTTTTTTTCTAAGTTTGTTGGTTTCGAAAATAAAAATAAAAATCAGAGCATGTAGAAAATTTTGGAAAAAGTTCATGTAGGTTTTCGCCAAGGTTTTTCAACCCATGACATTAAGAGAACTTTCCTAAATGGATGTAACATCTTTCAATTTTATCTTTCCAAAGCTTGCATGCAATATTTCTGTTTTTAAGGGAACATTTCTTTTCTACCATCCAAGAAAATCAGAGTGAGGTCGCCGTAGATGTTTTATTGAATTTCTATACGCTCATTGAGGTATTATTCGATACAAAAATTTCAAAAATTCCTGGAATCACTAGGTTTTGTTGAGCTTCACACAATGAATGAAAAAAACCAAATGAAAAAAAAAAAACTTTTTTTCTTGGCAGTTAGACAAATCTCAATTTGGAGCTGTAAGGATTCACAGACTCCTTTTGGGCAAGGATCGCAATTAACAGAGGCCAAAGTCGCGTCGACTCAAAAGGAAAGAAGCTTCCTTGCAAAAAGGTGTCTATTGAAGCCCCGCCTTCTTCCAGAGAGGATGAGCTCGTATTATACGGAGGAAAAGAGCCGAGGCTTGATGTCACTGGCGGATTCATTCTCTTTTACGGAAGATTAGCCGCTGGACAAATCTTTCGCCGGTTTTTTTCCTTACCGTTTAGCTTGATAAAAAACCATCTGATCGGCTTAACAGAATTCAGGGAAGCTTTTCCCACGCTTTGAGGATTGATCTCACTTCCCGCGACTACTCAGAAACTAACTTTCAATCCAAGACGTCAATGTGTTCTGGTCTCAGAATCACCACTTCAAAAGAAAACGCTAAACTTCCTGGATAGTCAGATGGATTTTTATATCATTTAAAAAGAAATCGTTTTTAAGGAAATTAAAGAAGAATCAATCTTTACCCTCTCGAAAGAAGATATGGGTAGATTGACAAAGGTGATCTCACAAGACGCGGCGTTTTGGCGGGAAGCTTGAAATCGAGACACTTTTCATTTTTTTTTTCAAAACAGTTCTTCAATTTTCAAGTTTATTGGTTTTGCGAAAATTCAGTTGAACGAATAAAAAGAATATTGTGACTTTCCAACTGGTCACTCCGAAAAGTTTTTTTTGATAATAAATCTTACTATTGCACGATCTAAAAAATTTCTTTAAATGGTTCTCGATAAAAAAAAAAAGAATGAAAAACACAAACTTCGAATTATGATGCTGAATCGTGGCGATTAAAGTTCGCTCACTCCGCTCAAGGAGACTTCGGTTTTCTGATCGTATTGTTTACTGCGAGAGAGATAGGAACAAAAAAGAGGGATATTCGGCGAATGGAATGACCTGGTCGACAGCTACAAGGTTAGGAGAGAATATTTCTGAAATTGTTGCTAGATAACGTGTTTATTGGAGAGATTCCTACTGGACAGTGGCTAGACATTGTTTGGTTGCAGTATGGTCATCTACTCGGCCAGATTTCATTGATCATTTCAAGGACAGCCGAATACTGTTTTTTTCCGTCGATTGCACCACCCAGAACCTATCAACGCCCATCGCCAGCGAGTAACTATAAAAGCGTGCAGATGCAGGTTGTTGGTCAGCAAGTCGTCATGCAGTCTCTTGTGATTTTTGCTTTGTTCGTCTCCTCCGCTAACGCATTCCTTTTCGGCAACCTCTTCGGAGGCGGCGGTTGCAATCCTTGCGCTGCTGCCGCGGCTCCATACGCTCCAGCATACGTTCCACCTCCACCTCCTCCAGTTTACCCTCAACCATCTTATGGAGGGTACGCTACCGCTGGACAAAGCTATGGAGCTCAACCATACGGTGGACAGTCTTACGGAGCTCCAAGCTATGGAGGACAGTCGTATGGAGGCTTCCAACAAGGCGGATATGCTCAACCTCAAGGCTACGGAGGCCAGCAATCGTTCGGAGGCCAGCAATCGTTCGGAGGACAGCAATCGTTCGGAGGACAGCAAGGAGGATATGCTCAGCCTCAAGGTTATGGTGGACAACAGTCTTTCGGAGGTCAATCTGGAGGTGTCCGAGGCTACGGATCGTACCCTCAACAGAACTTCGGAGGTCACGTCTCGCAGTATGCCAATAGCGCTACGTACTCTGGACAATCGGCTGCTCCATCCACCTATTCTCAGCAACCTGCTGCTCCTTCTACATATTCTAAGGTAAAACTTTCATGAAATTCAAAGTCGAAAATGAAAGTTTCAGACCACGACTTTTGAAGAGCCCCAAGCGCAGCCAGTTGCTCAAGCTCCAGCTTCGGTCAGTTTTCAGAAAATCAGTTTTCAATTAGTTTCTTCATTTCCAGTCCGGCGACTCTTACTTGGTTCCATCAGAGCCAGCTCCAGCTCCAGCCGCCTCTACCTACACGCAGTCTTCCACCTCGGTTCAGTCGAGCAACAACGTTGAATCCGGCTACAAAAAGCACAAGAAGTTCCAATAGACTTCTTCAATCTCAAACTTTTCCATTCTATCACTGCCTCAGAAAATCACTTCATCTCAGGAGCGGTACAAAAATTATTGTGCACAATTATGTTATTAATAAATTTTTTCTCTGTTTTATCATGTAAAAAAAATTCATCAAGATTTTGTGTAGGCGACAAAATCTCAAAAAAAAAAAGTGGCTTTTCCAGTATCAGAAGACTAGTAAAAGAAATGAGTTTATTTCGATTCGAACTCCCGATCAGTCAAAGCTCATGCGTCATTGAAGACCTCTTTGCGACATCCACAATAGACTATAAAATCGAAGAAATCGAGAAAACTAATGATTGTTCAAAAATGATTATTAAATAGTTTCCTAGGTTCGGATTATTATTTTTTTTTGCATGCGAGAAAAAAAAATTGAAATTTTCCTTTTCACGAACTCTTCATCTGAATTGACGAAAAAGTGCGCATGGTTGACTTTGGTGTCAAATTTCTCAAACTATAAATTCTCCACAGCTCCATGCTCTCAACAAAAAAACGTTTTCAATATTTCAATTCATGGATCTAGAAAAAAACTGATTTTTATAATTTAGTTGAAAAAAATGATTGTATTCGCTTCCCTGTTTCTGTTGAGCTTCAAATTCGTAAGCTAAAAACTTAATATTGACTTATTCATGATCGGCTCTTGAATTTTTTTGACATTCCTTTTTCTCAACAATTCAAAAACCATTATAGTTTCTAATATGAATCAAATCGTTTTGAACGTTGAAAAATGATAAAATATCCATCAAAATAATAAAAAAATTTCAAAATAAGTGAAAATGGTTGGCTATGACCTCAGATTTTGCAAACGTTGCGAATCCGTGAATTATTTTTCTTATTTTTTTATAAAAAAATTGTAAGTTTTGTTTTCAAATAGCGAAAAAAATATTTTTTTCGGTGAACAAGCGGTCTACTGTAATACGCAATGTGCGCCGTGGTGTTGGCGGTCGCAATACTAGAACTGTTCGTTATGGTTTTTATCTGTATTTGTTCACTTTTTATTTAAATTCAATGCTGTTCGCTTTTTTCTGTCGTTTCGTAACCTCTTTTTAAGCCCCATTTTTTTGTAACTCCATTTTTTTCGCCTTTTTTAATGGAATGCTTAAATTACAGATACGGATGATCGTCGAAAATGAGTGAAGACGACGCTGAGTTTCAGCTTGCTCTCGAATTGTCGAGGTATAGAAACATAACTGATTTCTTTAAAGATAATAAGAAATTACAATATTACCAGTTTTTCATGTTCATTTTATTGACCGTAACATTGGAACTTCCTACAAAAAGTTTTACGCATTGGCAATGAAACCTTAGTGGAATGAAATTGGAAAAAAGACAGCTGATTGCTTGTTGTTATCCTAGGTCGCGAACAGTTGTCACTCCAGGAAAATGAGAAAAAAAAACCTTTTGCACTGATTTCTTGCTATCGTGCTTTTTGCGACTTACAAATCAATAAGTGAAACATTTAGAAAGACGTTTGCGGAGGAGGAACAAAGACGAACTTTGGCTCAGAACGATGGAGATCTAATTCGCTTTGAGTCTCCAGATGATCCACAAAGAAGAGCTCACATTAATCAGATAAAACGGCTTTACAGCCAGAACAGCTTCGATCAATCACCCAGGTTTTTTTTATGGTTTTAGTAATTTATCAACATTAAGCTTATTATGACTATTTTGAGCTTAATCTATCTCAAAACGTTTTCTGGAAGTTCAATATCAAACTTCAAGGTGATCATGTCGAAATTTATACAGTTTATTCTTGTGAAAACCTTGTCTTGAAAAACATTTTTTTCATCGTCACTAAATTTTCAATTAATGCATTCCAAACAAATTTGCCCCGGTATTCCCAACACTTCTAGTTTCAGTTTTGTCACCGGATCAGTACCGATAGGCTGGCGAACAACTTCTTTCGATCACACGCCGACATCGCCGTCGCTACCTCAGCCACGATTCCACTTCGGAAGTTCCACGTCGACGTCACACTTTCCTCAACCAACTACGCCAATCGCCCATTCTTTCTCGACTCCGTTTCTTTTTTCTGGAGTTCAAAGGACTTTGTCCCCGCCACCACCGTCATTGGCGCCGCCGCCACGGCCTCCAAAACCACCCAGTCTTCGGAGATCTGCTTTTCCCGACTTTCCAAGTTAGTTTTATATTTAAATTATAAACATAAAAATGCGTACCTACTAAAACTTTTTAAAACCAACAAAATTCTTTCAAAACGAAAAAAAGCACTGTTTGGAAGCAAATTCGTGGCGTCAGGGAATGCTTTTTTTGTTTTTGATAGAAGTTTCGTTTCTCAGTTGATTATGTGGTTATTCAGGAATCCAGAGAATATGAAAATACTATGCTTTTTTTTTGGTGAAGAGCCTAAAATTTTATTTTTGCATTTCACAGCTTGATCAAGTTCCATGCACAGCTTTGCAATCAGTTTTCCATTAGAAATGAGATATTTACCAAATTTCTGAAATTCAGGAGCTTATGAGAAAAACCCTCATTTTTTCAAAATTAAAAAATCAGCCCTTGAATTTGAACGAAAAAGCAGAATTAACAGGTACGTTCAGGTTTGAGAGATCCACCGCCAACTTTGCCGCCACGGTCAAACCGTCCGCCCTCCACCCACTTCAACAATTCCACGCTAACACAGCCGCACTTTTCTCTCGACAGCAACTTTTTTGTTTCTCGTAAGCTTTCATTTGTTTTCAGGAAAAACGTCATAGTGTTTTTAAAAAAAGAAATCGAATAATTTTTTCATTAAATTTCCAAACATCCAACTTAATTTTTTCATTAAATTTCCAAACATCCAACTTTTAGAAAACTTGTACAAGAGCATAATCGTTATTCTCTACTCACACACTGCTTTTTGCATGTCATTCTTCCATGATTCACTTCGAAAAAATTGATTAACTCTAAAAAATAACACAAAAAAACGGAATAATGCCTCAAAAACAATATTTATGGCCAAGGCTCGAAACGTTACCTTTTTTGTTAAGATTTCACTAATTCAGTTTCATTCTTTATGTCAAAATTTCAGAATAATTAGGTTATCTTCTACATGAAATTGTCACAAGCAGCATATTATTTTTCTTTTTTGAATGCGGAATGTTCAGCGATAAGGCCGGCCCACCACAGCTTCCAACCGTACAACGACAGTGCAAATGATTCAACGTTTGTTTCATTTTTTGATACTTTTCGGCATTCTCTACATTTCAGGTCGCCTTACCAGCCAATTACACACTTGTATGTACCGTATACAATGACCAACCTCAATGAATCCTACGAAGCGTTGCTTCATGGAGACCTCATTGATCTGAGTGCGACCGAGTCGGAAGGCAGCGAGATGCCTTCAATTGATCAAGTTTGTTCATTTTCCAAATTTTAAGTAACTGAAGACTACAACAACTTTTCATTCTGCAAGAAAAAAAACGGTTTTTGATCTCTTTTTGGATTTTTTCTGAATATCGTGGCTGACTGTGAAGCTCTGTGGGATCATATCGAGCTGTTCTTTAAATTGTATAAGTTTTTCAATGATGAAAAATATATTGACGAAAAATAATGACCAGGGAAAGCATGTGAAGGATATTTAAAAGAGAATACTCAATAAAAAAAGGTTAAGTTACTAAAAAAATTAGTTTCTATCGCACTTTTCAATCAACTAGCTGGAAACTCTGAGAGTTCCAAAATACACATCTTCCCATTCTCACAAAGGTTTCAAAGTAACTGAATTGCCTTTCCAGCTCACGCACATTTCCGTTCTTCAAACTTGAAATAATTATCATTGAAACTACAACTTTTGGAGGTTAAAATTTCCAAGGGTCATCAACGTGTTCAGCAAGTAGTTTTGAAATGTCCAAAGCCGAAATTGAGTGAAAAAGAATCACTTGAAATAACTCTTGTTTTTACTTTTTTTTTGAACGAGTTTTTTTGAACTGTTTTTTTCATTTTCTTTTTTTGCTGGTTTTTTTCATTCTTGCCAATATTTCCGCTTTTAATTTGTTTCCTTTCTCAGCATCAAAAAAATAATTTATTATTCCAATCAAAGATTGCTTCTTAAACCCTATTTATTAATTTTCCAAATTTTTTTGTGTCACTCTCATCAATTTTTTTTAATACAACTGAATTTTTTTCAACGGTCAAACCATTGCAGTTAGGACATGAAAACTGTTGATTTTTGGTTGTAAAATAATAACGAAAGTTTTGCAACACAATTGCATTGATTTTTCTTCTTTTTTTCAAATTTTGATAATTTTTTTGAAAAAAATAAAGAGTTTGATCATCCGCGGAAAAAAACTAAAAAATTCGTATTGTATAAAAACACTGAAAATTTTGCTCAATTTTTCCGCGTGTTTTTTTGCGCTAAAGGAAATAACTCAGTTACGTGGTTGAATTATTCCGTTTGCATCAGTTTAGTAGCTATTTTGAATTTCTTTTATTTTCTGTTTTTTTTTTCCTGATGAGCATTTATGTTGCCTGTTTTCTATTATGAAAATCAATATTTGTTGTCGAGAAATGTTGTGATCGCAACTTTGATAGAAGTTCTTTTTCCCCTAATTTTGCACACAAAAGAGCCAAGAAAAACCAAACCTCAAAACGTTTCGATTTGCTTGTTTACAGATTGCCACAATAAAACTGTTCGAAAAAGGCTTGATGGTTTGTTGAGGCAATAACAACTGATAAGTAGCTTTTGTGCGCATAATTTCTTCTTTCGCCGTTTTTTTTTTCTTAAAATAATTCGATCCACTTCGTCAAATCGTTCGATTTCTCGAGTAATTCTCCTGCAAAACCCGAAACCGGTTATAATGAGAACTAACTGTTGAATTGGGAAGAACCCCCAACCTTCAAATAGCTGAGTTGTTGAAAGATCCTCGCAGATTTTTCCTCAAAAAGAATTATCAGAGTTGCATTGTGCTGAGTTTCGATAAGAAATTGCCTCGTTGGTATACCCAAGTTAGGTCTTCCGTTTCTATGCCTTTTGATATGACAAAACCGCAATGCATCGGGCTATTATGAGCAATTTCAGAAAACTAAAATTCATCCGAATTTTTTTTTTATAAGATTCGTACTCTCAATAATTCCTCATAAGAAGATTTCCGTTCTTTGCATTTTATTCCTTTTTAACAAATGATAAATGAATTATTTTTTTGTTCGTTTCTTCATCAAGATAGTGAACGGTTAAAGCGATGTGAAGGATACAGGGACAAAAATTGACGAGAACGCTAATCAACGGGTCGCGGAAGTTCTTTTTCTCCGGTCGCTGCCGAAATTTGAAACTTTCCACCCTTGTGAGACCTTTCACCGCTCTTTTCTGTGTCTTATCATTGTTCCCTGAATGCGTCGCTCATGAGGTGTCATGATTGTCTTCAGAATCCCAGCCGTTACAAAAATTTCATACGGTGAGCACTCGGAAATGACTAATCTGTTTTATTCTCGTTTTCACGCTTTTTATAATTTCAAAACCCTTTAGAAAAGTCTTTTTGGTGGAGAAAAACCATTTTCTATGATTGTAAGTAATTTTGATTTTCAGCTGAAAAGTTAAATAACAAACTTTTTATGGTAATATAAAAATCAGCTTTCTTTGTGGACTGAAGAACTGTTTTTCGTTTGGCTTTATGGAAAAAATGGCATTTATTTTTCAGATACGGCGCGAATTCGATCCTCTCTATCGCCCTTCAGTTGTTGATGACCGCATTTTGAACTTCAAATTAAATCCATCCGAAGGATTCAATCATGGTAATTATAATCGGACGCAGGGCCCACTAATTTCTTGATTTTACAGCTCCATCTCCCACGGATTTGCCTCCGCCGCCCTTGCCTCCTCGACAGTCGCAAATAATCGAAAGCACAAAGCCAGTAGTAGAAGATCGTGAAATCTCTTTGAACGATTTCAAATTAGGAGAATGCAAGAATCCCATCGACATGCAGGTCATTTCACGTTTTCTAGTTCAATTTAATTAGATTATGTATTTTGGTAGCTGATTGAGAATTGACTGAAATTTAATTAGAAAATCTTGAATCTTGAATGTTTTAGATGCTAAAATCAATTTTCCATTTAAATTTACAAAAAACTTTCAAAGTTTTATCGACTTTTCAACTAATTGAAGAAAAATTTTTTAGCCATTGCATTTGCCACGTGTACCAGTTTGTTTCTTTTTTATTCACTAGCGCTTTTTGGAAAAAAAAAGAATATTATTTACTGAAAGGAAATTCAACGCAAAATCGGGATAGAAAAACATTTTTTTAACTTAAGCTAAATACGTTAGTTATTACATTACAGGTAGAAAAGCTGAAAGTTGGCGAGTTCATTAAAAAAGACAAAATGTCGGAGTTTTTCATCGCTCAGACTGTTGATTACATGACGACAAGCGCTAATAGCGTGAAAGTCGTTATTCAAAAGGAACACAGGTTTTTGATCTATGATAAACAATGTGAGAAAGCTTTTTAAGATTTCCAAGATCTGATAAGAAAGAAAAGGCGATGGTTTGTGAAATCGATGGGACTATTGAAGAAATAACTCTGGCCGCTCTTTACGAGTTTCTGGACGAGGAAAAAGCCGCCAAAGTGAATGTTGAAGACTACGGGCTAAAGGTGCGTAATGGATTACCTTTTGTTTACTTTTTTGAAATCTCCATTGATTTAATTCGTATTAAATTACATACATCTCAAATCGGGAAACAAAATTTTGGATTGGAAATAAATCGTGTAAAAAGTTGTTTTACGCCAAGGAGTTGTTCAAAAACAAGAGAATTTTTTTTATGTACCAATAAAGAACCTAGATGTATGGACCTCAAAAAGCGTATTTTCCTGTAGCCCTTTCATTTTTATTTTGAAAAAGCTAGGGACTCATGGAACTTTTTAGAATTTTGAGAGAACATTTCTAAAGGGCCGACTTGCTGAAAAATTTTTTTTTCAGAAGGCAAATCAGAAGTTCTTTTTCCTTTTTTAATTAACATTTTTACTCGGTGCATCAAAGACTTGTCTTGCAACCTTTTTTGGAATTTTGTGAACCTTAAGTGATTATTCATCTTTTTGGAAATTGAAAGAATGTTTTGGAATGTGATTCCGATGGTTTTTTTTTTTGCAAAAACTGATACCTGGCTGTAAATTGATGAAAATTAATAAACGTCCGTAAACTTGATGAATTTCCTACAACTCCCTCTGAAAAAATGTTGAACTATGTGATTTGTGTAAAACTGGAGCCACTCGTTCGCGATCACAAATGTCACCCATAAATGACGCGAACTTTGCAAAACACACGGGTTGATCCATTAATTGTCGTCTTAAGTCTGTTTTGCGAGCTCGAATGACGCGTCATTCGTATTTTGAAACATTGCTAGCAAACTTACAACTTTTTTAGATCGTTGGCTTGAATCAGTTTCTCGCAAGGTATAGTACCCTTGGCCAGAATCTGTACACCGGTCATTGTTTGCTGCACGGCGAAGACGTCAAACTGGAGGTAAGATATTCCAGTTCCCTCAAATTTTCAAGAGGATTGTCAGCTGGCTTATCTCGAACCTGAACATCGAGTCTACGATTCTCACAATCCAACGTGGGAACAAATGAAGTAAGTTCGAAGTTTAAGTAGTTTCACTTTTTTTATAAAAATTTAAAAAAAGTGACAAAAAGTGTCACATTAAATCACAAAAAAAAAATTCAACTCAATTTAATTTTTCTTTGATAAAGTTTTTGATGGAATTTTTTAGAAGCCTTCTAAGATATTCCGCGATAATTGACAAGGAAGATGTGGAAAACTTTTTGGCTCACCTTACTACCGAAATGTCGTCGTACGAATCAGCTTTTCTTGAAAATTCCACTTTGGAAAGTGAGTTTAATTTCTTTTGTTTTCACATTGAAACTATCTGGCCTGTCTGCTTCTCCTCCTTCTACATTTTCCACGTTCTAAACAGAAAAAACAATTGCCGATTTTTAGCCATTGACGTATTTAATTTAATTTTCAGTTTCGAAAGCCTCGGGTCGAGTGAAACAGGTCGTTTCCCTCATTTGTAAGCTTCTCAGTGGAATCGTTCCTGACAAGCTCTACACTTTTTTGCACAAATATCTCTCTAACATGGACTATGTTTGAAAGTCATTTCTTGAAACACTTTCTGAAATCGTTTCAGGATCAACTCATGAAAAGTCGGAACGCATTTTTGTTGGAGCTGAGAAGTTTCATCGAAATATATTGTCGCTGTACAACTAGCAGCTACCGGCTACCTTCTCTCAATGTAAACACATATCCTTAAAGCATAGTTCAGAAATTCAATTTTTCAGAAAAAACCAAAGCCAGTGGAAGACGTCGTGGAGCAGAGAGATTATTTGAAAATTATGGCAAACTCAATACATTCCATTCCGGAGGAATGGATAGGGTTTGCAGTCAAGACGGGATCTTTTCTATTTTTCGTTTCAGAGAATATCAAGAATTTTATATTTCATTGGATTTGTACTATGGAACGCAGGTGCTGGACGGGTACAGTAGCAAAGTCGCCAGAGCAGTTAGAAATGACCAGTTCTTCCCAAGGATTCAACTCGATCTCTATGTTCCTGAAAATTAATTTCAATCGAAGTAAGAAAATAATTTAGGCCGAGTTCCGACGAATGGAGTTGTGCATCTACCCCAGAGAAACAAGGATCGTTTTTTCCCTCTCTGCATTGATGAGCACCGCCGCTGATGATCATGGACAGACCATTTCGAAGCTCCTCGCTTATGTTTCAGTTCCTCTTTACGATGAGAACTTGTGAGTTCCTATTTGTTATTTTTTCAAAATCGAGAACTAAGGAAGAAAAAAAATATTAGCTCACAAGCCCAAAAACTGAATTCGATATATTTAATCTTGACTTCACCGTTAACTGGCCCAAGGAATTTCTGAAAAGGCGGTTCTAAATGAAGTATAATATTTTTTTCTTTTGGTTTTTGATACTCTCTTAATATCCATCCTTCAAAATTACTGCCAAACATAGTCCAAAGACGCATGAAAAAATAATTCACGCATTTTCACTTTCCTTCTTCGCTCACGGAACTTTTTGAGAGAAAATTTCTCGAAAAACTGCCATCTAATGAAAGAAACCACGCACAAACTCCATGAGATACAAAAGAAATACGTATTAAAATTTACAGATTGATGAGACAAGGCCCAATATTTCTGCCTTTAACAAGACTGAAGCGAGAGCCAGTTGTAAAGCCGTTTGGACCTTATCCGTACATCAAGGACGTCCGAGACCCCGTTCTCATCATGAGCTTCAAAATCTGGAACAAGGAGCTCCATTTCCCTTCTGTAACGCCTGAGATGCAAATGTTCGCATTGTTCCAAAAACTTGTCTTATTTTATATTTTAGCATTCCCCAAGATATCACAATGCTTGACGAAGAAACGAGAGAGTATTTGCTTGAAATGGTTGACAAAGAAGATCCCACAAGGTTTCGGAACATTTTTGCCATTCTCCATATTTCTACTCGTTTTCAGACTTGTGCAAGACGATCAGGAGATATTCTGGCAGAAACGGATGTATCTGGTGGGAATACCGGAAGCGTTGCCGTTGGTGAGGAGCTTGTTTGAATATTCAAATACGGCTTTCTTTTTCCTCAGGTTCTCTCTTCTTTGTCCGACTGGAGTTATACATTTTTGGTGCAAGTGCACCAGCTTTTGGATGTTTGGGCCCCGCTTCGGCCTGAAACAGCCCTCCAGTTGCTGCTCCCCCAGTGAGTTTTACAAATCAGAAAAAGTTCTTCTGAGGTTCATTTTTTTTTTTTGAGAGATCCAGAAGTTTCAAAGTTTAGGGCATAAGCAGGAATAATATATTTCTTTGGTCGCTATGGGCTTAACGAAATTTATTATTTTTGTTATTTTAAAAAGCGTCACTCAATATTTTTTTTGTTTTCATGGAACCAAAGCTCAAAAAAACCTGCAAAAAAATTTGTGAAACTCTAGTAGTGAAAAAAAGATCAAAAAAATCAAAAAAATGTTTCAAAATTTCACAACCCACAACTTTTTTTATGTTCCCAAAGAAATTCCAATGTTAAATGTGATTTGAACAAAGTTATTAACCTATACTTTTCTTTGAGCAAAAAGTTCAATAATCTGCAAATTGGAAAACTCGCATTCTAAATTGCTCGCTCATCCTTGCTAGCCAGGAAATGAATGTCTAGGTACCCGGACGAGCACGTGCGATCTCGGGCGGTGAAGTGGCTGTCGTCGGCGTCTTCGGAATTCCTCTTTCATTCTATCCCGCAACTCATTGAAGCTCTTCGCTTCGAGCTTTACGACAACTCGGCCCTTGCCAATTTCATCGTAGACCTTGCCTCTGTCAATTTGGACTACACGTTTGAAGTTTATTGGTGAGAATTTAACCAATTTTTTTATACAGAGATTTGTTTTAAGGCAATTGCAACAGCGAATAGATCATTCTGCCATTGATGACTTGCCTTATGCTGTGAGATGTCAGAATCTACAGCAGAAAATCGTCAATGAACATGATTTCATCAACTTGAGGCAAATGAATAGCTTCAGGGATAAAATTCGAAAAGTCGGTTTCAGAAAAGATCTGAAACTTCAACACGACCTTCTCTCCGATCTGGACCGCATTCAAGACGAATTGCGGTCCAGACCTCAAGACTCTGAACAAGAAAAGGTTTTCTACTTCTATAGGACTTCTCCGGGCGCATGTAGAGCTCTCAAAACTTTAGTCGTGTTTTTGAAGATGACAATTTATTTCTTATCTCAATAGCGTGAAAGTTATTTACTGCGCAGAGGCATCTAAAAAGTGACCGTATCCATTCTCCGTGCGTCCAATATTTTTGAACCTTTCTTTATCGATAATTTTCAGATTCATAGATTGAGATTACGGCTTGGAGTCCTTGATGCAAAACTGTTACAATGCAAAGTGAGATTCAGAAGAAGTTCAGATTATAATATTTTTCAAATTTTTTTTAAAGATGCGCCTTCCAATCGCACCATCTTTTGACTGTACGGGTGTATGGGTCGAAGAATGCAGCATTTTCAATTCCAACGCAAAACCCTTGAAAATAGTTTTCCGTGGAATGAATCGAAGTTATTCAATCATCCACAAGGTGAGATTATCTAGACTTGCAGACCTTTTTCTAAAAAAAATAAAACTTCAAGAGGGACGACGACATGAGACAAGATGCTTTTGTAATGAAAATGGTCAACGAAATGGATCGAATTTGGAAGTCCAACGGCCTGGACCTCTGTATTATAACGTTCCGAGTGATGCCCGTGGGCTATAGAAAAGGTTTGGAAAAACTGAAAGAAAAGAAATAAAAAAATGCGCAGGAATGGGAGAACTCGTGCTCAACTGTGCAACTTTGCTTGAAATCCAAAAAGAAGATGGACTGCGCGGCGTTTTGAAAGACGAGATTTTGCAACAATGGCTGCAGAAACACAACAACAGCGAGTACACCTACGGAAAGGTTTTGATCGGGAAAACAAATTTGTTTTTTTTTCTTGCTCAAAACGAGTACAATTTAAAAAAACAAGTACTCAGAGAAAGGAATCAGATCATGAATGCTTGAAATTTTGATAGAAAACGAAGTTTCTGCAGGCCCTTGACAACTTCATCCGGTCGTGTGCCGGTTGGTGTGTTGTGACTTATGTGTTGGGAATTGGAGATCGTCACAACGATAATATTCTTTTCACCAAGAATGGACACGTCTTCCACATTGACTTCGGCAAGTACATGGGTGACTGGCAGATGGCAGCTGGCTTCAGAAGGTATTGATCTTGCAAGAATAAGGATGTTATCTGAAATCAGACTTTTTTGAAACAATAAGTCAAAAAACCCGATGAACTGAGTTAACAGCATAAAAATGGATTTTTTAGATGTCTTTCGTTTTTTACATCTGAAAAGAGCGTTCTCATTTCTTTTCCACAAACTGAAGAAAAGATTTCAGAATTTTAGAAATAAGGAATTATTAGCTTGAAGTGCTCAAACCCTTTATCAAGTGCAGACCAGTAGTTTATAAATAATCTGAAGTTCCGACTAAAACTATCTCATTTGACAGTTATTCTTACGATTCAACAAAATAAGAATAAATTTATAGAGACCGAGTTCCTTTCGTTTTCACAACTGAGATGTACTACGTGATCAATGGCGGAAGAACTCAAACTCAAAGCTATCAGAAGTTCATTGACTACTGTTGCGTGGCCCTGAAACATCTGCGAAGAAATCGCACAACTTTGGCCAACCTTCTGAGAATTGTGAGCAGTTTCCAAAGTTGCAATATATTCTGATGATGTCAGATGGGTTGTTCTGACATTGCCGGCATAAATTTGGATTCGATCGCCTTCGTGGACAAAAATTTAATGTTGGACTTGTCGGATACAGATGCCACGGCACAGTTCACAGAGCTCATCCAGGTTTCAACTTTTTTCAGAAAATGGAAGTTCAGATTATAAAAGGAAATCTTTAGAAAAACTATGTCCACTTGGAATCAAGAAAGTTGATTTTCCGCATCTTCAAGAAAAATGAAGGCGGTAAAAATGTTGAAATATCAATTTCACAATTGTTTGAGAAATTTTCAAAGTCTCTGCAAAAGTTTACGCTTTGGCTAGTACAAAATTAAAAGTTTCCGATGGCTGGAAAGTTTTTGGAAAATCTATACAAACTGCAATCCGCGCATTTTGCATATTGAAAAGTTTATTTAGAACTCGCTGAAGTCAACTTTTGTTCGACTAAACTTTGTGGCTCACACATTTGCTCAGTTCATGTCATCCAGTAGTAGCTTCTCCAAACGCGACGAAGACAAATTGAGTATTGCTCCTGAACTTTACAGGTTTGGCTCACCATAATACTTTTTCCTCATTTTATATTTCTAGTGAAAAAACCGATGGCCGCATCAAAGACGTTGTTGTTTTGTCTTTTGAGAAAAGGTTTCTCCCAAACAAGATTTATGTAAGTTTATTTGTGTATTTTTGCTATGCGATGTTTATTTTCCAGCTGTATAAAATCGAAGTTCGACGGGAAAAACTTGGCTGTGTCGTCTTATGTTTATCGGTCGTTTGCCGAGTTTGACGAGCTTTATTCCAAGTTGAGAAGAAGGTTTGTGTTTATTATTACAAGTATCTCAAAGCTAAATGAAAAAAAGTTTGAGAAAAATCATAAGTTTCCATCCTGTTTTTTTGAGAGAAAAAAACCAATAATAATTTAATCCATTCACATTTAGTGTGGAACACTTTCAGCGGACTCGTTTGCAAAACTAAGCATTTTAGACGCTTCTGCGGATTTTTTATCACAATTTTAACAGAATAAGTTTTACCGGTTCCAAACAATAATTCACTCTAGCTGCTCCTTTATTTTACAAAAAAAAAGCTTCTTACAACTTTCAGGTTTCCAAACGTGATTTTCTCACTTGGATCTGGTACCAACATGAGATCGAACGTGAGAGAAGTTGCTCAGAAGCGCATGATAGACGTCCAAATGTTTCTACGTTACCTTTTCAGTTTGTCGCCTGAAATTAGCCATGTAAGCCTTTTTCTCTGTGAAGCCCTTTTAAGACTCAGAATCTCACTTTGTTTAGAGCAGACAAAAAGTAGACTTAGGGAACATTCTTGGTCGTTTATGTGTTGAATTGCTTATTATTGGTAATCCTTTCCACATGACCGAGCCGGCCAAGACTTCCTTCTTGTCATTATTTTTTTTCCAGTGCGACTTGGTTTATACGTTTTTCCACTCGATTCTCAGAGACAACAAGTGCGACAATTACCAAGGTTTGCTAAATTTTTTATACTCGCTGCTCACGAAGACGCAATGCCTTGCGGTTGCAAAACGACTAGAATCTTCAGAACATCTAATTTTCCCGACATCAAGCTGTTTGCGCGCAGTAGACTCACATAGCAAGAAAAGTCCGCCTAATGTCAGCTTTGGGATGACTGTCAACTGTGTAAATATATAATCAGATTTTTTCGTTTCGACTGGTTGAAAGTTGGAATAAACTGGTTGTATCTTTTTTGAGGTAGCCTTACCTTAGTTTGAGGTGGCCCTACCTTAATTAATAAAAAGAAATTCCTTGGGCAAAATATAAAACCTAGAGTTTGTTTTTCGTAGCGTCTTCATGATACAAAGCTTGACGAAAAACCCATGTAAAAATATTATTCCTGACTCAGGACTTCTGAGTAAACTTTTCCGAATTTTCATAAAGTTTTATACAAGTTACGGAAAACGCTTCCTTTTTTCAAGAGAAGTCTGAAGCAGGACAGCTCATATGAGGTGAATGAACTTAAGCATGTGAGAAAGAACTTGGCGCCAAGAATATGAGAGTTTGCACTTGACGTGTACTGCCGAGATTATTCTGCCGAGGTTCAAGTGGGCGGGCAGAACTCATTAGAGCGCTTGATTACATTTACATACAAATTCACGGACCCACATACTTCCTTTGCGCCTTTGTCCAGTTTCCTCGCGCAAAACAATTTGCGGTTTTTTTTTTTGGCCGTTCACTCACACGTGCACTGAGTTGCAGATTTTGACGATATGGGCGCCAGCAATCATTGCCAGGTTTTCCTCCGCGTTCAATACAATGGCGCTCGCGAAGTTCTCAGCATCTTTGTCGGTGAGTTTTCTTTGCCTTTGAATCCAAAACTTGATCTAAAATTTAATTTTTCTTTGTGGAGAATTTGAACTTCATGGATCGTCATTTTTGCTTTTCAGAGTCATTCGAAAATTTGAATATTCTTACGTTGGCAAAAATTTGTAATATTCACGGCTGAGATCTATTGAATATTATTCCCACGCCCAATCAGACCAACTTTTAAATCTTTAGTTTTCGAAAAATGGCAAGGTTTTCTGGTTGACTTTTAGAAAATTTAGCTCACCAGAGCGTTTGAAAAGTTTTGAAGTTGATCTATCTATTTAGCCTTCTAAAACATATGGACAACGGTCAAACGAGCGTCGGGGTTGATATTCTTCTCAAGTTCGAAATCAACTCTTATTGAACTTTAGTGAAAGTTTCTGTAAATTTTCCGTGGAAATAAGAGTCAACTGTTTTTAATAGCTTAAAAAACTGTATTCCAAACTCAAAAATACTTCTTCGATCCCGGGAGCAGAATTTTCGTGTTGATCATTTTTGAGATGTCACAGTCTTAAATGGAGCTCATTTCAGGCCACGTAAAAAATTTGTCATTGCTTCAAACCGGTCAAGAACCTGACCCGTACGTGAAGACCTACGTCAAGCCAGACCTCCAAAACTTCGCTAAAAGAAAGACACAAGTCGTGCGTGGCACGAGAAATCCAACTTTCAATCAAGAGGTATACTATATTATTCGAAAAGCAAAGTTCAGTTTATTTGCGCGATAAGTTTACGAAGCAGCTTTTAAACTCAGAAAAAGAAACTCTGCGGTTTATAGCTCCAGAAGTTTATGATTAATGAAGTTTGGACTTGAACTTGCTGCGAATTCGATAAGTTTGAATCTTTGTATACCAAAGATAATGAGATCACTTGTGGGGAAATGTTAACATGAACTTTAAAAAAAATTGTATGAAAATGTTTCATTGATCTACAGTTGATTCGTCCAGACTTCAAGTCCGGATGTGTTTAGTAAAATCTCCCAAAGGAATATTCAAAAAAATTATTTTTTTGGAAGAGGAAAAAAATCTCTTGATCTAAAAAAAGGAAGAGTCCTTAAATTGAGCCTAACCTGAGAATGTTTTTATTCATAGGCAAATGCGGAAGGATATTCTCGGACTCACCCTGACTCCATAATAGTTCCGAAATAGAATCTGAAAAAGTATCTTTCTCTTATAAATATCTGCAAAAATGAAGAACTTATTTGCAAAAATGAATATCTTCTAAATCTATCTCTTGTCCGTTGATGAACAAAAATTCGAGAGTCACCTGAAAATACATAAACTTGCGCCATAATTCCTAAGTCGAAAATTAGTACTTATTCAAGAATTTACGTTCAGCTGACCTACGAAAAGTTCCCTGAAAGCCTTCTGACGACCCGAGTTCTTGAAGTGAGCGTCTGGAACAACGGCAACCTGAAGGACAATCATAAAATGTACATGGTGTGCATCCCATTGCAGCGTTTCAACAACGTCAAGGCCGGCCGGAAGACTGACCGCGTACTCGAGGGCTGGTTCCAGTGCGAGAAGCACATTTGATCTTTCCTTCTATTTCACGAATCCAGTTAACTTTCTACTTTTTCTTTTTATCGAACTAGTTTCTTTTTCTTCTATTCTAGTCATCTTTCCTATACGTACAAGCTCTGAAAATCTCTATAGTCGCTCGATCAAAAAATGTTTTATGGGTCACCAGTTCATTACGCATTTTCCATAGAGTTATCGAGAGAAATCGTTTTTTCCTCTAAAAATGGAAATTTTTTTCATATTTCTTTGAGTGGCACATTTTCCCCGATGAGCTTATCTATTTTCAAAAAAAGTGCGAATTTCCAAAACGCATATTTTGAAGTGGTTTCACAACGGTTCTTCTTCTTTTTGCAATAGTTCCTTCATCGTTGGCTTAATTTCATAGAAGTCTTAAAAGTATCAACAAGAAAACCTGAAAAGAAAAACGAGGCTTCCGCTTAAATCTCGTTTTGAACTAACGGTGAATGAAAAATAATTCCCTGTTCCAAAGATATTTTTTTCTTTCAGTTTAAAAATTTAAAAACGCAGACGAGTCAAGAGTTCTCGTTGACGACCCAAAAAAAACGGCTTTGTGACGTTTCATGTGCTCAGCTGCGTCCTTTCGTCTCGTTCTCTCGTTTTAAATTAGTTTCAATTTTTATGTTTTCAATTGTTTCAAAATTTGCCTTATTGTCATTATCCTTGAGCTTGAGTGAGAAATGTACAATTATGCACGTTTTCGTACATATCATCCTTTTTGGGCCACTAAAACGGTGCATAATTGTTGTTTTCTACGTCCGGCGAGTGTATCCTTTGCCATAAACCTATTGAATCTTGAAAGTGAACATATTTATTATAAAAAAATCCAGCTGTGATTGAATATTATGTGTATTTCCTGTATAATTATGTAAGTATAGAGAATAATTGCCCGAAATAAATTGCTTCATATGTTGGCGTTGTTTGAGCTTTCCAATGTTAGTAAACATCTTTTTTTTAAGTCCCGAGAGGATGGCAAATGGGTTCTTAAGGAGGACAACAGAACAAGTATTGATCTTCTAGAAAGAAGAGAAATGAAAAAAATAACTCGGATGCGGATGAAAGTGGCGTGGAGCCCGCACACCTCTCCAGATCGATGAGTCCTGCCTGGATTTTCGACCTTTCTTCTCAATTCTACTTTTTTTCTATTATTATGTGTCATGAAAATATTGGCCGACTGAGGTCAAAAAATTGAAAGAAAAGCTCTATACTTTGTTGGAAGAAACTTCGTGATTACACGGAAACTTTTTTTGAGCTTTTTCGACTATATTAGTTACCCTTTCTCAAAACTCCCAATTTTTTTCAAAAATTGTTCAACTCAGTTTTAAAAAAATATCTATGTTTTCTGATGGACTTCATAATTTACTTTTCGTTATCAAAAATATAGAGACTTACAAGTTCCAAATAAAAAAATTAATAGTTTGTTCTGGGAAATTTTTCCCTATGCTTTATCGCCAAAAAAATCAGGCCTTGATCGGTTTTTTTGAGCTTGAAAATAATTATTTCTCAATTAAAAAAGCTGAAGACGCACGAGTAATTTTTTTTCAAATTTTTTTTTGAGCACTTCAAATAAAACAAAAATATTTGCTTACACAATGTTTGTGCCTTTTCGAACCAATACCGGAAAAAAAAGAAAATTGAAGATAATCGAGAATCTGAGAATTCTGACGGATCTGTTTTTCAAATCAAAAAAATTTTTCATATTTTTTTCTCGAAATAGGCGTAGAAAGATTGAAATTCTTTTTATTTCTGATTTCGTGTGAAAATTTGACGATAAAACTATTTTTTTGCCTTATCATTTCAAAATGTGAATGGACAGCGGTTGGAACAAAAACAAAGGGAAGCCCAATAACTATAGTGAAAAAAAAAACTAACTAAATAACGCTTGAAAATGTTGCACTTGGCGCGTGCCATTGAGAAAACCGGTTTCTTGGCGCTCTGATCACCCGAAATTGGTTGGACGGTGCATTATTTCCTCATTTTTAAATTGTTTGCCTGCAAGCCGCCTTTTTCTTTTTCTGACAGTTTTACGATCTGATAAATTTTTCGTAGGACGTTTTTCAATAATTTAACAAAGATAGATGGACAAATGTTGTTGGAACTTTTTTAGGCAAAAACAATGGATTACCATTCCCGTATTTTTTTTTTTGAAGGTAGAAAGGTTGGAAAATAAATGAATCGTATCGGATAGCAATCAAGATTCCTGTGAAGTCTCATCAGATTTGAACAATCAACTTTTTCGATCATTTTTTTACACTTTTTGCCTTTTTTTGTTCTTTTTATTTTTTTGTTTATCAACGCGCGAATAGCTTCTGGTCGTGCACACTTTTAAGCACGCGATTTCACGGGCCATTTATATGCCAAATTTGAACATCCAACTTACGCGAAAATAATAGAAGTTTTTGGCAAACTTTCATTTTATAGAAAGAAAATTTCGATTTCAACTCGACGAAGATCGTCAGCACCTCCATAACTGAACGAAATTCCTCGCCTTTCGGTCGCTAGCCGTTAGGCGCTAGTTATCTCGTTTTAATGATCAAATTTTATGCGGAGCAGCAAGGGTTGAATCGAGATGATTCGATGCCTCACACAATTCAGTCTCAATTACAGCTGCCAATGCCTTTCATAGAACGCTTTGGAAGTCGAAAAAGAGAACTCAATTCATTGAGAGCTCTTTTCAATCAGAAAGCTATTTTCACTCATTTCCTTCAGTTTTCCACGATTCTTGTTTATTTGAACGGAAGAAAAAAACATCGTCACGTTGTTTACTGCGTTGTACCTTTTTGGGCCAGACGAACATTGTTGTCTTTTTGCATGGCCAGCTGGAAAACATGTGAATGTTTACCCATCTTTTCGCGTTTCTGCCGTTGCGTCGTGAAATTCTTCCCATTTGCGGCTCTCTGAAATCGATGAGCTTTCCGAAATTTTGTCATCCTATTTTTTTCATATTTATTGGGCTAATTGAAGCTCAAACGTTTTTCTGACTGTTTATTCTTTATTTAATGGGAAATGTGCTCTGACCAAAAAGTCCCCATTGTTTTTTTCAAATCAGCTGCAATATTTTGCGGATTTCCTTTTTCTATTCCGTTTTATCGATTTACAGTCTTTAATTTTATTATCTCATCACTAAAAAAAAGTATTGTTCAAACTTCAAGACTTCATATTTCAGGAAAAAGTTTCTAGTTTGAGCTGGCTTTTCCTATTCCTTTTTGTTTTAAATTGCACTCACACTTTTTTGAACTCAAAAGGAGTTTATATGCACCTCAATTTCAAACGAAAAGACTATCGGGTAGTCTCAATTTTTTTTTTTTGCACAAGAGCCCGGTCAATTAACTGTGATGGATATTGAACTAAAGAAATTTTTTGGAAAATTGTCTGATAACATTTCTTTTTTTGGGAGAGCTCATTAACCACATCCACGTCAGCCTAAACTCGAATTTTCGCAACAAGAGAATTACGATTGAAGCGTCCGCTGAGCCTAATTGCATCGCCGCTCGCTTCTTTGAAGCAGTGCTGGAGCCATGGATACGGCCTGAAGACTTGAGGTCGTGTGAACTGGCGCGTTTCTCAACACTTTAGTCCCCACTTCCTCTGTGATCATTGGTTGCCTTCCATGAATAAATGTAACAAAAATTATTAAAAAGACTTTTTCATTTTCCAATATTTTTTTCAGGAAACTTTTTCCGGTGTCGTCCTTTTTATAATTAAGTATGTAAGCCCGAAACTTGGAGTTTTTCAAACAAATCTTGAAAAACTTGCATTCTCCCATAGATATTATTTTTAAAAAAAGAAAAAGTACTGCTTTGGATAAATTGATAAATCTGGGAAAGTTTTATTATCACCAAGTATTTTTTTGAGAAAAATTTTTTTCAAAAAAAGATTAAATTGCAGTATTTCCGCAGCTTTCCAACTATCTTTCACTTCATTTCGTGAGTCATTTTTTTTGTTTGTTTCGAGGCGTTCAGGATTGATCTGCATCTTGAAATGTTTTTCTCATTGCGAATGTTTGTTTTCGAAATAGTTTGCGTGTTGATGAGAATTTTTCAAACTTTCACGTTCTACAACAGCTGCACTTTTTGCCATCTTCATCCCATGTGTTTTTCGGGACTTCAAATGTGAATTTTCTTTGCATGCGTGCGACTGTCCTTGATACAAGTTTGTCTAGCTAATCTTTTTTCACTTAGCTGTATGACGCAAAAAATTGAGCCTAGCGTTTCATTGTGCTGAGGGCGTTATTCTCATCGTTCAGTGATCAAAATTGAAAGAATGACTTGATAAGCGCGACATTCCCGTTGAACGTTTCTCGTTTTAGGTTTACTCGGCAATGAAGTTTTATTCTCTTAGTGCTTGATAATTTCTGATCTTTCCTTCAATAACTTTCAGCTTCTTGAAAAGAGATATCTCAAAATCCAACAAAGGAACCTTCGAAAATTCGAAAATGCATCTGGGAGTCAGTCGTCAAAAAAAAGCCTCCAAATCAAATAAAATTATCAACAGCTTTTGAAAATGGAGGTTTTTTTTTGTTAATTCTTGAAAAACAAAGGAGTTTCGCAAGCCTAAAATCTCGGATTTTTTTTTCGTTCCTCTCAAAAAGCTTCTCAAACGAAAGAAAAAAATATCGATCGCATAGGTAAAAGATCTTCCTTCTAAGCCGGTCAATATTTCAAATTTTTCAAAAAACACAAAATCGATTTTTTTGCGCATTAGGAGTCCAAAAACCAACAGGTCTATGAATCAGCGTTAAGAATGACTGGCGATCGCCAGTGAGAACGTCTTCAAGGTCCCCATTTTCAGTACTTCCTATTCTTTGTTCGCTTTCATGATCGTGAACCATCTTTCAAAATGTTGAAAAGTTTGGCTCCGACTCCTGAACAAACTTGATTTCAACTTTGTCACAATAAATTCAAATTCAAAAAAAAGTAGGACTTACCGCAAGATGAAACTTTAATATTATATCATAGTTCGGAGTTTTCAAATCTGTGAAACATCGTATTCTCTAATCTTTTTTGCCAGAGATAGTTGTAAGCAGCTTTGAGCGATTAGTTCTTTTATCAAAGAAAAATTTGTGGTCCATTGATTTTTGTTGCAATTCGTTTCGAAAGAAATTTTTTATTCGTTCGGTTATCTGTTCATTTTTTCTGTTCCAATTTTTCGCACTCAATGAAAGTTTTAACGGTTGTCAATCACGACTGTTTCACAACCAGTTCTGTAGAGTATTCTCATAACCCATATTTGAAATGAAGAATTTCAATTTTTTAAACAATCGTTTCTCTTTTTGTATTTCGAGTAGCTTTCATATACTTATCCAACTTAACGGAGAAAATTTTTTTATGGAAATTTTTGAAGTTTACATTTTTACACGTTCGAACTCTCAAGATTGCACATTTTTTGATTTGAATTAGAAATCATGGATAGGCGAAAAGTTCTGGATCTTAAATTTGATTTCCTCACAGCTTTGTTCCATTTCTGTTTGCGTGAACTTTGTTTGTCTGCACGTGTCAAAAGTTCCTCTTTTTTATTCGTGACATCACTTCCAACAAACCGTGTTCTTTTCATCTTGCCGCTTGACAGAGTCTCAGTAATCGTAACATGTTTCAGAAAATTTACTGAAAAGGGACATTGAGAATGTCACACGGGCCAAAATGTATCTGCCAGATTTGCACTTGCGGGTTAGTTCTGAAACTTTGAACAATTAAAAAAAATCAATAGTTTGGGGAGAATGATCAATTAATGTATTCAGCTTTTTTTCAATTATTTAATAAGAGCATTTTTTTAGTCATAACTAGTTGATTTCTCTTTTTATATAATAGATATATAAGAGATGAAAAAGGAATCTTTATAAAACGAAAAATTGTTCGAAATTTGTCAGATTTTGACTGAATATAGAAGATTAATCTGTTATTGCGTGTGGTTTTTTTTACAGGAGACATAAATGTCCACACGATAGAAATGCAAGCAGTTTTTCTCTAGGAGAGACTGATGCAGGAGTTTTTCACACGAGGAGCCATAGCAGGGTTTTTCTCCTTTTCTTAAATTTACCAAAATGATTTTCCAGCAAGAGTCACACAGCGAATCATTTCAAAGAGTGACACCAATACGACCTCGTAGCCAAATTTCTAATGCTATTTTTGGCGGATCTGAGTCTCCGGTGAGTTCAATTGTCAATTTAAAAACTATCGAATAGTGAGCACTGTTTTGAAAGTTAGAATTGGCGGTTTTCGAAGGTTCTTCTGAACAGAAATTCTCATCAGAGTCAGGGCAAAATTTATAAAAACTACTTCATAGCCTCGTTTGGAATCAGTCGATTTTTCAACAGTTCGAGGCAAAGTCGGAGACGCAAAAAGCTAACGAGAGAAGGCCCGAAAGCAGCGGTGGCAACGCTGACGAAAATAATAAGACAGCCGCAAGTGGGATAAACGACGCCATGTTGAGCGACAAGAAAACAGCGACAGTGTTCAGAAACCGGAACAGAGCTTCGCAGGTTCTGATTTCATATAACATCATCATCTTTTTTTTCATGAATTTTCAGCTATTCGAATCGTCGAAAACAACAAATTCAACTTCTTTTCATAAAACAACCACACAGGACGCAAATAATTTCAAAGAGGAACCAGGTTGGATTCCCAATTGAACAATGAAAAATCGCTGAGGATTAAGGCAGAAAAACAGAAAAGACTTCCAACAATGGAATTTACGAGAACAGTCGTGAAAAGGTTTTGAAAAAAATAGTTCTATGGCAAAAAAAAAAGTTTAGACAACCCACAACGGGGCGGGGCGGAACTCGTCCAGTACTAGAGGTTTACACAAAAATGTTCGTAAGAAAAACTTTCATTTACAGTTGTGAGTGGAAGAGCCGTTCGTAACAAAAGCGAAATTTTTGAATCGGTGGGAACTGACAAGGTTGTGACTGCTGTAATATATTGTTTAAACAGAAATTTTCAGTTGCCCCCAATAAAAACTACCAGAAAAATCATCAAAATGGAACAATCGAAAAAAGATGACGGGAAAACTTTATCGTTGCCTTCGCCACACCATTTTAATCGCAACCAGAAGTCTTCTATTTCCAGCATACTTCACGATTCGAATTCCATAGAGAGATTCGCGGTGAACGATCAGTCGAAAGCTGCTCAAACGACTAGGACTGCAACCACACACCACACCGTAACAAAGAATGGTAGAGAACATTCAAGTACTACTGTAACTGTTTGCGATTCAAAGAAGACAGCAAAAACGGAAGAAGAATCGAACTTTAACCCAATAAAAATGGAGAAACATCAGAAAATTGATCCAGAGAACTACAAAAGTTCCGAGACGACTACTCAAACAAAGAAAGGCTACACTGTCGTCCAAGCTGAGCGTTACCAGATAAGAAAGCCAGAAGACAACAAGATTCTGCCAGCTGAAGGTTCTTTCACTGCCACAACGCAGAACCAAGAAGACTTCCACAGCACCAAGGGAGACCGCTTCGATGCGAAAAGGCCGCAAGACCATGGAATCCTACAGAACGATGGCAGCTTTGTTGCTCGAACTCAAACCCAAGAAGACTTCACTGCAGTCAAAGGAGAGCGTTACCAGATAAGAAAGCCAGAAGACAACAAGATTCTGCCAGCTGAAGGTTCTTTCACTGCCACAACGCAGAACCAAGAAGACTTCCACAGCACCAAGGGAGACCGCTTCGATGCGAAAAAAAGCCGCAAGACCATGGAATCCTACAGAACGATGGCAGCTTTGTTGCTCGAACTCAAACCCAAGAAGACTTCACTGCAGTCAAAGGAGAGCGTTACCAGATAAGAAAGCCAGAAGACAACAAGATTCTGCCAGCTGAAGGTTCTTTCACCGCCACAACGCAGAACCAAGAAGACTTCCACAGCACCAAGGGAGACCGCTTCGATGCGAAAAAAAGCCGCAAGACCATGGTATCCTTCAGAACGATGGCAGCTTTGTTGCTCGAACTCAAACCCAAGAAGACTTCACTGCAGTCAAAGGAGAGCGTTACCAGATAAGAAAGCCAGAAGACAACAAGATTCTGCCAGCTGAAGGTTCTTTCACTGCCACAACGCAGAACCAAGAAGACTTCCACAGCACCAAGGGAGACCGCTTCGATGCGAAAAAGCCGCAAGACCATGGTATCCTTCAGAACGATGGCAGCTTTGTTGCTCGAACTCAAACCCAAGAAGACTTCACTGCAGTCAAAGCAGAGCGTTACCAGATAAGAAAGCCAGAAGACAGCAAGATTCTGCCAGCTGAAGGTTCTTTCACTGCCACAACGCAGAACCAAGAAGACTTCCACAGCACCAAGGGAGACCGCTTCGATGCGAAAAGGCCGCAAGACCATGGAATCCTACAGAACGATGGCAGCTTTGTTGCTCGAACTCAAACCCAAGAAGACTTCACTGCAGTCAAAGGAGAGCGTTACCAGATAAGAAAGCCAGAAGACAACAAGATTCTGCCAGCTGAAGGTTCTTTCACTGCCACAACGCAGAACCAGGAAGACTTCCACAGCACCAAGGGAGACCGCTTCGATGCGAAAAAGCCGCAAGACCATGGTATCCTTCAGAACGATGGCAGCTTTGTTGCTCGAACTCAAACCCAAGAAGACTTCACTGCAGTCAAAGGAGAGCGTTACCAGATAAGAAAGCCAGAAGACAACAAGATTCTGCCAGCTGAAGGTTCTTTCACTGCCACAACGCAGAACCAGGAAGACTTCCACAGCACCAAGGGAGACCGCTTCGATGCGAAAAAAAGCCGCAAGACCATGGTATCCTTCAGAACGATGGCAGCTTTGTTGCTCGAACTCAAACCCAAGTAGACTTCACTGCAGTCAAAGGAGAGCGTTACCAGATAAGAAAGCCAGAAGACAGCAAGATTCTGCCAGCTGAAGGTTCTTTCACTGCCACAACGCAGAACCAAGAAGACTTCCACAGCACCAAGGGAGACCGCTTCGATGCGAAAAAAAGCCGCAAGACCATGGTATCCTTCAGAACGATGGCAGCTTTGTTGCTCGAACTCAAACCCAAGAAGACTTCACTGCAGTCAAAGGAGAGCGTTACCAGATAAGAAAGCCAGAAGACAGCAAGATTCTGCCAGCTGAAGGTTCTTTCACTGCCACAACGCAGAACCAAGAAGACTTCCACAGCACCAAGGGAGACCGCTTCGATGCGAAAAAAAGCCGCAAGACCATGGTATCCTTCAGAACGATGGCAGCTTTGTTGCTCGAACTCAAACCCAAGAAGACTTCACTGCAGTCAAAGGAGAGCGTTACCAGATAAGAAAGCCAGAAGACAACAAGATTCTGCCAGCTGAAGGTTCTTTCACTGCCACAACGCAGAACCAGGAAGACTTCCACAGCACCAAGGGAGACCGCTTCGATGCGAAAAAGCCGCAAGACCATGGTATCCTTCAGAACGATGGCAGCTTTGTTGCTCGAACTCAAACCCAAGTAGACTTCACTGCAGTCAAAGGAGAGCGTTACCAGATAAGAAAGCCAGAAGACAACAAGATTCTGCCAGCTGAAGGTTCTTTCACTGCCACAACGCAGAACCAGGAAGACTTCCACAGCACCAAGGGAGACCGCTTCGATGCGAAAAAGCCGCAAGACCATGGTATCCTTCAGAACGATGGCAGCTTTGTTGCTCGAACTCAAACCCAAGAAGACTTCACTGCAGTCAAAGGAGAGCGTTACCAGATAAGAAAGCCAGAAGACAACAAGATTCTGCCAGCTGAAGGTTCTTTCACTGCCACAACGCAGAACCAGGAAGACTTCCACAGCACCAAGGGAGACCGCTTCGATGCGAAAAAAAGCCGCAAGACCATGGTATCCTTCAGAACGATGGCAGCTTTGTTGCTCGAACTCAAACCCAAGAAGACTTCACTGCAGTCAAAGGAGAGCGTTACCAGATAAGAAAGCCAGAAGACAGCAAGATTCTGCCAGCTGAAGGTTCTTTCACTGCCACAACGCAGAACCAGGAAGACTTCCACAGCACCAAGGGAGACCGCTTCGATGCGAAAAGGCCGCAAGACCATGGAATCCTACAGAACGATGGCAGCTTTGTTGCTCGAACTCAAACCCAAGAAGACTTCACTGCAGTCAAAGGAGAGCGTTACCAGATAAGAAAGCCAGAAGACAACAAGATTCTGCCAGCTGAAGGTTCTTTCACTGCCACAACGCAGAACCAAGAAGACTTCCACAGCACCAAAGGAGACCGCTTCGATGCAAAAAGACCGCAAGACCATGGAATCCTACAGAACGATGGCAGCTTTGTTGCTCGAACTCAAACCCAAGAAGACTTCACTGCAGTCAAAGGAGAGCGTTACCAGATAAGAAAGCCAGAAGACAACAAGATTCTGCCAGCTGAAGGTCCTTTCACTGCCACAACGCAGAACCAAGAAGACTTCCACAGCACCAAGGGAGACCGCTTCGATGCAAAAAGACCGCAAGACCATGGAATCCTACAGAACGATGGCAGCTTTGTTGCTCGAACTCAAACCCAAGAAGACTTCACTGCAGTCAAAGGAGAGCGTTACCAGATAAGAAAGCCAGAAGACAACAAGATTCTGCCAGCTGAAGGTTCTTTCACTGCCACAACGCAGAACCAAGAAGACTTCCACAGCACCAAGGGAGACCGCTTCGATGCAAAAAGGCCGCAAGACCATGGAATCATCCAGAACGATGGCAGCTTTGTTGCTCGAACTCAAACCCAAGAAGACTTCACTGCAGTCAAAGGAGAGCGTTACCAGATAAGAAAGCCAGAAGACAACAAGATTCTGCCAGCTGAAGGTTCTTTCACTGCCACAACGCAGAACCAAGAAGACTTCCACAGCACCAAGGGAGACCGCTTCGATGCAAAAAGACCGCAAGACCATGGAATCCTACAGAACGATGGCAGCTTTGTTGCTCGAACTCAAACCCAAGAAGACTTCACTGCAGTCAAAGGAGAGCGTTACCAGATAAGAAAGCCAGAAGACAACAAGATTCTGCCAGCTGAAGGTTCTTTCACTGCCACAACGCAGAACCAAGAAGACTTCCACAGCACCAAGGGAGACCGCTTCGATGCAAAAAAAGGCCGCAAGACCATGGAATCATCCAGAACGATGGCAGCTTTGTTGCTCGAACTCAAACCCAAGAAGACTTCACTGCAGTCAAAGGAGAGCGTTACCAGATAAGAAAGCCAGAAGACAACAAGATTCTGCCAGCTGAAGGTTCTTTCACTGCCACAACGCAGAACCAGGAAGACTTCCACAGCACCAAGGGAGACCGCTTCGATGCGAAAAAAAGCCGCAAGACCATGGTATCCTTCAGAACGATGGCAGCTTTGTTGCTCGAACTCAAACCCAAGAAGACTTCACTGCAGTCAAAGGAGAGCGTTACCAGATAAGAAAGCCAGAAGACAACAAGATTCTGCCAGCTGAAGGTTCTTTCACTGCCACAACGCAGAACCAGGAAGACTTCCACAGCACCAAGGGAGACCGCTTCGATGCGAAAAGGCCGCAAGACCATGGAATCCTACAGAACGATGGCAGCTTTGTTGCTCGAACTCAAACCCAAGAAGACTTCACTGCAGTCAAAGGAGAGCGTTACCAGATAAGAAAGCCAGAAGACAACAAGATTCTGCCAGCTGAAGGTTCTTTCACTGCCACAACGCAGAACCAAGAAGACTTCCACAGCACCAAAGGAGACCGCTTCGATGCAAAAAGACCGCAAGACCATGGAATCCTACAGAACGATGGCAGCTTTGTTGCTCGAACTCAAACCCAAGAAGACTTCACTGCAGTCAAAGGAGAGCGTTACCAGATAAGAAAGCCAGAAGACAACAAGATTCTGCCAGCTGAAGGTTCTTTCACTGCCACAACGCAGAACCAAGAAGACTTCCACAGCACCAAGGGAGACCGCTTCGATGCAAAAAGACCGCAAGACCATGGAATCCTACAGAACGATGGCAGCTTTGTTGCTCGAACTCAAACCCAAGAAGACTTCACTGCAGTCAAAGGAGAGCGTTACCAGATAAGAAAGCCAGAAGACAACAAGATTCTGCCAGCTGAAGGTCCTTTCACTGCCACAACGCAGAACCAAGAAGACTTCCACAGCACCAAGGGAGACCGCTTCGATGCAAAAAAAGACCGCAAGACCATGGAATCCTACAAAACGATGGCAGCTTTGTTGCTCGAACTCAAACCCAAGAAGACTTCACTGCAGTCAAAGGAGAGCGTTATCAGATAAGAAAGCCAGAAGACAACAAGATTCTGCCAGCTGAAGGTTCTTTCACTGCCACAACGCAGAACCAAGAAGACTTCCACAGCACCAAGGGAGACCGCTTCGATGCAAAAAGGCCGCAAGACCATGGAATCATCCAGAACGATGGCAGCTTTGTTGCTCGAACTCAAACCCAAGAAGACTTCACTGCAGTCAAAGGAGAGCGTTACCAGATAAGAAAGCCAGAAGACAACAAGATTCTGCCAGCTGAAGGTTCTTTCACTGCCACAACGCAGAACCAAGAAGACTTCCACAGCACCAAGGGAGACCGCTTCGATGCAAAAAGGCCGCAAGACCATGGAATCATCCAGAACGATGGCAGCTTTGTTGCTCGAACTCAAACCCAAGAAGACTTCACTGCAGTCAAAGGAGAGCGTTACCAGATAAGAAAGCCAGAAGACAACAAGATTCTGCCAGCTGAAGGTTCTTTCACTGCCACAACGCAGAACCAGGAAGACTTCCACAGCACCAAGGGAGACCGCTTCGATGCGAAAAAAAGCCGCAAGACCATGGTATCCTTCAGAACGATGGCAGCTTTGTTGCTCGAACTCAAACCCAAGAAGACTTCACTGCAGTCAAAGGAGAGCGTTACCAGATAAGAAAGCCAGAAGACAACAAGATTCTGCCAGCTGAAGGTTCTTTCACTGCCACAACGCAGAACCAAGAAGACTTCCACAGCACCAAGGGAGACCGCTTCGATGCAAAAAGACCGCAAGACCATGGAATCCTACAGAACGATGGCAGCTTTGTTGCTCGAACTCAAACCCAAGAAGACTTCACTGCAGTCAAAGGAGAGCGTTACCAGATAAGAAAGCCAGAAGACAACAAGATTCTGCCAGCTGAAGGTCCTTTCACTGCCACAACGCAGAACCAAGAAGACTTCCACAGCACCAAGGGAGACCGCTTCGATGCAAAAAAAGACCGCAAGACCATGGAATCCTACAGAACGATGGCAGCTTTGTTGCTCGAACTCAAACCCAAGAAGACTTCACTGCAGTCAAAGGAGAGCGTTACCAGATAAGAAAGCCAGAAGACAACAAGATTCTGCCAGCTGAAGGTTCTTTCACCGCCACAACGCAGAACCAAGAAGACTTCCACAGCACCAAGGGAGACCGCTTCGATGCGAAAAAGCCGCAAGACCATGGTATCCTTCAGAACGATGGCAGCTTTGTTGCTCGAACTCAAACCCAAGAAGACTTCACTGCAGTCAAAGGAGAGCGTTACCAGATAAGAAAGCCAGAAGACAACAAGATTCTGCCAGCTGAAGGTTCTTTCACTGCCACAACGCAGAACCAAGAAGACTTCCACAGCACCAAGGGAGACCGCTTCGATGCAAAAAGACCGCAAGACCATGGAATCCTACAGAACGATGGCAGCTTTGTTGCTCGAACTCAAACCCAAGAAGACTTCACTGCAGTCAAAGGAGAGCGTTACCAGATAAGAAAGCCAGAAGACAACAAGATTCTGCCAGCTGAAGGTTCTTTCACTGCCACAACGCAGAACCAGGAAGACTTCCACAGCACCAAGGGAGACCGCTTCGATGCGAAAAAGCCGCAAGACCATGGTATCCTTCAGAACGATGGCAGCTTTGTTGCTCGAACTCAAACCCAAGAAGACTTCACTGCAGTCAAAGGAGAGCGTTACCAGATAAGAAAGCCAGAAGACAACAAGTTTCTGCCAGCTGAAGGTTCTTTCACTGCCACAACGCAGAACCAAGAAGACTTCCACAGCACCAAAGGAGACCGCTTCGATGCAAAAAGACCGCAAGACCATGGAATCCTACAGAACGATGGCAGCTTTGTTGCTCGAACTCAAACCCAAGAAGACTTCACTGCAGTCAAAGGAGAGCGTTACCAGATAAGAAAGCCAGAAGACAACAAGATTCTGCCAGCTGAAGGTTCTTTCACTGCCACAACGCAGAACCAAGAAGACTTCCACAGCACCAAGGGAGACCGCTTCGATGCGAAAAAAAGCCGCAAGACCATGGAATCCTACAGAACGATGGCAGCTTTGTTGCTCGAACTCAAACCCAAGAAGACTTCACTGCAGTCAAAGGAGAGCGTTACCAGATAAGAAAGCCAGAAGACAACAAGATTCTGCCAGCTGAAGGTTCTTTCACTGCCACAACGCAGAACCAAGAAGACTTTCACAGCACCAAAGGGAGACCGCTTCGATGCGAAAAAAAGCCGCAAGACCATGGTATCCTTCAGAACGATGGCAGCTTTGTTGCTCGAACTCAAACCCAAGAAGACTTCACTGCAGTCAAAGCAGAGCGTTACCAGATAAGAAAGCCAGAAGACAGCAAGATTCTGCCAGCTGAAGGTTCTTTCACTGCCACAACGCAGAACCAAGAAGACTTCCACAGCACCAAGGGAGACCGCTTCGATGCGAAAAAGGCCGCAAGACCATGGAATCCTACAGAACGATGGCAGCTTTGTTGCTCGAACTCAAACCCAAGAAGACTTCACTGCAGTCAAAGGAGAGCGTTACCAGATAAGAAAGCCAGAAGACAACAAGATTCTGCCAGCTGAAGGTTCTTTCACTGCCACAACGCAGAACCAAGAAGACTTCCACAGCACCAAGGGAGACCGCTTCGATGCGAAAAAAAGCCGCAAGACCATGGAATCCTACAGAACGATGGCAGCTTTGTTGCTCGAACTCAAACCCAAGAAGACTTCACTGCAGTCAAAGGAGAGCGTTACCAGATAAGAAAGCCAGAAGACAACAAGATTCTGCCAGCTGAAGGTTCTTTCACCGCCACAACGCAGAACCAAGAAGACTTCCACAGCACCAAGGGAGACCGCTTCGATGCGAAAAAAAGCCGCAAGACCATGGTATCCTTCAGAACGATGGCAGCTTTGTTGCTCGAACTCAAACCCAAGAAGACTTCACTGCAGTCAAAGGAGAGCGTTACCAGATAAGAAAGCCAGAAGACAACAAGATTCTGCCAGCTGAAGGTTCTTTCACTGCCACAACGCAGAACCAAGAAGACTTCCACAGCACCAAGGGAGACCGCTTCGATGCGAAAAAGCCGCAAGACCATGGTATCCTTCAGAACGATGGCAGCTTTGTTGCTCGAACTCAAACCCAAGAAGACTTCACTGCAGTCAAAGCAGAGCGTTACCAGATAAGAAAGCCAGAAGACAGCAAGATTCTGCCAGCTGAAGGTTCTTTCACTGCCACAACGCAGAACCAAGAAGACTTCCACAGCACCAAGGGAGACCGCTTCGATGCGAAAAGGCCGCAAGACCATGGAATCCTACAGAACGATGGCAGCTTTGTTGCTCGAACTCAAACCCAAAGAAGACTTCACTGCAGTCAAAGCAGAGCGTTACCAGATAAGAAAGCCAGAAGACAGCAAGATTCTGCCAGCTGAAGGTTCTTTCACTGCCACAACGCAGAACCAGGAAGACTTCCACAGCACCAAAGGGAGACCGCTTCGATGCGAAAAAAAGCCGCAAGACCATGGTATCCTTCAGAACGATGGCAGCTTTGTTGCTCGAACTCAAACCCAAGAAGACTTCACTGCAGTCAAAGGAGAGCGTTACCAGATAAGAAAAGCCAGAAGACAACAAGATTCTGCCAGCTGAAGGTTCTTTCACTGCCACAACGCAGAACCAGGAAGACTTCCACAGCACCAAGGGAGACCGCTTCGATGCGAAAAAAAGCCGCAAGACCATGGTATCCTTCAGAACGATGGCAGCTTTGTTGCTCGAACTCAAACCCAAGTAGACTTCACTGCAGTCAAAGGAGAGCGTTACCAGATAAGAAAGCCAGAAGACAGCAAGATTCTGCCAGCTGAAGGTTCTTTCACTGCCACAACGCAGAACCAAGAAGACTTCCACAGCACCAAGGGAGACCGCTTCGATGCGAAAAAAAGCCGCAAGACCATGGTATCCTTCAGAACGATGGCAGCTTTGTTGCTCGAACTCAAACCCAAGAAGACTTCACTGCAGTCAAAGGAGAGCGTTACCAGATAAGAAAGCCAGAAGACAGCAAGATTCTGCCAGCTGAAGGTTCTTTCACTGCCACAACGCAGAACCAAGAAGACTTCCACAGCACCAAGGGAGACCGCTTCGATGCGAAAAAAAGCCGCAAGACCATGGTATCCTTCAGAACGATGGCAGCTTTGTTGCTCGAACTCAAACCCAAGAAGACTTCACTGCAGTCAAAGGAGAGCGTTACCAGATAAGAAAGCCAGAAGACAACAAGATTCTGCCAGCTGAAGGTTCTTTCACTGCCACAACGCAGAACCAGGAAGACTTCCACAGCACCAAGGGGAGACCGCTTCGATGCGAAAAAAAGCCGCAAGACCATGGTATCCTTCAGAACGATGGCAGCTTTGTTGCTCGAACTCAAACCCAAGTAGACTTCACTGCAGTCAAAGGAGAGCGTTACCAGATAAGAAAGCCAGAAGACAACAAGATTCTGCCAGCTGAAGGTTCTTTCACTGCCACAACGCAGAACCAGGAAGACTTCCACAGCACCAAGGGAGACCGCTTCGATGCGAAAAAAAGCCGCAAGACCATGGTATCCTTCAGAACGATGGCAGCTTTGTTGCTCGAACTCAAACCCAAGAAGACTTCACTGCAGTCAAAGCAGAGCGTTACCAGATAAAAAAAGCCAGAAGACAGCAAGATTCTGCCAGCTGAAGGTTCTTTCACTGCCACAACGCAGAACCAAGAAGACTTCCACAGCACCAAGGGAGACCGCTTCGATGCGAAAAAAGGCCGCAAGACCATGGAATCCTACAGAACGATGGCAGCTTTGTTGCTCGAACTCAAACCCAAGAAGACTTCACTGCAGTCAAAGGAGAGCGTTACCAGATAAGAAAGCCAGAAGACAACAAGATTCTGCCAGCTGAAGGTTCTTTCACTGCCACAACGCAGAACCAAGAAGACTTCCACAGCACCAAGGGAGACCGCTTCGATGCGAAAAAGCCGCAAGACCATGGAATCCTACAGAACGATGGCAGCTTTGTTGCTCGAACTCAAACCCAAGAAGACTTCACTGCAGTCAAAGGAGAGCGTTACCAGATAAGAAAGCCAGAAGACAACAAGATTCTGCCAGCTGAAGGTTCTTTCACCGCCACAACGCAGAACCAAGAAGACTTCCACAGCACCAAGGGAGACCGCTTCGATGCGAAAAAGCCGCAAGACCATGGTATCCTTCAGAACGATGGCAGCTTTGTTGCTCGAACTCAAACCCAAGAAGACTTCACTGCAGTCAAAGGAGAGCGTTACCAGATAAGAAAGCCAGAAGACAACAAGATTCTGCCAGCTGAAGGTTCTTTCACTGCCACAACGCAGAACCAAGAAGACTTCCACAGCACCAAGGGAGACCGCTTCGATGCGAAAAAGCCGCAAGACCATGGTATCCTTCAGAACGATGGCAGCTTTGTTGCTCGAACTCAAACCCAAGAAGACTTCACTGCAGTCAAAGCAGAGCGTTACCAGATAAGAAAGCCAGAAGACAGCAAGATTCTGCCAGCTGAAGGTTCTTTCACTGCCACAACGCAGAACCAAGAAGACTTCCACAGCACCAAGGGAGACCGCTTCGATGCGAAAAAAAGCCGCAAGACCATGGAATCCTACAGAACGATGGCAGCTTTGTTGCTCGAACTCAAACCCAAGAAGACTTCACTGCAGTCAAAGGAGAGCGTTACCAGATAAGAAAGCCAGAAGACAACAAGATTCTGCCAGCTGAAGGTTCTTTCACCGCCACAACGCAGAACCAAGAAGACTTCCACAGCACCAAGGGAGACCGCTTCGATGCGAAAAAAAGCCGCAAGACCATGGTATCCTTCAGAACGATGGCAGCTTTGTTGCTCGAACTCAAACCCAAGAAGACTTCACTGCAGTCAAAGGAGAGCGTTACCAGATAAGAAAGCCAGAAGACAACAAGATTCTGCCAGCTGAAGGTTCTTTCACTGCCACAACGCAGAACCAAGAAGACTTCCACAGCACCAAGGGAGACCGCTTCGATGCGAAAAAAAGCCGCAAGACCATGGTATCCTTCAGAACGATGGCAGCTTTGTTGCTCGAACTCAAACCCAAGAAGACTTCACTGCAGTCAAAGGAGAGCGTTACCAGATAAGAAAGCCAGAAGACAACAAGATTCTGCCAGCTGAAGGTTCTTTCACTGCCACAACGCAGAACCAAGAAGACTTCCACAGCACCAAGGGAGACCGCTTCGATGCGAAAAAAAGCCGCAAGACCATGGTATCCTTCAGAACGATGGCAGCTTTGTTGCTCGAACTCAAACCCAAGAAGACTTCACTGCAGTCAAAGCAGAGCGTTACCAGATAAGAAAGCCAGAAGACAACAAGATTCTGCCAGCTGAAGGTTCTTTCACTGCCACAACGCAGAACCAAGAAGACTTCCACAGCACCAAGGGAGACCGCTTCGATGCGAAAAAGGCCGCAAGACCATGGAATCCTACAGAACGATGGCAGCTTTGTTGCTCGAACTCAAACCCAAGAAGACTTCACTGCAGTCAAAGGAGAGCGTTACCAGATAAGAAAGCCAGAAGACAACAAGATTCTGCCAGCTGAAGGTTCTTTCACTGCCACAACGCAGAACCAAGAAGACTTCCACAGCACCAAGGGAGACCGCTTCGATGCGAAAAAAAGCCGCAAGACCATGGTATCCTTCAGAACGATGGCAGCTTTGTTGCTCGAACTCAAACCCAAGAAGACTTCACTGCAGTCAAAGGAGAGCGTTACCAGATAAGAAAGCCAGAAGACAACAAGATTCTGCCAGCTGAAGGTTCTTTCACTGCCACAACGCAGAACCAAGAAGACTTCCACAGCACCAAGGGAGACCGCTTCGATGCGAAAAAAAGCCGCAAGACCATGGTATCCTTCAGAACGATGGCAGCTTTGTTGCTCGAACTCAAACCCAAGAAGACTTCACTGCAGTCAAAGGAGAGCGTTACCAGATAAGAAAGCCAGAAGACAACAAGATTCTGCCAGCTGAAGGTTCTTTCACTGCCACAACGCAGAACCAGGAAGACTTCCACAGCACCAAGGGAGACCGCTTCGATGCGAAAAAAGCCGCAAGACCATGGTATCCTTCAGAACGATGGCAGCTTTGTTGCTCGAACTCAAACCCAAGTAGACTTCACTGCAGTCAAAGGAGAGCGTTACCAGATAAGAAAGCCAGAAGACAACAAGATTCTGCCAGCTGAAGGTTCTTTCACTGCCACAACGCAGAACCAAGAAGACTTCCACAGCACCAAGGGAGACCGCTTCGATGCGAAAAAGCCGCAAGACCATGGTATCCTTCAGAACGATGGCAGCTTTGTTGCTCGAACTCAAACCCAAGAAGACTTCACTGCAGTCAAAGGAGAGCGTTATCAGATAAGAAAGCCAGAAGACAACAAGATTCTGCCAGCTGAAGGTTCTTTCACTGCCACAACGCAGAACCAAGAAGACTTCCACAGCACCAAGGGAGACCGCTTCGATGCGAAAAAAAGCCGCAAGACCATGGTATCCTTCAGAACGATGGCAGCTTTGTTGCTCGAACTCAAACCCAAGAAGACTTCACTGCAGTCAAAGGAGAGCGTTACCAGATAAGAAAGCCAGAAGACAACAAGATTCTGCCAGCTGAAGGTTCTTTCACTGCCACAACGCAGAACCAGGAAGACTTCCACAGCACCAAGGGAGACCGCTTCGATGCGAAAAAAAGCCGCAAGACCATGGTATCCTTCAGAACGATGGCAGCTTTGTTGCTCGAACTCAAACCCAAGTAGACTTCACTGCAGTCAAAGGAGAGCGTTACCAGATAAGAAAGCCAGAAGACAACAAGATTCTGCCAGCTGAAGGTTCTTTCACTGCCACAACGCAGAACCAA
The DNA here is from genome assembly GCA_904845305.1 of Caenorhabditis auriculariae. Lineage (NCBI taxonomy): Eukaryota > Metazoa > Nematoda > Chromadorea > Rhabditida > Rhabditidae > Caenorhabditis > Caenorhabditis auriculariae. Next base: position 515,788 of record CAJGYM010000002.1, on the reverse strand, counting down.
GAAGACTTCCACAGCACCAAGGGAGACCGCTTCGATGCGAAAAAGCCGCAAGACCATGGTATCCTTCAGAACGATGGCAGCTTTGTTGCTCGAACTCAAACCCAAGAAGACTTCACTGCAGTCAAAGGAGAGCGTTATCAGATAAGAAAGCCAGAAGACAACAAGATTCTGCCAGCTGAAGGTTCTTTCACTGCCACAACGCAGAACCAAGAAGACTTCCACAGCACCAAGGGAGACCGCTTCGATGCGAAAAAAAGCCGCAAGACCATGGTATCCTTCAGAACGATGGCAGCTTTGTTGCTCGAACTCAAACCCAAGTAGACTTCACTACAGTCAAAGGAGAGCGTTACCAGATAAGAAAGCCAGAAGACAACAAGATTCTGCCAGCTGAAGGTTCTTTCACTGCCACAACGCAGAACCAAGAAGACTTCCACAGCACCAAGGGAGACCGCTTCGATGCGAAAAAGCCGCAAGACCATGGTATCCTTCAGAACGATGGCAGCTTTGTTGCTCGAACTCAAACCCAAGTAGACTTCACTGCAGTCAAAGGAGAGCGTTACCAGATAAGAAAGCCAGAAGACAACAAGATTCTGCCAGCTGAAGGTTCTTTCACTGCCACAACGCAGAACCAAGAAGACTTCCACAGCACCAAGGGAGACCGCTTCGATGCGAAAAAAAGCCGCAAGACCATGGTATCCTTCAGAACGATGGCAGCTTTGTTGCTCGAACTCAAACCCAAGAAGACTTCACTGCAGTCAAAGGAGAGCGTTATCAGATAAGAAAGCCAGAAGACAACAAGATTCTGCCAGCTGAAGGTTCTTTCACTGCCACAACGCAGAACCAAGAAGACTTCCACAGCACCAAGGGAGACCGCTTCGATGCGAAAAAAAGCCGCAAGACCATGGTATCCTTCAGAACGATGGCAGCTTTGTTGCTCGAACTCAAACCCAAGTAGACTTCACTGCAGTCAAAGGAGAGCGTTACCAGATAAGAAAGCCAGAAGACAACAAGATTCTGCCAGCTGAAGGTTCTTTCACTGCCACAACGCAGAACCAAGAAGACTTCCACAGCACCAAGGGAGACCGCTTCGATGCGAAAAAAAGCCGCAAGACCATGGTATCCTTCAGAACGATGGCAGCTTTGTTGCTCGAACTCAAACCCAAGAAGACTTCACTGCAGTCAAAGGAGAGCGTTATCAGATAAGAAAGCCAGAAGACAACAAGATTCTGCCAGCTGAAGGTTCTTTCACTGCCACAACGCAGAACCAAGAAGACTTCCACAGCACCAAGGGAGACCGCTTCGATGCGAAAAAAAGCCGCAAGACCATGGTATCCTTCAGAACGATGGCAGCTTTGTTGCTCGAACTCAAACCCAAGTAGACTTCACTGCAGTCAAAGGAGAGCGTTACCAGATAAGAAAGCCAGAAGACAACAAGATTCTGCCAGCTGAAGGTTCTTTCACTGCCACAACGCAGAACCAAGAAGACTTCCACAGCACCAAGGGAGACCGCTTCGATGCGAAAAAAAGCCGCAAGACCATGGTATCCTTCAGAACGATGGCAGCTTTGTTGCTCGAACTCAAACCCAAGAAGACTTCACTGCAGTCAAAGGAGAGCGTTATCAGATAAGAAAGCCAGAAGACAACAAGATTCTGCCAGCTGAAGGTTCTTTCACTGCCACAACGCAGAACCAAGAAGACTTCCACAGCACCAAGGGAGACCGCTTCGATGCGAAAAAAAGCCGCAAGACCATGGTATCCTTCAGAACGATGGCAGCTTTGTTGCTCGAACTCAAACCCAAGAAGACTTCACTGCAGTCAAAGGAGAGCGTTACCAGATAAGAAAGCCAGAAGACAACAAGATTCTGCCAGCTGAAGGTTCTTTCACTGCCACAACGCAGAACCAAGAAGACTTCCACAGCACCAAGGGAGACCGCTTCGATGCGAAAAAAAGCCGCAAGACCATGGTATCCTTCAGAACGATGGCAGCTTTGTTGCTCGAACTCAAACCCAAGAAGACTTCACTGCAGTCAAAGGAGAGCGTTACCAGATAAGAAAGCCAGAAGACAACAAGATTCTGCCAGCTGAAGGTTCTTTCACTGCCACAACGCAGAACCAGGAAGACTTCCACAGCACCAAGGGAGACCGCTTCGATGCGAAAAAAAGCCGCAAGACCATGGTATCCTTCAGAACGATGGCAGCTTTGTTGCTCGAACTCAAACCCAAGTAGACTTCACTGCAGTCAAAGGAGAGCGTTACCAGATAAGAAAGCCAGAAGACAACAAGATTCTGCCAGCTGAAGGTTCTTTCACTGCCACAACGCAGAACCAAGAAGACTTCCACAGCACCAAGGGAGACCGCTTCGATGCGAAAAAAAGCCGCAAGACCATGGTATCCTTCAGAACGATGGCAGCTTTGTTGCTCGAACTCAAACCCAAGAAGACTTCACTGCAGTCAAAGGAGAGCGTTATCAGATAAGAAAGCCAGAAGACAACAAGATTCTGCCAGCTGAAGGTTCTTTCACTGCCACAACGCAGAACCAAGAAGACTTCCACAGCACCAAGGGAGACCGCTTCGATGCGAAAAAAGCCGCAAGACCATGGTATCCTTCAGAACGATGGCAGCTTTGTTGCTCGAACTCAAACCCAAAGAAGACTTCACTGCAGTCAAAGGAGAGCGTTATCAGATAAGAAAGCCAGAAGACAACAAGATTCTGCCAGCTGAAGGTTCTTTCACTGCCACAACGCAGAACCAAGAAGACTTCCACAGCACCAAGGGGAGACCGCTTCGATGCGAAAAAAAGCCGCAAGACCATGGTATCCTTCAGAACGATGGCAGCTTTGTTGCTCGAACTCAAACCCAAGAAGACTTCACTGCAGTCAAAGGAGAGCGTTATCAGATAAGAAAGCCAGAAGACAACAAGATTCTGCCAGCTGAAGGTTCTTTCACTGCCACAACGCAGAACCAAGAAGACTTCCACAGCACCAAGGGAGACCGCTTCGATGCGAAAAAAAGCCGCAAGACCATGGTATCCTTCAGAACGATGGCAGCTTTGTTGCTCGAACTCAAACCCAAGTAGACTTCACTGCAGTCAAAGGAGAGCGTTACCAGATAAGAAAGCCAGAAGACAACAAGATTCTGCCAGCTGAAGGTTCTTTCACTGCCACAACGCAGAACCAAGAAGACTTCCACAGCACCAAGGGAGACCGCTTCGATGCGAAAAAAAGCCGCAAGACCATGGTATCCTTCAGAACGATGGCAGCTTTGTTGCTCGAACTCAAACCCAAAGAAGACTTCACTGCAGTCAAAGGAGAGCGTTATCAGATAAGAAAGCCAGAAGACAACAAGATTCTGCCAGCTGAAGGTTCTTTCACTGCCACAACGCAGAACCAAGAAGACTTCCACAGCACCAAGGGAGACCGCTTCGATGCGAAAAAAAGCCGCAAGACCATGGTATCCTTCAGAACGATGGCAGCTTTGTTGCTCGAACTCAAACCCAAGAAGACTTCACTGCAGTCAAAGGAGAGCGTTATCAGATAAGAAAGCCAGAAGACAACAAGATTCTGCCAGCTGAAGGTTCTTTCACTGCCACAACGCAGAACCAAGAAGACTTCCACAGCACCAAGGGAGACCGCTTCGATGCGAAAAAAAGCCGCAAGACCATGGTATCCTTCAGAACGATGGCAGCTTTGTTGCTCGAACTCAAACCCAAGAAGACTTCACTGCAGTCAAAGGAGAGCGTTATCAGATAAGAAAGCCAGAAGACAACAAGATTCTGCCAGCTGAAGGTTCTTTCACTGCCACAACGCAGAACCAAGAAGACTTCCACAGCACCAAGGGAGACCGCTTCGATGCGAAAAAAAGCCGCAAGACCATGGTATCCTTCAGAACGATGGCAGCTTTGTTGCTCGAACTCAAACCCAAGTAGACTTCACTGCAGTCAAAGGAGAGCGTTACCAGATAAGAAAGCCAGAAGACAACAAGATTCTGCCAGCTGAAGGTTCTTTCACTGCCACAACGCAGAACCAAGAAGACTTCCACAGCACCAAGGGAGACCGCTTCGATGCGAAAAAAAGCCGCAAGACCATGGTATCCTTCAGAACGATGGCAGCTTTGTTGCTCGAACTCAAACCCAAGAAGACTTCACTGCAGTCAAAGGAGAGCGTTATCAGATAAGAAAGCCAGAAGACAACAAGATTCTGCCAGCTGAAGGTTCTTTCACTGCCACAACGCAGAACCAAGAAGACTTCCACAGCACCAAGGGAGACCGCTTCGATGCGAAAAAAAGCCGCAAGACCATGGTATCCTTCAGAACGATGGCAGCTTTGTTGCTCGAACTCAAACCCAAGAAGACTTCACTGCAGTCAAAGGAGAGCGTTACCAGATAAGAAAGCCAGAAGACAACAAGATTCTGCCAGCTGAAGGTTCTTTCACTGCCACAACGCAGAGCCAAGAAGACTTCCACAGCACCAAGGGAGACCGCTTCGATGCAAAAAGGCCGCAAGACCATGGTATCCTTCAGAACGATGGCAGCTTTGTTGCTCGAACTCAAACCCAAGAAGACTTCACTGCAGTCAAAGGAGAGCGTTACCAGATAAGAAAGCCAGAAGACAACAAGATTCTGCCGGCTGAAGGTTCTTTCCCTGCTACTTCCCATTACAAAACAGTGTTCACACGAGATAGCATTAAAAAAGTTCCATCTCCCCAAAACTCCATCGAAAGTAGTGCATCGACTCGTTTAAGTTCCACGGGGAATGCAAAGCAGCAATCGTCTTCTCAGAAAATCATTTCGGTAGTCAGAATTTTTTTTTTCAAACAAATTTTTTTTTCCAGGAACCAGCTTCAAAGTTGCAACCGCCTGTTCACACTTCAAGGAATGTGACGACTGTGACAAGTTCCTCAAAGAAAGTTTGCTCAAGTGGTGGTATGTTAGATTTCCGTACTTATTTAAATTTCGTTTTACTGCAGAAAAAAGTCAGAAATCAGAAAGCTCTGTGCACACTACAGTGTCTTCATCTGTTAACGGCGTCCAAACACTCAAAAGCAACTACGACTCGGTTTCGTTGAATTTTCTACGGAAATCAACTTTTTTTTCTTCTCAGAACTTTCAATATCGTCCGGTGCCCTGCATAGCTGGAGAACTTCTGGAATCGGTGCGTCAGAACCACATCGACACCACAAATTTCAAGTATCAAAAAAGTAACAGTGGCCATCACTTTTACAAGGAGAAAAAAATAATCGACATTTTTTTGTTTCAATTTTTTTGTACATTCAATTGACTGCGGGATTTTTCTCATTGTATTTAATGACTTTTTTTCAGTTTATTTTTGCTGATTTATGAATTTTTCTCATTTTCATGAATAAATGGTATGAGCTTCTCAGTGACTTTGGAAAATTTCATTCACAGAACCGCCCAGTTTCTCATCCTGCTTGTGTAGAAAAAGCATGGTCTCCACTAAGAGCTAGCACTAAATGAAGGATGAGCGCTTTTCACATCAAAGGGATGATGCAGATGTACAAGAAACTTAAGCAAGGTTCAGATTGATCCCCATGAAAATATAGAATTCAAACTACCTTCATGAGTAAAACTGTAGCTCGACTTTGGTTATTTTAAAAAACTTCAGAGCCCGAGAATAAAACTTTCTTCGTTGTACTAAAATGCCCAATAACACTTGAAGAGGGAAAAAAAGGTTTTCAGTTGTTTTGCTGCGTCGCAGTGAGTATGCGTCAAGTCATAAGCTTGGTTAATGTGTTAACTTTCTGATCTAGGCCCTAATGCAGCTGCAGCCACGGGGTAGGAGTCATTAGTGGGCGCAACGAAACTCTGTTAGCGAACTCAGTTTGTCCGACCTGTTGTCATAGAGATTTCGGGCTGAAGTTATCATTACCGCTCCACGCTTCAAGTTTTCCGACAAAAGCCTCATTTAGAAGATCCGTTTCTACGTTTGTTTTTGAATCGGAATGGCGTCAAAGAAGCGATATCTCAAAACGCTGATCTCAAAACCATTTCTTCTCGTTTTCATGAGCTTTCTTTTGAAAAAATTATTTCGAGTGAAGTAATTTTTTTTTGTCTTACAAAAGAGGTTCAGAATTTATTAACACGAGATGTCGAGAAATTATTTGCCACCTCCTCTCCTCTTTAAAAAGTTCATTTGAAAGTTTTTATTTTCAAAACTAAAACCTTGCTCAGGTAGCGACTATTGAAGAAGTCATCAAGACTTCCCTGAGTGTGCAGAAATCTTCGCAGAAACTCTGGAACATCAAGAAAGTCTTTGAATCAAAAATTTTGGAAAAAATGAACTGTTTTTGACATTTTTTGTAAATTTGTTTCAAACCAATGATTCGTATTTTTTGTTGGATTTTCTCATCGATTTCTCATGAAAATTCATTCTTCTTTTCTCTTTCTGACAGAAAAAAAAGAGTATGAAACCATTCTCTCCTTTCAGTGCTGTCGAATGCATCGTCGAATTGCAGAAAGCGAGCAAATTTCCGAGCAGGTTTGCCATATTTTGTTTCATTTTCAATCACTGCCTTTCCTGTTTTCAGGCTCGAGAAAGAAGGAGAGAACGGCATTTCCGCAACCGATATGCTAATGATTTCGTGAATACAAAGGTGGTTTTTTAATATGTACTTCTGAATCCAACTATTCATTCTTCAGGCATGTTTGATTTGCTTGTTGTTTCTCAGTTTCCACATAGCGCACGGTCATCGCACTATGCTGCTGCTGTTTCAGTTTGAAGAAAAGACGAGAGACGACTGAGCGTCGCCTACAATCGTTAAAAGTTGAAAAAGTTCAAAGTGAAAAATTTTTGGATATTTTGTATTTCGCTTAGATGGCTACAAAGAGTTGATTTTGTGGATTCTAAAGACTCCTTTTTATGATTATATTTCACTTACTTGAAGCTATCCACTGGAGGAGCAGGTATACTTCTTCCACCAATATACTCAAATAAAAAATTTTTGGTATTTGTTCAAAAACCTCATTGGATATTGTTTCAATTCGGTGGGATATCAGAAACAAATAATTTTTAGTCTTGCGAAAAAAATTCATAAGTGGGAAAGTAGATCTTTTTGTGATTTGAAAAACGTTGATAGCTTTAATGTGGAGGATATTCATAACATCTCGAAAACTTGCCTTCGAATTGCACGAAATGACAACTGAGTGGACGCAAATCGAGTTTTTATCCGCCAAAATTGACCACGATGATGCATATAGCAGCGCGACGTGAATTTGTCCACTTACACCATTCTCAAAATTCTTTCATATTTTTCTAAGCTACCATTTATTATTTTTGTAAGTCTTCTTTTTCTTTCATGCTTTTTTTGTGTCACATTTTCGAGTCTCTCAAGCAACTTCGATAACGACTGCAGAGCGAAGAGCAAGAAGAAGATGAGAAAGATACGAGTAGAGCTGATTGAAAATGTCAATCATACGTCTGCCAATCCGACGACAGTTTTGTCCCCGATTTTCTAGCTTCACCTCTTTTTAACGGTTGCTCAAAAAAACATTTTGTCATCCTGTAAGCTATGGTTTCGAAAAATTTCCAATTTTCTATGAAAAAAATAAAAATTGATCGGCAGTGAATTTAGAACAAAATTCTGTGATTTTTTTGTTCTGTAAAAAAAGATTTCAATTCCATCTTCCAAAAATCAGTTTTTATCTTACTCCCTTTTCTCGACAGTTCTAAAATTTACTTCGAACCTACTTGGCGCACACTTTTTTTCCTGATTGAACCCAATACAAAGCTCACGGTTCAAAATAGTCTGTCTGCGAGGATTTCTGCAAAAAGATGCAGAAAATTCGGTCAGCGACACGTTGAAAACAGCTGTTGAAGTTGGTGCAAAACGATTTTGCGACGCAAAACGACATTTTCAAAAACATAAAATTTCAGATTGGAAATGAGAAAATTCCTGCCGAGCCGCTATAGTTCGTTACGGAAATCGAAAGTCTTCCATATTCGCTTTGACTTTCGAAAATAGTTCTCAACTGATTTTTTTCTTTTCTGCAGTAAATACATATTTTCTTCGTTGTATATAGAAAAGAAAAAAATAAAAATTAGGCTAGCGTGCTGACACTCAACTGTCCATGCTATCTTAGCAAATGCACTTCTTTTTTCAGATTCCTCGAACATATGTGAAACAGCTTGAATGTTTTAACACAACATCCGTACAGCTGTACCAATGAGAATTTTCTTTACATGCAATAAAAATTCATAAAAAACACAATTCCCATTTTATTACCTTGTTCTACGACTTTGTTTTTCACGACAAGCCTTTTGCTCATTTTTATTTTAGTGAAATAATATCATCCATTCAACTAATAGTTAGCTACATATACTAATAATCAGCTAGATCCGGCCTTTTTTCCGCCTAAAAGTGGAGGTTTTACAAGTTTTCGGTCTAAGGAAGCCGCTAGTTCAAACATAGCTCCGAGTGGGCTGAAGTTTAGTGTTCTTGAAAAAAAGAAAAATAAAAACTGTGGGTTTATTTATGTGGAAATCAATTTATGTTTCGAATCTGTCTTTGAAGATTTCAAAAGTGAGTATAACACGAGTCTAAAAACTTCAATTATTATATATTTTTCTCATTTGTTAATTTTTTTATTTATTTTTATTTTTTTCTAACCTCTAAATGTTTTCTACTCAAAATTCTGTAATTTTTCTGCTCGTTAGTCATTTCACGAACTCCTGCCTAAATTGGGGCTCACTCCGATTGAAGGCGAATAAGGCTTTTTGCTGAGATCATTACAAATTTTTCAACCGCTCGTGTGAAAAACCTAGCAAGCTTTTGTTTCTTTATTTTGTTACAACTTATATAGTTCATTCACTACTGGTTTGAGACTCCGCATAACATATTTGAAAAAAGAAAATTTTCAGTCATTTTTCCAAACTAGCAACAATATAAGAAATTTTGAATTAAAGTGAAAAAAAAGACCGAAAAAAGCAACTCCTCGAAAACAGGAGAAACTCTTCGAAACTTAGCCCAGTTCATTCTCTCATTTGCGGGTTTTTTTTGGGCGGATGCCGATGACGTATCGCAGTATCTGCTATCTTCGTGGCCGCCTCAACTGCCCGTTTTCTCGAAGATCTATCGCGCACCTTCCCTCGCGTACTTGCGCGCCCAACGAACCACAGCAAAAGACGAATTGCTAGTCTCTATTCGATTACAACAGTTTAATCGAGCCCTCTCCGAAGAAAAAAACGGCGACAAATCCAACTGGAAGCCAAAAAAATGTTTCCCACTTCTCTTTGGATTATTCTGCTTCGCATAAGACAAAAAGATACTTTTTGACTATTTCGAACATTTTCGTGTTTCAGATTAAAAATGAGGAACTTTTTTTGAACTTAAAATACGTCTTCTTCTATAATGAGCAGAAAAATTATGTGAGTATATACATTTGATTTTTATATTCATTTAACTTTTTAAAAAGATAAATGCACCATTTTTCGTTGCATCTTTCTCAACTTTCGCCCATACTATTTTATCAAACAGAAAGCTTTGAAATTCAGCGATTTGCGAGGATTTTGACTCTCAATCTTTCATTAACCTAATTCCTTTCTCCTTCCTAAAAAAACTATGAAAAAAATTTTTTCAATTTTTCTTCGATTGGAAACAGCTTATTGTGAACAAATAATGAAGTCATAGCCAAAGTTTTAGAAATCTGTGCCCATAAATCACTTCAAGCAGATCTCAGATTTTCTTTTAGTTCAGAGGTTCAAAGCCGAGTTCTCTTTGGAAGAAGAAGAAAAGGAAAAATATGCGAATAAACACCATGATACCATCTCAATCTCGTGCAGGAATCGGCCAGATTATAACAATTAAAACGGGGAAAAGGACGATAAACACGGGAATCGGAACAATCCACGAAAGTCGAAAGCCGATCGTCTCTGCCTATGAAATCCAACACCCACTTGTTGTCACTCGCAACGCCTCCAAAAGCTCTTTTTTCGAGATTTTTTTCTCAGAGTTTTTATTTATGATTTCAAAGACCCAGATTTTTTGACCACCCATAGAGATTTGAAAGAAGAAGTATTGGAGGCATTTCGGTCTTGCTTTTCAATTATTCAGCGCGTTTAATCGATGCTGGTTTCGCTATTCTCAAAAAATTCAAGCTTGTTAGAAGTCGTCAGAAGTTTCTCCAGCTATTTGAAATCCAACTTTGACTAATTGAGTTTTTCTAACTTTTCAAATTTTTTGAAATCAGATTGACAAAGTCATAAAATTGAAGGAACTTTTGCTTCTTCTCAGCTTTGTTGTTTTTGACATAACCGAGTGAATCAAAAATGAATAATGAAAACTCAAAGTTGGCATATAGATAAATAAGGAGTTTTGAACAGAAAGATTTTTGTATATTCATTAACTATTTGCTGTGAGGATTACCATACCTTCAAAAGATTCTTTTTTTACCTGAAGATTGATAAACTTGTCAACTCTGCAGAGTTTAATGAGAATGTACTTTCGATGCACTTCTACCAGCAGTATAGCTTTGCTCTCACTCAAAGTATCACTCTCTTCATCCAAACTCGAAGTGGTTCGCTAAATAACTCTGTGAGAATCTGCCTTTGAACGACGCATGGACTTGGAAGAGTGTCGATTTGTAAACGCACAGCTCGGAATTGTTTGCATTTTTGCCTTAAGTGGGCTCTTTCGGTCGCTTTTGACTCCTACAATCGTTCAACTTTTGTGTCCACCTCACTTCACCTTGTTTGCTCGATTTTTTCCAGAGACATACCTTTTATATCTTTTTTTATGATACGATTCAAAGCGAAAGGGAGCGCTTTTTATTATTATTTGCTTAACGGGCAGAGGCAGTTTTTTTTTTAGTCAACTGACCTTTTCCCTCTCAATGAAAACATTTTTTTCCTTCTACAAAAGCCGTACCTTGGAAAAAGAGTTCTTCCGCAACCGAAAGACTAAGAATGTGCTTGAGTTGTTGGTTGTTTGTCTTGATCGATGCATCGATCAACTGCTATCAGTCAGGCAAGCTTGTTTTTCTTGCATGCTAGCCGCACCTGTCCGTCGAATGTTGCGTTTTGAACCGATCAAATTCTCTCTAGCGTGATTCTGTATTCCTTCTTGAATACTTTTGAATTTGAACTGCAATTTCTGAAAAATATGTTGATTTTTCAAGAGGGAACAGACAGGAACGCAGGAAGAAAATTCTCAATTGAAAAAAATTTTCGCGTATGATTTTACTATGTCCAAAAATTCTTCATGAAACTCGAACCTTGACAGATTAGAGGTTCAGTTTTCGCTTTGAGATCTTCATAGCGTTCTTCATAATTATAACAAGTACTTTCAGACGCAAATTAACAAAATCTTGCTGTAGTGCTCGATGTGGGATTGGAATCCGATTCGCTTGTATGGATTATATTTTTTACGTGCACTTTTTGGTTTGCTCATCAAATTGGAAGAACAACATTTTAGTAAGAAACTTCAAAAAAAATCTACTCTAAACTGGAAATGGACCTCTCGTGACTTCACCTTTTTGACCTTGTTATTTGGGGTAAATAGTGAGTGGACGGCAGGTAAACACGCAACGGTAAACTCGTTGCTGTTACTTTTCCCAAAACAGTTTGTTTTTTCTTTTTCGGTCTATTTTAAAGTTTTTTTTGCGTTAACGTCGAGATATTTCATGATTATCTTTTGTAAAGGTCTTCTGGTCTTTTTCAGAGAAAAATCCAATATGGAGAGCAAAATTATCTTCCTCTTTGGTTCAGATTTTCTACCAGCTTATCAAGAAAATAAAAACAAAGATATCAGCAGGATTTTTAGCATTCTGTCTATTGATAAGATAGAGAAAGCTTCTCTTCTCCTTCACTCGTAGATATCCATCATTTGGATTGGCACTGAAAAATCGCTGCACTCTTGTGTTTCAAATCTATTGCACGTCGTTTTTCTACAAGATTAGAGGTCGCTCGATCCGTACAAAAAGTTTCCGTTCACTTTTTTTGTCGACCCAATGTCTCATATCTCATTTTCGAGAACGCTCGCTCCTTTTCGCATTCCCTTCTTTGTGTCAAAGGTTTTTTTTGATTCTATTCGTCCGGTAATTTGAAGTTATGTAGAAATCAACTTGATCTCGAGCTTTTTTTCATGCTTATTTGTTCGATTTATATGCTGGATTGGGACAACTTCCATTTGAATGTTGTTAGAATTTCTATCTTTAGTATTGTCCTAAATAATCCGTGAGCAAACACGAGTTTGTAAAATTGAACTTTTTTTCAACCATTCAATCAATGGGCTTGTTGAAAATCTCAGGAATAATTCGAAAAATTTATCATTTCTTTTTTTTTGTTATGTGATAGGATCTGGCGTTTGAATTTGTCAGCTTTTTCTTTGATTGCCAATTTTTTTTCACTCGGCACTAAAATTGGAAACAATAAAAATTCACATTCGAATGGCTTCTCATTTTTGTCGGCAACCAAGAAGAGCTCGAAAAATGCATTTTAAGGGTCAGATTTGTCAGAGACAAATTTCGAATGGGTTGCAATTTTTTTGTCTTTTATTCGAGTATTCAGATTATTTCTATAAAAATTTAATATGATTCACAACTTCAAGGTTTCCAAGAATTCATATAGACTATTTAAGGACGGAAAAATTAACAAACTTCGTTATTATTATTGAAATCATTCATCGGGAACAAAATTAGAATTTTAATACAGTCAAAACGCTTATAAAAAAACCCTGAAACTTCTTTCGTACAATACTAATCTTCCTCATAGATTCTAGGAAATGCGTTATTGAACCTCCATCTTGCAGCCGCTAGAAAACTTTTCACGATGACCGGATGACAAACGACGGCGCCGCCTGACCGGAAGGGTCCCAAATAACGGTTCGACCAACTGTCTCCGATGGGATGAATTGCTGAAAACTTATAATGGCGAGGCGGTCCCTTCGGAAAGCGCATAACTCAACAGTCGGCTACCGCAGTTGACGATCGGGTGTTATTGTGAGGCGGCGGCCGAGGTGCGCGAAGGGACCAGTTCGATGAATGTCCGTCATGCATGTCATATCAAAACGCCGTCGGCTCTTGTGTCAAAACCACTCGATGGTCTCTACTTAACCTATCTAGTGAGTGGTGTTCATACGTCGTCCTGACTTTTGTCCCAGAAGTTCAAAGAAGAGTCTAGCCAGTGACTTTGAACTATTTCAGTTCGAGAACTTTTTTTATTTTTAATTTTTTCTTCTACAAAAAAGAAGCTTTTTCCAGTCTTTTTTTGAGATACGCTTATAAAATTTATAATAACTTGAGATGCAACTGTTTTTGAACTACCCAAAAAATTATGCTTTACAGTCAAATTATGAAGACTCAAAATGTGTTAGTTACAATGAAAAAGAAGGTTCTCTCGTTTTTCCATAGTGTCCGAAAAATCCCTAAATATTTATCGATCGCAATACATTTGTCAAATTCATAAATCTAACTATAGCTTTCATTCAAGATTAATTTTCGAATTTCGTCATGCTGCAAACTTTTTCCGTTGCTGAACTTTGCAGAATCGTCTTTTGCACCTAATGGAGCTCTGTAATTGGGAGAAAATGCTCCCATTTTGTTATGAGATGAATTACACTCTGCTACTGGCGCCATTATCGTCTATTAGCACAGCGGCTGGCATACTTTCGTATTCATTCACAGAAATGAAGCTTTTGCTTCTTTCTTCAAGATTATCTTACTGAATTTTCAAGTTTTTACTTTTGCGCGAAGTGAAAACAAGAAACTTATTCCATTTGGATTTAATGACATAATGAAAATTTCTTAATATAACAAAAATTGTTCCATCCTCTTTCAGCTATGAGCAAAATTTCTAATCAAGAAATCTCGCATTTTTGTTCCATGTGTTGTTAATATTGTTGAGATTATCATAGGGTACTCTTTCGAGCCAAAAGCAAATTATACCTCTGAATTCCATGCTAAATTTTTTCACTTCAAAACTTTGAGTTTTGGTTTTTGCTTTCGAAACCAAAGTAACCGCTTTTCGGGGAATTATAATTGCCGCAAGTGGAAAGCTTTTGCTGTTCGCGCTACTATGGAGGCGATTTTAGCGGTATTCCTCTTTCTCATCCCACCTTCTACTCCGTAACGTGTTTTATAGTTGCACTTATGTTTTGTTTTCTACTCATCAAGGATTTTCAAGCTCAAAGATAAACATGAAACCTATGGGCAAAAATAATTTACGCCAAAACTTCTTATCATCACTTTTCTTTTTGATTCTCTTCGATTTCGACCTAAAATATTTTTAGATTAAAGTGGAACTTCATCGAAGTGGAGGCAAATATAACTTTCATGGTTCTCTTCCTCCACGCCACAGATCTGTCTGTGAGCGAAATAAACATTCATTCATTCATCATGCAATTAGACTCTATCCACAGGCAACCTGAGAAAAAGAAATTACTGATGAGACTTCTCAAATTTTCTTGGAACATTTTCTCAATTCAGAAACGAATGGGCTGGAAGTTGACAAGAAAAAAGTGGTAGTTGACACTTTGACCACCTATTCCCCTAGAAAAAATGTTCTTAATGAATGACCGTTCAAAATTGGGTCGTCGTGTGGCCCGGCGCAAATAGTTGTAACACCGATAGAAAAATCCAATAAATCAACCAAATGAGGAGCTTGCTTACCGGAGTATCGATTGATCTCGCAGTTCTGGTCTACCTAGGGTTTCCCGGCTGCAAAGGGTTGCGAGAGGCGTGTGTTGCCCCATTGATGGCCGCGGTAAACACCCGTTGTGATCGCTATCATCGGTCACTTTTGGACATCGATAGGTTTTTTGCACGCTTTTAGTAGCTCGTTTCTTTTTTTCTGTTTCTGATATCGCTTTTTGATTGAAATAACGGCTTTCGATTTTTGATTACTGTTTTCTTCCTAAATTTTCTAGCGGACAATTAGGCAGATAAGCTTTATTTATAATTGTATAGTCATTTTCCAAAGTTGTTACTGGTCTGAGTGAAAGCCTGACATGGTAAGGGTTCCGATTTTTTGGAACAGATGTAGTGAATTCTGTTTTTGACTTTGTCACCCGTTAAAAACTGATTTTCTAACTGGTTTCTGGTTAATCTTTTTGAACTTGTGAGCGCGATATTCTTTTCTCATATTCAAACTTTGTTCAGCACTTTTTTCTCGAGTTTTCAGTAATTCATCTTCATTATTTTAAAATTTTGAAATAAAAGTTCATTTCCATTATTGCAGCAAAACAACCTTTTTTTACAATAGAAAATCAAATCATAAATTGACTACAAGTTTGGTTTGACCTTCTCATTGCATTTTCCCCGACTTCCTGCAACTTTCATTTTCTAAATCACTAGTTTTATAGGAAGCTTCTATTATATTCAAAAAATGACTCAATCGCTGAAAAAGCAACGGGAACTTGTATAGAGGGCTGACTCGTCCAAATCGTCGACGTTTTACGCAACGGCGAGCGAAATAATGGACATGCAGGAACGACTTTTGAAATTGTCTGTTCACGTATACCTACTAAATTCTCGACCAATAAGGTGTTCCAAATGGATTCGATTGAAATTGATGTGAAAAACTCTCTCAACTTTTTGGGTTTACTTTACGAACGTAACCCATATCAAAACTGGGTTGAAATAAAAGAAAATGAATTTTTTTTGAGATCGTGACACATAAAAGAAAGAATTCAAGCACAAACGGTTAGAAATTCCATTCCATTTTGCTGCTGGAGCTTTCGTTTTGAAAAGAAAGTTACAGAAGTTCTGTTTTTTTGATGAAAATATGTGAAGGACTGCAATCACGACGCTAATTTCTGCAGAGTTTTGAGAATAATTCAATTTTTCTTCGGTTTTGAAGCAATGTTTCATCTAGAAAGCCTCAATAAGCATCTTTGTACAGATTTTGTCATTTTTCGATCAAAGCGAAATTCAAATCAAATTTTGACGACAAATCTCAAAAAAATTTTTTAAAGTCGCTACAAGAAATAAAAACTTTGCGTCGTTCAAAAATTCATAAATTTTTTTCCATTGCGACGCCGCTGTAAAATTTTATTGTATTCTAGGCTTGCTGTACGTTTACACCCGTTCAGTTTGTGCTTCGAAAAGATCTTCTGTCTCAGAATTTTCTCGACTTCTGCATGAGACCTTTCTGGATTTATTCTCAATCATTTTTGAAAGAACCAATTTGGGCTGACTGACCTAAGCACTTCGTTCAGCTTTTCGTGCTGGCCGTTTTGCCGCGCTCTCCTTGATTTCTATTTACATTTCCCGTTCTGTCACCTCGCTCTTAACAAATCAATCGTACGGCAGTTCGTTAGTTTCTGTTTGTATGCGTATGTGACGTGCAATTTGGCCTCTGATGCGTGTATCTGTATTTTTCTTCCATTTACCGGCTTTTTTCTCTTCTTCCAAAAGTCAGCGATTTTTCCCATATTTTTTTGTTGTTTTATTCCGAAATCAGCTCAAAGGTGAAGCCTAATCCATGCAAGGCTAGAATGAACAGCAAACAATAAGGTGAACGCGTGTACTTAGAAATCGGATAGCACTGGGCTCCCGCGCCGAATCGCTTTTGGCAGGTTTACGTTCAACACGTCAGTTTCCTCGGTCAGAGTCCTGTTCAAAAATGAGAGTGTTCGAGTGAGATTTGGCTGATTAGTTGCAGTTATTTTGAGGTATTTACTTTTTTATTGCATTCTATTTGTCAGTTTTGAGAATGTGTTCCTCAGTTTTTCAAAGATTTTATTTTCATTTAACTCTGGTTTCATCTCAAATAAGTTTTTTTTAGAGGCATGTAACGAATTAACAAAAACCGAAGCATCTCCATATCCACATATAAAGTTAGAAAAAAAATCATGACTCAAAAAGAAGTTAAAGGAAAAACCCAATGAATCTCACTCACTTAATACCAGCTGAATTTTTCAAAAAAATTTTCTTTATTTCTCTGAAGAAAAACTCTGAAAATTCGTTTTCTTCAAGTCTTTTAACAAAAATAGCTACAAATTTTTCATAGTTCATTTTTGATAGAAGTTATTCAGATGTTACTATCTCTATTTACTCATTTTTCTTAGCCTATTCTGAGACCTCCCTAAATCGGCAAATTGCATGGCGAATCGCGCAAATTGAGCACCGCAATAGGAATTGCATTGGTTCCTTCAAAACTGGGGAATCGCAAAAAATGGCGCTTTTTGTAACGTTTTCATTCATGCCTATACATTTCTAATCTTTGCACGTCACGAATAGCGGCGCAAAAGTAACAATAGGCAAAAAGTTGCGAGAAACTTTTCTTTATATGAGCCCTCCATTATTTTATTCAGCACAATGAAATTTGATTTTTTCAAGTCCAATCGTAATTTTCCCTTTTCGGTCAGTCCTCAAGTTCCTTAAAAAATTCCATACCTGTATTCAAATGTTCTCGACTCAGTACTTTCGTTGAGAAGAAAGCTTCATTTTGGGTTCTCTACGCCGAAAAGTGAGAAAAAAAGGCTGTAATTGAAGGTTTTCTTTTTTTGTCAAAGTTTTTTTCAAAAAAACATCTTTTTTCACACACATTTTTTTCTTATTTTTGAGGAAACCCTTCACCGACGTGCGACATAATTTTTTTGCTAGCAAAAAAATTATGCTCCTATGTTTCTCATCATCTTTTTCTTCTAAACACAACCACGTAAAAGGCAAACGTTATTTCAGCGCAATATTTTCAAAATATATTCGGGTTCGTCCTCTTCGAAATGTTTAACATAAAATTGCCTGCCATATTCGTCCATTGCTGTTTTTCGGCCGACCAAAAGGCAAGGGAAGAAGATTTCGTTCAAAATTTGAGCTAATTTTGGAGGAAAAGTTTCATTTAATTAGCGTGAAAAAAAAAAAATTCTGAAAACAGTTACCAGTTTTTGATATTTTTCTGTGACTTTGATATTTTGTCCTTGAAAAAAAAAGGAATTTTTTTCGATCGACACTTCCAGCATCTTGAATCATTCGACTGAACCAATTTTACACTTTCCAACTTTAAAACTCTTTGCTTGAATTTTACATTCACATGACAATAAAAAGAAGTATTCTCATCGTCTGTGACGCATCTCAAAGTCGTTTATGACAAAGTTATAATTCAATTAGGCAACGTTACTTTTTTAATTGAGCTATTCACTACTTCATCAACTGGCATTTAATCAAATTTGTTGGTACGGATTTTCACGGTAAACTAGTTACTCATCGTTTCACTGAGTTTTTCTAATAGGATTTGTTAATTCTATTTCCATTTCTTGATAAAAGAATATCTTCCGATTTGATACTCTTTCCTTCACGCCTACGTTGAGCAGTCGTTTGAAAATTATAATGTCTTTCCAAAACTTGAATTTTTTCACGATTATTTTTTCCAGCAAATTACTCTGTGTTAATGACCAAAGCTTCAAAGACAGATAGAAAGACTTTGAGAAATTCTATGATACTTTCCTATGATGCGAATCATTTCGAATCAACTTCACCCACTCGAAACTTCACCGCGAAGCGTTGCCTCATTTCTGTTCTCTACTCAATCTCTCTGAAAGTTAGGCTGATTTGTGTGTTTTGAAGAATTACTCTTTTTTCCACAACGAAAAGCTTTATGCTGTAATACGTACGTGTGACGGCATTTCAAATTGGGGCGGGGAGGTTTTTTTTTGATGTTTTGGACGACAGGTTGCTCAAAATACCCCTGGTGTCAGAGTTGGACGTCGCTTTGAAACTTTTTTTTCTCGGCTTCCTTTTTCTTTCTTCATGTTTTTAGTTGGTTGAACTAAGAATTTTTTGAAAACGTTTTTCCTGAAAGATCACTATTGGAAGTCATTCCAAAACTTATAAGAAAGGTTCACGTGACATGGTGAAGTCAGCAAAACTCTAAATCTGCTCCGCCTGATTATTCTTATTTTTTCATAAAAACTGGCGATTTTGAAGACTAGAATTGCAATAAAATATCAGCTAGCAGCGGACCTTTTTTGCTATACTCTTTTTCCATCACTCAGAACGTGTTTCAGGAATTTTCAGGAGACTTTTTCAAACAACTTTCTAAGACACAACAATACTTCATTTCCCATCCGCAAACATGCCGGAACGATATACATATATATAGACAACTCCATGTCTAGTTCCCATCATCTTGTTATTGTTTCCCAACACCTTATTTGCAAGCAAATTGAAAGAAATGAATTCTTGTACGCGTGGGCCGGCCCTCAGCCTGTCTTTTCTGCATAGACAGTCAACGGATTTCAGTCACCCCGCACGTTTGTCTTGGCCAATCTCAGAAGTGGCGGTTAATGAAGCCGCGGGCCTCTGACGTCTTGCTATGAGGTGCAACATTAAGCGACTGTTCACCCTGGCGTTCGTCGTCTTTGCCGCCACTCTCGTCATCCTCTCTTTGCCCAAAGAGAACTTTGGAAGTTCGTTAATTTTTATCGAGTTTTTAATTGAAAGCTGAGTGTGGAGGCTAATACTTCAACTGAATACGGTGCTTTGGTTCCCGAAAAAGATTATTGTAAACTAGAAAGGTTTTTTTTATCACGACTAGAACAGCTTGATAATTGGAATGTCTACAACTTTTATAAACTGTTGACGGTTGAAAATTATTCTCAAACGTTTGTACTCATTTTGTAGCGGCGACCAACTTCAAAAGGCTTTTTCTTTAGGCTATAGTATGTTTTCGAGAGTTGGGGACGCCTGAGATCAAATCAAAAACTTTCTTCAATTTTTCAATTTTTAACTAGATTTTCGCGTTTCAGGTTTGATATTCAAAAGTTAAGTCAGAGAGTATATATATCAAACAACTGCATAAAATTAATAATTTTTCCGGTTTTCAGGAGAATGGGAGCAGGCGCCACAGTCACAAGAAGCTCGGCTAGTAGTGCCGCACAAAGACGAGCGAGAACAGAGGGCCAAAAGCGGCGGCGTCGGGGTCCAAAAATCCTTACCTCACCAGCCGAAACCGCCTAGTTTAGAAAATCCTCCAGAAATCGATCCTTTTGGTTAGTATATTTCAATTGTGTTTTTCGGAATTTTCAAATTTCCAAATGGCCAATAACTTTTCGAATTTTTTCACCTCTCAGGTTAGTAAAATCTCAAGAATATTTCGAAAGAAAAAAATTTCACTGCAGTGATTCAAACCGGTTCTCAGGAGGCTCAGATAAAACAGAAAAGTTTTTTTCCGAAAAAGCAAAAAGTGCAAATTACTATGCGTTCAACTTTCTTGTACCACGTCAATATTGTAGTTTGTCGTTTTTTAAAGTCATTTTAAACATTTTCAAGCTCAATGAAAACTGTTAACCTTCCTACTTTTAAGACTTCCCTTCAACTTCTAATCGGATGCTTTTGGCTAAAATTCACCAACATCTGAAAGAAATCGACCTGGACGGACTGATGCAGAAAGAATGCCGTGAAAATTACACCCTAGCAACGCATTGGATGCGCACTAAACAGTGAGTTATTGAAATCATTCCGCAAAGAGACGCCCCTTTAGCATTGAGCAACAGCAAAAAAAAATGTTTTTTTTTTCAACTTTTATGTTCAACTACACAGAATGAAAAATCTGTGTATTACATGTAGATAGGATGAAAAAAGTTTCCGAGGGCAAGAAAAAGTTATTAAAAGGAAATTTTAAGAAAGCTATGTCTACAACGCGGTCAAAAATTTTACTTACGAAATCTTTTTTTGCTTAAAAAAATTTTACAAAGAGTATGAATCTGGTATGAAGTTGATAAAAAAAGTTCATTGACCAATAATCTGTATGGTAGTTTCTAAAAAAAAAGAAAAAAAAATGCAAATGCGACTAGTTGTACATGGCCGACCCTCCAGATCTGGCGCACGATGAATTTTCAAGTTGCTCAAGTTGATACTTTCGAAGTATACTCAGAAACAGAGGTTAAACTCAGGATGTCATTGCGATTTGTTTTGCTTCAAATTTATATGAAAAAATAGCCTCATTCATCGTGAGACTTATTATTTCGTGTTTTGTCGGTTCTTTTGTTGTTCGGAGAAGTGTTGAGTGCAACCAGTCTCACTCTTTCATATGCTATGAATGGATCGGAAAAAACAACTCCTATAAAATCTGACTAGTTTTTTGCAGCTCAAAAATATCCATTTCGGAAAGGAACTCAAAAGAAATTGGTCCAACTTCGTTTTTTTCAAACGACCTGATTCAACGTTGAATTTTTTTTTTTATATCAATCAGACTCATTTTCTGGAGGTGATTACTCTGATTTTCAGAAAATATGTGCCAGAAGACGACTCCTGGGAGAAATTCTACGCCACGATAGGTAGCTGCGCCGTGTACACTGACGATCAAATCGTTCAAAATTTACTCAACGACCTCAATAAACTACCCATCGCATCGGTTCATATAATGGACGGCGGAACTCAGGTAAATCAACTTTAACTGAATACTTGAATGGAAAAAAAAATTCAGGTTAAATTCGTGTTGACTTTTGAAAACGACAAGCAAGCAGTTTTCAAGCCTATGAGGTTAAAGAACCGCTTTGTGATTTGAATGAAATGAAATTTTGCAGATTTGGTCGAGACTATGAGACCGACCCGAATCACTTCTATTTCAGTGATTTTGAACGACATCAAGCGGAGATTGCAACTTTCCATTTGGATCGGTTAGCGCTAAAAAAATTTGATTAATTGGGACTAAATATTAGATTTCGAAAAAAATTGATTGTTCTTATTATGAAGCTTCCGATAGACTCTAAAAATTTATTGAAAATCTTTGGAGAACTGTACTCTCACAAATGAGGAACAAGTTTTTTTCAAACTTTATCTGTTGAAAAATTAGCATTCAGTTGATGTACCAAACTTTGAGTTAGATTTTTTTAATCGTACTTTTTAACTTCTGAGAAAACAATCACTTTATAGAGTTCTTGGGTTTCGAAGAGCTGTTCCAACGGTGGGCCGAGTTATGAACATGACGAGTGAACTCTACGAAAAGGCTGAGAAAAAGCTGAAAAAGACGTTTTTCGTATCTCCCGGTCAGCTACAAAATGTTCATAACTCCATTTAAAATTTTATTTCAGCAAAGAATTTCTGCTTCGTGTCCAGGTGCGACTACTATTGCGATACAACCCACGCGATTTGTGGCCTTCCTGATTTGAAAGAAGGCAGTGTTCAAGTTTTTCTGCCTGATGAAACTGCTGTGCCCAGGAAGCACAACCGTAGTCCTTACAGAAGGTGATGAAGCCTGAATTTCTGAGTATAACTATCTATTTTTCAGGACTTACTCAAAGAAAAACCAAGTTGCTGAGTGGCAGTCCAACATGGACTATTGTACTGAGGTTAAGACGAAGAAGCCATATGCGCATGGCAGAAAACTGTTGGATCTCATAGATCTTCACATTCTGGATTATTTAATTGGTAGGAAAATCATGAAAATGCATGGTTTTGGTCATATGTAGAATATATCAAAGCGTTGTTGCAATCGAAACTTCCTGAGTCAAGAAGAATTAAAACTTCTTAATTTTTCCAGGCAATCAAGACCGACATCATTTTGAATCTTTCAACGTCTTCGAAACCTTGCCTTCCTATGCAATTCATTTGGACAATGGAAGAGCGTAAGCTAGTGCCTCGTTTAGATGAAATTCACATCTTTTTTCTCAGTTTCGGCAAGTCCGATTTTGACGACGACGACATTCTGCTGCCTCTCCGGCAATGCTGTGTGATCAGACCGTCAACTCTTGCGAAGATTCTTGGCTTCTACAGTCAACCAAAGTCTCTTTCTCGAGCTCTTCACAGGTGAGTATGAGCTTCCGATAGCTTCATTACGCTTCTTTATATTTTCAGTTCAATGTCTAAAGATCCAGTTCATCCCATTCTCGCCTTCAAACACTATCCAGCCATCGAGCGTCGGTTAGGAAAGTGTGAGTTTCAAATCAAAGTTCAATTCAAACTGTTTCATTTAAGTGGTCGCTTATTTACTGGAGTGCTTTGAAAAAGTCCCCGCAAGCCAGATTGTTCTGCCGGAATTCCACAACACTAATGTTCCTGGAGACGGTGTCGATGAAGAAGAAAAAAGCGAGGAAGACGAGAAAAAAGACGACAAAAAGACGTAGTCTGTTCATTTGACTGACTCATATTTGAGTTGATCATCGTCCGACTTCTTTTTTAGTGTTTTTTTGTAGAACGGTTAGACTAACCTATTCATCTTCAACCAGATATGGTGACGAGTGTCATGGGAGTGCCAAAAACTTAGGTGATTCGGTTTGCTGTGCAACAGCTCTTAATAGATATTTTTGATTCCATTTTTTATGGAATTTTTTTCAGCTAGTCTCCCTTAAATGTGTTCAAACACTATGATTACTTTTCGCCTTTCGGAAATATTTTTTCCACTTATGACTTTTGGGATCGGGTATCTTCTGCTTGTCTTTTCTTTTCTAATTGCCGAAGCATATTTCTGAGTTTGTATCCATTTTGTCACGTCTGGTCTTAACATATTTCAAAATACGGTATATACATGTGCCCTCAAGTTGGTTATTTCAAAAGTTTATTTTTTAAAATTTGGGTAAAAATATGTGAACTGTGCTTGTATGTGCTTTCTATTTTAGCACGTTCCCACGAGGTTTTTTTTAGTTGTTACTGTTGTTTTTCTTTGTGAATTTTCCGGTGTAAATTTGAGCTCTTTTCGATCTTTATATCCTTATCCGTTGTGATCTACTGTGATACGTCTTGCAGCTATAAAATTTTCCTGACATCCATGGTTTTTTTTTTCAAAAAATTAAGAAGATGTTGCATTTTACATAACCAGATAATGTCTTCCAAGTGTGAAGTTGACTATCTTCCAAAAATTATCAAAAAAAATATGATGAAGACTCAATGTAACTGCTCACTGTGCAAAGTTTCCGCGATTTCAAGTTTCAGTATTTCACTTTTTGATTGGTTATTAAATCTTCAAAAATTTTTTTATTCAGCCTCTAAGCTTGCAAGAAATGTCTTCCCTCAATCAAAGCTCAAGTTCTCGGTGTTTTTTTGAATTTTCAGTGTATCAAATTTTTTTCCGGCACATGGAAAAGACTACAAAAATCCACTTTTAAAAACTTTATTAGGCGTTTGAGAAATGTTTAAAAAAACCTTGAATTTTATAATTAAACGTCTCTTCTTGTGAGTTTTCTTAGCCGTCGCAGTTTTTCAAATTGCTCTTTCTCGTACTCTCAGCGACAGTTTATACAAAATATCAGTTATCATCGAAGAAAAAAAAAATCAATAATCAAATTGCCAAGCGACAATGCCAGTGGCGAATTCACAAAAAGGAGAGAAGAGCAACCCTAAAACAAAAAGAGCTTCGATTCGTCACGAAACGAAACTTTTCGGACAAAAGAAAAATGTGGTTGATTCCCAGAAGTTGAAAAAAGTTTGTTTCAAACATTGCATCCGAAAAACGTCGCGATTGGGATAGCAAAATGTAACAGAAAAATTAAACAGCACAAAACAAACAAGCTCAAATGAGCTCGAACATTTGGATAAAAAGTTGAAGGACTGTTCGAGATGTCGGAAATTAGACGCGTAATGAGAAGAGCTTTAATTCTCGCTGGCATCGTCTCCAGCGTCGTCGAGCGGGCCTGGAAAAAAAAAGATTGACTTTGAATTTCTTAAAACTTGATAAAGTGACTTGGGAGTGCTCGGTGAACATTTTGAACATTGACTTTCATCCATTCACCGCTAGCTTGGGACAAAAAACATCTGTAGTTCCTTTCTTAAACCACGAAAATCCTCAGAAACTTTGTCTCATGCCAGCTATGAAGGAATCATAAAAAGACACTCGGACTATGAACATAGACAGTCGTGAAAAATGAAATTTGAACTCTTAGAGCCAATCTTGATACAACAAAATCAAAAAAAAAGGAGTTTTCGTATTGTTATTTTATCATTCACATTTACTTGTGCGGTTTTACAAGCTTCTCAATCTTATTTTTTCAATCCTATGCTGCTGAGTTAAGTAACCTTGCAAGTCAAATAAAACCAGTGCAGAGACGTTGTACATCAAAAGTGAAGATTTCAAAAAGTATAAGAAAATCAAGCTGGAAAAATATACATGCCTCATGAAAAAAATAATTATAGTTGGTTAAATGGAGAAATCGCAAAAGTTTTTTTTTTTGAATCGAAAGATTGATTTAAGATGCTTCTCGCATAAGAAATCATATAAACTTTTTTCGACGTTTTTGAAGGTAATTTCAGAACGTCTTTTTGAAGCTTGATTTTCAGACACTCATTAAAATAGCAAAGCCAGAAAACTTCCGAACATGCAGGTTATTTGTTATCAACAAAGAGTGAGAATTAGAACGGCCATTTGAAACCTACACAGAAGAAAAGCATGGCAAAATAGGCAGGATCTCTAATCTTCAGTGCCGTTGTCAACCGGATCACCTGAAACGCTTATTGACCCTGAAAAAACAAACAAAACCGCAATCCACTCGGACTTTAACGAGTTGCTCTCTGGCTGGACAATTAAGGAGAAGGGAAAAGAGACCTTCGATGTTAAGCGTCAGTTCGACGTTGGCTTCTCCAGCATCGTTCTTAATGTTGCAAGTGTAGGTACCCGAGTCCTTGGCCTTGTAATTCTGGAATTTCGTCGTGATTACGGATCAAAAATGTATCTTTATACCTTCAATTCGAGCGAGGCAGTGAAGCTGTTGGAACCGTCAGGAACTTCGCTGAACTTGATGCGCGAAGACTCCTTCATCTTCTTTCCCTTAGGGTTGATCCACAAAACCTGAATTTTCCGCTTTTAAAACGTCTTTTCTACGCTGGATACTGACTTCTGGGTTGCGGTCAGCTTGGTATCCGATGTCAAAGACGATGGCCGGATCTCCAGAGTCTGAGGTCTTTTGGAGGATCTGCGGCTTTCGGGTGAAGGTCGGGGCGCCTTGAGGAACTGAAAAAAGTCCGTCAAATTTGAGAGTTAGTAGAAAATAATCAACCTTCGAACTTAACGGTGAAGGTGGCGGTCAATTTTCCAGACTCGTTCTTGGCGGTGCAGACGAACTGTCCGGCGTCTTTCTCCTTCGACGGCTCCTGAAACAGCAAGAAGTAGAGACTGAACAATGAAAAAATGTTACCTTGATTTCCAGAGCGGAATAGTAGACCTGGTTGGCTTCCTCGCGGAGGACGACCTTCACTCGGTCAGACTGAGCAACGATTTCTTCTCCCTAAAAACTCGGTTTGAAAATGAGTTTTGAATCCTTCATACTCACCTTTTGCCAAACAAAAGTCGGCTTCAGAATAGACTTAGCTCTGAACTCCATGACCATAATCTGTCCATCGTCACGCGATGAAATTTGCGGTTTTTCGACAAAGGTCGGGGAGGAGAAACCTCAAATTTTTCGATTTGAAGCTTGGCTGGGATCATTTATCAAGAAGGCCTCGAATAATTTTTCCGTTTTCGGAATTTGCAGCGTTTGGATTTTTTGAGTTTCTTGAAGAAAAGTGACGCTTAGAGAATATTATTTCTTTATGAATTTAGGTCTACCTATCAGAACACGTTTGCTTCTGAACTGCAATCAACGCCTCAGAAACTATTCAAATCAATTATTTTTTCAAGGGGTTTTCCTTTCATTATTGGTTTTTTTCAAGTTTTTTTTGAATATTTCAGCTTTTCTTCGATCTTTATTCATACTGACCAGTGAGCTTCAGGTTGAAGTTGGCATTACCCTTTCCATGGGGATTGACGATGGCGCATCGGTAAGCTCCGGCGTCAGCATCGGCCAGATCCTGGAAAATAAATCAATAAAGGTGAGATTGTAAAAAGTAGTTGTGTAACAGCGGTCAGGACTTTCAGTTGCACGATTTTCTTGATAGTGCCTAGAGTTTCTGGAAAACTAAGGCTGGCACTTGAGTGATTGTGTAATGGCAGCGATTCCGACGCCTGTGGCAAGTCGTAACACCGCGTTACACTGAGCAGCATACTGCACTCGCTAGAAAACGGATCCGAAGCGCCTCGTTAACTGATAATTATGAGCCATGCTGTCAAGTTCATTTGCTCTCTGATTTTTAGAGAGCTTTGAGAGGGAATTGGAGAATTTTCGAAATATTTATACCTAGAAAAAGCAAAGTTTACTCGATAGTTCTCTGATCATTATTTGGTTGAGCGGGAAGTGAATTACTTCGAGGCACAATTTTTTTTGGAGGGGTTAGTAAATTCGAACTGATAGGATGGGTTTGGAATGAACTGCAACTATTTTTCAAAACTGGGATTTTTTTTAGCAAACATTTTCGAAAAATCGTCCAGCTTCTAATACTGAACTCTTTTTGTAAGACAAAACTGTTTGGGCTGATGGTTTGTTTTTTTTTAATTTCGTTTAGAAAGCAAAACTGATTGCTAGAATCTATATCCAGGAATTGATTTTCAATATTTTTTTCAAATTTTTGATCTATCTCTCTCTCTCTCTCTCTCTCTCTCTCTCTCTCTCTCTCTCTCTCTCTCTCTCGAAAGAACGGAACAGAGAAAAGTTCAATGGTTTTTTTTTTCATCAAGGCAAACGGCTTCGAAAAAACGTTTTCAACAGAGGAAGCAGTTCAGCTTTCAAGTGTATCATAAACAGAACTGTCGTGATGAAACGTGATTTATCCCAACTAAATATAGTTGGCAAACATCTGGAGCGCATTGATAAATCCCGAGCAGCCTCTCGACAAACAATCAACACACCTTGATCTTGAGGATGGCGGAGTACGAATCGCTGCCACGGTTATCAAGTTTGAACGAGAATCGGTCGCTTGTATCCACTTGCTTCTGAAAAACGACAAAGATGATTTATTTCGTATGAAAAAAAGAGAATTCTTCTTTGGAGCGCTGATTGATCCTATTATAGTTCAAAATATACCTACATTTCTGGATTTCTCTAATGAAGAAAAGCCTCGGAAAGATGCTTTGAAAGTCTGATTTTGGAAGTTAAAAGCTACAGTTGAATAGGTTTGAGCTTGAATTATTTCATTCGACTCATCTGGAAACGTTTCGACAAAACCTCAGTGGACTTTGGCGTTGTAAGCATGAGATCTCGTGAGCAAAACTAGATTTGCGATAGGAAGAAAATCCGAAAAATACCAGAGCTCAAACTTTTTTATTTTCTGAACGTTTGAATCCGTATTTTTGGTCTAGATCAATCATGAGTGGAGCAGAAACTTTGACTGGAGAAGTTTTTCTTTGATACAATTTGAAAAAAAAAAAAATTTTCGTTTATTTCTCATCTTTCTATTTTGGGAAATAAACATTTTTGAACCTTCCTTCCAGTTTTGCGTAAATACGACACTGTTTGAAAAAAGCCTTACCTGGTCGTAGTACCACTTGACTTCCGGCTTCGGCGTGGCGTCGACGTAACACTCGAGCTCCAAGGAGCCGTCGTCGTTCTGTCTGGCCACTGGCTGTTGTGGGAAGTGTGGGGCCTTTCCCTCTGGCATTTCTGCAAACCGAACTATAGTGAAAAAGAGAAAAAGAAGTGTGTCAGCTCTCAACTGTGAAAAGAGTTGAAAACGCAGCAGAAAACTTTTTCAGAGTGCGAGAACCCCGGAAGGGACAAAAATATGAAAAAACAAGTTGAGAAAATATAGTTTTTCTAATCTTTCCTTGATGTTGGAATAGATGCAAAAGCAAACAAAAAATGCTCGAGTTTTCGGGCTCTTTATAGGTCGCTCTATTGTTGCTTAACCTTTCGAAAACGAAAATGCTGGACACTATAGCTTCGCGAATAGGACGGCCGCCCGCAATGATGCACAAAGAGTCTGTTTCTCCAACACCTTGGAAAACAAATAGGAACGCCGGTGTGGCAACGCCACCAACGCTCCCGGAAACTTCGACAACGTAAGGCATCGTCTGCGTCTCAACGAAGGAACTTTTTTTTCTTTTGTATTGACTTTTTTCGCGGTGTGGGTTTAGCTCAGTTTTGCACTTTTGAGCAGAAAAGCCGAACCTCAAAAAAACAGAAAGAGGCTGAAAAAGTATCGAAAAAGAAAGAATTATGTGAAAGCGAAAATAAGCCAGATGCTCGGCTAGCCCATGTGCGACCAGGTCGGCAAAAAAGCAAAATGAGACAGGAAAAAAGAAGAAACGAAGCACATATGTAAGCGATGACGACGACTCCGAAGAGCCTGGAGAGTCGGATCGCATCGATATCGGTCAGGACACATGTATCTCAGCAATTTCAGTGCGAAAGGGGCGGCGTCGAACTGTGGGCGTGCCGGAGATCCAAGTGGAAACGAGCAGGAGCAGCAGCAACAACCAACAAGACGTTACACCGGTGGCGCCTATCCTGTTGGCTGCGCCCCCGCCCTCGCCACAGGAGCTGCGGCAAATTATAGAAACACAGCCGAGAGAAACGGTTTGTGTAGGATCGACGAGCAGCTGCCACTGCCGCTGATACCCACGGCATCCTCCAGCAGAAAACGCCAATTGCTTCGAGGGCCCAACGAGCAAGGAAAAGCTCCAACCTCGTTCAAGCCAACGAAAAAACAAATAGTTTTGTCCTTTGTGGCAAACTCGAAAACACCGCTTGTGCGTCTATGGATAGGCTTTCACATCGGTTTAGACTGCTCAGCTCAAAAATCCGACGAGTGGAACTTTTTTATCCATTGCCTGAATGAATCAGAACTTAGCCTTGATAGTACTGTAGGGATATCATATAAGTTCAAAAAAGGGGATTTTAAAAAACTGAAAAAGTTTAGAGAAGTCTTTTTTTAACTGTAACAGGTCATATTTTTTTATAATTCTGAAATTCTCATAAATTCAGGAAGTTCTACTGATTGAACTTCAATGAAAAAGTTTCTCAGTAATTCAAAAAGCTCTCAATATAAGTTCGCCAAGTCTTATCGATTTTATGAAATCCTTGTGCTTGATTGAATCGACCTTTACTCTTCATCATGAGATTAAGCTGGCTCCAGTATGCCACTTCAAAACCTTGAAAATTTTTTTTCTATACAATAATTCTTGAACTGTTCAAGATCCATTGAACGATATGGATTTTTTTTTAATCCTGACAATCGAAGAGAAGAATTTCATCGACTGAAAAATCGCAGAGCAACTATCTTGAAACAAATTGGTCCGCAAGCGCTGATGTTTGCACATCGTTCAACGGGCCGCAAGAATGATGAACAGAAATTAAAAGTCTTTGCAGATCTTCGCAAGACTTTGAGAGGAGCTTATGCTGGTAAAACTTCCAAATGCTAAAAAAAGTACGTTTGGTTATTTAATTCCTCAAAAACCTAAACCAGACAAAAAGACCACAAAGCTGTTTTTTTATTAATCAAAAACTTCATTTTCATTTTCTAGAGGAGAAGTCTCTGACCGGTATTGAAACAGGCTGATTGAAGTTGATTACTTTTAGATTGGTATTTCATTAAAAATTCGTGATATATTTTCAATTGCTCTTTTTCCTTCAGAAAAATTGCATCTATTCAACGGATGATTTTTACGCCCGAAGTGAAGTTTTCAATAGTCTATAGTATTTGAAAATTCAAAGTCGCCTACGGAATTCCAAAGTTTTGAGTTATTAAAGCAAATAGATATGGCGTCAGAGAGAAGAAATGAAGTGAGGCTGCTAACTCGAGATCCGTCCGCCTACAGCTACGAGTAAAGTTCGAAGTGTGTAAAAAAGTTCGGTCACTTGTCAGAAATTACTAAGACAACGGAACTCGTTTACCTGTTTATTTCAAGCAAAAATCTTTCCACCTGTCAGAAAAAAAATTTCAATGGAAAAGTTTGCCTATTTATTTTCTGGTATAAAGAATTTAAAAAAAATTAAAATCATACTTGAATTTCTCTACCAAACTACCAATGTTCTGCTCAATTGAATCAAGGATTTCTACCCAAAAATACTTGCTCTAACAAGCGTTTATTTATCCTGAAGACTCATAGTATGAATACCCCTGATTGAAAAAGAAATTAGTTTTTTCAGAATAAACCCAGCTTGATTGACCTACAAAAGCTGTCAAAAATTATCAAACGAGGCTCTTGACGTTAAGTAATCTACAGACTCGTTTTGAAGGTAATCCCAACTTTTTAAGCAACAATCTATAGATTATTATACAAAAACCTTTTTTTTTTTGTCTAAGTTGAACCCAGTGCGTATCTATACAGCATGATGAAGATTTCTGTTTCATGCTCAATACGTAAAACTGCAAGAAGCGTGAACAGTGTGGGTGGCCCACACAATACTTGGACTTTACAGCGTCCGACAGTGTGCAGGCCGGACTACACCTCGGAGACTTTTTCGAGTTCGAAGCTCATGGCAACTGTCGAGCGGCGCCGTTCTTCAGCCGTTTCTACGCCTGCGGGGGAGGCGGTAAGCTATCACAAATCTCCGATTTTCTGGCGTTGATAGGCACGCCACGAGAGATGGATGTTCGCAAAGCCGATGATAGGCCCAAGACCAAGGTGCTCAAGTCCAAATAAACTTCAAAAAT
Source organism: Caenorhabditis auriculariae (assembly GCA_904845305.1). Lineage (NCBI taxonomy): Eukaryota > Metazoa > Nematoda > Chromadorea > Rhabditida > Rhabditidae > Caenorhabditis > Caenorhabditis auriculariae. Next base: position 484,443 of record CAJGYM010000002.1, on the reverse strand, counting down.
GAGGTAACAAGAAATAATCAAAAAATACAACTACCTATTTTAAGCAAATATTTTTTTTTTAGTTTATCCTTATAATTTTGTTGACTCAATGCCTCTCTAACTCTACAAATTACTCTCTTCACCGCTGTAGAGAGTTCAAAATTTCTTGAATGACTTGGGTGAAAACTAATTGACTCAATAAATATTGTCTCAAGGCAGCGGTTAATGGACTTACTTCAGCCTGGCCCATTAGACACTGTTTTGTGAGATGGAAAGAGAAAATCGCGGAGTTATAATTGAATAGATTCTCAAAATTTAAGAACAGTTACTTGTTGCAAGCTGGCAAACTGCAAAAGTCAAAGAAGTTCGACGGCTTATGTTAGAAAACTACGCGAAAAGCTCGAAACCTTCTATAATTTAAAAAATGAACAGTTAATCTGACTATTCTGTGATAGGCAGTTGATAGATCAATACAGCTTAAAGCGATTTGAAACGAGTGAAAGGACAACAATACTTCTAGGAAACAAGAAATCCGCCGAGAGTGAATATCGTGCGACAAAGCGCAAAGAAAGCGGCCAAGCGAGCGGTAAGTTTTGAAAGAAAAAAAGTACGCACTCCTGCGCGTTAGATCGAGTCGAGTGCCGTCGGAATCAGAGCATTGGATCTGATCGCGGTTTTTCTTCTCACTAACTTTTTCGCTTGATTTTACTGATGATTCGTTTGAGGGAGGTCATATCGAAGAGCATATTAATATTTTTTTAATTTTTTTGAGGATTACGCAAAGGGAATATAATATTCGTAGAAACACCTTTTTGCGAGTGTTGCCGTTGTTGTAGGAACTGTTATAATGTAGAACTTCGGAATAGACTCTATTTGAAAAAAATGAAAAGTGTAGAAGCCCGAAATTTTTTTAGAATCATTAATTTTACTAGATTTTTGAATGAAAAAGATCTTTAGTAAGAAAGAATTGACCTTCCTTCCACAGACAGGAATGTCTGCTTGGACATTACCACTAAAACTCGTCTCTCCGTTCATTTATTTTTGTCGTTAAGATGACAAAAAACAAGTTTTCGATTAAAACTACCGAACGATCGTCTTAAAACAATAGAAAAATACATAATCCAGTTGTAAGAGTACTTTCCAAAAATGTTCACCGCAAATCGTTGCGTGTCCTTGAAAATCGATTTGTTCGTAAAAGGAGGAAAGTAGGTAGGAGAAGTGAGAAAACGTTTAAAAGTGGGTCCAACAAACACAGTCATCTGGTGATGGCCAGACTTCATTTCAGATCATCAAGAGTGATTCCAAACTGATGAGACGTCTGACAAATAATTGTATGATTTCTGACCTTAGCAAAAAAAATTCATCTCATTAAGTTATTTTCGAGCTTTTATCAGAATTTAGATTTTCTTCTTCTTCTTCTTCTTCTTACGCCTTCGTACCGCTTGAGCGGCGTCGGCGCCCCAAGTCGATTAGCCGAGGTCCTATCGTGATGATAATCAATGGACTGGCTCCAGTGACATATCCGTCGTTGTGTGTGACAGCTGGGGATTTTGAAGTCGTGGTTTCCCACTACCAACATTTCTTAAACCCCTTGGCTGGGTCGGGGCGGGGATCGAACTTGTGACCCTGTGGACCGTAGACAGGCACACAACCTGTTGCGCTACGGCGCGCCCATCAGAATTTAGATCTTGATCAGAATTTAGATCTTGATCTTATGAAATTCGTGAAGAGTTAAGCCAAAATAACTGAAACTTTTGAAAATCTATTCTAATATGATCAACTTTGAATGAAGGATTGAGTCTCGACACAGCAAATTAGAGTAAAAGAATAGGAAAATTTTGACTTATTTCAATTTGACCAGCCGGAAACAATTTTTCGATTATTTTTTTTTCCAGAATCACTTACCGACTTTTCGGTTACCACTCCACGAGAGTTGGATGTCGACAAGGCACTGTCTTTCGTCCTCCAGGTCTGTTTTTGGACGAAATGAACGTCTCGGCGGAACTGGCTCATCATCTTCATCGCTATCATCAGCTTCTTCCAATCCATCTCTTATACTTCTGTGAACTGAAAAAAAAACTAGGCATGTTTTGAAAGACTTCTCCATCAAGAAATTACAAAAAAGGATCGTATTGAGTTAAAAGGAGCCGCTATGTAGTTGAGTTTAACAACAAAAAAGAGTTCCTATAATGCGATTTACGAATTTGAGACCCTGTGTTTTCAGTTTTCTTAACGCAATATTCTTTTTTTCTAAATAACTTTTTATTCTTGTCGCAAAACTTCGCCCGAAATCTGTCAAGATCAACTTACATAACTTCGAAAGGTCCTTTTGAACTGGAACTTGTTGTAAGTCGTCATGTATTTCCATTGGAATTTCGTTACTCATGAAAGCTTCGGAGTGAAAATCGTCCATATCAGTTGCCCTTCTTTCATCGGAATAGTACTGTTGCTCCGACGCTTTTGCTCCGCGCGACCGCCCGCGATTGCTTTTCTTCGTGCTTCCCTGAGACCACGCACGTTGGTACTTGTTAGTTGTTTTTTGTCATTGATTCAACGCTTAGCCAACTTTTTTTTAGGAAATAATTATACGAAGCAAGTATCTTTTTTAGGAAATAAATAGAGGGTGGCATTCGGCGATTTCAAAGGTAAACTCTTTTTTTTTCTCTCTCTCTCTCATTAGTGAATTTTCAGAAGATTTCCATTCAACTCCTGAAATTGAAAACTTAGATGGGAAGCTCTCGGATAAATTCCTATTTTTTTAGTAGCACTTCTAATTCAGCGCTTAATAATAAAAATAAGCTCTTATTTTTTTTCCAAACTGTCCAGGTTTCGAATAAGGCCAATAATGAACCGGACCGTGATCTTCCTACCAAGTGATCCCAGCTCATCTGAACGCACTATGAATCGAAAATTGAAACAGCTTTTAAATAGGTTTCTATTTTTGAGAAATCCTTTTCTCGTAACTTGAAAAGAGTATCATGTCTTTTTTTTTAATCAAAGGCTCTTAAACTCTGCAACTTTGCGACAAAAACGTTTCAATTGTTTGTCAAGTTCTATTATCCAACTTTTCTATATTCTTATTTGTACTTTATTTTCAAAAACCTATACCTAGAGCTGTTCCTTAATATGAATTCATAAAAATTGAACTCTTCATTTTTTTTTTTAGAAAAAAACTCAGTCGAGAATCTTCGACTTAAAAAAGACTTGACAAACTCTCATTATACGAAAAAAATTTTAAAATTTAAAAAAAATGCTTCACTTCGGTTGATACTTGATGGGTTAAGATGAGAAATATAGTGAAGTGGAAAAATCACAAGAAAAGCTGACTCATCTTGGATGAGTTTGATTAATAATCGGTTTTCAAGTAATTAAAGATAAAGACCCACATCTTTGGCTGGCATTTGTTAGAAGTCGGATGAGTTAGTCCTGAAAAAAAATTCGTTGCAAATAACAGCAAAAAAAGACACAATAACGAGCACAAGAAATTGACGCGATAATTTATTGCAGAACGAAAAAATTTTCAGAAAGAAGATGGACATAGAAATTGCTAAGGTCCGGCAACTGCAATCCTTCCATATCCTTTTGGACCATTTTGCTTTGCGTAGCAACCTAAAAATTTGGAATGTTTTCTTTTTTCACGTGGAAAGAAAATTGATGATCTAGGAGTATTGCAAGTACCTTTACAGAATACAGCCCCCTTTGTTTCACAGACGGAGCCTTGATCAAGTCCTTTCTCACAAAGTGAACATCTAAAGCATCGTTTATGCCACATCTAGAATATTTTTAATTTTTCTCTTTTGTTCGAATCCTGTGCGTCTCACCAGACCACCGACTACAACTTTCTCGGCAAAATAAACAGTATCGTAGCATCTGTGGCATCTGTTGCAGATGACTGCTTCCGAGCGATTGATTTCAAAATTTTTCAAGGATCGAGCAATCTGTAAATGAGAAAAACGTATGTTTTAGTGAAAAAAATGTTATCCGGTTGACGAGATAAGATTGAAATGGTAATTAATTTTTTTGCGGAACGGAAAAATTCAAGTCTATTCCTTTTTTTCATAAAAAAAAATTACAAGAACCTTTTTTTGCAAACCTTTTTTATACCTATGAGCAGAGAAGCAAATAGCCTACATATTTATTTTTCTTCCAAAATGTCCATTTTGATGCGTTGCCGATGGCAACGAGTTGTTTTCAAAATTTTCTCTCATTGGGAGTCTTTCTACTGTTCTTTTTTGGGATTTTCTATGAGCTCGCTCAAACACACTCTGACGGCCTAAAATCAGATGAACGGTTAATGAAATCATTGTGAAATTTCGAGAAATTCAGATAAAATTTAGAGAATTTTTATCACGAAATTATTTTCTTTTCAAAATTTAAAGCAAACAATTATTTCTAGTTTCAGCGCTTATAGGATAGTGGTTATATTTTTTTGTTTCACTCAGACTTCCAAAAAAAAAGAATATAAGTCTGCTGAAATTGCGACAAGTCAATAAGAAATTTGAAAAGAAAAACGCAGCCACGAGCCGTATTGAAATTCTGGTAGGTCCGAAGAAAGAGGAATGAAATGCCCCGCTCCTTTGAACGCGTCGGCAAAAAGCCGGTAGGTGGGCCTTTTTTTAGAAATTGTCCTCTTAAACGAGTAAGAAAATTGATTGCAACAAAGATAAATTGAATCAGCTTGAATAGATACTGTAACAAACACGGTAACCAAAAAAAAGATGGCACGCCTTTCGGAGTCTGCGCCCTAAAACAAACAAGCCGGGTGTGGGAAAAAAGAAAATTTGTATCGGTTTGAGGATATACTGTAAGAAAAAGGCGCGATTTCTTTTTTTTTTTAAAGTCTCTTACAATTTTTCAGAGTGTCCAACCGTAGTTCAAGTTTCAAAACTAGTATTGAACTGTGAATGGACGTTACCAGTAGAAGATCGATTAAATCGAAACAGGAAAAAATATGAATTCGGAAAATATGAAAACCTTCTTGTATCTAGATTGAACATATCTGTCACTTTTATGAAAAGGAGAAGAAATGGCTCCATTTGAAAAAAAATGTTAATAGGAGCCTATTATATGTCGTTTTTAAGTGTGGCCTTTTTCAGTTCCTTCATACAGTCCCGACAAAAATATTCAAAAAAAAAAAACGGTTCACCACAGAGCATATTTTTAAAGCTATAGTAGAATAGATATAAAAAATGAAGTAAAAAAGGAAAAAAAAAATTTAGTGAAAATAACCGTAACATTTATATTTCTGCACAGAAGTTTTGATTTTCCACAAAGTGAGACAGATTGAGCTTGCCCATTAGGCGATTGGCGCACAGTTTCTAGGTAGCTCTCAAGGAATTATGCTACTGCACTTTATAATATTTGGCTGCGAGAGCGCCGCGTCTCATACAGTATACCTTTGGCGCGCATATAAAATTCGTAAAATGCACGAATCAAACCAAAATTTGAAAAAAACCTTCTAATTTTTTTCAATGTGTCGAACTCTATTTTGAAAATAAAAGTTCAAGAAGAAAATCTCTCGAAAGCGAAAAACTATCCCACAGATGTCTGAGTAAATCCAGTTCCACTTAATAAAAGATTTTAAGCCTTTAATAATATATTTCCAATTGTAAAAGCAAACTTACAGTGTCTGTGTACGCTATTTCTAACTATCTAGCCTGCAACTATTAATAAAGAGAGAAAGTCGATAGGAGTTCAAAAAAAATCATATTGTTCCCAAAGTTGAAGGCTTTCAGTGAACGTAGAAAAAAAGGGCAGAAAGTGTAACAAATAAGAACAAAAAACTTATTATGAATAAATTGAAAAGTGAAGAAGTTATTGATTATTGAAGTTAAAAAGTTTTAAAAAGACATTTTTCATTTATACTCTTTACTCGATTTGGTAGAGCTCTTTACGTGCAATAAGAATAAGTTTAGAAAATTCTGAAGGAATTCTTCGATGATTTCAACCACACTGAATATAATACTCGGATAAAAAAATCCAATTGCCAAAAAGATCCTCAAAAATAATTATGATGCGATATTTCAGAAAAAACCTAATTAGCAGCAATGTTGAAACATAAATATATCAAATTATGAAGAAATAATAGAAAAATTGTTAGTGGGAGCTTTAATAAAATAAAGGTCGTATGAAAGGGAGAAAACCATGAAAGATAAGTTGGTGAGAGAGTGCAGACGACGAGTCGGTTCAATGGAGCGTCGATACGTCGCAACAAAAGGACGCGAGCCGCGTCGCGCCTTTTGCAGACGACATCGCTTTCTCTGCAGCCGGGCCAACGGAAAACGCACGAAATTCAGAATTTTTCCCATGGAAGGAGAGCCAGTACGAAAACTCCCGCAGAAATTTTCTTCAAAAACAAGTTGTCCAGATAAGAGCAGCCGCAATGGGGCCTGATGCATTGAAAGAAGAATCAATAAAAGAAAAACAACTTTGAAGTGAGAAAATACGCTCATTAGGTAGCTAATCGGGCTCAGTGTAGCGTGAAAAGTGATAATTTTGATGTATTATAGACATGGGCAATCCACCGAGATAACCTGGCACAATGGCTTGAGAACCAGTCTTATGATTGATTTTTTGATATGGCTCCATTTGCGCTGATTGCAGATCTTTTTTGCACTTTTCTTTAAATCTTTGAAAAAGTTTTTTAAAAAACATGAAAATGACGCTACTTTTTTCTTTATTTTTCTTTATTCAATTAGTCCTCCGAAAAGTTTCAAATAAGTAAAAAAAAGTCCTTGATAAAACTTAAATCTTTTCGAATTTTGTACTTTTACAAAAAAACTTGTCGTTAAGGTAAATTCAGAAAAAAGTTTACACTCGACAGGAGTCGAACTTATTCGAAAAGTCGCTCATGAGACTAGCCCTCAATCTACAGGCCACTTTGGTAAAAAAAAAAAAAACAAGGTGTAGGCGCGTACAGGGCTCTTCTTTAATTTTTTCGAGGATATTATCTCTGGAAGTCTATGGGACTTTGCATATGATATTGCTTGTTTCCAAAAACGTCAACCCAGGCCTATAAGCCACCAAAATTATAACTGGATAAGCGTCCCCGCGCCCGATTAGTTCTCTAGTCTGAAATTTTTCGATAATTTTTCTCTGAATTTTTTTGTGGCACACCTTTTGCGAACTATCCAGAAATTTGAGCATCGGAAAGTTTTAGAATAGTTTTTCAGAAAGTTCCAGAGTGTAAAGGGAAACTGCATTTACTGTCAGGCAATATTTAAGGGAGTCTTCATGAAGATCACAAGACATTGTAAAAAAAAAGGAGAGGTTCCGACGTTTCTGTAGTTTTTTTCTTGCTATGAAAGTGTTAAATTAGACAAATTTTTTTATGAAACGACTTCCGAAAAAAAGTCTTAATATTAAAAAATTTAAAAAGTTTTTGCACAGAATTCTCAGAGCGCAGTCCAGTCGTTATATTTATTTTTTTGAGTGCTTTAAAACTAACTTCACAGTTGTTCGAAGTTTAAATCAGGTTAGAAACAAAAATATTTTTTTAACTGTCATCTTGCGGATTTTTTTCGTCATGCAATAGCTTGTACTTCTGGGCTTTTTCTTTTTTTCAAAATCGTATTAAAGGCTTTTGAAAAAAATTTTTCTTGATTTGAACGAAAAAAACTTACATTAGAAAGTTCTTGTGGGATTTCTGGCGGTGAGCACTTTGGAGGCTCAATATTGGCTTCTGTATTCACTTTTTGGCTGGGTTTGTAAACTGAAAAACTTGAAAATAAACTTATGAAAAAAAAACTCACAAAGTTGCAAGTCGTTGATAACTTCCTTTTCTTCTTTTCGAGCTTCCACAGGACGTATCTGAATAAATGAACGGAAATAAAGAAAAGCTTAGGAAACAACTACCTGGACTTTTTGGATGGCTGCTCGCTGAGGTCCATATGAAATTGAATTAGTAAAGACGCTTTTCGAGTTGTCTCCATAGGCGGCCTGAAGACCTATTGAAGATTAGAATTGGTGAATGTGAAGATTTGATTCATTGCTGGGTTGGAACAAAAAACAAGACGTCATTGTGATTTTGTTGGAAAATCTCTAAAAATCAAAATGGGAAATTTTTTGAAATATTTCTATCAACTGGAGATATGGCACAGGCTGTTGCTGCGGGAAATCATAATCATAACAAAGGAGTTAGGTGAACTAAATATAATTCACATTATCAGTGAGAACCCTAGCAAAAAAAACTTGAGATCACTGTTCTTCTCAAAATTTAAAAACGAAATAAAATGTTATGTCCTAGAAATGAAGGTAATGAAATTAACTAGACCAAAGGGACAACTGTAGCCGGCATCGAGTTGGCCGTCGAACCACGCACTCCATGGACTCCGAACTTCGATCCGTAGCAGTTAACGCAATAGGGCTGGAAATGGAAAATTTCTTAGGAGTTCGTATTCATCCTACTTTTTTGCTGTGTTCGCAACTGTTTCTACTATCAAGAGGTCGTCCGCAGCTTTGGTTTGCTATAAAAATTTGAGAAAATCCTTTCCAAAAATAAATAATACAGCATCGAAAACAACGTCGGTGGAAATGAAGACCAAAACGCTGAACTTCTTCCGCCGCGTAGACTCTTTGGAAGCACTGTGCACAAAAAGTAGGCTGATTCATCTGAAATGTAGTTGTTCACGGTTTGAAGCTTCATCGAACACTTTGGAATGGCTAAATGTGTTACGATTGCAAAGTACATGCATAAAAAGGAAAAAGAAAGTGTGGAAAGAACTAAAGACATCGATATCAGGGGATGAGCGCAAATCTAGGGGTGACCCTGTAAAGAAGAAGAATGGCGAGAAACACAGTCCATCGAGAGAATTTTGCATATTCGCTGGTTATCTTCAAATCTTCTCACCGAGAAATTGATCCACAGCGTTGAAATCGCGGCTTTCAACGTCTTTTCGGACTGAAGGAAGTTCCGTCGCAAGCATTCCTCAAATTTTTTTAGAGAATCGGTTTCACCGTGGTTTTTCGGTTTTTTCTTAAAAAAACTTTTTAAATAAAACGCTAAAATTATTCGAAAACTACTGTAGAAAAACACGGTCTTCTCATTTTTTTATTTTCCAGAATTTTCTCGAAAAAAAGTTGATCTCCGCAAAAAAAGACGTTTTTTTCAAAAAGGTACATGAAATTCCTGAAAAACGAATAAATTTTTTTGCACCCGTTGTCCCAGACGTCTTGAAAAATAAACACATGATTTTAATTTCAACATTTTTTGTTGATGAGGAAATGCGGAAGCAGTTTTTGTGTCGGACACGACTTGAAGAAACCGCCTTGCAACTTTGATACTCTGATATATTTGTCTGATCCCTGACTTCGAAGTTAGAGCACGTGGTACTAAATTGATTTTCCATTTTCTCGGGTTGCTGATGGAGCTTGCGTAATATTTTGTTTCATTTATGGAAATTCAATAAACCCTTTTTCGAGTTCCTGATGTTAACAGGTTTTCTTCTGTAAAAAACCACCTGAAATACAATCAGTTAAGACTGAAAAAATCTAGTCGATCCTGTCTTGTTTAGACTTCTCTGTGGTCAATTTGCAACAGAAAAAATATAAATCAAAAAGTAGTCTGTCCTTCTTTTTTTTTTGTGAAATTCATTCATTTATTTGGAAATCGGAGAAATCAAAAGGCTCTGCCGAATCATGAAATTAGCGACGTCCAACTTGTCATCAATGCTAAGTACGGTCTATGCTTTCTTGACTTTTCGACGTCATTTTTCACGAGATAAGCGCGTTTTGAAATAATACCTCCGTCGTAAAGCGCCTTTTAGATTTTTTTTTTCTTCAACATTCGAATCAGCCGCTCAAAAAATTGTTTATCTTCATTCAAACACTTTTATCGGAATACTTCCACACAAGAGCCTAGCACAGAGTTTGACATTGATCACGCGGGAATGATAAGAACTGTCTGCTGCTTTAATAACATGAACCGTTATATTTCCGCAGTTTTAGTTTCTTCTTGCAGTTTATCCGGGTTCTCGAGTATCTTCAGGGATAATGTCTACAAAAAAGAAACAGGAAGTGGACTTTGAAGAAGAATGGAGTAAGGTGAATTTTTCGGTCATTTTTTGAGTTTCTGTAAGTCTACGGAAAAAAATTCCGCTGAACTCTAAATTCCATTGTAGCTTCTCAAAGGGACAGAAGTTTCAAATTTTTCTGGACTGGCCTACGTTTTTTTCTAATTTCAACTTCAAACATCATTTTTTTCCATTAAATTTTTGTTTTTTTATAGGTTTCTGATGGAGTCTTAACAATCAAATGGTACTACTTTCCCACGTCGATCAGTGCGGAGTATAAAATTGAAAAGATCAAGAGTATAAAAATCAAATGCCAAGCCAACGACTATGTTAAGAATTGGGGCTCCAATGGATTCACCTGGTGGGCTTGCGATATGAAAAAGGTCCGATATTTTTTTCAAGAATATAAATATCTAAGACTATTGAGTATATTCAATTTGGTTCGATTCTGAACATTTCGAACATTTAGAAACTCATGCAGCTTCCTTCATTTCTTTTTTGAAAGCTCAAGATGAGTTCTGAAATGAAACACCATTTTCAAAGACTAAAAAATAAATTTCAGTTTTTCTTCCTGTTGCCACCAAAACTACAGCAGAAGTTGCGGTTTCCAAATTAAAAAATTTAAACCTTTCGCCTTTCGTTTCATTTCTCCGGACTTTTCATGACAAGACTATGGGTCGTTTTGAGAATGATTGATAGCTTTTGTGCCCTTTGCAGAAACTTCCGCGACCGACCAGAATACTTTTACAACGTGAAGATTGACGTCGGCGAAAGGTTCAAAAAAGGCTTCACGGTCAATAATATCCGTGGCTTTGTCGCCGCCCTGCGGAAATATGTTGATACTTTGGACATTGAAAGCGATGGTAACTGATTGTGTTTTGTGTTTCTTCTCATCTTTTGAATAAATTCATTTATTGTGAGACTCCGATCCATATCAACTTTGACATCACTTGGACATCGGAAATTTCCCCTGTGCTTAACCAGAAGACAATATTCTTGAACCGGAAGATGCTCAAGTGCCGGCGTCTGTCTTTCAATCCACTGAAAAAGAGAAAAAGTTAAAATTTTATTTTTATCACTGATAAAAATTCTATAAAAATCAGTCTATGAATTTCAAAGTTTGAAAGAGGGGGGTATCTCAATATCACTGAGAAGCGAGAAATTGGAAAAAGGAAGGAAAAAAAGGACCTTTGTCGGATTTGTGAAGCATCTCGTCTTGCCACCATATGAGAAAGGTACCAAGTCAGAGATGCCCCAAAACCCCGAAAAGTTCTCCATGAAAGGGGGAGGGAAGAGAATATTGTTAGCAGAAAAACTACAAGCATTAACGTTTTGAGGTATAGTTGGCGTTCAACGGGCGAACGCTGAAATTATCTTTTTTTGTATTGAAGCTGTAAAAAAAGGACTGAGAAACAACGTAAGATTGAAAATCGAATTTTTGTTTGGAAAAAAAGGATCAAATGATCAGTTTGCGATTTGCGACTGCTTCAAACCCTCAGAGACTTTTTTCAATTTTTTCTCCCCAATCACACAGTTTCATCTCCGATTCATCTATCATTTGCGCGTCAATTTGTCTTTTTTTTTTAACTTTCACTTCTTGACTGTCTGCCGACGTCTGCAGGGAAATTTCAAAGCGCTGCTTTTTTGCGCCATTTTCTCACATCAACACAATATATATCGTGAGCTTTCAATTCTTGAAACAATTCCCGATTTTAACGAAAATTGCTGGTTTCTGATAGTTAGAAGTAAAATTAAACGCATGAAATATGTTGCTGGAAGGTTTAATTGCTTTTTCAGCGTTTAGACACTTTTCGTTCAATCTTTTCTCTATTTGAGCTTAGTTGTTTCCAGTTTGAACAGGCTATCCGGGTTCTCGAAATTTGGATTTCTGAAAATTGGACGACCCGACCTGTACAAGTTTTTCTTAGTCGTTTTAACTTGCACTTATTTAAAACTCAAACGTAAGCAGACAAATGATCTTCACCTCTTTTTCAGACTCTCATCGTCTTGCCACCTTAAGTTATCGGCGACGCAAAACAAAGAGAGTCCAAAAAATCGGCAAGATATAGGGAAAATGGCGCTTTGTCGAATTTCCGAACCATCTCGTCTTGCCACCGTGAATAGTGGTGGGCCAAGTCGGAGATGGTCCAGAAACACGAAAAGTCAAGGATGAGTGGGATAGTGGGGTCTGCGAATTGCGAGTTCGAAATTTCAGATATTCATTTAAAAAAATTTTTTTATCAAGAAAAAAATGTAATGAAAGTAAGATTTTTCCTATTTGGAGGTGTTCAGATATACGGAAAAAAATCTATACGTTTTTTTACAGTTTTCGAAAACTTTTCGAATCCATATTGCCAATAAAAAAACTATCCAAGTGAACGTGCTGCCGTCTCAAATCGTACGGGGCGGCACAGTTTCCCAGGGGTAATGTGCGGTCGTAAAAAGAGAATTCGAAATACACGACGGCGTTGATATTTTCTTCGCCATCACGAAGGCTTTCGAACGATTTTTACAGCTATTGAATTGGAAAAATTGAAAAAATTTTCATAAGTACATCCGCACTTCAACTTTGCCGTTAGGACTATTTTCAACTCTCGAAATTGGCTTTTTTCCTGCTTTTTGCCTCATTTGAATTTGATCGTTATAATTTATCATTGATAATTGAGGTACCTTGGAGTTTATTTCTGCAGAGTTCCCTTAAATTACCGTTGAGAAAATTTCATTTGTTGACTAAGCTAAAAATATAGGACGTAACTTTTTGACAGAACAGAATAAGTGAAATTCTGTAATCAAAAGTGTCAGGAATAGAGCAAAAAGATTATTCCGCTTGTATTTCGCCTCAAAAATAGTAAATCTCCGGTTCAAAATGAGCTGAAAAGTGAGGTTTTTTCTATTGAATTGATGGAGTCCACAAGTAATCTGGCAGCTTCAGTCGCTTTCAAAAAGTTAACTCAATTGCTGAAAATGAATGAAACAAAAAACTCACTGGGCGAAGAAAAAGACGGGTCTTCGTGCCACATGTGGGGCCGTCGCTGTCTGACTGACTGAACCAAATGGTTTTGGGCGGGAAAAAAGGCTGAATACGGAGAGGCGGGGCCGACGAACGGCGTTGGATTTTTTGAGACGGTGAAGGTTTGATATATAGTCGTCGGTGATTCAAATTTGTTCTTAGGGTAGACAAAGGAAAGAAAGGCACAAAAGTTGCGACGGAGACCCTTTAAAACGGTTTTCTAGACCTTTTTCTGATTGATACGACTTTACAGCAGTATCAGTGAGTTATCGATTATAGCTCGCATAGCTGCGACAGAAACGATAGGAAATTGTGATTCGAAAAACTTTTCTATAAAACTTCAATAAAAGTCTAAAGAAGATATCAACCTCTATCTATTTTTGAACAGCTCGCTCAATTAAAATTTAAAAACTGGACAGAAAACTGAGCACATAATGATGAATTGAAAAATTTTTCGTTTTTTTTTGTTCTACAATGATTGGGAAAAAGTTGAAAAAAAACTGAAAATATTCCAGACCTTCCAAATCTGCAACGCTCAAAAGTTTCATTCTTAAAAGACAACCTGACTGCAGATTACAATGAATTGGAAGCAGAGCTCATTCATAGCAGAATCCGGACACAGAAAATAGCGGCGATAGTCGAGTGAACAAAATAAAAAAAAATTATGGTTCGTGGCTTGCGCCTACAATGTCACTATCAGATTTTGAATGTGGAGGAGCTGACCTCGCCCGTGGCAACAGTATCTTTCGCGTCAATATTTTAACGCGCGCAACTACGATCCTTTAATAGCGCTGCATCTTTCAGCTACTTCTTTCGAGCAAAAGGTTCAAAAAAAATTCAAAAAATGTTGTGCTATTAAAGGATTATCTTCGCGCTCAACGCAAAATGTACTGTGCTAGCGGGGGCAAAGTTATCCGCTCGAAAATCAGAATCTGAAAAAAAAATTATAGCAAAGCTTTTACGGCCTTTTATCAATATCAAGTGCGATCTTTCGAAACAAAATGAGAACTTGAAAAAGAGAAAAAGAAAAACAAAGAAGTATTATTTTCCTGATGAGAAGATTACTCATCGATGTAGTTGTGGTGCAAAAAAAGCTCCAATGAGGAATTTCTGTACATTTCGTGGAAGGGGGAGAAACATAAAAAGCAGTAAACACTATTGACCTCCTGATAGTCGGCCTGACCTGCTACTGCTATCAGTTTTCTTCCCTTCGACAAGCAGCTTGTTAAAATGATCATTTGAGAAAATTTAGCAGGCTCTGTTAGACGAAAAAAGCGAGTTTTCCTTTAACAGAGAGTATGTGAATTTTCGGATCCTGATCTTTCTTATGTTTTTGATTGGAACTTAAAAAGTTGAAAAAAAACGAAAATATTTTTATTCAGGAAAATAGGTATAGAGAACTAGTTATGAATAACTGCGAATTAAAACACAAAAAAAGCGTATTCACACAAAGTACAACGTCAGAATGCGTATTTACAGTATTCTTTGGAAGGCTAAAATTTTCTTTTGTCATAGCAACGCATTTTTTAGGGTTTAATCCGACTAAAGTACAGAACCGTTTTTCGTGCGAACTGATAGACGACAGAAATGCCCATCACTAAAATCTGAGCTGATAGGGTTTGAGAGTCAAGCGTTGAGTGATAAACACGAGTTCACTTTTCTTTGTTTCTTAGTGAGTTCGTAGCAATAATAGGGTCAATGAGCTCTCGTTAATCGATCGACCGAAAACGATTTTTTTCTTGGAGCCTCAGAATTTCCCAAGTGATAATTGGTACGCTATGATAGCAAACATTTTGAGAGTTTATTGTGATGAAAAAAATTGATCAAAAAGTTTGTTTTCTTTCTTTTGAGGAATGTTGGTGTTGTTTAAGCTTCTATTTCTCAAAATCGCGTCAGATCGAACTAACTGACAGGATTTGTGCTCAAAATATCAGCTGACTACAAAGCCGTTCAATGCTCTGGCTGTTTACAATTGGCGATCAGCCTCAATTTTTCCCAGCACTCAAATATACCATTTTTGTAAGCAAGGGATAGCGCTTTTTGATGGGTTTTATTCGAAATATTCTTGATTATGGGAAAATTGTGCTGAACAGGAGCAAAAAAAGATCGACCAATTGGAATTGAAATCGAGAAACAGGTGGATTGCAATATCGTTGTAACAGGAGAATGTGAGTGTGAAAAAATGAAAAGGACGCTTCTGTTAGTCATTTCCTTGCTTCCTCTCAGTTACTATTTTCGCAGCTTTTCCTCTTCCTCAGGTGACTCTTCTCCGTTCTTTATAGCGGTAATTAATAAAAAAAAACTTCTCAAAACTTTTTTCTTCCGTTTCCTCAGCTGTTTACGAGGTTCTGGTGCAGCAATTGGCTTCACCGCCCCAGAGCCCTTTTATCCTGGCTTTTAGCTCCTGCTCAAAATGCCTTCGTGACCACTCAGATTTGTTAAAAATCCCAATACTTGAATCTTTCCGTGTTTTCCGTGTTTTCCGTTCAAATAAAATTTTCAGCCTTCTGATAATTTCTTTTCTTTCTTTGATGTTAGCCGGTCAGGAGAGTAAATAAGATAGATACGGCAAAAACTGGTTTATATTTTTTGAGGTCTTAAAAGTCTTCTGTGCCTTCCATAGTAGATGATAGAAAATTTGGCAGTTTTTCACTTTTTTGAAAGCTTGAAATGGTTTCTCAGAACTTTTTAGACAGTCTTGAAACCCGCTAGGAAAAGTTTTTCTTTCTGATCCATGTTCGTAACTGTGAACCTGAATCTTGAATTTTTCAGAACAAATGATACTCCGCTTGCTAACAGTCTTATTGATTTACGGGTTCGTAAGAGGAAAACCATTTCTGGACGACTTCAAAACGAAATCGCTGACTGTCGATATTCGCGGAAGACTATTGTGTAACGGAGAAGCCATGGCTTCCACAAGAGTTTTTCTTTACGACGAAGATCGTGAGTCATTTATTTGTTTAATTAAAACTTAAAAAGTGCGCACAACATAATTTGTTTTAACGACATTATTTATAGTGAAAGGTTTGAACGCTTATTCGCACCTTTCTTCAATGTTTTTTATTCGAGTACAGGTATGCCTGAAAACAGTTCTTTAGTCATACTCACAGCAGTTAGCACCCACTGAGGTGTTAGCAAAATAGGCGAAAATTGTGTATTTCTGTATTTGAACCTTTCACACATTGTTAGTACAAATTTTCAACAAATTTTGAGACCCGGCGAGTTGGATCAAAAGTTTCGGAATATATTATGATAATAGCGGAACTTCAGCCCATGTTAAGAAAAAACTAGATTTTGCAAAAA
Source organism: Caenorhabditis auriculariae (assembly GCA_904845305.1). Taxonomy (NCBI): domain Eukaryota; kingdom Metazoa; phylum Nematoda; class Chromadorea; order Rhabditida; family Rhabditidae; genus Caenorhabditis; species Caenorhabditis auriculariae. The sequence continues at coordinate 468,141 of CAJGYM010000002.1, read as the reverse complement.
GATAAGAGTTGACCTTTAACCACAATATCTAATTTTCAAAGTATCTCAATAAATTACTCGAAGTTGATAAAAATATGTGATAAAAATCCGGCTTTTCAGGCTTTGTTGACGAGTTTATGAGTGTTGCTACAACGAACAACAATGGTTATTTCAAAGCAAAAGGAAAGGCGAAGGATTCGGATGGAAAAATTGAACCCGTGATTATGTTCTACCACAAGTGCAGCGTTTACATCAAGCCGAAGGTTGTTCTAATACTTCCTAAAACTTGAAAAAAGTGTTAGAAGTTTTGGTTGAAAGCATTTTTCACTGAGAAATCGGCTAGCTTCGACAAAAAAAAACACCAGGAAGCTAATGATAGCACGTCCTTCCAGACTTTCCGTCTTTTGGACGATTTGATAATAAACTTCAAACCTTACATTACAATGACTTGCTTGTTAATTGTTAACTCTCACGGAGCTTAGAAGTTCCAGTTCATAGTGAACGGATCATCGAAGGAAATCGTTTGAAGAATTAATAAATTATAGTAATAGGTTTTTTACAGATTCGTTAGACTCATCCATTTGATGCACACAAGTTTTCAGTTCCTCTGCGACCTAAGAACGAGAGTTTTCCTGGATCAAGACGTCGTGAACAATCCGATGATGGACGTCGGCACGATCGACGTGGCCGACTGGAAAAGTACCACGAAGGAACATTGTTCTTGGCTCCGCTGGTTCCTCCCTGCCTAACTCGCTTTTCAGTTATACTTTGCCTCCCAAAGGCTTGTTCTCTTATTGACCTTTCTTTTGATTGTCATCTTTTATTCAAACTTACTAAGGGCCTCAGAAAACTATTCGTTTTCAGCTGCATGATTCTTTAAACAATGTTTTCGAAAAAAAGCTTGAAGATTTTTTGAGGCGATGGGCGGAGCCGGTAGAATTCTGTTTTCATGGAGTTCGCTCCTGCCGAAATCATTTCGACTTCTTTCTCGCCATTATTTCTGTTCATCTTCAGCTTTTGTCCATCAAATTATTATATTGAACTCGCTTCACTCTGATTCATCGCATTAAAATTCTTTGCGAAAAAAAGCTCTTAATCAAGTTCCCCAATCAAGCCCCAAAGAAATCTGAGAAGATTTCCTGTAGTTTCTTGCCGGACTGTATCTACGGTTATCTCATAAACACATCTCTTCGAGTTTTGAAGCAAGAAAAAAGCGTGATTACAAACGAAAATCCGCATTGACTCACCATTTCATAATCAAAAAAAAAAAACACCTTCAGAGCTTTTATGAAGTTCCAGATGAGGAATCCTCCTAGGTACTTTTTCCCTTTTATAGCCTTTCAGATCATTTTTTGAAATTTGAGCTTAGCGGAGCCTGGCCCCTATAGCCGATGAGCCATAATTTGAAGTACTCTAACTTTCAAAAGTTGAATTTCCAAAAAAAAAATGCTACTAAGGGTTTTGCTACGAAAAATCTGGAAGATGGTAGAGATAATTTTCCGAAAGGTATAGCGACGATTGTGACTAGTTTTTCGGAATGAGAACTTAAAAAAATAAAAAAATATACTTTATGAGAAAGAATACGATTTTTCTTTTTATAATTTGAACAGAAACAGTTTCAAAATCAAGTTCAGAAAAAAAAGACTTATTGGTCATGTTCGGCCAAAATAAGACTCTTTTTTTTTTCAAAATCTCAACCCATTCCGTTTTTATTCATGTATGTAATAGTGAGAGCCTATCTCTCAGAAGCAATCCAGACGAACGCAATAAAAAAACAGGTACAATTGCTGTTCTCACGCCATGTCCTTTTTCTATCTGCAGTTGTTCATCCGTTTATTTAACTCCGCGCAAAATGAAATTTTATTCTCACTGACATTTCGAGTAAAGGTGACGTCTAGTCGGAACCATTGTTTTTGTTGCCTTGAAAGAAGAGAAACGAACAAAAAACGTTGCATTGAATTCTTTCTGCAACCTGTTGGGGAAAAGAAATGCATATTCTGTTCAACATATTTTTCCCAGCACAAATAAATAGATATTATCTTCAGGTTTGGGAAAATTTCATTCGAGTTTTTGAATAGAGCGAAAATATCCCCTTTGGTGGGCATAATGTTCACAGTCATTTCATTTCCAGCAACTTGAAGTTTGCGAGAAAGTTTGATGTGAAACAAAGGGTTTTTTCAAACTCTTTCTTTTGTTTTTTGTTTTTTCTTTTATATTCAGCTACCCAAAATGTTCGGGAGGTTTCTATTGGTAGAAGTCCTGCTTCTTTTGGCCGGTTATGGTTTCAGCGTAAGGAAGGCACCAAAAAAGTAAACGATTTCATTTCATTGCAGTTCTCAAACATTCATGTGGTCTACTTCTTTTTCCCGGTTGCTCTTCTCAAACTGTGAGTTAATGAGAAAAAGTTATAAAATGCAAACCCGAAAAACTCCCGGATTAGGTACTATTTCGCCAACCAAGTTGTCTGGTGCTACATCACGGGGTACAGTGACTACAGTCGGTTCACCGTCGAAGTTCTCAACTTCATCCCCCCGGGACTCTGCTTCCTCTCAGTTGCTTTGGATCTCACCTACATCCTTCTGGTCAGTTTCTGCTCAAACTTTTCGAAAAGATCATCAAAGACGCATTTTCAAAAAGTCTAAAAGAAGCAGCTGCTCTTTTGTGAAGCTTCGAATATTTTAGAGGCTGTCAGAAAGCCTAATCGTTAATTAAAATTTCCTACTTTTTGAGATATGGTCATCCATTGACAAAAATTTCCACACAGCAGAGTACTTTCCGAAACTCTTCACCAAAAAAAGCTCTTTTTGCTGTATCCCGAGTTGGGACGTTTCGATGTTGGAACATCGGTTACATTAACTAGGGAAAGTTTCTTATCCCCCCCCCCTCTCCATCCGGTTGGACTATCGATAAAACTTTGCTGAGGTGTACTTTAGGACCTCCTGATTGCAAAAAAAGTAAAATATTTTTTTGCAATAAATCTGGTCTTTGAGTGAGAACTCTTCAAAAGCTTGAAAAAGCGCATTTCCGTCATAATTATGTAGTTTTTTGAAGCTTCAAACTCGAAAACAAGATCTATTGCGATAAATTTGTTTCTTGTGCTGCAATCTGGAGGTTCTAAAATAAACATTAGCGAAGTTTCATCAATAGTTCAACCGGGGGGAAAAAGTTTCCTTGTAAGTTCGTCAGGTGCTATAGCCCATTCCGCATCAGCTTTTCACGTTTTTCTTCCCGCTAAAAAACCGTAATCCAAATTCAATCGGATTTGAACAACTTCGCTTCTAGACCTTTGTTCTTTGCTGTTTGTTTTGCTGTTTTCAAGAGCAGAGTTGCGAAAAAAATTTGTTCGAGTGTAACCTTTTTTTCGCTGTTGTTTGAAAACTCGACCGCCTTGCGCGAAACTCTATAAAACTGCAAAAAAAGTAAAGCGAAAACAGAGGTCTTGAAGCGAAGCTGGTCTAATTGGGTTTACGGTCTTCTGGCTGGAAAAAAAAACGTGAAAAGCTAGGGCGGAATGTACTATAACAGTTGAGACATAGGAGCATCATTTTCACCAGAAGAGACCGGAAAAACTTTTGATTTGAAATCGGTGCTTCAAAGCACATTTTTTCTGAATCCTAGAAATCTTTCAGTTTGTTCATTTTTATTAAATCTGCGTATTTTTTGTAATCAAATTTTTTCGAGACTTCTGAGCAAATTAATGAAACATAACTTTTGGAAGAAGTAAAGAGCCTAATCCACTCACTCAAAACTACAAAATCCTATTCCCATGACAACTTTCAGACTCTGCTCGTGCCTCAGTACGTTGTCGTCATCATGAGGTTCACTTTTCTCATGTAAGTAATGTTTCTCATGTCGAAGGAAGTTTGCCTAATCTGGCAATCAGTTCCTATTCGTTAATCTGGAAGCCAGGCAAAGAACTCATTTGCAGTGAGCTGTCGTCGATTCAGACCAACCAAGAAATTGTTGGTGTCCTGTGAGCTTCCTGTTCGATCTCTTTATCTCCCGCTCTGAAATACTCATTTTCCGTGATATTCTTATCTTTGTTGATTATATTATTGCTTGTAGTTGTCGAATGAACAGTAATAAACTTTGAAATGATTTCTCGTTTGAATGTTTAGCTTCCTTGCCGCATGCTTTTCCATCAACACTACCAGATCGACTACACCAGACCTGTGAGCCAAGAAGCGAAGGTTCCATTTATTACGCTTCCTCATCCTTTTCATTGCTTTTTTTTTTTTGAAAAAACAACAATTCAATTACCTAGTTTTCCATAATAAAAAGAATTTCACTTCTCAATTCATTTCCGAAGATGCTCTTCAGGATGTCAATATGTCAAACTGGGTCCGAAAGCATTTCATGCTTTTCTGTTTCTGCATCCTGATGGCAGCCATCTGGTAAGCCATTAGAGTGCCAGCCACTTTAACGTGTTACTTATTCAGCTATTCGCTGTACTTCTGTAAAGGCAACGTCAAAAAATGGTTCGGTCGCAAGAGGTCTGCGGGCAGAAGGAAAACTGAAGAAAGCCTCAAAGCCGCCCTCATCGACTTGAAAAGAGCTCCGCCGACATCTTCTGACACGCGGATCGTCACGTCGATGACAATTTAAATCCCCAACTAAAATGAAACTCATGTCCGTTTTATGATGAAACGTATAAAGATGAAAACATTTTTGCTTTTTTGTTGCACATTTTATTGAAAAATCCATTTTACAGTAATTTGATATGAAACTTTTGAGTTTTAAATAATTTTCTTGATTTTGAGGTCTATCAAGGGCTTCCTAGAAAAATATAAAACAATTACGAAGTTAAAAACTTTTCCCATTAGTAAACGTTTCATTTTCATGTTTCGCTGGCGTTGGAAGGAAAGATCTCATAAAGGTTTACAGATGTTTTCATAACTTTTTGCCCTCAGCTGATGAAAAACAGATTAGAAGGCGAAAGATTCCAGCAGCGTCCAGAAAACGGTTATGAGGTCAGTAGAGTGAATCGATAGATGCCAGGTCAAACGAGATAAGGCAAAAACTTTTACGCGCATTCACTTCCTGTATCCACTTTTCCGCGTTCATCGCAAGTTCCTTCGGTTCTGTTCCTCTTACTTTTTCTTCCAGATTCCCATATTTTTGACGACTCATAAAAGTAAAACATCTGTTTTTTTATACGTGGGAATTTTTGACAAACTGAGAACGAAAGTCTTTAAATTTTCTTAATGAACTACTTTAAAATGATCCCGAAAGCTTGTAGATGCACTAAATTAAAAAGATCCTGAAACTGCAAAAATTTTTTTATCTCCTAAGAAAAATATGTCTAAATCTTTGATTTTTTTCCGTACTCAAGTTTTGCAAAAGTTTTTGCAGATTTGACAATCGTGATCTTCATTTGTACTTCAAAAAAATAGTTATTGAGAAAAACAAACGCCATTCATATTTCGCTTGACCTAAAAAAACTTTTTGCTGGGTTGCCTAGACGTAAAAAAACTAAATAAAAAGACTTAAATAATAGAATAACATTAACCGACAAAAAGACAACAAAGTAATGAATATTTGATATGGTCCATATTTGCGCCGTCGATGTGTTTCTTGCATTTTCTGCGCGCCTATCACTACCCTCGCCTCAACAAGTTGCTTTCGGAGTGGTCATCGAAGTTTCTTTATGTATATATCGTTGAGAAGGATGACCGCTAAAATCATCGACGGACTGGAATGCTCTAAGAAAGTTTTGGCCGGTGTCGGAGAGCGGATCGCTGAGTTGCGCAAGTCCCATCCCGATTTCAACGCAGTGTTGGCAATTGTCCAGGTTTTCCTTTTTTTTTTTTTGCTTTTTCAAAATTTAAATTATAACCATCTATAACGTATCTTGCAGAATTAATGTTTGATATCGTTTCACTAGAGAATTTTTTGAGCTTAACAAAAAGGGTTCAAATTTTTCCAGTATCCAGAAAAATGTTTTCAAGCTGAATGAAGATTTCAAAGTTAAAGTGCAAAACCTATCGATATAATGCAAAAAAAAAGAAAGATTTGCGCCTTTCTGCAGATTTTTTTTCAGGTTGGAAATCGAGCGGATTCAAATGTCTACATCAACGCAAAGATCCAAAAAGCAGCGAACATTGGGGCCAAGGGCACTTTGGTCAAGCTTCCCGACACGGCAACGCACGACGATTTGCAACGGGTCATCAACGAGCTCAACGCTGACCGAGAAGTCGATGGAATCATTGTCCAGGTACTTTGCCGATAAGTTTATAACATTTTTCTCAAAAATTTTCAGCTTCCTCTTGATACTAAGAATGAAATCGACGTCGACGCCATCATCGACACTATCAACCCACAAAAGGTAGATCCTTATTTTGTTTTCATCGTCAAAATCAGTTACCTGAAATTTGAATTTTTTTTACCACGCTTAGTATCGTTTCAATAGAGGAGAACTTTTATATCTGGCTAGTTTTTAATAAATCGAAAAAGGAAGCTTGTTATGCGTTGGTTAGCTGAGACACCTAGGAAATTTTACACTCTCTTTTTCGAGATATAAAAAAAACTATGCAGCTTCAAAGGAATTTCTCTTTAGCACATTAAAAGTGTCTAACTGAAAAATTTAATAATTGATTAACGTTCAAATGAAGTTCGAAAAAAAGTAATTAATTTATTTTTTTAGAAAATATAAATGAATGGGAACATTTTTTTAGGACGTCGACGGGCTCACTCGATTCAACGCCGGTCTTCTGATGCGTGGAGAGCTTTCTAGAGCAATTATTCCCTGTACTCCAAAAGGATGTCTTCATCTTGTCCAGCAAGCCACAGGTTTTGCTTTCCTCTGAACGGTTTGAAAAATTGCAACGACTTAGCTTCGGATTTCTCGGTTTTAAGACTTTTTTAAAGCTTTTTTGATACTTTTCTCATCTCGAAAGGCCGTCGAAGTGGTAAACGCTTTTTTTCCAAATACAAGTTTGAAGAAAAAGTCTTTCTGCTTGTATTTCCCTAGTAAGAGAAGTGTTTTGCTTTTTGTTTGAAAATTTGATGAGACTGCAAAAATTATATCAGACGTTTCTCGTTTGAAATCGGAAAATAACATTAAACTTTTGCTTTTTCGGTGCTTTGAAAACGTTAAGATTTCCTCTTTTTTTGACTAAATTGTAAGTAAAAAAATTTTTGAAAAATCTGTTATTCAACTAGAAGGCGAAAGGTATTCATTTTTTTGAAAGAGAAATTGGAAATATATTATTTTCATTGCGTCATAAAAAAATAAAACGCTTCCTTTGTCATTTTTTTCTGTTAATGCAAACCGAAAACCAAAATTGTCAGTCATATTCTTTTTTTGTTTCAGGAGACGAGAAGTTCACGGTTGGGAAGCACGTGGTAGTTCTGGGCCGTTCGAAAATTGTCGGATCCCCCGCTGCCGCTCTTTTCATGTGGAACAACTCGACAGTCACCATTTGCCATTCAAGGACTCAGAACATTGAAAAATACTGCCGCGAGGCCGACATTCTTATCGTAGCAATCGGGAAAAAACACTTCGTGCGGGGTTGGTTTCTGATTTTTGACGATGAGAACCAGTTTTGTTCAAATCATTCACAGATCGTAATTTTCGAATTGTGACGACTCAAGTTACTACTTGAACACAAGACGAAAGAAAAGTTTCAGGCGATTGGATCAAGCCTGGAGCCGTAGTCATTGATTGCGGAATCAACGTTGAAGAAGCGACTGAACCAGGCAAAAAGAACAAACTTTTTGGAGATGTTCATTACGATGAAGCCAAGGAGGTGAGAATATTTGAACGTGACTTATAGGAACACATTTTCAGGTTGCCGGGTACATTACTCCTGTTCCTGGAGGAGTCGGTCCAATGACTGTAGCCATGCTCATCAAGAATACATTCGAGCAGGCTGTCCGACGTCGTCTGGAATCTGAGGTACATCCATTAAATGTTGTAGTTTTTTCTGAACCTCCTGAAGAAATGTAGGCACATTTTGGAAAATTCCTCATTTAACGACTTGAAAACACTAAAACAGTCTTTTTCTGGTATATCTTAACATGAGATAAAGAACTTCCGAACTCAAAAATGCAATTATTCATTTTTAGTAAATACGTGTGGACGTTCAATGCTGGTGTTGTGATTTGCTCAACTACAATCAATGGGATATCTTCAATTTCACTTAATTGCTTATTTTTGTTTGTAAATGAAGCTTTTTACTCAAATTTCACTGAGCACATCACAAATATTTCTATATGTAAAGGCTGTGCGCACATCAAATTTTTTTTACTGTTTTGCTGATTGTATGAAGATGCGAAAACCATCCCAAAAGGGAAATGTATCAACTCATTTGATAAAGAGATTATTTTTGGAAAAGTTGATGAACACTCACAAAAATGTACTTTGGGGTCTCCTGATTTCAGTTCACAATAGAAAAGAGTTCATTTTTGCTTTTTAATAGAGTTATGGAGCAATAAAGCTTATAAGTTATCAAAGTTGTCAAGAAGATTTTTGGCGTTTCGAAGTATCGTAACTGAAATTTTAAACAGGAAAAGAATAAGCTCTTTTTTTTCTCTGAGGTCTGGAATCAGGAGAAGTTTATGAAAATCTTACACAGCCGCCATCAAAACTCCGAAAAAAAAACCTTTTTTCCATTTGAATCTTCCGATTTTTTTATTTAGTTTCACAATATCTGATCAAACTTTGACAGCTGATTTTTTTGCCGTGAAACCTCTAAGAGCTTTTAAAATCCCCCCAGGAAGAATTTCGAGGCAGACTATACACATGATCGGCCCATCTTTGCCGCCGAGGTTCGGTCGCGGGTCATTGTAGCAAAACAATCAATATCGCATGGCAACCAAACAACTTAAAACGGCTCCTGATAGGGTGGGAAGGGCAGTCGCCGACGCAAATCGAGACCATCTTCGCTCAGCAAAATGGTTTGTTTTAATGGTTTCTTTTTGCATAAAAAGGAGTAAACTTCATTCACTGCTGGCTTGAGGCAGTGATTAATGCAGATCTCAAAAAGACCAGCCAATAATAGTAGGAACAGGAAGAGCTTAGACGAAACTGTGGCAATTTGTGTCCCTATTCAGCGTTAATTACACTATAAACTTTAGTACGAAGACGCCAAAATATCCTTTTTTCCCTTGCCTTGCTCACCAGCTAGCAGAAAATTTAAAATAAAACTTTTAGCAATTTCAAGAAAAAATCCTGGTAATCTTTGTTAGTGCGCTTTCAATAAGAAGTTCTCAATTTGATTTTCAATTTCGCTTTTCAAATTTCGAAATCTGGTCTTTTGTTTTTCACAGCATTGTTTTGCGTGCGTGGCAATTGCCGTGATTGAAATTTTGTGTTTCCAAAACAAAGGACTGTCTGTGAGAATATTTTTTGTTTTCACTTGCATATTATTGCATGGCACCCCCAATAAGTAAATTATAGGAAAAACAATTTTTATAGGTGATTGGTTCACATTTGCAGAGTACGTGGAACATTGAATACTTGAAGCCGGAGTTTTTGACACCGGTCCCGTCGGATATCGCAATCTCCCGCAATCAACCACCCAAAAACATTGAAAAGGTTCATGATACTCTCGATTTTTCAAAACTCGTAACTCTACGAAATCACTACAAATGGTTCAAAAAGTTACGAATCAGCTGCATTTGGCTTTCAAAAGTTTGATGAACGTTTCGGATATCATCTAATGCGCTTGAGCTTTGAAGAAGTTTTATTTGAAAATAGAAAATCGGTCGAAAATTACGAGATTTTGGGGTTTAAAATTTTTCTGATCTTGATCTGATCAACAAATAGGGGTTCTGTTGATTTTTTAAAACCTTTCCGAAGAGCAGAATAAAATTGCTTCCCTTCACACACTGTCGCGGCGCAAAATTAAAATCCTGTGAGACGTTTCATATCAGTCAAAAAAGTTATGTTGAAGATCGGATCTTTTAGCCATTCGTAGCAAAAGTACAACACTTCAAAAAAAAAATACAAAAAAACGGAAAAATTCGAATATTTTCAGCTTGCTGAAGAAGTCGGAATTCTCCCCGATGAGTTGGACTTGTACGGCCGCAAGAAAGCCAAGGTCTCATTGGATGTTTTGAAACGACTCGGCGATGTTAAAAATGGAAAGTACGTGGTGGTTGCAGGTGAGGATAACCGGTTTTGAAAAATATGTCAGTTCAACTCAGGAATCACGCCAACGCCGCTCGGAGAAGGAAAGTCCACAACAACGATTGGCTTGGTCCAAGCTCTTGGGGCTCACCTGCATAAAAACGTTTTTGCCTGTGTTCGTCAACCTTCTCAAGGACCCACTTTCGGAATCAAAGGAGGAGCTGCTGGAGGGGGCTATGCTCAGGTGAACGAGTTCAAAATTCTAAGAATATAAGAGATGGGAAAACAGTTGACTGGAGAGTGATCTTCGAACTTTCTGTGGCGCAAACCTAGCATGGTTTCAAACGATGGGGATTCAATTAATCTTAGATCCTTAGGCGCATCGGAAAAGTTTATTTTTGGATTTCATTTTTTGAAAATAAGTTTGACATCCATTTCTGGGCTTACTGGTAACCTTGAATAGCGGAAACTCTTCTCATAAATGAACTTGGAGGTTATTCCAATGGAAGAGTTCAATCTCCATCTGACTGGTGACATCCACGCCATCACCGCGGCGAATAACCTTCTCGCGGCGGCTATCGATGCAAGGATGTTCCATGAAGCTACTCAGGCCGATGACGCTCTTTTTAATCGCCTTTGTCCGAAGAACAAGCAAGGTGATGAGAAAGAACTTTTCTGAGAGCAAACTTTTTTTTCAGGCATGCGAGTGATGTCTGAAATTCAGCTACGCCGTCTGGATCGCCTTGGAATCAAGCGTGTTGAGGACGCCGAAGCCCTCGATCCCGAGCAACGTCGTCGTTTCTCTCGACTTGACATCGACGCTGATACGATCACCTGGAATCGAGTTATTGACACCAATGATCGGTTTTTGAGAGGTGGGAAGCTTGAGGATTTAGCCATTTGAAGATTTCGGTTTTGAGGAATTGAGATTGGCTTGGGACCTAATGAAAAGGGACACACTCGAAAGGCCAAATTTGACATCGCCGTTGGTAGCGAGGTTGAATACCGAAAAATATTTTTGAATCACTATTTTTATCCAGTTGATGGCTATTCTGGCCCTCACTACGTCATTGGCGGATCTTCGCGAAAGAATCAGCAAGATCGTGATAGGATCTGATAAGTCTGGACAGCCAGTGACGGCTGACGACGTCGGAGTGACCGAAGCTTTGACTGTAGGAGAGTAAAAACAAGCCGAAAATAAATTTTAAGTTTGAAGGTTCTGATGAAAGATACTGTCCGACCGAACTTGATGCAGACTTTGGAAGGAACTCCTGTGTTTGTGCATGCGGGACCTTTTGCGAACATTGCACACGGGCAAAGTAGCATCCTTGCTGACAAGGTTTGATATTTCTGAAATTATTCTCTGAAAATTGACTCAGCCTTCTCGATAGATTTTTCGTTGATAGATGTAGTTTCCGTGCGATATTGCACTGAAAGGTTAGAGCAGAGTTTTTTTTTTAATATGACTATCCAAAATTGAAAACAGACTTTCTTCTATCTCTCCAACAAAACTCTAATGCTTCGGAAATTCTTCGAAAATAAGTTTTGATCAGATTGAGAGTCGAAAAGAATGTTTTCAGGTCGCTCTAAAACTGGTTGGTGACGACGGTTTTGTGGTTACTGAAGCTGGGTTCGGCGCTGATATCGGTATGGAGAAGTTTTTCAACATCAAGTGCAGGTGAATAAAATCTCACTACTTTTTTGACTCTTCGCTCTCAGATATTCTGGTCTTCATCCTTCGGCTGTTGTTCTGGTTGCCACAGTCAGAGCCCTCAAAATGCACGGAGGAGGTCCAGCTGTGACCGCTGGAACTCCTTTGAAACCTGAGTACACTCAAGAAAACTTGCCATTGCTCGAAGGAGGATGTGATAGCAACCTCAGGAAACAGGTTGGATCATACTGTTCAAAAAACCCTTTCAAGTATTTTCTTCAGATCGAGAACGCGAACAAATTTGGCGTTCCAGTTATTGTCTCTGTGAATCAGTTTGCAAGCGACACCGAAGCTGAACTCAATCTTGTAGTGAAAAAGGTATAATCTTCTTCTTTGAACTCTCATTTTGAGAACTAAGGCTCCAATGGTTTTTTTTTTCAGTGCGAAAAATTTCAATAAAATTTCAGGCTCGGGAACACGGAGCTTTCGATGCCGTGATCTCAAACCACTGGGCTCAGGGTGGAGCTGGCGCAACAGATCTTGCTAAGAGCTTGGTCAAAGCTACAGAAAAGCCAAACAACTTCAAGTAATTCCCGATTTCAACGGAAAAAAAGCTTTTGAATTTCTCAGGTTCTTGTACAAGCTTGACTTGTCGCTGGAAGAGAAAATCGCGACCATCGCTCGAGAAATTTATGGAGCTGATGGAATCGAACTCTCTGACTTGGCCAAGCAGGTTTTGAAGGAAAAGTATTAGAACCAACAAAAGCTTCAGAAAATCGAAACTTACACAAAACAAGGGTTCGGACAGTTGCCCATTTGTATGGCAAAAACGCAACTTTCGCTCTCACATGATCCAAGCAAAAAAGGAGCGCCGACTGGTGAGACTAAACTTTTAAAAGTGTCAAATAATTCTTGCACTATCTACCCATGGCGATCGGTTTGAATGGTTTATTTCAAGGCTTCATTTTGCCCATACGCGACGTGAGCGCATCTGTCGGTGCAGGATTTATTTTCCCGTTGGTCGGCGACATGACCACGATGCCAGGACTTAACACACGTCCTTGCTTCTTTGATATCACCATCGACCCTGTCACTGAGGTCATCGACGGCCTCTTCTAATAACTTTCTATCACCTTGCTCACTTGTACACATCTTATAGCTGCCTTCATTATTTTTTTGTAACTTTCGTGGAGAATCAAATAAAATTCTTATGTACATTCTTGGATTCTGAATGAGACTGAAAGATTTCTTCATTTTGACGTCAGAGCCTCCACTGAAAAATTATTAAATGGTATTTGCCCAAAGAATCTCGGACGTCTCACAAAATTAGGATTCACTTCGGGTTGTTCCAGTGGACATGAAACAACAGAAAGTAATTGTGAAATTTTTCAATAATTCAGCATGCATTCCATGAAAAATCCACTCGAAGCGGTAGCTCTCATTCGGAAGCCTCCACCTAGAGCACGATCTCCGGGCTCCAGCTACATCATCCGCTACATTCTGAGCTCGTCAAGGCGCAACTGAAGAAACTACGCGCAGAAGAACGAGACGAGGAACCGTAAGGCCATGCTTTCAACTCTTTCGACCACCCGACTTCTAGTTCGCCAGAAGCGGTTGTTCGTAATAGCTTTAAAAGTTTCTGTTTACCCCCTAGTCAATTACATTTTCGACTAAAACAACAAAATAAATTATTTGATCAATTTGAAAAATAAAAGTATCCTTCTTGTGAGGTCGAAAACTTTATCCGATTTTGTTTCATCAGTCGCTCTTTCAAAAATTTTTTGTCTCTAACGTTCTACAAGCTTGTACAAAAATAAATATACAAAATACGTTTTCATTTCTAAACTTGGAAAGCAACATCTACAGTGAATGATATGGAATAACCAGTATTAGTCAAAGGAAAAAAAAACAGATTTAATCATTTTTCTTATCGGGGTTTCCTCCAGCAGCGATTTCTGCAACAGTGCGGGCGCCGCTGATTGAAGACGTGAGGCCGTGGTAGTCAAGCTTCTCTTCGTCGTCGCGGACGAGTCTTCCGACCGCAAGATACTTGAACTTGAAGCTCTGTTCCCACTCCTCGGCAGTTTCCTGAATTTTTCAATATAAGGTCATACAAACTGTGTAACTTGAATCAAATAATCTATTGTTTTAGATAAAGAAAGTTTTTTTGATAGCAATCATTTTAATATCCTGTACCCTTCTAAAGATCAACGATTTAATCTCTGACAACCGCTCCTTAAATGAAGCTTCGTTTTTTTTTTTTTCAGTTTCAAAGTTTGTCACTTGCTGAGAAAATCCTTTGCAAAATTATTAAAAATTTGTCACTCATCTAAAATTAATGTTTTTCCAATCAAACACTATGAATTCTCATCTGAATTTTCAGTGATTTTTTTTTCAAGAGTTCACGGAGCCTGTTTCCACAAGTACAGTTTTTTTTCAAATTTTCGAAAATACCTTTTCCTGAGGGCTCAGTCCGGAAAGATCGTCCCACTCATTCTTGACAGCGTCGGTGCTCATTGTGGCAAGAGCACGAGTGGCGTCGTGTCCAGCTAAGGCTCCGTAAGGACCGCCTGGGCCATAGAAACTCTTCCCACGAGTGACGTCATAGATCTGTAAAATCACAATTATTGGTGGTGCTTTTTCGTATTTTCACAGGTTCAAAAAATTTTGAACTCAGAATGGCGATCGGAAGTTTTTTCTACTTCTTTTTAAATTTTTAAGATATAGCCTTTTTTGCGCCAACATGCCACTTTTTCATTCTGCCAAAAATACCGTATACCAAATTAGATCAAAATTGAGAATCTTCGCTCCGAGACATTTGTTTTTTTTCTGCTATTTTGTAGAACAAATAGTTGTATTTACTGCAGCTATTTCTTTTCTGTTCATTTAAAACTTAAAAGTCTCGCACGGAGCGTACTATAACAAGGTTAATCTCTCTCAACTCACCGTTCCATTGAGAGCAAAAAGGATCGTTTCTTTCTTTACGCCATCATATTCGTTCAACTCCGACAGCGTCATGTCTGTCATTTTCAAAGCCGGAGGAGGCTAAATAGTTTGTTGAATTTAACAATTCCAGTCAAATGACTAACCGGAGGGGGAGGTGGAGGTCCTGGCTTTGATCCCTTGAAGTACCAAACAGCAAAAAGCACAGCCGCGATGAGCAAGACGACAATGTCAAAAGTGGTCACTTCGAAAGCCGATGAAATCCAGTCGAAGAGTCCCATCTGTGAGAAAACAAAACTGTTTTTTGATTCTAAATAGCACGCGATGAGATCGAAAGATGAAAAGTATTAAAAAGGCGGGAAACGTTTCAAATCTCTTCCGATTGATCGCTATGAATGATCACAGGGCAATAAGAGAACTGGATTTTGGCCTTACTTTGCAGCTGGTGGTGGATGTAGCCTTTAATGTTTAACTTTCAATTTTTCTGTTCAAATTGTTCAAAAAATTTAGATATGGTGTTTAAAAAAATAGATTCTAATAAATTGTAATTGCAAAACAGAGTTCTCAAGCTGAAAGCGACATATTTTTTTCCCTCAAAAATTTTTTTCATTAAAATTATAAAAAAATAATATTTTTTTATTAATCAATCAAAAACTAGAAAAAAAGTTTCTCGCATCTCAAATTTCAATAATACTTTCAAGTGCAAAACTAATGAGAGAATCAAACCAAATGTAAAAAAATTATAGGAAAAAAAGAAACAATAAAAATAAATTTACAACTATCAACAAAGACTGTCGTTTGCTGTACTTTTTGCGAAGATAAAAAAATTAAAGACGCGGGAAAAAAAGACCTCTATTCGCGACAGAGCACACTTTCCTTCTTGGACGTTTTTCTTCTCTCAATTAATTTAAGAAACTGATAATTTAAATTCACTAACGGTCCACATCAAAAAATGGAGAACTTCAAGTAGTACGTTCACAATTCAAAATGAAACAAAAGATCTTGAAGAAAACGTTTTTTGAGAGAAAAGTTATTTCTCTTATCAATGGAGCGCACTCGCCTGCCTCCTCAGAAGACAGGGCAACGAGGCAAACAACTTTGACACCATCGAGGCTACGAAAACTACAAAAAAACATTCTTTTGTGGTTTGTACACAAGTAGTAATTTTTTTTAGAACGCATGCTTTATTGATTTTGAGATTTTTTTCTGATGTTGATAGATACTAGCGATTAAAAACATTTTTAATACCAAATGGTCATTTTTTGATAAAATTTTTATTATCTTCCAAACTTAAAAAATAGAAAAACAGCATCGGAATGAATCACCGTTCAATGACTAAAAAGGAGAAAGCACTCTGAACAAATGCTGAAATAATAATCAAAACGCAACCGTAGAATTTGCGGAGGCAATATATATTTTATTCGCCTCCAGCTTGGGACAGAAAACTATAGGAAAATCTCAAAAAGATTCGAACTTTTACGGGCCAACAGGGAGTATATTCTAAAATTATTTGATAACTGAACCGGCATGGATGCGGAGATTTCTAGAGGAAAAATCCAACAAATATGTTTTCAAGATGACAACTTTTGGCTGAAAAAAAGTAGTACGGATTTTAACTTCTTTGATTTGAAATAGTTGATCTTAGCAGCAAGAATAAAAAGATGAATTTTTAATTAGGGACGGAGGAAAGACGGTCAAAACTTTTTTCTTTCAGATTCCACCGAGATCTTGAGAAAATTATCGGGCATGTCCTCTCTCTTGATAGCAGATGAAAGCCACTGCGGATTTGCGCCGTTTTGAACCAAAATCCGAGAAAAAAGTGGCGCCGTTGGCTCCAAATGGCGTACTTTGCGCTCTTCCATTTTTCTGAAAAAATATTTGATTAATTTTTTGGTTTTTCATCTTGAAAAGTTAACTTTTTATTGTGACTACCGATCCAGATATTTATAGAACCCTCCTACATGATTTCTTGGTTCCTTTACTTTTCTCTGAAAAGTTCCTTTATGTAAATGCTCAGCAATATTTTATGAAGGCTCAAACTTTTTTTATGAAGGTCGAATGAAGATTTCTGACAGCCGGTACCCGCGTAAAATGATGACACAAAACTAATACCAGTCGAGTTTCGAATAAATACTAATTTATGAAAAATCCGAAATACTTTTTACAGTTATTACTATACCCTCAGGTTGTTAAAATACCCCGAGAAGAGGAAAAACCTTTCAATTGCACTGATGAGTTTTTGAACAACGATCAGTTCGAAAAGATACGCAGAGACGGCCGATGCAACTGCGACTCCGAAAATTTCGTAGCGGAACGAGACACTCGGCATGTAGATTTCATCCATTACTTTAATTTCGAATGAGCACGGGTACATTGTCAATTGAAAAGTGAACTGAAAAAAATTGTCCGACTTCACTGCACAGTTGAAAAAAGAACTCACGGCTGCTATTACTAGCCAACAAATACAAAGTGGGTAGTTTGTGAAGACAATCTTCCTGTGTGGAGCGCCGATAGAATAAGTGAAAACCAATGTCAGATACTGGAACGCCGAAACCAAAAAAATAGCAGTGCCCTGAAAACATTAATTTTTCCCTTGATATACAGATGAAAAAAAGGGGCTTTTTTTTCAAGTGAAATCAATATTTTGATCTAATGATTTTCAAACCTGCATAGTTTTTATGTCGCTGTCTTCTGGATCGCGAGGAATGAACCAAGACTGGTTTTGTATGAACAGGTAAGCGATCACCTAAAAATGGATTCAATTTTTTTTTAGTTTTTGTTCAAAAGTTCTTAGTAAATAAATGCTTCACTATTCCTTTTTATAAAAAGTCGTTGAACAGCTGAAAACAGGTTTTCCCACTAGATTTAACAGAACAAAGACAGCACATGGAAATTGGTTTTTTATTACTCCAATTCGGCTAAAAAACTTGAAGAAATTTTTTTAGAGAAAAATCAAAACTTTTCGAGCGGAAAGGTACCTGTGCAAAACCGTTGATGAACAACTGTCCGAGAATGGATGTGACGCTACTGGCCGACATTAGACGTGAGGCTGGCGGCACCAAAGCCAGCCGTTTGGCAGCACCTGTGTTACCTAGGAACAGCGCCAGAACCGTAATCAGAATCAAGTCAATGTATAGGAACTGAAATGATCATCAATACGGAGCATTCAGAATTTCCCGTCACTTGGAAGTCTGTGAGATTTGCGTTGATGTAGTACAGAAGCATCACGGACATGAACTCATTCAGACTGTACGCAGCCATGTATCGGAAACTCAAAAACGACGTCACCAGAGCGCATCTTCCCTCTTTTATCACTTTTGGGACGCAGCGAATGTCGGGAACCTGAATTTCAAAATGAAATTACTGGAAAATTTACAGTCGGATCAACCTTTTTTTTCATCTATAAGAATTTATCCATGAATTTATTTTACTCGTTGAAAATTTTTAAAGTTAAATTCTGTATCAATTTTTGTTTTTCAATACAACCGATCCAAATTCCTACCCAGTAGCCTACAGTCAGACTTATGGCGGTTGGTTCTCAAAAATAAAATTTTTTAAATATTGATTTTACTCGTTGAAAACTTTTAAAGTAAAGTATTGTTTTTTGTCCACAAAGTTTTTATCGAAAACGAAACGAGTTCACCTTGGAGGTGAATGGTGCTGCGATCGAAGCTTCAGCATCTGACAAAGATATTCCAGCATGTGCGGCTTTCAGAGCGGCACAGTCGTTGGCTCCGTCGCCACACATCGCAACAGTGTAGTCGATCTAAAGCTCACTCAATAATACTGAATACTTTTCATTCAAAGACCTTCTGAAGAGCGCAAATCAGTCCGCTTTTTTGATCCGGGGCCATTCTCGCGAAAACGTCGCACACACTGACTAGCTGATCAACCAAGTCAGGATATTCTTTGCAAACAATCGCAAAGGTTAAACCTGAGTTTTGCATTTTTAAGATTTCTGCAGGTGAGGTCTCACCTGAAACCGCCAGTTGATATCGACTTGAGAAACGATCAAACTTGTGGTCTAACTCTCTGACTTCTTCAGTTTTGTCAACGATGGTTTCATCACTCGAAACACTCTAAAATGATTTTGTTTGGTTTTTTACATGGCCAAAGAAAAGTTGGAAGTTCTTTGTTGTTCTCAAAAGAGAGATTTTTAAACCTTAGTTAGAGTGAGTACAGTTCTTCCAAGAGCGTCATGTCGGGTGGAATCGTGTTGTAGGAGATATGCATCCTTTGTAGGACGGATTATTCCACATTCTCTT
Source organism: Caenorhabditis auriculariae (assembly GCA_904845305.1). Lineage (NCBI taxonomy): Eukaryota > Metazoa > Nematoda > Chromadorea > Rhabditida > Rhabditidae > Caenorhabditis > Caenorhabditis auriculariae. The sequence goes on along the minus strand of CAJGYM010000002.1, from coordinate 449,231 downwards.
GCCACGCTCATAGCCGTTAGTAAGTTGTCCCCAGTCACCATTACGGAGCGAATTTTTGCGCTGAAAATTTTTTTTCCAGGCTTTCAAGAAGCGTGAACTTTTTCATTTCAGACCTATAACTTGAAAATTCAAATTAAGACATAACATTAAATGTATTGATGTAGAAGCATAAGTTCAGCTTTTTTTGAAAATATTTTGGAGAAAAATAAGAATCCTTCAAAGAATATAGGTTTTTGAAGGGAAAGTTGGTATTTCACATTGAAATCAATCTTAGAGCAGAGACTTTTTTGAACCAAGATATGAAAGTTTTTCAAAACTTTGTCTCACTGTGAGAAACTTCACTGCACTTTTTCAATGTGAAAAAAAATTTTTTTCTTGTACAGTTTTTTAAACAAATCGAAAAACAAAAAAAAATTCCTACGTGTACAACTCGTTGATCACGTCCAGAGTGACCGGCTTGAGTCGATTTTCCATCACTATCAGACCAAGTAGAGTCAGATCAAACTCCATCTGAAATAAATCTACTTCTTTATTTTGCCGGGAAATTTTACCAAATTTCTCGGAGCTTTGACGGCTTTCGCAAAGTTCATATCAATTTTTTTGTAGGCGACGGAAATGAGTCGGTAACCACGTAATGAGTAGTGATCGACCACATTTTTGTAATCTTCGGGGACGAATTGTGGATCACACAGTGAGAGGATCATTTCCGGGGACCCTTTGCAGTAGATTGTCATGTCGTGAGCCGTGTCTTCAGACGGGTTTGATACAACTACGGACATCCGCTGGAGCGCCGAACTGAACCAAATCATTTTGTGAGCATTTCAAAATCCAGCACATCCGTCCGAAAAGAATGTTCGTAACCCAAAATTTACGCACTATGAGATTAATGTGAGTTTACCTGAATGTGAACTGGCGCACAATAGAGTATTCTCCAACACGGTCCTGGTAGCCATCGTTGGGTGGTTTGAGCACAGTTGGCTAGGAGTATCAGATTAGAAGAGACTATTTCAGAATTAACCTGGTCAAGCTTAAAATGAAAAAAAATGTCTGCAAAAGTTAGTGGAACAAACTATGACCGTAAAAAACAAACTTTTCAATAAGGCTCAATGAGGTTGAATCTGATAAGAATTTACCAGAAGTTTCCTTCTCAATCCGCGAAAAAAAAACCCGGGTGATATAATTTTTTTTCTCAGTTGTACAACATCAAATAAAAAAATCAATGTGATGGTAAAAAAAGCCGATCTCACCTGGATCATGTCGAAATGCTCCGTTTCAGAATCCGAATTGGATCCTTCTTCGATGGACCATCCACTCTTGTTGAACAAAATCAAATCTAGCGGATCTCCATGCAGATTTCCGTCGATTCTGAATAATTGCGCTTCAATATATAGTCTGTGTGTCACGACTTGAAATTTCACCGAACGACGTTCCGCTGTTCCGCTGCGTCGCGAAGCGTCTTTGCGAGCCTCCGTCTTGCTTTGAATAGGTTCTAATTTATGATAGATGGACTATTCCACTAGGAACACGTGTTTGTCGAGTTCTTGAATAAAATGAAAAATTGAAGGCGCGCAAAGGCACGCAGCGGAACAGCGGAATGTCGTTTGGTGAAATTCCAAGTCGGGGTACACAGACTATATCACGATGGAATAAAAATCAAAAAAAAAACCTTGTCAAGGAATGACATGTTGCAGCAGCGGTGATCAGTTTTGCGTCAGCTTTTTGATTAGCGAAATCTGCTGGATCAAGTTTTTCCATTTCCTACAGATAGAAACGCATGAAGAAAATTTTTAAGGCTTACCTCGGTGAACTTTGGGAGCCCTTTGCTGTCTTTGGCCGGAATTATCGCTCTCATAGTTTGAAAGTCTAAACCGTCTTCTGTCAGAGTTCCCGTTTTATCGAAGCACACCTTGAACATGTGAGAAATGCTTCGATAAATTAAAAATCTCAACTGACCACGTTCACCTTTCCACAAACATTCAATGTTGTTGGAGAGATACAAAAAATTTGCTTCTCCTTAAGTCTTTTTTGAGCTCTCATTACACCAACGGCCATCGCAGCTTGAAAGGAGAAAAACTTAAGAAGTCTACAGATTTTTTTTCAACTAACCAGGAAGAGCTGGCGGAACGACTATGGTGACGATGTCGAGAGAACGAACAAAAATCTTCAGGAAAGGCTTTCCTCTCATAATCATGATGGCGACAGTGTATCCGAACCCGCACATGGCGATACCGAAGAGGAAAATGACAAACTGTAAGAAGTTGTTTCACAAAAAAAATGCTCTGAAACATAAAAAACAAGTAAGAAAAACATTTTAAACTGGAATCAGAAAGCTTTAAAATATATTTCGAACAAAAAAGTTAGAATAGCTACAAATGAGTTCAAGAAATCCATCGCACGAGTTTTTCAAGCAAACTTTTTTTGGGTCAATCCAGATGATCCATTATCTCTAATTTTTCAGACATAAATGTTTTTTTCGAAAACTGTCAAAAATTTAATCTTTTTCATAAATAACTTACCCAGACAATGTCCATCATCATTTTTCTATCGATCGGTTTGGGATACATAATTGATCTCACCAGCTGTCCTTTCAAAGTTGAGAAGCCGGTTCGGACCACAACTGCCTAAACGGGAAGTATTTTTTAAGTTCTGTACTTCTTCTGTCTCACCCTAACTGGCTTGTTTCCGTAAAAACGAGCTTGTAGAACTTGAGTTCCACAGTACAACAAGTGTCTTGAGTGTTTTTCGTTGTTGAACCGGACATTGTCGCCCACATCGTCCGCTCCAGATAAGGGCACCTTAAAAGAAAAGCTTCTTAGGTGTTCACTTTTTTTTTCCAAAAGGTCTCTGTTACTCAAAGCTCAATATTGTTAAAAAAAACGACTAATTTTTTGACATAATGGATGAAATTTCCGATTTGCAAAAACTCCTATTCTTGGAAAAATGAAAGTCTCGTAAAAAATTTAGTACAAGATTTTTTTTTAAAAAGGATTTCTTGTTCACGTGGGAAATTTTTTTTTCTGAGTTTCACAGTTTTTAGAAGCATCTAGTCTGCCTACTAAAAATTTTCACACCTTGGTGACAGGTACACTTTCTCCGGTTAACATGCTCTCATTTAGAATGGCCGATCCGTTGAGCAGAAGGGCGTCACACGGCATGACCGTTCCATGTGGAGCCAGCAGCATTATGTCCCCGGGAACCAACTGAAAGTTATATTTAAAAAAATAGCAAAATGGATTTTTTTTCTATACATGCAAGGTTCCTAAATGTCTCAAACTACTAATTTTCCCGAAGAGCTATATTGTTACTAGTTGTTTAAAAAAACAGTTTTCTTTTTTTCCCAGACCGTCATTTTTTTGAATAGCATGCCGAGTAAAAAGAGAAAAATTTTTTTCTATCAGAACTTTGAAAAAAATGGAGAAAAATTCGAAGAAAAAAACAAACTTCAGAAGCGTCGACTTCTCGCACATTTCCGTCTCGAAGAACTTCAACGCAAATACTGGACTTTGTCATTTTGATCACTTTCCTTTCTTGTTTTCTTAAAAACATGATCACTATGAATGAACGTCTTTTTTTAAATTGACAAAGCTCAAATCCAAACCTCAGATCTCGCAGTGCAAGGAAAATTGAGCCCAAAGAGATGATGACTATGACACTGGCGTAAAATTGATAATCGTCACAAAACCACAAAATCACGCTGAAATAGGTATTCGTCTTTTAATTTTTTCGCTAAAAGGTTTTCATCTTCAAAACCTCCCAAGCTGGAAAATATAGAACGGAGACAAGACTTCGGCAAAAAGAAGTTGAACTAAAGGTTTCGCTTCGATATTCAAAGAATTGGTCCCATAGACGGTGCGTTTCTGGGTAGCCGTGTCGTCAGTCAAACCATTGTGATCATCCACTCTTTTTGTGAAAGTTGAGAACAATGCCTAAAATCTTTCACTGAATAATTTTTTCCAAACCATAAGACTTCACAAAGTTATTCCGAAACTAAGCTATCTCAAAAAAAAAAAAGCAATGTTTGGCGTCCCATTTAGGAGCCTCATCATAAGTTTAAAGCATGTCCTAATTAAAAAATAGGGTAGTTTAAGGCAATAAATTTTTTCTGCGTATCGGTGATAGGTTTCGAGATTTCCTACTTGACTATCAAGGTCGGCAGGGCTGATCCATTTGCTTTGATCGGAGTACCATATGAATCTCAGCTTTCTGTAGGTGAAAAAACTGATCGTGTCCGTTTTCATCAAGGTTCCATCCTTCTGAAATTCTCCAGTTACCAAATCATTGATATTAAAGCTTACATCAGGCTTCAAGAATCCTTCTTTTTTCTCCTCTCGAGTCACAGCTTTGATATGGTTTTCGTTGTGCACATCGCTTAAAAATGAGATGATGAGAGAGAAAACCGAAATACCTCACATTATGACAATGTGAGTGGCTTCGGTGTGAGAACATTTTTCAAAGCGAACTGCGACTTCGACGGACTTCATCCAGTAGGCCAGTAACCGGTAAGCTCCAAGGGTTATTATGGACAAAGTCCAGAACAAAACCTTGAAACAGTTTGAAAATAAGCTCGAGAATTTTAGAAAAATGATTGCAATAATAGTAGATCCTGTTTTTTAGATTAGCTTGAAGCGAAATGGACTCTTTAAATAAGTGTTAAAACTTTTTTCGTACTATCCGCATTTCAATTCTTACTCCTTGAGAGAAAAATACGACTTCAAAACTGCTAGATTTATTTTTTGAAAGAGTAACTTTACTCCGAAAAAAGTTGAGACTACGAGACTTACAATTAAGTTGTTCGCTGGCACTTCTCAAAATTCCAACTAGTGTGATTCCCTTCTTTTGGAAGCATGGAAAAATGAGAAAAAACTGTTCAATAATTCCAAAATAAACCGTTCTGAGAGCCGTTGTACGATATGAACGCAAGCGGATGGTTTCATCACCAGAGACAACTGAGAGCTCATCGTCGACCTTTGGAATGGCGTTCCCGTTGAGGGCTTTGGCCGAGACCATCGTTCTCCGGATGTCTTCGAGGCTCTCGTAATCTTCAAATTTTCCATTGTAAACAAACGTGGAAAAGCAAGTTTGCTCAATTCAGAGAATCAAAAAAGTCAGAACGACAGAAAAAAATAATTAAAAGAGAGGTACATTTTATAACTTTTAAAAGTTCGCTGAAAACTCGAGGTTATCTCTGTGCAACAATGTCAAAAACTGTCGTTTGCTCAACAGCAACAATGCGGTAAACATTTGAGGACATCTAAAACTGAAAAAGAATTGTTTTGGGTTAGAATCAGCTGAAGGAGATCTTCCCTAAGTTTAAGCAAACTCTTGAAACTTGTTTGTTTGCTTTTTCTTCGATAGAAACATTAATCTGTTCAAAACCGTTTGCTGAGCCCTCCGAAGGCAGAAAAAATATTCCCATTATACCAGCAAAACACTCGGAAATTGTCAATTACTTTTCTACAGACTTTGAAAAATAATGATCTTGAACCAATTAAAATTTTAAAGTGGTTTGACAGATGAAACTTTGAAATAAATCGATTCTTTCAAACAAAAGGAGAGGAAAACGCGCAACGCATTAATGGAAACACAGGGGATTGTGTTGTACTTGGCGATATGGATGTTGTTTTTTTTTCGCGGGTATTTTTGCCCTCCGCTATCGCCGCACAAAAAGTTCTTATTATCTCTCTCCCCTGACTCAAAGGAGTGTAAGAATGCTAAGGTAAAAACCAAAATGAATACCAGAAATCAAAATTTTCTAACGTTAACAATTCCTTTTTTAGCTATCAATCGCCGATTTTGTATTCTGATTTCTTTAAATCTATCTGAGCGAGCTCTGATCAGACTCATTGACTGAACTTTTTTCAGGATTTTTTTTCCAATTTTTGAAATGTTAGATTTACTTGGGTCTACCTGAACTGAAAAAAGAGAAAGTATATGAGAATTAGTTATGAATTTGGCAGAAAAATAAAAATGGAAAAATACGCTCCATGAGTCCAATTTCTACACGTTTCTGTGAGAAATTTTTTCCTCTTTTTTCCAAAGTAATTTAATTCATTCGCCGCTTTTCTTGAAAAAATCACCAAAACCCTTTTAGAAGCGATGTTATATCTGATTTAATAAAAATTACCTGCGGTGGAAGAAGTGAGAAGAGGGATTCGTTCGTTGTCAGTCACCTGGAAAACCGCACAAATCAACGTTTCAAGTTTTCGAAACTGACCATTTTGTCAGTCGTACCCGTAAAACAAATAAAAAAAGAAGTTGACAGCAAAAAACAATACGCAAGCAGGTCAGCAGCACAGTTGATAAGATGTCATGCTTTTTGAACTCGCGCAACTGAGTTGGAAATCGTAGGGAGCCGGTTTGTGAGCAAGTTGCCAAGTGTGGAACTGATGAGCGCGTGCCCCATGCATATCGTCTTGATAACGGACCAAGCGACGTTACCAAACTCTCGTCATTTTTAACTTTGAGGACTGTTGTCTGGGCACTCTTGTTTTTTCATTATTCTATAGAGCTGCAAACTCAAGTCTATGGCGAAAATGACAAAACTCTCGCCCTTTTTTTTCCCACTCGGTTGACAAAAAACTGCCTGAGAAGGAAACTTTTAATGTCTTCTTACGTTTCTTCTGTGCCAAGCAGAAAACTCCACCAAAAAGCTATCAGAACTAGAATTATCATTAAATCCATCTCTGATTTGAAAAGATAAAAACTATAGTAGCAAAAGAAGCTCACTTTTCCGCACAATCCCTCAAAAATAGTGTAAAGATTAACAATGATTTTCGCTTCGAACCAAAGATAAAGGAACTACAGTCAAAAATGTGGCGTGCTTTCAAAGATTAATCCGCACTCTGTACATTCACGTAACACGATCAAATTGATAACTATAATCTGCGTCTGTCGAAGACAACGTTCTATAAAAAAACTGATAACTCTGATAATTTTTGTTGATCTTTGTTTTGAATAAAACCCTATGCTTTGAAAGAAAATTTCAGAGTTATGAAAAAGAGAATAAATTTAATAAATTATTTGAAACTTTGAGCGCGAAGTTTTATGTTCTCGCTTATTGTTTCGGAGAAAGATTTTGTTCCAATGTTCATCATAAAAATCAAGTCTTTGCGCTTTGGATCCAAAAAGATTGAAAAAAGACTAGCGTTTTTTCCAAAAAGAAATCACGAAAATCTGAGTTTTTTTTTTGTTTAAAACTTTCGGAAAAGAAAAGTTTAGAAGACATGATCATTGAGTGAATGGTATGATACCTTATCAAATGGACAAAAGTCAAAATACACGGTTCAAAAAGCGTTTAAAAACTATATTTATTTTTTTCCTACATATCAATTCTTTCTCGTGTTGAATAAGAGTATTTGCATTCTCCGCGGAAGAAAAAACGTTTTGACGTTCCAGAGACCACTCTCGAAGGTAAAAATTTGTTGTAGATGAATGTTTTGCGATAGTCGCTGATTTCAAAACATCTATTGTCGTCCAACTAGAAGGGCGTTAAAGGTTCTTTATGAGTTTTTTGAATCGAAAAAAATTAATTTTTTGATATAATTTTTTACTTGAGAATTTTTTTCGACTAACAGAGAAACTCTGAATTCATATACATATATCGCAAATCTCGTTTGAGGAAATTCGCAGAGATTGAATCTGTGTTTGAACTCGGTCTCAAAGAATTAAAAAAAAATAGTTGCGATTCTTCGAAATTCAATTCAATTCAATTCAATTTATTCAGTCTTCAGAGTAAGATGAACAAAATCTTTGCTGAATTATGGTATAATCGAAGAGATAATCATCGGCGCGGGTTACGGTCCACAATCGATGTCCATGGAGTCTCGGCGTGACAGCTAGCGTTGGGAAATAATGTTGGCCCACTGGTAGTACCAGCGAATAAATTGCTTCACCATGTTGGAACAGTACGGCGCGCCGCTTGTCCAGGGCTGACGGGCGTCGGAATATTATCCCATGAGAGAGCGGCAATGAGACCGACCAGTCGACGTGGTGAAATGAGATAATAATCGAAATTTAAGTGTATTTGATATCAGTTTTCGATAAAAAATGAAAATAGTTCTAGTGTATACTGGGCGCGCCGTAGCGCCTGTTTACGGTCCCCAGGGTCACAAGTTCGATCCCCGCCTCGACCCAACCAAAGGGTTTAAGAAAAATTGGTAGTGGGAAACCACGACTTCATAAAAAGAAACCACGGCCCAGCCGTAACACACAAGGACGGATATGTCACTAGAGCCAGTCAACTTATTATCACATATCAGGATAGGACCCTGCTAGTCGACTTGTGGCATCGACGCCGCTCAAGCGGTACGAAGGCGTAGGAAGAAGAAGAAGAGTTCTAGTGAATAAAAAAGTTGTTTTTTCATCCAAGGCTCAATATCTTTTGCAGAATTGCCTGGGCAAAACTGACTCAGAGCCAGCATGGCAAGCTACACTGAAGAAAAGAAGAAACTGAGCTAATGTTCATTGAAAATTACGTTAAATTATGAAAAGTGTTTGTTACTGTTCATATAACTGTTCATCAAAAAATGGTTTTTTCGAATCGAGTTGAGACGTTGACTCACTTTGCAAAATATCAGGGAACTTCAAACTTTTCGTGGTACTTGGTTGAGCGGTAGATAATTCGCATGCACCGAAGGTTCCCCAAGAGTTCGAGCTGTTTTCTAAAGAAGATGGAGCGTTTGTTTGACTCAGAAAAGTATGAATTGGAAAATAAAAAAGGCAAAAGTCTTTTTTCTGGTTCTAAAAATGTATGACCGCGAAAAAAGTGCGCACATTGAAACGATGTGCAACGATAAATTTTTATCAAAGGGTCCGGAGTTTGATAAGCCTTAAGCCGAGAGAGTGAAGGTATTTCGTTAAATTGACCACTTTGAAATCAAAACGTGAAATGAAGTTTAAGTTAGTGATACACATAGACATTTGATCAAAACATGACTGGTAGGTAAAATCCAATCTTCACAAATTTCGAAGGCTTTTCCGTTCCAATGCGAAGGCTCTCCCGTTCCAATGCGGCAAGAGCACAAGCAGAGTCGTTTCGATCTTTCCGAAATCGGCCAAAATGTTACATTTTCTTGGATTTACATAAAGTAGAACTGAAGAGGAAACGAATCACCGTTTCCCGTTTTTCAAATGCTGAAAAACAGTGTTTTATGTGACGGCTTCTCGTTTTTATTCACCGGGAATTCGCACAACTTTTAAATCTGGGCCGAAGCTGTGTACTATGCCAAAAGATTGGTTTATTCGAGAGATTGATGGAAATGAGGAATTGCATTGAAATGACAATAGAATTTTGAAAATCCAAACTTTTTTCAGAGTCAGTCTGTTGACCGTCTCCATAAAGCGCAAATAATTTGACTATGGGTGAAAGCTCACTTTAATGTATGAGGATCTCTTACATTGGGTTTCCGACGAAAATAACCGATTTCAGTGTTAATTCGAGTCACGCAAGAGTTCTACGTTTTCAGTAACTCTAGCAGAATGTAAAAAAAACGAACAAAGACTGACCCGTTCCAATGCACAGCAACGCGTGGAGAACAATGCTATCAAGATAAAATGAAAATCTGAAAGGCTGAAAGTTTTGACAGACTTTTCACGATCCTCTTAACGTCAATCTCTTTTTCGACGCCTTTCTTACAATGCTTCCGGCGCCTTCTAGCTACTGTTAAAATCAATTTAACTGGAGGAATCTTTTTCTTCAGCAAACTCTGCATTTGAAAATTTTTATTCAAAATTCTGCTAGGGTCTCAAAAACTCATTTGAAGGGCCAATGGATGTTTTCATGTTTTCAAAATCTCTAAACTTTATTTAACACTTGGCCAGATTCTGTCCGTCTTTATCTATGTGGAAGAAATTGCTTGCTCGCTCTGCAGCTGGAGTTGTTTTCCTTTAAAAGGTCACAAAAACAGTACAGTTTTTTTCTTTTTTCCGCGGCACCCATCGACACCTGCACCATCAAAGCGCAGCTGCATCACACATGGGTAAAAGTTTTTGTGACCCAACTGGACCGTCTCCGAAAAGAGAAGCTTTCCTAAACTACCGACTCTTCGGCATCTGTGACCGATGTTGTATACAGCTGTGAATGGAGAGTGCCGCTATTGTTGAATAGGAGCAAAAAGTCTCTTAAAATACGCATCACAATAAACAAAGAAACGCATTCGCGCGGCTATCCCCTTGAACCGGCGTTATGTCTACCAGTTTTTTCATTTTCCTATCCTTTTCTTTTGCATTCAAAAAAATGTCTCTTATATTCGATCTTTGAGATTTTAGGCTCTTTGAAATTAACTCGCTTTTCGAATTCTGGCTAAGATATAAAAAGCGTAGAAATTGCTCTTGAAAGATAACCATTAAGATTTGTAGGAATCGAGTTATTTTTTTTTGGATTTTCGAAGGCTTCAGACTTTAGTTAAAGTTTTTCATTGAGTTCAAATCTCTGGACCAAATCTTAAAAGTGTTAAACTTTCCTTGCCTTCTATTTTATTTCATCCAACACACTCGCACACGATTTTCTGGTAAAGTTTACACTTTTTTTTGTAACGTTGGCAGATCAATTGAACATCGAAATGACAAAACGTTTCTGAGAATGAAAAAAAAAATCCAGCCCTCTGAATGTCTGAGCGTTATTTATATCGCAGCGATGTTTTTTTTTTAATGATGTAGAGATTGCCATCTTTTTTCGTTCTTTACCAAAACTTTAGCAAAGATTTTTTCATGCCGGATTGCGATTTGACATGAGTTTGACTTTGAAGAACTTTGAGATCGGAAACTTTGTAGAAATTAAAGAAAGAATAAAGGGACATGTTTTTTTTCTGAGTTGATAAACTCTAGTGGCATAAATAATGAGTCCCGACCACTAAGCGACTTGCGCTCGAGGACATGAGCAACTTTAAGCTTCACAATTGTGTCACTAACGCCTTGAGCCATCTTCGAACAGACTTTTATTCGTGGTGAATGAAGTAAAAAAGCCTCAAGTTTTTTATACACGCTACCTTGCTGATGAAACTTCCATCGCAACAGATGAGATAATTAATTGGCGCAAACACCGCCTCTTTTTTTAAATTGCCTCAATGAGAGGTTTTTTTCTATAGATTGAATGTCATCAGGTAGTAATCCTTTTTAAGAACTTGATGGTGCATACGATGTACTATTGGTTTTTCAAGTACTTTTTCATTTTTTTTTCATAGTTTGTGGATTTTTTTTAAAATTTCGTTTTGATTTTCTGAGAAAAAGTTACGAGACCAGGCTAGATTTTATCACGATTCCCAAAGTTTGATTCAAAAATTAGTCTCTATTAGCTTCTTAAAAAAATCAAGTTCCAGCTCGAAAAGGAGAACATGCTCCAGTTTTTTTCACTATTCAAATCTTTGAAATAAAGTTTTGCTTCCATAGAATAAGTTCAGTAAGTTTTTTATGTATGTAGCTTGGCACAAACTTGAGATCAAAGTTCATTTGCACTTCCGAGAACTTATCAACATTAATGAATTTACGCTTCAAAGAATCATCCTTCCTTTCTGAATCATTATGAATTCTTCGGAATTTTGAAAAAGTTGCAAAGAAGAGCTCATTAACTAATTAGTTTGTAGAAGCACAATGGAAAATTTTCTTTGTTATTTCTTATTCAAGTCTTCTCTGCCAATTAGTATAGTTCAATCCGCCTTGAGCGAGACTTTCGAGGAATGTTTTATGTATCTTACTAAAATGGACGAAAGCCCCAGGTTCTGACGAAAGACAGGATTATACAGAAACTCAGCCGCTTTGTACTGCCCAAGTCTCTGACCTAAGCCTGGTTAGTTGTAGAGGACTGCAGTAAATCCCGAATTTGTGAAAAAAAAATTTTCAAAATCAAGCTCAAGTTCATTCTCTAGTGTCGGACTATCTGAAAGATTCCGTCTCATCGAAAAAGGGTAAAGTTCACCAGACAGTGATGAAAGACAATAGTGCACAGATGCTAAATTGCTCTGTACTACTAAAGTCTCTCAGCACATCCTGGTTAGATGTAGAGGGCTGAAGAAGTGTCTGTATTTGTGGTGAAGAAGCTTCTTTTTGTATCAAAGCTCATTCAGGAAACTTCGCCAATTGTTGAGGTGTATCTAAATGAGACTTTTAAAAACGGGGAAAAATTTGCCAGATTGTGATGAAAGACAAGAGTGCACAGATGCTAAATTGCTCTGTACTACCCACGTCTTTCAGCACAGCCCGGCGGGCTGTAGGGGAAGGGGGAGTTGGGGCCGAAGAAGTTCAGGAGTTTATAGATTTGTAGCCTTCATGAATAGGGCGTCGTTTTGTACAGAAGGCTCGTTGATCCCGAAAAAAACGAGTATGTGACGAAAGACGAGAGTGCACAGATGCTCAACCGCTCTGTACTACCCAAGTCTTTCAGCACAGCCTAGTTTGCTGTAGTATAGATAGAGAATCGTCTTATTTCATCAAATCAGTGCCGAAAGACCAAAATGGTCAGCTTCTTGACACAGCTGCCCCATAGAAGTCTTTCAACACTGTCTTCAATTTCGACTTTGAATAAAGCGAATATTGAGGTTATGATGAGAGGGTGGTGCTTGATGGTTCAGACAAATACAAATGTTTCTCCACAGTCTGATTGGGGTTTCAGTGGGGGCTGATCAGTTTTGAATGCGAGCAGAGCGTAAGGCGAAGATACCGACCGGCCGTCGGGCCGGCGCCGCAATGAAATGGCACAACTGAGGCGGGCCTTTCTGCGCGTTTCGGTCTCTACGCCGCCGCCCCCGCCGCCGCTCTCTCTCGCGCTCTGCGTCCCAGGGCCCATTTCTCAACGAAAAAAAAAAACGGTCGAAGAAAAGAGCACGGTCAGATGAGTAACGTCCAGAGACATGGGCCGCTGACTGTTCTGAGACGTTTTGAGGGAAGCGTCTGCTAGGAAACAGATCAAGCTGGGAATCGCTGTCAAAGCTTGGCAGTAATAGTTGACCAATTCTCTTCACGATAGTTTTGTATAAACAATCGCTTCAGGAAAAAAAGGGCTAATGAAAACTCAATAGAACTAAGTTTTATTTAAATTTATCTCTCATGAAAAAGTTTCCGGAAAAAGATCAAAACTTTGTAAATGATCACTTCAGTTTTCAGTTTTTATGTTCCTTACAAAAACATACTTTAGACCATTTCTGAAGAAACTCGTTCAGCGGGCGAAGCGCTTTTTCTTAAAAGAATGCAGCTCATATTTCGGATAATGAAATGAAACTAACTCATCCATGCTAAGTTCCTAAAAGCAAACTGGAAATTATCTCGCCCCAGTGATTTTCAGCTTATAAATTTTCCCGATGAATGTATATCTTCCTCGAGAAAACACTGGACTTTCAGGAAAGCATAAAAACCAAGAAATGTGTAATCATGGCTAGAGAGAATAATAAGATATGAATATGGAAAAAAAGTTTTTGAAACAATTGCAATTAAACACTTACACATTCACTAATTGAGTTCGGTAGCAAATGTCTTATCATCCTTTCATTTGCTAATATATCTCATGTTTTCAAACTCTTCCTACGCAACTCAACGATTTTCTTTCAATAACCAATCAGGCGGTAATGCGTTTTATGGCACCTCGTGAACTTGCACATATCATAAAACTCGCCCATTTTCGAAGGCTGACCGAACCATACGCAAAAACAGATTTGAAAATGGCAAATTTTTTTCCAGGGTATCTGACTAAATCAATGTATTGATGAGGGGAGAGCTAGTATATACATACCATTTGCCAGAACATGAGACCGTCTGTCTAGCCTGCCTACGCTTTCTGTCTTCTAGCTGTTTCAAAAAAAGAGAAATACAGAGCAGAGTGATAGAAAATAACTATTTCAAATTTGTATGAACTATTGAAGAAAAAAATCTCTGTTTTATTTGTGTCTATCCGTCAAGTTAAAAAAACTCCATTTCAGCCAATGAATCAGCGTTGATTTTTGGGAAAAAAAAACTGAACATAATATATTGGATGAAACGAATGATTGCTTCTGCACTATTAGCCTAGGCTAATTTTGACAAAAGGAAAATGTCATTTTTCAAGTTTTCAAGTTCACTTCTATCTTTTCTCCCTTTTACTGAGCACAACTGACTCCTGAAGCGGACAGATTCAGCTTTTGATTCAGAACTCCATGCTATTTGTCAATTTTAACGGCAATTTTTTCATATTTGCTCTTAGTTGATTATAAAAGAGTAGCAACCATTTTTTGCAATTGAAATGGAACTGTTTCCAAATCCTAGGAGGGGCGAAGACAAAGGATGGCAACTTCGAAAATTTGAATTTCTTTCTGCGCGCCTTACCCTATGCCCTTTCTCCGACTCGCAACTCTTTTGTGCGCGCCTTTTTGTTTGTCCATTTCTCAAACTAATTCAAAACCGTTGTATTTCTCTTCACGCTAGTCTGAAGCGATTCGCAGGCTTTTTACACTAGTTGAATGGATCTGTGGGAAAGGTCAAGAATCCATTAAAAATTCATCAATCGCCCAAAAAAAAAAGCGCTGTTTTATATTTTATGTGTCAATAGCGTGCGTGAGATTTTCGGTTTGTTGACGCCGTTTTCTTTTCGCTTTTCGAAATTTTAAAAGTTTCAGATGTCCGAAAACAAGAAAAAGCACCGTCATACCTATCAACTTCTTTGTGGTCACTCTGTGCCGCATGGTGCGATCGAATTTTACGGTGTCAAAGCGCTCAAAACCTTAGGCTGCAAAAGCCATGAAGAGGTACGCTACGATGAACTTAAACTGACAATTTTTTAGACTTTTGTAACGACTTAAAATGCACTCAACTTTTGGATATTTTTCAACAATAGGAACATCCTGTAACATATTTTAAAGAAAATTTGGTAAATTTTCAAGCGATTTCTAAAAAAACCTTCTTTATTAGAATTATCAAGCTTTTATGTTTTTATATGCACAATTTCACAAATTGCACTAACAGCTCTTTATTTCTCGAACAGATGCAAAAAATGAAAATAAATACAAATGGCTCCAATCTGTATAGAAAAACATTCTTAGAAATGTGTGTGACTCATCAGGTTGATGAAGCAACTGGACCAAACATAATGCGAGTAATTAATCGGAAGAGCTCTCGATCTGTACTGATAACCAAGTTAATCATATTTTCGAATGTGATTAACACTAAATCATTCAAGCGATAATAATGGCTGGAAGTAAAGGCTTTCACTTCTACCTTCCAAGTGGCGGTCTTCATTTCCAATCACGTCTGATATACATATATTCCAACGCCTACCAGCCCTCGACAGGAGCCGTGCAGTTCCTTCATGGAGAAGCAGCTGATCATTGGAACGCTCAACTCTTCAGCGTCGCCATTCGAAGAAGTACCATATGATATTTAACTTTTGTTGGGGCGATCCCGCAAACCTAAACTCTTTTTTAAGACCATGGTTCAAGAGAGAATCTTCTAAGAAGAGAGCTCTTTCAAACTTCGAAAAAATAAACATATAAGAAAAAGTTTGTTTAGGGGTAGTTTGAAGTTATCCGACAACTTTTAAGGATCAGAATAATGGAGCTTTAAATTGAGAAAAGAAACGTTTGCCGACTAAAACAAAAGCTCAAAATCAATGGTAATTCTCTCGGTGATGTTCCTAATCAAGAAAAAAACGCATAACATTTGCAGGAGGGTGGGTGGAGGGAAAAATGGCAGCGTGTCTCATATGAAACTTCTTTGAACACTCCCCTTTTAATAAAATACCATATAATTCATTCGCCTCCATTGTGCAACTTCGATGCTAGTTTTTGACTAGGGAGATTTTTTGAAAAACAATTTTTATCAACATTCATATTTAACCTACTTGCTAGAGAAAATAATTTTTTGTGAATTTATTGGTTTGGTATAAAAACAGTTAATGATTTATTTTTTCACAACTCTAAGAATCTCAAAAATATTCCAAAAAAAACTCGCGAAAAAAGTCTCAATGGTTTTTCAAAATAAAGCAATAACATTAGTTGCAAATTTCGCAAATTTGATTCCCATACTTCGCATCTTTGCCTGAGAATGCGCATATTCACCGACGTAAGAGGCTATCATAAAAATTTATTTGAATCTTCTTTTTGTTCCTTTCCTCAGACTCATCTGTCCACACCGATTGTCGTATATTTTTCAATTTTTTCTTGTTTTGCGGGCCGCAGACTTTTTTTGTTCCATTCAACTTTTCCATTTTCACTTTGAAACATTTACATAACGAAATTAGAGGCCATCAAAACCATTTTGAAACGTTCCTTTCCTTTTAAAAGCTCTTTCGAAACATTAGTCGGCGGGGCTGTGATCTGCCATTTTCCGCTTTTTTTGTCACAATGATATGCGTCACGCCGTTTATGTTTAAATGCGACAAATCTTGTAGATATATATAGATTTTCGTAGAGCCCCGCAAAACATTCAAAACAGTCTTTAGTCATTCTTTTCGTTTTCTCGGCCACGGGTGGCTGTCTTTCTCGCTTCGCGAATATTTTTATATTTCAGATGTCTGACGACCAAGTTAAAGAAGGCTCGATCCGTCCAACTTATCTCCTTCCCTGTGGTCATCGCGTGCCGCTGGAAACGGTTGAGGCGATGGGTGTCCGCGCGGTGAACCTTTTGCCTTGTCGCCAGGTGAAAATTTTCAAATGTTCTCGTAAAGTTTTTTTTCCGAGTTTTTATTAAGGAGAGATTTCAAAAACGCAATGAGACATAGTTGGACAAAACTGAGATCATTAATCTTGTTTTTATTGCGCATTTCGCAACAGTGCTTCACAATTTCTTGGAAGTTGCGGAAAAAATGTAATAGTACTACAAAGGTGTGATTCATCTCATTTCTAAAAGTCTTCGTTGTTGCTCTTCATGTCCAGACGAAAGAATGGTCGAGTATTTTTAAAAAGGAGGAAAATTCAGATCGCTGATCGGGTTCTTCCATGCGGCCACACCGCAAAGATGTTCTGTTACCTTTCGCCCATCCAAATCAGCTGCCCGGTAAGTCACTTGCTTTATTTGAAGTTGATCATCCTCTATTGCAGGAGTTCTACGTCTGCAAGAAGCGCCCTTCTACTGGAAGCTTCTTTTTCTCCGCTGAACATCGCTTCGTGGTTTCTTGCGGTCAGATGATCCGCAACGGTTTCGATTATGCCTCTGCGAAGGCTGTTGGCGGCTTCCCGAAAGTCGACGCTAAGTACAACGCCTACTTGGTTGACAACCGCTTCACGGTGGAGTCCAGCCCGATCGACATTGCTCCGGTCAGCAAGGACGCCGTTTTGCCTGTTTCTGGGGACGACAACAAGCCGTCCATGTCCCGTTAAATCGGCAGTTCTGTTACGGAATCTCAAACCTGTTGATGTACTTTTGTTTAAATTAACTTATCTGTATACTTTTTTTGCGAACCCTGGTGCTTTTCAATATATTCAAAAATTTTACCGTGGTCTTTCTTTTCAGTTTCTAGAATGGTCTTTGATAAGCGGAATTTTTTCCAATTCTCAGAACCATAGAGAGTAGAAAGACAAAGGAAGAACTTTCGGCTACCAGTTTATGAATAGATAAAATTTCAAAAAAGACTAAAGTTTTCCGATATAAGAGCACAAAAAAAGTGCAACTTTTGTCGTCTCCTCGAGCTATGACAGACCATTTTTGAGGAAATTGATAGCACACGAACTTTGAACATCTGTAACCTTTACAGTTAACCTCTTCGTTGAAAATTGCTGTAATCGTTTGTTGCTTGTTTTTCGAAATATTCCTATCAATAAAAATTCCCTTCGCACACGTACGTGTCTCGATTGAAAGAAAGTTAAACGTTTGCTGCCGATTTGAAATCTTTTTTTTTGCAAAGTTGATGTCAATTTTTCAGCATTATTTGATGAATTTTAAGCTCGAAGTGAGTTCGTTGACTTGACGCTAATCGCAAACTTGTCTTTGACAAAATAATCATCTCTAAAAAATGACAAAATGGTTCTTGAGAAATGTTTCCACTGAAACCCGAATAAACTCAATTTGGATTTTTCAAAAAAGTTTGTATCTTCAAAGATATCAATAGCTATTCTCACTATGATATTTCTAAGCACTTTTTTTTATTATCAAACCTAAGAAAAATTCCCTTCTAAGCGTTTTATTTTTGACAATTTATTATTTCATAGTTTTTCACAATATACTCCATTTCAATGAAGAATCTCTTGAACGCGGAAACTTGCTCGGTAAAGCTTTACTGGAATCAAAAAGCGATTTTTGGAACCTGAGAAAGGGGAGAACGACGTCTCCGGATGGGTCTACATTTTTCATTTTCTTCAGAATAGGGTCGCCTTCTTCTTTTGTTCGTTCGCCACTATTTTTGAGCTCCTACTATCGGATGCAGCTGTGCACTTCAGTTTGGTTGGAATACTTAAGAAAAAAACATCAAAAAAAATCCTTTTGAAATTTTTTTAAACAAAAACAAATTAAGTTTTAGAGAAATAATAATTTCTTATAAATAATCAAAAGCAAGCTCTAATTTAGTCGTGAGGACGTATAATATAATTAAAAGATTGCTTACTGGTGAAAATAACTGAAAAAAATATTTCCCATTTTATATTTCCAACTTCTATAACTTTTGATGAACCCAAAAATAGTGAGTAACATGGGAGTATAAAAATGACTTTTCCAGTACAAGGAGCTTCATAATATATTGGTGTTTCACTGACCTCGTTTAAATGGAAGTATAAAAGTAGTGATCCCTTTCTTATGAGATTTTTACGAAAAAAAGAAAAACAAAAAAACTGTTTTTTTAGAAAAGAGACCCCTAAAAATCTTTTCGAGACGATTCTGTGTTATTTTCCAAGTAAATTAATACTTAAAGCGTTTATTTTTTTCTCAGAAACATCAATCAGAGCACTAATTTGCAAGAAGATAAAAAGAAAAAAATTGACCAGATCTAAAAAAATGTTTTTTTCTTCAGATTATTATGCTATGATGGCGCAACCTATGAACTTTCTCATGAAAGTATTAGGAAACTGTGGTATGATCATAAAGTTTTCGACTCGAAAAAATCGATTTTACTCCAAAAAATGTTTTTGCATTGAAAACTCAGCCATGTTTTGATTGACTATTTAAAAATTGCTCATTTCAATAAAAAAAAGCTTTCCTTGTTTTAAAAGGTTTAGTGTGAAGAGTGAAGTTCTTGCTTTAAAAAAATTCTTTCAAAGATTCGACACTTGATAGAAAAACTTCGAAGCGATTCATAGGAGATCCTTCCGAGTGCTCCCTCTAAGTACCTAGTATTTCATCTTTTCAGTTCATCTCCTTTTCTCCTCTTTTAATCAAAGGTTACTCATTACGACATATTCAACATAAAACCGCAAGGATGACTACTTTCTGGCGCCTTCATTCGTTTACTTAGCGGGGCAATTCTCGTTGATTGAACGTCTTCGAAGAGTGGACGAAAAATATTTGAAGGATTATTCCATTAAAAATGCGTCCCCTGTTCAAGCATATTCCGCTGCTGTCCTAAGCTTCAAATGTATTGTTCCGGAATATTTATTTGATTCAGGAATGAAAGTTTAAATTATTTGGGTCCAGAAAACCTCGCCGGCTTTTTTTGAAAATTTTAAAACGAAAGAATTCATTTTGGTGACAAATTTAGAACTTTCCAGAACTAAATTTTTTTCTTTTTCATATTTTAAAAATAAAGACCTTTTTTTGCTTAATGTTTCATGTTTCAAAAAAATAAAAATTAAAATAATTTTTTTCACTTCAACACGAAAAAAAGCAAAATGCCGCGGATGAGATATTTTCATTGCACTTCAAGTTTACTGCTTGCGTACGAGGCGTGATAATTCAAGACATTTCTTTAATCTTTGCCGAAAAATTCTGTCTCTTTGAAATTTTTTAATTTCTATCATCAGTTTTTCCGCTCCAGAGCGCTTCTGGATTCCGAGTTCTGAACATTTTTACCGCTCTTTTTTAGATTTTCCTTCTTTGTTTGTTCAAACTGAAAACAAACTCCCACTTTCAAGCGTACGACGCGGTCATGGAACGCCGAACTTTTTCACTCGGCTAATCGCGATTAGGTGTCCCTCGGTAAGGACGTGCTTTGCTCGAGAGCCACTCATCAATCATTCTCGAGTTTCGTTTATGCTCATCACTTTTTCATCAATTTTCATCTCGTCTACCGACAACTGCCAAAACAAACAATTTCACGCACTTTTTTTCACATTTTTCCCATTTTTTTTTCGTCTCTATGGCTGAGGTTGAGGTACTCCGGACCTTTTTTTTTCGTCGTTTTGAAGTTAAATAGAGAAATTTCGATACTCCGAAAATGAAAGAAAATCTCATTCTTCAATATAATCTCAGTTCTTCGCCCCATCTTCAATCAACTACTTAGATATTTCCAAACCTATATTGTCAGTTTGGACCCCACACAATAATAGTTTAACTTTGTCTTAATTTTAAAAAAAGGTCTTCGAGGGTGTTTCGTGGTTTCTTCTTTTCCGCCTCGATGCTTTTTTTCTTCTACACGCACAGCTTTTTCTTACATCCTCAAAATTCTATTCACCTCTCCAAAAAGAGGTTTCCAAAATAGCGTCCCTGCTCGATTCCAAAACTAAGTAATTTGGGCTGGATCTTGGCAACGGTTGTTGAAATGTGAATTTTCTGCGCAGCTTTTCTCCGTTTCCGACTTTTCCTTCTGTTTTGTTTGACTGGATTTACTGTTGTTAATCTCGTTTTCGCTATGAACTTAAAACAAAAAAGGTCCTAGAAGGTGAATAATTTTATTTTTTGACTGATTGTTTTTTACCGGTTGGAACTTGACTGGGATGACTTCTGATCACAACTTGGTTTTTTTCCACTGAGTAATGGAAGATTGCTGTTTTTCGCGCGTCAAAGCAGATCCAAAACATCTTGCTGAGTTTGCAGAGCGATGAATTCGAGTTAAGCCTATTAACACCGAAAATTTGAAAGTATTATCTTTGCATTTCTGATTTGTACGAAAATAAATCGCCACACTAGGTTTTTGTTTTATTTCTTCGAGCCGACGTTTGCCGAAGTTGAGATGTTAAGACTATGGCAGGCCACGGAAGAGTTTTTTGGAATGTTGAGAAAAAATTCGGAAAAGTTGAAGATATTAGCCAAGGCGCAAGGGCAGAAAAAGGCGGCCGCCGGATGTCGCAGTTCCTTCCACGGCGCTCGCCACGAACTGCTCACCTACCTGACTGCTTCGAACAATGGATTCCAAACAACTCAAATACAATTGAGTGCGACTTTTTTTTGCTCCGCCATTTCGCTCATGTTTTCTGGACTTTCTTTGATTCATCGCATTGCCAAACGCCTCAATTCACAGACTTTCGGCTTATTCAGCAGGTCGTTAATTACATCTGCGCAGTTCCTTATTGGGACCCTGAAACTATAGTCTTATAAGTGATTTTCGAAGTTTGAAACCGCAAAAGAATGATGTGAACTTCAAAGTTCGATTCGAGAAGAATTCACGGAGGAAGAAAAAGCAAAGTCGTCCAAACTTCAATTCTTGTCATGTTTTTGAGCTATTCTTTTTCTGACTCCTGCAAAGTTAACGCGTTTTTTTCGATTCAAAAATTTTTTCAGCTATCTTCTGGGAAAAAAGTCACGCTTTTTCCATTTGAGCAATATATGAAAGTAAAAAAATCTATTATATACTGAATGGAAATTCAATCTGCAAAACATTCTTGACCCCTAAAGTTGAATTAAAAATTTGACTAAGTAGTTCATTTTTTTCAGAGTAAGAAAAAAATTTGTTTAGGCTATCATAATTTCAACTGGTCTAATCGGAGCTCAAACGATTTTTTTCCAATAATTGAGCCTTTTTTCAGTATTTTAACTTGGACATTGGCTGTAAATTCTCATAGTTTGCTCCCCTTATGATCTTTTTTTTTTCAACTGGAGACATTTCGACAATAGTTTTTAACGACGACTCGGAGCGGAAGCTTGAAACGGCCGCACCATTCAGGAGCCGATTGACTTCCAGACAAAGGCCGCTCAAAGTCGGAATTGACCATTTCCCGCCTATTCGCTCTTCAACTCAAACGTCCCACAATCCTCACCTCGAGCCGACTTCGTTATCTCAAAGATTTCACTCGATGCCCCCTCACGAGCAGATCTTCTTTTAGTTCCTGCAATCACGAAAACACTTATATCGCGCCATTCTTCTTCTTTCTCTTTCTCTTCCTATTTTGTCGCATTTCATGCTAACCAATAAATAAGGTCTGATTCTAATAATTTTGTCTCAAGAAACAATTAATCTTACAAGAATCCAATTGGCAGTTTTGAAAGATTTATTTTGACCGAGCCACGCCCAAGACCACCATTTGCCCTGCAGAAGAAACCCGCGAAGACGTCTTACTATGCTCGTGGGATGATGCTGTTCTATTCTATATTTCTGCTACTTTATAGGTTTATTTTTTTCATATTGTTATGTTTGACTTTTTTTCAAAGATTGATTATTGCCGTTAATATGAAATTGTTCCTTAAAGATGTCCTGAAGCGCAAAAAAATCTGAAGTGCTTCAAAATAAGGCTGAATACGTTCCAATTTTTCACTTAAACTATGTTTCTTTTTGGAACATAATCCAGGATTCCTAAACAGTTCATGAACTTTCGAAAAGAAATTAAAAATTTTTTTGAACCCCACTGGCTATGTTTTTCATAAATTTACATGAAGTCAACGATTTCAAAAGGAAAGAATAAGTTGTTTTCTGGGAATTGACAAGGAGGCTTGCCGTTTTTTTCATCCATGAAAAACTTATTTTTTTATTCTTTGTCTGCTTCTGTGTGTCTCATATTTGAGATATGTCGCAGTTTTTTTCTATAAACCTATAAACGGCGATTTCATTTGTTTTTTTGAAGAAAAAAATATCTAGCGTACAGTTTTCATACTTTCAAGGTATAAATCAGTTGATTCAGCGATTCAGATTCATAATATTTGGAAACTTCAATTTAATTCAGAGAAGCAGAAGCGTCAAAAAAATGAAAGGAGTGAGCCGGTTCCGCTGTATTTGGACGAGTTACTGAACGCCGGCCGAACAGTCTATGATAACCAATCTCCTCCAGTTCAAGCCAGAGGTTCTTGCCTTTTCCATGTTCAAAGTTTCTCATTGAAAATTAATTCAACAGCCTTTCTGGTTGGCTGGAATCGGAGCGGATGAACTCAAAAGACGCATTTTTAATTAACGAGTTGCAAGTGCGCGTGATGAACCGCTATTTGAGCAAACATAGACATTCGAATCTGAAACTCTATTAAGCCTCAAGTCCAAAATTTGCATTTCGATTGCTTTGAAAGCAATTTGAAGAACGATATTTCATGAAGCCGGTTGCCATTTCACGTGCAGCTTATTTGCCAATTCAAGCCCCGTTCAGTTTTCCAATTCGCAATTCGCCATCTTTGGCTTCTAAATTTTTTTTGAATTGGAAAAGAGAAATCCAGAATGAGTTAGTTGAAACGTCTCTTTATTGCTTCTGGCAACGGAGACAGCTTGATTTGAATAAAAAAGGTGGTGTGTCGCACCTTTCAGACTCATGTCGAGAAATTGCTTACGAAGTATCGCAAATGGAGCTTGCTTCCCGTTCCGTTGAGCGATTTCTGACGCTTTTTTTCTACATTTTGATTGCTTTCTGACAATAGAAAGAAATTCTCTTGAATTGCCATCGTAGTATTGGAAGGTTGATTCTTGATGCCAGCAAAAATTTTGATTGAACTTATTTTTAGTCTTCGAGCCTTTTCTATCGGGTTAAGCTCGAAGATTTAAATTCAAAGTCCTCGCTTGAACCGACAAAACAAAACAGTGGGAAACTAAAAACTAAGAGTCCAAGTCAGAAGACGTCCGATTGTTCTATTTTGAGAGAACTGAAAAAATAGCCCGCGTTGCACCAACTGAATTTGCATTCGGATATTGAGTGAAAGAAACGTTACAATCAAATTTTGTTTCTCTGTTCAGTTGGCTTCGCTCGTAAAATGCATTATAAAAACATGAAGCTAATGATACTATACTTTTGCACTGAGCCTGGTGTCAGCTATAAAAAAAAGTTATTTTGATACGGGCTGTAATTACTATTTTATTATCTACGTTTTTACGACGCGCTTTTTCATTAGCCACGGCATCTTTTTCTGGACTCCTCAAAAAAGCACGGAATTCAAAATTTTCATTGAATTTTCTACGGCAGTCTTTGATGAAATAGTATTCTTGTGTGAAATTCACGAGACGAGGGGCACAAATGTCATGAAAAATACTCCAATAACACTGATTAATTAATGAAGAGAGATGGGCATGTTATTGAAAAAAGAGTATCATTTGAATAAAACCACAAGAGCAACCTATTTTAATGGCTCTACCTTACTTAAAACGGGAAAAAACTGAGATCATACACTAAAATTTATTTGCTGCAGAACTAAGAAATTTACCCGATCACAAAGCATAGAATTTCAAAATATTAGGGCCAAAAATTTTGACATCGTCGTGAACAAATTATAGTTCAACTATATTTTTCAGATGAAGTCACAATCGTTGAGTTGGCAATGTACATAGAAGGAATGTCATCTTTTCGAACTCAGACAATGGTAAAAAAAAGTTCTAAAGTCCTTAAAATTGCCTGTTCTTAGGACTTCCAACTAGATGTTTATTTTCAACAATTTTGGAAGGATCCTCGACTTTCTCACAATGAATCGAGGTAATATTTTGTAAATATACAGAAGTTTCTTCCTTTTCATTTTTTTTTTCTAAGCTTGCGGTGTCGAAGAGTTGGAAAAAAGATAATCAAAAAGTTCAGACGGGTACTGGTTAAAGACAAAAATGTCCTGCACAAAATGTGGCACCCAGACGTTTACTTTGCAAACGCCAGGATCGCTGAATTTCACGAGGTTTTCATTTTAGCATAGCTTCAAAGGAAGTTTGAAGAATTCGGAGAAAATGAAACGAACAGAGAAGAATTTCCAATAAAAGTGCTTGCCACATTGACAGGATAATCATAAGAACATTGCGCTCCACTGATAAATCCAGGAAAAGTCAGGGCTTCTCGGACCTTGGGAACGCAAACCGGACGTGTCGCGGCGTTTCTAGTGACCATTTCAGTATTGTCAGATCCTTTAAGTAATCCTAAGTTTGCTTAGAAACGTCCGGTTTTTGTAACCGAGCTCGCACAGTTCCTGTTTCGCTGATTGTTTTACTCCAAACTGGAAATTTCCCGTAACTCTGATGAAAAATTGAATCAGGATAACGTCAGAGGCTCTCAATAAAATTTTTTTTGCTTATTTATTTCTTGAAAACTTCAAACTCTCAGCTTTTTCATGAACTCATTAATCCAACAACAATATTCAAATTTAGGTCACTCAACCTAATTTTCTTGTATGGATCCAACCAGACGGTTCAATTCTCTACGACACCCGCATTTCAATGGTCGTCGTTTGCACTCTGAACTTGGAGAAGTGGCCACTCGATTCGCAGCGATGTCATCTCCGGATTTTGAGCTGTAAGCCTGCGTCACGTCTATCTGCGACCTCATCTTGTGCTTTTCTTTTGAGCTCAGAGACCACTTTTTTGAAAAGTGTTGAAATCGGAAAAAGACGAGAAAAGTTGATTATAAATGAATGCTGTGTCAACATCTGAAATGGGAATCTGTACTTTCACTGGGATGTTACAAACTTGAAGAACCAATACAATCTTTGATGACTTTTTTTTCGCAATTGGAAGAATGGAATGCCTAAAGTAAACCTCGGAATAAAAATCATCAGAAATAATTTTTTTTTTTTCAACGAAATATTCAATCAATATTCCTTAAAATCATCAAAACGATGCGCATACTATGACAGATGACACCTTTTTTCTTGAATTCAATATTTCAGACGCTTATACCACGGAGCAGTTGATTATCCAGTGGAAAGCAGACGAACCGATCACTCGAAATCCAAATATCGCCATGTCTGACATGCATATCGTAGCCCTTTTCCCTGGACTTTGTGATGGCAATTATTCTACTGGTTTGAAGGTTCTTAGAACTGCTCAGTTTTCAATTGCTTGTAGGTACGTGGAGTTGCGTCACGGCTGAATTTTTCGTCAAGCGAGAGATCACACATCATGTGATGCAGTCCTACGTCCCAACCACTCTGATTGTTGTTATTTCGTGGTAAGGGGATAAAATTAGGACGGAAGTTGCAGGGATATCAATTTTCATCATCTCACTACAAAAATTGTACTTTACAGGTTCAGCTTCTGGTTGGACGTCGAGGCCGTTCCGGCACGGGTTTCGTTAGCCATCACAACTCTGCTGACACTTTCAACTCAAGCGAATGCTGCTCGAATGGCTTTGCCGGAAGTCAGCTACATGAAGGCGATCGACGTGTGGATGGGTGCTTGCATGATGTATTATGAACTTCAATCTGGAAAAAAACTCAAGCGGAAAAATTCAGGTTCGTCTTCGGCGTGATGATTGAGTTCACCATTGTCAACTACGCACAACGACAAGGTTTGCTTTCAAAACCAAACAGAAAAAAAAGTTGTGGGTCGTTACGAATGTATTCGTCCTAATGCACACCTAAACATATACTTTGATATAAATTTGGTGTTTTCCATCTATCTTTCATAATATTTGATTTTATCACTTGGTTGCAGTGAATCTTTGTATATAACGGGGCACAGCTGTAAATGAATCACTGGAAGAAAGCCCATCAAAATCTTAGCATGAGATACCGCTTTTTTTGTTATATTAATTATGGAGATATCGAGCTTATCGGCTCTAAATTACTAAGCAAGAATCGGAAATATACAACTCAGATCATAAATTCTATTGCGGTTTCAATGTCAAAAAAAGCTTCTGTCAAACTTTGAAAATATGTTTTTGTCAAAATGAAATTCTTACCTTTTTCTTATGGAATCGAAATTCATTACGGATTTTTGTAGTCATAATTAAATGAGATTTTCAATTATTTGAAAAAAAAAACAACTCAGCTAGTAATGATCCTGAGAAGCTATTAACGGTATTTCACAGCTCATATAATAATTTAGAAGGCTTTTAAGATATAGCCCGTCAAGAATTTTTCGATCAATTTTTGAGAGTTCTGTTTCAAATGACCCTCGAATCAGCCAAATCACTTCTCAATCCAATCTCACAATGTCATCTACTAACTGTCTTTGCTTAGAACAAAAATAACCCTCACTGACTGCAACAAACAAAATGTACAGTAGAGATTAGATGGCCGTTGAATAGTTGTTCACTCGGTTTCGCTACAAAAACACGGTACTAATCGGAAAAAATATCACTGATATGGATGGTATAGGGCGCAAATGGCATCGGACTGACGCCGAACTGGGTAGGTCTTTCAGTAGTTCTGTCGTTTCGAATAAGTCTGCCTCAGAGTCTCACCTTCGTTTTTTGCATGATGAAACCCTATCATCTTTCTTTGTACGCATGTTCTAAGTTTTGTTTCTAACAATCTGTTCGACGTCATTGTCCTTTAACAAAATGTTTTTGTGTTAATGTACGTCTTTGCAGTTCCTTTTGTCATTGTGTATAGTCTTTTTGCCTATGAATAAAAAGCCAGAACCGCGAGACAAGTTTTCGGAGCTTCTGCCGCAAATTTCAGCTTGATAAATTATGCTTCAAAGTGCTTCTGTGCTGCGAGGAAAAAAATGTCCTCTAAAACACGGAAGCATATCTTTGTGCGTTTTTCGACTTGAGTCTGGTGCACTTCACAATGGGGAAAGCTACCGAAAAGTTGCTGCGACCACGGTATTTTAATTCAGGCAAACTGACTCCTGTGTTTCTACACCTATTCCTATGTAAAAAGTAAGAATCAAACACGATAACAATATTCAAAAAGAGAACGTAGCGTCTTTTATCAAAAAGGTTTCTAGAAAAAATCCTTTTGTACTTCTTCTCTCAAACGAGGGTTTCTGTAGTTCTTTCAAAGTGGTTTTGCTAAAAATATCTCGGCTTTCCTATTATTCAGATGTTTTTCAGTTATGGCTTCGTCGTTGGAGACAGTGAGCGATCAGAAAGTTTCCCGTTCCGAGCAGCTCACCAACCAGGCACGTCATTTACTCTACCGAATACGGTCAAACAATGATCGGCAGAATTTGGTCGAGGTGCGGATCTTTTGAGAATCGTGGGGTTTGCCTTCACAAACTCTCTTGCATTCTGAGCACCTATTCTCACCTTTTATAGTAGAAATGCGTTTTTGCATCGAAAGATTGCTGGTCCATGTGCCGTGGCCTTCTTCTTACCCGAACAATGATGTATACTAGAACTCTATAGATACTTCTACAATTTTATAGTGATGTTAACCGGCTCAGATCTATTTTAAATTTTAAACTGACTAAAGTTCTATTTTTTTGAAGGTTCTTTGATTCTGTTTAGCTGAACACCTTGGCTCACAAAAATAGTTTTTGGTGACCTTTTTAAAGTTCGCTGGGATTTTCTAGGATTTTACTCAAGGTTTCTTCATTCCGAAGAGTAATCAGTACAGTAGAAAATTTTTCAAACTAATGAAATAGCGAAAAATTTTTTTGTCACTTTGAAGCTTCATCTTGACCAAAAAAAACTGAAATAGTTTTTCTGACATAACTCCATTGAAATTTGACTAACTCGTATGCTCATCAAAACTTCTTCCTCGCCCGTGTGGGGTGCAATTCAAAAAAAAACTATATCTTGGATATTTGAGTCAGTAATTGAGTACTTCCAATTTTTCCTATCAAAAGTTAGGCACGTTTGATTGAGTGACTAGAGAACACGAGATAAAGGTTTGTTCGAGTTTGTAGGTTGCCAAAGAGCACATAGCGATGAATGATACAGCATTTGACACGATAAGTCAAGCGTACAGTAACAGCTTCTCTGACGAAGAGGTACGGATTCTGTCGCATCCCGATTTCCTGCACGTGTTTTTTTCTATTTTCATTGTGTTCCATTATTTTCGAAGTTTCCATTACGCTTCATAGTTGCATTTCGTTATTTTATCAAGTCATTTTTTCTCAGATTTGGGAAGTGTGTAGTAGAGAACTTATACGCTTGCAATCCGGAAAACAGGGATTTTGAAGAAACAGCGACCCTTTTTCCTTTTCGGAGCGTTCTCGTGAGAGATTTTTGTTAATTCGTATTAAAATTTTTTTAGTATACTTTATTCCGTTTTTCATGGACTCCAATACAAAAAAATCCCAATCATACGTATTTTATATTTTGTTCACATTGAGGCTGCTGAATAAAACAAGCTTTTCAAGATAGATTTTTTCACGCTGTTTTCACTTTCATAAAGGGACCGCCAGCTCGATTAGACTCACAAAACTTTTTCAATTAGAATGATCCTTTTTTTGAACATTGAAGGACATAAATTGTTTTTTTCTCCCCATATTTTTTTGATTCATAGATCTGGAACCAGCGGAAAAACTCCACAAGACGAACCAAGTTATTATTCAAAAGTCTCTATGAGTTCAGTCTACCCCTAGTAAGTACATCGCATGATTTATTTCAAACTGTAATATGATTAATATATTCAAAAAACAACTGTTTAAACTTCGTTTCGAAACTTTGACAGCATTGCCCATGGGAATGAAGCATGCCGGTTTGCGCTAACCGTCCCGAGATTCTGGAAAAACAACTATTCAGATGAACGTTCAGGCAGTACCCGACGAACAAGGGACTGGTCCTGCGGCAGACGTTTGGCGGGACAGAGAAAATGAAACGGCTGAAAGGCTTGCAAATTGGGCACAACGAGAGTGTAGCGTCAGATCCCCTTTAGTGCCTAACGGAAAGCCTGCTGGTAGGTTTTTGTGAATTAAACGAAGAATAGAAGTTTCACTATATTATTAAATAATTCTCAACTTCAATCCAATTAATCTCAGGCTCAGAAATTGTTCGATAACATTATTATGAAAATAAAACCGATTTCACCCCTTCAATGCTAGTTTGATCATCATCATCATCATTTATTCCATACGAATAACAATACAGTTCAAGGGGCCTAAAAGGCCTTTAACAGAACCAATTTTCAAAAAGATAAATTGAAAAATTGAAAACAGCAACAAACCGTTTAAAAAAATTAGAAGATATTTTTAAAAAAGTCAACGAGAAGATGGGGTTGTTTTTCTAAATAGATTTTGAAATAGAGGCGAAAAAAATTAAAAAATATCTTCCAATCTATTTTTACTTTTTTTCACTACATCCTTAATCGAGTATTGTCTCAACCAAACGAGTAATTTATCAAAAAGCTACATTGCTCTTTAATTTTTATCTTTCAAACAGAAAACCCCCTTTTTCACTCTAAGCGCTGAACTTTTTGATCGATATCTGCGGTCGTCTGCATTTCGTTGAAACATGGGCTGTTTCAAAAGATACGCTGAAACCGGAAACTTGAGAAGTGTTACACTTTTGTCCTACTTTTCTCTAGTAAAAAATATTTTGATGTTGATGTCTTCCATCAAATAATCGGTCAAGGTTGTCTTCTTCAGGTGTGACTTACGGTGCCGCTGAGGATCGGACGGACAAAAAAGAACACGGCAAAAAAGATCGATGGAACACGGCAATTAAGCAAATACAAAAGCACAAGTAAGTAAAATGATGGAAGGAGTTATAAAGGCCATGAGAAATTATATTAGAGTAGCTAGGTCTCTCAGAACTTGGAAAATTTTTTCCAGAAGTTCTTTGATTTCGATGAAAAAAGATTTTGTCGAAAGTTTATTGAACCTCCCACAGCCCATCACCCCTTTCCCGTGAATTTAGAAATGTTCAGTATAAGGACAAAATTTCGGTGAAAATCAGAAAACTTCCGGGTTCAACTCAGAGACTTTCCAGAAAAATCTCAAAGTTCCAGCAATATTTAAATAACCCGTTTCAGGCATAGAAGTAGTTCTATTTTTCGGTAAATCTTACATCCTTTTCCCATTTGCTTCATTTTTTTTTTGATTGACTTTGCCTCCCCTTTTTTTCTTTTTTCTTTTTTCATCTGCTGCTTTTTGCAAGTTTTGATCATCCTCCAAGAACGCATGAAGCTGTTTTCATTCAATCAAATTGCACAAAAAAGTTCATTTTTTCGAGTGCTTCCGCATGTCATGGGCTTTTCAGGTTTATCAGGAAATTTTCAGAAAAATCGCCGGAAGAAATCGAGCAAAGAAGATCGATCAAACGAGCCGATGGATTTTTCCTCTTTCTTTTGTCATTTTCAACTTTTCTTACTGGTCATACTATCTCTATTTCAAAGAATAGACATTTCTACTTGTTTTGTTTGCAAATCATCTGTCTGACATTTCTTGATCTCGTTTTTTTCGCACAATAAACACTTATGATTGAAACTTTGTGTTTTAAAAAAGTCGACGTGAAGTGAGAAAATAGCGAAATCGATTTCCAAATATTATTATGATCTGTTTTGGAATTTTTTTTTCTGGTTTATTATTTTCGTTTTTCTCGCATTTCAGATTCAAACTGGAAAAAATATTTTAGCATAAGTTAATGTATAGTTAATATACTGTATAGCCGTTTTTTTCCAAGAAGTACTAAAAATGATTTTCTGTTTTTCCAACTCGGAATATTAATGAGTTGCTTTCAAAAATTATCTTTTACCCATTGAATCTGTAAATAGAGTGTAGTTTGTTCTCATAAAGGAGATCGCTCTAATCAAAAAACCAAAAGTCTTCTACTGTATGAACAAGTTTCCGTTTCTTGATAGACTCAACTTGCAAATTTTCCATTTTCAAGAATCTGTGAGTCGTAATTTTCAATGACTTGAAAGTTATGAAGTATGAGTCTTCTTCTTAGAGTTCGAAAATTTTTTTTTCAAAAGTTTAGAAAACTTTGAATGCTTGGGTAAAATTATTTATTGGGAATGACAACTCCTGATGAACCCGTGCATGTTCTTAAGTTCAGCGTACACTTCACGAAACACTGAAAAAGCCGTGATGAATCAAGACAATGAGCTTGCTGACGTTTTGAAACGGAAAATATCGTCAGCTTGTTCGCTGAGAGAAACGATGACCGTACAGTGCATCGCTGGAAAATGGAAGCAAACACCAGCGTTAAGCGAAGGTCAGAAGATTGATGGCCAGAAGTTCGTCTCCAAGGGGCAGGAAACTCGAGATATAAAAGACGACCTGGGGCACAAATCAGCACGGCGTCTGCCATGAACTACTTCTTCCTTCTCTTCGCTTTGGCTCTCCTCTCGTCGGCCCTATGCGGCCCTAACCGCTACGGCTTCCCCGATTCCTACGAACGATATTTGGAACGCGTAAGTTCACTCCATATCTAAAAAGAAAAATTTATAAAAAAACTATACTGTATTGTGGGTTCGCTGGGAAAAAAATCCTGAAAAACTTATTATTTTTTTGTACAATTTTTTTACTTATCGTGTTTAAACGTTATCAAAGGCTTTCTTTAGACCCACCAAACTGTCAAAAATCAACAAATTTATAATAAGTAAGCTCAAAAAGCTCGACAAATTGGCAAAAATCGATTTTTTTAAATTCTGCCTCAAATTTAAGCGCCAAAACTTCAAGAATATTATTCTGTTTCATGAATAATTCATTAAATGATTTTCAGCAAGGAGCTTGGGACTTCAAGAAGCACGAAGTTCGTGGAGACTACGGACGCCGCGGCAACTGGGTATGATATCACTATGATGAATACATTTTTCATTTGTTTAAAAATTTAGGAACGTGACCTGCGTGATCTTTTCGAAGACTGGAAGAAAGAAACTCATTGGGGACGACCAGATTACCGCTCGTCACGTTTCCAAGCTCCCAGAGGCGGTTATGGTCGTTATGGATTCTCCGGATAAACCTATGAATACCTCAGTCAATATATTCGATATCAATAATAAATGAGCTTTTTTCATCTTGGAAACTAGAAAACAACGCAATTCGAAACAAATTTTTATTATACTACTATACCGCTTGACTCGTGGCCGTAAGCAAGTTCTATGATATTTGAATTTGATGAGCAAGAAGTTTGGAGCTGAGGCAATGATGCAATGAAATGACAAGCTAACCGGAATACTGGAAAAGTGAGAAGTATCGTTTGAAGTTGAATGAATCTTTTAGCACCCAGAAAAAAACCCAAGTGATGGATTACTCTAGTTTTCTTGTTTCATGAATCAATACTGTTCACAAAGGGAATCATTTTACTTGGCGGTAGAAAAATTTCCGGAAACTTCCTTCGATGTTCATTTTTCAAAAGAAACGCCTCGAAGTCTCAACCTACAAAAATCCCCATTTGGATGAAGACACTTCAAAAGAACTCCGCAACCGACAGGCCTTCGATAATTTTTAATTGACCTCATATTTTTGGAAATCTGCGGACTGGAATTTTGAAAATCATCAGTTGTTACTTTTCAGAAAACGTTATGACGCAAATTTTCCCAACCAAAAATGATTTCCCTTGGAAACGGAGAATAATATGCTTTAGATTTTGTATTTGGGTAGGTCTTCAAAGTTAACGTGGTATTATTTCTGTTTCTAGGATGAATAATCACAGAGAATCAACCCTCAAAAAATGAGTGAATACGAAAAAAAGTAAATTTGTCAAAACATTCTGTGAGCTAGTGAGCAATGAAAAGATCAATCGGCGGAATGTCTTCATGGCACACGATGATCATCTCGACGTCTTTCTGAGCCAAATGCTCTCCAACCGTTTTCGGAAGATCGGTGATTGCTTTGGGGGACGAAAGCTTTGAATCGAGATTGTACCACCTGCAAAAGGAACCCTTCTTTTTACTCTAGTAGTTTATTACACATCAGTGTGACCTTTGAAAAAATTTTTTTAACGACAGCTGTTTGTTTAGAAAACGAATTATTATTATTTTTTTCAAGTTGTGATTTCTTTTCCAAAAAAATATGAATAGCACAAGTTGAGACTAATTACATAAGGATCTCGAATATTTCTGACCGCAAACTTCATTTTTCCGGGTTAAAAATATAAAAGGCGAGTCATTTTTCGACCTCTAGTTTCCTGCCAAAAAACCGCGTTGCATACGCAACGCTTCAACCTTGCTAATTTTTCCATCTCTCCTTCCTAACCTGGAAGGATTGACAATATCTGTAAAAAGAACTCTCAGAGGTGATTTAGTGAGTGGCGTTGAAAAAATTCATTTTTTGAAAATAAAATACACCGAGGGGGATGATGATAAGAAAACTCTCAAACAACAGTATTCGGAGCTACAAAATAATCAAGAAATAACTCACTTGTCGCCGGAAACTTTGACCAACGGATACCAGTGTCTTCCTGACAGCATATGGAAAAAGGATCGCGAGGGGATGTTGAAGATGAAGGCTCGAATTTTATCAGGGTTTAATTGCCCACCCAGAGTCCGTTTGTCAAACCAAACCATCTTTAAAAACGAAAGTGCTCAACGTTTTCAGAACAATGACTCACTTTCAAATGATGCAGCTCCAGGGCACACATGAGCACGTTGGCGTCATAATTACCGAAACCGAGCCAAGATCTGAAATCACCTCAAATTAACCTTTGTAACTACCGAAACAAAATAAATTTTAGTTTTTCCTCCAACGAAGGGATGAAGAAAACGTCGTTAAAAATTAACATTATTACTGCACATTAATAAGAATTTTACCAGCTTTCTTTTAGCATGATTCTTCATAAATACCGAGATTTTTTTTTCTTTGCTGAAAACTATCAAAAAGCAGAAGGTTCTGGCTTCTTGATCATAGAATCAGTAAGTGTTTTTTTAAATAATTTTTTGGATTCAAGTCCTCAAAATATTCAATGATTAACTTCCTAAGATTTAGTCCAAGAAGCTTCCAAGTTTTTTTAAGTTTCCATGTTCAAGGAATCAATTTTCGATAATTATTTTTTTGTCATGAGAACTATGTTGAAATTCCTCGAGTCCAAAAAAATTAACATTGAAAGTATGTACAGTGAAACATTGTAACACGAAGGCTCTCTTTCATTCATAAGAGGAGCATATAATTACAACAATGAAAAAGTTTAGATCGATTTTTGGAGATCTGAACACAAACCAAATTGCTCGAAAATACGAAGAATACTTTACTTTGGCTTCTGAAAGTTGTATCTTTGAAACAAAAATCATAGTTTCACATGGGACCCATCTAAAAAAGTTCATATCTGACGCCTGTCAAAAATTAGTAAGACATTTCAAAATATTCATAAACTTCTAGAGCTACTCGATAAGCGGAAAGCTTCAAAACGTCTGGTGTACCTCTTTTCTTACTTTAAAATATTAAATAAACATTGAAGTATATTTCTATGATTTCCTTCATTAAAAATGTTTCCATCAAAATCTGAAGTGAATATAACATCACCTGTGTGGATTGAACCACTTGCGATCGTTGATAGTGTAGCAAAGCTCGTCCATCTTCTCCGCAGTATAGTGCTTTTTTTGGAGAATGTTATTCAGCGTGTGCATTAGGCAAAACTGTTTGGACTGCTTCTCGTGGTACAAGGTAGTATTTTGCACGTTGCTCATTCTGAATCTCTGGGTTATCTTCATTTTTCTACTATCTATTAGTATCAATATCAATCAAGTACAAACTGTTCCTCTCTTCGAAATTTCTCATGAAGAAATAATAATTTATTAAGCAGCCGAGCAAAGACTCAAACTCACAACAAACGAAACAAATAAATTAAAGACCTGAAAGCTATCATCCACATATAAACAATAGAGAGGAGGAGGAGATAAACCAGTAAGAAGAAAGGTTTGTAAAAATGAACCAAGTGAATCGCAAAGCGACTCCACCGTAAAGCGGAATCTTTGAGAAGTCTCTCAAATGCAACACACTCGCGTATTGACCGCGTTTTGAGATGAGACGTGTTGTGAAAGTCGAAGGTTTTTCGAACGAAAGGGGATAATCATATCATGATAACAGTTTTGGTATGAGAATGGAAGAACCGTTCTTGAATTGCATACAAGTTAAGGATGACAAAGGGCACAACGATTTTTTGGGATCCAGAACAACTTTGGGAGAAAAATGTTTAAAGCTCGTCCTTCTCGTCTCCAGCTCCTTCCTCTTCCGATGGGGGAGCACCTCCATCCTTGTAAAGCTTGCTGATGATTGGCTGAACTTTGCCTTCAAGCTCCTGAAAAAAAATAATGTTAAAAAAATAAAAATCGATGAAAAATTTACCTTTTTCTGCTCTTTGAGCTCTTCAGCCGAAGCTTCAGAGTTGCTTCCGAGCCAAGAAATAGCTTCTTCAACAGCCTCCTCGATGGTCTTCTTGTCATCATCGTCGAGCTTTCCACCGAGCTTTTCCTTGTCTTCGACCTGGTTCTTCAAGCTGTAGGCGTAAGACTCAAGTTCGTTGCGAGCTTCAGCCTGTAATCGAACAGTTCTTTTTGTCATTCGATTTTTTTTTCTCTCACCTTTTCTTTGACCTTCTTGTCGTCTTCGGCGAATTTCTCGGCATCATTGATCATACGTTCAATATCTTCAGGGCTCAAACGGTTCTGATCGTTGGTGATGGTGATCTTGTTCTTGTTTCCGGTTCCCTTGTCTTCAGCGGTAACGTGAAGAATACCGTTGACGTCGATTTCGAAGGTGACCTGAACCAAAATCGATAGAATTTAAAATTACTATTTTCGTGTTCACCTCGATTTGAGGAACGCCTCTGGGAGCTGGAGGAATGCCAGTAAGATCAAACTTTCCGAGCTGGTGATTGTCCTTGGTCATCGGTCGCTCTCCTTCAAACACCTGTAAAAAAAACTTTTGTTCATTACGGCAGTATCACCGTTTTCTTTGAAAGTTCAATGCGTCCTACTTTTTATGAGAAAATGTCAATCTATTGAGGTCAAGGTTGATTGATTTTGGGTCGTCTCTCAGATAAGAGCTGTCTCCTCTCAGATAAGTTTTTCATTTCAAAATGAGGTCAACCATTCCATGGGAAATTCATTTTCCGTATGTATATCCGACTAACCTGAATGGTGACGGTAGCCTGGTTGTCAGCGGCGGTGGAGAACACCTGCGACTTCTTGGTAGGGATGACGGTGTTACGGGTGATGAGCTTGGTCATGACTCCTCCGACAGTCTCGATACCCATGGTGAGGGGGTTGACGTCGAGAAGAACGATCTCGCCGGTGTCTTCTTCTCCGCTGATGACTCCGGCTTGAACGGCGGCTCCGTAGGCGACGGCCTCATCAGGATTGATACCGCGGGATGGCTCCTTGCCGTTGAAGAAGTCCTTGATGAGCTGTTGGATCTTGGGAATACGAGTAGATCCTCCGACAAGCACGATCTCGTGAACGTCCTCCTTCTTGAGGTCGGAGTCTTCCAAAACCTTCTGGACAGGCTTGAGAGTGGCGCGGAAAAGGTCCATGTTAAGCTCTTCGAACTTGGCACGAGTAAGAGTTTCAGAAAAGTCTTCTCCATCGAACAAAGACTCAACTTCGACCTTGGTCTGGTGCTGGGTGGACAGAGCACGCTTGGCCTTTTCGACCTCACGACGGAGTTTCTGGACAGCACGGTTATCTTTGCGCATGTCCTTACCAGTCTTCTTCTTGTAAAGCTTGATGAAGTATTCCATAACGCGCTGATCGAAGTCTTCTCCTCCCAAGTGGGTATCTCCATTGGTGGCCAAAACTTCGAAGACTCCGTTGTCAATGGTGAGCATAGACACATCGAAAGTACCGCCTCCAAGATCGAAGACAAGAATGTTGCGCTCTCCTGTAAAAAAAACTATGATAATTTGACACATTCAATTTTTTTTTTGACTCATAAAACCAGATTTCCTTTGAATCTGTCCTTCTCTATTTACAAAAATGAACTGCTGAGAGTTGACAGTCGGTCTAGCAAGTGCCTGTCGCTGACCCGCACTTTGTTTGCCCAGAGCGGTGGTCCCTTCCGCAAATGAGGAAGTGAACAAACAGTCCCATTTACAGAGAGAAAAAATTCAAAATCTACCAACCTTCCTTCTTGTCAAGACCGTAGGCGATGGCAGCAGCGGTAGGCTCGTTGATGATTCGGACGACGTTGAGGCCAGCGATGGTTCCGGCGTCCTTGGTAGCCTGACGCTGGGCGTCATTGAAGTAGGCTGGGACGGTGACGACGGCGTGTTTCACTTCCTTTCCGAGGTAGGACTCGGCGATCTCCTTCATCTTGCTGAGGACCATGGCAGAGACTTCTTCAGGCGAGAACTGCTTGTCTTCCGATCCGACCTTGACCTGGACGTGCGGCTTGTTCGACTTGTCGAGGACCTGAAAAGCTCAATTTTCTGAGATCAACTGGAACTTTATTATTACCTTGAATGGCCAGTGCTTGATGTCTCCTTGCACATTCTTGTCGTTGAAGTCACGTCCGACAAGACGCTTGGCATCGAAAATGGTGTTTTCGGGGTTGATGGTCAGCTGGTTCTTAGCAGCGTCTCCGATCAGACGCTCGCCCTGCTCTCCGGTGAAAGCAACGTACGATGGCGTGATACGGTTACCTGGGAAATGAACATTAAGTTGGAAGAAATGAAGGGAAACTGATACCTTGGTCGTTAGCAATGATTTCGACACGGCCATTCTTGTAAACTCCGACGCAAGAGTAGGTGGTTCCAAGATCAATACCAATAATAGTTCCATACTTGGTTTCCTTGAAAAAAATTTCGATGAAAAAAAGTCTTAGGAAAAGGTTGTTATTTTCTAATTAAAGGCAATTTTTTTAATTTCAACTAGAACACATTTTTCAATTAGCAAACCTTCTTTGGGGCTTCTTGAGCTTCTTCTTCGCAGAAGACGCTGACAGCTGAAAGGGCTACAAGCCCGATGAGAAAGAGTGTCTTCATTCTGGTCTGCTCAAGAGTGAGTCGAGATTTCTGAAATCCCAAAAGTTAAGAATGTTTTTTCTACAAGGAATGAATCGATGAGCGACAAAGTACGCGAAAGAGTTTAGGACAAAGGCGTAGGCCGCACGGAGTGCTCAAGGTCGGACTGACTGGCGACCGGGGAGCACGCACCCAAGAATGAGAAGGAGGGACGATTGGGGCCAAAATCTACGTGTACATAGACGTGGCTATGCGCCGTCAGCGTTGCGAGTGCTCTCGCCGTCTGCGACCTGCACATTTGGGTCAGGGACGCCGAGTGCACCAATCGCCGCTCGCCGAATGTTCTGGCGATTGCCGAAAATACCACGTCGACTTACTTGTCGGCGGGGAATCTACCAAATATAGGTCATGGATTTGCTTCAAGAAAAGAGTCGGTAATCAATAATTTGAATGTTTCATACGCTCAATTAAAAAATTAATTGAAAAATTTTTTTCTAACTTTTAGAAAATTTAACAAATATTCATTTCTCACTGGCAAAAACTGACCAAAAACAATTATGATTTCAAAATTGGGGGATAAAAATCTTTTTTGGAACAGTTGGAGCCGCTCTATTCACACAAGGTTGGAAATTTTCAAAATAGGGAGGAAACGCCTTTCTACTTTTTCTGAAGAAATATAATTTTTTTTCAAACAAAAAAATTTGAAATGTATCCGTAAGAATTAAAATCGTTCCCTTCCAGGTAAAATTGACGCTTTAACCAAAAAAATTCCGGTCGCCCCAAAAATGTAGAATTTAGGAAAAAAATCATTAAAATAAAAATACGAATTGCGAGAAATGATACGATATCAAGTTTTGTTTTTTTGAGTTTGATTTCGGCAAAAACTGGAATTTTTCACTAAAAATATCAAAATGATTAAAAAAATTCTTTCCGCAAAAGTTAAAAAAATTCTAAAAAAACTTTGATTGTTAACAATTGATGGGATTATAAAAAAAACATCATTTTTCTGAAATGTCAAAGTAGAGAAAAAAAACGCGTTGAGAAAAAAAAAAGCGACGGTAACTAAGGCACAAAATGATCAACCAATGCGGCTTTTATCCAACAAAGCCCGAGAGAAGTCGACGTGTCAGCAGAATTTCACAATATCGGCTTTCAAAATACATGGTCTGAGGCGTTGTGAAACGCGATAAATCGAGCCAGTTGGGAGATTTCAAAAATTTAATGAGGAAAACACAAAAGAGGGACATTTTATTAACAGCTTCGTTAGAGAAATTCAGTAGAAGGTACTTCTATTGGCTCGAAGCCGGAAACGTGCTTTTAACGGGTTTCTTCCTTATATAGATACTGAAAAGCGTAATCATAATCGTCTTCCGATGTTTTGCAAGACCAAAAAGATTATCAAAAATAATGAAAAACCTGTTTTTTTGCGTTTCATTCAAACTCATGATCAAAAATCTACAAAAGTTTCCGTTTTTTTGCAATGAGAAACAAAAAGAACAATGGTTAATAAAAAAACACCAAAAAAATTAAATAACCTTCTCCAGAAACAGCAAAAACTCGAAATGGATTTTTCTTTCGATTCCAATCTGAAAATTCGAATTGCGTGCAAGTGTGTACATCCAATGCGCATTTCACGACATTGTGATTGATTTTTTTCGTTCTCGAGGCTTCTTTTTTTCAAACTTTATTTTTTTAAAATCTACTCCAGTTTTGAGGCTGGGCCATATTTATAGAAGAGCTCCAGAAGACTAACACATATTGATTATTTTTTTACTACATCTTTTTTTCGCAATTGAAGATTTTTTTCAGTAGTGTCAAGTTTCGAATGCGCAGTTATTTATTTTTTTCATTTTCATTCTTCATGAAGTTATCTCCAAAATCCACCATTTGTCTCTACGGGTCAGTTTTTTTCTCTAAAAAAATAAAGAAAAATCGAAGATTTCAGGATGACTCTAGAAGAAATATAGTTATCAGTAATTTTGGTTACGGTCCAAATGGAACGATCGACATTGGAATCACCAATTTCACAGTTCCGGATAAAATAAAAGACAGCGTCGACTCTACTGAAAACGCCGATAAATTAGTGAGTTGAAAATTATTTTAATGAAGTCCAATTCAATTGGTTTGAGGGAGTCATTGGATTTTCACTTTCCCGTGGATCGGAAATTTCGCATGGTGTGGGTTCGAATCCGCACGTATGCCAGCTTCAGGTTGTTAATTAGCTTTAAATTTTGGTAGTTGATGAAAATCAATACAATAGCGGAGATTGTAACTCTAGTAAGTGGAAAAAAAAACCAATTCATAGCAAGACCACGTAGTTTCAAATAGTTACAAAGGTATTTGGGAAATTTTAACATTTCTAAATCAAAATCACGTTCTGAAAAATCTGAGAAGTTTCATCGAAATCTTAACCAGCCACCTTTTGCAATTTCCTTGTAAAGAGTGAAGAATTTTAAAATTTTAGCAAACAGATCAAGGCTTCGATGCTATATTTCTTTTTGCTGATTTGCCCAACAAACGGTTGCGGGTGTACCGTTCTGGCGTCGGAAGATTCATACGCCTGTGTCCAAACCATAATGAGTGAGAATATTTTTTCTCTCGGCAGAATTCATATTTTAAATTTAGATGTGCTCTAGGTGAGGCCCTGCGGAGGCCAAAAGCTGAAGAGTTGAATAGCACAGAACAGGTCAGTCAATATTATCTTTGACAGGGATTTAGAAACTACGAAAGGGTCCCCATAGGGTCAACCATAGAAGCTGCTTCACCTCTCCCTCTAGGGGCCACTCAAACTTGCAAAAGTTTTCCCTAGAGAGGATTTAGTTAGTAGCCCCTATAAAAGACATGCTGGTCAATTATTGTTACGATCTCAGTGAAATGATCTGGATGATCAACTTGGTCAAGTTGTTTTTCTCAGTTTTTGAATTTGAACAAAAAATTAAAAAACCTTTTAAGGATCACTTGAACTCTAGGGGTTTAGAAGTCGGACAATAAACCCCTATAAAAACCACCTTAATTTCACCTCTAAACGGTTTTTTTTTCGACTCCTATAAAAACTGTTTTTGGTGGCCAATTTAAGGACCACTTTTTCCTTTTCAAGGATGTTTCTCCCTTTTTTCTTTTTACATAGAATGAAAGTTATGCGCAGGTTCAAACTCCCAAAGTTTTTGATAGCAGCAAAAAAAAAGCAATCTTTCAAAATATTTTAGACATCCAATTCAGTTTCAGACAGAGAAGAAGAACGACAAAGGCTGGTTCGGAAACTTCTTTCGAAAACTTCTACCAGTGGGGGCAGTTGATGTCGCCTATGACAATTACATTCCTCTGGAAATCAAAAACTCGAACCAGTTTTCAACAAATGTAACTTTTTTTTAATTGCTTTGTATAATCAAAAACCACTGAACCTATATCAAAAGATTTTCCGCAGAATCTTTCTTTTTTTAAGCTCAACCTCCGGCAAACTTTTTGCGGCCTTTCCTTCTTTAATTTATTCCATTGTGGTCAAAATGTCTTCAGAAAATTTATTTGAAGTTTTCGTTCTATAAAGAGGACGATTTTTGAGCTAGCTTTATTAATTTAGTTTTACGGATTTATTTGTTAGTTTGAAGTGTTCGGAAAATGTTGAATTTCCTCCCTATTTTTCGAGAGTGAAAGAAAAAATTTTAGTTCTACTTCAAATTTCACTTAACCATGCACTGGAATAGAACATAAAAAAACTAAAAAAATTTTTTTTAATTTCGACAATAAAAAAAGACAAATTACATGGAAAGCTCTAATTTTTTTCAGATTTCTATTCGATTTGATGGCAAAATCATGGGTGATTATTATTTCATATTTCACAATTGCTACAACTACCGCGCTCACGGTTACAGGTAACTTTAACGAATTTTCAAAGAAATTTCACTTTTCGCAAGATTCCTCGCAGAAGTTTTTGAAACTACAAAGGCATATTTTCTGTTATTCTGAAAACTAATTAAATAAGTGTTCCATTGAGGTTTGTCAAAAACATATGTTTCAATTTTCAGTGACCGGGTTGCCGTGGACTTCACTGTGGACATGATTGAACGGAATGTTCATTCATATCTGTCGATCAATGAAATTCCCAAACCACAAGTTCTTCTCTACGTCTCCATGCTGTTCTTTTTCACCGCATTTTTCTGGGCACATCGTCTTTGCATTGCTGAGTGAGCAACCTTATCAATTTCAACCCTTAATTTTCATTGAAATTACAGAAAACGAGACGTTTACCGTGTACACTACCTAATGGCAATTCTGGTGTTCCTCAAAGCGTTTTCTTTACTTTTCCACGGCGTGAATTACTACTTCGTCAGTAAATACGGACACCAACGAGAGATTTGGGCTGTGGTTTATTATATAACTCATTTGTAAGTTTTGGTAGGACTTGAAATACTGTGTAATTTTTTTCAGGTTGAAAGGAGCGTTGCTGTTTGGAACGATTATTTTGATTGGTACGGGTTATACTTTCATGAAGAATTTCTTGTCCGACAGAGACAGAAAAGTATTTATGGTGGTTTTGCCGTTTCAGGTGTGTTTTATTTTCGAAGTTTAAAATTCAGATTTAGGGAAATTTGGTAGAGACATATCTTTTTTTTTTCGGTTCAAAATTTGATGGAACTTGGCGGAAATATATTTTGAGATTTTTTAAAGTTAACTTTTCTAAAATTTTTCCACTTTTCCTTTTTTTAATCCGTTCAGAAACATTCGAATTTTTTTCGAAAAATTAGAGAAAAAAATTTTTGAAAAATCTCAAAAAAATTTTTTTCAAAGGGAATCAGTAAAACTTAAAACATAATTAATAAATTTTTTTAATCAAAAAAATTTTTCCTTTAAAAATAAACGCCCTACAAAAACAATTCCATAAAAAAACAGTCCAAAGTAAGTTTTTTTCAATTCCAGGTTCTGGATAACATTTTTCTGATAATCCTGAGCGAGAGTGAAATTGGACAAGAAAGTCATCAAATGTGGCTGAAACTTTTTGTTTTCTTGGATATTTTATGCTGCTTTGCTGTTCTTCTACCAATTGTTTGGTGAGAAAAAATGTCGAAAAAAAAAAATTCATTTTGATTGTTTTGAGGTCTATCCAACATCTTCACGCCGGTGCTAGCAGCGACGGAAAAGCTGCTTTCAATTTGGCAAAACTCCGCCTTTTCAGGCAATTTT
Source organism: Caenorhabditis auriculariae (assembly GCA_904845305.1). Classification (NCBI taxonomy): domain Eukaryota; kingdom Metazoa; phylum Nematoda; class Chromadorea; order Rhabditida; family Rhabditidae; genus Caenorhabditis; species Caenorhabditis auriculariae. The sequence goes on along the minus strand of CAJGYM010000002.1, from coordinate 405,402 downwards.
ACATCCTTGTCATTGCCTACATCTACACAACTCGACTTTTTTCCGTTATGTTAAAGGTTGGTTTCTCTAGAACTGAGAATATTTTATATTTTTTGCAGGTTTTGTTACCGGCCAAGGCTGATTGGGTGGTGCTGGCCGTGGTAGAATTGGTCACTTTCTTGTTTTTCGTTGTTGTTGGAATGAAATTCCGTCCAGGAGTGGCAAATCCGTACCTGAAGCTGGCCACAGAAGAGGACGACGATCAAGATGGCATAGCGTAAGATTTATGTTTTCAATCCATACATGAAGACTGAAAGTCGAAAACCGCTCCCCGAAATAACCTCTTTCTATGGACCTCAGATAAAGTCCTTTTGCGATCATTCAATTTTTTTAATGAATTTTATTGTTTGAAGGCCTGAAATATAGAAAAAAAGGAAAAAGATAGGCTTTTTGGCAATGAGGCTGCATAGTGAGAAAAAAATTTTTTTCAACAAATTCTTTATTTTTTTCTCGTTTCAATTCCATCTCTTTGTAAATTATTACAAACAAACGAAATCAGCCGGCAGATAAAAATTAAAGTTTTTACAAACTTTTTTTCATCTCCTTCAAATATTTTTTTCATTTAATTTGAGCTTTTTATTTATGACTTTTTTTACAGATTGACCAAAAAAACGGCTTGTTGGAAGGAGTACTCAACCGCAACGAACACCGCGACTCTTCAGATTCCGAACATTCCCAAGATGATGTCTTCAAATTTTTCCACAAAAAGATGAATCTATGTCCCTCATGTAAAAAAATATGTAAAAAAACTGAAAAAAATTTTTTTAATTTATTTTTTTCTCTGTAACTTAATTATTTGCTTCATTTTGTCATTGTTTGTTTGATTATATTGCTTCCAGTTATATTTATAAAAAAAGTTCTAAAACTCACTAATATTTTTTTTCAAAAAAAGTAAAACACTTTCTTCATAGAATTTTCTGAAAATTTAACCGAAATTCGTTTTTAATTGCAATTTTATTATCTAACACCTTTTGCTCTGCTCTGACCAAATACTTTGAATTTGCAAACAAAGCGTTTTCCAAAAAATAAAATCAAAAAGAAATCGCTTCAAAAAAATTTAAAAATATTAATTTTTTTTTCAAAAATTTTTTTGATTATAATCAAGAAACTCTCAGAAATTTTTCCAGTATTTTTGAAAAAAATCTTCTTCTCATGTACTAGAAGACTATTGTCCGAACTTTTTTTACCGTTAATGTTTTCCTGTGCCTTCCATCCCACCAAACGTTGCTAGTCATTATTAAAAACAGCCCAAATATTTTTTTATTTTTTTAAACTCCTGTTTTTGTTTTTTTGTGACATTGCAGACGGCGGAGTAACTGTAAACTACCAAAAATGCAGTCGACGGCAGCATTCTGTTAAACAATGCGCTCTTCGTTTACGTTTTGTTCGTTTCTTTTTCAGCATATCGGGTTGTGTTTACGTTTCACTGTGCTATTCATTTTTTGGTTTGTAAATAAACTTTTGTGAGGGATATTCGTACAAAACTTCAATGTAAAGCTGCGGAATGCAAAATGGATCATGTGTCGGGAGAGAACTTTTTTGAGAAAATCGTTATCGAAAGAATAGAAAAAATTCCTTACTCAGAGTTTTCTAAGTATTTCTAGGTTTATCAACAACTTTTAAAAAAAGCTAATAATTCAAATAAAAAAATTAATTAGAACCCGCTGAACAGAACCTTGATAAAAAAATTTTAAATATACAGTTTTTTTATTTTTTTTATTTGGGGTGGGATAGTTCCGAATTTTCACGTTTTTGCAATAAATTTTTTTAAAAAAACATTTTTTTGGGGATTTTGAAAAAAATTGTCCAGCCAAAAAAACCAAAAAAATTTTATTCTTTTGAAGATGAAACTTATGTGAAAGAAAGTAAGAGAAACGAAAAATTCATCAGTTTTTTTCTCAACTCTAACATGCATTTACTACTATTTTTTTCCAATTAATACAAATATTCAAAATGAAAAATACACCCGAAAAACTTTCGATAAAGAAAAAAATGCACAGTAAAAAAAGACGACACTCCTCTCGACGACTTGCGACGGCGCGCGTTTTCTCTCTCTTACAAGGGACCTCGGTGGTCATTTCAATTTGTTTACGTTTTTCTGTTTTCTTTTCTTGCTCCCGATTCTTTTTGTTTATATGGTCGATTTTCTGTGCTTTCTTTTGTTTTCTTTGAAATTACGGTATCTGTTAAAAGTTTTCTCCTATTACAATTCAAGAGCAAGCAGAAAAGAGCATTTATAGGAGTGTTTTAGTGATTTTCCGAACTGAAAAAGATGAAACGAAAAACTTTTGAGTGCTCTAATTCACGTGAGAAAATTCCCTTTGACTGTCTAAATTCGATTTTTTTGCATTTAATCAATATAATTGAATTCTGCCAAAGTTCCGTATGCGACTCTTATTTATTTGCCTGTGCGTTGATGTCCAAACATGGAAGATTCACTACCTCATCGCAAAACCAGAATCATTGATGTTTTCCGCTGAACCATTTCCCGATTACTACATGTTTATTGTTTTTGATACGTAGTCGCTAGAATCCGCTCAATTTCGCTGTTTGCATTCAATTGAACTTTTCACTGCTCAATACTTTTGAAGTTTTTTTGAAACATGCAAATTTTTCCGCTCAAAAGAGGAGAGTCGGCGAGAGTCAGTTCTTTACTTGAATAAATTTTTGAAAAATATTATGAATTTTCATTGAGTTGGATCCGAGTAAAACCTTTACTAAACCTTGTCACGGCAATTTATTTGGTTTAGCAGATCAGAATTATTGTTGAGATACTCGAAACTTTCCTCAATTTTCCTCTTCAGCTTTCTCTTCCAAACGTAGTCTTCAGCCAAGCCTCATGAATGAATAGTGGTGCCGATGAATTTGAAATTCCGTCCCATCTTTTTTTGCTCCTTTTTTTAAAGTTCTTTTTTGTGAAAAAATTGGAAAAAATGGAATGAGAAGGACAAAAGAAACATTGGATGAAATATAGCCCTCTCGACGGAGCTTGTGGGGTGTCTTTAAAAGCGGAAAGTTGAGCGACGCTCTTCGTCGCCACTTTTTGTTGCGTTGGGGCTCGGTGAGCGCGGAGCGCGAGAGTAACACAACAACCCTCAGACTCTTCTTGTTCTGTTGACTCAGCGCTGCTAATTTGGTCGTCGGCTCGCAATTTCCTCACTTGATCCGCCGATTGAGAGCTTTTGTCCAAGTGCAACCGCCTTATTGGTGTAATTTTATTACGGTTTCTGAATTTATGCAAAAATGTGCGTGAACCTGAATAGATTCTAATTCAATTAGGAGCTTCCTTAAGCTGGTACATCACCGTTTTCAAACGCTTGAATTTCACCTCGCGGGAAAATAAAACGTCATTCTCTACATGGGAGATGGAACTTTGTAAACCTCTACGATGATTTCTTTTTTCAATCTACTTAATCACACTCTTTCACATCGTAGTAACTCTAGCGTGTCAAAAACTGTCAATTTTCATTATTGGAAGTTCTCCGGTGACTTTTTCGTTTTGACTCTTGTTAAAGGTGGATTTTTCACCTGTTCGGTGTTTTCTCATTCCGTTTTAGCTGTTTTGGGAGAAAAACAGGCTCGGACAAAATTAAATGAATTTGCATAAACACGTGAATTCTCTATTTGTTCCCGAACCTTCAACTTTTGAGCTACAGAGTTTTGAAGTTTTGCGCAGTTAACACTGAAAAATTATGCATGAATTTAAGAATTTCTGCTTTCAGAAAAAGTGACTCGATAGTTAATACGATAATACTTCAATAATTTCTCGAAGAAATTATCAAATCTTAAAAATTCTCAGAAACCAAGATTTTTTTTCCTTAATTTCAGATCTAAGCCAAACGTTTTAGTAAAAATCTAGCAAAAGTTTACTTGAGAAAAAAAGGAAATTCGCCCGAAGTATTAAACATTTAATATGTAAAACCACTCTAAAAATAGGATTGAAAGGATCTAAAAACTGCTTTTTTTCTCAAATTTTCATGATTATTTTTGTTGGCTCGAAATTAGTTTTTCCCACAAAGTTAAGTCAAATTAGGCTAGCCTGATTCTGGAACATATTCTTTCAGTACTACTCCATGGATACCTACAACTTAATAATTATCAAAACTATCTTGATGAAAAAAGTTAAGCAAAGTGATTCGTGATTATGTTGTTTGGCTGACAAAACTGCTAAACAAAAACAAGTAGGCACGTGGAATCGATTGTTTCAAAGAAGCAAAGTCAATTTCGCACCCCAATAAAAACTCTTCATTTTTCCCGTCAGATTTATATTTGGCGTTTGACGAGTTGTGTTAACATATTTTCGCTGTAAAAACAGCTTTTTATATGTTCCCCTTTTTGCTGTTCGGTTCATAATTGTTTACCTACTGATGATCTATGCTGAGTGATTAGTTGGACAGAATGCTGACGTGCTTTCAATCAAGTGCCAGTCAATTTTCACCAAAATATTTCCTTCATTTAGAGTTGAGAAATCCCATTTAAAACATTTTGCTTTCAAAATATATACTTATTATCATTTCCTGAGAAAGTAATTAAGGTGGATTAAAGATTGAGTTTTCAACCAGCTCATCATTTTTTGTTCCTTCCGAAAAAACTTTTTTCATCGTATATTGAGCGCCATATTTCATCTAGGTGTTGTTAGAGAATCGTCATTAGATAGCAGGTAAAAATAAGTAAGACAACTCTGGTTTTCATGCAAAATATTTTCGTTCATGTGCTTTTCTTTTCAACCTTGTTCAGATTCAACAGCGACGATTGAAGTCCTGATTTCCTTTATTATTAAATAACGAGCAATTTATAACTTAGACAGACTTATCAACAAAGTTCAAGTAAATATCAGGGTTTCCTCACTAATTGCCACCTTTTTGTCTCAAAGAGTAAGCGACGCACCCACTCATTGAAAAACCGGCTAAAGTTATCTGCAATGCTTCACAAAAAAGATAATTTGCCCTCATAGTATGAAGGGTACACTTTGACCCTCAAAACGTATTTGAAACCACTCAGAAGTTCTCATCCCCAGTTGGAACCCACATTTCCGCTGCGAGTAGTGCGTCCGCCGCTGGCTTCCTGTTGTGGTAGTATTTTTTCTGCCGGGTTTTGAATAATCAAAAAGAAGTGACTGCCATCGACGCGGTCGAAAATTGGAGCCAGACACGTGGCGTGACTCACTACCGCTCTTTTTTCCAAATTAATATCAGTGATTTAAGATGTACTTTGCCCTGTGATAAAGTTTTTCTGACTACGTACTTTTGGTCATTGGTGGAAAAATGTGGCGCGACAGTTCTCTTCGATAATCGCTGCTGATAACCTTGCATTTACGACATCGATCCTCGTTGGCCATTTTTATTTCTTTTCTAATTGTTCTAATGACTTCGATCTTCAGTTTTCATGTATTTGAATGTAAAAAATTGGAAAAAAAAACCATTTACTGATCTTGAGTCTGATGGCGATGAAAAGGTTTTCAATGCTAAGAATTATTCTTTTTTTGTCACTTCTAAGGTTTTCTTCTTTTTTTAAGAAATATCCTGATAAAATTAAAAAAATTTTCTGATAGCGGATAATAAAAAAATTTTTTTGTTTCACTTCGCTGTTTCAATATTTTATCATTCAAGCAGATCTCAAAAATTTTTCCAGGAATGGCAGAAACGGGTAGCGTGCGTTCTTCAGAAGGTGCAAGCAGTTCTTATGGTTTTCTTAAACTTCAAATGATCACACCAATGTTTTCTCAAAGTTTCAGCTGAAGAGAAAGAACGATCAATTGTAACCCAGAAAATAGATGAGTGCAAATTACAGCTCAAAGAGCTGAACGCAGTTCGTGCCGGTACATAATCATAGTTGATCTTCCTTTCAAAAAGAAATTGTCTGCAGCTGACGTCGAGAAGTTCATCGAGTCGACGAAGAAAGTGGAAACTGCGCATGGATTTGGAGACAATCCCCAAATCAACCGTATGCGTCACAATTTCGAACGGAAGAATCGCAAACATACATCAGATTCGGATGCTCTCCAGGTACCAAATTTGCAAGATGTTTTTTTCAAGTGGAACTAAATGTTTTCCAGAAAAAACTAGCTGACTATGAAGAAAAACTTCGGCAGATCAACAGCGGAGAATATGAGCCAAGTCCCACAAAAAGCAGCCGGCTACGGTAATACTCAAAAAGTAGAAATGGATAGAATGATAAATTTTAGCAGAACTGGTACCAACATCAAGGGAATGACTGAGAATGTGATTTCTGGACCTCTGGAAATCGCCCACAAAATCAAGTCTGCCTTCGGCTCAGCCGACGATATCCGATCGCATAGGTCAAAAAACTTCGGTGAGTTATAATTTCACGACGAGAATTGTTCGTACTTGCACAAAAAGACAACTGTCGTTCCAGTAGCTTTATGAAACGCGTGCTTTTACACTGGGCACCAAAGATCAAATGCTCGTATTTTATTTCAAAATTCTTCGTCAAGGTGTCCAGACTCAAATTACAAACACAGCTGGTCAAAGGGATTTGTATAAGTAGTAGGTCAAGGCTGCGATGGGAAGTCCGAAAGTGAGAGCAGTGGTAGCGCCGTTGCAGTAGTTCTTGTTGCAGCAGCAGATCCGTTGATAGTGGGAAGCATAATTTCTTCCAGTGTCATGACAGCCATTTGACTGAAATCGAAAATTTTACCATTTGAACATTATTGGAAAACATAGATATTCACAGCTCGAGGATTTGAGAAAACTTTTCTGGAATTTTTTTAAAATAACTTTGATTACAGTTACAGTCCAAATTTTCTGGACTTTTGTCTTAGAGCCAGACGGAGAAGCCTAGAAATTTTTTTTTTTGCGATCATGGTTTTTTTTTTAAAGAGAAATCTCAAGAAGTTTCATGATAATCGAAGCTGCCATTGTACTTTCCGTTCCGTGTACGCGAATTCAGTGAATTTTTGAAATCTTTACATATGGATAGCTCACAGCGTCGCGGTCGCGCTGATGTTTGGGATAGAACTGTTTTAGGGTATTAATCAGAGTCCTATCGCTTTAATTCCTTTTTAATAAACTGCAAATTAATTTCGAAAAGTCTTGGGGTGAGCCTTATTGCCCTTTCATGTTGGCTGCAAAAAAATGTTCTATAACTAGTAAAGAAACGCAATGAAAATAACTAACCGTGCACGTGGAAGAATCCACGCAATCCCTGGTTACGTCAACAACATTATTGGCTTGGTCAATTTCTTCGATTCTGAAAAAAAAACCATTTTATGTGAATGTTCATGATATTTTCCCACGTTGCGCAAAAGTTTTGACCGCTTGGACAGCTTCGCGTGTTATAGACCTGATTGAATCCGTTCTTGCCTAAAGATGAAAAAAATTAGTTCTTGTGTAAGCCGAATAGCTAAGCTCTGTGAAATTGTATTGTTGAGATAAGAATTATCCGTTTTCAAATTATAGATATTTGAACCCTTTCTATTAGAAACTTACCGAAGTTGCATTCGAGTCCATAAGAAAATCCAACAAAGCAGCATAGAACAAATAGAGCGAGAAAATTGAGAGGCATACTGTGCATTTTTCGTGAGTTTGACCTTGACTGGCGGCTCAAGTGCAGATATTTATGCGTTTTCGTAGGGCGTGTTTGCATTTTTGCTTTATGTGCCGTATTCGGTATTCTTAGTCACACCATCTGATGCCTTTTCCATATAGTCACGCCCAGTTAAGCCTCAATCTCAACACTTTTGGAATCTCTACCTCTGAATCACCCGAATAAACTTTAACTTTTTGAGTGGAAATTTTAACTGTTTCCTTTTTAGATGGACGGGTTGGGAAGTCAACTTTCTACTCCTCGCAAAAACGTCAAAGCGCCGATGGAAAAGCTGAAACACCTGAGAAGTTGGCGAAATTTTCTCGAATCTGATCTTTAAAAATTGATTTTTCAGATCCTTAGTGAAGCAAAGTTCAACTCTTCCACCTGGGATGCGGATGGGCATGACAGATTTTCCCGTTGATTTTGCTGCAACACAAGCAAATGAAGAATCGAGAACGATTCCGACGAATGACGATGACTTTGACGCCAGGAGCAATGTGTCTGAAGAAAGGGCTGGAACCAAACCTTCTGAACAAATTCATTCTCTTGATGCCAGTCTTTGCGACGAAATGTCTAACAGGGTTTCTTTTTTGAACTTTTCAGAGACTCAAGTGAAAACAGGCCATTTTTGAAATCAAGTTTCTTGAGCTGTATGATGAGAAAGAAATAATATTTCGATAACCTTTGAAAAGTCAATGAAGCATTTTGCATCTATAAATGTTTTTAAGCAAATTTGAAGAGAATTTCAAAAGACCTCCCTCAAAAATAAATTTTATTTCTATGTCTAGACTTTCCCACGACAATATTTTTTCAGTCAGGCCTCGGCAATACCAGCCTCCATTTTCCGCTATCGCCGCTTGCCGTCATTCCAATCGAACATAAAGACCTCCTTCCGCAGCTCAACGAACAAATGCAAATTTTGGTCAACTACATCAACTTTCTTGAGGAACGATATGAACGCCTTTCGGTTTGAAGATGACCTTTTTTCTGATTTCAAATTCCATTTCAGAAAGACCTTGATCATGAAATGATGACGTTTGCGTCTACTCTTGATGAGGAGCGATTTAAGATTACGGTTAGCTTATTTCCTGTTTCAGAGGTTTCGAACTCCAATTTTCAGAAACTCGAGGAAATGCTAAACGACACAATTGACCTCCATCAAGCTGAATTCGAAGTGAGGAAATATGAAAAATCTGTATAGATTTTCCGGCGTTTGACTAGCATTGAAGGTCATTTCAGCAAAGAGAGAAAATTTTTAAAATCTGCCAAAAATCCATTTCAAGGTCAAAACGGAAATCTTTTATAGCGTCCAGCTGTTCATGATTTTGAAGTTTTTCAATTTTTTTAATTATATCAAAAAGTTTTGTAAATTTATCTATTTTAGAGTATCAAATCACAAAACGACATTGCCGAGCGAATAGATTACCAACACGATAAGAGGATCCAAAACCTTGAGGAGAAGATCGAAAGCCTCCAGAACCACGTAAGAGAAGGCAGAACCTTGTTTATAAAACTTTTAAAATGGGTAGATCATTCGGCTGGAAGAGACTTTGAATTCACTTGTCGAGGTCCGTGCAAGTAAAGCTCCAATTTGGGGTAGCGCCGCGCTCTCTGGAGCCAACATTTTGGTAAGAAATACTTCCCATCTTTTCTAATTGATGGTTATTTCAGGTAGAAATTCTCAAGATAGTTTTGTTTATTGTGGCTGCGACCCTAGATATGCTTAGACCTCTTACTGGATCCAGGTGAGGCTTTCAAAATCATCCCGTTCAAATTTCCCAGTTACAGGAATCGTGCTGGTTTTGTTATTGTCGCGCTTGTACTTCTGTTCTTCTTTGGTCACCACATCACGAAATACAACCCGTTTTCGTTGTTCTTCTGGGCGAGAAACGCTGTCAAAAACTCTACAGATAAAAAGACATAAACTTAAAACTTTCCAATCGTCCCATAGGATTTTGTTTTTGTTTGTTAGTTGTTTGCATACCTCTATTCAAATAATCCCAGTGCTTATGCCAGTAATATTTTAGTCTTTTTTCTTGAATTTTCACGTGTTTAACATTCCGTCAACGGCTAGCCATTTTACTTTTTTTAAACCTGTGTATATCTTACTTGTTGTCATTATGATCATTCTAGTTCGAAGCTTATTCTGGTCGCTCATTATATCTCCTGGTTATTTCATACTACTGTTTCAAACACTATTTCATGCCAAAATTGGGTCTTTCTTGGCTACCGTATGCCGTGTAATATGTTAATTTTTTTGGATATGGCTTGCCCTATAATTTTAAAGTTCAACATACTTTTCGAATTATATTTCATCGTATGTGTCTGCATAATTTGAGCTTAAATGATTCAACTTTCCCAGTGTTCGTCCCATGTACGTGTATTGATGATTGGAAAAAAACATCGCATGACTTTTTGATTTATTTTTTTGTTGAGTTTATTTAAATACACGCTTTCATGAAAGTTTATGTTTGTTTTCAATTGAACAGTTTAACTACAGATGAACTTATTATTCAGGTTTGAACACGATCATCAAAAATAATCTAACAAAAAGGTTTTTTTCACAATGAAATTGGACGTTTCTTGAAGAAAGTTTAAAAAAATCAATACTTTTTTTCTAGTTTTTCTAGAAAAAGTTCAAATATCATTAAACTTCGTTTAATGATTTCCAAAAATTTTAAGGCCGTCGGCTCTTGAAAAACTATGGGTTTCAAAAAAACCTTAGCGGAAGTCTACTTTAAGGTTTCCGATTGATAAATAAAACAAAGTTTTTTCTCTTTCGTCCTCTGTTCGATTTATAAAGAGCTGAACCTTGTGCGCTATCATTGTGATAAAAAAAAGAAAGCTTGTTTTCAAGTTGCTAGACCAGAACGTCGTTTTCAAATTTGAGATCTGAAGACTCAAACAACTTCTTTTCTTTGGTTATTTTTCTTTTAAAACCGATGTTCCAGCGAAATCTTACTTGTAAGCTACAATGCCTTTTGTGCTTCGAAGAGCTCAATGTTTTCAAAAAAATCAACAAATAGACTTCAATCAACATTTTATAGATCCGCAATTCAAACATTTTGAAGAGAATGAATCAATTTCCTTCGTAGAGCTCGTTCAGACATTTTCCATAAGAATTCCGCATTCTTCTTTTCCACAAATTCAAAAAAAATTTCAATACCAAAAAACGAGCGGTTAGAAAAATATTTTTTGAATGGAAAAACGGCATTTCGAGATTGGCGTCGGTACAAGAAAGCCGTTTAACGATGAGGACTCCGGATGGAAGGCCGCTCAGCACGCCAACAGCCGGAAATACACATCCGGACGTCTTCTGGATGCGCTCTGATTCCACGATGCGAAAACTTGACGACTTCGGTTGCCAGTCTTCAACTGTTATCATGCCAGATTCATTAACTGCGCCGTCGGTTAAATCCGGAAATGTGCTGGCTCTACTTAACACCCTCTACACTTCCGGCTTCGCCATGGCTTCTTCCAGTACTCCGCTTTTAAAAGGTTTTTTTTGAAAGAAAAAAGACCACTCACAGATATTTGATAATTCTGAGTGCGAGAAGATTAAAAAAAAAGGATTTTTGTAGTCCCTCAAAAATATTATCGCCGGAGTATTCAAATTTCTGAAAATAAGAAAATTACTCCGGAAAAGAGACAAACGATACATTCAACTTGATTCTGTTCAAAACCTTTGGAGCTGTTTTCTTCAGGCCGCACATTACATGCTCTCTACGCAATATCTTTCATCGTTTATGTCACCAATTGTGTTTGTGATTGGCTGCACGTGTGTTTTACAATAAAGGTAACAATAAGGAATAACAGCAATGATATAACTTTTCTACTAGGGATATGTTACTTCGTTTCCTTTGAACATGTGGCTGGCGATTGCCTTGGTCGCCACAGCGGTCATTGGAACTATGTTCACATGGCTTTTGCTTGTGAGTTTTGAAAATATATCAGCAATCATAGAAAAAAGTTTAAGGTTCTTTGCGTTGAAAACGCATTTGCTCATAGGTTGGACATCACCCCGTATAGAAGCGGGTGTGCGCTAGTTTTTGAAAATTTTATCGAATGGACACAGGTACGTTGAAGTTGGTGTTTGGGAACGTGAAGCAGGTTTTTTGAAGACGCAATCTGTTTCAGAAAAATTATTCTCTCGAAAGTAGCACTTGTCTAAATTTTTGAACAGGTGAAAACTGACTCTAACAACAAAGGTTTTTCTCCTTACCCATTTTTTCAAAAATTTTTTTTCTCCCTGGTGATTTTTTCAAAAACTTGCCTGAAAACTGGCTACTGTACCGAATAGCCTTACTTTATAGTCTTTACGCTCTTGTAAGACCAGCAAGGTTATTCGACCGAAAATGAGGGTTCGAGTTTTGAATCAAGTTCAATTCCAGGCATTCAACAACTTCCGGGTTTCTTTTCTAATAATGCTGCTCCACGACGCTCCGATGACTATCTTCAACTATTTTTTTATTGCCGCTTGTCGATGTCCAAATCCGAAAGTTTGTTCAGAAAAAGTGTCAAGAAATAGCGAGGGTAACTCAGGTCTTCAGTTTATTTCCCTGTTTGTGAGCGAATTTTCTAAAAATGAGGAAAAAAGCTCTTCCTTACCAAACTATAATCAAAACCTTTTAAATCCTCACCATTCCTTCTCACTTCATAACTACATTATAAAAAAATTACTCCTTAGATTCTTTCTTGGCCTCTGATAATTTCGTCTCTTTCGAGCTGTATTTCATTAATTTGGAGGATAGCCGTACTTTATTTTTCTTACAGGTGAGTAAATCTCAATAAAAGGTAGGAAACAAATTCAGACGAATGGTTTGCGCCAAAACTCCGAAAAAAAATGTGACCGGTGTGAGTGTGAATCCACCAGCCCTTCAGCATTTTCGAGCAGCAATTGACACGAGGTATTTTCAAAACCAGATATTTTTTCAATTTTGTGATTACAGTAGCGCCAGCCAAGGAGGAAGGTTGAATGAAATGGACGAAACCTGGCCGATTAGGTGGTCCAGGCTGAAAACTCTCGGGCCTCATCCAGAAGTACTTGGCTTTTCAAAATTATTCATGAATTGACAAATCGTATATTCCCGATGAAAATGCTTCTAATTCTTTGAACTTGAATAACATAAAAATCGTTTTCAGTACGTTCTTTTTCAATTTCAGAGAACGAGAGAAGAAGTTATAGCAAACGGGGAAACAAATGGTATGATCGAAGCAAAGAAAGTTCTGATCTTCGAGGATTCCTACGACGTTTATCGGTTTCCAGAAGATGTTTGAAATTTGTGGTTTCGTTTTTTGATGAAATGAGAACTCAGATTCCAAAAATGGTCCTCCAAGGATTCTGGCGAGTCGTTTGGATTCTCCTCTCTTCAATAGTATATGTGGGAGCGTGCCTTGTGTGCTGTCTACCCTGTTTGTATCACTACACATGTCGACACAACAGCTTCTATCATCGGCATAAGTTTTGCCGCAATTTCATTAGGTTCGAGAACATTCTTTTTAAAATACGTAACTTTTCAGATATGTATCTCAAGTCTACCACTATACCATTTTCTATTCGTCTTTGGTATTATCTGTAATACTGATTTTTTTGAACATTGTCCTGCTCACATCTGTGCACGGGCTTGGATCCAACAGCATTCCACCAGAAATAGATAAGGTTCTTAAAATTCTCCTTTGTATTAGGTTTAATATTTCAACCAAAGTTCGAGTAGGAACATTTTTTAGTGTGCATGGCGGACCTGGTTCGAATTTTCGTGGTTCTGTTAAAAAGAACAGAAAGAGCTACTCTTCGATTTAGAACTGGATTTTTCAAATTTAAATTTTTTTCCTAGAAGATACAATCGAAAAATACAACTCGGAACACATTTTTCACAAAAACACAATTTGCATTAAAGCCTTTTCTGATCCTTTTTGAGAAGCTTGTCTTGGTGTCTTATGGCGCTCAACCAATAATCTTTCTTTTTTTTGAGTCCGTTCGCCTTATAATATCATAAACGTTTGGAAAATGTCCGCGATATACATCTCAAAACCTTTGTGAATGATTGTTTTACAAAAGAAGCCAAAGGTATGCATTTAATACATAAGCACCAAACTGGTACAAAATAAAATGGAAGTTCAGGTTTGCGTGACGGTTTCTCCTCAGTCAAGGAAAATATTTATTGGCGTCTTGCCGGCTCCAGTTTTCAAAACGCAATCGGAATTTCATAAAATATTGAACAGGTCTAATCTTTATATAAACAGTCTCATCGAGTTTCTCAGGAGACATGCTGCTTCGGATCCTTACGCGACAACGAATTGCAAACCTTTGTGGGAAGATGGTGGACTGGGCTTTGGACTTGCGAGAGCTCAGGCCGGAGTCTGGCAGATGCGAACTCCTGCTGGACCTCACATGATTGTGGCTTACTTCAAATGATAATAGGAAATCGACAATTTACAGGCAGTCGCCACCCAAGTTCTTTTTAATCACACCGACTCCCAATACCCTTATTTGGAGCTCCGTTTCGAGCACGCCTTCTTTTATCGGGCCGGCACTGTTGGAACCGAAAAGTTTCAATGCATCAAAAACAACGCGTGGTAATATGAACTCCGAGAGCATGATCTGAACTCACTATATATTTCTGAGTGGGACTAGCAAAAACATGACATGAAGATATGATCATTCGTTGAAAGTCCCAGATTAGAAGGCTTTTTGTTACAGGCCTAACAGTTTGCTTGGAACTTAGAAAAAATTTTCTCATTTTGAGAAAACAGAAAAAAGGGTGCGATTCATTTTGCAGTTAAAATGCTCCAAAAAAAATAACTTTAATTTTAATTTTTTTGCTTCTTATTTACCTCTTTCCACTTCAATTATAAAAAAAAAACAAAATAACGCCGTGGCTCTTTCAGTTTCAGTGCTAATGCGGATCATGCTCTGGTTCGGATAAACTCATATTTAAAACTACTCCAGGAGCCTGATCACACCAATCAACCGACTTCCCTGGCCCTATTTTTCTGCCTGTCAGCAAAACTGGGATTTCGTAGAAACGCGACTCATCTCATGCGACCATTATTTTATCCGGCGACCACGCGTCTCTCGACGGCACCGATTTCCATGAGCATTTTTTTTTCATTCATTGATCTTTGTTGCATAAATTTCCAAACGGTTTTTGAACCTGCACATAAAAATTGGAGTCTAGGAGAACAAAAAGGCTTCAAAGAAGATTGGTTTTTCAAAGTGAAAGGTTAGAACGTTTCTTTCGTTTGAGGATCCCGACGTTGGACGCTGATGCTGATGAAGATCCTTGTGAGTTCGAAGTCGCGTGTTGGTAATTGGACAAAGTTTGTTGCCCTGAATAGTTGAAATTTATTTATATACAAAATCAAGATATAATATACTCCATTTTCTGTTATCATGAAATATAAACGTAATTAACATACGTTTTCCCCACTAATAAATGTTTTCCTGAACTTGCGGTGAAGCCAGGGACATCGAAATCGTCAAAAAATCTCACCAGCGTAATCACTGACGATGGAAATAGACTGAACAAAAGTCTTGTCACCACTTGCTTGAACCTTTCCATTCACAGTTCCGTCTGAAAATGTGATTATACTGATAGAAAGTCAAAATTTTAGATTACTTCTTAACTGGCCGCCTTCATTTAGGAGCACCTGGACGTTACTTTCCGCGGCAGAAGGCCCTTCTCCGCCTCCGATCGCCTGCATCATCGAGTTTCCATTGGACATTGTCCCATCCACGTTCACAAAAGAGTTTCCAGTGATGTTGTTGTACTGACCACTGGCGACCCCAGTTGCGTTCGCTTTCCCGTCTGGAAAGAAGCCACTTTAACTTTGAAAAACGATGGTCGCTTCGAATAGGCTTTACTCATAACAGGGTCGAATTAATTAGGGATTAACTTTTTATTTTTCGGAGATGGAGCACGCGACCTAGAACAATTTTATATGTTTTACTAAACTTCCGTTTAACTTCGAGTTTCCAACTGGAAATTGTTAGATGCTTTGAAAAGTTCCAAAACTCACTATTGCTGAGGCCATTCGAACTAGCAACATCTGCTTCAGCCCCGATCACAAGACTCGAGTTTTTTCCGCCGGTAGAAATTGAGTTTCCTTCTCCTTTGGAAATAACTCTGAAAAAAAAACAGGTCGAAACCTAATCCAAAATTTTTTCTGGCCAGCAATGTATGAACTGTGGTGAAGTTTTTGCAAGAAACTAAGCTTTATAGATTTTTTGGCTAATTTATAATCTTTGCTGTTAATAAGCAGTGATGAACTGGTCGCTGAAAAAAAAGAGAAAAAAAAATTGAAGCATTTCAAAAACGTTTCGGAGAATTATGAACGAAAATCATTTTCACAAAGAAATGTTTCACAACCCCTTTGAGATTGGATTATTTCCTGATAAATGAAAACTCCGGCGAAGAACTCATTACTTATATTTTCTTTCATTTCTGCAAAAAACCATGTTCGAATTGTTTGCCAACTTACTGAGTATTTCCATCGCTTCCATAGGAAGTGTCAACGACGAGAGATCCGTTGGAAGCGTCTTCCGTGCCGGTTCCATGAACTGAGCTCGAGCCAAGCGCCGCTAGATTCGCTAATTATTTCCGATGAGCTGCAAGTCTACAGACTGGTGTTGCCGTTGATGTCATTGACTTTGATTCCGTTGTTCCCTGACAAATCCACGTTCGCTCCTTCAGCTGTTCCGTTCAAAACCATTTCTCCTGATCCTTTCTGCAAGGTTGCAATTTCGAAAATGATAGGTTCAAGAAATCGTTCTCTTTGAAATATTACACGTTTCTGTGTCTAATTTTGACGTGTTTTAATAAGCAGTGGTAGAGAATAATGTTGTGTAGTTAAAACGGAGCTACCATGAAATTTATTCAAAAAAATAGAATTGTAAATCATTCGCCAAAGCTTGAAACAGCTGGCTATATTCATTTCTCTTTGGTGTGATATCTCTATGAAAATTTCGATAAACGAAAGTAGGGCGCAGAAAAGTGAGGATGTTTTGATTTTCGGTGAATGGAGTATAATATAGTCTACATACAAGATTGTATCGCTTTTTTTCATTGTTTTGATTTTTTAAGACTATGGTGTTCTAATTTGAGGTCGGTTTTGATTATTTCTTTTTGGTACAGCTTATTATTAAATTGACACAATAGTTTGCTATTTTCAAAACCTACGTTTTCGTTGAGGTTGGTCTCAGATTGGAAGTCAATGGAGTTGTTACCAGCCGATGAAGCCTTTGCGTCTCCAAAAGCGTGGATATCTGGGTAATCTTTTTAGCAACCCCAATCGAACTCAAGATTACCAGTCTTTTCGGAGGAGTTGCTGGAAAGACTAGATGCTCCGACAAGAGTAGAATTTCCCTTGCCATGTACGTCGCCGTACATGTTTCCAAGCATGTCGTGAGTTGATCCGTTCAGGTTTCCATTTCCATTGACCTAAAGTTTGAATATCTCGAATTTCTCTTAAGAAGCGTCACCTGCGCATTGACGTTTCCATCTTGGGAATTCGTTCCAGACATCAATCCGTTCATTTCGATGCCTTAAGTATGATGCTTTAACGGCATCTTGATTGTAACTATACCGTTATTTGCGTTGCCAGCTTCAAACTGAACATTTGCTTGGGCATTTCCAATACCTTCGGCGACAGCTGATCCAACGAGTTGGGCCATAAGAGTGTCCCAAGTCAAAGTCTATATTGAATTAGACAAATTTAACGCTCTAGAAAAAGAGGTCAATTCACTTGAACTATCACAAAAATCCAAGAATCGGCCCTAATTAGAGCAGAATCAGAGCTGGGTCGCTCAGAAATCTTGCACAAAGCTGTACATCAGCAAGTGCTATGCTCCTTTTTCGAGTAAAGTGACATCAATCCAAGGTACATGTATCCTACCTGACTCGAGAGAACTTCTGACTGAGACTGTTGAGAACCTGTAGCTCCAGCCACAGCTTTGTTGTTGTCACCGTCTGATTATCGGTTGATAAGATGAAGTTGAAATGATGGGAACTTCACTGTTTGGACTGCTCATTCCATTATTGTTCATTGTTGCTCCTGCGACCAATTGCGCTTGTGTGTCTCCGACACCGCTGGCTTTACCCTTAACTTATTTTTCATTGAACAGAATTTTCAGACATTTTAACGTTTTGAGCATCAGTCTAACCTAATTGCTCCTTACTGTGAGAACTGCAGTCGATCCCATTTTCAAAGCATTATAAAAAAGTTTTGTATCAGTTAGTAATGAGATATGACCACAAGAGGTTTAATATCGTTTATTACTTTTTTTAATGATTTTCTCAAAATCTTGAAGAAAATGTTGCTTTCTTTTAAAAAAAAAACTCGAAGTTTAAGCGAAAAAAATAATTATATAACAGTTTACTTTGAAGCATTTTATGCTCTACGGATAAAAACATGAATATTAGCTTCCTTTTTTTTTCGACTTCAATGAAAAGTAGGTTAAAATTTGAAAAAGTCGAAAAGAATGTTTTATGGATCATTTTCCTACAGCTATTTCAACTTTTTCTTTCAAGTTTTACCTGTTGAAACGAGGCGACAGTTTTGTTTTCACCAGCAACGGCAGCAAAAATATCGGAGTATGACTCGGCATGTTGTCCAGTCGAAGACACGTCGCCAGTCGTGTCCAGGGCTTAGAAAATCTCTGATTAAGATTTAGAAAAGTTTCAACGAACTCAGGTCTCCAACTTGTCCAGAGGCTACGTTACTGATGCTCGAGCTTCCGGCTCCGGTAGCATTGCCTGTGGAAGAAACGTTCATGCCAATAACTCCTTGGGTATCCTGTAAATTCCATTTATATAGATTTAGGAAAAACTTGGTCCTCTTTCATTAGGAAATTTTCATATTGGCATATTTCGAAAAAGATGAAATTCGATCAATTTTTTGTGGTCTTCTAATTCAAAATTTGAAAAAGCTTCGTTTTTGCTTTTTGATAAAGTTTTAGTCAATTTTTGTAGGCACCTTTTTTAGGCTTTTTTGGTTGCTCTGAAACTTTTTGCAATATAGCGAGGGTAGATGATCTCTTTCTCCGTCATCGAAGAAACTGAGAAATATTAAAGATTAACCTTGAAATGGTTGGCCACAGCATCCGTTTCGACATTGTCCGCCTGTCCATTGGTGTGTGCATTTGTGCTCACGACTGCATCATTTTCAAACTTCCACTCTCATCAAATGAGAAAACCTGTTTGCCTTTTGTAACGAGTATCGAAAACTCTTGCGTCTGAAATGGCGAACAAAACGAAGACTACCGCAGAGCACAACCAAGCTTCTTTGGCCCCCATGAAGCCTGAAAATGTTTAGAACATCAAGCCGTTTGCTGAGAAATGGCGGAAAAAAACCAATATCGATTTCCCAATTTTTTTATATCGAAAATTTTGACAATTTCGATTCTCAATTGGACAAATGTTCGGAAAATGCGATAACCTCCATACGTGTGAAAAATAATCAGTTGGGTAGCTCAAAATGAGCGAAAACCAAACAAGGTTCTTTAAAAGCTCACATACGAATTTCCCCCCGCTTCTGAATTAAGATATCTGAATCACCGCTGGACACAAATCACAGGGATGTCTAGAAATCAAATATGTCTCAAGCTAATCAGAATGAACTATTAATATAATAAAAAAAGTTATCGAAACAAACCGAGTATCCTCCTTACTGAAGCGAGGTTCCAACCGAGTGTCGAACGTTCACTTGACCAATTACAGAGGAATTTGGCGCGATCAAACAAATACTGTGATGGCAGATTAACTCGTCTGTAATAGCGCGAACTACACATGTTTTTTCATAAATTTTTTTGTACCTATGAGTCTGCGAGGAAGGAACTTTAGTTCGAAAAGTTTACAAGCAGTGAAAAATTTGACATGGCAGAAGAGACGGACTCCGAATGAAAGGCAAAAACTATCCAAGATTAATTTTCAGAAGTCTTTTTTTTGAACTTTTTCAGGTTATTACAAAATTTCGAAGATGCTTTTGAAATCAACCCTTGTCAAACTGGAAGAAGTTCAAATTACTCAGGATGATTCAAAGTCTCATGAAAGTTCTCCCTAATTTTGATCATCCAATTCCTTGAAAACAGTTTTCGTAATATCCAGAGCAAATTCAAAAATTCGTCATTTTGTTTGAAAACCCATGTTAAAAGGATCTCTACGTGAAAAATTGTAACCTGATCTTTTTCTCCCAACGAACCGCTACATTGAAAGGTTCAATGACTCTTTTAATTCTTGATGGATTTTTTTCTTATTTTTTTATTTCTGTCAGTAATTTTTGATTTGAACGCTTCACAAAAACTTTTTAAAAAAAGCGTCATTTTTCAATAGCTGTAAATAAAGACCGTATTTCTCTTTGAAACTTGGAAATGACAGATAGCAAGTAAAAAGCCAATTATTACAATTTTTCCCAGTAAAAAAATCATCATAAAAAAGATCATTTTTTTAAAAATGAAAGTTGAGAAAAAAATTTTTTTTTCATTACTGTACATTGAACATTCCGCTCCAACAAACAAACTTTTAGATTCTCAAAACTTATTGAAGTTATTTGACTAGTCGAAAATGAATCTGCAAAACCGAGACTTTCCCCATTCTCAGATGTTTTCTTATTGTTTATGCATGGATGAGAAACGTTTCCTTCAGTTCGAATATTCCAAAAACGTCTCCGACGAGGCGCAAAAAGGACAGCAAATTAATACAAGGCAGGAACACATGGGACTCGATGCTGCTCTCATTGTGAATTCCCCGTTTCAAAATATTCACCATCAGCATAGACCGCTGCCTTTCCCAAAGCGTTCACTCGGATTTCCATCTTTTCTAGGCTTGTAGAATCAAAAAATTAGTTCAATTGAAAGCGCCTTCATTATTTTGCAAGGGCATGGTTTTTCAAGATGCAATTAGAGATCTGCACAACTTCTTTTATTTTCATTTTTCGAATGCAGACGTTTTTTTTTGAGTGTTTTAGCAGTTGATATAAAAAAAGAAAAAAACTTTCCAATTATCTCCTCCCTTTAAAAAGCATTCTTATATTTTCTTTTTAGATTTTCTCCTTAAAAGTTTCTAATTCTCATAAATATTGCCTTCTCTCATAATTCATCCCACTTGCTCAGATAATAAAACACTTTTGCGCCGTTTTCCTCTCATTTCCGTTCACGCAACTCCTCGGAGTATCGCGTGCAAATCAGAGAACTCGACTCCCATTAGATGTTTGATGGTTCTTCATTCGCATTACTCTTTTTCTGGATTTCTGGATTATCTTCAAATTTATTCAACTGGCAAAAATCGCCTTTTTGAACGTCAAATTCCAATACATCCTTTATTTTTATATGAAATTCAATGCAGATATAGAGATTTTTTATTTGAAACCTCAAATTAAAGTCTTGAAATGATTTTTTCAAGAGTTTTTTGAGTGATGGCAATAATGCACTTTGAAATCCAGTTGCATCAATTTTGAAGCTTTATGAAATGACAAAAAGAAGATAATAGAAAAAAATTAGTAATCTGCAAGAAAAAAAGTCCTCAAAGTATACTTTCGCAGTGCCTCATGAAATTCTCTACCGCTTAGGAAAAATATTCCGTAGCTTATTCGAATTTTCATCTAAATATGCATTCATTAGAACTAGATCTGCAGAAAAAGCCGCAGGTGAAAAATCTTTCGTTTTAAACAATTATTTTAAATTGAACTATCTACTTTAGTTGGGAGGTAGACAGGTGATAGTTAACGTCTTTTCACCTGGTCTCTTTCTTGAGTTCCTTACTTTTTGTACTTCTCAAAAAAAGTAAACAAAAAAAGTTTGAAAAAGCCTTGTGCCGTTTTTTTGATGTATTTTTTTGAAGTTTTATGGAAAAGAAACAAAAAAACACTATGATTTTTTTACAGGCTTCTTCTATTTTCATAAGAAAAATTCTGTTGAGTTGAAGAAAAAAACAGAACGAAAGGCGAAAAGAAAGGCTTCATCAAAGTTCTAAACATCTTGTTGACAGTTTTCCTACTTTTTATTTCTTGTTTTTTTTTGCTGTTGGAAAGGATATAAAATAAAAAAATTTCACTATTCGCTTCATTATTATTCATTCAACTTCATATTTTTCTTTCAATTTTTTTGAAACGTCTTTTTTTGAAAAGTAGGAAAATGTGTAACATTGTTTGAGCTAATTCACGGATTATTTCGCAAGTGCATGGGTTGCCTTCTTCGATTAAAACTTCGATGGACATTAAATTAAAGTTCTTATTTTCAAACTCGCGTATCCGGTTGTTGGATCAGCTGCTTTACAGACTTTATGAAGACTCTGATCTTCAAATTCAGTGAGCTTCCTGAGAACCACTAGAAAAAAAAAACTTGCGAGGAACATTCCTGAACACAAATAGACCCGGATGAGCAGTACCCTTATTAGCGGCTGCTTGTTTTGTCTGCCGATGAAGCCCGGCTTGACGTGAAGAACTGATAATTGGGTTTGAGCCGCTCTACGAACGGAAAAAAAGGTGAATAGACGCTAATATCCGTCTGCAGCTGAAGAATGATACCAGTAAGCACTGGGTTGTTCGGTCTAGAAATATTGCACTTTTCGGAGCTTCTGCAGTGGCTTCACGCGAATGTTGAACTCTTGGAATTCTTAGGACTACTGTGGCCTTCCTTGGTGTTTGCAAAAGGGAAAAAAGTCCATAACTGTTGTTTTGATAGTTGCCTCTGCATGTTCTCATGTTTCCCTTGCAAATTCTGGTTTTGAAGAAACGTTTGGGATACTTCGCCCAAGTGTACTTGACATGTAAATTGTTTTTCCCAGATATTTCGCTACAAATTTGAAATGATACTGGTTACATTTTTTCGATCTTCGAAAAAAATGTTGTTCCTAATGTTTATTTTATTTTGCCAGACTAATTTATGTTTTCGGAAATCCAAAATTTTTCCGAAACCTTAAAAAATTTTTTGCAATGGGTTGCCTCAGCTATCAAGGACGTTTAAAAAGGATCCGTTCCTTGCAGAATAAAAATAGATTTCCTTCAAAAAGGTGCGACAAATTAGGTTGACGTTTTCCTTGAACCTAACTAACTAATTCCCTTTCATTTCCAGCGTTTCAGTCTTTATATGAATGACGCGAACTTTCTGGCTTCCCACTCACTTCTTGCGCAATGAAATATTCTATGCGAGCTTTTCTGCGCCTTTAAAACGCTTGCAAAGCATTTTAAACTTTCAAATGCGACCGTACTTACTTTTCTCTCTATCTGGATACCAAGATCTGTTAAAGTAAAGCTCGGAAAAATGACAAGCCGGTTCTCATGGTGATAAGGAAAAGGCGTGAAAAAAGCGAGACTTTTCCTGGCGCATTCACTTGAAAAAGTAACACTCCTGGAGTTATTCACCTTTAACTTTGCGTTGTCTTTTTGTTTATTTCTCTCTTCGGCTTTTACGGCGGTTGGTTTGCATTTCTAGCGCATGTTCGCCACGAGATCGCCTTTAATTGCTATTTTTTTCTCACTGAAAAGATGACACCTCCACGTCCCATTTTGTCATCTACTAAAATCTCTACATTTCTTCGTTTTCCTTAAATAACCATTTTTCCCATCTATGTCGTAATTTCCAAGGAAGTATTTACAGGAAAAATAGACTTTGCTCCTATAAGATGGACTATGAAGAGCCTCTTATCGACAGGATCCAAAGCACACCAGAGGCGAGTTCAATTAATTTTCCACTTGAATACTTTGCCTTTTGAACTTTGATGGAAACTGGAATGCTTTCGATGTTTCAAAAAGATTCTGAGAGTTCATTTGGCATAAATCAGTTATTCGAGAAAAAATCTTAAAACACATCAGTCTTCCAATCGCTACCTTTTTCGAGTCTCTACTCTTGGCTCGAGGAAGTTTTGCAAACGCTCTCATCTGATTAAAATTGAAAGAAATTGAATAGAAGGATTGTAATTAAAGAGAAGTAAACAATTAACGAGGAGGTTCAGACTTTTGTCCTCTTTTTCTCGAGCACCGTCATTGTGATCGTGGTGGTTGCAGTCGGATTACTCATCAAAACGAGGCAACGAAATAATTGGTTTGTTGTCTTCCCTCTCATAACGAATCATGTTTGCAAACAAAATAATACACAAGCTTATTTATCCGGAAAAATATGTTGGGAGAAGGATAAATTGGATTTCATTCGTGTGGCTCAACTGGATAAACTTGATTATTTTTTTTTGTTCATTGTCATTAAAAAAATTGGAGTTTAGCACAGTTTTTTTGAAAAAAATTCGAAGTGCTACGGCCGCTTTTTGAGTTAGAGCGATTGACCTTTTTTTGCTTTAACAAGCTTCAAAAAAACTTAAAATTTTAAATTTCCAGGTATGATCAGAACATTCTGGACATGAGCACCGAACCTCCGATGAGAGTGAGATGTGCTTCGTTCAACCGGATGGACACTGAAGACGATGTTCCTTTTGAACCGTTAGTCTTTCCCTTTTCTTCCTATTTCGAGAGTTCTGTGGTTCTTTAAATGAGCCGAAGTTATTCACGCCACATTTCGTTTAATGCTCGCATTCTGCTTCAAACTGCCCAGAAAGGAATCCAGCTCGCTTTTCGCTTCATTACTGACTCTATTGAAATGCCTCTGCTCCATGATTACGGGGTACTTTTCACCTGCGTCGGCTATCTGCGACGATTTACTACGGAGTAATTTTCTAGGATCCGTGAGAAAAATAGTTTTTTTTCTTTTATTTCGAGTACAATGGAAATTTTCTGAAAAATGAAAACGTTTCAGGGGGAAACCTTGAAAGAGAAAGACAACGAAAATATCCGAAATTCTGAAAAACAGAGTTTCTTGTTTTTCACAACTTTTACGCTTTTTCCATTCTTTTTTCTTTCAATAATGAAGATCAAAAAATAAGGAAATGTCACATAGATTTTCTAGCGAATGAGGCTGCCTTTCAATTCTAAGAGATTATTCAAATATTTCGACATGAGAGCTCGAATAAGTGGATTTTCAGAGCAGCATCGTATTTGGACCAAATGAGAGATCGAAGCGCATTGTCGCTTCCTCTGCCAAAAGGAGACTTATCCGGATTGTTCACCATACCCCAGGCGAAGAAAAAAAACCGCAGTATGTTCACCAATCCACACCAAAACCAACTCGACCGAGGAATGTATCAGTGTCAGGTATGCAGTTCATGTAACCGAATTTTTCTGTATCTTTGTATTTCAGGTAATTTGCAATTTTTCGTTATATTGATGTGCTCGTCAGGCATTTTTATACATAAAAAGATGTCATTGCATAAAAATTTTGCAAATTGAAGTTTGATGAATTTCTAGTTATTTTCGTCAACTTGTTTATCGAAAGTTTCGATCTACCAAAGTCAAGTTCTGAATAAATTCATCTATCTACATTTTTCCAATGCAATATTCCTAGATGGCTGACGAGTCCGCGTGTAGTTCAATGACAATGGTCTCCACTGGATCTATGCATCTCAGCGTCCACCACGATCCAAACCTCAGCCTTCTGACCGTTTCTCTGAAACAAGCGATCGACTTGCCATCCAAAAGGGATGAAGATAACCCTAATCCGTACTTCCGTGTTGCTCTGGAGGTAGCTCACCCACCAAAGCAATAAGACACCGTAATTTTAAAAGGTACCGGAGGCAAGTGTTCCAAAAGTTGAGCATCAGACAAAGACGTTCACTTCTACTTCTTCGCCTACTATTGAAGAAGATTTCTGTTTCCAGGTGAATTTGAAGATTTAACAGAAAGAATAATTTTTTTTCGAAAATTTTGTAGTGCTCAAGAAGAGGGTTGTGATATGCTTTTTTCAAAATAATGTTCAAGAAAATTCAGCATCTAAGCATTCTTCTCCTGAAAATGATAGGGAGTATTGCAGATTGGGAAGTTCATAACTTCTTCTTAAAAAACCATACAGAGATTCGACCAATATTCAGAAATGTCAAAAAAGGCTGAATAATGATAAAAGTGTTTTGTATTTTTCTTTTCAGGTGACCTCAGCTCAGCTGTCGCAGTGCCGTCTAGAGATCATGGTCTATGACTTCGACCAATTCAGGTTTACCACTTTATGAAGATAAAGACAATCTGATTTGTTTTTGACGTTGAAAAAAAAAATTGCTTCAATATTTACCGATATATTTGTATCAATGTTCAGAAAAAGCTCTCCCTTTCAAAAAAATTTGTATATAATTTTTTTCTAGAATCACCACAGCTTCGAGCCACAGCTGAGAAGTTATGAATACTAAGTTTTTTTGAATCCATTTTCTTAAGTTTGAATAAAATGAAGATTTTTTTGCATAGCTAACCAGTTTTCCTATGTCTCTCCGCCAATTCTTCTGCTGTCGAGTTGACTTGGATAGGACTACTCAGCTCAAAAATATAAACCAAGCCTACACCAAATGCTATGTTTTTGGCCAATCGGAAAGTTTTCATTTTAGTGTAGACGAGTGCGTCGGCTGCTGTTGGTTGACTCTTGGAAGACTTAACGTTTCTCTCGATCAAAACGCTCCAACTGTTTTCTGGGCGGAGGTCCTTCCATTTGATGAAAATGAAGGGGTAACATAGTGACGTCATTATTCTTCGTATGAAAACGATTTCCAGAAGGGTCACGGCGAGCTTCTCATCTCACTGGCATATCTTTCCCATGCGCAACGACTGTCACTGAATATTTTCAAAGTGCGCAATATCCGTCGAAACGAAGGAAGTAGGCTCGAATGCACAATGAGAAGAAGCCGAAATCCCGATTTCAGACATTTGCTTACGAGTCACACTGCTCAGTGGAATTGAGAAAAAGCTGAAGAGAAAGAAAACTTCTTCCCGAAAACTGACGCGTAGTGTGCAGTTCAACGAGTCGCTCACATTCAGCATTCCGAAACACACTCTTTGTGACGTTCTGCTCGAAATTGAGGTTTCCAATTTTAAAAGAAGATTGATCAACTATCAATAGGCTGATTATGAAATAAAAAATTCGATTGCAACAATTTTCGTTGAAAATATAGATTCTGCGGAAAATATATGGAAATACGTCTCCCCCCTTTTTTAGATGTAAGAACACAAAAACCTTTGATTGCTGAAATCGGAGAAATTCTCAATGTGTATAGCCCTAATAATTGTCGCAAATGGGACCGTGGGAAATTTTTTTCGGAACACATTTCCAGAAAATCAAAAGGGAACATTACTTCCCAGAAGTATGAGGTAATTTTTCTTGACAAGACTCATAAAGTTGATTGCTGTATCCGTAGTTCGCAAACTTTTTCTTGAGGTGCATTTTCGGAAACTTCTGACAAAAAAGAGAATAAAGAAGATGCTTTGAATATTTCAGCTTGTACTTGAAACGGGTACGTTTGGTATGGCAACACAGACGTTGGCGAGGCTCCAACTTCCTCTTCACAAGTTTGTTTTGTGCCGTTTTTCTCAATCTAAAACACAAAACCAAAATTTGAACATACATCAAGACTTGTTTGGAGTCAATATCGCAACATCAGTAACAATGCCCGGATACATAAGGAACACGTCATTGTTGTATCAGCTTTCCGTTTCACAGTTTTCATTTCGTTTTTTTTGCTTGTGTTAAAGCGAGAAAGGAAAAAATGAAGTTCGAGGAGATTTGGTCAGTAAGAAATGTGTTTGAGATTAAAACGTTTTTCGCGAAGTTTTTATCGAGTACCAGAGGGTTAACTTAAAAGTTCACAAACACCCTTAGTTCTTTTAAGAAAGTTTTGTAGCACTCGAGCAGCTTCAAAAACAGAGTAGTCATTAAAAAAGAAAACTAAAAAAGTTTTCACAGTAATTTCAAAGTTTGAGGGTTCTATGAAATTTAGGGTATTTTTTTGGAAATGACAGGTCCCTTTAGAAAGAAAATTTTTCTTGAAGATCGAGCAAGTTTGGTACTTGGTTAGAACCTTATCTAGCACGGGGACACCATCACGCTTGACGACATAATTACTGTTTCAGGTGCAAAGATCTCTGGAGAGCAATTATCCGAGAAGAGAAATCGCAAGCGCGGTGGCACTCATTTGAGCAACCATAACCTTCAAAACCAATGCAAAGATTTTTTTTTGTGATTTGGCTTTTACGGATTTATCGGGAAATTATTAGTAATTTGCATTAAACAAAACTTTAGAGCCGTTCAGTTTTAATTATGTTTGTACATATACAATTTGGTTTACTTTCTTTTGATGGAACTTTCGGTACCGTGTGTATTTTTTCATTATAATAAATTTTGCATAAAAAAATTAGAGCTTTTCCACTTTGCTTCTTACAAAATAATTAATTGCATGATGAAAAAAATCTTATTGCAGTCTTGTGATTCCATTGTTCCAGTGCAACAACTTCCGGCTCTGGTGATTGGAAATGGATAGTTTTCTGCAAAAGCCGAGAGCCTTCTTTCTTCTGAATAACTTAACACAGCATACTTTTTTTAAAAAAATCTCAATACAACTGAATAGGACAAATGCAAATGTTTTTTTGGTCACAAAACAAGATTTTTAAAAATCAAACTTCTACAAAAATCCTCAGCCGACAATAAGAGAAAAAAATAATAAAAAAATATTCGAATTGCTCGTGGAATTTTGAAAGAACAATTTTGGAATTGCGGGGGCAATAATTTTTGGAACCCTATTTACACAAACAAAAGTCAGTTCCCATCAGCTTCGTGGACGCTATCAGATGATAATCTCTTTTTGCCCGGACGTGTTAATTTGCTCCTAAAAAGCTTACCTTGCTAGACTTTCCAAGTCGTGCCAGCATTTGGCGAGAAGACCGTAGCTGCGCAAATAAAAGAAGGCGCCGATATGGGCCATTTGAATGGCATGTCGTTGTCGACTCTTAACGCCATACTCATCCTTCTGACGTTGCGTGGGACTTCTGGAGAATGTGTCGACTCTCTGCCTTCGTGCAGCGCTCTGCAGCCGATATGCATGGGTAGCGTCATCATCTACCAGCTCAAGGCACTTGCCAGCCTCGCTGATCAGGTCGCCAACAGGTCAGTCCTCAATTTTTCAGTTTTCTTAGTAGTGTAAGATCATTTAAAAAAACAATCCATTTTTGCGAGAATCAAAAATTTCCGTCAACTTCTGCGCCGGATATGCAATCAGCGCTTTTTTTGAGAGCGACAGTTAAAATATAGAAGTTTCGAAATTTTAAAAAAATTTTTTTACAAAATCTTTCAATTTTTTTTCTTTTTTTATATCGAAGGTTTTTAATGTCAACATTGCAACATCAGACTGCAAAAAAACTTTCTTCATTGCAGTTATGGAAAGTTTTTCTTCAAAGAAAGAAAATTATATGTATGATCTTCTCTTGTTTCAGCCTCGCACATTTATCTATGATAGAAATTTTTTTTCCCACACATTTGATCCTATTCAATCCATTGAAAAAAGAAATGTAATTTGATTTCAGTTTTACGATTTTCGAAATTTCCTTCATTTTTATTTGGAAATTCAAGGCGATCTTGACTAGAAAAACTTTTCAGCACTGCTCTACCGGCTCTGGAGAACAAACTTCCTTTGTTGAACAACGACGTGCCCCTCGTTTCTTCTTCAAATGGAGGCGCAACAACACAAAAAACTGACTCGATTGAGCAAAAACTGATTGTAAGCTCCTTTTTCTTTCTGAAACTGGGCATTTTAATCTGACTCACTTATCCAAATTACTATTGGAACTGTCGTGCTGGGGAAACCTCTTTTTCTCTATCTGTAAATTCTGGTAAAACCTGCTAATCTACTCCGCTATAATTTTTTTGTCTTCTAAAAAAATTTCAAGAGCTGTTTTATTTTATTTTTTTCTAGAAGACTTTGCAGGCTGAAAAACTTTCATCCAGTACATCGAAAGACTCTCAAGTAAATTTTAAAAAATGCTAGCCGCCAAGAAGACTTCCCTCCTTTCACATTATCATATTTTCAAGGACTCTCTGCCTCTTCTGCAAGAATCGCTTCCTCTGATCCGCGAGTCACTACCTTTGATTAGAGAATCTTTGCCGTTGATTCGCCAGTACCTCGATCCTCTATTCGAGAGTGACAAGTCCACATGCCAGCAGAAAGCGACTTGCAAAAGTTATAAAAGTTTCTTACACACGGTACAGAAGATTTTCAGGCTGCCGTGACTGTCCTCAGCTGAGGCAACAACTCGTATCTTTTGTCGAAGCTTTGTGTCCGGCAACATGCAAAGTTTGCGACAACACGGGTAAATCTCTTTTCTTTTCTCTACATTCGAAAAATGACATTATTTGTGTTCACTGCTTCAGACTCACTGAAAAGGTCATGCTGCTCTGATATTGAGAAGTTTCAAGGTATTAGGCACAAAAACTTTTTTTTTCCTGTAACACTTTGAAATTTTCAAAATTTTAAAATCCCTCGAAAAAATTATCTAAAACAATCTATCCACCCGTTGCATGACAAGTTTTCGAGCTGCAAAATCTTGAAACTTTTGAGTTTTTGCAAACGACATCAATGCTAAAACCAATCGATTATAATGAAATAAAGAGTATCTATTGTCTTCAAGTTTCACCCACAGCATCTTTCAGAAACCATCGTCATGGCTGCTTCCGACCTCGCTAGCGCGTACGTTTAAATTGATCAATTTGATCGATTCAATCAATTTCAAAAACGGGCTGAACTGTTTCTCGTACCTCTCTTTTATAAACGTGGATAAACCTTTTCGTTACGTTTCCCATCGATTTTGTCGTGAAAAAATGAAACTGGAGTCTAACTTTCTTTTAAGAATTAACGAAATAGCCGCAAATTTCATCGAAATTTTTTAATTTTTTTTTTTAATTACTTGTTCATCGCGAACTATTCACTTCAAA
Organism: Caenorhabditis auriculariae; assembly: GCA_904845305.1. Classification (NCBI taxonomy): domain Eukaryota; kingdom Metazoa; phylum Nematoda; class Chromadorea; order Rhabditida; family Rhabditidae; genus Caenorhabditis; species Caenorhabditis auriculariae. Next base: position 375,041 of record CAJGYM010000002.1, on the reverse strand, counting down.
TATCCGAAAGTCGCAACTTGATGCCGGCACGGATTACATGGGACTCTTTTGAATCTCACAAGTCTCAAAAGTTTTACTGCTGTACATCGAGTATTTACTAATTTATTCAGTTGCACTCTTTCTTTTGTTGATTGATACAATCAAATCGCTTCGAAGGAAGTTTAAAGTGTCCCGCTATTCCGTAAAAGATGATAACTATGAGTTGAAAATAAGCAATTAGGAGCTTTCATTGAAAGCAATGAGAAAACAAACAAGCTAGAGGTAACGCTAAAAGGGTTGCCAGCCCGATTTTGGTTGAAAAACCCTTTCAATCTTAACGAACAACAAACAATAGAAGTTTTCTAAGGAACAATAAGAATTTTCTAAAAGATGGAATGAATAATGGGAGTCAAAAAAAAAACAAATTGAAGAACTCAAAAAGACGAGGTCTTCAGAAATATTCTGAGCTTCAATTTTTTGCAATCAGCACCGTATTAGAGCTTCATGAATTGGTGATGATTGGACCATGAAAAAAGAAATGACAAAAAAAAGAGCAATAAGAAAGTGACAATATATACAAAAAGCGGTCAGTATTTGTAGCTCCATTCTTGGAAATTAATGGTGACCGGCTTGCCTTCTTCGCACTTCCATTGAGTCCAAAGAGGACTTGCCACAGAAGCGTCCAGAACTATTTTATTGTCTCTTGAGACTGTTTTGAACGGGTTCATTCCGCATCTGCAAAACAGGCAAAATGGTCTGGAAACATAGTTCCAAAAAATTGAACGCTATCAAAGCTTTCAGGTTTTCCTTTTGGATCGGCTGAGAAATTCCGAAAAGCTCTGAAAACTTTACAAGAATGTCGATTTTCTCTTATTGGATTCCTTGATAATTATATGATAAATCTAGCACAAAAACGGCTCTAAAATCCGCTCAATTAGAGCACGGAAAGTATCTAGGATTATTTTCAAAGTGAGATCTCGAAAGTTCGCTTTCTATGAGTCTGCGCCAGCGGCTCAAATTTCAAAGCGATCGTTTTTAAGCACCGAGAGAAGGCGTTCAGGGTTTTTAGTGAGTATAGCAGTCTTCAGCTTTTGAGTTTGTGGAAAAAAAAACCAACTTAATGGACTTCTGGATCAAGTCGATCTCCACTGCGTTCCCAAGTCCTTTGCGACGATGATCCTCGAAGACGTACTGATTATTGAAGAATCCAGATGGATCCATCATTTCGAAAGCAACAGGAGTGCCGCGGTATCTGACGCACGAGGAAGGTAATCGCGAAAGCTTCGCCCTGTAAAATCAAAGATCTTGCTTCTTGGAGTGCAGTTTTGACAAAGGAGGAACTAACAATGTTTGTTCAAGATCGCCCGGGCCTGCATGTTTCCAAGTGCTGTTCACCAACTCGGCCTCGTCAGCTGGTTCAATCTGAAATCGTTTTTATACCGGTCTTAGGGTCTTGAAAGATTTATTATTTTCTGTTGGTCGGATGAAATTGAGCCCTTCTGATTTCAGAACACATTTTTTTCTATCTGAGGAGTTCATTACACTAAGAATAACTGACGAGATAAACGCGAGGTCGGTGGCGGTACATTGACGAACTCGCAAACATCTCGTTTTTCTCTAGGCGCGCTCTCGCATTTCTCTCGGCGCGACCTCGCATTTTTCTTGGCGCCATCTCGCATTTATCTCGCATTTCGGAAATTTTAAAATTGCGAGAGAAATGCGAGCTCGCGCCCAGAAAAATGCGAGACCGGCGCGAGAAAAAAAGCGAGATGTTTGCGAGTTCGTCAATGTACCGCCAGTGTCTCGCGTTTATCTCGGCAGTTATTCTTAGTGTTAGCCATCAAGTTTGTTTACTAGTGAGACAATGAATAAAAATTTAGGTTTTTGGTAGTTTCGAAGCGCTACGTCTTTATCACAACTTTGTAGTTTGGAAAGCTCTGACCGCAGATTGCAAAATTTCCAAAAAAAAACTGGACTTTTATTTTCTACCTTGCGGTGAAATAAAAAACTTCTCCCACGGTAAATGCATTTTTTGGAAGTTTTATTGCATACGGCCTCAGTTTAATCTATCACGAATTCTTCAGAATTTCCATTCAAATTATAAATCGTGTGTTTTTGCGTCTTTCTCGGTATATATGTGGGGCTTTCTGATTTTTTTTTTTTCGGTGACGTGAACGTTACCGTAAGATAGCAAAAAGTGCACCTCATCGAAGTAATAGCCGGCGGGCAGATTAGGCAGAGCTACTTTCAGCGAAGCTTTGCGTTGACTTTCCGTCATGAAGAAAAGCGATAGAAGAAGATCCTTGGCTTCCCAGTGGCAAGATTCGATGCGCATAACGACGTTGTACTGGAATGTTGCCGGTTAATGGTTGAGCTAACAGATCATTAACATTTAAACTTGATGTTCTAAAATTCGGCCAAACCAAATCATTGACCAATGAAAAAATGCGCCCTCAAGCAGCCTAAAATTCTATTTTTTTATGATAAGAAACTATGAAACTTGATTTTCTTGCATCACGCTCAGGAAAACGATTTTGAGCAAAAGTTTCTGGAAGAGAGATTAAATGAATTTCAACTGAGATATCAGTTTTGGCCAAAAGTTGGTAAATTTCGAGAGTCTCGAGTAGAATTACCCTTTTGGTGAGTTCTTCTTTATTTGTTTTCTGAAACACTCCAGTTGCAAAAAAAAACTCTTTTATCAAGGGTCAAGTTTCCTTCAAGTTAAGCGGAACTAATTCTCTCCGTTTAACTTTTTTTTTGCAACACGTGCCACCGTATGCTCAACGCATGCTTTTCTTCAAACATTTCCAACTTTCTGTCAGAAATTTCAATTTTTTGGCTTCTCGAAACCGTTCAAAGCATTTTTCAAATGCAGTGTAAACAAAAGGTCAGGCAGGCAGAACTATTGCAAAGATCACTTTTATCTTTCATAAAGATTTCAAACTTGATGCTTTTCTTGGAGTAAACGATTTATCAACCAGTGATGCTCATACATTAACTTAATCGGTAGAGAATACTCTTTCTTACAAAAAATCATCATGGCTTTCTGATTCTAGCCTCACTTTTTACGCCATTGCGTTTTTTTAGTCGAATCATAGCTCCAAAAATGCGACGAAAAATCACTTTCTTCATTTCAATGACACTGGTTGAATAGAGCTATAACTTTATAGCAGATAGGAAGGGTAAAATTCCTTTCCTGGGTTAGATCTGGAATGTTTTCAAGCGAGTTTTAGTTAAGGTTTAGCAAGCCTTTAAAAATTGAACGCAAGTTGCTTTCGAGAAATTTTTATGTAACTGGCAAATAGAAACTGTACGTATCTTCAAACCCCTGTATCTACAAATTTTTTTAGAAAGGTTCTTATGATAGACATTAAGAATGCTTATTGGACACACGACATGCTGAATAATAACCGACCATTTTGATGAGAAGATCCTTCCCCACGACAAGATGAGGACGACGCGTGGCGCCGAAGACGCGGCGCCTGAATTCATGATTGAGGAGGAAGAAATTGTGCCTTGGTGAGGTTGAAGATTCTGTTGTACTCACCGAAACTCCCGGATGCAATCCACGAGCTCAAGTCGATCCATGTTAGTTCCCGGTATTTGTGCCATCATGAGGTAGGGCCTTAAATTATGAAACTTAACTTTAACGCTTCTACTTTGAAATTTGTGCTAATCATTGAAGATAAGAAAGAAAAATCGCAAAAAAAAAAAGCTGATTAGCTCATTTTCACTTCCAGAAAAGATTATTTTAAAAGATTGTATTCCCACTTGATGTAAACGTTGTCTTTGTACATGAAGAAGTATTTTGGCGCTGAAAGCGAAGGATAGCAAAAAAGTCGAATTGGTGACTCTGGGAAGCTGAAAAATTGCATTCGTGAGAGCTTTATGACTCGTCAACTTGACGAACCTTCCTTCTAAGTGTGTCTGAATCGAAAAGGGAAAGTAGATGGTGTCGAGAAAACGAGCAGTTATGTTTTGAGCGCGTAAGAAGTTCTCTCGGGTAGTAACTTCAACAAGAGTCGTGTGCATTATTGGAGCTTCTGAAAAACGTTCAGTGAAATGACAAAATATTTTTTGTAGTTTCTGCGACAAATACTAGCTACAAAAGCGGAAAAGAGGTCGAAAAATCATAAGAAACATTGAAAAAAGTTGAAAGAGTGCCAGACATAACAAAGGATAGAAACGCGAGAAATTTTCAAATTTTTCTTTTAGCGTGAAATCGGGAAAACAATAAGATAGGCATTGTTTCGTGTCTCCCGGAAAAGCTGGTTTCAAACAATTCAAACTTTGATATTACAAGTTTGAAAGGTGAATAAATTGATACTTTAACCGCAAATTCAAAAACTCCTTTTGAACTTTTTTTGAAAAGTCTAAACTTCTGGAATAACTACAAATTTATTAACACCGGATTGAAAATTTATTCCTAAGACGAGTTAAGAAGTTTCGAGTGATATTGTGCCTAAGCTTTGAAAATACAAGAGAAAGATAGGGTGCTCTAAGAGCGATAGATCTCCGGGATAAAAGAGCAGAAACGCTCGGAAATGAAAGACAGAGCAGAAGAGCATGGATGGAAGGTAAACGGGGGCGTGGTTGAGAAGAACACAGGAGGCGGTCCGAGGATTCCCCGCAAAGATAATTCTCTCAATAAATGTCGAACGCTTGAGCTCAGAGAAAGACTGCAAGAGTGTGCAAAAGGAAGTAGACTATTGTGCACGGTAATCCTCATGAAAAGCCAAAAACTAACTACGTCACGGGCGTGGAAGGGTCCTGGAGTTTTTCAAGCTCAAAACGCCGCAAAATTGAATTGCTCAAGTTACGTGAACGTTTCCAAACGTTGCGTTTTGGCAGAAAAGTTGCATAAATTTGAAAAAAAACGCAGGTGAAATAGAGGCATCGAAAAAAAAAGTCATGAAATTTTTACTACAAATCTTTGATGTCCTCGGAGCGCAAAACTAACGGAATGTAGTTGGAAAAACTTATTTTGTTGACAAATAATATGAATAGAACATCTGAGTTTTCAAAAAAACTTTAAAAATGATAGGATAGTTGTTTAATTTCTATAATTAAGAAAAAGGAAACTACATATGACTTGTTATATAGTTTTAATTGAGGGTATCGACATCAACCGAAAATTAGGAATTTTATTCGCAAACTATTGGTGGAAGAGCTATAAGTAGAACATGAGAAAAAGTTTTAGGCTTCAACCAAAGAATCTTGTTTTACCCCGTGAGCTCAACATTTGACAGAAAAGAATATACTTACAAAAACTTTACTGATTATTCAAAACGGACTCGAAAGAAATTTAACAATTTCTCAAGTTCAAGAAAAATCAAAAGAACCAGGAAGCACTAAAAGAAGCTGAAAAGAAGCCATGTGAAACGAGAAAAAAACCCTAGGTTGTCAGAACTTTGTCACAAAGAAAGGAGGGAAAAAGTTCCAAGAAGAATAGCGGATTCTCGCGTGAAATTTTTAGGCCAAGTCAAAGAAGAGGAGTTGGACGTGCTCTGAGGTGTTCGAGAGACTATAGAAAATTCGGAGGACCCCTAGTGAAGGCCGTCGGGGCCCGGAGAGCTTTACGCTACCATCCGGAGAGCACCTCGGCTTCTCTGCGCCTCCACCCGTTAGCCCAGTCCCATTGGAAATTCTCCACCCTCCACGTTCCAAATTGTCTCTGGCTCCCATTTACGCGTTTGGGGTGACTCTCGTCCGAAAAACGGCTCACGGCTCTTTTTCTCGCTCATAATTTTGCCATTCTTAATTTGCTCATTTTGAAAGAAATATAATATCCCAGGGTTTTTCTGGAAGTTGACTTCAGACAGTACACTTACGAAAAACTTTATTTTTTGCGCAGAAAACCAAAAGAGAACAAAATTGTGTTTGCAAAAGCTCTTCTTCCTAGTCAACAAAATAAAAGATAATGTGAGAAATACGGGAATTAAAGAGAAACTGGAAATTTGAAGTTTTGATCCAAATTTAGAAAGTGAAACTCAGAATGTGGCAGAATCCAATTTTACAACTACTCATAAACGCATTTTTCGATAGGAAACAAAAAAAGAAAAAAAGTTTATTTGGTCTCATCGATCGCAAACAAAAAAAAAAGGTAGAGGCTACTACTGATCTGATTCTGAAAAAAAAGCGTAGTAACTTCTCATGACAATGGGATTCACATCCAAAACATAAAGAAAAAGGAGAAATCTCGAAAAGTGTTTGAGCAAAAGCTCTAAAACCCTAAAAAAAATTTTTTTCAGCATGAAAAATTTCAATGCGAAATTATATCTCTCTCAGTTTCTGTTTTAAATCTATTCAACATCCTTCTTTAATACCACCTTTTCGGTTCCACAAAGCAAAAAAATGTAACGCTTTTATTCATTTCAGCCTTTACTGGACTTTTTCAGGTTTCAGAGGTATGAAATGATGCCTTTCAATCTCCAAATCAAAAAAAAAAAAATTGTTTGCCTCAGAAATATTCGTCAGCTTGAGCGTATCCCACAGAAGGTGCGTAATGCGGTCATTCAGGGCCGTTTTTTCAATCTTCACACACATTGCCGTAATTGTACTTCCTGCCAAAACTAATGAATCGCGATTCGGCGATGGCTGAAGGAAATAAATAAAAGCCAGTTTAACATATTCAAGTTTTTTTGCAGTTGGAAACTCAACTCAAATCGCAGAAAAAGGAGGGGTTATGTGTAATGTTAATGCATAGTGAGTTCTGAGTTCAAAAATTTCCGATGCAGATTTTCATCCTATAATGGAAAAGTGAATAAAAAGATAAGATATCTCGAAAACTGAAAATCAAAAAAATTGCAAAAAACTTTTCAGGCTCTGAGTGGAAGTTGCAGATGAGAAACTGAGAGCTCGAGATGAAACTCGAAACTTCCAAAAAATTGCTGCAGCTTCAATCAAGAAAAATTCAGGAAATGTCAAATTCTATAGAAAACTATCAATTGAAGAGAAAAAAAGAAATAAAACTTTAGGAAAGGTTCTTATCAAAATGAATTCAAAGAGTGAAGCTTTGGTACTTTAATTTTACGCCATGTTTTTTTCGCGGTTAAATCAACCTTTTTTTCGTATTATCCAAAGGCACGACTTCAATGTTTTTCAAATCTTGCTATGTTGAAGAATACAAAAACTGAAAATTCACTCATTTTCTTTTAATTACTATTTGGCTCATTCAACTTTTTAATTGTAACTAGAAAACTATTTGCCTGTTATTTTTAATTCCGACACTATAAATTTCACATTGGCTTAATTGCTAGTTATGAAAAATGACGAATTTTGAAAATCGAGAGATATTTCTGACGACTACATCTCATTCATTGCTTTTTCGAGAAAATATTTTGAGATTATCCTCGAATAAATCCGTCTCTAACGTATGTTTTGCTGAACAAGCACGGTTTGGAGGTTATCTATTTTTTCGGATCATGCATCAGAAACGAATCAGAGAGAAGCTCTTCGAGTCTAGCATGAATGAAACGAACTAAAAACCTGAAAGTTCCATTAAACTTTGCAAAGTCTGACAAAATGGAAGCTTTCAAAGAAAGGACAGCATTTATGAACCACATTTATCGGTTCAAAGAGCGAAAGTTCGAAAGCGAATCGGAAGAAACGTCTTTGGCCGTGAGCAATTTTCCATTGTTTCATTGAACATTATTTGGAAGGAAATGAATGAAATAGAATCATTTTTTTCACTTTTTGAAGTAAATTACACGAAGACTCTCTTTTCTATTTTATTCCTGAAAACACAAAGTTGACAAAAAAACATATTCTTAAAGAAAAAAGATAATCTCACGTTTAAAAACAAAATTCATTTTCATTCAAACTCTGGTAGCAAAAATATTTTTTTAAACGAGCTTTTTTTTGTTTACTGGACGTCTTTTTGAGAAGCGGTTTTTCTTCCGGCGGATTCAAGAAAAATTTTTTTGAGTTTCTGGTTCTGCGAAATAGACACTTTTGCTCAGACGATCTGATGAAAATTCAAATTTATTACGTTGGGCTAAGGCGAATATATGTTTGTTCTGAAAAAGGAAAAAAAGGAAGTTTTTCAAGAGGCAATTTAAAAACAAGAGCAAACAAAAATAAAAAAAGTAGAAATAAAAGCCTCCGTTTTTTTATTGAAAAAAATATTTTTCATGATACTTTGAACATACAGAAATGTCTGATTGTCAATATTCCTTTTTTTGAAATTTTATTCAGATGTTTCTCTGAACTTTTAACTTTAAAACTTTTTCCTATCTGTGCAGCGAAAGAAAAAAAGAGTTGGTTGAAGCGCTTGATCTGTTCTTTGAACCAATTTCGTTTGTTACACTTAAAAAAAGAATCGCTAACGGCCACTTGTGCAAAATGTTTCGATTTCAGAAAAGCGTTTGGAAATTTTGGGAAAAGTTGGACAAAAATGCCATTTTTTTGACTCATCCGCTTCGAAAGATGAAATAAAAATTGAAAAGAAACTTTTGCCAATGATATAACAAAAGAAAAACTAACAAAGAAATATTTAAAAATAAGTCCTATTTCAGCTTTCGAATAAAAACCTTTTTTTTCTACTACCCCAGTATTGCTTAGAGTTCGGAATTCGACAATTAGTCATAGTTTTCTGAAAAGAAGGGAAATGTCCTCAAATTCTCAATTTGCAAAGCTTTTTTGAAATTTTCCAATTTCCGATAGCAGAGAAATTTGATAATTTTTTTCAGATTCTGGAACGATGATTAACTGGGAAGTCGACAATACACAATCAAGCTCTTCTAAAAAACTTCAAAACTTTCTCTAGTTTTCTATGCGTAGTTTGCTCACAATTTTCATGGGCCTCTCTTTCTGCAATACGTCATGGCTTTATTTTAACCTCGCTCAACTATAAATCTCGATTAGAACAAATCAAGCAGCACCGAATCTATCATAAATGTCCAAATCTTTCTCCGTTCCAAATGTGGCGCGACGCCGCTTGTTTACGCAAATGTTCAAGCAACGCTAAAGACAGTTGTTGTGTGTGAGGCGCAGAAATAAATGGCCCTGCGATTTGGTTTCGCGGTGGCCCGCAGAGGAATCAACATCCGCCAGAAGAGCCGCGTCGACGTCGTTCTCGGTTTTTCTTTCGAGAATTTCAGAAAAACGGATAAATGCAATAGACGGTGGGAAGACTCCTTTTTCTCATGGATCTCACTATCCTTGAGTAAGGTTGGACCAGTTTTGATTATGGTTCGAACAGTTCGACTCTCGGAAAGATGATCTTCTGATCGACATTTGCAAGATTTCAAAATATTAGGATAGGTTCTCATTTTACCAGATGATAGAAAAAAAGTAAGAAATGACTCAAAAAAAAAAACTTTGATTGAACATCTTTGAGCTCCAAGAAAACTATGCAAGTTTCATTGGAGCAATGAATAAATGTCAGGTTTTGTAGAGATTTCACACTTAATCTCTACAAGACAGTTTATAGAGACTTTTGAAAAGCTTTTTTCGAAAATAACCACGAGTTGAGATCTTTTTTTTTGCCAACGAAGTATAAAAAGTTGGTTGTACTTCGATGAAGTTTTATTTTTTACAACCGATTTCAGTTTAGTTTAAAAACACAAAAAATACGTTTTCCTTTTCTTTCAAACTTTTGTTGGGGTACTGTGCTGATTCGGCGGCGCGCCCTAGCGCGACAGGTTTTGTGCCTGTCTACGGTCCACAGAGTCCAAGTTGGATCCCGGCCGTGACTCAACCAAGAGAATCAAAAAAAGTTGATAGTTGAAAAATCATGGCTCCGAAATCCCCAGCCGTCACAAACAAGGACGGATAGGTCACTTGAGCCAGTCCACTGATCATCAGGATAGGACCTTGGCTAAGCGACTTGAGGCGCCGACGCCGCTCAAGTGATACAAAGGCTTTGACGATTCTGAAATATTTTCGCAAATCTCCAATGAAACTTTCGAAGCGGTTCAAATTGAAAAAAGTCAAATGACGAGTTTCTATTCTGTTTCACAGAAAATTGATCTGATGAGCCTGAAAACTTTGAATTCATATTTAGTAATCGAAGCGATGTTTTGCAGATCCCGAATTTCTCAGAAAGTATTCAAAAACCAAGAAAATAATATCAGGGAAAATGTGAATTTTCATTAAAAAACCTTTACCAGAGATAATTTTTTTTGCCTAATATTTGCCTCAAATTGCAATGAATTTTGAAGGCTCAAATTTTCATGCATGATCGCATAGTTTCATCAACTTTTGAATGGAAGAGTTGAATTGAGTCTTTTCCAGCGAGACAATTTTCCTTGTTTTTTTTGTTCCGAAAAAAAAGTTGCGAAGATGTGAGCTTTGCCCACACTGGAAAAGTTTAATCTACTCTTTTGCGAGATTCGACGTTGGTTAATCAAACAGGGAGATGATCCGAAAAGAGGCGATATAGAAAATTTGAGCGAGCTGTGTGAATGGACAAAATTCAGTTATGATGGTTCAGAAAAAGTAATTTCTTACGCTGATGGTTGTGCAATTCCGATGCACAGAAAATGAACGGAGCAACACGAATATCAAAGAACTATCATCGATTATTGCGCCGGGTACATAAGTAGTTCATTTGTTGCTTTTAGGTCAAAAAAAATTTTTTTTTACTTATGATTAATTTTTTTGGTTTAGGCCTTTTGCAACGTTTCTCGAATTTCCTTTTCACATCGTTTTTTGGTTCAATATCTCAGTAAAAAAAAAAGCTAAGCCACTTATTGGTGAACACCTTTATGAAAAATCGAGCCATTTTCGATAGAGACTTTGTGAAACAAGTATTATCTTGTTTGAGCTTTGTCAAACGCTAGTCAACACCATGAAATTCTTAATTTTTTCGTCTTTTCAAATTTTCATGAACTATTCGAGCGTGTAGATATTCATGTATTTTCCCACATTTTTTTGTTTTTCGTTCAACGGATTATTGATCATAGTTTGCACATAAAAATAAATATCGACTAATGAGATTAAATTTTTCTTTTCAAATATTTCTATTGGAATCTAGATGATTTTTCTTCGACTTTCGGCTCTCCGTTTTTTTGTTATCAAACTTTCAATGATTAGCTTCGGATGAGCTGAAAAACAATTGTGATGACTCATGACTTATTTCTTCCGTTTCCGTTTGAGGAACTTCTGAATCAAAAATACGGGCGATTAGTGCCGACAAAAAGTTCATTTCGGCCAATTGGACGAGAGAGAAAGATAGAAGTCTTATAAAAGGCGGATTGAATAGTCGAAGGTTGTCTCTGGCCTTTAACATTTTTTTGTGTAGAATCATTAATATCTTCTTTTTGTGCTATTTATTCATTGTCCTGAACTCCCGGAATCAATGACGAGCTAAGTGTTTTAAGCCCTGTGAATACGGTAGAGTTTTTTAATCCGGTTCTATTTTTGATGGAGAATCTGTTGCTAAGTTACTGGAATCGGATTATTTCGATTAATTATTAATGAATGTCAATATTTCTCATCACGCATGACATTCTCTTCCCAGTTTTTTGGTTATAAAGAACATGAAACCAGCTGCCAGGCTGTGGCAATGGGAGACATTGTGAGAGAAAACATGCATTAGTATCTTTCAGTTCCGCCTTCTTTTCATGAACTGTTAAAAAAGGGTTTTTCGACTCAATCTTGCTTCACGGAATTTGTGTAGCGTACTTTTAATTTGGTCGGAAGATTTTGCGAGTTGTAAGCTTGTTATTCTGAATTCTGAGTAAATAAATATGATGTCATATTCTCTTGACCATGTATGGAATAGAAAGCGTCGGGAATTTTTTATGGTTGAGAACTCCTTTTTTTGTCTCACTCTTACTCATTTTGGGTTCAACTTTTTTTTTCATTTTGCAAAGAGACTGTGTGATGTACCAAACGGAGAACAGAGATGTTCCAACCTCCAAACATTCGAAATTTTGAAAACGGACAGCTTGAAGTAGGAAAAGTATTCGCATTCGACCGATTCGAACATTTTTAACTTTTTATCTTTAAAAAAACATTTTTCGTAAAAAAAAAGCTCTAAACGTTTTCATGGCGTCTGAAGAATAATTCAGCAAATTTTCCAAGCGCAAGATAGAAGAATTTCCATTTTAAACATTAGTATTGCGGAAGAAACCTTTTTTTTGGAACAACCTCCACTATTTTAAAAAAGGTTTTAACCCTAGCAGCACCCGTTTTTTCATCAAATTGTGTCGAGAAAATTATTTTTTTTCCTTTTATTCATCTATACTTGGAAGCTTCTTTGATAATCAAGAACCTGATAAGAGCAATTCAAAGTTCTTTTTTTCCTTAGAAAATATGAAGCTGATATGATAAGAATAAAAATCACCACTTTAGCAATTCAAAAAGACCATTGAGCTTTGAAAAGCTATACCTGGCCTTTTTTTGCTTCTTACCCTCTTTGGAAACGTAACGTCTTTAACAATAATTTCGTGTTAATATGTGTCATGTTACGAATTTCTATAAATTTCCAGCTAATTTACAGAACCCTGCTCTTGAATATTCATTGAAAAAAAAATTTTTGGAATAAAAAAGATAATTTAATCATATATATTCCTTTTGAAGTGAAAATACAAGTTCAAAATTTACCAAGCAAATAAAAATTCACTTACCCTTCAAAATCAAGGGTTTCTTCTACATTACGAATGTAATTTCTTACTAATTCTCTGTTCTTATTTGTAGGCCTAAATTTGTATAAGCCTTTGTGGCTAATTAGAGTTCATAACAAGAATAATTGTATTTCTGATTTGAAAATTTGTCTTGATCGCTAATGAAGCTTCGGAATGAAACTTTGCAGCAAGTTCTCGGCTTAGCAATGACCATTGACGAAAAGATGATCTTTTTCTCTCGGTTGAGCCCCATAGCACGACGACCTCAAAATATTCGGAAGTTGCCCTTTCCGCAAGCCTGAGAATACTTTCACAAGACTCCAAAAGTGTGTTCAAAGCAAATTTATTCAGTCGACTACTATTTCAAGTTTTTTTTGAAGTTTATTCTTTTAATAAAATTGGAAATATTCGGGTTTCCTCCCTTTTTGGAACGACCAATGGACTTTTTAGAATAATTGTTAATTTTGAGTTGTTTTTTTTTTCCAATGATTTTTTCGCGGTAAAATTTCAAAAGAAGTAACAAACGTCTACTCAAATTATTAAGTACTCAAACATCTTCAAGATACTTCTTACCTTGTCATAATGTTCTCAAACTCATTTTTTGCTAATTCGAACTGTTTTAAACTAGAAAAAACCCATCGAACGTTCTGGTCACGTGAAAAGAGAAATTTTTCGCTTGAATTTTTAATTCCTGATTATTTTTTTAATTTATGCGCATTGGGCAATTTAACAAAAAAATATACTATGTTAATATATTCTATTGAAACAGCTTGAGCTTCTTCTCTTTAGTATTATTTTTTTCTGATATTGTATAGGGCTCAGTTTTCCGTGCGGTGATTGGTTAATCAATCATTTGAGTGGGAAAAACTTTTATCAAGCTTTTCTCACGAAAATTTTTCAGATAATTGATGAAATTTTCTTTTTGATTCTGTCTTTTGAATCGAAAATCTTGTGTGAGAAAAAAAGTCCCTCAACTGAGATTTAATTGGCGGAACCGCGGTCGAGAGCGCATGTGTCGAATGAGTAGGAATGAGCTTGTGAGTTTGAGTTTGAGCGTGTGTTTATGTGTGTATTATGTGTTTGAGCGCCCACCCAAATAAGCGTCGAAACGGCTGGAATGCAGCGAAAAAAGGAAGAAAAAAAAAGTAGAAGAAAGAGAAAGAAGCGCGAACTTCGATTTATTTTTCTTGCTGGCGGCAGCACCTCACGTCGTCTTCATCTCATTCCTCGCGTCGTTCTGCGCCCACGGACGCCGCCAACCAGGAACTAAGTTTGAGCGCGGCGCCCTGTTGCCAGCCGTGTGGCGCGAGACAGAGATAAAGAAAAACGAGAAATATCAACTGCTCGCAAAAACTGCTCGGCTATCCCCTGAGGGGTCGAGAAAGACGACGCGGTTGCGACGCGTATTGATCCGCCTGAGGCGCCAGCGCCATAGCGTCCGAACGCTTCAACTTAACTTCAGATTTTTTGACAAGATTGACCTCAAGGTGAGGAGGAGAGAAAGAGGCGTCTACGACAAATATTTACCGTCAGTGCCACGCCACAGGTTGATCGTATTCTCCATTCCTCTTTCACGTTGTCCGTTTTGCTCTCCACTGTCTTCATACCGGCTGACCACATATCAACTTCAAATTTTCAGGATCTGACGTCTTCTTGAAGTCTTTTTCATAACTTCATAACTTTACTGAACTCTGAACCCAAAGAAAATAAAGATCACGCTTGACGGTGTTCTGATAACTTTCTTCTTCTCTCAAAGTCTGTCTTCTCTTTCTTCTTCCGGCCATCTCGAGGATTTCTCTGATGAGAATCATTTGAAAATATTTTCCCACCTTCTTTTCCGGAAAAATTCGCCTAAAAACCAACGGACACGCGAATTGGCTTCACTTATCGCAAATTTCATTTTTCCAGTCTTCCTTGTAAGACGTGTATTCACCGCTGGCTTGAGACAATATTTTATAGAGATCCTCCTACCGTTAGCAAAAAATATCCAGAAAATACTTTTTGATCTTGTCTGCAGTAATATGAAGATAGAAGTGAATGAAGTAAGTAATTAGGGAAAAAGATCAGAGTTTTACCCGCCAATTTTAAGAGACTTTTTTTCTTTTTTTATGGTTTTAAAAAAAAAGAGAACAGCTATGAAAAGAAGAAAGGCGTTTTTTTCAGTTCTTTGAAAAACGTCCTCAGCAGACAAAAAGAAACTGGCGCTTCTCCTTTCACTCCATCTCATCCAAATTCCGTCTTTCTCTTTTTTTATTGCTTTTATAAGTGTCATGATCTGCATTTTCACGACTTTTTTTCCGTTTTTTTAAAGCTTTGTTGAATCTCTGAAATCAAAAAAATTTTTTTATTCACCTTATTCAAATTTACCTCTTTTTTTTATTTTTTTGAATAAAAGTCTTTTTCTTTTTGTTTATCTGAAGACTTGCTCTATGTTTTCTAGTGTGCAAAATCAGAGTAATTTATATCCAGTCCCTTATTTTTTGAAAGCCAGGCCAAAATTTTATAATAAGGTTTTTTTTTCTTCACATTTTTTCATTTGGCTCATCAAAGAGCTTCCGAGCCAGTTTTCCGAGTTTTTCGCTTTAAGCCTAATTTTTTCTGGTATTTCTCACGTTTCCAATTTTATGATCTACCTGTTCGATCCATCACTTTCAGGTTTATTGATTTGAAATAACGAGTGCAAAGATCTCTTGGTTTTAGAACACAAACAAAGCCATAAAAAAGAATCGACTAGACAGGTAGACAGGTGAACCTTCGCGAATCAATGACTGTTTTTCAAGATTTTCGAACCTATTTTCGTCCCTTTCCTAGAGAATACTTTCACTGTAAACTCCCTTACACAAGTTCAAAATAACTGCGGACTGCTAGTGACAGATTCTCCCGTTTTGGAAACTTCTTTTAGATTCAGTTTCCCACTCATTTTCTTTTTTGTTTTATGTTGCCTTTAAATCGCGGGTAAGCGAAACAATAATTGAAATTTGTTGAAGAGACATGGAATTCGCTATAGATTGCTTAAAATTGTTTTCAGATGTTGTGGATCTTTACCGAATTCTTCTGAGCACTTTTTTCGAAGAAATATTCATTTTCTGCACTTTTTTAACATGTTTTGTCAGCTTAGGAAATTTAGCGAAGGACTTTATTTTTGTTTCCCATTTTTCTCTTTTAACCGGATCTTCAATTTTGTTAACGGATGAAAATGTTGACTCCGATGAGAAAATTAACTTTGATTGAATCCAATAGAAAATGTGCTCTCACACACTTTTTCACCAGTTATCCTTTCCAATGATGGGAAAATCCGGCGATTCTGTGTTGTTGGCTGCGAGTGTGACGCAGTTAGTCGCGCCAAAACGTGTTTCGAGCCTGAGGGGCGGAGAAATGGAGCTCGTGAGTCCGAGTTATCTGTCCCCCGGCTCGACATCAGTCAAAAAAGGATTCTATCCGTTTTTTTAATTCCTTACATGAAAAAGTGCTTCTTGAGATAGCTTGGTTCATCACGAGTTATGCATGGCTTCTTTTCGGGCCCCTTTATGCGAAAATCCTACGCTCAGATTAGCGTACTTCCTGTTTCAAAATCTCTTTTCTTCTCAAAAAACGGGCTTACAAGCAGCTTTTGTCTCTATCTCAAAATAACAATTTCGAAAATCCTTTTTTGAAAACTTTTAAGCCCCAGAAATTGGAAAAATATTATTGGAAGTGATTTCAATTAATTTTTTCCTTGGAATTGATTTCTTATCTGTTAAAAAACTCGGCCGCAAGCGAGAAATTGGGAAACTATTCGAAAATGGTGAGCGTCTGAATGATTGTTTTTTTTTTCAATAAATGTTGACTTTTTGAAATCAAGCAAAATATTTCACACCCACAAAACTGGTTATTTAAGTTTGTCGTTCGTTGAAAAAGTGGAAAACTTTATCTAACTTTTCCATTTGAAGCTTGCAAAGTCCAATTTTTTCTTGATCTTGGTGCCAAACCTTTTTGCGCAAAATTACGTGTTTTCCTCTAATCGTTCAGACGATCTGCGAGTGTAACTGATTGTGTGTAGTGTGATACGCATTAGTTTGGTCGCGAATTCATTGATTGATTCCTCGTGTTGATCACGGCCATTTTTATTTTAGAAGTGATTCTAGCTTCTGGAAGCCATCGGCCGTTTTTGAATCATTTCTGGAAGTTTTATTTTTTTTATTTTTCACTCATAAATGTTTTAAAAATACTTTCTACTCTTTTCGAAACAGCAAAGGTCGTGAAGGACCAAAAACGGTTTTTTGCATCCAGAAAAAATAGTTGAATTTTCAACTGTTTTCGTTTTTGAGAAGGAGGTTCAAAGGTTGTTTTGTTTTCACTGTGGACGTCTTACCTCAAAGATTGAAAATTCCGAGGCGTTATATCTTCGAAACAAGACGAGTTGTGTCAAGCTTTCTCAACATTTTGATACTGTATTCATGAGGTGCTTCACAAAAAAATTTTTTCAAATCCTCAGTTTATCAACTTTTATATTTCCTTTGTAAGCGGAGATTTTCATCACAGATTTTCATATTTTTGGCGCTCACATTATTCTCTCAACTGTAGCATTTTTTGTCAGAACGAATGGCTTCATTTTCAGTGTAATGACTTCAAATAGCCCGAAAGGGGCTTGTCTAGTGGCGCGAGCCGTCCCAACTCAACTACCAGCAGATGCGACGGACCAGCTCACCGACCGTCTCGAGCAACTTTCTGTCGAAGAGGCTATCAACCAGAAGAAAATTGCTAAGGTTTGGGACCATTTTCATTCCTATCGTCTCATAGATAAATGTGAAACATTTTTCCTAAACTCAGCTCGAGTTTCTGGTAGGTTCGAGTTTTTTAGGGTAGATAACTGTGATACGAAGTTTCTTCAAAAGTTGAACTGGAGGCTAAAAAAATTCTTTTTGTTAAGATCAGTCATCGTTACAAATATTTGTTTGATAGATGAATTATAATAGTACATTTTTTTGGCTTTTTTTCATTGGTCTGTTTCAAAAAATCTTCGACTTACTTCTAACACATCCTGAGCGTATGGAAAAGGCTTCCAACATACTCGATGAAGTACCATTTCTGATCAAAAGGATTTTTAAATAACATTTTTCATCGAATCATTTTTCCCTCGTATCCCGTGATTTTAATCAACCTTTATGGGGATTCGAATAATTACGATGACAGAAAATTCATTTTTTCGACACAGAAACAAGGTATTCGATGCGTTCCCATACAAATTCTGTTTTCATTTGACTGCTACCAACTGTTTTCAAAAACTGTTGACAATTTCAATTTGAACTTCCTTGTTCATTAATTTTTCGAAAACATAGAAACTTGGTAATCAGAGAAGGAGAATTTGGTTGAGAAGAAGTACTGAATTTGTTAATTAAAGGTGGCCAACAATGTGACGCCGTCGGACTTCGTCACTCTCCAAAGCATTCGTTCATCGGCTCTGGCTCGTAAGACCAATACGACCTTCAAATTTTCTCGTGGCGGGCCAGCTCTTTTTGCCGATCTTCTCAATAAAGATGCACAGGTTAGCTGAGAAAATCTGATTTCCTTCCCAGGATTTTCAAAATAAGAAGTCTTGAAGCAGTCAAGTTTTTGAACTGAACAAAAAGAAACTTAATCAGTCAATCATGTTACCCATGCCAGAAATAATGTTTGATCTTCTCTTAGTTAGTTCCTTAGCAACAAAAAGAACTCGAAAAATCAAACTGGTGAAAGTATTTGCAAGGAAGGCCGCTTCATGAAAGCAGAATTTTAATTCTCTCTTATCAAGTTAAAGTCTGAAAATTATTCATACGATGCAGAAAGATGAACCCAAAGACAACAAGCCAGACGGAGAGAAAGCAGAAACCAAAGAAAAAGATGAAAAAGATGGTAAATCAAGCGATGACAAGGAGGATGAAGATTCGGAGAAGTCCGAAGAAAAGACTGAAGCCGAAGACGGAGAATTACTCTCCAGAGGACCGGTGCGCAATGTACGAGCTTCGCACGCACATCACCCATACCACGTCGGTACGAAATCGCTATCCTATTTCAAATTTGATGATGCCAGTTCAGGTGGAATCGCATATGGCACCGCAGCTCAGACCGCTGTCCAGGACTTTTCGGCATTCTCAAACTATGGCAGCGGCTATGAATGCGGCAGCACTTGGAGCGATAGTCCTGACACCATGGGGTAAAACAAATTCGTGTTATCTTCATTCTCTTTTTCACAACATTGAAGAACTGTGACGATAATACTTCCAAGAGTTTTCATTTACTTTGTGCAACCGACTCAAAATTACTTACGCCGGACGGCGAGCTGAATCTAGCTCATGGTACAAAATGCTCATTTGTTACCCGCCGGAATAAACCGGTTCGAGCTATTAAGAGCGGTTCAGAATCTAGAGAGTGTAAATGTCCTGAGGGAGCAGCTTTTTACGTCGAAGTTTCAATTCTAGAATTGCGTGAAAAAAACTTTAAAGATCCTAACGTGAAGATTTTATTCAAAAATATGAATTTTTATGGGCGCTTCTTTTTCCTAAAAAAATGTTATGTGAAAAATAGACATTTTTTTGAACAATTCTTAAATTTATACAACATGACAGCTTCAACTTTTAGTTTATTGCAAATACTTGTAAAGATTCCCAAAAAAATACCACTTTCAAACTTTGAACCGAGAAGCCGCTTTCTTTTTCATTTCAAAGGGGTTTAAAAAGGCATCTCAGCGTTGAATATGGACATAATTGAAAAAAACTGTGGAAATTAGAAGTTTTGAAAAAACCCCTAAAAATATTTTTTTCCACGATCGGCATGAACAATCGAATTTTGCATTAAAAAAATTATTTCTTCTCCTTTTGTGTTTGGATCAGCTATTTGGAGATTTGCCTCAAGCAACGTGAAAAGTTTCTTTTACCGATTCTGCTGCAAACAATTCAAAAAAATTTTTTTCAAAAATTGTTCAAGCGTCTTTTTTTATAGTTTCACCGGCCTTCTCGATCCGGTTTGCCACTTTTTTTGTTGGGATCGTTTGCTAACTGGATGAACCGGTGTTTTTAGGTACATCTCTTCGTCCTCGACGCCAGACACAGTGCTTTCCGAAGGCTACCTCTCCGCATCCCCACAACAACACAGTCCTTACT
Source organism: Caenorhabditis auriculariae (assembly GCA_904845305.1). Lineage (NCBI taxonomy): Eukaryota > Metazoa > Nematoda > Chromadorea > Rhabditida > Rhabditidae > Caenorhabditis > Caenorhabditis auriculariae. The sequence goes on along the minus strand of CAJGYM010000002.1, from coordinate 355,372 downwards.
CTGATCGCAGTGGTGCGCCGCCTTCAAATTTGTCAGAAGGTAAAATCCTTGCATCGAATCTTTTATTTTTTATGAAAGAAAAAAGCGAGTTTTTGGAAAGATTTGATCAACCTCAAAAGAAAAAGCCGCGGAATTCAATTTCAAAAGTTAATTAACTGTGCGTCATCACTGTTTCGCCCACATGAGGAGAGCAGTTAATCAAAATATTTTTTCCCGAAAAGACAAAATCTGCTTTCATAAGCTTCGATTAGTCAGGGCCAGGCAACCTTAAAAATTACAAATGGCTTTGTTAGAGTTGTTAGGCTCATGATTTTTCATTCGTTCTTAATGGTCATGAGCAGTGAGCGAAACAAAGTTGGAGATAAACGAGAACTTCCGCATATTATGGATCGGTCTTTTTGGAAAGATTCCTATGAACTATTTTGACTTTCCTTCTTTCTTATATGTCTTCAAAAAATTTATCATAATTCAGCGGTGAATAGTATGAGATGCACAGCAAAGACTTTTCAGACCACACTGCGGAGATCACACGTCTTCTGGACTCGTCCGACCTGCCGGAGACCCTCGCCGACTTCATCCTTGCCTACTCGCGACAGTACACAGAACAGAACAAGGCTGAGATGTGCAGTCCGAGAGTCCGACCTCCTTCTGCCGACTCCGGCGTCAACTCTCCCATGTCCGCTCGCTCGGCGCCGCACGCCAGTCCTCAAGTTCCCACTGGGAGCAGTAGGTCAGAAATGTGACATTCATCCGGAAAACTGAATGAGAAACACAGAAAAGGCACAACTGAACCTTCGCAGCAATGCTTTTGATGATTTCAAACCGCACAATTTTTTCGTCTTCTAAACAACTCAAAGACGAAAAACTGATGAAAATGGGGAAAAAAAAGTCAATATTAAATTTTGAGGCAAATACCCATCAAGAGATTTCTGAAATGGTTTTCTTAAAAAATCCAAAGTGGAAACAGGAAACCCCTTTTTGTGAGCTTTTCAGATATCCTTTTGCAAAACCGAAACGTTAACATTCAGTTAGACCATAAAATTTATGTGAAAAACCCTGTATCCAAAAAAAAAACTTGAATTATTTTCATGATCCCTGAAACGAAGAAGAAATGACCCTTGAACACGCTATGTAACGATCATCAAAATTGCTTCTTTGAAAACATATTTTTAAAAAAAAGCCTGAATATTTGAGTGTGTTACCAAGGAGACGTCGTTTTGTATGTAGTTTGGTCATTATCGGGCGTAGAATCATTCTGGCGGGGCACCGTATGCTTTCGCGCAGATATGACACACATTCACGTAGGACGATACGAGTTTCATAGTAGAGGGCTGGTGGATTTCCGCTTCTGCTTACAAAATTCTGATCCATTTAGTTCAGTGAGTCAGATTCATTTTTTAAATATTTTTTTGGAAAAAAGTTGTTTGCATTAAAACTGACTTTTTGTTTTGCGGTTGAGATTTGCTGAATTTACTGACCCAAAACAGAACTACAAAAGACTCATAAATCTCGAAATCCCAGTTTTTGAAAGCCAATTCTGAAAAATTTCGAAGAATCGACTTTTATTTTCTCAAAAACAGAAAATTTATGCACCATGTAATTGCAAGTAGCTCCAACTAAATGCTCAAATTCAATTTTTTTACTATACTTTTCTCTAAAAGAAGTTATGGTTTGGGTTTGGATCAACTACAGAATTAATAGCTCAACGAAGTCAAGTGGAATATCATCAAAAAAAAGTTCTCGAATAGGATGAAGCTTTGAAAACTGATATCTGTAAAAAGTTAACTAAGTTGAGAAGTTTCGAAATTTTTCTGTAGTGTTCTTCTTTTCCGCTCGAAAATTGAAAATTCAAACACTCAAAAACTCAAATCAGTCTAATCTCAACATTGCTTCAGCGGACCGACAACGCCGTCTGAAAGCCGATCAAGCCCCCGCAAAAGCGCCACAGACTCCACTGCCAAACAGCGTCTTCATTCAAAAATCAAAGAAAATGAACTCGCAGAAGGATTCCATTGGGCAGTTACCTGTGCTCAGGTAAGCCTCCAAAATTTTTCTTCCTTTGAGAAATAATTTCGCTGTACAATGATTGGAACAGCGGTGGCTGCGCATTTGTAGGGGAGCCAAATAGAGAGATATGAAGCTACAAAATGGGCTCCCGCCTTTCTTGTCTGGAAAATGTAGTCTTGGATTTTGTTTGCGACGGAAAGTCATTTTAAATCAAACCTCCGTTTCAGTTCTTTGATGTCAGCTTCTAATCTCTCTCGGAGGATTTGCAGACTCTACTCTAGATGATTAATTTAATTTTTTTAATTTCGACTTCTCGGAAATGTTGGAACCCGTGAAAGTACTAATTAAATGTCTCAAAATACACCTTTGCGAGCAAAAAAACGAGATTTTTATTGGATGTGATCTTTCAGTTTCTCACGTAACCATATCCGCCCAACCTGGCACTCAGTTTGAATGACACTTTAGAGAGTGGCAGGTTCGCCTCTCATATTACTTTCCTTCGAATTATAAATCACAGATAGTGCGTGTGTTCTGTGATAATACCAAACAACGTTTTTACTTGGTCACGGCTCATATCAAACGAAACCGACGAATATAACTATGTTTTTTTCTGTTTCTCACGCTTTCCCTTCTAGACTTTTATACTTTCCTACGTTTCTTTGCTTTTTCACGAAGGCAATGTAAAGCTACAAGTTTGGATATTTTTTCGGAACTGAGCGGAGACGAGCTATTTATTGCGAGATTGCGTTTCTGAAAGGAGATAACTTCTGAAAATCGTGAATTTTCCTTCTCAAGAACTCTCTAGAATACGTCTTGATGAGTTTCAGCGAAATCCCAGAGTTGTCTCCCTTCAAATCTTTTGTCCGAAAATCTTATTAAAAGTTCCATAGTTCAAATGGCGTCACAGAAAAACTGAAAAAAAATATTTTTCTAAATCGTCTCGATATGTTTCAATTCGTTCTCTCAGTGATGCGAAACGTTGACGAGAGCTTCCCACGGTTTAAATGGTTTGAATGGTTTTTTAATCAAATTGACACGCAACGCTCCCTATTTCTTCTCTCGAATTCCGAAAGAATTCATTCTGTGCGGCGCGGCTCTGAGCTTTCTTGTATTCTCTTTTTTCTATTTTTCTTATTTTTTCAGTGCGCCCCAGGAGCCTTGACGTTCCGCGACGCCGACGGCGACACTCTTCTTCACATTGTTGTGGCTCATATGGACTTGGGCAAAATCTACGCTTTGAGTGAACAAATGCGCAAGATGGAGCGAAACAACGAGCAGAAACCTTTTGACCAAGAAAACAAGTTCCACGAGACGCCGCTCTACGTCGCCGTCGTGCAGCGCAGCCCTGAGGTTTGTTCCTCAGTCTTTCGTTGAAAATCGAGCCAAACTACAGTACTGGCCATAAAGGTATTTCAAAGTGGTTATTCGAGCATAACTTCTCTGAAAATGACTCAAATGACTTGAAACTTCGCACAGATTTTAAATAGCTACGCAGTAACATTTTCTCAGAAAAAGAACTTACTTGCTTGAGTCAAACAGGATTTGAAAGCAAAAAACCAAAAATCGTGAAAATGAAGATTTTTCTCTAGAGATTCGAAAAATCATATCTTCAAAGAAACTTCGATTTTCAATTAGAAACTTTTTTCCCCAGTAAAACAAATCTTCGACTTTCTAAAAAACCTAATCAGCCCCCTATCAACCCGATAGCAAGAGCGTAGTGACTTTTTCTTCGAAAGGCCTTTGCGTTTTGACGCCTCGTCATTCAAATGGACTATACGAGGTCATTTTTGTTTGAGAACACCCTGTATCATGTTGAAAAAAACTTCAAAAACCTCCTCAAGAATAGTTTCACACTGTTTTTCCTCAGCTTTCTCACTTTACCCGCTCTTCAGAACTCACTAACTTCTCTGGGACCGATTTTTGAACCTCTGATTCGAGACAGTTTTTCTGGACTTTCGGGCATTCAAAGGAGTTTTTATCTGATCAGTCGCTTTTTCAATCGTGAAATCGAAAAATAAATAATGAATAAATTGCAGGCTCCTACTTTCTAAAGACTGCTAATTTTTTTGCTGAAGCATTAGTTTCACAAGACCAAAAACTTATTTTCCATAAGATTTAAAGAAACATTTTACAGTGCCTATTTTCTATCTGAGAGCTAGGAAGAGGAGTTACAAATTTATCTAATGATCTAAAACATTTAAAAATATGAAAAAGGGGTTTTTATCATCTTTCACAAGATTTGGAGCCTTCTAAGCAACACTTGCTTAAACGGAGTTTTGAGAACTTGGAGGAACTCATTATAACTCACTATATCTTTTGAATAAGTAAGCGAAACACAGTGAGTCTCCTTTTATTTTCATTCATTAAGGTTTTGGAAAAGCTTTGGAATCTGAAATGAGAAATCGAGAGTGTTCTGATTTTGAAAAACGAGCATAACCGCTTCAAATCAGAGGTTCAAAATCGGTCCCAGAGAAGTTAGTGAGTTCTGAAGAGCGGGTAAAGTGAGAAAGCTGAGGAAAACAGTGTGAAACTATTCTTGAGGAGGTTTTGAAGTTTTTCAACATGATACAGGGTGTTCTCAAACAAAAATGACCTCGTATAGTCCATTTGAATGACGAGGCTTCAAAACGCAAAGGCCTTTCGGAGAAAAAGTCACTACGCTCATGCTACCGGGTTGATAGGGGGCTGATGAGGTTTTTCGGAAAGTCGAAGACTTGTTTTACTGGGGAAAAAAGTTTCTAATTGAAAATCGAAGTTTCTTTGAAGATATGATTTTTCGAATCTCTAAAGTAAAATCTTCATTTTCACGATTTTCGGTTTTTTGCTCTCAAATCCTGTTTGACTTGAACAAATGAGTTCTCCTTTTGAGAAATAGTTACTGCGTAGCTATTTAAAATCTGTGCGAAGTTTCAAGTCATTTGAGTCAGTTTCAGAGAAGTTATGCTCGAATAACCACTTTGAAATACCTTTATGGCCAGTACTGTATGTCATTCCATGTGTTTGGTATGGAAATTTTGTTTTCGGAAGAGTAAACGTCATATTGAAAACAGAAGCAAAAACAACATCATTCTTGCGTGTTCTAAGGAATTCAACGTTCTTTCAAAAAGAAAAAGCTATAAGCAGTGTCTGTGATCAAACTTGTGGGAGGGTATCAAGAATTGTCGAATTTCCTTGTTTGAGGGAAAAGCTTGCGATTTGCTGGATAATTCGGATGAATCACATCCTCTCATGGAAATGCCATGAGCACTCTGATTTTTTGGCTTAATAAGAATGTCAATCCAACAGAATCCTGCTTTAATTAAAAACGTGATGTTGGCTCTCAACCCACATTCCATGTAATGGGTTTCGTTATATTTTGAAGAATCAACTAATTATCGAAGACCATGCTGATTGTCTTATTCAATTTATTTGCTGAGAAGCGTCAGGAAACTGGAGAGAAGAAAACTAAAAATTATCAACAAAAAAAAATGCGGAAAACACTCTTCATTGGCTTTATGTGAATTTTGCAATTTTTCCATTTAGATTCCTATAAATACATTGAAAGAAGCATCTTAGTGATAATAATCACCAACGCTGAAAGTAAAAAAGAAAACTAATAGAGCGTTTCAACATTTACACAAAAAAATTACCCGTTTCTTGAAAGTCGCAAAATTTTTTTTTTTTTTTTGAAGAATAACGCTAAGCGTTCCCGATCTTTTCAGTTTAAATCTCATTCACTTTCAGGTCGTGGCCTATCTCTTGGAGATCGGAGCTGATCCCAACGTTCAAACAACCCGTGGAGACCGTGATACTACTTTGCATTACGCTGCCTCACGCGGAATGTCCGAAGTATTGGAGGTTTGAAAGAAAAATTATGTCAGTTATAAGTATCGCATTTTCAGCTGTTGATCAGCGCGCATGGCGTCAAGTTGAACGAGTTGAACGCTCGTGGCCAGACGGCCCTCATGTGTGCCGTCAAGAACCATGGAATCATCGACGAGCCTACCCAGCAAGTCATCGACAACTCTGAGGTCATCGCCAGCCTTCTGCGCGCTGGAGCTGATCCAACTATCGCTGTAAGTTTGAAATCTATACCAAAAAAGAGGACCGGAAGGTTCTGTTTTTTGAAACCGATTGAAAAAGGTTCGATAGTGTTCGAAAACCTGCAATTACAAGGCTCTTAAAATGACAATCCAAGTGGATGTTTGCTGTAGTTATTTTTTCAAGAAGAAAAATTATAACGTGTCCCACGCGATGGAGAGAACTGGGATTTATGAACTTATTATCGGGTTTTTTTGAGCTTCTGAACAACCGGGAGAGACTTTCTGGTTTTTTAAAAAGTCGAAAAAAGTCTTTGAGAGCTCAAAAATAAACTCAAACTTCGTCATGTGAATGAAACAACATATTTTCTCACGGTCATGACATCATCATTCTACTTGAAAAAGTTCGGACTCAATCAAGTGCTCCGGAAGGATTAGGAAAGCAACTTTGGTGCTGAAAATGTCTCAGTCAAAGGGTACGGCCAACGTCCACTTGTTTGAGTGTTTGAGGCGTACCGTCGCGCCGCCTGTCACCGTATGCCCTCGGCGATTTGTTTGCCTTAAGGCAAAGAAAGTCTTTTGCTCCTTACTCGCACGGATCGCCGTTGAGAAAATCAAATAAACAAGATCTGGCGACTTGCGTTGACTCATTTTGTGCGCAAGTTCGATAGGGACACGGAATTTCGAATCTAAACTATAAAAAAATATACAGACATTTGGACATTTTTTTGTCAAACTTCCAATGAATAAATTCACGTTTTTTTTACGATTGAAAATGATGAAACACAAAGAAAAAAATTATGATATCATCAAAACATGTTTTCGACTAAAAAAATGGTTCAAGAAACCATGAGAAAATATAATTTTGAAAAACACATTCAAAAACCAATTATTTTTGGTGAGAAGTTCAAATTCAAAAAAAAATGTCATGAGAATCTCATTTAAAAGCAATCGTTTCTCAAGTTCTCATGATTTGATAATCTTTGTCTGTGATACTGAAATTCGTCAGAGCGATTTCTTGGAGCCTTCCAAAAAGATGAAATTATAAAATGTAACTGGTTCGATGTTACGAACTTCATGTTATTACTCTTCACATAAAATAAATTTTGAATTTTCGATTGCCACCAGCTGAAAAAATATTCAAACGTTTATTAATGCAAACTATTCAAAAATCAACATATCAACTTCGAAAATAATAAAATACAGAGAGCATTTATGAATAGACACTAATGAGTGCTGAGAAACAGCTCATTTCGATTTTAATAATTTTGAAAAATGTAATTTCAGGAAAGCACCACCGGGAAGACGATTGTACACGTGGCCGTTGAGAAACTGGACTTGGAGCTCTTCGATGTGAGCTCAACTTCTTGTAACTTTATTCAATTTGATTTTTCAGTTGCTCCAGAAGAACATGAAGGAAGACCAGATGTGTGTGCTGGCCAACATTCCGGACTTCAGCAACGAAAAACCAGTCGATTTCCTGGGTTGCGAAGCTGCTCTCGTCCAGCAGCAGAAGAAGACGGCCCGCGAAGGCCTCTACATTCGTCTTCTGGCCTACGGAGGCACCAAGACTCTTGTCAGCGAGCAGTGACTCCGATCGTCTCCATTGATTCTGTTGCGTTCATAAATATTAACCGTTCTCCCTGTTACTGTACATCTGCATGTCTGTCGTCGTTCATTTTTGAGTGAGTCTTGTTTGCACCACCCTGTCACTCTAAACGTATTTTTCGGTCACCGATCTCAAATCTACATTTTTTGTTTGTGTGTAAAGAGGTTGATGTTTGACTTCAAGCCGCTTAGACCCAAATCTATACACCCAAAAGGACGGCAAAAAATGAAGAAGTTGATGAAAATGAGTCCTTCAGGGTGTATACGGTACATTAGGCGATGAAGCCGTGTGGAGCAATAACCAATAAATTCAAATTTTCATCGAAATTCCCGCCGATTCGCATACTTGTTCGTGTCTGAACCGTGTAATCATCCTACTTGTATTAAAAATAACCCTGGAACCATTAGAAAAAAAAAAACGAAGACCTGTAAAACGAACATTCTGTTTTTTCTAAACCGTGTTGTGATGTTCACTGTAAAATATTGTTGAAGCAGAGATTTCTAGAAAAAAATTGCTTATAGTTCGACTGGATACCAATAGCTGAGGTTTTTGTCTCGCTGAAACCAAGTCTAGTCGTTTATTGTGACCCTATTTCATGTAAAATGAAGTTACCCTTTTCCCATCAACGACTTTTTTACCCTCTATGAGTATTCTGACTTGAAATAACACCAGATTAACGATTCTCCTTTGTTGAGCAGTCTTGAAAAACAAGTTGCGTCATTTGCTCTCGTTTTAAATCGTTTCTTGAAATATTCCTACATATTTGCTGATCGGAAGTGTATTGCGAAAGATTTTTGTTTTCAAACTCCGGTGAACCAATAAAGTCGTTGATTGCACTTTTTTTGATATTAAAAATCTACAGAGTGAAAATACATACACATTTACAAAATTATTCAGTCTCCAGAGAAGATTCTCTTCTAAATCATGGGATCATAGAAGAGTTGTTTGTCGGTTCGCGGAGCTGTCGTTGATCAGCAATGGCGTGTAGAGCATCTCGTCCTTCCTTTGACATTAGTAGACAATTTTCGAACGTTTCGATCATCAGCGCTTAATCATGTAAAAAAATGAGACAGGTTATGGAAAAAATCATGAATGACCTGTTATTCTTACCTATTCAAAAACAATCTGAAGAGTAATATCAAAAAGGTCTTTGAAAGTTTTCCGAGAGTTTCGAGACTGGAAAAAAGGCTTTCCTTTGATTTTTGAAGAGTCGAGAGTCATCATTCTTGGAGCTTTCAGAGATTTTCTTCAGAGGGGATATCCTTGCTTTCTCAAACAACCTAAAAAAAAATTATACCTTTTTTGTTTTGAGTAAACTGCATACTGTAATGAAAAAAATTTCTGTCATCGGAAGCCCTCTAACGAATGAAACTATGAAGGTGGTTCTAAAGAAATGCATTTTGTTGCTTATCAAATAAAAATGGTTATAAAGTAACATTCATACTGTAGCAAGTTTATAATGGTTTCTCACTGATCCGACTAAAGGACTAACTTCAAAGCCCCGTTGTCGAACATTTAAGGATTTTTGGTTCTGAAAGGTTTATCCCCACTAGGAAAGAAATCAAACTGCTGCTTACAGTGTTCATACAAATGAAAAATCTTCTTCATTCATTTTGAAAAGAAAAAATTTTAGCCAACTAGGTCATTTCGGGAAATTTTCTTCAATAGAAGGGGTATGCAAACAATATGCCAAACAATGCACAAGAACACTTCTCTCCGAGAGATTGGTTTTCTTCAAAATACAATGATTATGAAAAATGAAATTAAAAAACCCCGAAGAGCAGTCTGAATCATACTAACTAATATATTTTCAAAATCAAAAGTTTTTGGTAGTCAACTTTCGCTAAAATGTACTTTGAGGTTTTTTCTACTTGGTATCACAAAAAATCTAATATTCGTCTGTTTTTCCAGTTATAAAAACTCGGGGTTGTGCGCTATGGAATGTGCAAAGAAATGGAAGTTTTTGGTGACTTTCAATCGCCATTTTTTGAATAGAGCAGAAATAAAAAATTTGCAGGAATCTGAAAGCAAAAACTCTCAGAGTACAATCTTACAAACTCCTAACAATTTCACTGTTTTAAAGAAACTTTTTTCTTAAAAACCGACGGCAGATATGAAGCGACTATGATCAGCAAAATAAAAATATTTCCTTCGTTTTTCTTTGATCTCTATCAGGTTTTTAGTAAATATTGAAACATTTCACCAGTTATTACTGAAAATATTTTTTAAGCAGGAACGGGAAATAAATTTGGCACTACTCCGAGTGATTGAAGAGAACTCGCGTGCCATCCAGTGTTTCTTACTTTTTGATACGAAATCGGATTTAATGATAAGGCTTTGAGTCTTGATGACCATTTTCGATGATCGAATGAACGAACTATTTTTCAAATGCAATGTTTTTATGCCGTTCTAAATTACTCAAAAGAAAGTTCTTTTTTATTCACATTTATTTTGTCACCAGGAAGGCGAGGCAGGAATGGCTTTTTAGCCTTCAGTTGTGATGGTAATAATTCAAAGTCTGCTGAAACCTTCTCGTTGGGTTGCTCATTTGAAATACATAGGTTTTTCTTATCACATCCATGAAATCTCAGCTTCTGCCTTTTAAAGATCCCGACTTTTGGCCTCTTTTTTTTTTCTTCAACATGAAAAAGAATAATCAGAAAAAGTTATCTACTTTGAAACTAGAAAAAAACTGTATAAGACACTGAAGAAATTTTAATAGACCACATCTTTAGAAGGCTTTGAACATTTTAAGGACACTCCTTAGAATCAAATTTTTTTAATCAATGAATAAATTCTATGTTTGGTGACGGAAAACCCTCCTTTCAGAAGTTTTGAAGCTTGCCAAATTCCGGAAATTTTCTTCTCAGTACCTGATTTGAATAAGCAGACAATCGTCTTGGTTTTTGGTAGTTTTTGCTTGAGATTTCAAGCTAAACTTGATTTGCATACAAGAATCCGCGCAATTCCCTATTTAAGATATCCCTGTTAACTAAAAAAAACCATTTTTAGAAGAAAAAGACAAAGCCAAAAGTTTGAAGAAAAAATAAGGAAACTAATGTATCAGATAGAATAAAACATGGCCTATTCAATTATATACTTTAAAAACGGATAATCGTGCAACTGACCTTATAATAATTGCGAGAAAAAAGTAATTAAACCGATAACTTGCGGTATGCAGAATATTGCGCGCGTGCGTTGCGACCGACGCCATTCATTGCACGCGCTCGAATCTCGTATTATTTATCACTGTTTTTCTCAGGAACCTGGTCACGTTGCTCATCAGTTGGTTTTTAATGAATTCTACTCTCAAGTTATTTTTACAGATATGCTTTGTTTGTATCATCCGTTGTTCAAGTCCGGCCATCTACCAGTGATCTTCGCTATAGTTTTCGTCATTAACCTCGGTGAGTTTTTGATTTCAAAAATTTAGTTGTTTGTATACATTTATAGTTAATAAAAGAGTTTGTTCTATAAATTACCAGTTATTTTTTTAAAAAAATAATATTTAACACAATTTAAGGGATGTTTTAACTGACACAGTTCTTTTTCAAAGTTTCCAGAAAAAGAAAAACTCAGAGATACAAATTTATCAATTTTAAAAAGTTCATCACGTTTTTTTCTTTGATTTTTTTAGGGGTGTTTAATTCATAAATAGAGAATTATGCGGCCTGAAACTTCCAAAAGCAAAAAAATCTTTTGCAAATTCAGAACATCAAAAAAAAATTGCATAATTTTATCATTGCTTGATCTGGTTCAACAAGAAAAAATTCAGCTTTTACTTACATCGTGGCGGTTGTGCGAGGAGATGTGGATCCATTATTTCCTTACGTTTCGGCTGCGGCCGACCACCGTCCGGAGTCGTGTTTCTTCAGCGCTTTGCTGAACATATCTTCTGCTTTGTCGGCTTTGATTATTTTGCTCAGGTATCGTTTTTCTTCTTCCGAACGATGAATACTACAAAATCAAAGAGAATTACTTTTTTTCCTGCTTCTAGATGCCACAAATGTAGAGAAAAGCTCCAGTTTTTGCGGTTGCTCTGCGTTCCAAAGTTTTACAATTTTGCAATAGTCTGCGGCCATGTTCATTGTCTAAAGAGCCCTGAGACATTCATAACTAAAAATTGTACAAATTTCTCAATCCTAATTAATGTTTTATCATCCAGCAAATTAGATCCCAGTCTCTACTTTTTAATCCATCAAAAAATAAACTTTTAGAAGCGAACTTGTGAAGCGGATGCTCAGTGAAGAAGAACGTTTTCTTCTGATTATCAATAAAATTTCGCTGTTTTTTTCGGGTTGCTTGGTGCTTTCGGAATGTTTATCGTTGCCAATTTTCAGGTGAAGTTTTTTCTAAATATGAAAATATAAATGAACTCATTTCTGGGATATATTGGATCAGTATTAATTTTACTTCTCCGTGAAAAAAGAAACTTTCAGTTTCTTAAAGTTTCTCATCAAAGAAAAAAACCAGAAAAAAACGTTGCTTACTTTTTTTGGATATGAACATTTTACGTTTTTTTCTCAAATATAAGAATGAACCTTAGTTAACATATTTCAAAAAAAGGCTCCAAAAAAACAGAAAAATACTTCATAAGTTCTATCGAAATAAAAAATTAGTTTTAATGATTTATGGGGATGCTCTTATTTTGAAAAATATGTCTCTCAAGGGTTTTTATAATTAGAGGGCGGTTTTTATCCAATTTTTTCATTCTGGTGATAAAAACCAAGAATATGCGGAGAAAAAGTTGTTGGAGAGTGGAGAAACTGGTAAAATGGAATAATCAGAGGGGTCTTATAAATATATCACGCAGTGAATGAACTGGCCACAAAATTCGAGGAAAAAGTATTTCAAAAAATTTAGCTCAAAAAAACTCGACAATCATGAGAACCTGGTTTAGGAAACAGCCGTCATTGCTGTCCACTTGTTAGCGGCTTGTGTAACTTTTGCTGGATCCTGTATCTACATGCTTCTCCAATCGTTCATCACAATTAAAATGCATCCTTCGTACGCCAATCGCAAAATCGGATACATTCGGCTCGCTCTCGCTCTTTTCGGAACCGTCTGCTTTTTCACAGGTTTATTTTTCTTCTTTTTTGAGCAAAAAAAAAATTGAATTTGGATTTTTCTCACAAGAAAACGAGGAACTGTTCAAAAATTATCAGGAAAAAATGCTCAAATTCTTGGGAATTCAAATTTGGCAAATTTCAAAACTATCTGCATTTTTTTTACAATTCTAATCTCAATTTTCAGCCGTCTCATTCGGTTGGTACGCGGCTCACGTTTTCCACCAGTATTACCCGAATCTTCCGACTCCACGTCCTTGGACAAGCAAAATGTGGCAGCCGGTGAATTTCTATTAAATGACCCTGGATTTTTTGAACAGACCAAAACAAACTTCAATTTGAAGATTTTAGTCAAAGTTTTGTGCATAGGAAAATATAGAATCACCGGCTCTGAAATTTAAAAAGTAGACAGTTCTGGCGCAGAAAAATTGTAGACTTTTCCCTTTTATTCATCTCGATAGACTTTTTATTTGTCGTTCTTAGGAAATCTGCAAAAAACATTTCTTAGTTTCCACTTTTTTGGCCATACCATTTTCAACCGCCAAGCGTTCAAAATGAAAAAAATAACTGAAATACGCTTTCTCAATAAATACAACTCAGGGATACAACTACCACGTGCGCTCTGCATTTGCCGAATGGTCAATGGCTCTCTCAATCGTCGCTTATATACTGTCCTACTCTCGCGACTTTGAAAAGTTCGAGGCAAAACTAGTGGTCGAAAGGCTGGTGGTCCACCTCGATCACAGTCCTATGGCCAACTCCTATGAAGATCTCAGGTATTTATCACCGAACAATTCCAACTATCTCAAAAAAAAAAGCTCAGAAACAAGAATTTTCCAAACCTGAATCATTTGTGGAGTGTAGGACAAAAGCGCCGATTCCAAGAGCGCCGTTCAAATTGAGCGCCGGTCCGCACTGCGCCGTCGCGTGTAAGCGCCGTGTATGCAGACGCCGTTTCTTTTTTTGCGCCGATTCCGTTTGCGCCGAATCGTTTTGCGCCATTATTCTGAACTTTCATTTTTTTGCTTTTTTTCTATTATTTTTCCATTAATTGTGTAGTACAAATTCATATACGACTCGAATAATTTTCGCGCCATCTGTCAATTTTGAGTCTTCTGCCACTTTTTCGAAAATACGCGGATTATTTTTTCAAGCAAATGAGTTAATCATGACTGAAAGCCGTTCTCTCACAGTTTCGCGACTGCTAGATTTCAAACTGCCGTATCTCGGCCAGAAAGTTTCAAACAAAAAAATAAAATAACTCAACTATCGCATTCGGAGCGTTTCATTTTAAAATATCATGTAAACAAATTCAAAAAAAAAAATAAACAACAGCGTGAAGAAAGGAATGATAGGGTGGAAATTTAAAAGAGAGATATTGATGGAAGATGAAGGAGATGTCAAAAAAATTGAGAGGGATTTTTCCCAAACGGCAGCAAATATCGCATTTTATGAAACAGAAAGAAAAAAACAAAAAAATCAGTTCAGTTTTTCTTTTTAACGAAAAAAATGCGAGATGTTGTTAAGCTGTGTTCCAACGTCTTTGTAGTCTTCAGCAACGCATGAGACGAAATTTCGATCTCTATATAATGAAGGGCGTGAAGGACTACGAACTCTCTTCTGGAAAGTTTCCATAATGAAATTCTTCGTAGTCTCTTCTTGACGTTTTAAGCAATCTCGGATTATAATAGATGGGAACCTCATCATGGTTTTTGTGATTCGCAACTGAATTGATGATTATGTCCTTTTTTTTATATTTTCTTACGCTGAAGCTTGAAAAGTTGACTTCCGCGGGGTTATTCGTTGTGTTCTCATGGTTAATAACCTTTGTCCGGCATTCCCATTCGGATATATGAAAAACAGGGTCCCAACCGTTGTCACCAATAAAGTATCTTTTCAAATACTGCGTGAATTCTGGAATGGAAAAATACATATTGTTTTTTTTCAGAGAATAAACCTTTGAATTTGTCGCTTTTTCCTTCTCCGAACGAGAGGATATCGTCGCAAATAGTGTTTCCAGCACTTTTAATGTCTTCTTCCTTGAGGAATGCCAAAGCCATTACTTTTTCGCCATAAAAACGATACCGGCCTTTGACTTCAGTGCCTTCCAAACCTCTGCAAAAATGTTGAAATTTCGATGTTTCATCGTTCAATATTTAGTTTATTGAAAGTTTTATCGCAAAAATTTTACTTAGTTTTTTTGGCTTTTTCTTCGAATCAGCTGCACCCAGTGAAAAACGACAATAAGCGATTTTTTTGAACCAAAGGACATTTTTCGCTGCGTTTCTAGCTGCATACTCGAAATCTGAACAGCTCATTATTTTTCCTATGGAAGAAAAAAAAATTACCCATAGACACCAAATCTGGGCTCAAGCCATCTTCTCTAATTTTTTTGCAAACAATTTTTTTCGTAAGTAGGTTGACTTTTTGTCTGATAACAAAGCACTGTAAAGAGGAATGTTTATGTGTGTGACCTGAAAAAAATCGATTGAAAAACGCGGAATTCATAACTTCTAAACTTCAGCCACGATAACGTACAACTGTGAAAAGTATCCACTCTTCAGAAGAAATTTTCCGTCCGCGTAAACATGTTTTACCATATCACGGAATGGTTCAACCGAATCGTTTCGAAAAATCAGTAGCCTCTTTGATTGTTCGAAATCCTCATCATCTATTGAGTCGTAGTACCAGCAATCTGAAACAAAATAAAATTGAAAAAAAAAATCTAATGAAATTCTTACGGAATGATGACCAATCGATTTTGTCATGTAATCCTCGAAAATATTTAGTTTCCATTGGTCTTTGAACTTGCTTCCGCATTGCTGCTTTCGACGGTACAATTTGAAGCTCTTCGTCAGAGCATTTCAAGATAACGTTCGACACACAAGTGGCTACGGGAACGCCAGAAGCTCTTTGGACTTTTGCGTTTCGTAGGAAAGAACGGATCTAAAAACTTTTAAATTATTATTATTATTAATTTTTTTCTGAATTCGTACTGTGCAAAAAAAAAAAAGATAACAAAAAATACCCTTTTCCATTCTGGTAGGATCCCGTGATTGCAGAGACCTTTTACTTCGTATCTCAGGTCGTGAATGAAAAGTTTGGAACGACAGTTCTTCACGGAGCATCTGAGATATGATTTTAATGAGCCTCAGAAATTTAAAAAAAACCTGCAGACAGTAACATTATCCGTTTTCCGGACCCTTTTTGGACTGTAGAAAGTATCTTCAATTTCAAAAACGGCATTTCCACTGTTAGAGTAAGAACTGAATTTAAAAGTTTCCTGGAATTGCCTTTCGAATGATACCCGTTGGTCGATGATAGGTTGGTCAATGGTTCCCGCTTCCATATGTATAAGCCATTTTTCAGGTTGTATTCACCGACAACTCTGTGACAAAACAATATTTTTATTTTGAGCTGAGTTTTTCGAAAAACCTTCTCCATTCACCCAAATCAATGTACCCGGAAGCTATAATTTCTCCATTCTCTTCATCGTCTTCATCTTCCATGTCCTGAACTGATATCAGAATAAAAAAAAACGTGAATCAGGTTTTTGATAACACGAAAATTTCCATTTGGTCTGAGACATACCGGTAAACCAAGTACCTCGTCGTGGCAAACTTTTTCCACTACTTCGTTCAGACATTGTTGAACATCTTCATCTTCGTCCATTCTAGGTAAAAAAAAGTTTTTTGCAATTATATTTTCAATACTTCTCCGATCGCAAAAAAATAATTAATAAAAAAAGCAGCAATGGTTCTCTGAACTTCAGAGACTCTGAATTAAAAAAAGTGAATAAATAAAAAAAGTATAGATTGACATAATAAAAAAACTTGATTTATTTGTAAAGTTTAAAACTTTCTGGCCGAGATACGGCAGTTTGAAATCTAGCAGTCGCGAAACTGTGAGAGAACGGCTTTCAGTCATGATTAACTCATTTGCTTGAAAAAAATAATCCGCGTATTTTTCGAAAAAAAGTGGCAGAAAGACTCAAAATTGACAGATGGCGCGAAAAATTATTCGAGTCGTATATGAATTTGTACTACACAATTAATGGAAAAATAATAGAAAAAAAGCAAAAAAATGAAAGTTCAGAATAATGGCGCAAAAACGATTCGGCGCAAACGGAATCGGCGCAAAAAGAAACGGCGTCTGCATACACGGCGCTTACACGCGACGGCGCAGTGCGGACCGGCGCTCAATTTGAACGGCGCTCTTGGAATCGGCGCTTTTGTCCTACACTCCATTTGTGCAACTACACGCAATCAAAAAGTGTAAAATACGAAAAAAAGACTTCTGTTAAGTTTCTAAATTAATTCCTTTTTTAACAAAAAGCATCCAGTTTTCAATTCGATCAACTTTTCAAAACATCAGAAAAAAAGTTTAATTGAATAACTGAATAATTTTGTAGAGCCGACTCCTACAGACATGCTGCAGAGCAACATTATTACTGATTCGTTTGTCAACGCGTTCCTAGGTATCAATCCACCAATCTTTTCAAAGTTTCGGGTTTTGCATAAATTTCCTGAGAGCTTTTCTTGTCATTTCTCGCTTGATTTTTCATTTTGCTACAATTTTAGAGTATGTGTTCTGTACATTGACGGCAAACTTGATTTCCTTTTGTATTACTTTGTCACTTTTCGGTTTAGATTCTACGAGTAGATCATTTTTTACGTGTTTCTCGACTGCTATGTTTCGATTTCCCCTCTTGGTATAAACTTTTTTCACCATATTTATTTTATTAAATGACAATATTTGACGAAGTAACAGAAGAAGAACAAGAAGAAGGAATGGAAATAGAGGATTTTCAAGGTTGCAAGTAGGAACAAAGTTTTTTTCGAAGAAAGAAAATGGATTGCTATGACCCGAGAAAAGTTTATGTGGAATACGTGTGAATAAAAAATATTCTACAGCATTTAGGAGTGCTAAAATAATTGAATAACCGAGAGAAAAGAGGCTAGAGAAAACAGCAGAGGAAAACGGTTTGGACAATCTCGAGGGACACTGTTAACGAGCGCTAGCGATCTGTTCTACTGGTTTTCCTGAAAAGAAGTCGAAAAGTACAAAGTTGCAACAATCACGAATCTGTAAATGATTAACAATAAATATTATATATAATCGTTTTTCGGTGAAACTTTATACATTTTCAAAAATAGTCAGCAGAAGAGTTTTGACGGCTGAGATAGGAAATGGAAATGAACGCTCTCTCATTTTGATTCTACTGTGCACAACTAATGGAACAAAAGAACGGTTCAAATGACATCCCGCGCACAAATAAACGTCTCCGTATTTTCTACCGCTAACTTGAGAAAAAAACTAATTATCGAAATAATAGAAACAATATTGCACGCGAATCATTGAGACGAGGATGTTCGATGAAGTACAGAAAGAAGAAAAACAGGAAGTCGTTGTACTGAGGAAGGAAATCGAGGAAATAACTTCAAATGCATTCTAACTGAAAGATTTGGTTGAAAAGCGGAGTCCCATCTCTGACAAACCAGAAAGTGTTGAGAAATCACCAAGTCGACTTTTTGAGCTTGTTTTTGATAGTTTGTCTGCCAGAGTTTGAAGAGAAAGAGAAAAGGAAAAAATAGAGATCAAAGGATAGGACTAGACCGGGAATTCAGAAAACGTAGAAGGGAATGGTAGGAGCAAGTCATTGGAGTTCGGAGCCGAGCCGGAGCCATCAGAAGTCTCCTGCTCGTCGTCCGACTCTTCTGAGCTGTACGAGGAAGGGTAGAAGATAGGCGTCTCGTCCGACGCCCAGCCTCGCGCCGACGGCCCAAATTTGTACACTAATCGACGACCAGACACCGGTAGCAAGATCTTCGTATTGTAGTAGTACCTGTAAACATTTTGATGTCTCTATTTGTTTCGAAAACTTCTCAGATTCACAATAAATTTTCCTAAACCACAGTCTGAGAAATTTATACAAAATCGCTAATTTGAAACTTTCAGAGATGAAAGTTTTTTTATTGTATGTCATTTATTTTTTTGTTATGCTCCTTCTTTTTGAGAATACCCTCTTTAATTGCATAGATTTTTCGACATCTTTTTGGCATCTTTAGTCAAAATATGAATAAATTTCAGAAGATCTGTTTCTATTTTGAAACGCAAAATAAACTGAAAAGTGATTGGCTGGTTTTTTTTGGTTGTTCCCAGAAGAAACTTAGAAGTATTTTTTTTTTCAACTCTCCGATCCCGTCTTGTAGTTTGAAACTTTTTTTTTGTCACCGTGATACCCAGGTTGAAAAGCAAGGTTACTTTATTTCATTGTTATCGCGAAGTTTTTCGCGAAAGTAATGGGAATCCGAGTCATGCTTCTGAGCAGTTTTCCATGCAATTTCCAATAATAAAGTTGTCATTTTCATGATTTTCGGTGTTGCCGATTCAAAGAAAAACCAACCGCGTTTAACGCATTTCTTCTTTGACGTTGTCCCAGCCATGAGCCCCAGGACCAAACTTGTAAACCAGCTTTTTAGGGTAGAGACCGGTTTTTGGAACCGGCACAAGTATTTGCTTCTCGTAGTAGGTCCTGCAAGGTAAGAATGCATGGATCTTTCATTCAGGTATGGCTCTTGTTTTCAGAATAAAGAGAAGTTAGCGTCAAACACACATGTTAATAAAAATACGTCAATATCCGCTAGAAAAGGAGAATTTTCTAAAATTCTGAACTTGACGGCTCTGATATTGGCATTTCTTTCGGCACAAACGATTAGAGCATGCGAGGAGTGGTGTTAAGGAGACTGAGTGAGTTTTAGTTTAGAAGGAAGAAGTAGGATCACGTATTTGTTATGGGTTACAGATCGATGAAGCAAGATGAAAAGCTAAGCAAATTGCCAGAACTGCTATTACCTCATTGCTCTGCTGAGCTTTTCGTAAGTCATCTTAGTGTTGTTTTTTCTTTCTCCCCATAATCTAGCAAGTTTCTCAGACTCGACGATTCGGAAAACGCCTTCAATTGGGTCTTCCCATCTGCAAAAACATGAAATGTGTACTTTGGCTGCTTACAGGTAAACGCTACCGTACGACGGAAGGGCAGGTTGATGGATCTTTGAGCGCATCGCGGATAAACTCCCACAGCTTGTTTCCTTTCGTATGTTGTGACCTCTTGCGCGGCTTCCCGTCTTTGTTCTTTTTGATTTTGTCTATACTCTGTCTGTCTTCGCAGGCTGGAAAAAATGATTGAAAATGATCACTTTTCTGCAATCTAACCGTCGTAATCAGTAGAAACACTGCCAGGGTTGTACTTCATCATGTCAGCCGGCATCGGGGAAATTTTTGGCTGTTGAAGCTGAGAAGAAAGCAATGGAGAAGAAGGGCTGAGACCATTCGGAAGAAGTCCCAAGCTCATCGGACTCAGGCCTAAACCTGTGCTTTTTCATTTAAGAAACTGTAGTTTCCGAACTAACCAGTGGTCAGACCAGCAGCAAGACTGGACGCTAAAGACTGATTGAGACTTTGAACGGCGTTGTGAGAGTTCAGGAGTCCTTGATTGAAAGAAGCTTGCGTCAGAACCTGCGTCAACGAGCTCAGGTGATTGTTGAGCTGTTGCTGCATGTTCTGGGGAATGCAGGTCGGCTGGTGTGGATGCTGTGGTGGCACTCTTTGAGGGAGCGTGACCAATGGCTGCAAAGGCTTGATGTCGACGGACGTCGTCGGCAGCGAGGTCGTCTCCTCGTCCGAAGGGTGATTTTTCATGTAGTCATCAATCAGAGTGTCTTCTAAAGCATTATGTTGAGTTTTTATGCCGCAAGATATCTTCAGAACTAAACTATTGTGGTTTAATGTCATCTATACGATCGAATAGTGTTTCAAAAAACCTATCAAAAGTCCAAGTGTAACTTAAAACTGACTTCTCTGAAAAAAAAATTCTACTTTATTAATGGCTACTAGACTAATTCTAATAATCTTTCCTAATCCCGCGTTTACTAACAGCCGCCAAATCCAAGTCTAACTGAGAATCCGACATTTGACGAGATTATGCACGTAATGTTTAGCTCTCAATGACCAAAGTGCAGAGATAAACGAAAGTTCTTTTATAATCGAGCCGTTTGGTTGTCCAGGTAACAGCTCAGAACTTTGGTCGCAAGCAATGACGTGGAAAAACTTTGAAAGAGAAAGTGGACAGTTTTTTCAACATTTGGATAAAATGGTAGAAAAAACTAACCAGTGTTGCTGTTTGCTTTTCTGAACTCGTTGAAGATCAGAGGGCCAAATGTGGGATCTCGGTCGATGAAATCTCTCTCAGACATCACCAACATATGCTGGCCGGTCAAGGATGCAAACTGCAACAAGAAAAACTGGCTCGTTTTACGAAATAATCAGAATTTTGCGGAGCTAAGATTAGCAAAAAAATTTCGAAGCAAAAAAGAGTAATTTGGAGGCCTACCCTATGCATATTCATCTCTTCGAATGGGATGTTATGCCTTTTGGCAATATCCAGCATCCATGCGACCACATCATCCACAAGCCACTCGTTTGGATCTTTCACTCGGAATCGGGCCAAATCCACTCTGAAATTGCAAAAATCAAAATAAAAAATGGAAAAGAAATTTCAGATATCAGAACTAGCAAATAAAGGAAGATATGGCAATTTATGTGCAGAGCTGCAATTCAGTATCTTTCAGATCACAGTAGTTCTTTTTCCAGTTTTTTTGAAGAAATCAGTGGAAGTCCTAAATCCACTTCGTATAGTTTTTTTAGAAGCTTCTTATTGATTTTAGAAAGACTAATAAAGTTCAGGTGTGAAATAACAACGACGTCGCCGCTGAATATTATCTTGAATTTTAAATTTTTTCTCTCAGTTCTGAGAAAATATTTTGAGATGATGGCATTTCACACAAAAAATAATCGAAAAAAATTGGTTTCGATTATTCCGTTTCTTTTTGTTAAAAAATGTGCAAATGTTCTGAAAAGGATTAACTAGGAATCTTTTTTTCATGCTATGACTGAAAGGTATTTGAAAAAAATTTTTCTGATTCCACTGAGTGAGTTTTTTTCAATAAATTGTTGTAAAAAAACTTTCAGACTCTTGCTTAACATTAAAATACACGTATTGTAGTCTCTCTTATTTTAGAAATCTTCTAAAAACTTATCACAATTTCTATGAAGGTTTGAGTAATCTCAACTTGCATAGCGTGAGACCTCATGAGATACATTCCCACGGAAAAAAGGAAACAAGAAAACCCGTGAAAATAATCTATTCAGTTTTGATTTCCGATTTCCGTATAATCTCGACCAGTTTTTAGAAAACTCCCAAATGCAAAGTCAAATTCTATGAATTTTTCAAAGGCAACTCAGTTTTCACACCCTAGAGGTTTCTGAGCGAAATGCAGAATAAAACCGGGTAGTTTAAAAAGTCACATTTCCAAAATTGCAACTTCGCATAGATAGCCTTCATGGGATTAAAGAAAATAGAGGGGTTCTATTCCATATCATCTTCTTTGAAAAGTTTTGTAGAAAGCTCACTTCTCATTGTTCGGGATGGGCTTGAACGACGTCGCGCTCATGTGAGAACGCAGAACGTTGGGCGTCGAGAAGCGTTCGAGCAGCGACGGCAAGCACATCAACGAGTTGTAGAGCGGCAGGCCGGCAGGAAGCGTCGCCGGCGGGACGACGGAAAAAGCCGATGGTCCTGCTGAGACAAGGCCGGACGGCCTGCAACATGCACTGAAAAATCCGTAGGCAGGGCGTGGCGGGCGTATGCGCGTCGCCGCCAGTGAGCTGTCACGTGAGCGCCATGAGTGCTTCGATGAGCGAAATCTCAAGCTCGTGGCTTTCGGATCGCAAAACAAAATAGAAAATCTCTATATCTGAACAAATGCGACTCACTGGAAAATAATTTGAGCTGCTTGTAACTAAGTCCACGCGCCATTGAATCATGATTCCTTTCCTAAGCTTTTTGATTTCCGATCCGAAGTAAGCTCAGATGAGCTTTATCAAGATATTTTACGCTGACAAGAAAAAGTGATGATTTTCATTTTTAACATTTTTTTCATCCAAAAGACACTTCAAAAATTTTGAGGAAATTCTGATCCAGATGAAATGCTCTTCAACATGATAAATTTAAAGCAAAAAATTTTTTTTGGCGTCGATCTTTTTATAAACTATCGAAATTTTGAATTATTCATTTCTCTGAAGAAAAGAAGAGTTTTCGCGGTTTTAAGACCTTATACCTAAAAACAAAAAAACGCAACATATCGAAACAGTTTGATCAAAAAAGATGTGTTCCGAATCATTTCTCATTTTTTTCAAGTTTTTTTTAACTGTCTTAGTGAGTGAAAAAAAGTTGCATATGTACGCAATTTGAACATCAAACTAGATTATTTTCAATCAAACGTGAAATTCCAATCAGCCAGTTGATTTCCTTCAAATTTTAAGTGACAAAAAAACTTGATCTATTTTCAAAACAACAATTAGGAAATTATAAGTTCAAAATTTCAAGATTATTGTCTTACCCAGTTAAAGAAGAAGGCTGAGCGGCCAGTGCTGGCCAATCGGACGCGCGCGTTGGCGCTTGTGCGAGAAGAGGAGCCGGACACGCCAGCGCCGGACTATCCTGAAACAGAGCACATGAACTTTTATGGTCGGTATCTGTCATTATGTGAGTACGGAGCAACTTTTCGAGTCAATTGTATGATTTAAACTTATGCGATAAAAGATTCAAAATATTCGAAGTCGCAAAAACACTATAGGTTCAAACCTTTGTCAGTTTAATCCAAGTTATCTCGGTTTGAACGCTCAAAAATATTAAATTTTTCAGACAATTTTAAGCTTAAGTAAGGTTTTGAACTCCAGAGAAAGAGCAAGAATCAGCTATTTTTCTATTAGTTTTTGAAACTACATACAACTACATAAAACCAAGACTTGAAAGTTTTCGAGAGTTTCACATTACAGGAATGAAACGTAAAAATAATATTTGACAAAATTGCGATTTTTCTCAACCCGCGGGATATTTTCCGTTTTATGGCGTCATAAAATTTCTTCTTTCTGGTAGTGAAAATCATGTGAAGTTTTGTTTGAAAATAATCCGCAAATATACGCAAACAACACCAGGAAAATAATTTAACATGATCTGGTCACGAAAAAGATGTAACTAATTTTAAGATGAAAAAAAAACAGCAAAAAATAAACCATTTTTTCTCGAGCCAAGCAGGATAACAACGGTCTGAGTGGTTCGCTTAGGGAAGAAAAAGTGAGATAAGAAGAAAATCGAAAACGCTATCAGTATGTCAGGTTCACTCTACATACAATTTTTCAAGTCTGATATGTGACTGGAAATGTGAGGCGTAGTAAAACCGCACGGGTTTCGTGTGAACCATGATAAGAAATTGTTACATTTTTTGGCATATCATGGTTGTAAAAAAAAATGAGATGAAAAAAAGATATCTCTTGATTGAAGTGAAAAAATTTCTAAGCCTTTTTGGAGCTATTTTGCATGGAGTATAACTAAATTCAAATAAATAAATGTATTCTTCAACCCGGCACGCGCTCTCGTGAGAAATTGAAAAAGTATGACTGTCTTTCATTGAGGAAAAATTCAAAAAGGTGAAGATCAGAAAAAAAGATGAGTTGGAGAGAAAAACTGGCAACGAAGTTAAGCGGAGATCCGAAAGGCATGTTCTGGAACGAGTCCAACTAAGTCGTGCGATACGTGTGCGACGGATATATCCACGAAACGACACCGTGTCAAAGGACCAGAGTTTGGGCCGCTTATTCATTGGCCGCGTAGCTCCCCGCCGTTTTGCGTTGAACTAGCGCTCTTCTGAATAATGAATGAATGGCAGGCGAGGCGATGAGCGATCGCTGAGCATCCGAATTTTCGTCGCCAAGTGCATCAAGAAACATCGTTTCGGATGTGATGTCTGAATGTCGCCGCCTCCTTCGCTAAATCCGACGGAGAATTGAGTATAGTATGATAAATAGTTTTTGCTCGCTAAATCGTGGAAGCTCATTGTTTAGTTCGAATTTAAAAGTATGAAAAAAATCCATGAAGATATAGGTTGGACTTCGGCTAGGGTAAGTCTCTCGATCTGCTTAGCTTTTTAGTTTCCAAGAACGAACATTTCTGAACTCGTGCTAGAAAAAAAAAAAAACAACTCAAAGAAAGCGGTCCCCAAAAACTGAAAGTTATAAAGTTTGAATTTTCTCGCCAGCTTTCAAAAAACTTTCGGAAGCAAAGTAAATTTACTTTCTCTTTGAAAAGAAAAGTGCATCGAGAGCCCTCTCAAAAGTTCCTAATAATCAAATACCGAAACACAAATTATCTTTCCTCGGCTGACATAATTAATAGACTTCAAGAATTTTTCTGATTGATGAAGTTCTAATTGCGTTGAGCCAAGTGTATCGAAATTCTCGCGGTTTAAATTGAAAAACTGAAGAAACTTCAGAGATTTGAAACTTTGAAAGAAAAACTGCGAAACCTATATGAGCTTTTTTTTATCTTCACGGAAAATTTTAGTTGAACGCCAAATGCGTTTCCGGCGTTTGAAATGATTTTTTTTTTCTTGTGCGCATTAAATTGAAGCTATCAAATCTTCAAAATTTTTCGAGCGGAAAGTCTTTAACCACTGTTTTCAAAAAGGCTACAACACTCAGAGTGGTTTGTAATTGTTTCAAATATAATAAGTTGAAAAAAATTCCTCTCAGTTAAAAAAACTTTAATCTTTAAAGATATTTGGAAAGATTCTACACTTTCCACAGTGTACGTGAAAATAACTACGGCTCAATCCCGCTAGTAAAGAAAAAAAGTTGCGAAAAGGGCAATGAAAAGAATAAGAAGAGAAATAGCAAACTAAATGGGCTCGAAACTCCTTCGGCACGACGCTTTCGGACGTCTGAATCGATGGAAAGCGCGGCAAGGACAAAATGAAGCGAAAAGAGGCGACGGCGAACACATGAGCCACAGTGGCGTCGAGCTGCCCACGTCGTCGTTGCCAGCTCGTTTTGCAACTGATTTTTGGTCAATTGCCGGCCCTCGAGTGTACGAATTATGGCACAGCCGTCAATTCGGAAAAAAAACTTTTCTTGGCAGCTATTCAATTCGACATCTACCCTAGTCTGATCTTTGCGCTATTTCAGAGTTGTAAAATTCAGATAAAACAGCACTTCTTATTTCAGAATCACAAAAAAGCATAAGATTCACGGGAATAAAAAATAAAAAAGAGAAATAATTTCATTGGCGTGAAGTGCACGGGACAAAGCGCAAGGCAAAAAGCCTCCGATAAATGGAAAAAATCACCGGAAGCCAGAAAAGCCGTTCTCTTCTTTGCCATTTCACAATTTGAAATCATCGAAAATTCAAGTGACGTTTCTTACAATTAAAATCGACGTCTTGGAAAGAATCTTATTTCTTCGGCTCGATGAAATTCGAAATCACAAAAGCTTAAATTTAGTTATTTTTAGCTAGAACAGTTCTATTAGTAGGGGCACTTGATCTTTATAAAAGTTTCATGAACATTTTCCGTAGTAGTCAAATAGGAAAACAAAACAAAAAAAAGCTGGAACATTTTATTTCTAGTCATGTGAACTTCGGAAAATTGGTGGGAGTGACAAAAAAGGCGCCACTTTTTTTTTCAAATAGCTCAGTCTTTTCCAAAATTCTTTAATTCTTTTCAAAATGTTCAAAGGAGCAAGAAATTGGAATAACGTTTTTCTTTGGCTTTTCAAATCTTGCAAGTAGTTAGTTAGTCCAAAAAATCCATTCAAGGTTACAGAATTGAGTATGACATTGGATGAACCTTTGAAAATTTCTGTTCGCTTTCAAAGTTCATGAGTGCTTGTGTGATTTACGAATGAGCTCAGAAAAGAAATGAGGAGAATTGATAGCTGGAAATTGCGGTAAACCGATGGTGGAAGATGGAGAAATCGCGAGGCACGTAGGGGCCACAGGTAACCAAGGCGCGCCTAAGCAAACACCCGCACAAATACCAACTCAGAATGACGCCGATCTACCAACCTCGAGAGATCAAAGAAAGGAAAAATCGCTTGTTTTGTTCTAAGTCTGAAGCTTTCTTAACATACTGCAAACTGAAGTTTAAGTTGAAGGAAATAGGAGAAATCTGAGCTTTCAAGTTTCCTAAAATAGAAGAAAAAAAAATAAAGTTCAACCCAAACCGCGTCATTTTATTCGTCCTTTCAATTTTGTATGAAAAAATTTGGGAAGTTCACAAATTCTAGCTCGAGAAAATTTCCAAATGAGACTATATGGCTTTGAAAAACAAAAACGAATAAAAATTGCGTTGGAAGCTTTTTTTAATCTTTTTTTTTTTCTCAAAAAGTAGCCGATGATTTGTTCAGTTTTTATTGTAATAGAATCGTTTGAGTTACTGGTTCAGGATTCTCAGCTGCCTGGAAAAATAAAATAAAAATAAAGTGTGTTTGGTAATTTCTTAGTTTTTTTTTCGAAATTTTCAATTCGTGATCTCTTTTTGATTATGTAGATAGGAAGAAAAAGTAAAGGCTCAAAAAATGTCACCTTGATTTTTTTCGATTTACCTTCTTTTTCAACTTTTCTTTCGGAATGTGGTTGTTAGCTCTTTTTTCTTTGAGTTGATAATATAGAAAACCTTGAAATCTACGACTTACAAAAAATCGGAGAAAAATCTAACATTTTTACATCCAATAAAACGACAATAAACTTCAAAAGCGGGCACATGCAAAAACAAAAAAGAAAGATCTCGTAACGCTTATTTGTACAGACGAGACAACTATCAAGAACAGTGGCGAAGTGCAGAGCTGTGATCGTTTGAGCACGAAGCAGCTGCCTGGTTACAATTTATGCGATTTTTAACCAGCTACTTGTGCAATATTTTTGCCGTTTTCCCTTTTTCATCTCGTTGAAATAAATAGAAAATGCGAGATAAGAGAGCGACAATAGGAAAAATTTGATCGGATGACGGCTCAATAGGATGAGGGTGCTTTTTTGTCGCATTTTACTAGTGATCGACAAGAGGAACACAACGGTGATTACCTCTATTGATAGGAGAAAGTGTAAAAGTACGCGATGAGAAATAAACAGGTAGGGAGATGATTGATGAAAAAGTCATGCGCCAGAGAAACAGGCTGAAGTCGGATATGATTACTTGATTTGAAAACTTTGATGAAACTTTTTCCAGTTCAAAGTTGAAGCTTTTTAGAAGGATGAAAAGTTTGGATAAAATTTCAACAATAATCGTTGAGAAATTTTTTTTTTGATTTTTTAAGGTCACGCAAGGTTTCAGCGTCTTTTAACGCCCCAGCAAGAACTTTTGAGTGGATGAATATAAACAACCTTCAAAACGTTTTTTGAGAGCGTAGTATTTTTGGCTCGGTGCCAATTGAAGCCAAATACGCTTGAAAATAGCGCTACGATTTTTTCTTTAGAAACTAAAACATTTAGAAGGATTTCTGAATGTATCTCTTCTCTTATCTTGATGAGTTTAAAACACAATTTTTCTCAGTTTCGATTGGAAACTCTGTCTCGAAACTTCATTTTGCAGTACAATTGATTCACCGTTGGTTCGGGAAATAATTCATGGCTCAGCAGAACGGTGTGGGAAAATGAGATTTATAAAGTTCTTCATTATTATCGTCTCAGGCTCCTGGAAAAGGAAGAATGCCGATGACAAAAATTCAAAGTTAAAATTTGGTTTGAACTTGAAATACTAGGTATATTCTAAGACTCTGTCGATAAGGCAAGTGGAAACGACGAAATAAAGACCAAGTATGTGCAAAGTATCAGAGAGAGAGGGGTTTTTGTTGTTGGTTCGGCATCGGAAACCACAGACGGTGGCGAGGACGAGAGTCTGAGCCCCAGAGGCAGAAAATTGCGCGAGAGGCCGCCCATACACAACACGTGCGGCATGCGGAAAGGGAACGTCGTCGTTGTTGAAAAACAAGAAGTGCATGAGGGTTTTTGCCTCGACGACACTGTCGGCCAGTGCGAGAGAAGGCCTGCGGGCGATGCGACGTCGCCAGCCGCCGAAAGTGAGAGCGACGCTGAGAACTGGTCTCCAGTCGCTTCCTTCTTCCGTCTGCCACGCGACTTCTCGCCCTTTTCCGGACTCTACTTTTCATTTCTTCACGCGGAACTTGCCAACTTTCTACTGTGTGTCAAGATGATGTCTTATCGGTTGTTTCGGCCGCAATTACTAGTCATGCAAACAACTTTCACTTTGAAAATTCAGAAATGAACGAGGAAGAACTTTTCAACAGAGTAGATATTTGGCTTCTGAATTTTCCCAGAAATTTTCAAAGATCTGGATGAAGGCTCCTTATAGTCGCTACCAGTAAAATTTTTTGAGTGAGTGAATCTTGTGTAGAGCCGGTTCCCGTGCCAAACCAGCTTCACACAAAACTTAAAAAAAAAAACGCTTACCTGAGCCTCTGATGACCTTTCAAGTAAAATTTCCAACTTTAATATTTTTTCGAGACGTAAACTGTCAAAGATTGTTGATTTCCTCTCCACTCAATAAGATTTTAAAAATTTTTTGGCAGGCTAGAAAATCTTCCTGTTCCCATGGAAATGCTGATTTGATTTGATTATTTTTTCCTCGGAACTTGTTTTAAGTAAATATCACGGTATGATAGAATCAAGCAATCAAATTTCATGTATAAGTACGCACAATCTCTAAAAAGCCAGTGTTTTAGTTTTTCAAGAGAATTTTTCCGAAATAAAAAAAAAACCATGATTTAAAAGTGTGTGGCGACTAATGAAATTGTTTGAACTGATCGCAACGCGTTTTCTCCTGCCTACAACGACAATTCAGACGATGCGCCAGATAAAGGGCACCTCATCAACCACGGCGACCCTAAAAGACAGCGTTTTCGGCTACGGCCAATCGCGAGAAACCGTTTTTCTCTCTCTCATTGCCCATGTTTAGTTCCTTCTTCTTGGACGGCTGTTACACTTGACCAGTCTCGGTGGTTTCAAGAAGTTTTGTCGATTAAAAAACTTCTCACTTTTTTAGGAGTGGGAATCAAGGCAAGAAAAAAAGAGAAGTAAACAAAAAGTAGAAATTCCAATGGAAGATTTATTCTACCGAAAAAATCACTTGAAGCGTGCCCCATTAATTGCTAGAAATTGTCGTAAAGGGATATGAAATTAAGAATTGGCGTTTAGAATTTCATAAAAAATTAACTTCAGGCACGTCCTCTGTGAAGCTCAAGAATGTTGAAATCTCAGACATTTTATCTATTTGAAAAAATCAACAGAGTTGCCTGAAGTATCAACTTCTATAAGGCCCCTCCATTTGAAATCCATGAGTTGAATGTTCAAATCAGTTATGAGCAGCACAAGTCTTGCGATGGTTCTATTAGAAAGCTGGAAATTCAGATGGAAAAGAACAAGCGCGCTTGTGAAATAACTTTGAAGCCTAAAAAAAAAGAGAAAATTCTGGAAAAAAACTTCCGGTGAAATCAAAAAGTGCAGCTAAAGAAGCCGATAAAAAAGGCTTAGATTCAAAAAATCCGTTCTTTGCTCATAGAAAAGATCTCACGTGCGTGAGGAAACAAACTTTTCTTTAGACGAGCTTTTGATTATTTTTCAATATTGAAATGGAGTTGTTAGAATGAAGCAAGTAAATGAGAGATTACAATGAGATATAAGAGAAGGTTTTTTTATTTGAGAGTTTGAAACTTGATCGAAGTTTGATCAACGTCCGAAATTTTTATTCTGGAGAATATCAACTTTGGAAGAAAAATATCCTGAAAATTCATGTCTGTACAACAAATTTTTGCAGATAGTCACCATTCAGACCTCGAAACAAAAAGCGGATTTGAATAGAAGTTTGATCCGCTAGATGACCTTTCTGTTAGATACCGTTCAGGCTGTGAAAAAATTGTCTACGGATGGCAATGAAATGAGTAAACACGATCGAGACGAGAAGCACTTGTCAACGGAATAGTGCGAGCTTGGCGGAGCTCGCAGGTTCCGAGCCGTCGGAAATAGCGTCGAGAGAGCAGACAAAGTACAGCGAGTCAACATCACCGAGTTTGTCTTACTGGCCGGTTCAGATCTCTTTTCGCGGGCGCCAGCCGTTACATTTGCCTTCACAGAGTTTTTTCTGCTAAGGTCATGTGACGCAAAAGGTTCATTATGAAACTGTGGCCAAAACATTTTTTAAAATTTCCTAGGTTGAAAAAAAAAACGAATTTCAAGTACCAGCTTCCTCCCCATTCTTTTTTTTCTCAATTTCGTTCAAAGTTTCACCATTTTCTATACTAAGCCAAAGTAAAAATTATCCTCATTGAAGAGTTCTCAAACGGAAAATTCAATTTCGCAACAGTAGTCTCATCTCTGATGCCTCCTAAAGATCAGCGGGAACAGAGAAGGTTGATTGATCTAGGCGTTGGCGCTCCATGGTTGTACATTGGCCGATACTTTCCCTTTTGCGTACCCCTACAATATGTTCTCTTCGAAACGTTTTGAACATTTTTTGCTAGCCTACACGTAAGATAAAGCAAAAAAAAAACAGAAAAAATCTTCACTTGATAAAATATGTGAAGTCTCGAATTATGGCGCAGTGCGAGCAAAAAAAGGAAAGATGAGAAAAAAAGACACACGGCAACAGCTACCGTAAGATTTTTGGGTTTGATGAGTGAGAAGCAAATATTTGTAAGTCTTATAAGTGCAAGAGTAAGTAGTTAATATCAAAAAAATTATGTAAGTCTGTTCAAAAGTCGTTGAAAATTTTACTAAGGGTTTGCAGACAAAACGACTTTTTAATGTCATATCAAGCTCAGAAAAAAAACTTATGCCACACATGGAAACTTTGTTATAAGTCAACCTCAATCAGAAAGTATTCAGAATAGAGCAAAAATGAAACATTGCTCTTTATCTTTTCTCGATCATTCAGTAACTCCTGCAACTTTGACTTATAAGTTAGTTCTTGCGGTTTTTTAAATGCCTCAAGACTGCAAAAAGCGGAGTTTACAACTTGCCACGAGAACTCCAGAGACGCAATTCCCGAGGAACCAGACGATAGTATGAAAAAAAAACAATTGCAATATATCATGGCGTCTGGCCAATTGTAAACCACAAAGACCATTTCCACAAAAAAATCTTAATTTGAAAATAAGGATTTAGAAGTCCTTCAAAAAATTTCTTTTTTTTTTCGGGTAAACTTCCAAGCAAAAAAAAACCGAGTGAAAACCCACCAGCTCTCGATTGTTCCAAACGAAGTACTTTTTCATTTCTTCGACTTAAAGACTTCTGTACAGATTGCTACGGAACATAGCAGCCAGTCACTGAATTGCATTGATTTGTTTGTGAGAAATCTGTTTCAACGGGGGCGATCAAAACGAAAACAGAAATAAGGGATCACAACGAAATAGGAAACCGATCAAACGCTTACAAATTTTTTTCAATTTTCAAATTTTTCAATGAAAAAAAGTCTTTCTGAATGAAAAAAAAATAGTGGAGTTAATAGGCCGGAAATAACGAAAATCTGATGGGCGACTGTCCCAAGGGAAGGAATAGGAAGCAATGAGAGAATAACACAATTTGGTCGCGGAAGACAAGACAGAGACGACGAGAGAACCGAAGACGTTGGAGAAGTTCAAAAGTGCAGACAGAAGACGTCTAACGCAACATTTGATAGATTCTGAAGTCATGCCGATTTCGACACGATAAGGCAAGTAGGGGAGGCACAAATCGCAAATCTGTTTCAAACTTCTATAGAGGGGAGCAGTCAAGGAAAATTTTCCGAACGTTAAGATAAAATACTTGTTTCGTATGGCCAGAAGAAGTTTGAAATTTTTGTGAGCATCAAAAACTTTTTTATGGAGAAAGAGATACCCTAGCAACAAGTCATGTGCTCCTATCTGATATCGACTCGAAGATAGCGACACCGAGAAATGAATCCGAGTTGGATTTAAAAAAAGAACTTGTACTCTATTCATCTTTCAACTGAATTATTATTCGTTCTTTCCGCAGTATTATGTGACCTCTTTAATGTTTTTTTCGGAGCTGGGGTACGTAAAGGATAATTATAAATTGAATTTTTTTAATTTTTTTCAAACCCCATAAAAAAATCCAGTTTTTTTCTATTCAAAAAAATGAAAATAAATTATTACTACGGAATTTTACGGATTCTAATCGTTCCCTCTCGCAAACTTTGGAATTCCTTAAAATTTGCAGAACGTTCCCTTACAGAAAACCGATCGAATCCCACAGAAAAATTATCAAATAATATCTATCAACCAACAGTCTGGGACTGCGAAAGACAATTCAACTGAATAAAAAAATATTCAAGAACAGCGAACTTCTCTCAAACTGAAATAACAGGAACTTTGACTATTTTTTCGGAGTTCAATAGATAAACAAGCGTCTGAGCTTGGGAAGTGAAGTGAAGGTAATTGAATGTCCCGAACGCACCTGCCAATATGCTCGACAAAATTTATTTATGTCAAAGTTTGGCGCCAATCTTTTATTAATGAGGGTTCGCCTCGTCGCGGGAATTCCCAAAGCTCGCGATGCTGGAATTTTGATAATTCTAGGAAAAAGAAGGTGAGAATTTTTCAGCTTCTTTCTGCTTTGCACATTTGAGGCCAGAAAAAGGGATCATTAAGGAAAAATGATGGCAAAGTGCAATGAGAGACCGTACGTCGTAGGAAAATTAATCCAAAAACTGCCTGGAGAAACAAATCTATTCAATCTATTCAATGTTTATTTTTTTACGACTTTCTTCGATTAAAAAAAGCAACTTCT
The DNA here is from genome assembly GCA_904845305.1 of Caenorhabditis auriculariae. Taxonomy (NCBI): domain Eukaryota; kingdom Metazoa; phylum Nematoda; class Chromadorea; order Rhabditida; family Rhabditidae; genus Caenorhabditis; species Caenorhabditis auriculariae. The sequence continues at coordinate 321,979 of CAJGYM010000002.1, read as the reverse complement.
TCATCCAAAAATCATGTAATTTTTTTCTTTTTTTAACGTTTTTTTATCAAGCCTGAGGATTTTCATCATAGAGCTGGAATTTTTCTTTTTCAGCTTACTGTTCATTTTGAAAAAAATTCAATAGATTTTTCATAACAAGGCTAGAAGTTATTTCTGGCGACATCAAAATATTGTTATTCATTGTCCAAGACTTGAAAAAGTCTTTGAAGAAAGTGTGAGAAAGAGAATTTTTTTTGGAGATTTTTCCCAGATTTTTTTTCTAAAAAAACATAATTATTTGGACGTTACATTAAAATAACAAATCAAAAAGTTTCCAAGCCGCCGAACGAAAGTTCTGCTCTCCTTGAAAAACTTTCGAGATGGAACATCAAAATTAACAAGTTTTTGCCGAGCCTATCCGATTTGCCGCTAGGAAACAATTGGCACAACGCGAATTGCTCAATGATCTAGAAAATTGAATGCGTTGAAAGAAACGCAATTATTTCTGAAAAGTCGAATGAAAGCCTAGACGTTTTTTCCGCTCAGTGGGAGTGAAGACTAAAATGGAGCGAGCGTTTACAGAGGGCAAAAGGCTGGAGAAGCTCGAAGATCGTCGTTCAGCGTGGTCACGCTCCTGCCGAGCGAGCTCTCCGGAAGAGGAAGAGAGAGCGCCAGCTTTGCTGTGCTCAGTGACGTGCCCCTAGGCGAGACACGCAGACCAAGGACGCCTAATGCTCCGTTAGTTGGCAGGAAGTTCAGACGCACGCCTGTCTCTTCAGCCGGCTCGAGCCGTCTTTGAGAACGAACTCCGCCTCCGGCTCAATCTCCTCGTTCTGTACCGCCGCCGTGAAATGATAGAGAAAAACATGAAGTAATCTCGGCTCATCAGGGACTTTTTTATTAAATATTGGAACTTCCAGTGATTTTAAACTGATGAGGTGCAATTTTTCGCGCCCATCCTCAATTTAAGCTGAAACACCGCCGAAAAGGTCTGTGCACCAAATTATGAACATTAAAACTTGAAAAAGTAGACTCTAACTGATTTCCCCTTCAGAGCATTCTACGAAAATGTGTTTTGCGTAGAAGACAATGTTTGATGAAGCTGAAAATCTCTCTAAGATGAATTCAGACCCTAATTTAAAACGAAACAAAGTTGGAAAAAAAAAATCATTCTACCGATGGAGTGGTTTTCGAAAATCGTATCAAAAAAAAATGGTTACTTACAAATTTTCAATTTTTGATCTTCCCAAAACCGAAGTGAAAAGCGCAGAAAAAATAAAAGGGAAAAGTTGAGGTAAATACTTAGATGAGCCTTTTTAAAAATATCAAGAAGATTGTCGTTAATTATTGCGCTGGGCACGCTAACAGCGAGTTTGACGTTCTAAAAAAGTCTTTATTTTGACATTTTTTCGGGTCGTCATGTTTTTTTTTGCAATGTTTGAAGCTCATTTTTCGGTATAGTTTTCCTGGTTTAAGTGATGTCCTGCTCATTCTTAACACATTAAACCACTTTTCAGTACCTTAATTATTTGCTCTCTCTACGTTAAAAAGAAATGAAGTGTTTAAATCCACACAACTTTTTTTTCTACCCTTGCAAAGTTTCAGACATGTAGCTCTTGCGGGTTTTGAACAACATAGGGGAAAAATAATTCGGTCGGTTCTCAAGGAATAAAAGGTAGTACATTTATGGTAGCAATATACGCGCTGGAGTGAATGATTCCGTGGATAGGTTTTGGGAAGGTGACCATCAAAATCAATGACTCGGAGTTATCAGAATACGAAGTGGAAAAAACAGACGAATGAAATTGCGTAAAAAGAGACTTTTTTATGACCGTTTTGCGTAAAGTTCGATTTTTACGTACCCGGAGCAAGAAACGACAATATAAAATTTTTAAAAATGATCTCTTTTTTGTCTCCTGATTCTGCATCAAAATCCTCTATTCAACGGTGCGAACCATCTTCTGCACTCAACGTGAACTTATTTGTCAATTTTTTCATTGAAAACTATTTCAATCCAGCAGAACTTGACTAATTCGAAAAGGAGGCGAATAGCTGGGTTGTTGGCAGCACGCCAAACGAAACGAATTTCTATGAAGAACTACAAGATATTCAGAATTCAAAGCGGCTAAAAATCTGGATAGGTCTTTTCTAGCTTTTTCCATTGCGTTTTGTATGGTCCGTTATGTTTTCATCCCAAACGGTGGGAATGAAAACTCGTCATATCTCACAGGAAATTTGATTAAATTGTTTTTTTCCATTTCTCCAATAACAAACTTCTCACAAACATATATTGCCATTTAACAAGTTCATGGAAAAGCGTTTCGATTTGAAAAGAAAAATATTGCACGTATATTTTCCCAACGTCATAAAAAAATGTTGAAGTTTCGAAAACAAGGAAAGAGACGGTTTTTTTAATCTTTTTATGTTTTTTTGCAGATAGTTTTTTTACTTTCAAAAGACTAGATTTCCAATCCAAGTACCGAAAAATGTCTGAGTGCTTTTGGAGACGAAGATGATTTATATATATATATATTTTGCTGAAGTGTTAAAAAGTTCACAGTATGTATAAATCTAAAAAAACAAATATAACGATTTTTTTAAAAAGAAACAAGGTTAAATTTTTTTCAAATTTCTTTCCAAGCTAAACTCCGATTGTCTTTCTCATGTCACCATTTTGAGTTAAAAAGGATCGGAGTTGTTTTCGGTTAGGATTTGCCGTTGGGAAAGAAAATGGAAAATAACGCCCTGAAAGGTCAGTATACTTTCTTGTTATTGACCCTCGGGGCACTCTAGCTTGAAAAGTGCAAAGTAGAGTTTGCAAAAAAAGTTAACCACCAAAGGTTTTGGAAACAGTGGCATAGACCCATTGTGGAGATCTTGAAATTGAAGGTCTTTATTTTGCCTTTGGAAAGTTCTGCTTCATTCTCCGCAGAGAAAGCGATATTAATAAAGCTCCAACTGTTTATGTTGAACTATGAAAAACGAAATAAACACTGGCGCCACACGTGCGAAAAAAAACAAGAGAAAGATCTCAAAAAAAAGCATAAAGAATGCAGAAAACATTCAATCGGCCGGAATTGTGAAGATGCATGAAGCATGCCGAACCAAATTTTTTAGAGATTTCGAGACAACACGTTCGCTTTTTCCGGATCAAGGTTCTTCGATCAATTTTCCATGTGTTCCATATTTTTTGCAAGTACGAGAAGAGTTTCAAGAGTTCAGAATAATATGTTATCGGAATGAAAGTCCCAGAAAGGAATTATTCATCGATGGGAGAGTCAATCGCACACGCTTCGTTGAACAAATTTCATGAAAAATTGCCAGTTAAAAAAATAGACAGGTGTTTTCTTATTGAGGTTGCCAAGCAACTTCCACTGTTTGGATAAATAAAATGATCAAGAACTTATGGAAGAAGTACAGTACCATCGGGTAATTGGAAATTCAAAGAGAAAATGAACGATATCGAAAAAGGCCTAAGTAAAAGTTAAACCATTTTTTATTTTCCCGAAAATAACAGAAAAATTTCGAAAAAGATACTTAGTTCAGATTTCAAAATTTTCGAAAATTATGAATCTCATTTCGGAAAGCATATAAACCAAGCTTCTAATAAAACAGCCAAGGGATAAATGTTCCCCTGCTGTGTTTCTCCATAAATTGTCAGCTTGATAACAATATCTCGTTGTTTTCGAATACCCTATTCGGAGACAAAAACTTTACGGAAGCGTTTGAATCTCTTCTTATCGAAATTAATGTCGTCGATCGCGTTGAAAAGAGTTACAAATCGGCGTTCAATGAACTATAACAATAGAGTGAGAGCCTTGTAGAATTCAAATAGGAATTTGACTCTTGTAAAGATTTTTCAAAGTGTTTTCCAGGCTGCCCTTCGAATTACTGAATTGAAAACTAAGAACTGACCGGGCCGGCTTTGATGTTTGGAAGGAAGAAGTTGTACTTGTGCGGATTCTGCAACGAGTCAACGACAGCGTAGTTGAGTAAAGAGACGTCGATCTGCATTGGGAGCGAAATGATGGCAGTAAGAAGTCGACGGCTTCGCGACTCCAACGATTCGAAGACACCTCTTGGTTTTTCGTCACGTCGTGGCGCGCCGAGCAGCAGGCGAAGTGCGTCAGGGCGGGGCTTGCAGCCCTGGCGAGCCTCGTCGCTCGACGAAACGCCTGAGGCCTCCGGAAGTTGCATGCTTGAGTGGTCTCGATTTAGCTGTGTGTCACGTTGTTTCCGACGATTGTAGCGTAGATCACTTGTACTTGACACAGGCAACAGTTGTATCCGCCGGACTGCGTCAGAGGTCGAAAATATCCAAGAGCACAAAAGTCAGAGTTTGTCTGGATTTCACAACAAAAAAATTACAAAAAGTGTGATATCATCAAATTCCTTTCGGACTGACTTGCCCACTATGTTCTCAATAACTAACAGAAAATGAAATTAATTTTTCCATTATTTTTGAAGCAATAAGCATGCTTCATGGATAGAAAAGCCAATTAATTTGAATGAATAAGCCGGAAATCAAAGAAATTGGAGGAAATGAAATTGAGAGAAAAAACCTTTACGGCACAATTTTTCCCTATATTCCCTTGCGATTCTTAAACTCGAGCGTGATTAGGGACGGTGTATTTTTCCGTGTTTGAAGCATAGATTATCTTTAGTCAATTTTGTCCGAATTGAAAGGCGGGGAGAGGCGAGGAAGTGTGCGAGATGCGTAGCGTGTGCGTACGCGGTTCTTGGCACTAGTTCAATTTAACCGCCAGCGACTATTTGGAGAGCTTTTTTTATCATTGTTTCATTACTTTTTTTATAATTTTTTTATTGGTTTTTTTCCACGGGTGCATTGAAAAAAATAGTAGAATAGACTTAAAAAAATGGTGACCGAGCTTTTTAAACAGGCTGTAGCGCTCGAATTGAACTCGGGCCAAGAAACGCGTATGCACACGCTACGCGTTCCACTCACTTCTCCGCCTTTCACGCCTTTCAAGTCGTGATGGCGTGACTATACTGCTTTTCCACAAAAAATCATGATAATTTTTATGTGCACGAAAAAATGCGAAAACAAATGTTCAAATGTCTCTTTTTCATCTCGATCTTGCCGGAAATAAAGAAGATTATATCCGCAGGCTCTGTTTTTAATTTCCTTCACTATCACAAATTCCTCTAGAGCTCGAGTAGGTCTAGGTTTGGGTGAATCAAAGATTTCTTTTCGAAAAGATTCTAAAAGTGAAATATAAGTAGAATGATTAGAAAACCGATTGAACCGTTTGGTTTATAAGTTCCAATGACCGCCAAGAACGCGGAAGAAAACAGCAAAAATTAATCATCAAACAAAAAGACAAGGTTACTTCTCACTGTATGTCGTCATACACGCTTTTTCATGCAGCCAATGATAACATTTCGCAAAAAATTGAAATGCGTTCGAAATTTTAATTGATTTGATTAAATTTTCAGTGAAATCGCGAACAAAAAGAATGATCTTGAAACTCTTCCAGGAAATGCCACGTTTGCCGACACGTGTTGCTGGGTTAGACGAATGGATAGCCTGCGAAATTCCCTTGTAATTCCGTCAAGACAGCCTTTCAACCGCATCAGTTTTAATCGAACACCAAAAAGTCGCAACTGTTTTCTGCATGGTGCAAATTCGAACAAATAGAAAAATTCTACAGATCGGTCAAAAATCTACTTTTTTTTCATTTATGAAAAATCCGAATCTTTCGATAATTTTGAAAGTTTTGCAGAACATTTTTTGAATTATCGGGTAAAAGTTCGGAAACTCACCACCTTAAATTGTTATGTTGAATCAATTTTCAAAAACAGTAGTACTGAAAAAGTGGTGAGAAAGTGGAAAAAAAAATTTCGAAACGTTTTCAATATTCCATATTAGTGTCCCTCGACATCGGAAAAAGTTGAAGATTCCAATAAAAAGAAACTCTCAAGTATTTCAAGTGATAAACTTTATAGTCTATCTCCTAATGAAAAGTTGAAAATGTTATTTTTTTCTTAGGTATTTTAATGAGAACTTGGAAACTGCATTTTTTTATTCATTTTTTTCTTTGCTTTTGCCGTGTTTTAACCTTGTCCAAGTGAAAAGCCCATACATTTCGGACTGCCAGTGGTTCCGGAAGCAGTCGGCGACCACAGATCGCCTCAGGGAGAAGAATCCGCTCTTTTCGCTACTCAATCAAAAGCAGGACGTTGACGAGGGCTATGTTTTTTCTTCCGAGAAGTTTGAACTTCTTTCATTGGCTATTTCCCAGTTGTCGCAGTTGCAGAAAAAAAAAGCAAGTGTAAGAATGTCCGAGGTAGGTGTCTTATCTCGTTGTATCATATAGCTTGAGTCATGAGGTCTTGCAAACTCATTCAAGAACTTTCTCATTTGAGGGCTCATGAAGAAAAAAGCTTCAGCGAAGAATGAAAACACAGCTCCAATTAAATCCTCTTCGCGTAATAAAATTAGAATGCATCTCAATCGTTGGTTTTTTCGAAAAAATACTGGTTTGCTGAGAAATTGCAACGAAAACAAGATACCTGACCTTAGATGCTTTGAAATTTTTTTTGACGGTTTGCATGTCAATATTGTAGTTTGGAATCAAGGACTTTTTCTCAGTTTTTTTCTTTGTCTATAGAGCATAAAAATAAAAAAATAAAAATAAAAATAAAGCAGCAAAAAAACAAAGATTGAAATTCTAGCAGTCTTTTTTTTCACTGAGAAAAAAATATAATTGATTATAATAGGTTTTTTTCGACTTCAAAGGCCAGATGGATTGAATAACAAGGGTGAAGAATTGCGTACGAGACGCTTCGGGCGGAAAACTCCAGGTTGCTTGAAATAACGTTGAAAAACGAAGAAAAGCAAAAAAAAAGACCCGCTCTTGATTTCGAGTTTTCGGCCAATAAACCGTGTCGCATACGCAACGCATCATTTTTGGCAATCTACTCATCTCGAGTATTTTTTTATGCATTTTTTTCACTATTTCAAAGCGCAAAAAGTGCTTTATGAAAAAAAAAAGTGCACATTTTTTTTTGTTTGATTTGGAAGCTGCCTGGATTCAGAGCATTCTTTTTTCTGATTTTAAGGTTCTTTGTCAAAAACTGCGACGTTTCTACTCGGTTGTAGGCAGACATCAGGAAGCTGTAGGCGCAGCGGAAGTCGTCGGAGCCTTCCGTTTTTGAGGGACATCGAAGATCGTTTTTCGTTGGAACTCGTGAGCAGTTCTTGATAAACATTGCGACCCGAGGCTGCCTTCCTTTTTCGAGAAATTGTTGGAAAAGCCTTCCAGATGGGGGTTGCCCTCGAGGCACGTTAGCGAGCGCTTTTGCATTTTTCGAGAATAAAACTGACAGAAGACTTATTAAGACAAAAATCTTCTGTGGAAATTCCTTGAAAAAAATATTTTTAATCAAATAATCTTTAGTGTTAATGACTCCACTAGAAGGCGGAGGGGAAGCTTTGTAAATCTAAATCAAATCTAATTTTTTTCATTTTTTTAAATTCAGTTTTTCACTTTATTCGCAGTTTAAAAAAATGAGCATTTAAGGAAATGAGAGTTCAAAGGCCTTTAAAAATCTTCCATCAAAGGAACAATTACCAAAACACGACCGACTGGGAAAAAGTTTTCATTAAATCGCAGAAAGAATTTTGAGAGTGCAGAAATTTCCCAAAAAAAAAGAATTATCCCTGTTGGTTATCTGGCGTCTTCCAACTTGTTCTTGCTTCATTTTCATCTCATTCAAGATTCGAGGGAAGAGCTTTTTGGGTCTGCGCGAAGCGTTCTTCGAACTCTGAAAAAAAAGAGGTTTCCTCCGAGCGCCGCAGAGAGAATGTTGGCGATTGCCTAAAAAGTAGTGGAAAAGCTCAGAGAACCGTTGAGGGACGGATAGAAGGGGTGGCGCGTGATTTGTGGTCGGAAGGCGTCTCGAGAGGCGGTTTTTTTGAGTTGCTATCGAATTGACGCGCTCTCTCATCCGTGAGTTCCGAAGAGCCCGACATCGTAGGAAGCTACTAAATAAAGACTGAGCGATGTATTCCAAGTGTCTGATGTGCACATAAGCGATATTCAACCACCGTCGTCAAGCGGAATGTCATGTGCAGAAATTACAAATACTGGAATGGAAGGCATAAAGAAAAATAATTGAAAGTGACGAATGTTCGAAAAAGGTGATGAGGCCGAAAATCATTGTGTTTTGTGGTTTGCTCTTTTTTGTTGATATGAGAACTTCAAAAGTACAACGATAAGGTTGAAAAACTTCCGCACGCGAAGTGAGCTTTAGAAATTAATTTTTACTTTTTTATTCAAACGGAAAATGTTAATAAAATGGTCCTTTTTATGTTTAACTGCTAACGGAAAAACAGACGGAATACCTCAGGTAAACGTGGGGAAGCTTCTGCTTTCGGCTCCTCGAAAGGCGTTTGAAAGCTTTCCACCAAGTGGTCAAACTTCTTCCACATCCGTTTTCACCATCTCTTTTTTCCTTCCAGTAACCTGTTGAAAGGCTTCTGGCAGCCATTTTCAATTTTGCAATCTTTGATAATTCAAAGAAATTCAATACATTCATACTTAATCTCAAAGATGTGGAACACTTTGAAATACAATCAACTTTGATTTCAAAATATATTAGGACAAAGTAGCCTTCAATTTAAGCAGAAGAAAATTTATTTACATGTGCATGTTTTGTGTAATTAAAAAAAACCTTTCGTTAGTTTTTCTAATAAGTTGATTATAAAAAAATCTTTGAGTGAGTGGCTTTTTTTCGAATTCAAGGACAAACATGCTAATTAGCAAAGACTTCTTCAGGTATAATAAACTTTTCTTAAATGAGATGTAAAAAATTGTTAAAGTTGAGCAAAAAAGGCTTGCTTCGATTACAAATTAAAATTAATCCAGAAAACCCCTCTTTTCGAGCTTTCCTTCTTCTGATACGACTTTCTTCGAGAGAAAAAAAAAAGATGAATACTCGTTTTCAAGTGTACTGGAAATCGTATTCGGATAGATATTTCAAACATGTTGTAGCAAACAAAATGAATATTCAATTACTTCAGACCCTTCTAAATAACCTCTGTCGAAAATGCAACATCTGACTCTTTTTCCTCTACGCGACCTTCTTTTCAAATTCCAAAATTCACATGTCTGTGAGCAACCTCGTCTTTGTTGGGGTTTCTGGCAAGTTTTCTGGCCGGAAGCAGACAGCTGAACTCGAAAAAAGCTTTTGGTTGCCGCAAAGTTTCAAAGAGACTTTTGGTGAAAAGGCCTTGGCAGCGGAAGAAGTTCAAACATCCACTTGCCCGGAGATCTACGTATTCAAGACATGTTCTTCAAAAGAGTTGTAACGAAAAGACAAAGAAATATTTGAGAATTTCACGCTCTTTGAAGCTTAATATTCTCTTTTTTGAATGGGGATCTGAAGAAAAAGTTTCAATTCTGAACAACCATTTGCCAGAAAAATTTCAAAAAAGCCTTCGTAGCGAAATTGAAAGCTGGAATTCAGAAAAAGGTTTTTATGTAGTAAAAACGGCTTTTTGCGAAATTGAAAATAATGTTTGATATGTCCAAATTTGGCAAGAACCAACTTTGACATGGTCACGGAAAAGTGGTCTCGGATGAAAGAAGATTAATAAAGACAAGACAAAACATGTGAAGAAAATTTTGACAAGGTCATTTGTCGAATATCCAGAAAGTGGTTTCTAATAACATGTGAACACTATTCGAAGGTGAGCGAAGCCAAAAAAAAAATCAAACTTGCGAAGATCAGAAAACTGTCGTCGATTATGACGCCGAGTACGCAAAAACGGACCTGACGTTTGATGGTCAACAATGGTCTCATTTGCGACAATTTTTATTTGAATTTGATATTCACATTTTTTTTGTCAATTTTTTAATTCTACACATTTGACGAAATAATCGATAAGATATTTTTGATAATCGTGAAGAAGCCTCGCTCTTTTCTTTTTTTGAAATACGCACTACTATCATACATTATAGCTTTTTTATTGCCCTCAACAATCGGCGTGACGCAGATAAGCTTGATAAAAAATTGGAACGTTAGTAGATACAATTTCGTAAAAAAAAACTCTCATCAATCAAAAAAATTAAGCTGACTTTTTCGGTTCTTTGAACTATCGAAGTTTAATTTTGAGTCACTATCGTTGAGTGATTTTTTGGAGTCTCACCGACAAGGAAGCTCATTTTACCTTATGACTGAGTTCTAAGAGTAGAACTACGTATCAGAAAACTTTTAAGTAAAGATCCTGACAGTTAGAATCCACCAAAATTGCTAGAATTCTATAGCGCATGTTTTGATTTCGGACAGAACCATCAGAATTTGTTGAACGAATTTTTTTTCTAGAAATCGTGCGGAAGTAAACTTTCGGAACATTCTTGTGATATATTTCCGAGTGTTTTGGCCAGTTCGGAAAATTATTCGTAGTTGCAGATTATTATAATAGAATAGCTTTTTCTTTCAAGTAACATCGGGCAAATTCAAAAAAAAAAGGATTTATTTCCCTTTTCAATGGAGAACATATACAGAGGCATCGTAATCTTCCAAAATGTACTTTGAATATTTTTTGTAGCTTTCCTCTATTACATCCACTACTTTTTCGACATAGTGACTGAATCAATTTGGTCCTGTCGCCATTTATCCTGACGAAGACGACGGTTGCAACCCAAGTAGTGAGACAAGTGAAAGAGAATTGAGAAATTGGAGACAGTTTTAACGGGGCAACCGTAAATCGTTTTATGATTCGCACAGCTATCAAGTCGAGTGCTGTCCTGCCTTGTTTTCGTGCACCCGGCCGTTTACGGTCTTCAAGCCTCCGTGTCACAGTTTATTGGACCGAGAGCTTCTTTTCGGATTCTGTTTCGCAACGTATCGAGTTCACTAATTTACGCTTTTTCGTTCATTCCATGTGAAAAATTCATGAATTTTTTCTTTCGCAACAATTTTTTGTTTCACAAATAAATTTCCTCTAGCTTGTGACAAAACTTACAGATATTTCTGAACCTTTTATTCTCTCAAACAGTTTTTCTGGTCGTATTAAACCCTCAGATGAAGGTGTCTTGAGATATCATTAATTACACTATCCGCAACTTATTTAATTATATAAAAATAAACTTCCGGTGAATAAAAAAAAGTTGAACATCGATAGGACTGCCTGAATTTTTCGACGTTTTCCGAATAATATGAAACTTTTGGGGTTTCTGAAAATCGTAAGACTTTTTTTGGTATTTGTCCCGTGGCTGTTAAAAGTTCACATATTGTTTATTTGACTACTCCACTTCAAGGCTACCATACCATGAAATTTTGGACCTCGCATAAATTCGAAAAAGAAGCCTCAAAACACAAAACAGTACCCATCTCAAGTGATTATCGGCCCAAACTCGGACCAATCCCATATCAGGAACAGATCCGCCGATACAGTACGCCGTCCTTGGCTGAGATGTCGGATCAGCTGCAAACGGGTGCGACTTGGGCAAATGTATGGCAAGTGCAAATTTTTACTACCGTCGACGGCCGCGATCTCCTTTGAAGTATGCGACCGAGTAATATGCGCTGAGGTTATGGTTGACGCACAGGTGAGCCGGCGGTCGGGGTGGATTCCGGCGGATATAATCGCCGACACATGTGCGTCCGGTCACATTTGTTAAACTTTTTATTACCGTATGCTTGCAAGGTGAGATGTTTTTGTAGGTGACATCCTCTTTTGCTACTTTGTTGTTTTTTGAACCACGCTTGTGGAAATTGTAGGAACTTTCTGATAATATTATTGTACAGTTTCCATAAAAGGAGACAGCAATTTTTTTTCAGTGGACAATAACTTCAGAGAGAAAAAAATTAGTCATAATTTTGAAGTAAAGAAGAAATTAAAAAAACCTGGAAATTTTTTTAAAACTTGCAAAGGCTGACTAGCGAACAGTTTTTTTAATAAAAGTTTTTCTTTCTGGAAGCAAGACTTCTTTCTTGCAATAAAAAAATAATAATCCAAACTAGACAGTAAAAGAAAACTTCAGGAGATTTTGCGAAATCGCTAGATAACGCCTGCACCGTTTATCATTATCTCCTTCCTTTTTCTAAGTTTCATTATTTACTTTCATTCCATTAATTTATTTGTTGCTTATAACTTTCCTTTCGAAATTTGTATCTTTTTGAAATAATTTAAAGCTGAGCTAGCTTTTTTTTATCTTCTTTTTTGCTGGGTTTGAAAAAATCAATTCCAGTTTCGTTTCCCTGAGAGATTAGAGTATTGAAAAAAAAATTAATTTTTTCAAAGAATGAGCTAAAAGAAACAAGAAAATTATACCTTTTCTAACAAGTACCTTCAACTTTGTTTTATGTTCTTGTCGGGAGGAAGCTTCCGCGGACATTTCCGTTTCAAAGTAAAAAATTTTACCTTCCTCTAGGAAAAGCTATAATTCTTATCAGGCGTTTTTCTTTGCAGTCCAATTTTAACTTATTTTTAAATTGATCTTCTTGTGACCGAATAAGAAATGCCAGATAACATTTCTCAAATTCGAATTCTCCGCCTGTACTTCCCGTGAACATGAAACTTATTTTTTTGCCCAACTGCTGAAAAAAAAAATCTTGAGCTTTTGATAGCCAAGTCGAGAGTCAAATTTTTAACGGATGAATAGAAGGCAAATGTGGCACGATCGGGTTTTTACGATTACATTTATATTGGCTTGTCCTCGTTGATAACCAGTTGCAGTTGTCTCCAGTTGATTGGCATTCGTTCCTTCTCGCGCTCCGATCAACACCTACTCAGTCTGTTTTTTTTTCTCATTATCTGTTTCCAGCTACCAGTTGGGAGCTGATAATTAGATTGGACGGAGAGGGTTATCAGAAGCTTTATTGAAGCTTTGTTGGTAGTTCACAATTGAGCCCTTGCTTGTTCGCTTATCGAACTATCCCTGTTCTTTGCAGCTCACGACCCATTTTTGAAATCTTGTTAAAAAGATGTGAATCACTTTTTTTCTACTTTAAAAATTATAGCAGCAAAGGAAAAATATTTTTCAAAGTCTTCCCATCATTTTCATCAAATTTTATTTTTTTACTTCTCACAGAAAGTTCATTTTTTTCTTTTTCGAGAATTTCATAACAGTTTGCTCAGAAATATTTCCCGGAAGGGCTGAAACTTTCAGTTTTTAACAAATTACTCCTTTAACTCAATTTTTCGTCTGAAATTATAAATCCGGGAAAAAAAGGAATGACTGGATCTAAGTAAAATTTGAAAAAAATAGCCAGTAAAAATAGAGAAAAAAAGACTGGAGAAAAGTTGATAAAATTCGAGATTGCACAGGTGGATGGTATATTTTGTCACAGCAAAGTTTTATGGACCGGAAACTTTGTAGAAACGAGACTTTGAGTGACAACCTGCCCAACTTTTCAGTTTTCAATAAAAGAAATTTTGTTGTCCAAAAAAAATATACTTCAAAATCTATTGAAATTTGCCATTTTCCAACTGTTAAGTTTTTCGTGAATTACAAATAACGATAACTTTCTTTCCGAATGTTTTTTTTTGCACGAAAACCGTATAATGAGCCAAGTTTATTGTTCTCAGAAAATGTCTTCGGAGCCATCGACGTCAGCCGAAGTGCAACCGGATACTCTACCCAATGAGCCAACTACCTCCAAGTCTTCTCAGGACAAGAATTTGGAGTCGGAACGCAGCACTCTTCTTCAACAGGCTCTTATCCAAGCCGGAGAGCATCGCGCCCAAAAAAGCAAGAACGTATGTCGCTCGAACGCTATAAAAACGTCAATGCCCGGTTTTCAGAACGGTTATCAACTCCAAAGTTATTCTTTTAGTGCGTCTACCTTCCTTTGATAAATATTCGAGCCAAATTTGATTTTGTGCTTGCGTGACACATAAATCTTATTATTTGCGCTGGTTTTAGTAGTGACAGGCTTTTTTCAGTTTGAAGTTAATCAAATTTGGAAGAGAGGCGAAAAATAGAAACTACTGACCGAACACATAAACTGAAGTTTTATTGAAGTGTGCCAAAAAGCTGCTTTATTATAATAAAATTGGAGTTTCTAACATATTTTTTTGTGCTCGTGATGTTTTAGTATTTTGTAGTTTCACACTAAAATTGCAGCGGATAGAAAAAAAAGCTTTTCACGTCTCCGATATGGCGTGATTGAATCGTTCTGACTTAACGCCAGAATGATCGACACAACCAAGTTTTTTTAATGAAAAAAATTTAACTTCGCGGTTTTTTTAAAGCTCGTTTTTTTACAACTTCAGAGATTCGCAATCTCATTTTTGATGCTTTTTTTCTGTTCCTTTCAAAAACAGAAGTAGCACGGATTACGAGAAAAAAAGTGCGGAGACAAAATTAAAATTCCAATTGCGTTAAATGAATAAAATGTTGGGTTTTTTCTTTTGCAAGTCTGGTATTTTTTAGGGCAACAAAGCAAAACAGAAACACCATCCGGCCATCACGAATTTTCTGAAAATCAAGGAGCATCCACTGTATTCAATACTTGAGGTGAAAACTTTACTTCATTGGGAATAAACAGACGAACGAAAAACTTTCAGCTACTTGCGACAAAATGCGAGAAAGCAACACAGTCTCTGGCGAAACAAACATTCGAAATGAAGGATATTGTAGAGGTGGGTGAAATTGTTCAGAAAAATCAAATAGTTATTGGAAGACTGTAAAATTGAAACATTTGACTCGTAGTTTTATTCATTTCTACGTCATTGGCAGGAGAGGTGATTTTCCGGGAAGCTGTCATTTGGTTTGGAATTAATGATATTGGAATAACAAATGTACAGAAAGATAAGAAGAAAAGTTGAGCATGGAATATTTAGAAGAAGATGATCGCCATTAGAAACGCCGCGAGAATACTTGTGAGGCGAGCTGTAAATTTGTTAATAATTTTTTTTAATCCTTAAAGCTCTTTTTTTCCATTTTTAACTAGCAAAGTGGCTTAAGCATGAATTATAGATCGATCTAAAAAAATTTTTTTGTTTAGAACATAGCAGAGAATTCGAAAAAAACCTTTTTGAGAAAAAATTTCATTGCTTCGCTTGATATGAGATTTGTCAGAGTTTTTCGTTTTTTTGAAATAAAAAAATAAGATAAAAAGTAACACTCAAAAAAATGTTTTACACATTTTGACAAGCTTTTTGCGACTTTTTTTGGCGCTTAGAAAATTTTTTTAGGTACTAGAAAAATTACCAGCTACTTTTTCAAAAAAATTGAGTAAAATGTGAGTTTTAAATTTTACACGTTTTTTTTCCAGTTGTTGTTGAAAACGATTGAAAAAGCTAGAAAATAATAACTTAACTCGAACAAATTTCGCATTTATCATGAGTTACTGAATAGGTACGTTAATGCAGGAAAACGTTTTTCAATGTTAGTATGAGAAACTTTTTCCGTATGATTTTGTAAGCTATTTTACCTGAGGATTTCTCGATATCATTTCTTGGTTGGTCGAATTGCGCTCCTTGGATAGGTTCTGAAATGGAACTTTGAGGGAGTGAAGCGGTTATTTGTAAGCCAAAGCAGGATGGTACTACCAATGCTATTTTCGACTTCATTTTGAATTAACTAGGTTTTTTTTCCTAGTTTGATTTCTAGAATAAACTAGCCAGACTGTGTCATATCTCGAATAATGAGTCTTGGGTTTTTGAGCTTTTGTTAAACCTACCAGCTCCTGATTGGTTATTATAGCGACCATATTGCGTGTTCATATTACCGTCAGAATACAAAGGTGTGTACCCCGGCTGGCCGGGAACTTTCTGAAAAAAATATTTTTTTATAGAAGTTGGAATGGAAAGTCTAGACTTTCAGGAACAAAAGGAAGACTTTAAATCATGCAGGAAATGAAGGGTACTATAATTTTGCTATAAAAAAAAAGAAGAAAAATGCTTGTTTTCGTGACCGACCTTGTGCGAAATACTGACAAGAAAGGTGAAACCCAAAATCTGATCTAAACTTTAAGACGGCAAGTTTCCAAATCCAATCATGCTATACACATGAACGCTTTGTCAATAAACAAAAAAAGTGATATTGACAAGAAGGGAAAAAGCATGCAACTGACTTTAAGCACACGACCACTAACGTTGTCAGACGGAGGCCTCAGGAAGACGCCGCCGTTTGGTGCCACAGTAGAGCCAACCTGTTGCTCTCTGGCCAAGAGCTCTTGCTGACTCGGGAATTGAGCTGGAGGAATTGTACCAGATGCTGCTTGGTTGCCGCTTGAGCCCACGAACTGCTGACCGGCTTGTGTTTGGCCAGAAGCAGTCAATAGCTCTTGCTGACTAGGAAATCGTGGTTGAGGAGTTGAGCCAACTGTTTGAAGGTTGAACGAAGCGGAGTTCTGTGCGTTTGGGTTCTGTCCAGCGGCCACCAAAAGGTCTTGTTGAGAAGGGAACTGCGGCTGTGGAGTCACAAAGTTAGTTGCTGGAGCTCCAGTGTTGCCCGAGGCCAAGCTTGATGTCGGTTGGCCTGAGGCTGCAAGAATTTCCTGCTGACTTGGAAACTGCGGCTGAGGCGTGCTCGGGGTGACGCCGTTCCCTCCTCCAGATCTGTTTTGCCCACTTGCAGCCATAATTTCCTGTTGGCTTGGATACTGCGCTTGTGGGACGGTTGACCCTTGATCGTACTGGTTCTGCTGCTGTGGATTGAAAAACGTGCCATCTGCATTTTGACCTGATGGAATCATCTGAAATTTACATCACGACATGAAATACAACATCTTATCATGCTCAAAAGATCGTGCAAACTCAAAAAACACTTAGATAGCAATATTTTGACTTTTTTAATAAAAGAGTCAAGTGTTTCTATTGATAATGTGAATGGAAATGATTAGAGCTGTTTTAAAAATCTTTTTTTATTATTTTTATCTGCTGTTTCTGAAAAACTCATATTTTTTTCGAGCATTATGTTGACTTCAGATTCATTAGTACATCAAGTAGATGCTCAATTAATTTTTTTTTGCCTTTTTTTTTTTTGATTACTTATCAACTCACTGTAGTTGTAGGAGGTGTGTTGAAACCGGTGCTTTGTTGGAACCCCTGGGTCGTTGGCTGGCCGTTGAAGGGCTGCTGAGACGTTGGTTGGCCGTTGAAGGGCTGCTGAGACGTTGGCTGGCCGTTGAAGGGCTGCTGAGTTGTCGGATTGACGTTGAAAGGAACGTTGCTGCTCGGACTCTGCGTGCTTTGGAAAGGAGTGGCTCCTCCTTGCGTTTGCTGAGTTGGGCCAAAAGGTCCTTGCGTGGAAGAGAATCCTTGCGGATATGGCGTAGTCTGGTACTGTTGGCCGCCAGTCGATGATGCACCTTGATTCTCAGTGATTATTTGGCCGTTGTTAGGAGAAGACTCGGTTGCAGGAAAGTTTTGGTTTGAACTCTGTTGAGTAGGGTAGGGTGTTGAACCACCTGCGCCTACTACAACAGGCACCGGATAGTTGGGATTTCGAGTGCTTAGGTATAAGGAAGGATCAAAGTTAGAACTAGTCGTGCTGGGAGGACCTCCGGTTGGGCCACCTTGATTGCTCGATACAACTGAGCTGCCGCCGGTTTTATCCTGAGAAACAGTGGGTGGTGTTGAAAATGCAGGATTGTTATTTGTTTGATCTTGGTACGCAGGTGTGGATGGCTCATTTTGGAATGATTGCGGCTCACCATTTGACGTCGTTCCAGCAGGATATTGTTCAGCCGGATATGGAGCTTGGCTATTCGATTGTCCAATGTTCGATGCTCCTTGTTGGTTGTTTTGAGGGAAAGGAGTAGTGCTCCCACGGAGACCGTTTTGCTGAGATCCAATCACTCCTTGCTGTTGATTTTGGTTTTGTGGAGGAATTTGCTGATTTCCTGGTGGAACGCCTTGACCGTCAAACTGCTGATTTGGAAGCTGATAAGATTGTCCTTGATCATATCCAGCGTTCGCAGAATTATAGCCACCGGCGTTATTGTATGCAGTGTTGCCGGTAGGCACAAACGGCTGATAACCAACTCCTTCATTAGGAATCAATGGCGTAGCTGTTGAAGAAAACCCTTGCTGGTTTGGAGATCCATAGTTCGGAGACGGGGTGGGACCACCAACGTAACTTTGAGAATATGTTGCTGTGTAGGAAGTTCCTTGTTGGTTTGGAACGACGTTGCCACCGACAGCTGGTCCCGAAGTGACGCCTCCTCCTATAACAGCGCCTCCTTGAGTGTTGTATGGAGGAGGATTGTAGTTGACTCCGCCGCCGATGTTGGGAGAAGCCGTAACTCCTCCACCAACACTACCGCTATTTTGGTTATAAATAGGCGAAACGCCTCCACCAATAGTCGGATTGGAGGACACTCCTCCGCCTACAGTAGCACCTCCTTGATTGTAAAATGGGGCTTGAGTTAGGCCAAATTGATTGGTCTGGTCATTTTGAGGATAGATCTGACTGCCGGGCGCTGGTATCGGTCCTGGATTTTGGTAGTTCGGAGACCCCTGAAAACATCAATTTTCAAAAGGTCCCTTCAGATCTCGATCTCTGGAATGCGTTTACGGATAAATGTGCCGCTGACCTGGTTTACTGCATTGTAACTTGAGACGACGGCGGAATTCTGCTGTCCATTACCTGGAAAACGATGTTCTGCCGCCTGCCTCATTTAAAGAGATTTTGTATTCATGGAAAGCAAAGTTTATATGCATTCCTCCGGATACTATGAACATTATCAAACATGAAGCGACAAGAGCTCACTAGAGCCCTCAAAAAGTCAAAAGTTCCTTTTTTTTGAAATTTGTGACAAAATTTAAACTTTAAAAGTCACGAAAAGAAAAATTTGCATTGGGGATTTTTCGGCTTCTTTTTTTTTTGGAAAAATAAGTAATTCTCACCGCTGTACATCATCACCATTTGACCGGTTTGCGCGCCGTTTGTGAAAGTCCTTGATTGTTGAACTTGTTGGAACTGTGGGTTATTGGAGCAGCATGGCGCTCTGAATGAATTGCTCGATGAAAAGAGCACGTATTTAGAGTTAAATGGGTTATTTACCACACTACAAGAAATTATTTCCGAATGGTTCACTTGGTTCTACAATATTGTTACCAAACTGAAAAACATGCAAAGTTGCAGGGTAGTATATATATTATACATAGTCCCAAGGATCTCAAACATTGGAAATTTTTCAGTTTCAATATATTAATAATGTTTGATTCATTGAATCTTTTTAAATTAAAACATGAAATCATTTTTCAAACTTTCACAGTTTGACATCACGTTTTTTTATGGAAAAAAACCAAAAAAATTTTTCTGTAACAGGTTCTAGATCTTTTCGAAAGCAGCTCTTTTTTTTCTACTACATGTTTGATTATCTGTAGCTAACGAAATTATTCAGCGTTTTTGTTTTTTTTCTCTGACAAAAACTTTGAGAAATTCACAAGTTTCATTTGATCAATCTAGGCTGTTTCAAAAACGGTTCATTTTCCTTATCACTCTGGGATATTTCGAAGGTTCAATAAAACCATTTTTGATGATAAGAAGGAAAGCTCTGAAATTTTCAATTTTTTTACTTTTCTGTGTCCGAGGATAGAAGCCTCAAAGGTCATCGAAAAAAAATGGCAGTTTTCGCCAGTTTTGTCAAAATTTTCATCTTGTATATCTGAGATTGCAAATTTGAAAAATATTAGACACGAAAAAAATGGCCATTTCGATATGAACAGAGTTGAACAACCCACACACTTGTAAGTTTAGACACCAAGTTTAATGAATGAAAAGGTTATACTTACAAAAACTGTTATTCAAACAAAATTTTTCAAATCAGTAGTATAAATTTATTATCTGGAACGAAATTGGGGAATACCGTACATGTTACTGTTAGCGGCCACGGCATATCGGAACGTTGGAGGAGTGAAGAGGTTAGTAGGCACGTTTAAAACGTACTGGAAGCTCTGCTGTTGCTGAGGGCCTGAGCAGCCGACGCATTGCGACGAACAGCCACTATTCAGGAGCTGAATTTTCGGGAATTTCAGTTAATTTCTTTTTTGAAATCTTATTTTCTTTTACTCACAGCTGTTCGAAGTTTTCTCAGCCACAACCATTCTGATTTTTTTGTAGCTTGGTAACGTTCTTATCTCACAGCGATTTTAACAATACGTACTCATTAGGCTCCAATTGATGAGCTTTTTTTGAATCAGTGTTACAGACCTGTTAAAAAATTCCTCTTGAGAAAGTTATGAAGCCTTAGTTCAAGAAGTAAATATCTCCTATATAACATAATTTTGGAGGGTGAATAGGGCAAGTTTTGTTGATCAAATAGAATGATCCTTTCTTTGAGTAAGATTTCCGAGCTATGATATGTTTTTATAAATTTCTCCGCTGGCCAGATCCCAATGGGTTTCCAACTTTTTTTCGGACTTTTTTTCTAGTATTTTCCTAGTTTGTCTTGATTGCATTAAAGAATAGAAAACTTTTCAACTCATAGCAAAGAAAAAATCCCCTTCAACATTATGTTCATATTCGATATTCAAACTCTCAGTGCTTGTTTTTTTTGGATTCGAGGTCAAACAGAAATATTTTCGATTTTGAATGGACTCGACAATTCATTTCTAAAACCAGCATCAGTTCAAAACGTGATTTCAGCTTGTAACTCGTTTTGTTTACAGCAAGTAGTACCTTTGAGGACGGTCTTTTACGAGTTCAGATATTCACACGTATCTGCATTTTGGCTAATTCGCAAAAGAAATCATTATTTTTGTGAAATACATTTCTGAAACTTCTAAATGAATAAAAACTATGATCACTTTGACATTGACGAGAATTTGGCAGATGTTGAGTAATACCATGTCGCCCCATAAGATTGAAGCGAGAGTTTACAACTGTAAAGAATTAAACGCTTGAACATCAATACTTTGAATGAATATAAATAGACGAGAATAGTAGGAAAGAAGAAAAAGAAAAAAGAGAATTTTGATCGGCTTGAAGACAAACGGATTAACCCAGTTCAATGGGGAGCCGCAATTCACACGCTTTAAGAGACCTCGAAGAGGAATCGAGCAACAGCTTTGGTGCGAAAAATATCACGATCATTGTGATCGCTATAAATTTCCCTTTGTTTCTGAAATAAGAATAAATGGAAACTTGGATCAAGGTAGGTACAGATGTCGCGGAAGGCTTAAACGACGCTTAGTTCTATGTTTTGCAGTTCTGGCTTCGGTCAAACCCACTCAAAAAAAAAAACTGTCAAGACGTCATAGTGCATCGGATTTGAAACTATAGAAAAATTCCGAAAATCTCCCATTTAGTGTATGCGAAATGAACTTTTTCAGATGCTTATTCAAAAAAATCCGAGAGCAAACTTTACTGTCTCCAACATTTTATCCCCTCATTAGGTCAATTGAACGTTCTTACACAAGTCGAAAATTCATTAACCGTTTTTTCTCGGAACTTGTTTCTAGAAGCTGAAACCTATTACACCGCGTTCTTGAGACTTTTCGATATAAATAAGAAACATCCGTTTCTTCTAGACGTTTCTGTAGTTTCTCCCGTCCCGAACCAGCGGTGAAGGAAAAATATCTTGAAAGTGCCTTTTGCTGGCTGGATCTCAGGAAATGTTCAATATCAACTGATCTTCTCCTCAAAGTATTCCTCGGCAGCGGAGCAACCGGCCGACGTGTTTGCGGCACGCGGAACAACACGCGCCGCGGTTTTCACCACGAATGCTTGCCCATGTCAACTGCCTCGAATCGTTCCCACTTGTACTCGTTTTTTTCCTCGAGGCGTCAAGGTGATGCCAGAAGCACTTCAGAGTACAAAGAAGTCCGTGTGAAGCATAAATGAATCGTAGAGGCAGGCAAAAAATTGTAAACCAGAAAAAGAGTGGCTTTCGTGAGAGCTGAGGTCAAAGAAAATCAGATTTTTACAATAAATCATGGGAAATAGATAAAAAAATTACTCAAGATAAGATCTCTAAAGGTACAAATCACTAGGCTCGTAACAGAGAAATTTGAGTTTTCAGATAGTTACAAAAAATTTTTCAATTTCTGTAGTCACACAAAAAACGTGGTTTTAACTGAATATCCGGAAAATTCAGGAATTTTACAAGTTTTATGATATCAAAACAAAAGAACCAATTATAGAAACAAAAAAAAATTACGAAGCACTGCCTTTTCAAACCTTAAAAAATTAGGCTCAGTAAAAAAGCCGCTCAAATTAGAGAAAGGCATGAATTTGTGAAAAGAATTCAAAAAAAGACTCCAAAACGATTGTCGGTATCGCTCGAGGCGCACAGCTGAGAGACTCCTTGAATATTTGTCATTTTTTTTTCCTGCCGATTTTCAGAAAAGCGGCTTACGAGCCTTTGGCGCGATCGCCGCCGTCCATTTATTTATTTATTTATCTTCGCCTTCCCACAAAAATCACATTAAATTTAAATACAAAAAGATTCAAAGCTTCTTCAAAATTTCAGACATGGTTTTCACTTTGGTTTTCTACTCGTTAGATAAACAAATTTCAGTTGAACAATTTAAGCAAAAATTTTATAAAAACAGTGGCGTCATAATTCTTATCCATCCATCGAAGATTTTTTTTTGACAGAAGTTTGAAATTTTCAAATTTAACAATAGGTTTCATAAACGAAAAAGTTCGAGACTACATAAAAATGAGTATTCCCGAGCTCAAAAAAGTAATGATGGCCGGCCTTTAGATGGAAGACATGAAAACGTAACACGAGACCCGTACTTCATTTTGCTTTTCGTTTCAAAAACGCTTCGAGCTGGTCCGTTGTTGCGTTCATTTTTTGTTTCACAGCCCTTGTTTGTTCATTTCCTCGGTTTTTTTCGGAGGAAATTAGAGAATAACGAAGCTCTCGAGAATTTTCACCGGCTTGGAAAAACAGAAGCGGTGAGAAAAAAAAAAAGGACTTTCAGTTCGACTTGAGTTTACAAAACAGTTTCGAAAATGTTTTCAGCAATTTGTAAAGTCTTCAGTAGAACTTATTTCTTTGTTAGTTGTCGAAAACACTGAAACACGAGTAAGTTCAAAAATGATCTCAAAACAACGGAGGAAGTTGTTGGCCATACGATTACTGTTTATAAAAATTTTTTGACAAAGTTTTTAACCACTCAACTTTAAATTTTTTTTTCAATCAATCTTATCTTCACCAGTTTTTCCGCGATATTATCTTGTTACGCGTAGTGTGGCTCAAGGCGTCGCTCTCCAGAAGCACCTTTCTATATTTTTGCTGGCTAAAATACACTTGCACGCCACAGAGCTCAAGGTCAGAAACACCTGAGTATAAACTAAACATCGAAAAGAAACATTTCATTCTTTGAGTAGCTATTCTTCTTCACATCATTATTTTGAAGTTCCAAAGTACTCACCAAGATTGTGATTGCAAGAAGTAAGAATCGAATCATAGCTAGAAGCGTCGCAGATCGAAAAGCCTATACGAGTTCGAGATTGTGATCGAAGTGGTAATGTCAGGGGTTGGCACGTCTGGTAGAACACGGGGCTGAAGGCTGCCGGAGGAGCAGCGGAAAAAAAGGCGGGATCACAAACAAACAACCGGAACGGCGACCGGCACACGCTGCCTACGAGCAAACTGGCGACCTCTACCGATGAGTGGCAAAACGTCAGAATCCTTGACTCATGCCTTCATCCAGATCTTTTTTCTGTCTCGAATCGTTTGACAGATTTGTTGATTTTGTTTAACTGCGCAAACGTCTTGAGAACCTGGGTATTGCTTACCAGTTTGGTTTGCTCATGGTTCTCTCATTGAATTGAGTCACACTCACAGAAAAATTCAAAAAAAAAGTATTTGGAGTACTTAGGAAATGCTTTGAAATACGAAGAGGTTTTTTTTACGGATCGTGGGATGAATCCTTTGGTTATTTTGTCCCCGATCCGAAGAGAATTCGTCTCTGAAATCCGAACACCGCTTCGCTCATAGAAATGGCTTCAGAGTTACCTTCGGAAGTCTCAAGCCTGTTGAAACATGAAGCAATACTTCGACGCTTATTTTTATTCCAAGGCGTAAGGCTCTCTCGATAACGAATTGAAAATTTAACGTCGATGCGAAAATTCGGTAGATAAAACTAGGATATCAAAAAAGATATCAGAACCATGTTTTATTTTTCTTTTCTATTACTAAAGTTTCATTTGAAAGTGTCCTATGCGATTTATTCTAGCCTTCTAAACTGCTCTTCAAAGAGCGATTTTCTTCTAAACACGAATAATCCGTCCATCGGAACCAGTGTCCCTAGCGCCTGAGGGCAACCTTAAGCACTACCTCCAACATGTAAGCCTTCCAGCTAATATTTGCACTATCACCAGCTTTTACGTGTGAGGAAAATAGGAAGTGCCGCATATCTTCTTTTTTGGTCACTAGTTTTTCGATGGGGTATTAGTTGGAGTATAAGCAAAGATAGTTTATAGAAGAGTTTTTCGGAGGGGGTCAGAGATGACCTCCGCCAGACGGCGAGCCGTAAGAGGAGCGGCAGGAGCGTTGATTACAATTCGGGAAATTTGAGACATACTTTTGCGGGTTTTAAGTTTGAAGTTCTGAAACTGAAGCTTCGGATTTCGAAAAAAAGATCAGAATTAATGAAAATCTTGTGCACCAATCTTTATTTCAGCTCTTCGCAAAGCTTGAAGCTCAAGGCGTAACTGGGAAAACTGATGACGAGGAGCTGGACGAGTTGATGCGGGGAGCAATATTGTCGTTGCGAACTTGCCTAGTGGAGCTCGAAAAATTGGCTGGTCTGACAGATAGTTTTTACTGCAGATATTTAGGTTTGTGATAGAAATAAACTATGCTTGAATTATATAATTATAGTGACAATGAAGAGAGCAGTTTGTCAAGAAACTCTCATTGGAGCATCTGTGGACAGCGACGACGACATGTCGGAGCCGGTAACACCTGACTGTGAGGTAATTCGAACTGAAAATGCATTTCACCAGGCAGTTTTAAGATAAAATATTCACGCTTTAAAAGGAAAAAAAGGAAAACCGTCATTCATATAACCAAAAGGTCAACTCCTCATAGCCTTTCAAGGAATGCAGAAATAGGTTCTAGTAGCTACAAATGATCGTTTATCTTCAGTCTCTACGGGTTTCTGAGCTCATAATCAAAACTGAAAGAAAATTAATCATGCGATCCTAATTCTATCAGAAATGAAATTATCGAAAACAAGATTTGCATAAAATTTCGCAACTTGATAATATTATTCTTTGGCAATCCGAGCGGTTCAGAATCGGCCGAAAGCAGGTCTGGCGGACTCGGTGGCGACGCTGACAACCTCGCACGGGATGCTGTCGATCCCCCTGCATATTACGCAACAATCCATCACGATGATTCCCTCGTCTTCGACCGCCGAGACGAAAACCGCCTTTCCGTTCCTTCACGCGGTGGCGCCCAACCCAAAAACGGCTGATCAGCCAATGTTTTGTTGCAGTTCGGCTTCCCGAGACTTCCTCGTATGTTGCCGCCGGTGATCGACGAGGCAGCCCTTCAAAGGGGTCCGCGTCTTCAGAGCGGCGCTGTCGAGAACAGCGAAGAGGAAAAAGCTTCTTCTTAAAAAAAATTCCTCTCAGAAATGGTCAACAATAAGTTAGAGCTATTCTTCGTTAGGTTCAACAATCTTTTTCGAAGTATTTCCTGTATCCGACAAGAGAATTGTGAAATAGAGCTTTTTTGAACTTGCTGAAACTTTTGAAACTCCAGACTTTACACCTTAAGTTGATTATTCCTAGTCCACGAAATTTTGAACAGAAAGGATGTTAACGCAATATTTCCAAATAACTTCCTACGAACTCATCGAGGGATGCTTCTGTCGGAAAATCATCATGTTTTTCATATTTTGTTTCTCGTGATTTTGTCGTTGATTAATTTTTTCTCACATTTCAACTTCATAACCATTTCACGTAATCTTGCTTTTTTAGTTTATTTTCATATTTATCGGTTCTTATTAACTTGAATTTGGTGATTGTTGCATAGTGATTCAAATATTTATAGCATATCGGATAAATATTTCAAGAAAAGCGAAAAGACGAAAACTTTCTGAGATTGGAACACCGGTAGTGATGAATGGGAGGGACAGGTAAAATGGAAATAGCAGCACTGAAACGATCGGAAAAAACAAAAAGAAAAGCCATTCTATGAAAAGAGCTAAAAAAAAACGATTCTGTAGACTAGATTAGATTTCAAATGATTTTCACAATTTTGATCACACGTATTTCGCAAAAAACGACATTTCATCTGCAATTTATTGTTAATAAGTAGTTTTTGCGGATAACCACTTACCAACAAAACATTCACAAGAAACGCGAACGTTGAGATTGAACTTTTTCCAAACTTGGCAGTCTTTGGTTCCGACGTTCCGCAGGACGACAAAGTTCATGTGTTTTTGACGGCATTTTCCATGCGCTACAATGATTTTTTTATTGAAAAAGAAAAAAAACGAACGGTAATCATAGAAGTAAAGACAAGCTTTGTCGGTATCACAGGTAACTTCATTGATGAAAGGAGGGAAGAAAGTGTCCGGCAAGCGTCGGATAGCCTTAAATTGAGAGTTACATCACAATTGCCTAGTTATCCCTAGTTTGCATAAATGCAGCACATCCATGCAAAAATAATTCTGTAGAAATCTATTTCCCGGAGTGAACAGTGGTTACCACAATAATGTGCGAAAAGTTATTTATATGAACTCAACTGACGGATAATTCTGCTAGTTTTCAATAAGTACGCCTACCTGACAAGCCCCACAAAGCCTCAAGTAACCGTCTTCTTCAGCTCCTCTTTTGTCGCAACCAAAAGGGACGACATGAGACTCTCCTAAACTTGGAAATTTTTTGATTTCTCGGAAAAATAGAAACCTATCAACTTTTGCCTGGGCGTTACCCTCTCGTCCTCTACTGTCAAGGGCTGGTCTCTCGCTCTCGAAAAGTCAGAAGAACTGACATTCAGAGCTCGCAGAAAAGTCTCGATGACGTCCATGCGTTTTCTTCGCGGCAGTGAGGAGTTATCAGACAAGGACTTCGGATCGGCACTACAAGAAATGAAATTTTCAGAAAGCGAGTCTTCAGGAGAACTCACAATGTGACGTTTTGCAGACGAGCTCTCAGATCTTCCGTTTTCACGTTACAGGTGACGTTCAGCTCTTTCATCAAATTGGCTAATGCCTCGACATTCTTTTCTATAACCTCTTCTGCCTTTTCTCTCGACTTCGCTGACTGCCTCTGGAATTTTTCACACTAGACCAATATTGATTCTTCAGATATATCTTCACGAGTAAAAAACTTCCCCAATTTTGAGTGGATTTCGAAACACTAATATTTTACTGGTAAACTCCTGAAGAATAGAGAAAGAAGGACGATAGTATTAGAAACTTTTTTAAGGTTATGAAAAAAACAGACTTGATAGTGCTCGTGGATAGTTCTGTCTAGAAATCGGATCACACCCAAAGCATCCCAGGCCATCAGCTCAGGATTATAAGTTCCTTTTTGTTTCAATTCAGCAACGAGCTCGGGTTGAGTCAAGCGCTTGCAGTCTTGAAGCGAGTCGTTGATCTTCAAATATTCAGATGGACAAGACAGAAAATGGTGAACGCACTGTGTGGAACTTTCCCGAGTCAAATTTTGAAGAAACGGTAGTTTGCGGAGAATCTAAGTTTTCACTCGTCCACGTCGTGTTCAACGAAGGCTCCGCTGTTGTAGTCGTTTCTTCTGTCACATTTTGCACGACGGTGTTTGTAACTTCAACTTTTTCCTTGTTCACTCCAATCTTGTCGAGAAAACCTTCCGATTCCCTGATTTACTGATTTTAAAAATTTAGGAAAATAAAAAAAAACCTTTCTGGAATAGGTGAAACCGTTGAGATTCCCCTTTTCCTTCTAGAGGTTAATAGAGCCATTTCGACTCTTTTTCAGTTGTGAAGATAGGTATTTCTGTAGTCGCTCCAATTCGTCGGCTGCAAATTTTGTTTTCTAAATAAATGTTTATGATACTCTCTGTTTAAATATTTTAATAGTTTCAAAACTTCTTATTACATATTTTCACACGGTATTTTCATTAAAGATGACTCAGAACATCGCGTTCGCTGAAAATTGAAGACATTTAGATGCTTCTTAAGATGGTCATTCTACTTTGCATCTTGATATACTGAAAGAAGATTCAAGAAATTGAAAGCAACGTTTCAAAAGTTTTCAATGTCTCACGGTTTCAAAATGGAAAAAAGCCTCCTTTATTAATTTTTTTCTGACTTCTCAGGTTCTCAAAGTTTTGAAAACTGTACAGACTTTTTTTGGCCAAATTTGAAGAAATTCCGAGCCCAAAAGTGAAAAGACCTTCTTTGTTTGGATCTTCTTCTTGTATATCAAAAAAAATTCGAGCGGTGTGAGAGAGGTTTTCAGGGTTCAAAGGGACCTTTTGTGTCACAAAACTCGCTTAAGGTCGGGTGCAGCTGAAAGGCGAGTACCGAAAAATGAAGCGCAATCACGACACGGAGAGCCTTTTCATGCACTGTCTCCACATTTAAAATTATGCAAAAACTGACTATATATACTCAATTTTTCAAAGTAAAACGCAATGAGTTAGAAATAATATGCATCCTAATTAATTTGTGTTTGGTCATCGGTTTCCCTAGCACGATGCCGACAATTGGGCGCGATCCGGTTTTCATGAAAAAGCGACATCTTCATCAGATTCAACTTGATTATAGGGAAACATTGTTTTCCTTGGGTGATTTGCCAATTACAGTTTCCGGTTGTCAAAGGAGAAAAGAAAAATTTCGCAGAAGTCAAGGCTATGGACTTTCTAAAGACTCATCATCGTCTTGAGCTTTTTTCTAAAACCAAAAGTTTGAGTTCTTCTTTTTTTTGAAATATCAATCACTTCTTGTCTTGAGGAAAAAGAGATGTCCCGGGAATGTTCAACATTTTTTTTGAGCACGAAAATTTGCCTAATCAGAGCACAGACAAAAAAATTTGAGGCAATATTGAAAAAAATACGAATGTTTTCAACATGAATTTTTTCGTCAATAGTACTTCCAATGGGAAGATTTATAAAATCATATCAAATACAAAAAATGTAACTACCTGATGCTCGAGAAATGTTCAGGTCCTCCAACTGCCTGGAAATCGGTAGGAAAAGAAGAAATAAAATAAACGGTGATAAAAACAAGGGAATCGCCATGATGAGCTCCTTAAAAAGTAAATCAAAGAACAAACGTCGAATAGAAAAAAAATGATTTTTTGAAGATTTTTTTGAGAGCAAGTATTGAAAAATTTGTAGAATTAGGCTTCCGCGGCCACCTTCTTATAAATTCTTTTCACAAAACGATTCCTTGCAAAGCAACTTTGCTTGAAAGCAGAAATCGAACATCATAAAAGAAAACGAAGCAAAGTTGGCTTTGAACAAATCGTTGAATAAAGATTTTGATAGGATTCTGAAAGACTTCATGATATTGGAAAAAGACGCTGTATAGACTAGGGGGGGGTTTCGACAGGAGAGCTTCGAAAGTATGAAAAGGTTTCTCAGGAAATTCTGATTTTGAACACATTTTCGGCCAAAAGTCAGTTTTTTAGCGGTTCCCGAACCCTTTCGGCGGATTTCTGCCAATTAATGTTTGGCCCTTTTTAAAAGTATCTTCTGAAACTTTGCTTTACGCCTACTTTTCACAAAGTTATGGGCCACATTATTGTAAGAAAACTAAGCGAGATAAGTTCAAGTTCAGAGTAATAAGGAAAAGTCAAGAAATGGAAATAGCAGAAGTCAAAATAATTAAGAAGGCAAAAGACTTGAATTGAAATGCCCTTCGGCACTAGACAAAGCTTCTCAGACACAAACAATTGATCTCGAACACAGGAATAAAGGTCGAGAGATAAGGAGAGATCGGGACGGAAAGAGAAGAAAGAACGGTTGGCAGAAGGCTTGCAGTGTGTCCGTCTGAAGCTTGGGTCGACGTGGGAGGCGCGAATCCCGTTATCTCAATCACCAAGGCTTCTCTTGCGCCGTTGTCAGACAGGCTTGCCCAAAACGTCTTCGGCTTCTGATGCCTCTCTCTTTGCTGTCTTCTCGCCCAAAGTACGATCCTATTCTTTTAATTCACTTTTTTTTTGTTTTTATGGATTTCAGAATGCTTGTATGATCATTTTTGATAGAAGGAAAAAAAAGTTAAAGTTCGAATTTTTCAAATAGTATAACTTCTCTCAATGCATTTCGTTCCCTTGTTAACACACGTTCTCCGAGAAAAGCAATGAACCGTTGGCACTGAAAATTCATGTTGCTTTTTTGAGCTCACAACTTTATCACAAACCTCTGAAACTTTTAATTTAAACTTTGGCTCCGCCTTTTAAGGGTTAAATTCAAAAAAAACCAAACTTTTTTCTCCGTGGTCCAATTTGAATGAAACTTTTTTGAACGATAGCCAGGGACAAAATGAAAATTTTTCGTGTAATAACTTCCTTTTGAATATTTTTCGACATTTGCTTAACATGTCTCTGCTGAGAGTATCAAGAACTTTCATGGGCTGTTGAACTCTATGAAGCAGTAAACTTATTACGACAACAATTAGAATATGTTATAACCTTTTTCGAGAACAGTTTCTTATACTTCAGCCTACAAATTTTCGAAACTTCATTGTAACACAGTGATTGAAAAATTCTTTTAAAAGTTTTCAGCAATTCATTTTTTATAAAATTTCACGTGCATTTACTTTGGGACTACATGAATTGAAATTTATCATAAATTTTGCGAGAAGAAGCTTTGCATCATTAAATAAAAAAACATCCGAAAAAATGCATGTTTCCCTGATATCTTTCGCTATTTTATTTTTTATTTTTCGGCCCAACAGCTTTCAAACAAAAATAAGTTTTTTGTGCAGATTGTGATTTTATAAACCTCGTGATGTACATATTTGCTCAATTTTCCCAAAAATTCGAAGGCGTTCTTATCTTTATGAATTTCAGATAATTTCCAAGAAATATGCAACTTCATAGTAATGTGCGTATCTTCGAATTTGAACACATTCAAAAGAAGAAGCATATCCTGATTCTCACGCGTTTCGCCTCTTTCACAAGAATAATCCAAAGGAGGAGCAACACTAAAGGCGAAGATCTCGAAAATTGACGGACGTCGGTAGTTCAAAGAGAACACTCGCCGCCAATCTGTATAGTGCCGTTCACAGCCCGTACGAGCCAAAAAAAAATGCAGTCTCAAAAAACATTGATTCTAATGAAAATTTCTACTTGTATCTTTGTCTTAGAAACGCTTCTTCTTCGATCGTTGTAGATTTATTATTAATTGATTCTGGAACAGGAAAAAGTTGATAAGTTCGGAAAAAAATCCATTTTTTTCATCCTCAACTCTTTTTTTCATTTATTTTTTTCAGGAAAAATCAAATCGTGTTTGTTCCTGGTATTTATTTTACGCTTCTCCTTTTTTTAGTATAGAGAGATCCTAACGCTAAGCACTATATTTGAACTTTAGGGACTTCTTCAACGTTTCGCTGGCGCACACTCTAACCAATCCCGAAATATTTTATTTTTCAAAGGAGCATTTTCGAAACTTTCTGCCGATCGGAACATGAGATCATTTTTTTCAGGTAAAACGCAACCAGCGTTTTTTCTCACGGAAATGGTTGTCAGGTAGGGCTGCCGTTTACCGATTTCCCGTCTTTGTTCGCGTTGTTCCAATCCTTGCAACAAAAAAAAATGGGAAAGAACCATGAAAAAACTGTTAGAAAAGGATTTCAGGTCTTTATAACCGTTTCCATCTCAATTTTACAGAAAGGCCCTCTTCCCACGCAGCATGGGTCTCGATAAATTGTTTTCAGATCACTTAAACGTTTTATTTCTCTCAAAGTCTCACGCTAGGAGAAACGACGTGTACAAAACGTTTTTGCTGTTACTTTGATGGAAAAAAATGATGGATTCAAAAAGTGTAAAATTGGCTCAGACGAAACATGTTAAAGTTTTTGTGGATGAACATTTTAGCTCAATGGAGACCTTTCATGGTTATGTTCCCCCTCAAAACCCAAACTTGAAGCTTCATAAAGTAAGAAACAAGTATTTAATAGTTTTCTATTTTTTTGCGCTTTTTTTAAAATATGATCTCGAAAAAAAGGCGCGAAAGTCTTTGAAAAGAAGTAAAACGGCGCAGAGCTGAAAAATTCAATATTCCAATCTCTCCGGAATGAGTTTCTCCTATTCGATCGAAAATTTCAGCTGTGGTTTAAAAAAAGGATCCCCGTTTCAATATTGATTTTTAAAAATGTTTTGAGTATGGTTTTGGCGATAAAAGTTTAGAAAAAATTTTGGCTTTTCGAATTATCACTGTGAATCAAGAGGATGTCGTTGTGAGATGTTAATATGCAACTCATGAAATATGTGAATAGAAAGGAATTTTTTGTATAAATTCTTTCATGAAGCTTTTCTGAAAAGTTCCATCTTTCATTGACACAACGGTAGGCATTTACAAAATTCACAATATCATACTTTTTATTAAGAGTTTTCTTGAACAACTGTCACGCATAAGTTCATTGCTCGTGGAAAAATCCAAAAAAAGATCCTTTTGGCATCTGATCGTATAGATTCACTTACAAACTCAAACTTGTAAGCAAACTGATACGACCAAAAGCCTGAGGAGCTCGAGAAGTGAAGGACGAACGGACGAGATCCTTCAGAAGAAGAGACGAGGCGAAAATACGTACAAACGAGTGTATCCGGAGGGCTCGTTGTACTCTGTGAAACGGGGCGGGGTTTCGAAGACGACGAAGGCGGAGTATCCTACGTGGCACACTCTAGCCGCCAGAGTGCCTTTCTTTTGCAGGGCCTAAAATTTTCGCGCCGAATTTGACGTTTAAAATGATGGATTCGAAGGATTATTGAGAATATAATCATAGAAATAAAACTAATTTCACGAGCTACTGTTGTAAAGGATACTTCACTTATATAAGCACATCGCCGTATTTTTTTAGTTTCAAAAATAAGTTTTTTGTTGTGAATCAAATCACAACCCATAGTGAACAAAGAGAGGAGAACAGAGGGACCAGCTCAGCTCAGTATTCTAGCTCTGAAACTTTGAATTTTTTAATCCAAAGTTAATAAATATCGGACGCGGTTCTTCGAAAACTGAATTTCCCTCCACTGCAGAGCAACTGTATAAAATATTATATCTTTAAAGGGAATCTGATGAAATTTGAAGCAAAATATAGGTAAATAAAAATCAGAAAAAAAAATCTAGCAAGTCTGCAAGATAAAGAAAATTCGAGAGCGTGAAATATATCCAAAAAGATGTAATTAACTATCACGTTCGAAATTTCAGATAACTTTTCTGATTCCGTCAAGAAAAAGGATTCCCACAAAGTTTTCGCACGTGACCCAGCTGCAGGGGAAGGAGACAAAGACGTGTGGACCGTGCCATGTCGGTGCAGAGGTTTTCAAAAAAAGAGGCGCCGTCGGTCCACATCTGCTCTTACAAATCACTGTACAACCAAAGGAAGGCTGGGATGACTGCCTCGCTCTCTGTGTTAAACTTTGGGTCAACGGAAAGCGGTTCATTTTTTGTACAGCCAGCACCAGGGGCCTGGCGAAAATGAAGCATTTAGAAACTGTCAAAAAGTTTAAATATCATAACTTTTAGACCTTTTCCGAAAGTCGTTTCCTCAGAGTGATCTGACTGACAATGTTTTTGAAGAATTTTATTGAATACATCTCCTTGCAGCATAACTAGAAAAATTTGTAAAATCGAATGAAATGTAAAAATAGAAAATAGATTGGAAAAATAAAATCACCTTTTCTGTTTTTAAAACTTCATTCATGGCTACCTGAAAAATCTTTATTTTTAATTGAAGTAAAGCACAAATTTTTTTTCTTATTAGAGATATACGGTTGATGGAAACAGTATGGTGGAAAAGTTGAACGAAATCGCGATGATTGAAGCCTTAAAGTAACAGTGAAAGAATAATGACGAAGTGTTTGATGCAGTTTTTGTGACACATTTTTTTCTTTTTATTTCAAAATAACGTTTGAATAGCTACTTTATGCCGCGGTCAAAGTATTTTTTGCAAAATGCAAAGTTATCTCTCACTCCCCGGAATTTAGTTATCTTTTTCTTTCCCTAACAGCTAATTTAGATTTTGCGGGATCAATTTGAGCGCCGCCTCCATTTGACTGATTTCGAATAATAATGAAACCTTTACATCAGCTTTTCTTCTGAGGGAGCAAAGTGTAAGAAGAATAAAAAACTTTCCAGCGCTAGGTGTATTGAAAGCTTCTGAGACGACGCGTCACTCGCGGAAATGATGCACCGCTGAAGGCTAATTGATGGCTGCGCATCGAGTTGCACCTCAGGAAATTCCTCGCCAGCCCCAGTACACTTTTTTTATCTCTCCTTTTATTACGTTTATGTTTTCCCAAATTTCGAAATTCAAACAAGAAAAAAGAATGAGCATTCCTTCTTTCTTTTTTTGATGATAGTTTTGGCCACGATCTGTTTTTTAGCTGAGTTGTAAAGACTTTGTTAAATATCAGCGCTTAGAAAACAATCAATAACAAAAACTGATTAATTAAAAAATTGATCGATGTTGAATTATTTCCTTTTTTCGCCGGTTTGAAATCATTTTTGTGACTTTTTGAAGTTTTTTTCTCATTTTTTTTCTGATTCTGTCCCAGTTTTTTACACTTTTTTTTTCAACAATTTTCAAATTTTTTACAATATTCGAATCTGAGCAAAACTCTTTATTACAGTCCGTAATCAAACAAATATAAATTATGATATGACATTTATGACACAGTATAGAATAATATATATTGTTAGATTTGTAATCAACAACAATCCATCTCATAATTTAACAAAAAGAGCTTTTTCCGACCGGTATGTGCAATCACAATAAATATTCTAGAATTCAATTTGAGGATATATATATTCAACAAAATTTGCAGCTTTTGGCGCATTTCGAACGCATATAGTCCTGGAAGATTGGTTGCGTGCACATGCCGCTTTTCGCCCATCTTTCACACCAGGACCTGCAAATAAATTTCTCGAATGATTCAAATCTAAAAACATTTTTTACGTCTTTCGAACGAGCTATAAAAGTTCTTTTTTAATGGAAGTGATTTTTAATGCTTTTCCGATGGTTTCAGCCGGAATATGACTTTTGACTTCGAAATTTTCTCATTCGGAGAGTGAGAATTAGCATTGACGCAGAAGTATTATGAAGCTTTTGACACGATTTGAGAGCGTGTAGGCTGGCACACATTAGAACGGGATACTTTCAAGTCTCCAACTTATTTGTGTTATTTTTTTAGGAAAGATGTTTTGGATTAGTTTGAACTTCAAATTTTTTTCTGCATGGGTTTTTATCTTATTGTACTAAAAATATTTTTGAAGCCCAATATGATTTTTACAAAGGAACATTTTCTAAGGTCTTGAAAAACGTTTTTTTGTAGAAAAAAACCAGAATCAGCGTGAAAATTACAGCTTATAAATCTACACCCATTAAATAAATCAAACCTTGTGTCCTCGCAGACTGGACCTTTTTCCAACTCTGCTTCTGAACATTTTCCACAGCTTTGCGGACAATTGTCCGTCATGAAACCAACGCTGTAGCGGCTCTCACAGTGCCCAGCGCGAGCCAAAAACTCGCAATCTCGACGCCTTGAAAACAAAATAGAATTTGAAGAAAGAAGTTATTAAGAACCGGTCTTCGCATTTCCTTTTTCCAAAAATGGGAATGAGCGAATTGTTGATAGTTCCTTTGGTACCAGAGGCGTTGGAGCCACTCGATGTACCAGTTTCAGAGTTGTTTCTCGAGCTCAGAGGTCCACTTATCACTGGGACAATCTCTGGCTTTTTCGATGCGGATTTCACTTTGATGGTGGTCGTTGTGATTGGCGAAACAGTCGACGCTGGTTTTTGAATAATTGGAAAAAAGTAAGAAAAAAAGCCTACAGTGTTGAGGACAGTTATACAGCATATTGATTTTGTAGAGATCGGTTTCACTGAATCCAACGCGCTGACCAATTTCCGCTCCTTTCTCTTTTGGCTCGATGGTCGGCTTGCCGTTCTGAAAAGACAAATGGAAATAAAACCAAAAAAGGCTTCAGCGTGATTTATTTAGAAGAAAAACTGAGGTTGACAGGGAAAGTACTAAAATAAAAGAATAAAGACTTTATTGTAAGTTTTCTTTCTCCTGTTTTTTTCTTTGCTTTCTAGCCAGAAAAAGAAGAAAAAAACTGAGAGGTTGACAGGAAAATATTAGTTTTTTTTAAAATAAAAAAAGTGTTTGAACTGCATTGAAACTAACAAAAGGTGAAGCTCCGAAAATTAAAAAAAAATCAAAAACCTTGCTGAAAGCTGTAGGCGCGTAATGCATAACTGATCCGTAGTCGTAATTTGTCCCCAAATGATCGATCATGTTCAGAGAATATTTGTCGAATTGATCTCAATCGATTTGATTCAAGAGTTCCGTTGATCGCCTTCAAACCTTGAAGGCCTGCCTCGACGTTGCTCCAGTTGATGGTGACGTAATCATCTCGATCCGCTCGACCTGAATAAAAAAGCCCGAATGACGTCATAAAGAAATGCGAACTTTGCTCATGGAAAAATCCAACAGCGTGCATGAGTTCGTGTATGATGATGCCCTTTTGAATGCATCCATCGCCCAAACTGACGGGCTGCTTTCCTCCTGATGGAAGTTATAGTTCATTCACTATTAGCTTGACAAGCAAAATGAAATTTGAGCAGTTGAGAATTTGAAAAGACTCTGCTGAGACTTGGAGATTTACAATTTTTAAACTTTTCATAAATTGAAAAAATGCGCATGTTGTCTTTTAGTAGTGTAAAAAAGCGTTAGAACTTCATTTGAACTTTACGATTGCAATAAAAAGGTTTTGTGGTGTCATAACTCCACTAAAAGCGAAAGACGCCGTTTTTTTCTCAACTGATGCGGAATCAAGGTGTCCTTAAGAATCCTTCGACAAAGTTTTATGATGTTCTCAACCGGAAACCTTTTCAAATTCTCTTGTCGAACAATATTCCTACCTTTCAGGATTATCAAAATATAAAAAAATAAAAATATAAAAAAATACTAGTTTTATAAAAAAAAGAATAAGTTTTTCCACGAAAGTTTCATTAAATTTTCGAAACTAAAATAAATAATGTTCTGAAAAAAATTATAATGATAAATCCTTACCAATGCGGCCAACCAAAGAGTAACAGCCGTCGTCAGGAACAATATGAATATAATCCAAATCTCCAGCGCTCTTAGGGGAAAAGTCGATACAAGTCTTCTTACGATATTCTTCTATCGCTTCAGCAATTTTTGATCGACTAAATTTTACTGGGATTAAATTGATAGCTGAATCAAGTTTTGTTTTGCAATATTTTTCTTTCCAATTCCGACAGCTGGAAATCACGATTTCCAACAATGAAGTTTATTTTTTTCTTGATGTATTTTCTAGAAACTGGCCCAATGCTATCATTTAGGAAATTTGAAATATTGGAAGTTAAGCAAATTGAAGATTTTGATAATTTTTCAAACACCTCAAAGACGGCTCAACTTTCAGAAAATTTCGAAGAGGTTCCTCTCATTATCAAAAGGATAAGCCTTTCTGCACCTGTAAGATGAGTACTGAGAACTGATCGTGTAGGGAATCCGAGCGCCGTCCCATTTGAGATAAGTTTGCCGGACGGCGTTTCTCTGCACACCGAAAATCCCAAAAAGGGGCGAATCTCCGAGGAAACTGCTCACAGATCGCGAATTCAAGCCATTGTTGACTGAAAAACTTGTTAAATTGTCTATTCACGCAGGAAAATTACCAATATCTCCTTCAAAGCGATAAGGACTGTACATGGAAGTGTCGTTAACAAAATCATACTTTGCAGAAAAATCCCGAAAAGCGTGAACCATTCGAAAATCGTAGTCTGTCAATACTGTTTCCTCATCGGGGATTGATAAGTCGAAATACTGAAAAAAAAGTTTGCAAGATTTCAGTTTGGAACTGTGGAGCTGCATAATGAACATTTCTTCGAGGTTTCGAAACGCTTTTATCAGTACAGGGCTTTTAGAAAATAAATTTTAACATATTTTCAAATACAAGAAGATCTATAAAAGGGATCTCGTCGTGATTAAAAAGTCAACAGTTTCAAAAAAATGGCAATACGATCAGAAAAAGTATAACAAAAGGAACCCGAGGCGTCTTTTGCAGAAAGTCCTTGAAACTGCGATCTCATATAAACCAACAATTTTTGCAAAAAAAAATTGAAAGTGAAAGGAAAACCACCAGAAAAGTAATTCATAAATGAAACTTGCCATATTAGGTTGGCCAAAAGCATTTGGCAACCGGGCGACAACGGCAGCGGCAAAAATACAGGAAAAGCCACGGAGTCGGTCCATAAGCGAAAGTCAGACGCACCCAAGTGGCCTGCAATGATAATTAGGGAAGTGCGAAGTGTGAACAAGCAGATTAATGCGAAGGAGGCGGACCTACGGAAAAAAAAGCTCAGCCAGAACCGTCAGACGGTCCGACCCGCCGGCCGTCGGCTGCAAATAGCGCCGCAGAGGCGGCAGTTTGTGCCATTTGCGGCATCCGGACCTTTCAAAATAGATTAAAACTCCGGATCTAATGAGAAAAAGGATCATTTTCGAAAAGTTCAGTTTGTGAAAAAGTTTTTTCACTTTGATGCAATAAAACTACCCTGAAAAGAAAGAAGAGAATAAACTCAGAGATTTAGAAATATCTGAGAATTATCTTTCGAATCTCTGACTGGGTGAAGAATCTGTTAAACTGATGCAAAAACTTTTTTTCCGGAAGGATGGAGGCTTAAAAGGTTTTACTTAGTCCCATTATGGATCCATGAAGATTATTTTCTTTAAGTCAAGTTGCTCCATGTATCCGAGTGATAGAGGGATCATGAATGTTCAAATGGTCCATTCACATATGAAAGAGTATGATTCGCTCGCATTTATGGTTACCTTCCATCAGAATAAATAAAAAAGTAGGTGGATCCAACTCTTTCTGAACAAATAAAATTTTCGCTGTTTAAAGAATATTTTGTTAAAAGAAGGTAAAAGAAGCAAGGAAAGTGAAAGCCAAAAAGAAAAGAATTGTGTTGGCAACGAGCCGAAAAAGGAAGCGATATTTCCGCAATGGTGACTAGTTATCCTGGACCCGACCGCGACATGCTTCACTACCATTATGTGTCTCTCTCTTTTTCATAACCATTCTGCAACTTTCCATTTTCCCGACTTTTTTTCATTCAGCCTGGGTTGGGCATCATTTTCAGTTTTCATTTGTGTAGTTGCTTTTTCACAAT
Organism: Caenorhabditis auriculariae; assembly: GCA_904845305.1. Lineage (NCBI taxonomy): Eukaryota > Metazoa > Nematoda > Chromadorea > Rhabditida > Rhabditidae > Caenorhabditis > Caenorhabditis auriculariae. Next base: position 282,752 of record CAJGYM010000002.1, on the reverse strand, counting down.
TTTGAACAGTCAAAAATAAGTTTCGAACAAAGTTGAAAATAACGTTTTGCGTTTTATACAGATATTTTTGAGAAAAAATACAAGAAATCTTTTTCGACCATTTTTAAAAAAAATTTCCATGATAAAGGCATAAAAAATTAAACCTGTGAGTCGAATGAATATTTAAAGAACTGATATTATATATCTGCTTCTGGTCGTAATGATGAAAAAATAAAATAAAAAGCCCTAAACTTTGTTTTTACAGCATGGAGAGCTAGAAAATTTTGTGAATCAACTAAAACCTAGAACGACTTTGTTCAGATTATTTATCGACCTAAACCACGCAAAACGTCTATTTTAGGTAGCTGGAGACCACCCAGGAGCAGGCAAATCGGAAGCTGCGCCGACCGGTTCATTTGTTTGTCCATTTTGATATGACCTATCAAGCAATTTTTCGCCTGTCCAGTCTCCTGCCACTTGATTTTATTTACGTTTATATTTTGCGCTTCATTTTCCGATTGCTTCTCAATGACCAAATGATCATCTGATGCCATCGAGTGCTCAAAAAAAAAACGAAGGTTATTCCAAGTTATCAAAACTCGGAAGAAATCTTTGAAAACTTGGCGAATTCAAAAACCCAAAACTTCATTGAAAAAAAAAAAGTTTCATCATATAAAATACAAAACTTGGCACATTGTGCATCCACAAACGTCAAACCATAGGGTCAAAGTATATTTCGATGTTTTGCACTCGAGAGAAAAGTAGACATGGACTTTTTGAAAGTGAAACCGGTGGAATATCTGAACACTGAAACGGAGAAAAAAAGCCGGAAATTTGGGCATCATTCACAGGTTGGTAAAATAAAGTCAAAAAGTTACAAACAAAACTGATTTAACAGAAGAAAAAGAAAGATTCAATTCAAGAAAAATCCACGGAAACTGACATCAAAATTTGAAGATGTTGCGAATAATAAAATGTCAGCTCAAAAAAGTTGATAACAATCAAAAATTGAGAGCTTGCTATTTTTTTAGGTGCCATAAGTTTAGGAATTCATCTGCAAGCAAAAGATTTGATAGGATTTTTGAAAATCATGGTAGAATCAACACGTCGATGATGTGAGAACCAAACAGTATGAAACTCGTAAAAGAAAGAATATTAACAAATTACAAAAGTTAAACGTTGATAGGACGGACTTCGTAGTCATCACAACAGCCACAGGAGATTTTTTTGTTGTCCGGCGCGTAGAGAAGTCTGTAAAATGTTTTCTTTTCATTTTATTAGCTTGAAAAAAGCCCACCTGTACAGGAAAGATGCGGTGAGACTGGCGATCACAGGGCCAAGCCAGAAGACAAAGTGTTCGTGGAAAAAGAGTTGCTGAGGATACTCCGGCACGTTGGACATGGCGCGAGAGACGGCGATGGCCGTGGTGACCATCGAGTTCCAGCCGATCGTCGACTGGAGGTGACTGAATAGAATAATTTTCCAAGATTCCTTACTATAATGAAAGCGAATTCGAGTTCTTTCAGAAACTGTTATGAAATTGTAGTAGAGGAAAAAATGTTTTTTAATTTTTTTTAGAGTTATGAAAGCTTGAAGTTTATTATTATTATTATTGTAGTAAAAACAAACGTCAATAAGAATTTTTGTGACATTTGATCAGACTGGAAGACAAAAATGAGGATCATTTAAAAAATTACCTCAAGAAAGAAGACATGGCGATGGACATGAAGAGAGCGAGGGCGCTTCCTCGGAGGCGGCCGACCCTCATGGAGTTTTTGGAAAGCGATTCATGCGACAGAACATGAGACATGACAACCATCAGAGTGCCAATGAACTGCGAAATCATCTGCAGTACAAACTACAAACTTTTGAATCCAATCACATCTGCTACATTTACCAGTTTGTAAGCGGACTTGGACCACTCAGAACTGATGTCGCTGCTGAAAACTGGTACAGGAGGCAGATCGCTAGAACGAATCGCCTGAAAAGTATTAGAAGGTATGAAATCTTGGAAAGTTTGGCACTCACCGCGGAGGCTAAAACAGCCGCGATCGAACCAAAGAATTGCACTAGAAATAGAAACACACAAATGTACCAAGAAGTTGTCAGGCAAAAAAGATGAGCCAGAGTTATCGCCGAGTGCAGATGAATCCTTGGAAAAGACACGATTGAGAAAAAGTTTATTCCGTGCACGAAGAGGCCTGGAGTTTTCTATAAAGATCTGGCTCAGAAATTCGTCTTTCATTACCAACCTGTGATTCCGCATAGAAACTCTAGCTACTTTTTTGACTCACTTTTTGATATTCTTTGAGGACAATCTTTGAAAAATAACTCCTTACGGCTATAAAAAACAATAAATCTAAAAATGCGTAAAATCCCAGTTCCTCTCAAGCCGGCAGAAAAAAAATCCTTCAGCTTTTTTTAACTCTCGAATTCATCCTTCAGCTTTTTTTAACTCTCGAATTCTCATCATTTAAAGATCATTCTGCTTGCTCGATAATTTTCTAATGTTTCGGTAGATCCAACGGATTGTACAACTGGAGAACATTCCCAGACGTAAATCATAACGTAAGAGCCTAGAAAGAGCATACGTCTTGAAGGCGGAAATGAAGACGAGAGCCGCGATGGCATCGGTGGTCGACAACAAAACGATTCGGTAGACGCTCAAGACGTGGCGGTCGTTCAGCTCCGTGTTGATGTGAATCGTGAGGAAAGTCGTGATGAACACCTGGAAACAACATCCACAAAATTCAGGAAGAATCAGAAACTAAAGAGCAAACAAATTTATGATACGTTATATTTTTGAGCTAATTTTTGATTTAAATAATATTGTGGATCGCTTCCTTTTTAAAAACTTTTGTCTCTTGAAGAATACGAAGAAACTGAATTTCGCAGACTTTGAAACGACTCGAAGTTTTTGCAAATACTACTTGAATATTAAAGTGTACATTTCTATACATTTATGAGAAACAACTGTAGCTCATGGTCATAACGAAACTAAAAATTGACCCTTTGAAAGGCTGAAACCCAGCATAATCATGAAATTTCGGTCCATTTCATGAGGATTCCCGATGTTTGATTGAGCACATAAGTCTTGCTTTTTTTCGCATTTATTTAAACTGCCTGTTTAAGGCAGCGTAGAAGCCATAGTTGATCACTTGAATGAACGTCAGACATACGTCTCCGGGCTCTTTAGCCGATTAAACAATTGATTGAGCAGCTTAATTAGCGCCCACAAAGCAATGAGTATTTGTAAAGGAACAAGAGTGGTGGACATACCGCTAGGAACTCGGCAAAACAGGGTCGCAAAAGGTTGTCAACGAATGATTGACACGAAGACGCCGAATCTTCCTGCAACCAAAGGTGCGTCAGCCATCGAATAATGTTCAATGGCTCCAATCTTTCATTTTTTTGTTCTCAGAAGGTTGAATTAGAGGCTAGAAAACCAAGAAAAGTTCATTTGAGCTTTTTTTTGAAGGCGTTCTGATAGTCTCTTTTTTTATACCTTTTTGAAAATAAAATATAAGAATTCTAAAATAGAGCACTTTTCTTCCAAGAAGATAATGTATCAGGGTAGATTCAATATTTTCTAATTTTCTTCTTTGATAGATCTGATGCATCAAGAAGTTCCAAAAAAAAGCAGAAATTCTGTTTATTTTCAAGGCTTTTAAAGCAAATCAAAGAAAATAATGTTCTACAATCAATCCAGAAATGATATAATAAACACTTACGGACTCGTTTCCAAACGACTGTGCTCGTGGAAGAACGCTCTGAGGACGTGCGTAGGTGTCCTTAAAACCAGAAACTCCGCTAAAAACTCAAAAGTAAAGCAGACTTTGTTCCTCAAAATTCCGCCATTCGGATGATTTTCATGGCCCGAATAAGTTGCGTAGCCGTTAGGTCTTGGCATGAACTCCTGCTGGTCGTCGTAAAACCGCGCACTCATGATCCCTAAATGCAGAAAATAGTGCTCAATTTTGGTCAACTAGACAGAGAAGTTTCAACAGAAAAGAATAGGAAAAAAAGGCACTCTGAAACATGGAGGTGTGCGACAAACAGGCTAAGTGTTCAAAAAAAACCACTTGCACTCTCATTTTTTTCTGGATAATTGTCTATACACTTTGTGTAATTGAATGAAATGACGCTTTTTTTTTCAAATCCAGTCACGAGCTCTAAGGAATTCGATAGAAACTACTTGTGAGGATTCCTTTGAAAATTGTTGAATGAAAACGTCAAATTTTTCGTCTGTAGCTGGTTTTTCATAATTTGTGTTAAAACTTTGGAAACTTTCGTCCTAAAATTGGAAGATTTATGTTAAAATTTTTTTCTCTAGCGGGATTCGAAATATGAAGCTCTGAAGTGAATAATGATGATTTAAAAAAAGTTCAAAAGGTTTTTGATTGAGCCTTGGTTGGTAAAATTTGATTAAGAGGTACTCTTGCTGAATTCAAGTCAGTCGCCTAGGTTGATTTTTGTGTTCCATTTACGTTGCGCTAGAAATTACATTGAAATAGGGAAGCTCATACTGTATCATAACTCTATTGAAAGGTCGGAAACAACTTTTTTTTTCAAACTGTTTCGAGATTAGGCCGCCCTAAAATACCTCTTCCAGGAATTCCATTGAAACCTAAGCTAAACTTTTTCTTCGATTTTCCTTTGAGCAGATGAGAGCACAAAAATAGCCGCTGAGAAGCTGTCGAAAACGCTGGAGAAAGGGCAAGCCGATAAAAGAAAAGTATCATGAAAGATAGATTTTAAAGCAAGCTAATTTGTGCGGCGCAAACTTTTCGCGGACACCTCATTAAAGATTCATAATGGCGACTTGTTGCCCACGTACAAGGTTTCTCAAAGTTGAGTAGGACGAAAAGCAGAAAGACAAAAAACAAAGACGTGTAATCACTGTGGCGGAAGGAGCGCCGGCGGCAAGACGAAAAAGTTGGAAGACTCCCCTTCGGCACACGCCCCTCGTAATAGTGTCAAATCACTATGCTAATGCAGATTTCAGCCCCACCTCTGCGGCCTGAGCGATTCGCAATGAGCAAAAAGTAAAGGTCGAGTACTTGTGGAATTGAATGGTTGCTTCAGAATGGGTTCTGTTGAAAGAGATTTGTCACGATATGTCGGAGCGTGTTACATACAAAATTATGTAGCCAATGAAAAATAACTGCTCACAAGAAAATGTCACAAAAAATAGAAAGGGCAAGTGCCGGCTGTCACGAATCCTGGTGAAATTTTTTTTTATTAACCGGCACGGGATCAAATAAAAACACGCAAAAGTATACCCCTCGAGGCCTCATGATTCCAGATCAAGAAAAGTTTGCACTTTCACTTTTTAGTCACGTTATAGCCTTTAAAAAATGCCAGCAAAATTTTGTTTTGACTATACTGATGTAAACTTTAGGGTTTTTAGATTTGTTCTAAAGACGAAAAAAGAAAAATTTCCAGAAAAGTCAAACAGTTTTTAGAATTTACTTTTCAAAATCTGAACGCATTTGAAAAAACGGAAAGAGTTATACCAGAGCACTTCTAACTAAGAAAAATCCTATTGAACAGCGTTTGAAAAAAAATAGCGGAAGTTGTTTGCGATCGGATAGTTGTAGGACAAAGGGCGGCGGCAAGTGAATCGTGTGTGGACAAATGTTTGGCTCAAAGAGTTTTGCCGCGAATTCTCACCGCTGACTTAACGCCGTCTCCTTCGAGAACAAATCCTTGGTTGCTCTATTTTCGATAACAAGTCGTGGTTTTTTTCCTTCTTTTTGCTTCTAAGCGTGGTTGGCTGGCTGATGCGTTTTCCTCTTTCTCGTCGACATAACAATACGAAATTTCCATTAGTATGAATCAAGTAACGGCGAAAAAACGAGAAAGAGTCTCGATACCTGAATTGTTCGATGAAAATACGGAAAGTTTGGTATTTGAGAACTTCAACGAAATGAACTTATCGGAGAAAACCAATGAAAATCTTTTTTTTGCTCATTTTGATAGAGAATAGTTGTTGAGATATCTAACTGATTTTCCAGTCTCTCGACAAAAATTTGTTTTTTGGGTTACTTTAGATCGAGTTAGACTTCTATTTCTTTCCAAAAAAAGAAGGATCTGAATATTGCATTTAAAGTATGATAAAGGAACAATTTACGAATTTTTTTCGATTTCATGGAAAAATCAAATTTTGAAGCTCTCACAAAAAAATTTAATTTTACTTTTTCACTCTGATGTCTTAAAAAAGATAAGACAAAAAACAGAAAATCGAAGAGCTCGTTCGGAGAATATCTCAAAATTTTAAGGGAAAATGATACGGTCTCCCTTGTCAGAACACCGTCATAAATCATGAAATTGCAGTGAAAATGGACGGAAAAATAGTTCACGTGGAGCTTTGGAACACAGGAAGAGTAGATTGAAGTGTAATTCGAGAATGTCCGAACACATGCAACGAGTACTACTCCTGCAATCTCTCCGACCAACGACAGTTGCTGTTTTTACAGCGTCGTCAGCGCGGCAGTCCTTTCTGTCCAATCTTCTTATAAGTAGGCAACGCTACGAAGACCGATTCGGTTCATATTTCCAAACAGGTTACTCTGACAAGAAATTTTCCTGATAGTTGGTTTGAAAATTGATGAAAAATATTACTGAAGCATCAGTAGACTCCAGATTACAACATCTTCTTCTTCGCTCTTTACAGCCAATCGAATATGAAGCATGAAAAGTGCCAAAAACCTATCTTATATCGCCGAGAGGTCAAAAAGTTTTTGAAGTACGTCTGAATAAAAAAAGGTGAGCATTTTTTGTCGTATGAATTCTTCATTCTGTCACTTTTTGCACTCAAAAGCTTTCAAAAAAAATTTTATTATTAGGCAAGCAACCGAAGCGGTGAGAATACAAGTGAAATTCAAAAGGTCTTTCTCATCAATCGAATGAGCAGCGAAATTTGAAGTGGCCGGTAATTTTGGAAGACACCTTGAAATTAAAGTTCGGGATAAAAATACCAGATGTGAGCAAAGCAATACTAAAATTAAATGCACAAGACAGAATAAAAATAAAAAATTTTATGACAGAGATTCAAAAAGAGAATGCGCGTAAATAAATGTTTCAATGTGAAGGCTGACGATTCGGAGCAAAGTTGAGGCAACCTAAATAAGAGAAAGTCTACTCGTAAGGAGACGATATTCAACACAGACGCAGAGGAAGAGGCACTGAACGAGATTGAAAAATCACAGAAGAGCCAATAAGTAGTCGATTAATCAGAACAACCGAGTACGAGGGAAGATCATTACTTCTTTAAATGCTCAGCTACAAAAAAAAACAAAAGTATGAAAAAACAAGATAAAGCAAAAGACAACACGAATTGAGTTGTATCACAATAAGATCATTGTAAAGGCAATTAGAAACAACACTGATATGAGTAAAAAAAACAAAGTAACAAAAATGAGTTTTCCTAAAAATTTCAATTGTCACAGAACATCTCATCATCGGTTGACCGTGACATTCTTGCGTAGAAGCTTGCGGCTCTGAAAAAAGTAAATTATTAGAAACTTTAATTTTTTCATTTTTTATAGTGATAATATTTTTTTTGCTACTGACCTTTCGGCTTCCTGCTCGGTGACTTTCTTGAAAACGGCCCGGAAAGATTCTTTCAGGTAGGTTTCCATGTTGGCGTATTGTTCGTCAAGCGGCACTTCGGGAGCGATCAATTTGCCAAGTTTCTGGCAAACCCAGCTGTAGGCGTCTCGGTGATTTTCCTGCGGCCTCAGGCGCATGTAACTAAAAAGATAAAGCATAGAATTTCAGGTCTAGTCAAATTTTGAAGACTCACGATTCCGCCATTTTTATCTTGACGATCTCATTGCGGACTACGCGCATGAAGAGGTTTCTGCACTCGCGGAGACTCGTGACGTGCTGGACAGCTCCTGTGGCCAACATCCGATCGCTTCGATCATGAAGATCGGCGAATTCGACAACCGCGCTTCGGTAGCTCTTTTTCAACTCGTCGACCCTTGCAGCCACTCTTTTTTGCAGTTTTTCTGCATCTACTGGCTGGAATATGAATAAAATTCAGCATGTATTAAAAAATTTTGCTTTTTCCTAGTTTAAACCGAAAAAAGTGCTTCAAAAATACACGATAGCTGGTTCAGAATTTAATAAAGCTTTGCAAAGGGAAAGGAAAAAAATTCCGTCAAATTTGCGTCTGAAAACTAAGTCCCAAAAAAACTCAAAAAGATCCAAGTTTTTTTAAACATCTATTTAAATATTTTTTACCTCAGCCTCGGTCATTTCTTGCTGAAGGCGCAAGATTTCCGAGTCACTTCTCTTCAACAAAGCAGACATCTTCGGTTCTCGGAACTTGATCCCAACAATGGCGTTAGGCTCGAGTATTCCTACAATTGTATTCTATTTGAGGAAATAAGTTGAAATATTTCTTACCTCCTCTGGATTCTTTGTCGGCTACCATGTGAATGAAACCAGGATTGATTTCGCTGTCAAGAACGACCCAGGCGCCACCGCGAAGTTCTCCGTTGCATGGAATGTAGACAATGACAGGCATCTTGTAGTTGGTGAGGGCGTCCACAATTTGGGCTCCAAACTTCAGAACCATATCGTACATGTCTGGAATCGAATATCAATTATTTACTGGATAGAAAAATGAAAATTACCTCTTTGTCCACCAGAGAATCCTCGAAGTGAAGCCAAGAAGAGAAGTGGAAGGCCTTCCTTGTTGAAGTCGTTGATGGCTTCCGCAGTCTTGTAGGCTGAGTCAGGATACCACACTTGGCCAGCTCGCTGAAGCGTCTGAGCCTGACTTCCAGGAACCGCAGGATCCGCGGGAATGGTCGTTTCACAGCTTCGCAACTCGGAGGAAACCACTCCAATGGGGATACCTCCAAGGCGAGCTCTTCCAGCAACGATCGACTTTGCCCAATCACTCATTATCTCGTCAAAAGATCCAGTGTCACAAATTCCTTGGCGAGTTTCTCGAGAGGTTCCAGCGCTGTCGATGAGCTGTCTGACGTCGTAAGGTCGTTTCATGGCGCTATCAGCTGCCGACTGTGGAAGCTCGACGGCACGAGGTTCAGTGTCCACTCCGAACGGCTGCACGAATGGGAAGTTCTTGATGCGGTTGGGCAAGTAGCGCATCCACTTGACGAGCTGCACGATTCCATAGTAGTCATCGTCCACGATGGCGTGCGATACGCCGTTTTTGTGCATGATTTCGATTCCTCCGAGCTGATTGTTTGAGGTGTAGACCTGAAAAAGAAATAATTGAATTGGGTTTTCCATCAGAAAGTTGACTGATCGTCCTTTGGGTGAAATGAAATTTGAAAATCGATCAAAAATAAGAAAAAAAACCTCTTTTCCCAGAAGAGTGTTCAGAGCTGGTGCTCCAGTGAGAATGAGGTGCGACGAACGCGACTGGACCACACGGTGAGCCAGGCGAGCGGTGTAGGCGCCAATTCCGACGGAGCGACCGGTGACATAGCAGTAAGTTGGAATTTCGTTATAAGCTCGCGAAGTTTCTCCAGCAATTTTGCCCGATCCTTGAAGATTCTCCACACCAATGGTTTCGTTCTTGCGACCAATGACAGCTTTCACACGAAGTCGACCGTTGTCTAGTTCTTCGTAGACGATCTGGTCTTTGACTTTTTCTTTGTCGCTGGCGTCGACGTAGAGATAGTCGTAGCCTTTGTGGGGGTTGCTATCGTCCTTTAGTTGCACACGGAAAAGATTGGAGATGTCATCAGCAAGACCGATTCGAGCACCAGAATTGCAAGAAACATTCACTCGGGGGAGCTGAAAAAAGGTCGGAATTTCATTATTTCTCTTTTATTTTTACCTTATGTTTTCTCGCATATGCACTGGCCAGAGCGTAGAGATCGTCCTCGATTGTGGCAAAGGAGCCAGACTGGACTGTGATGTCGTTGGAAATGACCACAGCTTGGAATCCTTGTGGTTTCTCCGGGATGTACAGACTGAAAATAATTGATTTTTGTCTTTCAATCTATTAAGCTCACGTCAAAATCCAAGCAACCATGCCGCACTCGTTGAGACCGTTATCAGCTCTATGCTTTAGTTCTTGCTCGTCAGAGAGAGTAGAAATTTCTCCATTCTGGAAAATGTTTTTTATTTAGTCATTACGGATGAAAAAACCATTAGAATCATTTCTTTGATTTCCAGAAAGTTGCGCCAGCTGCCACCATGGTACGCCGACTTCTGATTAGCAGGAAGCTGAGACAGCAAGTCTTCAAAATTGACTTTGTCTTCGTTTTCGCCGGAACAAGTCTTTTCGAATTCTTTCCAAGCTTCGAAACAGGCACGTCCAAAAAGAGATGGATAGTCGTAGACGTACGTGGTTCCACTCACACTAAAAAAATGTTTTTTTAAATTGTATAAATTTGAAGTTTATTACCGTGTGAGAGCTCGTTTTTTCTCGATCTTGCGGACTGGCGAGTGAGGCTCAAGAGTTGGACCATACAGATCCTTGGAGTGAGAACGAGCAACGATCTTGCGCTGTAAAGGTGCATCTTGTAATAAAGCTACATGGAGTGAAGTAATACTTTTGTGGCTCCGCAGAACTCTTCGTAGATTCCAATTTCCGGAGTGACGCCAGTGTCGTCCAAAAACTTGACGCGAAGATTGATGAGTTGTGGTTTCCCGTCGATAGCCTTGATTTTTCCATAAACTACTTCGACCTGAAGTCAAATGATTGATTCCACTATAATAATTTTTCCCCAACCTCGGTGATGGAATGTTTGTAGAGGATGGCTTGTTGGTTGCGGATCTCACGCTCAATGTTTTTGTTGAGAATTCGACTGTACTCCAGGCTGGTGGCGAGGTTTTCAGACAACGACGGGCACGAGATGTGCAGGAAGACGTGATTGCCAACGAATGTCTTCTTTTTGTTCTGGTGCATGACGACGTTCATGGAAGTGCAAGCATTGTCGAGAGCAGCAAACATTTGTGCTTGGATGTCCTTCTCGCTGAAAAAAATTTTTTTATATTATTATCATAAATGTCAACTTACAGCATCTGCAGACAGCTGCTGGGCAAATTGACTGCCTGCCGAACGAAAATCTTGGAGAACTTGTTGTCTTTGTCGTCGCACTGGTAAGCATGAACAGATGAAAGACGCATCGAAGCTTGCGTGGCCGTCGATGGGAGACGCCACATTTCAAGTTTCTCCACTTCGATCATGTCGAGCTGTAGGAAGGAGTTCTTGGACCTCTTGAAAATGGAATGTTACCTGAGCCAAAGGTTTTCCTGGAAGGCAGATGATAACTTGCGACGCCACATCCAGAGTCGGAAGCTTTGACATGATGGCTTCACGAAGAACCACCGAAGTGCGGTCGGCTTCGTGCATCAGTTTTTCGTCATCATCGCTGAGCGAAGGGAGTTCCTAAAATTTTGTATGAATGATTATATTTCGATTTTTTCCCACATCAATGTTGTCTGAGGTCGTTTTGAGACCATCATATCGAACGTAGTCTTTGACGTTGACCAGAACAGCGACGCGGATTGGAATGCGCGTTCCATTGTGCAGATAGTTCTTGAAATGCTGTGCGAGGCTGTTGGTCACTTCTTCGTGGGTCAGGACGTTGTAGAGAAGATCTGCTTTCGAAATTTCCAAGCGAGCGACACTCAGAATTGAGTACTTGTCCATTGGAACCTTGTAGTGACTGAACCAAAAAAATGAATTTTTTCCCATTTTTATGAATCTCACGTTCGGTTCTCAACTTGTGTGAAGGTGAAGTCGATGACGTCAAGAGTCGTGGGACCAGCCGTGATTTTCGAGAGACGGACGTTATCATCGATGGGTAAGAAGTTCTCAACGTACTTCTTGATGACAGAAGTTCCGATGTTAGCAAAGAAAAACTCGTGGAGAATCTTAATTTCGATATTTTTCTCGAATTTCTTAACTTCATTATTACTTTCCACATTGAAGAGTTGGCGTTGGTTTTCATGTCCTCCATGATTTCTATGAGATTCTTCTCAAGGACGAGTTTCGCTTCATTAGCCGAAAGAGTTTCTTCACGGCCATACTCTTGCCAAGCCTGTAACATTCTTTTCACAATCTAAGTTTTATTACAAAAACAACCTCAAAAAGATGCTTGCGGTACTTGATCGAATTGTTCAAGTAGAGAAGTTCGCGAGCTGTGCGGGAGACTTCATTAGTGTGAAGCAAGTTTCCGAGGGCTCGAAGGTTGTCGAAGAGCTGCGGGATGTAACGAAGTCCGTAGGACTTCACAGTCTCGAGAACCGCCATCAGGAAAATGTTCTTAGCCTTGAGTTGGGTGTGCGAATAGATAGTATTCACAATCTCTTCTCCGGAAGAGGACTGCAATCAAATTGTTTTTTGAAGGTAAGTTCTTCATTTTCATACCCGCTCTTTGATCTCAGCAACAGCATCGTCGTAAACGTTTCCTTCAAAGTACTTCTCACACTCGATGTACTCCTTGAGCAGGTCGTTCAGAACGTGGCAGGCGTATCCAACAGATCCTTTGGAGAACTGTTCGCATTTCTCAATCATTTTCCACATCTCGTCCGAGGGAGCGTTGGAGTCTCTGGCGATCGCCTGAACCTTTTTTCTTGCGAATCGGAATGCAGTTTCAATATTCCCACGTTGATTCTCTCCAAATCGAGAACTTTTTTTTGCAATTCATTGCGGAGCTCGGACTGGAATGGTTCTCTAACCGACTGAACAAAGCTCGGAATCAGCGGCTGAAAACCATAACTCAAAAATATTTCAGAGAAGGTTTCATACTTGGAACAGAAGAGCTTTAAGATTCTCATTGCCAAGATATTTGCTGAAGAAGGCGTTGAAAGTTTCGCGAATCTCTTTCTCTCCTCCAATGGGAATCGAACCACGCAGAATGTTTTTACAGTTCTGAAGTATTTCATGAAATACAGAAAATTCTAAACGACATACGTTCAACGAGACATTGTAGTGCTTGGCCGAGTTGAAATCACGCTCATCCATAATCTTTCGCCACTCGGGGAAGATTCCATCGAAAGGCTTTGGCCTGTACTTCTCAGCATCTTTTTGGTCGCAAAGGCGGGCGATCACAGAGCCAGGATAGAGAAGATCGCCTTCGTTGGCAACTCGAACAAGTCTAAGAAAAAGTTCTTTGATAAAGTTTCGAATTAACAGTACCTTCCAGGAGCTTTCTTCACTTCGACGTTGAAGACCAGCTTCATGGACTCGACAGTCGCATAAGTTTCGCCCATTTCCATCCACTCGTTGTTGTCTTTTTTGTACGAGAGGAGTTTTCCAGTGTAGGGAGATTTCAAGATGCTTGGGTCATTGTCTTTTTCGAAAACGATGATTGATCGACCAATAGCAACCTTAAATGAAAAATTTTTGATAAGAACTAAACTTCAAGGTACCTTGAATGTCTCGTTGGTTTCTTCCAATCCGCATTGGAAAACGTTTTCGCCATGGGTGACCAGAAGGCCGCCATTTCCGAGAAGAACAATCTCGACAGTTGTCGTGACGCTGTTGAGTGAAACCACGAATGTCAAAGGAGCGCTTCTTGTGACGGTAACCTGAAAATTAGACTTTTCTTCATTTTTACTCTATGAAAAATCGAATTTTCGGTCATCAATTTTTTTCAAATTTTTGGAGATTCCATGTTTCCAAAAAAAAAAAACAAAGTTTTTTTCAAAAAAACATTTGGGGGGCTTACAAGAGTATGATTAGTCTTTATAGCAAAAATTTTTTTAGTTTAAAGGGAAGTCAAAAAAATTGAATTTTCAAAAAAATTTCCAATTGGAAAGAATACTAACGCGATAAATCTTGAGATCCTTGACAAGGTCGAACAAGAACGTCTCCGTCAGGTCAGTCGGCGGAAGGACTTGTCCACGCTCAATGGCGTTTTTGAAGTTGTTAAAGACCGATGTGACACGGGCGTGGCCAATCACGGCCGCGCTGATAGCGATGATCTCGCTCATTGGAAGATCAACCTTCTACAAATGCTTCACGTTGAATAGTCCTTTTGAGTTTTAACTCACTTGCTTGACCTTCTGGGCGATGCGGTTGTCCAACCATTGGGTGTTGAATCGGTTGTTGGTGAAGTCCGGCTCCATCAAGAGATCGACGAGGTATGACACTTGGGAAGCGAACGTGGCTCGCAACTCCAGTTCTTTCAGGGCAATCAGCATGGCTGAGATGGCTTCGTGTCTGGAAAGAATGATTGCTTCGAAGTTTTCCTTATTTAAGTGTACCTGGTGCGTCCGCGAGCGAACAAGTGTCCAAACTGTGAGTCTGCAAACTCGTGGACCTTGCTGCCGCTGGAGACGGAGAAGTACCCCCAGACGTCTTGAGAGGAGCGGAAGTTTAGCTGCTCGACAGAGCCTGTGGAAGGACGGAAGGAGTCGTCGGGGTCTTCAGAAGTGATGCGAGCAGCGATGACCGAGTAGTCGGTTTTTGTGAGGATGACGTCATCAGGAAGTGTTTCCATTCCGTTTCGTGGCAAAGCTGAAGAAAGTCTTTTTTATTTCTACAAAAAAAGGTACACTCACAGAAAAGAAGACGAATATCAGTAATACGATGAAGAGGAAGACCCATAGCGATTTGTACTTGTACCGCGGGAATATTCAGTTGCTTGGCTATCATTTCAGTACATGGGTGCTCGACCTATCAAATAACCTTAGTAAATGAAAAAAATACACAAAATCAGACCTGCAAACGCGGGTTGAGCTCTAAGAAAAAGTAGCGGTTTTCGTCGGGTAAATACATGTATTCGACGGTACCGGCTGACTCGTAACCGACAAGTTGAGCGATTCGGACGGCGTCCTGAACGAAATTCATGAACATTTTCTGGAAACGTCATTCTCCAACCGCTTGCATGGATCGGAGAGTTGCTTCAGGGGCAACACTTGCTGGCGCTTCTTCGATGATTTTCTGGCAACGACGCTGGATGGAGCAGTCACGTGTGTAGACGGGAATCACCGTTTCGTATCTGAAAAAGAAATCGAAAAATTAAAGCTTGTTTCTATCAAACCTATCGGCGATGAGCTGAACTTCGATGTGACGAGCGTTCTCGACGCACTTCATGAGGAAAATCGGCGACCCCGGAAGCTCTTGGCAAACTTCTTCGAACATTTCTTTGAACTGCTCGACTCGCGTGCATTTTCGAATTCCCTTGCCGCCGCCTCCTTCGGAAGCTTTGATCTGAGATTTTATTGTGAAAAGGTTGATCAAAAAAGAAAGATTGAAAAATTTGAAGTTTTACAATTATTTTTCCTTAGAATCAGAATACTGGCTTTGAAATTAATTATATTACTCTGAAAATGAAACTGCTACTCTTTCAAAAATTTATAAATTCAAAAGACATCTTATCATTCTGTTCTATCAAAAAATGAATTAAGAAGAAATTTCAAAACGCTTTTCGAGTGCTATTTTTAAATGACCGAATTCCAACACCTACGCGCTTTTATCTGATGTTTTCCAGACGTTTTATCATCTTTTCAACCCAGCCAGGCTTTCAGAAAATGTTTTGAGTGGCGGCGAAAACAAACCATCAGCGGAAAGCCGATTTTGTGGCGTTCAAGAGCCTCCAGGCCTTCGCGATAGTTTGTGACGGTGGCTTTCGTGAAAAGATCACGCGGCACTTCGACCGTTTCCCCTTCTTTTTTGTTGCTCACGTCCATTTTGATTCCACTTCCGGACCATTCAATCGTCGGGATGCCAACCGTCTGAAAATTTTTTTTATTGGTTTGATGGAAAAGGATTCAAGCGGTCTCTCTAACCGTTGAAAGTGAAGGATTTTTTTTGGAGTTCGAAAGAAACGGTGAAAATAGTTTTTATCAAGTCTGATAATGGATATTGACTTATTCGAAAGGTCCCGGAAAAGTCTTGAATTCAAGTGTCCAGGCCACATTTAATAAAATTTTCAAGAAATGGTCGAGCTGAACCGAAAAAACCACTGACCTGAGCAATAATGGTACTGGCGATTTTGTCGCCCAGCGAAAACATAGCGGAGCTCGGCGGTCCGATGAAAACGATGTTTCTGGCCGCAAGCTGTCTAGGGAGCTCCGGATTCTCAGATGCATGACCCCAACCGGCCCACACAGCGTCCACCTAGATTGTTTCCATTTTATATGAAAATTTAAAACAATGAAAACGTTTTTCTCGACGGCGTGTGACACGATCTCATTGACGTTTGCGTAGTTGTTGCGATTGCTTCCTGTTGGGGAGTGTACGATAGAATCAGCCAGCTTCAAATATTCTGCAAAGAAAATAAAAAGGTGAAAGTTTTTGAAAGAAATATTACCTGCATTCGACTGAATTTCGTGCTCAGTGGTAAGACAAATGAACTTGATCATTTTGTCGTTGCGGAACAAACGCATCAAAAGACGCCGGATGGACAGGATGCAGCGAACGGCAGCAATTCCATTCGTGGCAACCAGGATCTGAATTGAAAAGATGAAGACTGACATTCGAAAAAAGTAGAGAAAGCTTTCAAAAAAATTTAGCTTGTTAAACATCTGTAAAAACGAAAAAAATAATTTATATATCTAAAATTGAACGATTACAAATAAAAAGGGAAAAAGAAACTTTCATATCAATGGAAAGAGCTACAAAAATAGAACCAACTCTTTTGATTGGCCGTCGTTTGGCTGGGTCTTCGACAAATCTCTCAACGAAAGATTCCACGGTCGGGAAAATTGTGTCTCCTTGGTCTAATCTGTCCTGAAAATACTTCTTTAAAAAGGTTCATTCTCACTGTTTGAAATTATTTTAGGAGCAAAAAAATGACTGGAATCATGTAGCTTTTTCAGTTTTTGGTTCATCATACATTTTGAAGTTGAAATGAACAAAAAAACACAAACCTTGTCCCCATCTTGTGTATTGCTCATATGGAAAGTTTTGATAGAAGCGCGTTGGCTACTCATTGTGTTGGAAGCAGCCGTCACAGCGCGACCCGTCTCACTGAAAAACGTTAAAATACTACATAAAATGAGAAAAACGCAAAAGAAATCCAAAAGTTTCAGCAGGTAAGTCTGAATGATGGAAAACACCGGAGGGCGTGTGGAAAGGGCACGAGATGCGAGAACGAAGCGAGGAAATAGAAAGGGGCTGCGAGGTGGTATTCCGATAAGAAAGAAGAGACGATCCTTAGATATAGAGATAGAGCGGCAAGTCACCTTGATTGCCCCTTTCACCTCATCTTTTCCTTTTTCCACTTATAGTTCATGTGATCAAAGCCTAAAAATGACGTCTTGAAACGTCTGATACAGAAATTTCATAATTCATTTTTAGATGGATTAAAAAATCGCATGATTTCGAGAGTTTGACTTTCCATCATATTTTTTTATCGCTGAAATCCAGAGTTAGAAGATATTTGAAATGTGAAGAGTTCAGGTATCAAAAAAAAAAACCGGTTTCCGGTTGAGACTTATAAAAATATTTTTTTGGAGTAGGAAAAAAAACCTGTAGGATTCAAATTTTTGCACAAGAATTTTACGCGTTCAGAATAGGAGTGCCACACAATTTAGAATTTCAATCATAAATCATTGTTTATGGTAAATCCTGGCAGAAAAAAATTTTTATTCTACACTTTGAGAGGAAAAAGACCTGCTTGACTTATTTGAAAATAAACTTTCTGCACTGTTTTAACGGAAGATTAAACTATCAAAATTTTTTAAACGTGAAAGACGGAGGTTTTCAGCAATCTCAAAAGGAGGTAAACTTCTGAGAACTATTCTGAAACGCTGATTGCACGAAAAGAACGTTCTGAATTGCTTGACGGGCGAATAAGAACTTCGAAACAAAGATACTGCAATTAAGACATCCAATAAACTAATTCAGAGAAATAAGACCAAAAATTTGAGAAAAATGAAAATAAAGAGCAGATAAAAAACAAGAACTCAACCAGACAAATGCAATGTCCAAAAGGACGCATGATCTAAGGATTGAGGTCGAGACCAAAGAAACAACAGTAATTATCCTAGTGATCACTGTAATAACCTGATCTTTGAAACTTAAGACTACCTAATAATTGCTACAGGCATGAGAGAAGTCGGCGACGTGTGAAAAGTCGTAGAAGAACAATGAACTCCGATTTTACGATCTTGTTTTATTGATGAGATCAACAGGTGCCAAAGTTTGAAGAACAACTTTTTTTAGTTTTGAAGCATTGCAGATCGCTTCAAAGCGAGCAAATATGGACGTTCTTGCAAATATTCAGAAACGCCGCTCCAAGGCGCTTAGACTGATTTCCTTTCGAGAGAATTGGTCTAATTCTTCCTGCTTCATTTATTTTTTATTTTGTATTTAGGCGTTTGAACGAATCAAGAATATGATGAGAAACTATTTTAAAATGAAATTTCAGCCAATATCGTTTACTTACGAAGAAAGTCGATTAACGTCGCCCTCTAAACTGAAAAAGCTCCATTGCCTCGAAAAAAAGAACAAATACGACAAAAAGTGATGGACAAAAAAGCATAGTGCAGAGAGCGTCTTGGGGGCGAAAAAAGAATGATAGAGAGGTAAATGTGAACGAAATCACGCCACTTTGCACGTTCAACCTATTCGCCGCAAATTCATTTTGTGCGCCATTCCAGAAATGAGGTCGTTTCAAATTTTGAAAGTGACTCTTCTTTATCAATCTGCTTTTTCAATTCTCAAAACTTTGAGAGTTTTCAAAGAGTCTTTTTAATTATAGTGACACGGAAAGGTGAAAAACAACCTTTCCTTTTTTTGCCGACTACCCGTTTTAAACTTTGAGGGGTATTAAATCTAGAATAAAAACTTTCAGAACGAAAAAATTTTCAGAACAAATTTCAAGAGGACCTAAATTGTTCGCTTTAAAAAATTAAGAATAAAATCTGCATTCAGATCATGCCGGTCCATCATGGCAACGAACTGGTTTCAAAAAAAAATTATGAAGCACTAAACTCCTTTCAGAAAATCAAATCGAACTGAAACTTGAACAAAATTTAATGAAGTTTTGAAATAAATAAATAAAAAAAAATTCAAAAATTCAAAATCCCTTTTACGTCTTTCTAACGACAATCTAAAGACAATTCTCAAAAAAGGTGTCGTCCTCCACTTGCACGTGTCTTTTGTTCCAGAAAGACATCAGCTAACGTCACGACCGAATCGACGCGTCAACGAAGGGTCATTACATGAAAAAGCAGGATTTATCCCACTGATCTTTGAACGGGAAACGTTCCGAAGCCTAGGAATTTTCTCCGATTTCATGGAACGGAGAAAAAAACACTCCAAAAAAAAAACGGGATTTAAAAGAAGCTTTTTTTGGCTTTTAAAAGTTCTAATAACGCTATTGAAACTCATATTAAGGCTTCTTTTTTGAAATTTTGTCCCTCCAAATAATGGCCAAGAACTACTCGAACCTCAAAAAAATGATGGTTGAAATTAGGAAAAAAATCATTCTTTGAAAAAACCAACAAAAAATTTTTCTTTCACAAAAACCGTTCCCTGCCTGAAGATTTTGAAAAAAAAAACGTAAATGGCTAATTGAATAATTCGTTATCAGATTTTGGAAATTTTCAGCGAAAATGAAAAATTTTTGCAGGTGGATACTGTTTTCCAACTGTCACATTAAAATATTGTGAGTCGTTTTTTCGAAATTCTCAGCTTGAAAGGGACATTTTCGTTGGCGAACTCAAAAATGAAAGTCGGAACATAGCAAAAATAGAAAGATACGAGGTCGAAAACGACATGGCCTCTGGTACTGTTCTTGGCCAAAGCATGCCGAGACCCACGAAATTATCTCTCGCGGTGATCTCGGACAAAATGCGACAATACACGGCCTGAGACAGAGAAACAGCGTGACGAGCTGCATTGGTTTGACGATCGCTATCGACGGCTTCTATCAAGTTGAGTCCCGATTTCCTCCTGTCTACCGCCCGCATCAACTCCCAACGAAACTTCGCTATCGTTCGAAAGTGCGTCAAACTGTTTTTGTCACTTGTTTGCGATCAATTCACCAGTTTAGATCTGGTTCAATGACGATAAAACTACGATACAAAAAAAAGTTTCTCGATCACAGCAAGTTCCGCTTTCGCTTTTAAGTAAATACAACATAAGAAAAAAACAGAGTTGGTGTCCGTGAAATTTCGCTTTAAAAATAAGTAAATTCTTTTTTTTAAAAGATCAAAAAACGCTTGGAAATGTTTGAAAATAGGGAAAAAAGCGGATAGATTGATAAATGAAGAATCTATTTCAGACTTATTAATCATCAAATTGAACTTTTTTCCAATATGTAAATACCTATCTATCGGAATTGGCTCGTAGCATTTAAAGAGGAACTTTTCAAAGTTAAGATTGTCATTAAGTTATGAAAACTTACTCGGATCTTTCGGAAAATCAGAAAGCGAAAAAAGGTTGTAATAAAAGTTTTAAAAAAACAGTAATCATTAATAACAAAACATTTGTAAATGACTGAAAAGAAAGTTGGATTTCCAGCGAAAGAAATTTTAACAAAATTGTTGAGAGTTCTTGACACGATAACCGCATTATTTTTTTAAAAAGTTTGTAAAAATCTGATTAAGTAGATCCAAAAAACTGTTACAAGCTGAATTTGAGCCACATGAGGCTCTCGAAAAATATAATTGCAAAGAATGCGATAACTTCGAAATATAAACTGCCCAAGATAGGAGGATGGACTTGGAGAGTTATCACGCCACATGACTGATTGAGCATCGCAAATCAGCACATCTAGGGTTCGAGGCTCCGAACAGGCGTCGGACCATTTTTGTCGGTTTCTATCAGGGCTCCAGTCCCTGCACAGCCGGGTGGCAAATACGCAAAAAAGTACGATAAGCGACGGTTTGCAATTCATGTGAATTGCTTCGTTTTCTGAGCGTGCTTTGCTTTGTCTTGTTTTCGTTCTTTGCTCGTGAACCTTGAAAAAACCTCGGTCTGTGACTGTTTTCGTGTCAAGATTGATTTGAGCTAATTATCAGAGAAACTGAAATATCGAGTCTCAAAAAAAGCGACAACTTTTGCACGGTAGTTCTTCTGGTGTAAAGTTTTTGGCGAAGAATTAAAAACCTTCTGAAATGAAAGCATAAGTCGAAAGTCTTCCTGAGTGGCAAGCTTAAGATTTAAGAAAAAAAAAATAGTTTCGGAACAATTTTCATGATAATTGTGATTTTAAAACAAAGAATTCCGTATGCCTTGTTTGTTTGCTCAAGAATCAATTCTAGACTTCATTCTATTCACAATTGGCTCAAAAAGAAAGGAAACTGCTCAAATTTCGAAAAAGATTCTCTTCGAAGCTTTCCAATTCTGGTTTGACCTTCATTTAAAATTTTTTAAAGCCTGCGGTCAATACAGTGTTCCGATAGAAGAAAATAAAATTTCAGCAATTTAGTCAGATACACACAGCCAATAGTCTCAAATATTTTTTGGATTAAAGTCCAAAATATACATGAAAACAGATTCATAGCGCAGAAAAAAAAAGTGAATTTTGACTCTCGTGATATTTTCTCAATGCGAAGCTCAGTCTCTTCGCGAAAGTGTATGACACAAAAAATCGACTTGCCATTTGTTATCAATCAACAAACAGCTGAACCTCAGTCTATCAGCGAAAAAGTAGTCCAAGTTTTCAGAAAGTGAAAAAAAGTTTCAAATTCATTGAGATCTGAAAAAAGAGGTTCTAAAACCATTCGGTTGACAAAGAACAGTTATTCTGTTTTATGACGTCATTACGAGGCGTTCAGGTACATGCAGGTGTTTTTTGTTCTCTCCAACTTTGGCGAATAACATCGCATCCAACTTTGACAGTGTCGTAAATATAAAAAACTACAGACCTGTCGAACGAAGTTGTCGTGTTGACCGATGACGTTTCGATGCTCTCCAACGATTCGGCTGAAAATTTTGAGTCATGATCTAACTAAATCGATACAAAATTTCTTATAAATGGGGATGGGGACTCACTTCTGCAATAAATCTCGGAAAAAGAATACTTTCATAAAAAGTATCGGAAATGAACTACTGTCTCAAAAAGGGGAACACATTGCCGTTTATATGAAAAACAACCACGAAATGTATTGTGAAAATAGTTTTTGCAAGTGCAGCGCCTAGTAAACAATTTGATGAATCTGTTGAATTTTGAAATTCTCAAAATTTCAAAAAACACTTTTTGAAATTCTGACAGCTGTCACATGCTTAGGAAATGGAATTTCGGTCGGAAAAAAATATTATAAGAGAAAAACTTTCGACGGGTTTTTTTGTATTTCAAAAATAAACTGTGAAACTTCTTGCAAAAAAACTCATGATTTTTTTGGATCCCTGTAAAGAAAAAAACTATTCAAGATTTCATGTAAAACACCAAACTTCAAAGTTCAGATAAAATGATCTTCCTTTTCCATGGATCTAGGGAAATTTTTTGTCTGTTGATTTTTTTTCTTTATCTGTTTTTTTCCCAGTTGTTGAAGCCACAAAGAATGATTGGCCTGCCCTCCGGCCCCCACACTATTTTTTTACCATAAGCTTCTAAAAAAAGTAACTCGAGAAATTTTTTTAATTTTTTTCATCCCGAGAGGCCTTTACCAAGTGTTTCAGGCCTGTTTTTGAAAACATCAAATTTCATTTTTTTATTCATCACAAAATACAGAAGTTTCTTTTTCATTTTGTTGTCCAATGATCTCCAGATCGATTAATAACTAGCTAAGTGTCATTCATAACATGTACCGCTTAGAAAACGCGTAAAAGCACATCAGATCGGGCTGGAGACGCGTTTCTGAGGGTATGGTCGCGCCACCACTAGTCCTTATTGCAGAGATCACCCGACGACGCCTGCCTCCCCAATTTTTCCTCTCGCGCTCCCATTTTTCGCGAAAAGGACAAGTATTCAGCAATTTCGCTTTAAGGAACTGGTCAGGAGACTTCATCCCGACTAATTATTGAAACAATGGGAAATTTTCAAAAGAACAATAGTGTAAACATTTTGACAAAATTAATTTTTGAGTCATCTAGAATTTGACGATATTTATCATATATGTATTTGTATAACTGAGCTGCGATTGATGAACTTTTCCTTATATGGATTCTCCTCAAAAAACAAAACTTCAAGAAAATAAAAAACAGTAGTGAGGTAATTGGCCATTAAAAAAAGTATAATGAAAAAAATATTCTTTGGAATTAGTCAATAATAGAATTTTTTTGCCAATGAAACCTGCTGAGAACTTCTTGAAGCATGGGAAATAATAAATGCGGCTAGAAAACAGGTGAATTTAACAGAAAGTCGAGATTTTCTTTCTGAGTTCCCTAATTACATGGTTGCAAAACTTTTCAAAGCAACTCGTCATTATTCGGCTCACCATATAGTATATTGCTCACCATATAGTATATTGCTCACCATATAGTATATTGCTCACCAGATAGTATATTGCTTCAAAAATATAGTACAATGAGGCTGGTCGGTTGAAGAAAAGTTTAATGTTAAGCTTCCAAAAATAGAAAGAAAAGCTCACAAAAATCGCCGGAACTTTTGGCGTTGGTAAGGCGCTCGGCGTCGTCAGAGCTGCTCATGAAGCCGCTGTCGTTATGAGAAAGCTGCAAACGATTTGTTCGCGTTTTCCGGGACACGACCTGCAATTTTATTCTGGCTGAAAATGCATACAAATATATTTCCTCTACTGGTTTATATAGAAACGACTCTGGAAAAAAAAGATAATTTTTCAATAAAAGGACAATTTTTTCAACCAGACTGGTGAAGATAGGACAATTTCAAATTGGCTCTCATTTGAAACAAAAAGTGGTGAGTTTCGGGGAAAATTTTGTATGATATTCAGTGTGAGCTACAACTTTTCCTCGATTTTTGAGTACAAGTTGAACATTTTTTTGCAACTGACTTGGTTTTCATTAATTCACAGCAATTCAAATGATTATCGAAATAACGAGTTTATAGCGAGAATTTTCTCTCACAATATCTAGCTACTGTTCTTTTTTTGAACAAAAAATCAAAATAAATGAAATTCAACCAACGTTTCTTGTTCCTTCTGGTGTTTTTTTCTTGTTGTTACGGTTCGCCATGCTGACAGATGGTCGTCACTGCGGCGTGAAAACAAATAATTGGTAATTGAACCCTGAAAACGGACAAGGAATTTCAAACCAACCGAAACAAAAACGCTTAAAATGTCGATTTAATGAGAAAATATTGCTTTTTCAAAATAGTTTCAAAGGCTAAAGGAACGAAAATGACCAAGTGAGAACTGGCGCTAGGAAACGAACGAAAAATGAATGGCTCCTCGGGTTATCCCAGGGATTTCGGCATTGACGATGGGGCGCATTTGCGTTGCTGACAGTTGCGGAGGGACCCTCTCGCCGTTTTTTTCTCTCTTTTTTTTGCTCTCTGCGTCTTTTTCTCACGCGTTTGAGCCATGGCAGATCGTGGATGTTTCTCGCCAAAAACGAACGTCCCGTTGTCTTTTTCTCAGTACAAAGGTAAGAACAAAAAAACTTCTTTCTCATCTTTGTCTTTGTAAGACAAAGAACTTTGTGTACCTTTTTTGCCATACGAGACAATTTGTAATATTCGGATTCAAAATTTGAGAATCCGGGTAAAAAATGAATGGAAAGCATTTCATGTTCAGAGAAATAAGAGAACTGAAATGAGCAAGCTAAAACTTTTTTTTCAACAACCTCTCACAATTTCGTGAACAAACAATATAACGAAACTGATTTTTCCAGTTTTGGATATCTTCCAAATCCTGTTGGAAAAGGGTCTTTACGGTTTCGGTTATAGTGAGAAAGGAAATGGAAAGTTTCAAGCTGAGAAAAAATAATTTCGGAGAACAGTTCAAGAATCAAAGTCGAAATTAATCGCCATAGAACTATTCCAATCCTTATTCTAGAAAAAAGGCCAATCAAACATGAAACCTTCATGAGTTACACCAATTTGATCAAATTCCTTATCGATTTTGACAGCCTTTTAGTGTTGATCACTCGACATTTGAACGATGATTAAATAATAATAGAAACAAGAAAATCGCGGTTCAAACTCGTTGGGTTTCGTCTTTTGACCGCTTCTAAAAAAATATTGTTGCGGCTTTTGGTTTGCCCAATTCTGAAGAAAATTTCTTATTGTTCGATTGACTAATTAAACTGAATTTGGATACCCGACGACTCGAGCAAAAGTTCAAAATAAAGCACAAAAAATAAAGAAAAAATATCAGAAAGGCCCAAAATTGTGGAAGACGAAGAAAATACACGGCGAGAACAGCAGAGAACGGTCGGACCGTGGAAAATAGGTCAGCCGCCCGACAGGAAACCAGTCGGCCTGCTTGGCGACGGCTGCCTCCAAAAACTTTGCCCATTTTCTCGGGGTCCGACTTTTTTATCTCGTTTCTTCACAGACCATTAAGTTTTCTGAATTGGAAAACAGGAGTTAAAATGAAGAAAAAAACTATCAAAGCTGGGAAGTTTGAAGGGCAATATAAAATTCGAAAATCTAATCTATGCTAAAAAAGTTTCAGACAAAATTGAAAAGACGTTTTTGTTGCTTTGGGTTGCATTGAATTGCAACTTATTATATGTTCATTTGAGAACTAAATTTAAAAACTGTAACCATTTAAAAAAATATTTGACAGGGAAAAAAATCAATCGTAGGAAATGACCTAAGTTCTAGAAATATTCAAACAGCCAGGCTTCAAAAATACGTTTGACTATAGTTGTGAATTTTCCAGTTCACAGACAGCCGATTTAAACCCTCGATACTTTTTTTTGAATTTTTTTCTCTTTCGTTAAGTTTTTTCAAAAATGGATAAATTATTTTGAACACAGTAATAAGACCTTCAAATAGTCGCATCTTTGAAAAACGGGAAAAAAAACCAAAAAAAAAGAAAAACCTCACTGTAAAATTGGCATATTTTAAGAAATTTTCTCGATTAAAATCAGATAATCATCTCAACTTGAAGTATTTCGCCCTGAAAGTTCGAAGTTTTTTCTATTGAATAATATCGTATAATTAATAACTGTAAGTGCTTGGCATAGTTGGAAGAAAAACTCAAAGTGACTCGTTTCGGAATTAGCGAAAACAATTTTGCACTTTTCCATACAAAAATCTGTGTAGAAGTATCAGAAAGAGTCAGAAACAAATTGTAATTCGTAACGCAGAAAGCAAAGAGACCGATTGATTGACGCCTAGCTACACAAAGTGTTCTCGTCGTTCTACAGCCAAAACCGATGACGACTATGGAAACAACTCTTTTTCTGTGTAACGCCATCATATCAACTTTCTTCTTCTCTCGACTTCTCCATTGCTGATTCAACCAACTACGTCTCAAAAATTCCGGAACTTCAACGGAAATAATTAAAATGAATGAAATTTTCTTTGTAATCGGTAAAAACAGGGCAGCGACAAGAAATTTTCAAATTGGAACACGTTTTGGAAATGTTGGCAGATGCGAATTGCTACCAAGGGGCTTCTATTGTCTACGGCATTCTTTTACGAATAGAGTAAACATGGGGAAACACTTCACAACACCACATGTTTTTCCAGAAGAGATATCCAAACTTTTACCGGCCACGTGAAGAAGTACAAATAAAAACCAAAACCATGAAGTTTGTTAAAAAAACTTTATAAAAAGTTTTTCCAAGGAATTATTGGCGACAATAACTTTCATTGGGGGTGGCGCCACAATAGCGCAACAGGTAGTGTGCCTGTCTACATTCCACATGGTCACAAGTTCGATCCCCCCCTCGACGAAACCAAGGGGTTTAAAGAATAATGGTAGTGGGAAACCACGGCTTCAAAATCCCCAGCCGTCACTCACAAGGACGGATATGTCACTGGAGCCAGTCCACTGATTATCAGGATAGGACCTCGGCTAATCGACTTGGGGCGCCGACGCCGCTCCAGCTGTACAAAGGCGTAGAAAGAAGAAGATAATTTTCATTTTGGCATTTTGAATTTGTGCAATTTTTCTCCAACTTTCTTTTCTGGTTTTTATGCACGGAAAATTAAATAGGTTGTAGATCTTTGCTTCGAAAGACAAATTACTACTTCTAACTAAAATTTCACACCATTTCTATGCAGAAAAGTTAAAACCATTCCAGTGAACACCAATTGACGATGAGTTTTGATCAAAGCTTGCATTTATTTAGTCTGCAAGAATATCTTATTGCTTTTCATGGTTTTTACCCAAGTTATGAAAAACACGGAACTTCAAATGTAATAAATCTATGCAGAAGCTAACGTCAGCAGTCGTCGGTTTCTGAAAAACACCATTTTGAAAGTTTGCGAGCAATTTTGAGCTCAGAACAGTCTGAATAAAAAAATCCAAAAAAATGCTCTAGCGCTTTCGGTATTTTCTAGTTATACTTACTTTTACAGAAGAAATAACAAAGTTTGCAGATCATAGTGGAACACATCTGAAAAATCGTTCACTCTCGAAATCATTTTTTAAATCAATCTCACAACTCTCAAACTTTGAAGCCCTATTTGGAGATTTTCAATAGACAGCTACAGTGAGCCTTTTGAAAAGATCTAAAGTCCGTACATTACCCTGGTTTTTTTCGAAGATATTCTTAAGTTCAGGACGATTGGGTTCCAGATTTCCACGGACGCCAGTAGTTCTATACGCAAAAAACTCATGTATTCATTCTTTTTCTGAGAATCTTACTTTTCGAAAATTTATTATTTCGAAAAAAAAAATGTCAGCCTGCTCTCTCTGCAAATCCTACCTTGTCAGTGTTAGCAAAAAAAATTTCAAAATCAGAAAGTTTTGCCGGAATAAAAAAATGTATTCCTTGAACGGTTCTGGATCAAACTGTTTTTTTTTTGACCGCAGCGACGTTCGTTTTGATTTTTTAGGTTTCCTTATTTTTCAACCATGTCAACAGGTGGCTGATAATGAAAAAATAAGTTGGTTACCATTTGAAATCCAACTCGAGGATTTTTTTTTCAAAGTTGATCACTCCCAAATTTTTCACATATCTT
Source organism: Caenorhabditis auriculariae (assembly GCA_904845305.1). Classification (NCBI taxonomy): domain Eukaryota; kingdom Metazoa; phylum Nematoda; class Chromadorea; order Rhabditida; family Rhabditidae; genus Caenorhabditis; species Caenorhabditis auriculariae. Next base: position 254,871 of record CAJGYM010000002.1, on the reverse strand, counting down.
AGTCACATTTCTGAGCGCAGGGTCGAAATCGGCGTACCAACTGCTTCCAGTGAACAGCCTCATTCAGAATCCCAGCACTCAGAAGAAATATCATTCTGAAGTTTTTATTTCAAAGAAAAAGTCTCAAAAAGTTTTCTCCCGCGAATCTCGAAGTTCTCTCGGAAAAAGGAAGCGCTCTTCAAGAATAATTGCAAGATTGAAAAACAGATGGTGTTGTGATGGGATGCGTAAATTGCTTGTGTGCATCTGATGACGACGTCGACGTCTGAAGGATCCATTGAAGGATCGCGTATTTCGACGATCCGGTGGGTGTGACGGCTGCCACTTGCATAGGAGCCGTAGTTTGGAGGCCTTGGGGCGGCGCCTCGGTTCATTCCTTCAGGATGTCCTCTTTCTTGCACGCCGTCTTGCTCGCGCTCTTCTGCTCCCTCATCATCATTGAAGCAATGCCACGGTAAATTAACCTGTTTACAGTTTTACTGGATAGGTAGACTTTTCCCTTTGTTGACACGACGAGTTCGATCTTCCTAAAAACCCGTATCACTGAAGATTCAAAGCCATGAAGAAGAAATTTCTTTGAAGATGGTGGACAATCGCATGTTGCGGAAACGTCTTAAGAAACTTTTAGAAAGCATTTCGTTTTTTAATCGAGGTAGGGCACTAAAAAGAGGAAAAAGGTTTTATTAATAAACCTTGCAGTTTAAAGACTCTTCATTTCTTTCACAAAATAAAGTTTCGAAATTATTACCCAGTTGCTTATTTTTGTCACATTGTGTTTCATTTGTTTTTTTGTCGGTTTCATTTATTCTTGCTGGCTTTTTCAAAAAAACTTTTAACTCATTGCTTACAACTCGAAACTTTTTGCACTTCTCTTGACTTCCAAAATTATCATTCTTTATCATATTGCCGTTTGATTCTGAATGAAAAAACCTCTACAAGCTGTTCTTTTAAGCAAATTTCAAAGTAAAAAAAAAACCATGTTGGTCACTGATTCTTCACAATTTTTCACCCACGCTTATAATCATTGAAAAAAGACAGAGTTCTATGAAAATTCGCTCTCTCCTCGAACTCTGTTTTTGGTTTCACTTTAATTGCCCTTAAAAAGAATGAGACGTATACGCCATTTCAAATAAACTAAAACTTGTGGAAAAATTTGAAAAAATATTTTTCTCGCCTGAAGCTCGTTTAGCTGCCCTTCTTCAAGCAAAATGCTATTTTGACTGATTGCATACGAGAAAACTTGAAAAATGAAGACTTCAACATTCGCACATCATAACTCTTTTGGGATTACTCCGACGCCACGAAAGCCAAAAAAAAGCTCTGTTATCTCGGTCCAAAGAAAAATTGGCGCACTACAAAAAGTTCTCCAAAAAGTGTTTCTCTGGGATTTGAAAGATTTATTGCAGCTTAGTAACAGACGCTTTCGGAAGTTTCAGATTGGACTTTTTAATGAGGTTCTACGAGTCCTTCCATATGTGGGTCGGCAAAGTTCTCCATATTCCTCAAACTTGGAAACTGTATATTATAAGTTCCGTTCGGTTCTACTAAAAATGTCCCGGTAGCCATAGGCTGAAGCTTCGGGTTGTGTTGCAGTTAAAATCTAATCTGAGTCATTTTGAGATCAACAGTTTCCATATTGTAAAAACCTGAGAAATTATTTAATGAAATTTCAGTCATTCCTTCAAAAAAATTCAAGAACAAAACTAATAAGTCATCCGCGATTTTAAACTATCAAAAAAACTTTTTGTTCAAATTAATTTATAACTGGCTCAAAGTCAAGGAAATATTTTTTTATGAAAGCCATCTACAAATAGAAAAGTTAAACAAGACTTGCAAATTCGAGAAACGCTCTCATTTTTCAACAAATGAACCGAGGGCATCTAAGATCTTTTTCGATGTTTTTATTTATTGTTCCCAATCTCTAGACTTTCAGCTATGTGAGAAAAAATTTTCCATAAGAAACCAGAGTCCCCCGCAATTCCTTTTAAAATGATCCATATAACTTTTTTCATAGCTTTTAAAGCTCACAAAAGTTTGCTTTGAGTGAAGCTAAAACGGCTCCAAGCCACCTGGGTATCGCCAAATGGCTTCTCTCGCGCAATCCAAGAAAAAGAACTATGAACTTATGAGCCATAAAGTTTACATCACATTATTCTTGAGTTATCGAAGTCTGAAAAGAGAAAAACTTTACACGGAAATTCATTTTAACTTTGTAATTGGAGAGTATCTGGATATTCAAAAAATTTCATCACTCACTGAATCGATATACTGTAAGATTTAACCTGCACAATTTTTAGTTTCAGCAAAGTCAAGTTTCAAGGTCAGATTCAACCATCAGAAATCGGTTACACTGAATCCGGAACTTTTCTTGGAAACTTACAAAATATTTCGAAGAACACAGTGTTGTAATTGGAGAATTTGAAGACTTTTTTCTTCATGACAGAAAAAGTTTTTTTTTCTTCAATTCCCATGGAAATATGAAATTGTGATTCTTTGGTAAATAAGAAATTGGATCTCGGGCTGCTTCGTGGTCCTTAATTATGGATATGAAGTCCATCCTGCATCAGGAAGTTAGTCTGGGAAAAATTGGAAATTTGGAGAAGCCAAAAATCGTTGTTAAGTTTTTCGTTATTGAATGAAGAAACTTTTCAGAGTGCCACTTGAGAAGAAGGCGATGAGAAATTCGCTTGTCCGATTCGGCAAACGAGGCGAGCCCCTGTCATCTGACGACGTCTTTCTAGGTAAAAGTTTGACCCAAGGCTAAAAAGCTTTTGGTTTATGATAATAATGTTCGGAAAAAAACTCTCTGACTTTTCTGCTCTTTTTCTGAGGAGGACGAGCCTGTTTCCTTCTTGCTTCCACCCCGAAAACAGATTCGAAAAAAAAATCTCGCCAACATGAGAAAAACAATTTCGAGTTTTTCAACTTGTATGTTTCTGAAAAATTCAAAAGATTCGATTTTTGGTATCCTGTGATAGCAAGCCAATCGCCTTCCAAATCGTCCCTTAGTCCTATCAATCTTCCGAGATTCAATTGAATAGTTGAACCTTAATTGAGGAGTCACCTCAAAACTTCTGCTCATACTTTTTTCATACATTTGAACGATACTTAAAAGTGATTTTTTTTCAGGAGAGTCGTTCGGTCCCGCAGATCCGTACGAGTACGTCCCAGAGCACTATGGACGCAACGGAGTCTATGGCTTGTATTAAGACAAAAAAAGACGAAACTAATTTATTCAATTTTGTCTCTTCTGCTTGTTTATGAAACAATAATTGATTTTAAACGGCGAGTAAATGTTTTCTTTGTTGGAGAGATCAGTTTGCATCATGAGGACGCACTTGAAGAAAAATTGAGAATATTTTCAAAGGGGTTCACTCAGCTTAAATTTCACTTTTTTTTTCTTCTGAAATCTACGTTCAAAGCCGGAAACTAGCTGAAAAAATTAAAGATTCCATACAACGATTCTGGAAACTTCATCTTTTTCCCGATCTAGGAAGTTTCAAAGTTGACATATTCAAGAATTAATTCTAATACATCGAAAAAGTTTGTATCACTTTACACGAATAAAAAAAGTGAAATCACTTTTTCTCGACATAGTTAGTTGGAATATTTTAAACAAGTTCTGAATACAACTATAATCAAAAACTTGGCGACGCTACTCTAGAGAAAATCTGAAATTTCCTAGCAAATATAATTTAATGATAGTTGCATAATATGAATCTTAGAACCTCATTTGTGAATGTATGAATCAATTTTACACGAGGATTTTCCTTTAAATTTAGTATTTTTTTGGAATTGATTCAGAAAATATCAATGAAAGAAATATGTAGTTCAGAGTATGAGAAAAGCATCCCAATAACAATAATAACCCAATTTTTCGAGTTTCACTTATAATAATTAGGTTCATAACATATCGGAAACGCTCGATAAGAAAATAAGACCCGGATTGTTTGTCGATGGAGCGCACATTCCTGCGACACCCCTCTCCGATATACTGGGGCATTCCCTACACAAACAGCGAGAGTTGCTTTTGACCAGAAAAGTTAATATTGCATACAAAGAACTTGACAAAAAAATAATAGTTAGTTAAGGTTTTTTTCTATTCTAAAAATTATGAAACTTTCAATTTTACTTCATTTTCCAGTAGAGTAACTTGACGTTTACTTTTTATGCAAAAATAAATGAATTGAAGAAAAAAAGGGTTTTCGCTTTTCCAAAACCTTTTCGGTGGATCAAAATACATAGATGTAGAAAGAAACGTTTGGGATCCGGAATCAGGCAACTGAATGCATTTTTTTCTTGAAGTTTAATCAAAGAGTTTGAAAAATTTCCAATTTTTTTGTCCTGAAGCTAAAAAATATTTATGATTGAGCAGAGAGTTTGAAGAAACCGAAAACATTTCCGAGAAGATGGTAAATTCTGAGAGATTTATATTTTGTTTTCGCCATTTTTCGAACATAATTATCGTACGCTGGCGATTTTTTGGGGTCTCGGAAGCAGTATATGAAAAACGATGGCCGACTCGAAATTTACGCTAACCTTTGTGAATTTATTGTAGAGCACCTCGGAAGTTTTTTTGAAAGGAGCTTCCTTTGAAATAATAACAAAAAAATGAAGACACTGTTGTAAAATGTAATAATTTAAAGACCAGTTTACCAGAGAAGGCTTCCCAGCACTACTGAAACGAGTTAAGTTCTCCTAAATATTTTTTTTGCGATAATGAAATATTCAAATATAGTTGAAGAGGCATTAGAATGAAACTACGAAGTTATGTATTGAAAAAGTTCAAGAAATCCAACAGAGCTCATTTTTTTAAAAAGTTTGATAGAGTGGGCCCAAGTAATCGAGAAATCCGGGGCTTTTTTTGAATCATAGAACGATATAATGTTTCTATTAAAAATAGTTTGCAAGATAATAAAGTCGCTCAAAAATAGGGAATAAATGGTGGCCAATTGAGACGTTGATAAAGTTTGGCTAAAATCAACTCTGAAATGTTTTGTTCGCAGATCAAAGATTTTATTTTTCAGATTACCCCTCTTAATAGTGTTCTGACTTCTCAAAAAACATCAATATATTTTTCCAATAAATTCATAGTTTGAAGACTTGAGACTTCATAACTCGATTCAACAGCAAAAGTGCTAGGAATTTCAATGGAAAAAATTGAACAATGGAAAAAAAAATGACATAGAGCACTAAGCCTAAAATTCTCGGCTCAACGAGCCGGGTGATCTCGTAAGCATGTACTCCATGGGTAAAGCCCGCAATAGGTGGAATCTTCCTTTGTTTCTTGCATTTTTTCCCCGTTTTCTTCATTTAAAAAAAGACCCCATTATTAGCCAAAGCCAACTTATATTAAAGTCTTATTCTACAATAGTTGTATTTTTTTAGATTTTTTTATTTAAAGGAGGAAAAATATCAATGTTTAAAATATTTTTTTCTGGTTCTTTGTGTTCACGTTACTGTTGAGGAAATCTTTTGGTATAGAAACTTGGATTTTCCAGCGATAAATAATAGCGAATTTGCCTGAAAACTCTCCAAAGGTTTTATGGAGATTATTTATACACAACATGAACTTTTGCAGTAGCAATCACCGAAGGCTGTTTTGTTAATGATCATTCTTCGAAGTGACTTTCCATTTTTCAGTGCTAAAAATTTTATACGTTGAAATTCCGCCGAAGTTCCTCTACATTTCACGCTCAAAAGCTCTGACACTCGCGCATCCGCATAACCTTGTGAGGCCTTTGTGATCACGAGAGCATTCAAAAAAACTGAGAATAAACCAATTTCTAAAGAAAAAAATTTTGAGCTTTTTTTTTTCCTTCTGTGACTTTGTCTCTTTGACTCTAGCAAAGTTTTTTTCAGATGTGCAAGGTGATTGATTGATTGAATCATTAAAAAAACACAAGTTCAATTTTCGAAAATAATTGAAATTTAGTGACTTTTTTCCAACAACTAATAACTTTGAATCTTTTTTTAATATCAAACTTTTTTTGATTGAAGAGTGCCACGAATCCACACCCCAAAAACATTTTCTACTTTTATGGAGCGCAATATTTGATAGTAAAACAGAAAGCGTGGGAAAAATGCATCTGAAAAACTCTCATGGCACTTGAACTTGCTATGCCACCCTTGATTCACTAATCATCATGAGATTTTCGGTTTGCACAGAATGCAACGGCTTTCATGTGCTTTCCAAAGCCCTGGAAAATTTCCTACCTTTTCTTATCTTTTTGGCTACAGTTAACACTTGTGCTAGCTAAATTTGAAGATTTTGGCAACCTAACAAAATACGAATTCGAGAACGATTAATTTTGCATGGAAAACAGTTATATCTGGAATAAGAAAAAATGGTCATGAATTTTCTCGATTTATCAAAAAAATATCCACACTCTCACGATGCGATGTATACCGATACTTGAAATAGAATTTTTCGGATATATCTGTTTCAGTTTCTATTCAAGATTATAATAAACTTCTACATTTTATTTTTTTCGAAATGTGGGGAACTTTCAAGATCTTCAAGAAGACAGAATCTGTCAAAAAAAGTGGAAAAACTGCTTTTTAGTAAATTAAAAAAAGTCCTATCAATTTTTGAAAAGTTGGGTTCGGTTTAAAAAAACTTGATATCTGAAAGCATTTTTTTGAGGTTTTTTAATTTTCATACTGCATGTTTTACTTTTGCTAGTCAGTACTTTTTTTATGCATATTTGGAAAAACGACATTTCCTTCAAATGAGAAATATTGAAACACGAATATAACTAGTCTGCGAAAGTTGGAATAAAGCTTGATTCATAATCGAAAAATTATAGAAGAAGGACTTGAGATGAAGCCGGGCGAGTGGCGCAACTCAAACAAGCCTAGGCGATAGGTCGAGTGCCGAGTTGAACATGAAACCCACCGCCCATCGAGTATCAGCTCACCTGATTGAACCCATCTTCCTCTGTTACCTGTGTTGATTCTGAACTCTTTGGGATTTTTTTGAACCAAAAATTTATTTTTTTGATTAAACTTTTTGAAACTTTGACTAAATTCCCACAAACCGCTTTTTCAAGGCAAAAAAAGGACCTTACACAGACTTATTTTTATTAATTACTCAAAGATATTTTTCGGTATTTGAGTCAGCAGAGATCAAATTTTATTTTTTTCGAGATAACAGATTTGAAATTTTTTTGTGAAGATTCTGAAAGAAACGCTCAACCAAAAAAATTTTTCGCATTTAATTTCGAGCGTAAATTTCCGAGTTGGGTTTGAGGATCATATTTCTTTACTTTCATTTTTACGTGTTGGCGTATTTTCACACGATTGCATTTTTTTTTGAAAAAGAACTCGACTCACGAATTTCATCATCAGAAAAAAAGTTCATAAATACGGTTTTTTTAATTTTTTTCTGTTTAGAACTCCAGAAAAAAATCTCTGAAACAATATCCAATGTATCGGAAAAAGGTTCAGGAGCTCTCAGTTGGGTCCAATCGATAGCTTCTGAAAGAACCCTCAGAACGCTTCGGAAATAATTTTCATTTTGATTTTTTCAGCTTTTCTTTCTTGAAAAAAAGAGTTTCGAAAGTTCCTTTTTTTCAAGATCTTCTCTTGGGCTGAGAGTTTTTCAACTAGTATTCAGTGAAACCCTAGAAAAAAAGTAAGATTACCTCTAGAATTTTTCAAAATTTTAATGTTTCCAGTAGATTTTCACGAAAGAAACTTGCTTTTTTCTCCTTTTTGTAAACCTCTAACGATGAGACTTCTTTACGAGCTCACAAACTACGAACTGACATTGATTGGGTTCAAATGACCCTGGTTGCAAATCTTTACCCAAACAGTTGTTTCCATCACTTTGCAAGCTTCTTCCTCGTTCTTTTTCAAATAACTTCTTTCTGTAAATTTTAAACTTTTGGGCTTTTCCAAATAACATTGGCCAGTTTTCATCGTGACCTGGTGAAAAAAAAGTCGATGCGCTTCAAAATTTTTTGAAAATCCTTATCTTTCTATTTCTTAACCCCGAAAAGCTGGATTTCTAACAAACCTGGAATTTCTATCGGTTTGTTTGACACGTGCTTTCTGAAAACGGGCTGAAGTCAACGATAAACAAACTCTTTTCTGATGTCTATTCTAATGAGAAACGCTAATTAAAAATTAAATATTTGGCTAGCTTTTTTTCTGTTTTTGTTTTCCCTGTCCCATTAATTAGTAACTTTTTTTCAGGCTTGCCAAAATTTTTTTCGTCTGTTTATGGAAGTTCCTGGAAATAATCAAGTTTTAAATTATCTTCCGGAACTGGAACCGAAAATTTTGAGATTCAGCTGTGAGATCCATTTCTGTCGCTGAAGTTAACAACGAAAATATTTTCGAAGAATTCGATGGAACTCTCTTAAAAGTTCGTGATCTAAGAAAAGATGCTTCCTAGTACAATCATGCATCCAAAAAATTCCATGTAAAGTATAACCCGTAAGTTTGTATGTGGACTTCCAGTTCAGACGTCTTGTAATGTTGGCTCGGTGTCCCAATGTGTTGTCATAGAAGCTTAATTCTCCTGAGAAATTTGTTCTAGCCCTGTTTGATCGATTGAAGACCTTTTTATTTTTTACTTGGACTTCTCTTGATTATTTTTCCGGTTAGAAACTTTATACGAATTTCACACGAACTCGTTTATATGAAAAATAGGAAGTTCCAAATATTTAAATTTATCTCTTTTCTCCGTGGGTTCATGGGTTTTCCTACATAGATATCAAACTTTGGGCGGGGAAAGAAGAAGTAGAACGCTGTGAAAAACTTTAGTCACATTTTGCATTCAGCGATAGTTTGTAACACGGAAAACTTCAGGTTCCTTTGAACTATTTTTGTCACAGAAATGGTGATTTTGCGAGTTGAATATTCATACAGTTTTTTGATTGTACTTTGAGGTGTCGTGACTCTAGATGGAGAAAAGTGCACATAAGTTTTGGAGCTTCAGAAATTGTCTGCGATCTTATCTGAACTTTTATTTTCACCTTTGGAATCTCAGAAAAGATATCTAAATATTTTTCAATGTAGTGCTACAAGAAATTTTTTTTCAAGTTTCATGGACAAGAGAAAGAGAACGCGGAAATGGTTATGAATGCATTTTGACCTTCGCGAATAATAATATCCTAATTAACATGCGATTTGTCGAAAGGCTCCAAGTTTGTCGTTTCGACGTCCTCAGGCTGCTCTTTGCCTTTTTTTCAATCCTTCCATGGCTCTGATTTTTTGTGGCGGGTGCGTTGAGAGCTCTTTCATTGGTATATGAGGAAAGACGTAGGGGAGAGATAATTTTGCAGAGGAGCTCATTTTCTGCCCTTTCCTACCACCGAAGCACGCTGGCGGACCTACACAGATTTTGATATTGAGGCTCTCGTTTCGTGGGAATCCTTTTTCCACATCTCCAGAAACAATTTTGAACCAATGAAATGATTGGCTTGGTTCAACACGGGAGCAAACAATCAAGGACCCAGCCAACGCGTTTCAATACCCATTTTCATTACGCGCTTCTGCGACCCGAATTCTTTGTCTTTTTTTCACATTCAGTGCTTTTCAGGTTCAGATGTTTCCCTTTTTTTCATGTTTTATGCAGCATAAATCCAATTTTCTACTACATTCACTTTTTCTCAAAGTGTATTGTGAGAAAGATCAGAAGTTTATCAAAAAAGGAATAGATGAACTTTTTTCAACCTCTTTCCCCAAAGGAAAAAAAAATCAAGTCAGAAACATAAAATGAGTTATATTTTCTTTAGAAGGGCTTTTACTTCGTTCGAATCAAAACTCATTATATTTTGCAAAAAAGTAAGAACTATCTCAAGTCACTAACACCGCAATTAACGTTTTAAGTTGAACCCAGAAAATCAGTGAAATAATAGAAAAATCAAAGTGACTTATTGTGCTGAATTTCTTACTATGAGCTCACCGAAAGTTCAGTAAAATGTTCTTCGAAACACTTTCATCCAAGCAAATAAGCCTTTTTTTTTTCATTTTTTTGTCTTCCGGTTCTGTTATGAGGTCTCAGAGGTCTTGAAATTTCTTTTCGCGCACACTGAAATGATAGTTTGGGAACTCTGAGGCGTCATAAATCGGCTCGAAAGCAGAAGGCATAAAATTGTTCGGTTCGCAGCCCTGGTACTTAAAAGTACATTTTTGAAGTTTGAGTTTCAAAGTATAAACTTTTGCTCGAGCCTTTATACAGCCATATGAAATGGGAAAAAAGTTTCACTTGAGTACTATTATTTTCCATTTGTTAAAAAAAGTTGGTGGTGCAGTCTTTTCTTCAGTTTCTCTTCCTCAAACTTCCTAGCAAAATTTTTAAACCTTCTAACGTATGTGAGAAACGGAAAAGAAAACGCTTACATACATTCTGGATTATCCCTGGAATTTCAGATTAGTTCTTCTGTTTTTGAGCCATTTTGCCCTTTTTTCCCTTCCGTGCAGGTGTGAAGATTCATGGTGCATTGAGCACGTTCGACTGCATTCATTCGCAATTTTTCATGAATTCATTGGAAGTAAATTTATTCTTCGGTTTTCGTTATAAATTTTGTTCCCTGGAAACATACTAGAGAGAAAACGGAAACTTGGAGTAAAGATTATCCAAAGACGATTTATTTGTTCTATTCTCAATTTTTTTTCAAACGGCAAGCTCTTTTTCCTCAAATCTTCACAAATTTCTCCAAAGTGTGCCAAACCTCGCGTTAATCCATTAAGATTGAACAACGGCAAGTGTCAAACTACACGGCTTTCTAGTTTTTGAGCCCTGCCGCTTTAAAGTCTCAGTCAAATGCAGAAAAATTAGAATAGAAGTTTGAAGAATCGTTCAAAAAAAAGATGTCAATTTTTACTGAATCAGCCTTTCAGGGTATTTAATGAGCACACCGAAACAATTGAGATCATCTACGGAATCTCCTTAATCATCATTACAGATCTGTTTTTGGGCTCTATACCGTTCGAATACTAAAAACTTGGAAAAACTCATAGTGATCTGAAACTAAAGAGCCTCTAATCACAATTTTTATACACAATTATATTCAAGTTTCCAGATTTGATTGACCTAAGCATTTTCCCACAGAAAACTTGTTTTTTTGATACTATGGATATTTTTCAAAAAAATGTTTTCAGTTTTAATATTTAAATCACCAGAACGAATTTCTTTCCATTTCATTTGCATCCAAGCCATATCTTTTTTAATAATCGAGTTTTTTTCCATATAATTTTTTTGTCGAAAAAAATCAAAAAAATAAATTATCCTCATGATGAATACATCCATTCCAACCGACTATTAGTTTGTAAAACTCATTTTTTTGGTTTTTCGGTTTTGAATTCATCATTGAGAATCCATGTAATTAAAGTTGGATGTTCCAAGAAAATTTGCAGATTTTTCGCCATGATTAATGAGCTTTTTCCAACTGCTTGTTATAATATTGTCTTTGTGGAAGATGGGAATCGCCTTGCAAAAATAATTGCCGTTTTCATCTTTTATTTTGATTTTTTGGACTCATAATTTTTTTAGTTTCTACTTGATAGTTTAATCTGTAAAAGCTTCACCTTGGGTATATGAAGTTTTCCAAGTTTGGATGATCTATGTAGGCTGCTTCTGAGGTTTTGTTGTTTCGGGTTGCTACTCCCAAGGTCTTTATTTGAAACATCGGAAAATACTTGAGCAATTTTTAAGAAAGGATATAAAGTCGAATCTCTTGTTAAAACGAATAATCTCCCTCTCTTTCTTAATCCCTCAATCTTATACGTTATTATTGAGGTTTCTCATCTTTCAATTCGTCATACTGTCAAACATATTTTTTTATTACTTTTTAAGACTGCCCCAAATCATACTTTTTAGCGGCTCAGAATCCAAAAAAACTTCAAGGTCGCACAACTAAAAAAAGAATATTTTAGAAGATTTGAAGTCACAAAAATCGAACGAAAACGTCCATGAAAAAGCTCAAAATGACTACAAAATCAGCGCAAATGTACTTTTCGGTGAGAAGCACGCGTTCATCCACGCACTCAGCTTTTCTCATTTGATTCTAAACGATTATAGAAAGACTTTATTCAATTGAATTTTCAACTCAATTCAGTTTTTCATTTTTTTCGAAGCAAGGTGTTACCATGACTGCAAACAGAATCATCTGATTTATTCACATTTTTGAAAACCTTTTTGGGAAATGACGGGACCAGTTCAATTCATGAAAGTCATAGTAACTAAATTTTCTCATTAAAAACGATGTTTATGCTCTCTATTGGAACTTACCGACAAATTCGGATACGCAAGTAGTTTTAAGTCCTGCCTTCATGGACAATCCGCTTTGTATTTGTGATGGGTCAAGCGATTCAACATGCGATCATGCGCAAAAATTTATTTTTGTTACCCTCTAAGTTTATCAAAAGTCAGAAGAAGCTTTCTATCTTCAGAGGTTACTGCTGAATTCATTTTTTGGCGTAGAGAGAATCACCGCAAAACTCCACAAAAACTGAGAGGTTTTTATGGAATAAAGGTTTTTTTTCCCGATAAATATCAATAAAAAATTTGCTATCTGCTTTTGCCGCGGCAATGGGAAAGCTCACCGATTGAGATTTGTTTTTTTCCAAGGAAACAAAATAAAAACGAATATCACTTATTAAAGCCACTCTCATGCTTATTATGCTGGTTATGGCTTTCCCCAGTGACAGTTCTATTTTTCTAATTACTGTGTTTCAATGGTTTTTTTGCGGACAGTGGTTTTTTTGTACAGCTCATCAAACGCAGTTTTTGAGCTGATTTCAGTATTCCATAAAAAGTTTGGGGCAGTTTGCAGAAAAAAATATCCTATTTTGGTTCATAAGCGTTTCAAATGAAAAATTGCGACCAAACTAAAATGAACTTTTAATCGAAGTTTCGCCAACATCAGAATCTCAAACACACAACATTCTCTGATTGGATACAACTGTACATTTACCATCTTTCTTTATATAGAAAAACTTGTTTTCAGCCCTTTGAACAAACTTTTTGAAATTGCGAAACAACGAAGAAGGAAAGATTAATTTATACATTTGCTGTCCTTAACGCCCCAACTGAACGACTCCAAAGTACAAATACAAAACGGAGGTGTTAAAAGCTTTTCTAATTAAACTTTTTTTGTTTTCTGCGCTCTTCCGCGTCAAATAAAAAAAAGCTGTGTAGTCGCATTGCTGCAAAAAAGTCCTAATCTGATGTGTTCCAGAGTTCAAGGCCAATCTTTCATTCTGACCAAGATTTCCATTTTTTTTTTCTTAAATTGGGCCGCGCCTTGTGTGAGTTTAGTATCATATTGCAAGGTATAAGCCTTGGTCTCGTTGGCTGAATGCCCGCCCATCTTTTCATTTTCTGGATATACATAATCCGCAGATATTCCTGGAGTGCACAATAACATCTGTGGCATTCCCAGCCAACCTTGCCCCTTCTTAAAAAGCTTTCAAAGCCAAGTCTTCGAAACAGAAAGTGTTCTGATAATCATTTTGAAATTAAATGAATATTTTAATAAGTTTACTTTTGAGGTTTCCTTATGGCTTCTGCCTTTTTTTTACGCTTCTACCTTATAGTTGAGTCACGACGCTTCGAAAAAAAGTAAAAACTATTTTTTTGTCTCAGATTCAAGAGAGCACAAATCTGAAGGCCCTGAACTGGTTAAAAGGCGAAAGACAGATAAAATTTGTAACCTGAAATTGAATGATCTTAAAATAAACTTCTGAAATTTTCTCTCGATTTCTCAACCAGACATCAAGAACATTCATTCTGAAACTATATCTAGTTTACTCCCAAACGCCCAAATGGAAATTTCATTCGTTGATCATATCACAATAATTTTTCCATTTGTTGTCATTTTTCTTTTCACTCCTGTTTCCTCTCTTCGAGCCTAAGCTGTTGCATTTTTCTCTCGCTGCTATTTTCATGGAGTACTTGTGAAATTGAACACTTTGATGTAAAAATTTTTCTCTCATCTCAACCTTAATCAAATTTTTCCTCCAGCCTGAAGATCAGCTGGGTGGCTAGAAAACACCATTTTCTGTGAAAAAGAAAATTTAATAAAAACCAGTATTTCAAAAACGCGTTAAGCTTCTTAGCGGTTTTGAATAAATTCAAACCGCATAGCCACTCCTTCCAATCGGAACTTAACGTCTATTCCAAGAATAATTCCGTTTTCTTACTCAAACCTCGGAATGATCGTTGCTCCTCTAGAGGTTTCTCTCTATTATCTCAAAAATCTAGGAAGAAGGGTTCTCTTCATTAAAGAAAAATCAATCGCATCCGGCTTTGTTCTTTTTTTAAACCCAGATTTTTATTAGGTTGTCAGAAAAAAATTAGGAATGAAAAATTGCTTCCTTTTTTTGACAACAGTTTAAGATAAGATTTTTTTCTGGATCAGACGTTCTGTTTATTGATTAAAAAGAAATAAAAAAACAATTATTTAGAAAAAAATTTGCTAGTTTTTTTCATTTTTTTGCTCTGAGCGCTCACAAAAAGATCTCTTTTCCTAGAAACTCAAAAAAATTCAACAAAATATTTCTTGAACGCTTCTTGATGTATCAAAAAAATCCCTAAAGCCCCAATCTGCACTATTTGCTTTCATTTGAGCGAAGAAAAGTTTCAAAGTTCTGCTTTTTTTTCAGTTATCCCTGGGAAAAAAACTTGCGAAGGGTCAGCTTTTAGTGGAAAAAGTTGTGCCGCTGAGACTCTCATAATCTCCTTTTAAAGTATTATAACGGATTTTGAAAGGTTCAGAGTGCAAAATAAAGTTACTTTCTTTCCCTAAGAAGTTTTGTTTGAAATGATGAAATTGGAAAAAACCCGTCAGAATTAAAAAATAAGTAGACGTAGCAGCTGAAGCTGATCTTGTTTTCACCAAGTTCCACCCAAGTCAGACAAGAAATATATGCCGCGCTCATGCTAATCTTATCACCGTTCGTTTCCGCTTTCGAATTGAAGAAAAAAATTCGTGCTACCCGTTTTTCAAGGGTAAAACTTTATTTTCAGGTCAAACACTCCACAGACCAAGAAAGAAAGTAGAAAAGGAATGGCGGACGTCGCCGCGAACGTCTCCATAGCACTTCTACGGAATGCTTCCACGTACTCACAGTCCTGTAAAAATTCCACACGTGAGTCCTCTTTTCAAATAATTCACATAGTTTTTTTACGAAAAAAACTTTCATTGAAAGTTATCATTACAGTTAAATTTGAGGAAAAATTTGTGGAAAGACCTGATATTTTTTTAATCGATTTCGACTTGTAATCGAAGTTTTCGCTCACATTATTTCTCTGGAACGTTTTTCGGCATCATTGGGTAAAAAAGAAACTTTTTTTTTGAAAGCTGAGAAAAATTTCTAATACAACTTCCTACGGGCTCGAGACTTGTTTTAATGTTCAGCTGGCTCATTTCTGAGAGAGATAAGATAACTTCAAAAGATCAAAAGTGTGGAGAGATGTCACGTTCTTGGTGAGTTTCGTGCTGAGGCACGCGTAATTTCAAGCATTTTTTGGATGTTTCAAATGAAATAAACATAGGGCAACGCCGGAAATGAAAGCCGTGATGAATGTTTCATTTTCATAAGGATTCCTGCATGATGAAATATTCACTTCAATCAGGTTAATGGAAAACGAAAGTTTCCATTGTGAGCACTGAGGAAGTTGAACTTCTATTTATTAACATGGGGGTTTTCCTGCTTCAGGTCATTAGGGAATTTTTTCAGTGATATTGAACTCCTTCATGATTTTTTTTACAGTTCTCCAAGCATCTTTTTTCTTTTTATTCTCCACGTAATTTCTCAAAATTGGTATTTATTTGATCCGATTCTCTAACCATAAGATAGCTGAAAATACTCTGATTTTCAGGCTAAAGAAAAACTTTATACAAAATTTTAAGGTTTTTTTCTAGCATCAAATTTTATTTTTACTTCCAAACTCCCGAACAAGGTAGTTTTGCATTTTTTTTTCAGCACTTTTCTCAATTATTTTTGTAATCCTCATCCCAAACACAGCGAGGATCACTTCGATTAAGAAGAGCTGCGCAACTTCAAATAATTTTCTAACGGAAATGTATGCAAATAATAACTGTCACGACATAAGAAATAAGCTCAAATCCTGGTTGGATTATTCATTGCTGTGAGTTTTGCTTACACAGGGGTTCGAAGCTCAAATTATTCATAATTCTAAGAAGAAAAAAAATTGTAAGAGAAAGGGACTTCCTGCTTTAAGGCTAATACAATATTTAGAAGAGATAGCTCGTCTGAAACTTTATTTTCAGAATCCGATGGAAATCTTCGTGGTGCGATCCTTGATGCTGCTACTATACCTGACCGTTTTTCTCGTTGCTGTCACTGGAAACTTCCTCGTCGTTTACGTCGTCATGACCAACAAGCGGATGCAAACTGTCACCAACATTTTCATCACAAATCTGGCCATATCAGATCTTCTCGTCAACTTCACGTTAGATTTGAATAGAACTAATTCTTAAGAGTTGAAGAAGATGGAAATAGTTTACTTTAATCAAAGTCTTCGCAAAACTATCGAACAAAAATTTATGCTTTGTTTACATTTATTCATTTGGATTTATTCACAAGGAAGGTATTTTTTCTGTGCACTTTTTTTCAAAAATTTGTTTAGATTTTTTTCTCTGTTGTAGAAAAAATCTTGGTTTTTTTCAGTATTTTCTATTCAAAGCTTTTACAGATCTCTTTGGCTGACTCCTATGTATACTTATGTTGGGCACTGGATATGGGGTGGAGGATTGTGCCACGGGTTGCCATTATTTCAAGGTGAGATCAATTAAAAAAAGGATGTGGAAAAAATAGAACATCACAATTTACTTCGTAATTTTGTCAGAGTCCGTCAAGCTTTTTCTAAATTTTCAAGTCATCCCTATGTGAGTAAATTTTAATCGAATCAAAATCTTTAAAATCAGCTTGAGTCGGAAAGCGAAAAAAACTTCTTTCTGCGTGAAAATGGCCACCTGCTGAACTTGAATCAGAAATTTTCAGGTACCAGCATTTTTATCAGCACGATGACCTTGACTGCAATCGCGATTGACCGCTACCTGGTCATCGTCCACAACTCTTCCAATGTCAACATTAACGACCGGATGTCGATGAGGGTGAGCTTAACACGAAGCCGTTTCAGATCCCTGACCTTTGCTTCTGCACTCGACTTCCTTTTTATCTCGTTTTCCAGTGCAGATGCATTTCGCACAGACCGAAATTGATACCACCCGAGGGTTTGGTGTTTGGGTCCGTAGCTCAAAAAATATGAAAAAAGAGAAAACGATTCACAGATCAGAGTTTTGAAAGACGACTTGGCTATGCCACTGAACAAAGGTCCTTGTGAACAAGTTAGCTTTAAACAATGAAATGGCTAAGAATTCCGCTATAAAAACTCCCGGAAAAATAGCGGCTGTATGAGGTTTTTAATCATAATTAATAAAAAGGCTTTCAAAAAAACTTTTTGCATTTTTTTCTAACGTTTCAGACTTCATCCAGCTGTTTTTTTCAGACCTGCATCATGATAATCACTTTGATATGGACAGTATCCTTGTTGCTGGTCCTCCCGTATGCAATAAACATGAAGCTGACTTATATTGGCCAGCCATGTGATTTCGTCGTCTGCACAGAAGATTGGAGCAGCCAGCGATTTCGTACCATATTCGGAATCATTGTCATGTCTCTTCAGGTACGAGAGAAAAATCACATGGATGTTCACAAAAAAAAATAAATCCAAAAAAAAAGATTTAACTTTGAAAAATCATTTCAGTTTGTTATACCTTTCGTCCTAATCGGAATAAGTTATTCTTGCATCTGGATATTCCTGAACAACAGGAGTTTTGCGAGTGAACGACGAGGGGAAGCGGCCAGGTAGAACATCTGAAAAAGAGCGAAAATATTCATATTCGAAATATTCAGGAAAAAACGGCTTCTCCGGATGTTGATAGTAATGGTGGTGATTTTTGCCGTCTGTTGGTTCCCATTCAATTTATTGTACGTTTTCCACTTTTCTCGGGTTTTAAACCGATGAGTTTTCAGAAATATTCTGCGAGATCTCAAATGGGACTCATTTATGAAGCCCTACTTCAGCTTTCTGTTTCTATTAGTTCATCTAATTACCATGACTGCTACATGTTGGAATCCCATACTATATGCCTGGATGAATGAGTCCTTTAGGTGATTAACCTTTTCTTTTCATTTTCCTTACTCAAACGTTCAGAGAAGAATTTGCAAGGGCAATCCCTTTCCTCCGATCTCCGAATAGTGCGCCTAGTCGTGTTCGTATCATAACTGGTAAACTGAGAAAAATATCAAAGAATTGAAAAATGGATTTAGACTGCAAACCTGCCACGGAACGTACCAATTGTGCTGACTGTTCAACGGTAACTAATGAAGCGATTTCTACGGTTTACTCGAAAAGTGAGTGACATTTTGTTCGGAGGAGTAGTTTTATAAATGAAAGTAATTATAGGGGAAGGATCAAAACTTCAATAATCGATAGTTTTCAAAAAGCGTTTCTTTTTCAGGTGTTTTCTCTCGGATAAGCGACGGTTTCTTGGGCAATGGAATCAGCAAACTGGCTCATCGGGAGAAGAAAAGAAACACGTTGGTCGTCGAGGACAGTGAACCCGAAGCTCATTTGCTGTGATACAATTGATGAAAGCGAGCAGAGACACAACTGAAAATTACTGAAAAATTCAGCGATATGATCCAGTTTACGGCTGTTGTCTTTTGACATCTTGTAAAAACTCAAAGGTGTCCTGAATTTTTTCCTCTTTTATCTGCTCCAATTTTTATATAAACTGAAGTTCTATAATTTGTCAAACTGTCACCAATATACTTCAAAAGTTCTCAGTTTATATTCAGAAAGTTACAAATTTTGTCTATTCGCTCCACATGTTTCTGTATGCATTGATAAGAATGACCCTTTTTTTGGGGAATTTTTTTAATCATTATTTTAATTATTTTCTTGCCAATTTGATTTTAACTGATTTTTTCTTCCTGAAAGCACACAAAGAAAAAATGGCCAAAAGCTGTTTTTCCAAACTTCATGAAATTTTAATGATTACTTTTCCGATTGAACGCTGTCTTAAGACCAGCGGTATATACGTCTTTTTTTTCTGCCCTCTCCAACGCTTTCTTTTCTTTATCGTGTTTTCTCGTTTTTTTTCATCTGATATTGAATTTCGCAGGTTTCCTTTCTCTATGGGTTTTCTTTTCGAAAGCTTGGTTAGTATAACGATCCAAAGAGATCGCCATATTCCAAAATACGATTACCCCACAACCTGACGCGTTCGAAATTTTTTATCTAAGATCTGCACAATAGCTGTGTTTTTCTGTAACAATAAATAAAAGAAGCTGGCACGTCGGAAAAATGCGGTAAAATTTGAATAACGCGCCAACCTTGCTTTCAAATATCCATTCCTCCCTGCAATTTCTGTGATTACATTGGTAATAATAGTTTTATTTGGCATCAATAAATATGAATGGCAAGTTCGATAAGTGTTTTTTAATCGTGGGAACTGAGCAAATCGGAACATATTAAAAGTGAAAGAGAGGTTTCTTTCATCGGCGGCAAAAAGAGCATTTGGCCATTGTGAGTATCATATCAAACACAAAGCGAAGAAAAATAACGTCAGAAACTCATTTAACGGTTCACATCTACATTGAACAAATCATGAGATACTTGCTATTTTGTTATTTCTCCTACAATCGTGAACAAGCGGAACAACAATCGAAAGGGAAGATAAAATAAAATAAAATGAATTCACGAGGAGCTGGCCTCATTGCGTCTCATTAGAAAACTTTCAGAAGAATGCAGATATAGCCCAGAACTCCAAGGTATTAGTACTCAAAATCGAGGAAATTTTCTGATAAGCGCCAAAGATTACAAAACAACCGGTCGAAAGTACGCAGGAAGAGCTTTAAAAGTGTTTTTTTATTTTATTTTTCAGAACTGTGAGACTTCAGGATCCCACGAAAAATTCACAGAAATATTCTGTTAAAACATTTGTGGAAGTTAAAAAAAAGGTCCAGTACTATCAGAACTGATGTGCTCCGAAATTCTTCGAGCACGTAATTTAAATCAAGAAAATATCAGATTATCGAGAAATGAGCAATGAGAAGGACATTTGAAATAGCTGTTAAAGCAGAACTTCATATCTGTTTAGTCCATATAAAACTTAGGTCTTTCAAACAATGAAGTATGAGTTTTCGGAATATCTATACATCACAACATATATTATGTTGATGATAACCTTCAATATCGTTCAACTACGGTCTCGCTGTCCCTCGAAATCGCCTTGAATCTTGAAACGAAGGTCGACGAGTTGTTGTAAGTTGAATGGATCTCTTCCGACGTTGGCTTCACGGGAACCTGGTTTTCCTGAATTATAACTTGTGAGATGATCTTCCAGAGTACTCACATCGTCTTCGTATCCCATGTGATTTAGAAGACGTGGAGCTGCAATTGATAGAAGGAGTTCAAATAGTGGAGCTGTGAACAAAGCAGTCAGAATGCAGCTTCGCAGAATCTGAAGTAATCATTTTCTCACGGTCTCATTAAAACGATCTTCTAGTCGAAGGTTTTTTTAGAACTTTTTCGACTTTCAAATTTCGATTTCGAATTCAAAAACAGTTATTAGCAAACTTTTCGTGACCTTTCAAAGAGTAATGACTCAAAACTCACAATATTCGCATCCCCAATGTACTGAGGGAAAGCAAAAGCAAGAGCCACTAGAGTTGGTCCGAGATCCGCCTATAAATAAGGATTTGAGAAGTTTGAAAAATTTTTGAAGAAAAGCAATAACTTTCAGAAAAATACTCGAAAATTGAATTTTTTGATAGAACTCACTTGAATAGCCGCCCGTGGAAGCATGCTCAAACAAATAACCACTTGTTCCTTGAACTTGGTCGAGAAACAGGCAGTGACCAGCATGACGAGAACGATGCGAACAATGATTCCAATTGCGATGAGACCGAGGCATAAGAAAACGCTCTCCCATGTGAGCTAAACATGCTAAATAATTTCAAAGAACTCGAAAAATGTGGTAAAACGCATCTCCATACTATTATTCTTAGAGGTAAAACTAAGATGTAGTCGGAAAAGTTTCTCAAAAGCTCTTTTATCCCACAAGTAAAAAGCAAAAGTTGGAATTTCGCCTTTCTTTTTTTTCCGATTCTTGTCTAGAACTTTGATATTTTTTTGAAAAAAATTAGAAAAAAACTACTTATTTTTTTCAAAAAAATTAATTTTTTTCTTGAGAAAAAGCCGAATTTTCTAGAAGTCTTTGAAAAGTTTGATTTTTGCAGATAACAAAAAAACTTCCCTATTTTATACTTTTTTTCTCTTTACAGAGAAGAAACCAACCGTAGAACAATCGAATTTCCTTCCCAGAAGAGCAAAGAGCAGTGGAGACGAGACAATTTCCCACATGTACTTGAAAGTCGTGACGATTGTCACACCCTAAACACTCAAAGTTATTCTAGTTCTAGAAAAGATTTCTGAGATTTCGGGGAACCTTATTGTCATTGTCCATTCCCCACCGTGCAGAAGCCATTGCGCCCATCAACAAGCCACCAACCAAACCGGCACATGGATAGAGCAAAAAGTACGATCCTATAATCTTTTTCGCTTCATAAAGGTAGAGACGTGGGCGGATGCATTTTTTTTTATTTTGAGAAGTTGTTTCAAAGATTTAAAAATGTTCACAGTTTTTCTCAAAAACTCAAAATGAGTGGAAATACTCGATAGTTTTTTAAATTATGATTTTATCGGAACAAGAGCAAAAACATGGGGAAATTTCCCAGGGCTTGAAGAAAACACATCTCAGAGTATCCACTTTTCGAAATCCTGGAAATATTGACAAAGGATGTCCTTATATTTCAGAAAAAACATCTCTTCGGAACCAGCCGTTAAAAAATTATTTTTAGAAGCGACCTTCCTTATGAGAGAACAGTCAGGCAAAAAAAAAAAAAGAACTTATTCGTTAGAAGTTTTAAAAAACACTCTTTATCTAGACTTTTCAATGAGACATCATTGATAGAAAGATAATCACCAATGACCAATCCAATGGAATATGTTGCGATGAGAAAAGTTCTAGCCAGACTCATATGCGGAGCGTCGGAGCGAGGGAACCTCCAAAAGAGCCAACCTGTTTTTTGTTCTTTCTTAAGTTATAAATCGAATGAGGTACCCAGAAAAACACCAGCAATGACTCCAAAAACTAAAGAACCCGCGTTGAGAAGCATTGACGAAACCAAAGGAGCTGAAACAATCATATCTTTACTTTTTTCGAAAAAATGTTATACTTTCTGAAAATAAAACGGATGAAATGAGAAGAACAGCCGATGCACAGAGAAAAACTGTCAAAGTTGGTCGCTGCCGTTATCGTCTCCAAAGTTCTCTGAAACTTTTTTTATAATGTGTTTGGTTCTTATTTCATAATTATTTGACCGCCGAAACTCTCTTATGATTAATCTTTACGGTTTCAAATTGATAAAAAAAATAAAAAAAGAGATAAAGTTAAAAAATTGATCCACAAAATGAGGGATTTTGAGAAACTCATAAACTCGAACTTAGAGCTTTGTAAAATTGAATTTTGCTGCACGAGGATGGTTCAAAAGATGGAATAGGGAGCATGGCTTTCTTAAAAAAACTCGGAATAAGCACATGGTTTTTTCAAATGTTCATTAGATATAGAACAACTCTTAAAAGTTTCTTCAAAGAGACAGTGAAAAGTAGATGAATGTTTTTTTCTCATTTTTTTGCTGTTTTTCATAAACAAAATCAAATTTACGCGCACTTCGTTATTGAGATAAAACTCATTCTTCAGTCGATTGATCGTGACGACAGTTGAAGCCGGCGAAACTGCAGCTAGAATCAACCTAGAACCACGTCAAGTGAAATGAATCAAATCATTAAAAAACTCACCCGCACAAAACAGACATGACCTCAGAGAGTCCCAAAATGAAATATGCTCCAAATCCAAGGGCAAGCGCCTCTCCAATCGGCGTCAAGATGCCCAAGGCGAGCGGCAAAGACTAAATCATTCAAAGTTATAAGAAGCTCGAATAAACCTACCGCTCTACTGTTGAGAAATTTCAAGTTAGTAGAGAGTGCCCAGCAGACGACAACGTTCACAAAAGCGATTTTTCTCAGAATCGCGTCCCAGTAAGGTGGAATCACAAAGATTTGATGTAGAATCGGAACGTTTCTCAGAAAAATGCCAAGAACTAATGATCCTGGAAGAAAATAATTTAGACCGGAACTTTTGATCATTGAAATGATGGAAGGATTTTAAAAGCGCAAAAAATTTATCTACTTTTCTGTGAAGTTTGTAACATTCCCAAGGTAACCGCAATCACTTTTGGTAATTGTCCTTATTCTTTCAAAAAATATGTCCAACAATTTTCTTTGTGACTTCTTCTATATGAAGTTATCGTTTCGTTTTTTATAACAAAAAACGAATCTCATAAAAGTTACCGAGAAGTGGCGGAAGCCTTATTATGTGAGCGACTCCACCAGCCGCTAGTGACATCGTCAAAATGAAGAAAACGACAAGAATGGTACGGACATTTATAGCCGCATTGTCGTCAGATACCAACGAACCATCTTGCAATGGATGCCCTGAGGACCAAGATAAATAATCAATCAGCTAAGTTGTACGAACAGAAGCTTTGTCCAAGAACCGTGATTATCGAGATGTAGAGCCCGATAAAAACAAACAACGCGGTGACGATTGAGTTCACCTACGAATCCTATTCAATTGTAACTTCTAGAAAATAAACCTCTCGATTGTTGAAAAAGCTGTGCAAGTTGTTATGCATCTTTGAGACGCATTGCATCGTCGTGGCTGAATAAATGACTTCGATATTTGTTCATAGTGAAAAAGGAAGGTAAAATTTAATTTGTGAAAACGTGGGTTTTATAAAAATATGATAGGATTTTATGTTAAACGAGTCGACAAACCGAAAAAAAAAGATCATTCTTTTTGATCGTTTTGATCATTTTTGCAATTTTTGAAGGTTATCGAGTGAAATATCTGCTCACGAAGTTTACAAGGAAGGTAATTGTGAACGGACTTTTTTTTTTGAATTTATCCTGAACTATTTAAAAATCCAGATTAAGATTTCACATATCTGCTACTTAGTTTTGGATCTATTATTCATCATAGTTGCGCAATATTAGTTTCAGGTAAATTTTATGCTACACACAAACTTGAGAAATTCTTATTCTATGAACTAGAAACTTGCGCAAAAAGTCACTATAAGGAAATTGTTGGGCAATTACAGAGTTTATTATAAGCTTCTCCAAAAAATACTATCCTTTATTGCCCGTTAGAAAAATGTTTCTCATCAAAAGAATATTGCAAAGGACATGGGCGAACTAGAAGACGGAATAGGGATTTCAGCAAAACATCGTTGTTGTCGGTCAAGCCTTTTAGAAAAACAACTGAAAAAACAGAGAAAAAGACGTTCAAGTTCTGGACGGCGGACGGTAGGAGCTGTCAGTCGTGACGGCCGAGCCAAAATATCACAAATGTGTCATTGTGTCGCGCCGGTATATTATTTGCATCGGTTGCCGCTTAACGCGATTTGCACGTTCCGTGAAATGCAAATCGCCAAAATCGCTTCCTCTTTAATTTTTGCGTCAGGAGAAACTGTATTGCTCATGAATGACGATCTTTTTATGCAAATCTTCAAACAACGTCAAAAATTGAATAAACGCGCAGAACTTTCGGATCATCTGCTCTTTGAAAACTCGTTGATGATTCACGCCCGGGTTTCGAAATCCTCAGTGTACAGTAGGACCATACTTATTTAATTTAAGGTTAAGCTCCACAAGAAAAAACAATTGTAATGCGAACTGGAACTTCCCATAATCTAGACGCTCTTTTGAATTTCGAAGAAAATCCTTTACAGTTGCTTTTTGCACGAAGGCTTATAATACGGGTTAGAGAGACTTTTCTTCTAACACGGGTACTCGTTGAAGAGAAAAAACCAAACAGATAGTCGCTCGAAATTATTTCCTCTTGAATTTTGAAAAGTTTTCTATTGATCTTAAAAGTTCCGAAATTCGAGCTACAACGTTCATCCTTCTCCGCGCAAGCTCTGGAACCTCTGAATGAAAACTTTTGTAAAGAAGAGATCACAAACACAATTTCGTATTTCAGTCTTTTCCAAATTTGACGTCCCTACCCTGAGAACGAAACAAAAAAAAATTATGAATGAATTTATTCCCAACACTTTCACAAATGAACCTACACAAGAGATCAGAAGGAAACAAATTTTAAAACTAGCTTTGTTTTGTTTGAATTTGTAAACGCTTAAATGATGAAACTCGGTCTGCCGTAAAACAGACTACTACTCGTTGAACATCAGAAAAAGCCTTCTCAGAAATCTTGAGAAGAGAAAATTTTATCCATTTAAAAATGATCGGAATAATCTGACAGCTTGGAATTAATTTATCTATAAGTTCCATTCACGCCGTTTCGAGGGTAGACAGTGCCTGGAGAAGTCAATTGAGGGACGTAGATGGAGCGGAATTGTGTGAAAGTCACGTTACCATCCCCAGGGGCTTCGTCTATGCTTTTTGCTGGAGCATAGCCCACCGAAGGGTCCAGATAAAGCTGAAAAAAAATTATGTTTACTCATAATGAAAATAGTTGTTCATAGTGTCACGGTTTGGTTCAAGATAGAGTCTTCTTTTAATTATCGAAACGTCATTACTTAGCGACAGAGAAATATAAACTCCTTGTTCTGCCCCACTCATGGAAAATTAAAAAATACAAGTGAAAATGAATTACAAGTATCCTGGATCGCTTCGCAACCGTGACACGTTCAGTTACTCGTGCAACACTTATAATGCATACCGTATGGCACACATCGTGTCTCAAGAGTTTCGGTGCCAAATAACTCAGGAGAATTTCAACCAGAGGCGCTGTGATGATCACCGACACCACGCATGCATAGATGATCTGCAAAAATTGGAATAATCAAAAAAGCTCTTGTTCCACAAAATGAACTTTTTCCGCTCTTGCGCGAGATTGAATCCGACGCTCGCCTTGGCAAGCTGGGCCCCGAATTGTTTCTACATGGAGAAGAAGCTGATCGTTGGAATGCTCAACATTCGACTACTGATATCAAAAGAAAGGCGAGATTATCCACTCCAGTTTCGCAAATCGACCAACAACTTTTCAATTATTCTACGATTTAGAATATAATCTTCTCTGAAGACATAAATTTGTACAAATATGTAAAAAGTTTGGCTATTTTTTAGAATGCGTGCTTTTTTTGAGCTTTTTTTGTCCACTGAATTGAGGCCTCAAACCTCCCTAAAACTTCAACAAAGCCCGCACTACAGACGATATCAAGTTCAGTACGAATTTGATGTTTGCTACAAAACACGGGGTTGAGAACGATGAACTATAATTTGACCTGGACCAGACAACATTCTTGCTCTTTTTGTATGTTTTTTTGCACTTGTACAATATTTCTTTCAAAGTCTGGGATACATTCACAAAAATCAAAAAAATCGAAAATTTGTTGGGTTTGCGCAGAAGTTTTTCCCCATTGTTCTGCTGTCCCCCTATCAGAAATTTAACTTACGCAAAAGTATTCCACTTGTTTTAGGTCTTTCTAAGTTATTAGCTGTTTAGTTTTAAATCTGAATTCCCAAATATTCAAAGATCCCGTATAAAAACTCCATTCCTTGTAAAATCTTCACTCGAAGTGATCGTTTTCATTTTTAGGCTCCCACCACGGCCTCCGGGCTCTAGTTTGACATCCGCTACACTTCGAGCTCGTCAAGGCACAACTGGATGAACTAAGCTCAGAAGAACGAAACGAAATACCGTAAGACCATGCTTTCAACTAGATCACCTGTAGGTTCGGACTTCTAGTTTGCCATAGGCGGCTGTTCATTTTAGCTTTGAAGGCTTTTATTCACGGCCTAGTAGAATACATCTATGACTAAAAACAACAAAAATAAATTATTTTTATTTAATTTGTTCAGCCTTTTACAGCTGCACAATACTGCAATGTTCAAAAAAATGATCAAGTAAGCAAAAAAGGAGCTACTCGATATTATATTTTCTAACCTCGAAGATGATGCACGTAGCAATTACGATCAATTTTCGAGAGACTTTAAAAAAACGTTCCACGTTTTGAAATTCCTTTTTGATTGCTCTGATCAATGTTCGCGTTGCGTTGCACTGTGAAAAGTTAATCTCCCCATAATTGTTTGTCTCCTACGAGAAGTTTACTCTTATTGCTTCAAAAACAATATGTTTAAGAAGAATCGATACCATTATCTAAACAGGACCTCGATGAAGCTCGATAAGATTACGAAAAAAGCTTGCAAGGCGCTTTGAATAGGAATAGGCCCTTCGAAGGCACCTTTCAAGAG
The DNA here is from genome assembly GCA_904845305.1 of Caenorhabditis auriculariae. NCBI lineage: Eukaryota > Metazoa > Nematoda > Chromadorea > Rhabditida > Rhabditidae > Caenorhabditis > Caenorhabditis auriculariae. The sequence continues at coordinate 227,483 of CAJGYM010000002.1, read as the reverse complement.
AGCCTAGACATTCTTATCTGAATGAGGCCACATTTTTCCTAGAATCGTGAATTCCTGGTCCACATACTACACCGGACGATTAGGCTCACTAGATAGCTGTCTTGTTTAATTTTTGACTTTCTGTTATCATTTTGAAATGGTTAACGATAGGAAGAGCTTGGAACAAACGCCCGATACCATTCTTGTTTCTAAGCATGATGTGAGCTGGAAAGATAAAAGCCTACCACTTTGATATTTTCCGCATATTCGGGAAACTTCTGTGCAGAGAGGAGTAGTGAAGGGCCCAGAGCGCACTGAAAAATGGAAACTAGAGACTTTTTTTTCGAGTTCGTATCTATTCGTTATCGACAGTTAACATAAATGACTGCACCTGCTTAGACGCGCATGGTAAACACTAATCAGAATCTGCTCATGATAAACTAAACATTTTTTAAAACATACTCTTACCTTCTGAAATCTGGAAAAACTTCTCTGAATAGTATCAACTTAAAATCTGACAAACTTGAATAGCTTCAGAATCGAACGCGTTTTCTCAGAACTTTGCGGTAATTTTGCATCGGGCATTTTTTTTTTTAGGAAACTACCGTATTTTGAGGATTTCACTACATACTTCCAATCTCTCCTCAATAAGAGTTGGATGGATGTCTCAATATTTTTGGCTAGAACGAATTGTTGCCTCAGTAAATATATAAGTTTATAGGTTGACCTAAAATCTTGATTTCACAGAAGATAACTTCATGTTTTTCCTGCCTAAAAAATTATTTACTTGAACAGTGGCTTTTGGCACGAGAGATAGAGCAAGGACGAATTGTTCGGAAATTCGAAAGTTTCCGCAGGCGGCAAGTGCCATGGCTGTGAAGAAACGGACAAAAGCCCCGACAATAACCAGAGTCAGCGTCATCTTGAGCTCGTACCACGACAGCTGAAAAGTAAGACTTTTTTCCGGAGTTTGGTTCATTGTGCTTGAACTATCTTCAAACCTGCTTTCTTATAAATGTGCTCCGATCTCTTAAAACTGCAGGAGATACAATTTTACGGAAAACATGAACAAGGAAGAATCCGAGACTTCTCTGGGCAAAAATGCTACTACATTCTTTGCAGTCCGATAAGAGAATTGTGTGAGTAAGCATCAGATAGGTTATATAATTATTCAAACAACTTAGTACGCTTTTTCAAGGTTTGTATTTTCTTTGTTCGGAAGACACATTTTTTTCATAATGACCATGAATTTGTTCTTGCTCTTACGTTGTCTAGGTTGAATTTGTAGCCGACTAACATGAAGAGGATCGGTGACGAAACACATTTCCACAGGACGTCGTAAGAGTGAGCAACAACGTCAATCTGAATAGAAAAAGACCTTTATATCGAGATTCTTGTAAAATTTATTCGAAAAGATTGGTTAGACTGTTGGGCTATCGGGTTTTGAAGAAAATAAGTGTCGAGGTTTTTTTTGGTTCTTCAGGAAAATACTCCACGAGAATCTTTCATTATTCTTGTATGGCTCGAAATTTTTAACTTTGAGATACATTTGTTTCTCAAGGGATATTTCAAAAAACAGAAAATCAAAAGATTTCTAATGTCATAGGAGATCGCATTTTGCAGTAGGAAATACTAAACATTAGACTATATACATCTGAAGTCAAAGAAGTTAAAACAAAAAACTGGACTGTTTGCAAAGTTCATGTTATGAGACTTTTGATAGTTCCATTTGTTCTGATATTTCTTTTTTTGAGTCTTTAACGGAACAGAAACCGAAATATAAATCTGTCATAGAGTCATTCGCAATTGTTAGCTACAAACTTGACGTAGACTTTAAATTCGGGGAAATTACGTATGGAAGTGGCAGTTGAGGTAAGTAAATACATTCTGTAAGAGCTTCGTATCAGCCATTCTTAAAGTGCACGTCTATCGGAAGTGACTCTCTTGCTGGGGCGGGTGACTTTCTGGACGAAAGCGTCATAATTTCAAAGGACGGGTGATCGGCGTATTTTCCAGGGTTTCGTTCCGTTTCTTTGGCGATGTGGAGCATCCGCTGGACTTAAACGGGCACTTAGCGCGTAGAGCTTTATTCAAGTGAAGCCTCTTGAATGAAACGAGTGATGGGGCACTGATAATTTCGAGGAAAGTCGCTGAATAAAAACGCGTGGAAAATTGTGACCCTTGCCAATCAACCTTCGCAGCATTAGAGGAAGGAGTAGCCGATTTCACTTTCCATTCCTTCAACTGGGAAAGTGCTCAGACTTTGGATGATGATAGATTTTGAATTCATTTCAAAATAGTAGAAAAAAAAAGTCTCCTAACCCCTGTGAGGTACCTGAAGAAAGTATACCCACATTTTTCAGAGAAAGCCGGAAAATGTCGAAACCCCTCTTTCCAAAGAGTTTTTAGGATCAATCATAGGCTAAAAAAAAGATTTCTATTCGTTTTATAGGTGAAAAACAATGATCAAGCGATTTCCTATTTTTTTTTCAGTGAAATACTTTCTCACGGTAATCTGTAATGCTTATTATACTGTTTGAAGTGCTCTTACCTAATTCGATCCTCGATTTCTAACTCAATTCACCCCTCAACTTTGCTCTTCACTCTTTGCAACCCCATCTAATCAAAAAATGAGCTGATAACTTTGCGACCAACAGAACAAAGTGAATGAAAATGCTTTTCCCCTCAAACTGAACAAAAAACTTGTTCATTTCATTGCCTCCGCCCACGAAAATAATGAGATATAGAAGTTCACAAGCTCATTCTGTAGGCGGGAAACAACGGCAAAAAATTGGCTGCTTCACACAATTAATCAGTGCTTGAGAGTCGGAAAAAAACCTTCTTTTGGTTGTCATTTCTCCACTTCGTGCCGGCAATAATGCAAAAAATGAGCGTGCAGACAATGCCTGGGAAAGCGTAGCCTAGGACCACCATGCCTGAATCCAGATTAGTCATGCTCCTAAACAACGTAGAAGACAAGTTTTCCCACTAAGAATCACTCCGTGAGAGACGGAGCCCAGCAAAAATATTCTCGCGAACTGAGTATGACTCGAATCGTTTCGTGGAAACCAAGTCATGACGAATCCTGAAGTCTGTTATCGTCTGAAAGGTTTTGAAAGAATACCCAAAAAAAGGCCGACCATGGCGCCAAGAACGATCGCTCCTATGGTTGATATCAGAGCTGGTAGAAGAAGACCTAAAAATCGTTTCAATTTTTTTTTTTCTAGAAGATTCTGCCATTCGCCAACTTTCAGAGCTCAACCGTTGTTTTTTTTTTCTCCAGCTACTTTCTCCTTGAAAGAAAATGAACGAAAACCGGCCAGAGTTTTCAAAAATCAAGGCATACACGTCTCGATTCCTTTTGAAGCAAAGAATAAAACTTCCCTTTTTTTCGAAGAAAATCCTCATTGAAGTCAACCAACACTAAAAAGCTCACCGCGAGTGAAAACCAGAGACGATGTCAGAGAAAAAACAAAAATCGAAAAAATATTGTCGAAACAACTGGCCGCCGGTACAAAGTACGTTATTTTCTGGAAAAAATGTATTTTTGAATAAAATCGCTTTTTTCAACTTTTTCGCATCCAATTTTCATGGCGCGTAGTTTGGCCATAACAGGTCCAGTGATTGCTGGAGATACTGTAGCCAGAAGGAAGCTGAAAGTGCTTTTTTTGAAGCAAAAAAAGAAAGCCAATTTTTACGCTTGACATTTACCTTTTCTTACAAGCGTGTCATTCTGTATCTTCAAGTTTCATTCTTTCGAAGCTTAGAAAAGTTTAGAGAGAATAATTTTGAATTGACGTTGTAATCATTTCAGTTGCTCCATTCTTTTTTTGTTTGAACTTTTTTTTTATTATGGCGAAGTTCTGATAAAATTTTTTTGACTCGGAGTCTTTGGAAAGAAGCCGAATTGCACTGAAAAACATCCTCTGGAGTTCCAGTTTTTTCAGAAATTTTTTATAGAAGCTACTCGTACTTGAATTGAAACCGGTCCCATAACTTTTTTCAAGTTCAACTCGAAAATTTCAGCTCAACGAAATAAGAGACACTCGGGATAATATGAGGTATCAATTTGTTTCCATTCATCGCCTCGTGACTGTAGTTTTCAACGAACCCGGCAATAATTGCCATTCCGGGTGACATGTCATACAGAAAAATCGCCAGAAGCGAGATGACAATTGCTTCGAAAGTCGCCGAAGTGATGCCCAAAACAGATGAGAAAACCTGTAATTTCATGTGTCATCACGTAGGCGCTTCACAGACATTTCGTGAGATTTTTCCCCTCAAATTTCACACCTGCTACAAATCTTCAATTCATCATTTTAATTGCACACTCCTTACGCAAATCGCGCACGTAACGCTTGAACGTATTATCTTACGTCTTGATTTTTGGTATCTATAAAGGGAGACTGACCGCGAGGTGTAAAATACAGAGAAAAATTGGCTATTAGGTTCAGATTATTTTCTGTGCGTAGTGCGAAGTGCTTTAAAATTTAATATTTCCTCACTTTCTGAACAAGTTAGAGAGATAATCCGTCCATATTTTTGAGCAAGCTTGTTTTACTGAATAAAAGTTTTGAATAAATAAACTGGTTTTGGGTTGTTATTTTCTATGCTCCACTCACAACTAGCGAAGAAAGACAGTACAATGAAAAATTTACAAAGAACGCACGTAACATTTTATGATCTTAAAAATTTTTTTGATTTGGAGTTAGCACCCTAAAAAAATTTTGAGCCCGTCATTTTTGAGCTCGGAAGTTGTTTGGATTTAGACTCTTTCAATTTGATTCAATAAAAAAATTATTGAGCTGATTTTTCAGAAATAATTAAAGTCCAAGTTGAATGAATTTTTTTCATAAACTTTTTTTGACTTATTTTGCTCATTTTATTGAAAGAATCCTCTTATTGAAAACTCATTTGGAGCAAGCGATGAATCAACTTATGAGCGCAAACATCGTTACTGTTGTATCAAACACCAGAACTCAGTTTTTCTTCCTGATGTTTTTGTTGTTCCTGCCTAACTTTCGATAAAATGTCAAAGTTGTTACTCACATTCCATTTTCCAGCTCAAGGAGCTTCAACATTTTGTTTTCTAACTTCTTTTATGTTGTTGGAAAACTATGGCAAAGTTCATAAAATATCAAAACCCTTTTGCGGCTGGCTGATTCAAAAAACTAGCGGCATTTCGACCAATCACAAGTTTCTTTTTCTCGGAGTTACCTTTTGGATGATCTCTTTTTGAAAGTTGTTTGAAAAGTTTGTTCAAACCATTATTGAATCAAGTATAAGGAAATTAGATATCAGAAAAGAAATTCAAGAATTCAATCATTTTTGAGAGCTGACATTCAGCAAGTCATCCAAATCCTATCATCAACTTATAGAAAACTTTAACAATCCATGGATCAAATACTAATCGCTTCAGTTTTTCAATGGATCAAAAATGCTGCATTAAGTTGCGATTCAGTGGGCTATTTTAGAAACCATTTCGAAGATTAAAATGCGCAACGGAGTTCAAGGTAACCATTAATCATTTTTTGAAAATTTCATTATTTAAAAAGCTTCAACAACCTCAAAAGCTCTTTGAGAGTATCTGCCTTGATTTTTAAAAGTCCTGAGGCAACTCATACCAAAAAAAAAAATGAAGGCTTCGTATTACTATTTTTTTTATTTTTTTGGGGTCAGAATTACTATTTCAGAAGTTTTGATGATATTTCTAAATTCTCAAAAAAATAAAAAAATAAAAAAATTGAATGTTTATTCATTGAATGAAAAAACGGAAAAATTTAAGCAAGTACAAAGGAAGGAGAATTTTGGTTTTTTTGTGATCAAGCTAGAAAATTCTCATTTTCTGAGTGGAAAATATTCTAGCTCAAAATGTGGAAAATTCGTCTCGATAAAACGTTCTCAGAGAGTCTGCCACCCTGAATTTCAACAGCTCCAACGGAGAAAAACTGAGCTTTTCAAACTCTAATCAAACAATTTTCTGAAAAGCTGTTCTTCGTCGTTGTTAAAAAATGTAAATTCTACCTTTACCCGGCGACAGTGTGAAAACGGAGCTAAGTCACGATACTCAATATTCTTCCATGGTATATTATTGTTTCTTTATTTTTATTAAACTACTAGGATACCCTAACTTCTGAAATTCCTGAGAGAAAACAAAAATTTTGGTTTCTCTTTTCATTATTTTGAACTATATTTCGGCCTTTTTAGCCTTAAAACCTACGGTACTGGCCCCTCCTCTTTGCTCAGCCTTCTTAGCACGTTTCTCTGAGGTTCCACCTTCCGCCCGCCCACATCGAAAATCGACACGCCTTATGCATACCACCCAGAGCCTTATCTCTCATTTTCGGACACTCTAGCTAGTTCATTGCTCAGTTCTTTTGATAAGATGCTCTCAAATTGTATTCTAAACTCGATTCTTTTTGGAACTCATCAGTCAATACTGGTTCGGATACCCTTCTATCTAAATAAGTTCAATAATTTTTTCTGCGACTGGTGATAACAGGCTCATCTTATTTCTGATTCTTTTCTTACCGTTTTCGGCATAGTTTTTCATAAAGCTGGAGGTTCCCCTCTGTTTTTTCTCAAAACAAACGCATTTTCTTCAGTTTTGATGGGGAAATTGGGTCTTTGGAAGAAGGGCTTTGAAAAATAGGCCCGGATAAATGAGCCAAGAAATTGAGCCGGAAAATGAGTGCTTCAAAATTCGGAAAGAGTCACTCGCTCATAGGAAATATACTTCAGAAGCTAAATTTTGGTGTTTTGCTTTGCACCGTTCAATTTTCAATGATAATTTCCATGGGTTATTGACTTTTTATTTGTGACATTTTTTTAAAAAAAGTATCAAAAAGTTCAGGCATTGGTTTTGAAACATTTCGGTAGGCTTTTAATACTGTATTCCCTCTAGTGTGAGGGAAAAATTCATTGAAGTTTTTAAGATTGCTTCAGTATTTTCGTCAGAAACTGGCACTGTATGAGACATTTTTCGAGGCGTGCATCTGAGAAAAATGATGCAGATAAAAATTCATCTTTTTGGTTTTACTTTCTCGAATAACTTTTTTCCAATTCGACAAAATTCGTGAAATGCTTGTTCTCAAAAAAAAAACCGAGAGCCCTTGTTCAAGTTTATCCAGTCTTCTCTATTTCTTCACTACTTTTCATGTCTGAATTTTTGATTTTGAAAACGACTCTTCAAGCGAGTTAGGACAAAGGCGTGTTTTTAATCGGTAATTTCACTACAGAATATTCCCAATTTTGATTTTCATTTTACGCAGTTTGTTTGTTATCAGTCTATTTTCTTCCCTTCCTAGTTTCAACTAAATATAATTCAATAGAGCATCGATTTGAAAAAGTTATAAATAACAGTTCTTGCGACGGTAGAAACGTATTAAATTGAGCTAGATACTGCTTTCATTCTTATTCTTTTCACTTTATGCGTTTCGAGACCTTTATCAAGGCCATTTTGGTTTTCTTAATAAACCTCAATTTCAAGTTTTCGAAAATTTTCCACTTACTAGATTTTGTCTGATGAAATTGACATCGACCGAAAGTCCCCAGCGAATGATTATATTGACCAGCGTTATTTTTCTGAGCATAAATTCCCAGTAATCATTGACGTAGACAACAGAAAAAAGTGCAGGAACGTTCCTCACGGCGATTCCCACCAATAGAGCACCTAAAAGGTTTTTTGTTTTTACGAATAAGCTACTTGGTACCTAAAAGGGGAGGTAGATAGATCATGTCGAACATTTTTCCAACAGCCAAGGAGGCTACGACCATCAGGAAAACGGACATTGTCGAGTGAACGATGTCGTTTGAGGCATTTTCCAAATCCAAAGCCGACTGAGTTACGTCTTGGAATGGATGTACTGGAATCAGCTATTTTATCGTTAGATCGTCGGTAAACTTGCCAATGTTCTGTCCGAAAATTGCAATTAAAGAAACGTAGACAAAGAACAAGATTATAGCGCCGGTAGTGATAATATTGACCTGGAGGAAAAAAATACAGGAAATTCAAATATTTCGTACCTGATGGTTGTTGAAAAAGTTATGAACATAGTTACGGGCAACAGACAAACGTCGTTGCTCCATTTACCTTTTTGTTGTCTGCCAAATTCAGGGGAAAGAGGCGGCAGAAATCGAAATTTCAACAAAAAAACGCCCTCAAGTTTCTGGATTTGCATAGTATTAAGTGAACTTATGTACTTCAAACATTCGAATGTGAATTGAGAATTTTTTCTGAAATCCATAAAAAGTATGTAGTTTTATTCGTTTCAAAAATGTATTATCATTCAACGTCGTGTTTTTTTGGAAATCCTGTTATTACTCAAAAAAATGTTTACAGGGATATGCAAATTCTTCTTGTTCTTCTTGCTTTAATCCTTCACAGAGGGAACGCTGAGGATCCACGATTCAAAGCCCATGTCCTTGGTGGGTTTATCAAACTTAAACGGCAATTCATTTTTTGATTTTTCAGAGTGTAATCAAACGATGACTGAATCTGGAGTGTACACTCATCAACGAACGAATAATTCCGAAACATGTCTGACTAGGATCAAAGTGCCAGAAGGAACAGCCGCCATCATCTTCCTCACAGAGGCTTTTTGCGATGTTTTTTTTCTTCATTGATCCGATAAAAGCAAAATTTTATAGGTTACGCTCACAGAAATCTACTTAAAAATGTGTCAACGGAAAAACAGAAGCCACAAATTTTATCTTGGCGAGTACGAACTGTTGCACAACCAGAAGGACTACGTTCAGTTCAACATTGTCTTTGTCCCACACAAATCCTACAGTAAGGCGAAATCTTCAGCAGTCGGTATTCCGACTATCTTTCTTCAGATTGCGGAGACCTTGTGCAGAACCTTTATTCGCTCGTCACGAGTGCGGCCACTCTGACCATCCGCGATGACAGAAAAATCTGTGCGCTTCATCTTCCACAACCAGTTAGAATCCAAGTTAGAAAAAAAGGACCGACAAGTGCAAACGTTAGTTGGCCATTTTAATGTAAATAATAAATTTTTTGCTTAGTGCTGTGCAGAAGTTTTCACCACTGCAGTGTTCAGAAGAAGGTTTTTCGCTTCTGAAGTCAGCCAACTTTGTAAAAAAGGTAAGAATTACACTCAAGGAACTGTAACTCAAACAAAACTTTTCTAGGAGCTACAGCAACCGTTGATGCAAGCTGTGAACGTCCGCAGTTGATTTTGCGAGGAGCAGCAAACGGAGACTTGTTCGAGATTGAGACAGAACCTTTGGAACCAGGTGTTTGCACGATGTAAGCTGACTTCTTCGCCTTAATATTCAACATTGTTTGTGTTGAGGAATCCTGCAGTGCAAGTACCGCCGCAGAAGTGTCGTTTACGCCCCAAAAAGTGTTTCAGACCAACTCTTAGCCAATTTCTTAAATAGTATTAGCTTTTGATAGTGTTTTCTATCAAATTTCCAATGTATGTCACTAATCGATGCTAAGTTCAATATCTTTTTTTCTGTATATATGTACAATCCTCGATCTCTCCTTTTAATTGTGTCATACTTTTTATTTGGTTCTAAGAACACTAGGTACGGTTCAAATCATACCTGTACAACGCTCTCAGAAAAGTATCTCTGGTGTCCGGCTGAGACATTCTTGAAAATTTGGCAAAGTTTATTTTGAACTCCTCTGATTCCAGTTTTTCAAAAAATTGTTTTTAGTTATGAAACTCCGAAGTTTTTCACGGTATCAAATTATTGCAAACAGTTAATAATTGGCGATTTTGAAGCTCCATAGCTTGAATAAATAGGAAAGTTATAAGAAGTTTCCTGTGAACTAGATCCTGAGGACATTAAAGTATATTTTTGCATAATTTTGTCTTATTCTTAACCATCCAACATAAAACTGCTTCGTGGAGCATATTTCTTGCTTTTGATTTTTTTCGCATCCTTTTTTGTTTTCTTACAAACTCATTTCCCTCGCAACTCATCTCCTACCATTGATCACCTAAGAAACACTCGTCATAATTGTGAAAATTTGAGTGTCATGGTTCTGAATTGGTCATATCTTTGATCTACGCATTTTATCATATGATAATTGATTAGTTCACTTCAAGCGAAAAAATGAAGTGTCATCATTTGAAGAAATTTTCATCTTTCAAATAAAAGTTTTTATAGCTGTGGAAAAAACTTTTCTCACATCATCCCAAAATGTGGTATTTTGAAAACTATTTAAGATAATTTTCCCCAGTTAGGGCAGTTTGGAACTTACTCTCGCACAAACATCCATAATACAGTTTGCTGTTTAGATTTTTTTGGATTTTCCAAATTCTATGAAAACGAAAAAAAATTGAGAGTACAATCGAATATTATTCACGATTTCTACTAAGCCCAACGAAGAGTATTTGTGCACATTTTCCGACATTCTCGGAACCCATAAAATTTAACCTCCACTTCTACCGGGTTTTTTTTTCCACAAGAGCGGGTACCTGTTCAAATAATCAGCATTGGGAAGATCATTTCAAGAAACTTTTTTACTCAAACCTGCCTTGAGTTACTTTCATCGTTTACTCAAAATAACCAGACATCTTTTTTAATCCAAAATGTTCACAAGACTTTCAGTGAGTATTTGCGGATCTTCCAGCAAAGCTGGATCAGCTCCCATTGACCAAAACACTATCCAAGTTCTCATTTCGAAGGCGTTTCAACGACTTTCACACCCTCACTTCAGTGACACCTACACAATGGTTTAGCCGGGCGGATCTGAACCAGAGAACAAAGTGAAACGTTCCGAGAAAAATGGCAAAGCTACAAAAAAAAGTTTTGAAGCTCTTGAAAATCTGATTTCAAAAGCCGAAATGCCACAGAGGGGATTGAAAAATGCAACAAAAACAGGATATATTTTTCGTAACAGAAGTTTTTGAGTATTTCGAAAAATTTTTAAAAATTTAGTGAAAAATTTCTTGAAAACGAAATACTTTCAAAAGTCTGCAGTATCCAATGAAGCTTCTCATTTCAGCTCAGTATTAATTTCTGAGGAGCTGAAGATATATTCTGCTTGAAACCAAGTCGAAAGTCATGTGTTTCAAATTTTCGACCGGGGAAACCGATGTATCAAATTCTCGGACTGCGATATTCAAAACTGACCCCGCATCAGATGTAATTTCGGTCTCCTCGAACATTCGACAAACTGACTAAGCTTCAATTTTCCGACTGATTCTTCTTCAAACATTTTTTTCACGAGTTGATGAATTTTTGAGGATGTCTCTCCGAATAACCGAGACGTTTTGTCCAAATCTCTCTACACAAACTTTCAATTTTCATAATCAGGCTTCTGTGAAGTATAAATGAATAATATTACCAGACGCTTTGAAAAAAAAATCTCAATAGCGACTAGAAATTTTCAAACTAACGAGCCCGAAAATCAGGTTTTGAGCGACTTCAAAACTTGTGTCTCTTATGAAAAAGGGTATCAAAATCTTTCCTCGGCTCTCTTTTCCAACTTTTTTTCTGGTGATTTTTTAACTTTTTGTTAATAAAAGAGTCACATGACAGAGTTCAAAGAATACTTCTTGTTTCTTTGAAACCTGAGTATCCCGAATGTACTTGGTAGATCTGGAACGGACATGCATTTTTCGATATCTTGAGCGCCACAAATGATCCATTTCCAACTAACATTAAAAGTACAATATGTTCTAGAAAACATTTTCAAATCAAAACAAACGGGTCTAGACCAACTTTTTTTCATGAGTTACTGAAATTGAAGTCAGGGATTTGGATAATTACTATTTCATCGGTTTTCAAAACCCCGGGAAAAATGAAACATTTTTTTGATTATACTAAATCTTCGATAACAGAGGTTTTCAGTTTTTTTTAGGTGAGATCCCTGATTTGACTTCAGTATCTATTCGAAAGAAATTCTCAAAATATTCCTGAAGTTTCTGAGAAAATAAGAACTGATTTGTCTTTCTTCCAATGTACGCGGCAGTGCGTGGTCGCTATACCGGTCTTTTCTGACAGGAATGACGGAAACGGCCGGAAAATCCGTCGGTTGGCGTGATCCCGCGCTTGATTCTCCATTTCCAGCTTTTCTGCTGAATCAGTTTCTAATCAGTTTTTTTTCAGTTTCCCACGCAAATCTCAAATTTTGCTTTTATCGACTTATGCTCTAACGTCAGCTTTTTTTCTTTCTTTTTTCATCCGTCTTTACTGTTTCACAAAGGATTAAATGAAAATGCAAAAGTGTTTTGGAACGAATGCGCACTTCTTGATCTTGTGAGACGAGTCTTTTCAAGACCGAAAGATTCGAATTCCAAGAACTGAACATGAACCAAGAAAAAGATCCCTTTTTCCATAAAAAAGAAAGCTTGTACTTTTCAGCCTATTCAAAAACTTCTCGAAAACAGAAACTCTCATAAAAAAAACTCTTTTTTCTAACATTACGACGAGCCTTGTCATTCAACGAGTAAACTTAAAAAAACATCTCTTATCAAATTTTGAGTTTGGAGAAAAGCTGTACAAGCGATTTCTTTTTTGTTTGCAATAAATGTCAGGATACGATTTTCGGAGATTTTGGATGCGTGACATTTGATAACATTAGGTTGTTTGTAGTTCACCATTGTCTTCAGAAACAAAGGATTCTTGTTTAGATCTTTTTTACGGATGAATAATACTAATTATGTAGTTGTTTTGATATTCCTTGTTGAATTACTTATGAGTCGGACAGAAAGATGTGTGAGTCAAAAAAATTTAGTAAATGTAGGAAATACTAAGAAAATTGCTCGGGGAATGGGAAAAAGTTGGTATGAGCACCAAACCTTGTTGAATTAGTTGAAATGAAACGGCCTATCGCAGCGAAATTGAAGAATCTTTCGAGACATTTTTCAAACAATTTCAACTTGATGATTACTGAAACTTTAAAAAAAGGTTTCATTCGATTCGAATTCCGAATGTTTCCATAAGGTATAATATAACCGAAGTGACTTACTATCACGCGAGTGATTAGTGCTCAACGAAACCAATAGGTTGTATTTGCACAGCGCTCAAAAAGAACAGCAGTTCAAGAAAACTCCGAGCTGCAAGTTTTCAAGTGGCGTCTGACTTGCCACTCCTCAAAATATTAGGTGAAAAACGGTCTACTTGTTCCTGTTGCTTTTTTCAAAAGATTTTGTGTCAATTTATCGTGCCGACAGCCGCATGGCTCTGTGAGTTTTATTTCAGCTTTTTTTTCGCACTAGGACTCTTATTTTCGTTCAAAGATTTATTAATGTTGTTGGAGAACTTTTGACATAGGCTCTGGCTGTGACAGATTTTCTTTTGCAAAATGAACAATTTGATGGCTTGGAAGTTTTTCGAAAAGCTTCAGTTGAACCTAGAGTCGTATTTTAAACCAAAAAAATGTACACATGAACCCACGTGCAAAATTCAACTTTTAAAAAAGTTTTATTTGAACTTTTCAGAAATCAAGAGGATTTCAACGACTTCACCGTTAGCGTTGAGGAAGAAGAGAAAAGATGGAAGCTGAATAAGGATCTCATTTTGAAAGTCAGAACTTTTCGAAGATAATTTTTGCAAGTCTGAATCAGATTGAAGATTCAGGGTAACAGCACCAGTGCGATGGAAGGGTCGAGATCTCCTCCAAGGACGGCCCGTCTAGCCAAGTTTCTGAACAGTTTTGAGCCAATCCGGAAGCCGAAGATTCCTCTTCCAGCTGCTATCCGTTAGTTCATTGTTCTTTTCTCTAATATATCAATTCGGAGTGATTCTAAATTGTCTACAGTGCTTCTTCTTCCACGCCCAAGTAAGTTATGGCCGGAAATGTTTTAAATTATTGCTGACATACGGTAATGACGTTCCGCATGTCAGCGTTTCATAGAATGTACAAGTAGACAATTCTGATTATTTACTTCATTCTTTGAAGTTTCATGTAAATTCGAGAAATTTCTGTCTGGTGAATCACTTCAACCAAATGAGAACTCCTAAGTTTCTTATGTCAAGAACCAAAAACTCAACACACGCAGTAGTTCACTTCATTGTTTATGCGTTTTTGTGAACCAATAAAGAGTTTCGTCACGAAAAACTGATTCCCTTGATCGCGTACGTCTCGGCAATTTTCTCATAGCTTTTTCATTCATCACTCAACCGTGAGAAAAAAAGTCTTACTCATTGATATATATTTTTCGACTCTTTTGTTTTTTTCTTAGGTAAAAGTTGGAAAAACATCTATTTGCCTTTCCGGATAACTCGTTTTTGTGGAATGGGGGAGGGAAATAGGGACTGAATTTCAACTTTTTTTTGCCTTTTGAAAAGTTGTCATATCAATTTTTAATTAGGAAAAAATCGACCATAAATATGACGAAAAATCTGCGTGCACGAAAAAAAGTTATTGCTCATTGAGTGACAATATTTAAACGAAAATTGAGTGGAACACAAAAAATTGATCGCACGTGTCCTTATAAAGAAAAGATAGTATGTGTTCCACGACTTGAAATCTCACGGAACGACATTCCGCTGTTCCGCTGCGTGTGTTCGCGAAGCTTCTTTCGAATCTAAGTCATTTCAATTGATTGTTATTTCTGTGGGAGCGCATGAAAGTAGAGTACCTTAATCAAAAAGTTGAAAAATTAAAAGCGCGATCAAGTTTCGCAAAGGCGCGCAGCGGCACAGCGGAATGTCGTTCCGTGAAAATTCAACTCGTGGTACATAGGCTATAATTTATTCATCTCGAGTTCTTCTGAGAAAAATTTGCAGAAATGTCTTGATCAAAAGCCTTTGAGTTTATGCGTGGTCAATGAAGGTAAAGAAATGAGTTTTTTGCCAATTTAAAAGGCATAAGGAGAGGACGAAAATAAAAATAATTGTTCTTGAGATATCAGATAAACTCAAGATCCATTTCTTTTAATTTTCATTAAACTCTCAACCTCACAACAAAAATATAGATGAACTTTGTCTTATTTAGAATTTCACCCTCAAATTTATTTATCTTTGAGTTGGGTTTGAAAATACTTCGTGAAAAATAGGCTTGTCAAAATCTCAGGCATTTCTCTGCAGTTCCCTCAATTTCAGCGCGAACGATTGGCCCAGGAGCAGTTGTCTACGGAGAAGCACGAGCTGTACGACGACCTCTAAGGGTTACTTTTCATATTTTCTGTCTTCAAGTTATAATGACAGTGGTTTTCAACAGCACTAAAACCCGTAAAAAAGCGCGGCTGGACGCCAAGATTTCATCTGCTAGGTTTTACGAGATCCCTCTGTCCAGATAACTACGGGTTGTCGCTGCGGCGATCAACCCCAACACAGTTTTTCTTCGATTTTCCGCCTAATCGCCGCTCGTGGCATTTTTTTCAGTTCTCTTTATTGTACATATATAGTTTTTTTGCGCGAGCTTTTCAGATATATTTTTGACTTAAAGAAATGAATTACTGAAGAAGGATTTGTTTCCGAGAAAGTGAGACATCCTTCACGGCACGGAAAACATTCCAGTTCGAAAAAGTTGAGTGAATCTCTCTCGTGTTGCATGTTGCACTTCGTCAATTTATTGTCCAGTCAAAACATTTTTTTAGGCTTGAGAACCATTCAAGTAAGATGGCATGGTTTGGAAATTTTCCTTCTGTATAACGATAGTAATTATTCAGGCTGCCTCACTTAAGAAAAATTCATTAACATGGATTTTGAACTTTTATTAGAATTTGGCTCTAAAGACCCTTTGAAAACAAGTTTTTCATAATTTGCGGTATCTTGGATTAGGTTCATCCACATTTTGACCGAAATTTCGAACAGTTTCTGCAATAAGCTTACTTGAAATTCACACATCCCTCTCTTCTCCAATGAGTTGAAGACAAAAAGTGTCATCGTACCTGAAAAAAGGACATGAGTAAAGAAGGTTGATCAGAGATGAGAGCACACGTGTCAATAACAAACGGCAGCGGTCACATTGATACAGCTGACTTCAGTGATGGATCTTCCCGACTGCAAAACGAGCTCTTGTTTTCTGCACCAAGGCGTCGTCCTACGCAACTTTTCCTACAACTTTCAAGCTTCATTTACGTTTTTTTTTATTCTGATCTAAATTGAAAAATTATCACACAGACAAACTTTTTCAGTTTGAAGTTTTGAACAAATTAGGGAGAGTTCGCTTGATTACTGTTTTAAGGTCTGAAAGAAGACTTCTCTTGACCGATTCTTGCATAAAGTTGCATCTTCTGAGATGTGATTTTTGAATCTTGCGAGGAGTAGCTTTTGCGGTAAACCCAATATCTGATAATTATTATTTTGAAAACCAAGTTAAAAAATTGCAACCCTGAAAAAGTCTCCATCGAAACTTCCAAACAGTATAGCAGATCAACGGCTAGCTTTCAACGCAAAAAGGCGTGGCTTGCCTGCGCCTTCCATCACCCAGGCACTGTCTCTTTTTTATCGTATCAGGACCTTTTTTTCAACGGCTCAAGCCAGCCTTGAATTAGCTATACTTGAGCAAATTCACAGCAAATTCAGAATTTTACATCTAACTTACTTTCCGTGTTGGATCACAGAGGCAGCGATGATATTTTGAATTCAATGTTCGGAAAACTTCAAAAAGTCGGTTTAAAGGCACCTGGAACTTTTTTTCACTATTTTTTTCCAAGTTTTCTTTCAAAATCTCGATATGTACTTTTTAATTTACCCCTTTTCTCCCGTATCTGTAGAGCGGGGATCAAGAGAGCGCAGACAAGCAAAACAGAGAAGTTATGAATAAAGCATGACGAATGAACTATGGCTTTCCCAGACCTTAAACTGACCTTCAGGAAATTTTTTTCCAAACAAGCCACTTTTATAAGAAAAAAAAAACCTGGCGCCTCAAAGATGATCAAAGCTTGCTGAATCAGTACGATCTTACTCACAGGGATTCCTCAAATATCAGATAAATTTTGGAATAAAAGACGTCGGCCCAATAGTACTCCTCAAAAAAAATTTTCTCAGTAATCCATGGCTAGTTTTCTGTTAGATTTCCTCATTTTCCTGCTATAAGTTCAAATCGAGAAAACGGGTTTCAAAAGACGGGTAGCAAAACTTTGTTCCGCGAATATATTCAGCGACTCTTGAGCTCATAACAGGAAGAAGCGTAGGAAAACGCTTATAGTGCATTCAATATCAGAAAAATCTGTGTTTTTCCTGGAAAAATGTAAAAATAGTATTATATAAGCAAGTTGTTCATTACGACCGTATGTAGACCGGAAAGCTGTTGCATCTTTTTTATCACTAATACACACCTTTATATCCTACGCAAATCCTGGCGCCAACAAAACGTCGTTGGCCTGTCGCCAGCTGTTTGGTCCACCCGTGCTCTTCTTTCTCATTTGTTAAGACTACACTTGCCCCTCCTTCCCCAAAAACAATTATTTTAAGCCTTCCAGTTGTGTGGAAGTGCCTGTTCTTGTGATGTCGTCGTATTAAAAATCTTATTTTGCAGCTTATAAAACATTACTTTTTACACTGTTCATATAAACTCTGATGTTTGAAACTTCTTGGATCTGTCGTAAACAATTCCTTTCTTATGAATCGACTAATATGATTTACAGCTTTCACACTACTTGAAAAAAAAATCGTTTCGTTCTCACGACCTCCTCAATATTCAGAGAGCGTTTATTGATTCCAAATAAAACTGTTGACAATCACGTCGGAGCTAGATTTCTTGTTTTCGGACATTTTCTTTCTTTTCTTTTGGAATACTTTATTCCTCGCCTCAATTTACTTGATTTAGAAGCTGATAACTGTACTTTTTTGCAGAAGTTTTGCTCCAACGCTTCTGAATATCTAGGAAAAAAATCCGAGGAGTGTTAAAAATGGAGGCTTTTGATTTTTGGAGAAAATTGCTTACAATTTTTAAAAAACTCATTTCTTCCGTAACCCCTCGTAAGCGCCAAATATTGGAAAGTTTCATGAGAATTTACAAAATTTTTCATATCTCAAGTAGTGTTTGGTCAATTTTGAAACACTTCCCGAAGGACATTGAAACGTCGTTTTTTTGTAAGTTTTTTGTAACAAATCGCCAGAGTAGGTTACAGGTCATGATATCATAACAGAGCCACAATTTCGAGTTATCTCCCATTTGAACATTTATTTCCGGAAAAGCATTCTTTAAGGTCAAAAAATTGAGTCAATAAAGAAGATGTGCCGCAAAACGTATCCTGCTGCTCATAAGAACAATTGACCCCGTGTGCTTTCCTCGTAGCCGTCGCGGGTCAACTGCGCATGTTCCGCAGCATCTGTTCGCTCGAACCGTTCTCAGGAAATATTCCTTATGCCGCCCGGAAATATACCGGCTTTTAAAAAAAAATTGTTCAACTGAAAGTTTTCAGTTATTTGTGCTCGTCTTTTTCATGTAATACAGTGCGCAAAGAGAGTGGAAAATAGGCCTAAAAACTTTTAAAAATGAAACAAAGGTTCCTATTTTTCAATTTTCCCTTCTTGGATTTGTATTACTTGGTTCATTTCCTATTCAATGGTTTCCATCAAAATCTATTTTATCAGCTTACGAAATAACGAGACCTAACCAGCAAAATTTCTATTTCAGGCCGCCTTGTCGGCGGGCTACCAGCAACCCGCGAATATGTCCACTTCCGACATTCGAAGTGTCATTAGGTATTTTTGACTCTTTCACTGAGTTTTCAGACCGCCACAGCGTTCAGCTTTCCTTGGATGAAAATTTTTTCAAGAAAATTATTTGCTTAAAAATGGGCTTTCGAAGGTGATTCCAAAAATTGAGAACCTTTCTAAACCGTAACGATTCTGAAAAACACAAGCGGAATTTCAAAACCTACCTGAAAGTGTTATTTCTATGTTTGAAAGAAGCCCAATCACCCTATCAACCTTCATCAGTTAGAAAATTCTGAAAGTTTGAGGAAAAAAAAACAAAAAAGAATGCGATTCAAAAAATTTTTCGAGAGTACACTCAAAAAATCAGAAAATTCGCATTTCAGCTGCACGACTCCAGTCAGCGGCCTGTTGAGCAAAGCAGCAAGCGCCACGCGGATTCCACCAACGCCGAACGCCTTCGGCGAAAAGACCTACGTTTGTTGATTGTCATTTGAATATCGAGGACGTCACACTGACTTTCGTCCCGTTTCGTGAATTTGAAACAGAGGATTATCACACAATATTCCGACCAAATTAGGTCGGGAGGATCGCGGTGGGTGGTGAAATGACCGCATTCGCCTCCTTTGCATATTGCGCAAGCCCCATAATCTGATCTCAAGTCCATTGTTTCGTTCCGCATCCAATCTTCGCACTTTTTTGGCTTTCACCTACTGAACAATGTTTGTCGATGATCAGTTGCATGATTCACATAGATTTTGGTACCATAGTTCGTTCTACTTAGCTTGGAAAACTTTGGTTTCGTAAAAATAGGCTCAGCAAAAATCAAAAGAATTTTTTGCTTTACACTTACTTTGTATTGAATTGCATTCCTTGATTTAAAAAGGCAGTTTCTCAAAAACCAAGGATCAAAGTTATATATGATACCTGGAAAAGTAATCTAGCCAATTTTCAGACACTTCCGAAATTGGCAACTGATTGTTTTATGAGTTTTTGTAGTCCTGATAAATAGAAAGCCATGTTGAATTTTTTTTTTGCTTACTTATTAACAAAAGATAATGGCATTGAAGGTATTTCAAAATTGAAGATCAAATGATAAAATTAAGAAAAATCCTATTCTTTAGCATTTGGATTCCTCAAATGTCTTTTCGGACCCAAACAAAAATTTTTCTTCAAAAATCCATTCTCTTGCAAATTGAACTCCTGAACTTCGACGTTTTGCACTCGATGAAATTCCCTTTGAAAAGTTGGAAGTTCAGAACGGTATGCCTCGAAAAATAGACAGAAGCCGCAGAGCGACAACGACCGCATTTGACTGGGAGTTGCAGGTGAGCAAGGAGGACCACGAGCGGGAACGGTCACGATGGCATACGCGTCTCGACGACATCGAGAAGAGGCTCGTCGAATCTGAAACTATCAACTCCGAGATGTTGATCATCAAGGCCGAACTTGTAAGTTTTCGATTTTCAAAAAAAAGTCAGCTTATACGAAAAGAAATAAACAGTTTTGAAAGGATGTTTTATGAAACTTTTTTCTTTACAGTTGGGGTTAGTTGATCCACCTAGTGGTCTTTTTCCCTCCCTGCAATATCACCATACCATCCCGATGTTGCGAAAATAAAATGATTGAATTGAATTGAATTGAATGGATGTACATGGAAGATTTTTGACTCATGGTTGAGGAGTTGGTGGATGTCTGCAGAAATCTATTTTGAGGTCTTGTGATCCTAAATAAGAGTAAGTTCTATCACTGTCGAGTAGGATTTCTTTTAACCTAAGAAGTTTTAACCTAAGAAGTTTAATTTAATTTTTTGTCCGACAAAAAAAACGAAAATAGTCTTTTCAGAACAAGAAAATTGTGGACATGGAGAGGAATCAAAAACCTCTAATCGAACAAAATAGGAAACTTGGAGACCGAAACAAGAACCTTCAACAGGAAATACGCAAAGTAGAGCAGAAATTTTGCCACAGCCAGGACGACTTTCTCACTTTGGTTTGTTCTTAAGATGGTTTTTTTAAGAAATAAAATAATTCAGAAAGACGCTCATGAGAGAATATTGAAAGAAAACTTGGCATTGAAAGAAAAACGAACTTCTCCTGAGAAGTTGGAAGAACTCGACAGATACAGAAACCAAGTGCTGGAGTATTCCAAGTGTATAACTGCTTTGAGGAGTTCTGGACTGGTAAGTTTAAATCTGAACCTTAATATGAAAACGAAGTCTGTTCCCATAAAAAATGTTTTGCCTATATTCAAGAGCGCTTTCCAGAAGCAATTTTCAACTCACAAAGAGAAGCTTTCAAACTTCGGCACTGAAACCGCTCAAAAATAAAATTGAAATGCTCTCGAGATTAGCGCTTGAAGTTTATGTAAAAATTATCATATTGTCCTTGGACTCTGAGCGACTTAAAAATAGGTTCTGACTGAAAAAATTAAAACAAAAATTGAAACCAGTTTTATCTATAAAATAAATAATTCAACTTTTTCCAAAACATGATCATTTTTCAGGAAAAGGACAGAAGATACGAAATGTTGGTGCAAAAGTTCAAAAGACTCAGGAAGTGCTTGAAAAAAGGAGAGAACGATGATGACAAAGCCAGGTTACACTTTCATTTTATTTTTTATTCAAACTATACTTCTTTCAGTACGGTTGGTAGTGATTGTTCCGCTGCCAGTAGTGTGAGCTTGGACACAATCACAGAAGACTTTGAAGAAGTGAGTTTTGAAGTTGGAGACTGCAATAGGGTGAATACGCAGAAATAATGGCAAGTCCAAAAAAAGATCCCAAGATGATAACCTGTTTGAAAACGTTTCTGGTGTCTCAGAAGACGTCGAAGTTGTTTCCAGATGAGAAAAAGAAAGCGAGAAGAGAGCAAAAAAACTTTTTTGAAGACATCACAAGTTGACGTTGAATATTCTGAAGGACTTATTCCTCAGGTTATTTCGAACAAGAATTAAGAACCTTACAAAACGCGAAAAACTGTATATTTTGTGATAGAAGTACTGGGATTCTGAATGAAGGACGATGGAAAAAAGTCGGAAACCTGGCTATTTTTTTGTCATTTAAGGAATCGGAAATCTACCTATCGGTCAATCATTTCATTCCTTTTGGATTCCTTTGATTTTTCTTCAGTTAGGTGGTTAGATCACAGCCGCTTCAGAAGGGTAGAGGTCAGCGGCAGTCCAGTGCGGGCATTCAGGCGAACGGCCCATTTTTCCTTTTCGATAAATTGCGCCTTTGTGCGGCAGGTGGCGCGTGTGGTCGACGCCATTATAACGCTGATTGATATCACACTGTCGTGTTCTCCGGACCAGCCTTTTTCCTTTATTTTACCTTTTCTCCTGTGGGAAAGTTTCTTGTCCGTTTCTCTGAAAATCAGAAGTTTATAAAACTTTGGTTAACACGAAATTTATCCTAAGTTTTCAATTGATTGACAAAGACATCTAAAAAAAAGTTAAGATGTTTTGCAAAGTTGTTATAAAACCTTAAGAGAACGAAATGTAGGGAGTTGGAAGTTAAAAAAATAATTTTGAATATATTTTTCATTTATCTAGATTTTTTGAAAAGACAGTGGTTGCTATATAGATGATTTCGATCGGAAGTGTGTTAAGAAACAATAATAGTTAATGTCGTCCAAGGGCAGAAATATTTGCTATTTTCATACCTTTTGATTGAGGTCCTTCGAATGATAATTTGATTTTTGCTTTGTCGCTTATCTTATTTGAAAGTTTGTTTGTCCAATTTCACTCTGAACGAAAAGTTCAATTTTTTTTTTCACTACTGAAATTTCCGAGCTTGCTACCAAATACCTTAAGATAAAAAATTATGCACGAAAAATAAAAGAGTCCGAAGCAAATCCGCGAAGAGTTACGATTTTTCTCGTTTACGGTCGCCTTGGAACATCGTCCAAGCCTGACTGGTTTTCTAGGCATCCACGCGTATCTTTCCCCTTTTGTTGACCGCCGTGCCATCGGCGTCTAAAAACTTTTTTTTTGTAAAAGAAGCGGCTAAAAAGCTGTCTTTTTTGGCATCGGACCCTGGAGAACCATACGGACGGCCTTGAAACGATCACACGAGCCACGTTTTTCTTCTTCGCGGCAAATTGAACCGATTTCAACCCTGAAATCGCCACGTTTTTGTTTACGACTTCTCAGCTATCCAGAGCCAACCTCCCTTTAAAATCAATTTTTGAAAAATCGATGTTTATTTTTCCATTGAAACTTCAAATTCTCAAATTTAAAAATAAACGAAATTTGGCATCACTTGTTTTTTTATCTTCAAGGTTATTTCGAAAAAGCTCTTCTAAGTTTAGAGTTAGCGGTTTCTCTTGAGTTTTCTGAGGAATTCGAAAAAAATTTCATAGAATGATTTCATGAGCAAAAAAACTGGAGACATTCCTAATTCTTCTTTTTTTGAATATTTCGAAACTATGTTGAAATAAAAAAATTTCTAAAAAAAGATGGTTTTTTTCAAGTTTTTTTCAAATCTGAAAATCAATTGAACGGAAAGGAAACGAAATTCAGTTCTCAAAAAATCGAAATAAGCTTTTTTTCCAACTCTTACGAAACTTTCCAAAACTTCAAAAGACAATTTTTTCTGTTGATTTCCTTCGAATTTATCAAAACTCTCAATCGCGCGAAAGTGTTAAGCGCCATCGGCTTTTCTTAAAATCCAGGTCAATGAGGGATTGCGGTTCCGCGGTAATCATAAATCGTTGATGCGTGAGATTAAAATTATTTCTTATCAACTCTTTCCAATTAGTTCATTCCTTCGTTCATAGACTGTTCGAATGTTTGGTTTGATTTATTTAAAAATTATTTGCCGGCTCAATTTTTGAATCCTCCAAGAATTATGTCAATTTTTTTAACCTGTATAACTTCTACTAGCTACTCCCAGGCTTGAATTTTCTCTAAATTATTAATTTTCTGTTTCGTTGATTAAGCTCACTTTTGACCATGGAAGATAAAAAAAAAGGTTTCATGTCCGTGGAAACAGCTGAACGACGGGAAAAATATTCTTCGGGTTTTTTGATGGAAAAGAAGTAAAGCATCTGCGCGATCAGCAGGACGCTTTTTCGATCCTATTTGTGACTGGTTTTGCCCGCGGGGCGTCTCGTTTCCTTTTCCACCTTGGAACGTTCACCGCCCTGTTTGTTTTGATCTGATGAAGAAGAATATTTGTTGCAGGCTCTCGAGAAGGATATCCAGACCAATTATCAGGCGCTCTATCGCGAGAACGCCGAGCTCCAGCGAGCTCTCAATGTGGGTTCATTTTTCACTTAAATCTTAAACTGATTTTTTTGTTGTTTGAACCTTTGAAATGGAAAAAAAGAGGTAAATTAGATTTTTTTACGCTAATAGAATGAAATGAATTTTTTTCCTCTTGTTTTATTTTTTTAGGTACATCGAATAATCGACTTTTTCGTGAATTCAAAAAAAGTTTTCAAATTTCATATCTTTTGATTTAATCAACAGCTTTTTATTCGAAGAAGTTTTTTCCAATTTATTGGTTCTTATGACATGAACTGTCAATTATTTTTTTAAACAAGTTAGAAATGCGATTTCTGTACCAAAATTTTCTTCAACTAAACCTGCTCTCGTGTATTTACCTTTTAGCCTAAACTGCGCCAATAGAGCACTCTTTAGGAACTTCGAATAACTTCGGCCGACTTGAGTGAAGAAAGTATTCTGAGAGAACAAATCTCCTTCGCCCACACTACAATCGCCCAGCAGCAAATCCTCATCGACGCCAATCAAGAAATGGTAAGTTCCACCATTTTCCTAAATTCTCCATCAGAAAAGTGCAGGTCAAAAGTGCTTGTTTTAAAGTTTCGGTAAAGTTTCGCTCAGGCCTACTTTAAAGCAACTTGATTGACGCACTGAAAATTTTCTCTTTTCATAGCAAATCTCGCTGAGCTACGGGAAAACTTGAGAAGATTATGCTCAAACTTTCATTTCGAAGTTACTTTGATAAACTAGCAGAATATTAAAAGAACTCTTTGTTTTGAGATGTCTCAAGCGGCTCAGCTCAAATCGACGGTCATGAACCAACAAGAGAAAATCCGCGACCTCGAGCATCAGATCGAAGAAATGAACCACAGACTGGCCGCCCAGAAGGACACCAACGACCTCTTGGAGTTCCAAGTGCTCGAAATGGAAGAGAACAGCCGTCAAGACGTGAGAATTACTGGAAACATTTTTTTTTCTGCACTGTTTTTTTTATAACTTTGTGTGATTTTTGTGCATTACTAATTTTCACCGCAGGTGCAACCAGATAAAAATGACAAATCGTCGGAAACTGAAGAAAACTTTGAGAAGCCGGAATTCAGCTTGGAGGACGTGGATTATGAGGTAACCTTTGCGGTAACATCAAAGTCTTTCCTCTTGTTCGATCTATTTTTTGAGAGTTTCGGCAGTATTTGATGTGCAGTGAATTGAATGTATGCTGTGAACAATTTTTAAAAACCTTTGAATTCATTTCGAAAATTTTTGATGCTCAAAGTATAATTGTTTACTTTTTTCAGAAAATTTTGAGCCAAAAATTCTCTCACGCTCCTAATATTGACACTTTGAATTTGCAAATATTTTTTTTCAAAAAACTAATCCTTGAAGAACGGATTTTTGAATTTCAAAAAAAAAAACAAGATCTTCCTTGTGAGAAAATTGTATCAATTGTTCGGCGTGCATTTTATAATTTTCAATCAACAGACTAACATCACCTTTCTTTTTCCAGTCAGCGGAGCAAATAGCTCAGTTGAAGCAAAAGCTATCCGGACTGAGGAAAGCCAGTAACTTGACCTTGGAACAATGCAAGATCGTCGCACGAGCTGATAACTACATTTCGCATCTTGAAAACGTTCGTATGCTTCTACAAATTAGCACCATGTTCTAAGCTTCTTTCAACCACCACATTAATATTTCTATTTTGATTATTTCCAGAAGAACCGATTTTTTTCAGCGTATTGAAACTTCGGCAGGAGAAATATCGAAGTGCAATACGGAACTAAGCGATGCAGCAAGCTCCATTGCTGATCAAAAGTTGCTGAACGAGAAGTTGAGAGCGGAAGTCGCCCAACTCGAGAATAAAACTGGCGTTCAACAGAAAAAACTCGAGGAGTATGAGATTCAAGTCAAGGAACTCCAGGTGAAAATGTTCAAACATTTCATTAGTCTAAAACCTTCTCCTTTCCCTTTTTTTTCTTCTTCCTGTCTGAGAGCTCAATTTTATGAGGTTGGCCTTTTGAGATAATTTCCGGAACTTCATAGCCAATTAAAAAGTAGAATCTTCAATAATATCGACCTGAAAAAAACAAAAAAATATATAACTTCCTGTTTCATATTTATCTCATTAAATCAACAAGAATGTATTGATAAACCCCAACTTTCAGGTGCAAATAACGGCTCTGGCTGAAGATAATAAGAAAATCGGGGAAACGGACTCTTTGAGAAAACAAATCGCAGACTTCGACGGTCAAAAACAAAATGTTTGATTTTCAAGAATTTTTTTCTCAATACCAACTTCTTTTTTTAGCTGAACAGCGAATTAAAAACGCTGTCCAAAGAACTAGGAAAAACGAGATTCAGTCTCCAAGGAAAAGAAAGCGACTTGGAGAAGGAACGTAAAATGACTGACGCCCTCAGCTCGTGAGTTTTTTTAAGCACTCAGAAATATTCAACTCAAATCAGACAATTACAACAACTAGTGCGCTCCAGTCAAGAGGAGGCCAACCGGAAAGAAGAAGAGATTCAGAAGCTACGAGCCTCGATTCAAGAAAAAGAGACTGTCATTGAAGAAAGTGAAAAGAAGAAACAATCGGTTTGATTAGGATCTTCTGAAAGATTGGAATTGAAAATTTCAGATGAGGTTAGAATATGACCAGTTGAAAAAGGAATACGAGGACTTCAAAGCAGAACAGCGTCCTGGAATAAGGTATACAATTTTTATCTAAATTCAAACTGGTATAAAAACATTTTCTGCATATAGGTTTCTAGAGAAAAGTGAGAAGCAAAGCTGTAAATTGTCGAAAATTACCTGAATGTCTCGCGATTTAACTATTTTTTCAAGATAATGGAGCGAAAAGAAGTTTCATAATGTACTTAAAAACCATCTAAAAAAAAACATTTTTTGCGTCGTTCCTTGTTTTTTTTCGATTCGAGAGCATTTTTTTAGGAAATCGAAATATTGTGAAAATTAGGAAATTGCCGTAAAGTTGCTATCTTAGTGGAGAGCTCACTTTATGAGAAAGTGTTCTTGAAATTTTCCGACTTCAGTTCAAGGTTCCTCAAATCCGCTCTTTTTACAGAACGGAGTTGGAAAGAAGGTTCGAGGAGACGCGGTACAGACTCAATTGCGCCTTGGACAAAATTCATGATTATGAGGTTGTCGCGACATCCAAAAAAATTTTTTTAAACAAAAAAATTTTTTTCAGCTTCTCTTCGAAGCTGCCAAAAAAAGCAGAAGACAATGGAAAAACTCAGCGAGCAATTAGAAAAAAAGAGCTCATCGAGGTATGCTTCGAAATATATTTTAACCTCCTTATACACTCTCACTACTTAATTCAGGACTTTTTACAAACTTATGTAAAGAACGTTTGCATCCAAGTAAGTCTCGAAAAGGGTTCTAGTAGTCTTTTTTTTTCATTCTCTCCCGATTTTCCTTTATTAATGTTTGTTTTCATATCTAAATTATTTTGTGTTACCTTGTTTTAATGCATACAGCTGACCATATTTTGTTCAAGACCCCATTAATATTAGTAAAAGCATGTCAACTGGTTTATAAAACTGCATCCTTCCAAATTCAGCTGAAAGAGTTCAACGCGCACCTGGAGCGACAGTTCCAGTCTCAGACCGATATCATTGAAGTCTTGAAAAATAAAATTGTACAGGTAAAGGTTCTAGAGGAGAAAGAAGATAACGATGTGTTTCCAGCACAAGTCATTCTCGGACTTGGTGAATAAACTTGCCGAGATGGGAGATCCAGAAAGGATCCATGAAGAACTTGTGGATTACTCCCGAGATCATGACAAAGAAGAATACAAACTTGCCTCCAACATTGCCTATATCATTAAGGTTTTCTGGAATGGGAGAATATTAAAATGAAGAAGTTTCAGGAAGCGCGCAAAGGAAGTTATTACGCCCCGCTTGAAATTTCAACCGCCCATCACAAAGTGATTTTTTTTTTGAACTTTTCCTTGAGCCATAAAGGGTATGAAAACAGGAGAGACCTTTTTTTCAGCTTCAGCTTTTCCTAGTTTTTGTTCCTTTGATTATGTGCTATGTCTTTTGATGGACTTGAGATTTAAATCAAATTGTACGCTTCACACGGAATCCCTTCTTATTCGTCGTTCAAGAGACCAACTAATGAAATTTCCAGATCCGGCCCTACAACTCAGTTGATTCTTCGGGAGAATGGCTGTCGAACAGCAGCGAAGGCATCGTCTCACCAGATGAACACGAGGGCGAAGAATGGAACTCCAAAACAAAGGCGTCAGCTCGTGAGTTTACTGTTTCAAAAATTTGATTCTTTTTTTGAAATAATTCTAGAATACCTTTATAGAGCTTTATTCCATGATTCAGCAAAGGATTTTTTTGAAAAACTGTACAAACTTGTAAAGTGAACTTTATACTGAGCTCATTTCAGTCACCATAGATAAAAAAATAATCTCGTTATTATGGCTTCAAAAATTTTTCTGAGATGAAGGTATATAAACTATTGATCCGAGTTATTATAAATAGAGTGAAAGTTTCGAAAATCTTTTCCATTCAACCGTTCATTTTTTCAGAAGAACCTTGCAATAACCTGAGTGCTTCAACCCACAGTACCTGAGTTCCACCCCCAGTCGGTAAAAAACTTCAAAGTGTCACGAATTAACAGCTTAAAAACTTTTTAATGCCTTTTTATTGAAATTGTAAATTACTTTCCTGCGACAACTTTGTCCCTGATACTGGTGTTTCAAATCCATTTCTTTCTGTTGTTGGTTATGAAAATGCTCTGCCACCATATTTATTACTCTTTTTCTAAAAAAATGTTTGAACGTTGCATTTTATCGTTTTCATGCAAAAAAATTCAACTTTCTTTTGATTCGATGCTCGTTTATTTTAACTTGCTCCCAATAAAATTATCATGAGATTTTTTTTTGTATTGGAAAAGAGACAGTAAAACATTCAGCGAAATTACTCGAAAGCTTTCTTCCTTCTCAGGAGCGTGAAATTGATATAAAAAATCATATCGGACAATGGTCACAGGTCACGATTAAACCCATCAACTGGTTTTACTATATTCGTTTTTAGTGACTCCGATGGTATCCTTAGGATGGCGAAAAAGTCAGAAACACTTATAAGCGTCCAAGTGTTGTCCGTTTATTAAATCTATGACGTATTAGTCCAACGGGTACTACTGGCCAACACGAGAGAAATAAGGAGAGGCTCACGAGAGTGTCACGAGAAAATAAAAGCAGTTTTCAAAAGTCTTATATTGAACCAAGAATGTTATAAAAAACACAATCGTTTTTTTCGGAATCACGGGGGTCGTGCCTGTCGACCATCTGATGATTAGACCAATCAAAGTTATTGACATTTACAACTTTTCAACGATGCCAGACTGGAAGATAAGGCTACCCTCTGGTCAGCAAAAAAAAGAAGAGGAAAGTTTTCTGAGTTATGTGCTTTAGTGTAGATTTTGCTGAAGATTGATGACTTTCGACCTTTTAAATCTCAAATAAATTTTCGGTTTCGAGTATGCAAATCTTTTTAAACTTATTATCACTTCTTTCTTCATAAACATAGTCAATGAACGTAATCATTTTGATGACTTTTTTTTTGCTTGAAATTTTTTCCTGCAACAACTACAGCTCATTCACATTTTACTTTAAGAAAAAAAAAACATAAAAAGGGATGTAACAAAAATACACACACAATAAAGCAAGTTCTATTTGTGGCCGTTGCGGGCGATGTGCTCGCCCTGAAGGAGGGATCCTTCGTCTTCGTCGTTCTCGATTTCGCGGAGTTCCACGTGAGGATGGACCACGTGGCTGCGCGCTCGCATGTACTCCTCGAAGCGTTGTTGGCGGTACGGGTTGTGAATATAAGTCATTACGAGTGCTGAAAAACCTCATTTCATTATTCGAACATTATTTTTCAAATTGACCAACAGACTACAGGATCTTATTACTATGTTAAAGGCTCTCAAAATATTCCGAAGCTCTTTAATATACTGGGCAGTGAGTAGGAAAAAAGCGGAGACCAAAATTCAAAAACAGATTATAAGTTTGCTTCTAAGTGCGCCCTGGTGTTCCGTTTTTTCGAAAAACTGAAAATTAATTCAGGATTTTCATCCCCAAGAAAAGTCATTTCTATTTGCCGTTTGGAATATTTTACGAGTTCTCTCAAATCTTTCTAATGGTCTAGATGAAGATCCCTCGTTGTTGCTACCTGGGCAATCTTCTATTTTCAGAGATCGGAATTTTCTAACTAGCAGGATTAGCCTGCTTTCCGAATTTTAGGAATAATTATCTAAAAAATTTTGACTAGTTAGCGACTATGAAGTATTTTCATCTTGACCGTCAAAGAGTGTTTGAGCAAGTTTTCAGTAGTTTCAAAAGCGCAACGAAAAATTAACTACCGTGACAGTGCACTTGCTGTCGTTTAGGTAAATCCTCAAAAGTTCCCTATTTTTTGGCTAGAGGATCTTTTCTGCGAGCGTTTTCATTTCAACCAAAAAAATCTTACCCGTTACGATGAACATCACCACAAAAACAATGTTCATGTTGCCATTCATTTTATCTTCCGTCGCCGCCGGAAAGCTGGACATTTTTTCGATAAACTGAAAATCTGATGGTACAATAAAACAAGATGCTATCCAACTTTATAACCGTTGAAAAAAAGACAAGCGGTTTAATACCTGTTTTTGAAGAAAATAAAACAAAAAAGATGATTTTCGAAAACTCGAATGCAAAACTAGTGAAACAAAAGGGCGAGAAAGGCTGTCGAGGAACGAAAAAAGAAATGTGAGCGAATGAATCACGCCGATCCCATGCGATCGTTTATATATACGAATTGCTTTTAGTACCATTTCGTTTATTAGATTTGAGACGATTTGTTGGACACTGTAATGAAATTTTGAATCCCACGAATATTATTCGTCAACATGTTTGCTTCGGGCGTGACTTAGAATCCATTTTTTTTTTCTTGAAAGTGGTTTTTGGTTTTTTTTCTTTTAGACTTTCTTATTTTCAGGACGCTGATGAAAGAATGAAACTATATGAATGGAACTCAGTGAAAAAAGGAAAGAGAAAGAAGAGCTTATAAATCTTCTTAAAAATTAGTAGCGCAAGTCTACAGCCAAAAAAAAACGGTACCACGCACTGTCCACTAACAAGGAATTTAACCTCTCTCGAAGTTTCGTGAAAAAAGAATAATCATCGGAGCTCTGAATATGAAACTACATTTCAGGAAATTCTTAAACCCCTAGTTACAATATTCAGCGTCTTAAAGGTGACTTTCTTAAACGTTCGGGAACAAAAATTTTGCGATGTAAGAATAAGTACGTAAAGGTTCGACTAATATAAAAATTTAAAGAAGTGCTCAGTATCATGGCCTTCTTCTCAGCTCATACTCGGAAGTCCGCCTAAAATTTCTGTTGAAGAACTTGAAAGCTCTCTTCTCAGCAACACGTTTACAAATGCGAAATCCGCAAAAAAAAAAACGGTATGAAATGGGTCTAGTCTCATCTAAAAGACCTCACTGCTAGATGAGACCATTTTCCAGTTGAAACCTCCAAGAAGCAAAAATAATGAAGCTACTTTTCCATCATCAAACGCTTCTTTTTGACAGGATGTCAACCTTATCTTATCGGAAAATACTTGATTTTTTCGCTCCAACTTTTTTTTGCGAACACAGCTCATATAAATTTTACTTCAAAACAGTACAGAAAAAACAGAAGAAGAGTGATGAAAGCAAAATTTCAACGAGAATAATAGCCGTGGCCAACGCAGTCTTGGCAGCCGCAGTTAGTTTCCTCGTCGCTGACATCATCGAACTCATCATGGTCCGGTTCTTGCATTCGGTATCCTTCGACATGTCGGCGAAAAACTATGTGCAAGCCCCACGCCAGGAGCCATCCTACAACATCTTAGTTAAAGATTGAAGAATGGATTATCATTTAGCCTGACGGAAAAAGTCGTTTTCTCATTTCATTTTCCGAATTTTCCGAAAATGTCTCTAATCAAAAATTACCCAGGCCCAAAAATACGAGCACAAGATCCAGCCCATCAGAGTCGTTGTTTTCGTTGATCTCTTCATCCTCCACACCGGGAAGCGCTGTGAATTTATGGAGCATCTGTAAAGCTTTATCGTGCAGAAATTATCAAAATGAGCAAAAACATCGTCGATCTCATCGGCAAAATCTTTGAGACGCATTCCCCGAAACTAAAGCAAGAGATCTCAGATAAAAAAACGGAAGAAGAACGGTGCAAGACAAAAATAACTAAAGCGAAGAAGGGAAAAGAGCGGCGAGTGGATGAATCATTCCTATCCACTTAGATCGTTTAAAAACACCAAATGCTTTTAGTATCATTTTGTTTATTGGTCTCGAGGCGATTTTTTTCGATACTGTAGACATAATTTGAATATTGTAGATATTATTCGTCATCTTGTTTGTTTCGGGAAGGCCTTTGAATCATTTCTATCCATTCAGACTGTTTTTATACAGGAAACAATTTACCATCATTTCATTTACTTTGTCTCCAGCCGATTTTTCTGATACTGTAACCCTAACTTGGATACTAGATATTATTTGTACTTTTGTCCGTTTTGAGAAGATTTGTGATTTTTTCGGTAAAACTAATGCTTTTCTTCTATTATCATGGGCTTATTTGCAATGTAGACCAAAAGTTGGTAACACTTGAAAAATAGTTCAAAAAATAGTTTAGTCGATTTAAAAATTTCACGCATGTTTTTGAAAGCTCAAAAGGTTCGCATAACTTCTGAAGACCATGCGAATATTCTCCCGCCTCGAAATCTTTGTGAGTTATTTCTGTCTCTTTCAAACACCTCATTAAAGATCTAAAACGGGCTTCTAAAGTTGAAAACTGGCGGGTTTCCAGGAAAATCATCGAAAAAATTCATTTATAAATAAATGATTTGTTCAAATTAAGTAAGGGCAAACCATAGCTCCATCAAGGCTTGTCTTCTTATACTAAAAGTTCTTTTACTACTGAATTGTTCTCTGCACAGGTCATTCATTCATATTCATCCTCATTTTCAAGCTTATTTTTCATTCCATAAAAATGGCATAAGTTGTAAAAAAAATTCCGGAAAGATTTGATGACTTTTCAAAATTTTTTGAAAAGAAGCGTTTGATAAAAACGCAAGATTGCCTCAAGAAGAATTAAAAAACCATCTTTCCATCGCTTTCTTAAACGCTTTCTGAAAATTACGATGTAAAGAAATTATTTCATTCATGAACTATTTCTTGCAGTTTATGTCTTAATATCAAATTTTCATTATCATTTCCGAATAAACAAGAGCGAAGAATAAATTTTGGTTTATCGATTGGCACTTTTGTATAGCTGTCAACGACAGAGAAGAGCGAAAAGAGCTTGAAAGGGTGATCTCGAAATATAGCGATGAAACAAAATGATAAAACCACGACGGGAAAAAGCGAGGAAATTTCTTCTGTAAACACGATTGATATACGAACGGCGCGGATAGGAATGATTCCATTTTCCCAGAGCGCTTTTTGTTTCATTATTTTGCTTTCAACACTTTTTCGCACCGTTCTCACCTTTATTTGCGGTTCACTTTTCTTGCTAACTTGGTTTTCTTATTTTCAGACTTGGATATTTGGCCAGAGCGAGCGACTTAGGCGGCAAAACTAATGATGGTATACTGGGTTGGTTTTCTTTGTTAAATTAGACAAGAAAATGTTGAATTAAACAAGAAAAACAATATTCGAAAAAAGTCCAGATTTTTATGATCCGGCGCAGTTAAATGAAGGTCTCATAAGACTGACCGGCGCTCACAAACCAATTTTACAATATTCCCTCGCCAATCTCAAATCAATCAATATCATCTCGGCGGAATGCGTTGAGCATGTGAACAGTTTCAAAAAAACGTTCATGATCAAAACGATTTTAAATGCGCGAAAAACGGGACACAGCCTCTCTCTTATATCTTCACTGTGAGTCAAGACTATTTCCTGGTCAGTCATCACAGCTTTCTTTTTGAGATAGTTACTATTAAAGTTATAGTCAATCCATCCCGACTTGAGAGGTGAGGGAGGTGGTGAAGAGAACGAGAAGCGTAGCGTGTGCGTAAGCGGTTCTTGGCATAACTTCAATTCAAGCGCTACCGACTGTTTAAAAAGCTGTTTAACCGCTCTTTTAGTATTTATCCTGCAGTTTTTGATGCACACATGAAAAAATCAACTAAAAATTAAAAAAAAATTAAAATTGCGGTAAGCGAGTCTTAAAATAGTCGATGTGGTTGAATTGAACTCGTGACAGAAACCGCGAACGCGACCGCTACGCGTCCCGTTACCTTCCGCTCCTCCCTCTGTTTTCGAGTCGGGAAAAATCGACTATAATTAACCTGCAGAAGAATTGCTGCAACTTTGAAACGGTTTTTTTTGAAATTACGAAAAGGAATTTTGAAAATTTGATGAGACTTTGGTATGACTTCAGGATTTTTCTACAGCATACGAATCCGGAAACGATAAAATATACGTCTTTTATCTTATAGTCAAGTTATGGTGGTTCAGAGACCTTGGAAAGCTCCTTTTTTGAGCGCCTTTGTATATTTCAAACTTAAAATTTTGTTGAATATAAAGTAAACCATCACACTTTTTCTAGAATTAGGATACACAAGAGAACATTTCAGACAAGTGAAGAATTGTCGAATCCTCGAACTTTAGAAAATTTTTTATGAGGAGACGTGCAGGTTGAATTGACATAATCATTTTATAGATGTCTGAAACTTTTGCCAGCAAGTTCTGCGAAAATAACAGAAACTGTAACGAAATTTCGCATCTTTAAGTAAAAATTTCAGTACGGTGGACAGCTGCGAGATCTCGTGCAAGAGCTGCTGAAGAAAGAACTAGACTGGTCACCGGTAATTCGTACTTGGTCCGCCTCATTTTTTTTCACTATGCGTAAGTTCTTCAAAGTTTTATTTTCTTACCCATTGGTAATATTATTTTGTCAATGGGGATTTTGGGAGAACCGGCACAAAAACTTTTTGACGAGTTAGAGGAAAACTTTTGAAGTCTCAACCTACACATTTTTTCCATGTTTTGAAGATATAATCAGTAAATGGTCGATCCAGCTCCCTTTCCATTGTTTAGATCACTATCAATCTCTTTTTTATAAAAGCTGAACTAGGAAAGCTATAGTCAATTCCGACTTGAAGGGCGAGGGAGGCGCAAAAGTGGGCGGGACGCGTAAGCGGTTCTTGGTAGAAGTGCATTTCAAGCGTCCCCAACAACTTTAAAAGCTCGGTCATCGCTTTTTTTGTGTTTGTTCTACTATTTTTTTAAGCACAATCAAAAAATCAAGAAAGAATTTAAAAAGACATGTGAATAGTCGCTGGGGGTTAAATTGAACTCTTGCCAAGAACCGCGTAAAACCGCTTCGCGTACGCAACGCGTCACCCTCATCGTTATGCCTATATCGCTTTTACAGTCGGGAAAGATTGACTGTAGTTGACATCAGAAATAAGAATTCCAATGAAAAGAATCCTCATAAAAATCAACAGCACTTAACAGAAAATCGGAACCGATATTCATTTTTTACTCAGAAAATTTTTGAATCTAATGAAATTCAATATAAAACTGCCCTTACAAGAGTTTCATCGGAACCGAAAACTTTTCTCAACTATATCCCGTATAAACTCTTCTCTCTGGGCTGTGAAATTGAGTTTCAGTGGCTCTCCAGAAAAAATATTTTTTACAGTCGTCTTTCTCATCTTCGATCCTCTCGAAATATTCAAAACACGGAACCGTCATCGCAATTTCCTTTTCTACGCTGATGAGGAAGACTATTATGATGAGGATGAATATGAGGACGACCACGAAGAATACTACCCTTACGACTTCGAGTACGAATTAGAGTTGCTGAACCATGGATTCAGTGATGACGAAGAAGAGCTGGATTTTTCGGTCAGCGAGGACGAAGGCATCGGAAGTGAACCAGACGACTTGTTCTTCGATGACTTTTTTGCTAGCTAGATTAAAAGAAACCAGTGATTTTTTTGCAAATCACATTTTCTGACGAGGGTAGTGCAAAAATTAAAAATTCCAGGTTTTTTTCTGAAACGCGTTGAACTTCAGAAAACCTCATCTCAACCTTTGAAGCTGAAATAACGTTCAGTTTTTTTAAAAGGTTTACAACGGCAACATATCAAAACACTTTTTTTTCTACTGAAAAAAAAACGTTCGAGTTCAGAGGCTTTATATTCCTGTTGAGGGGCGAAAGATATAAAAATGTTTTCGGTTGGCATTTAGGTGCTTTGAAGTTTGTTTCGACGAGCTCCTTTGAAATGTTTACAAGTTTGAACTTTTTGCATTCTTTCTGAGATATATTTTTGTATTGTTTCAGTGTTCAGTTAACTGTTATTTTTCCGAACTTTAAATAATTGATTGATTCATTGTTTGTAAAATTTGTACTTTTTTTATTTGAATGAAATTTTTTTGAATATCAAAAAGCTTTATTAGAACAGTCAAAGGTTTTTTCAGATCGTAGAAATTCCGTTGATCGAGATTTACTTCCAAAGGTTCTTTTACTGGAAAGATGAACGCGCATTTCTAATTGATAATGAGTATAAATGAAAATTTTAACAAAACTTGATCTTTCGAAAACTTTGACAAAGAAAAGAAACAGGAGATATCTCGCTCCACCAACGCTGAACCACGTCGCAATTCAGAATGTTCGGCAATGTTCCTCTTCGGCAAAAATGGCTCATCGAAATCCCGTCATTTTTAAGGAATGCTGTGAAACTCGGATAACGTTCCATACTTTCCGTTTACCGCAAGTATATGTTTTTTTCACAAAATGTGGGATTTATGTATTGTTAGCTGCAAAAAATTTTTTACAGGGACGTCTAAAACTTTTTCTATACGATTGTGTTGTGGGAAGAACGAATACTGAATATGAGGACTTTTTACAGCTTCCAGTTGAATTTTCGACTAAACATAACTAAATTGTACTTAGGGACTTTTGATCTAAGAACAAGAGAAAAATCATTTGTCGTAGATTTTTTATCTGCGCTATGAAACTTTGAAGTCATTAATCTTTTCCTTAGTCGCAAGAATTCTAGTTCTGAAATCAGGGTTTCTGAAGAAAATTGCGGCCCAGTTTCATCAACAGTTCAGCCCGGGCAATGAATAGCTCCTCTGTAATACTGACGGTAACTGGAGTTTTCAAGTACTGATTGTCTTTTCAGCATGCCTCAGAAATACAAAAGTTGGAGAAAAACAAATTAATTTCTGTTCCTTTTTTCAAAGTCAAGCTCAAAGCCAACTAAAAACAGAATCATGATAGTTTACATTAGCGTTGGTTGGTGAGAAACGCTTACACATAAACCGAGCGAAGGCCTCTCTTCCTCGACGACAGACGGTTGTCTGCGTCTTTCCGTCACCACACTATTTCGCTGCGCAGCTGCCCCAGCTGGTTCTTCTTCCACTGGTTCAACTCGTGTGACGTCTTCCAATCGACGCTCATTCGTTTCCCTCTTCTTGCGCTTCTTCTCAGGAGAACATCATCGTTTTCGTCATGTTCCTCTTCTTTGACCTGCTGTAACTCGTTTCCGTGAATCTCATTAAAGATCTAAAAAAAATGCCTTCTTTTTAAAATTTTTGAAACTGCAAAGAGTAGGTTTAGGATTATTTCGAACAGTTTTTAATGTTATTCTCGTTGATCTTCAGCTTTGTAAGTTTTTAAACTATTTGGTAGTGTTTTCTTAATAAAACTTAATTTTTCCTAACACAGATCGAGAATTTCCGGTGAAGGTCTAGGAAGTTGCGACTTGTGAAAAAATTTAGCACGAAACTAAGCCAAATTATTCGCTATGTTCATTCAATTGGCCTGAAAAGTTTTTTCATGGTTACAAGTCCTTTTTTTCAAAAAAACGGAAAAAAACTATCTAAAAATTCTCAGATTTTTGACCAAAGACTCTACATATAAAAAAATTGAAATTTTCAATGAAGGCTTTTCGAATCACTCTGCTTGAACAAAACAAAAAAAGCGGTGTATGTAACCAGTTGCCACTTCAATTCGAGCCTCGGCTGGATCATCAAACATCCTTAAATCGTACAATGGCCTTTATTCACAGCCAATCCTAACGTAATTTGTTGATTTTCATGCTAAGAACCGGACTGCCAATCGAATACAGAAAAAACTCCGATTCTAGACTCTCATCGAAGTTTTGTAGAGAGAAGTGAAAGTGGACGATCGTCGATCTGTTTTTCCGGGTTAAAAGAAGCGTTTAGGACTGGACACTGCATTTTGTCTCGCTTTTCTCACCTCTTCCGTGTGCGTCGTTTATTGTTTTTTCGCTTTCATCGGCAGCCAAGGTCATCTAGATTGTCTTTTGAGGAAGTTTCCGTTGATGGGTATTCAGAACTGATTCAGTTGATTTGACCCCATATATTGAAGATTGTTTTTCGCACCCTGACATTTTATAGAAAATTTTGAAATCCTTTCCATGTCGGAATAATTTTTCTAGGTACCCGCTTGAGGACCAAAGCATTTTTTTTTGAAAGATATTTTGACGTCTCTCGATTCTAGGTCACTGGATTCTAACTCACTTTTTCCGCGATGTCTACTTATAGCGCTACAAGCCCTGATAAATAGACTTCTTCATTCATTTCATTAATAACCAGTAACTTTTGAGGTTTCATTATTTAATTATTTAATTGAGACTCGACAGTTGAAATAAAACTAAGAAAAACTTCAAATCATTGAAAAACAACATTCCAAACGAATAGCTTAAAAAAGCTCCCTCAAGATGGTTCTTCCGACAAAATACAAATGAGAAATCGAAACCTCTCAAGTGATCACTAATTGGGAAAGATTTCCCTTCGGCGTCCGGTCTCCTTGAATATGAGAACGAGACGAAAGACAACGCGATTCGCGCATTCTCTCCGGATCGCAGACGCAAGGTTGTTCTACTTGCAAGTCCAAATCGGCTTCTATACGTTTTTCCTTCACTTTTCCAACAGTTTTCCGTATTCTTCTTCTCATTTCAGTTCAATTTTCGCAAAGGTATTTCTGAAGTCACTTGAATCTTCTCGTATTTCAAACTTGCTAATTAACGAATTCCACTAATTTCAACAGCAATAGGACTTTCAATCAAGAAACTCTTTTTCAACTATTTTTGACTTGATTTTTAATTTCGAGCTCTCTTCATATTAAAAATCGATTTTGAAGTCATCCATAAAATAATTTTATTTCTTTGAACTTAAAATTTCTTCCTTTTCCGGCTTGATATTTTCTGAAAAAAAGAACACATTCGTCATAAAAAAATTTTTTTTTGAAAAATTGGAAAGATGTTTTCTAAACATTTTCCCTATTCCACCCATAAGAGACTTTCCGTGGTCGTCATAGACATTCCTATGAAATGAATACGAAGTAAACAGTTGATAGTTTAGCTTGTGAACATTTTCACTTTAAATTTTACCTACTATATTTTTTTCCAACTTATTTCAACCTGTGCCTGTGATGGCCTCAGTATTCGAGCATCTTTAAAAATAACTTTTTCCTCAACGGTGCTGCTTGAAACCATACAGAAGCTTTCTATGTCTTTGAAAAATCAATTTCCATTCAAAAGTTCCCGTGTTTGAAAGGTTTAGATCATTTTTCAGACCAATAGTTGGACTAGTCCAAAAAGTCTTCTCCGAAAAGTTGAAAAATCTTATTTTTGACTTTTAAAAAGTCAGTGAAGCGGTTTCTTGTCCAGAATTTTCCACTGACTTCAAAAAAAAAGAAGTTCATTAAGATCTTTCCAATACAAACAAGTTATGTCATTTTTATAACCGAGAAAGATTCTAGACTCGGCCAAAAAGTTATTTCAAAAAGGTAAAATTCATTATTTTTCATGTTTCTCATGCAAAATTTCTCCTTGAGTTTGTTTAAATTTAACTTAAAACTCACAGTTCGAAGAAAAAATCAAATTTTTACCAATACTTTAATTTGGCCAAATACACTTTCGAGAGCCTTATTTTGGGTCCTTTTTTTTGGGTTTTACTTCATCCACTACTCGAAATATTGTATTTTATTTAAAATCGCACATTTGTCAATTGTGAAGCGTGCGGAGAGCGTTCTAACAAGGCCGGGAGACAGCGCGGCATCGCACGCGTCGTTTTACTGCCGCCTCGGCTTATCCAACGCTCAAAAGTGGACACTTATCCAGAGTAAGATTTTTGGTCGACTTAAGATTGAGACTAGGTCTACTAAATGTAGTTATTCACGCTGACTCTAATGGCAACATCAGAAAGAGCCGCGGGCTTCTGTGGATAGAAGTTCGAAAATTCCTTTTTTCTATTCTGTAAACTTCTGTTCCCCTTCATAGTGCACAATTTTCCCAATAAATTTAGCTGACACGGAGCTCTGCAAGATTGATTTTGTTTCAGTCCGCGTTGTAACCTTTACACAGGGGTTCCGTTTCAAAATTCGTTCAATCACTGGGATCTTTCAAAATGTTTCAAGCTTACGGAACTTTGTTTGTGAATGTGTTATGAACAATTATTTTCACGCGCTAAAAAAGCTTTCATAAATTCTCTTAGACTGGTTTTTTGGATCAATAATATCTAAATTGGAGCGAAAGCTGAAAAATATCAACTTATTCCAAGTTTTTTGAATCAAGAGCTTCTTAATTGCAAAAGTGCCAATTTTTTTGAAAAACTTAGTTTATGCAAAAATCACTAAAAAAATTTAGTTTTTATTTGTTTTTTTCTGGTCAGTTCTGAATGAGAAAGCCAAATTTTGTTTCTTTGTTTTTTTTTTTGTTCCGATTTTTGCCGGTGTTCTCCTCCCTACTTCTGAAACTGTAGTTAAGAGATCGATTTCAGGCAAACATGCTGCGCCAACTCGTATTGGCACTTCTGGTGGCGCAATCTTGGCAACAAGGGATGTTGTTAGGCAAGTGAAAGGTTTCTCTTCCGACCCTCAATTCTGAACATTTCCAGACCTTCATCCGGCTGCAATCCCGCACGACATCGCCGAGAACTTGGGTTTCGTCGAAAGAAACGAAGGAATGAGAGATGCTTTGCTGCTCGAGAACATGGACATGGGTCTGTTGGTCGATCCCGAAGGAAAACCTATCGACGAACCTCAAAAAGCTCACTCCATGTTGTGAGTATTTTCTTTGTCTTACTGTAGGAGTTTTTCCTACTTCTCTAAAAACATTCTAAAATATCAAATGAACCGCTGATCGGATCAGCTCAACCCCATATTTTACGATCGAAATAAAGCTTTAGCTTTTGTAACCGATGTATAAGACCAGAGCTGTCCGAAAAATTCGTTTTAGTTAGAGAAATCGGTTGAGAAACAGTTATGTTTAAATGATCTACGAAAAATTTTGGCAACATCTTTCTAGTTTTCTGCAAGTTCCCAAAAATGAAAACAAATTAGCTTTCAAAGGCTTTTCTAAGGACTTTTGCCAACTAAGTTCAATTTATCGATGTACTTCTTTTAGCTCCATTTTTTCAGAAGGTATCAAAGATTCCAAATAATTATAACGTAAAAAAGTTGAATCACGATTTAAAAATCTAAAAAAAGGCTTCAAAGTTTAGACGCAATTTTCCAATTAAAAATATACTCAAAAGGCTCTGAAAAGAGTGCTCACAACTTGAAAAATCATTATTTTGCAGAATTGAAGAAGAACTGCGACGTGAAGCGGCCGAAATTCAGCGAATCCTTTCTGGGAAAAGTGTTGAGGCCAGCCGCGAAGTTGGACTGAGCACCTGGCTCTGGACACTTTTCGGTTGCTCATTAGTCGTGAGCTGTGGTGTGATCCCCGCTTTCCTTTTGCCGGCCAATACTCACAACTATTTCTCTTCCGAAGGTCACAATTTTCTCATCTTGATCAAACAAAACATCAAAAGTTCCATTTTAGAAGGAAAACGGAATCTGAACAAGTTGCTGTCGTTCGCAGTTGGATCTCTCCTTGGCGACGTTTTTCTGCATCTTCTTCCGGAGGCGTATTCTTCTAATGGTTTGTATCTGCTCTAGAAGATGGGATTTCTTTAATTTTTAGAAGACCACGTGACAATCGGACTTTGGATTTTAGCAGGTCTTCTCACATTTTCTTTTGTCGAGAAGTTAGGAGCTACCAATGAAGAAAGTCATCACCAGGTAAGAACTTCAAGATTTTTTTCGTGTATTTTTTCTTCTAAGCTTTTTTTAGTATTGTTTTCTATTAAATTGAGATAAAACGGGATG
The DNA here is from genome assembly GCA_904845305.1 of Caenorhabditis auriculariae. NCBI lineage: Eukaryota > Metazoa > Nematoda > Chromadorea > Rhabditida > Rhabditidae > Caenorhabditis > Caenorhabditis auriculariae. The sequence goes on along the minus strand of CAJGYM010000002.1, from coordinate 185,538 downwards.
CCCCTCCCAAAAACGGATCTATTATCTTTTTTTAGTATTATTTTCTATTAAATTGAGATAAAACAGGGATGCCCGTCCTAAAAAAACGGATTCATTATCCTTGGAATGAAACTCCTTCAATAACAAACTTTCAGTTGACCGCTATTATGAACTTGGCTGCCAACGTTGTCGACAACTTCACTCATGGACTTGCCGTGGGAGGAAGCTTCCTGGTTTCGCCTAAGGTAGTTTTCAAAGAATAATCACGGGAATATCCTTAGAAAAATTTATGTAGAACACTTTTAAGCTTTGAAATTTTCCCGGTTGCGATTTAAAGAGTTGTCTTTTTATTACCAACTTGTTTTCTCAGGAGGAAACAAACTTACAAGTTAGAAAAATCAAATACTTCTGTTTTTCTCTCTAGTTAACAAAACTTTTCTTTTTTTCTTTTTTTGAATTTTTTTGAGTTAAGCTGTGACTTTGAAAAGAACGGAATCGTTGATCCTTTCAACTTGAAACATGTATAAATTTTCTGACGGAACTCTACTTTTTTCAAAGTTTTAGAGCTAGCGTAAAAAAAATTTGTAATTAAGGCCTTTTTCAAAATTCCTGTCATCAGGTAAAAACCAAGCCTTGATTAGAATGAACTGAATAGAAACCCGAAAAATAATAATTTTCCAACGTTTCATGAACATTGGGTAATGAAGTGAGTTTTCAGTTTGGAATTATGACTACGATCACGATTTTGGTTCATGAAGTTCCTCACGAGGTCAGCGATTTCGCCATTTTGCTGAGAGCTGATTATGACCGTGTCGCTGCCATGAAAGCCCAGGTTTTATATTTCTTTCTATACTCAAGATCAATCAACTTTTTTAGTTCATCACTGCCAGCGCTGGGATTCTGGGAGCATGTGGAGCTCTTTGGCTGCACACGAGCAATTTTCCTGTCGTTGAAGCGCTGCTTCCGTTCACGGCCGGTGGTTTCCTGAACATTGCTCTCACTCAAATTCTTCCCGAACTAAACGAGGAGACCTCGTCCAGGTGCATTACATAATGAAAAAAGAGGAAACTGGATAAAATGATTGTATCCAATAAAGTATAAATATAAGGGTTCATTTATTTAGGCGAGATATATTGGAAACGGAAACCATTGCCCAAACTCTCGAAAATTCCGAAAAACAATTGAGGACAAGTTTCTGAAAAATCGGTTACTTCAAATGAACATATTTCTGGCAATATTCTCAACGGAAGGCACAAAATGCTGTACATGATAGCTTTTGAAAAATCTCTATCGGTTTTTATTAAAATACTTCACACCATAAGGATGTCACTAAGTTTCTGTTGTTTCCACACGCTCTTGCTGAGGCTAAAGTACGGGGTTTCCGTGTTTTTTTTTTGCCTAAACGAGAATGTATGATTCCCTTTTCATTACAAAGTGTACCTGTCAACATTTTCCCAACCATTGAAATTTTTCCGTTTCAGGCAGAACTTGCGTCAGCTCGTTTTCGTGATGGCTGGCGTTCTCTCGATGACGGCCATGAATCTCATTGCTTTCTAAAACTCTTGCATCTTGTCTTGTATTATTCTCTTCCTGTCTTCTATTAATCAATTCTTCGTTTAGTTCGTTTTCCCCATACTTATTTTTGTCAATAGTTGCCTTCTTATTGCTATACCGGTTTTCCAAAATGTTTCCTACTGGTTATCGATCATTTTGCCTTTGTTAGAATGAAAAATCGAATCTATGAAAAATCGTATCACTTCATCTTATTGCCTTTCATAAATGAATTTCGTTCCCAAAAACTGAATCTGTTGTCAACACAAAAGAAACAGAAAACCCCAAAAAATGACACGTTCAAAACCAAGAAAGAAATAGTCGACATTTTCAAGTGAGAATAACGTGAACAAAGGAAAAAGTGGGCAATTCATTCATTTTTCACATAAAACGTAGGAAAACAAGTTTTTCATTCCACTTTCTCTTTATTTTCCATCTTTTCTAGCTTGTTAAAAGAAAATAAAAACTGAAATAGTGTATATTGTTTGATGCTTCAAAAATAGTATTGAAACAACCAAACATTTCCTTCGAAGGAAGGACTGGATGAAAAAAACGTTTTTTTTCCGACAAAGTACTTGATAATCTACTTGTCTTTCAATTTAAGGAAGCTTTAGTCTCTTTGGAACAGCCAATTCAAAGAGCTTCGTTCTTTAAACTTTGAATTGGAGTTGTATCGCAGCTCACATCGGTATTTCGGACAAAAACCTCGACCAGTTAGAACAGTTTTCATTTTTATTGCAATATATTGCTTAAAAAATGCAACGGAGCTCGGTGAAAATAGATCCCTTCTCAAAATCTCGATAAAAGTAGTTCTGCAAGTTCTATTTTCTACGGAACTTTTTTTTAGCCTCCGGTTAAAATTTTGAAGGAAGTGTGACTTGAGACCTACTGATATCAAAACAAGAAAGAAATATTTCGCAACAGATCTAGTTTTCGAGTTGAGACCCTTCAATAGCTTGAAATTGCGCTTTATTGTCATAATTTGCGTATTCCGCAAACTTTCAAAGCTCACAAATCGAAAACAAGGTCTATTGCAAGAAATTTGGTTCGGCTATAGCTTTTTCTCAGATTTCACTTCAGCAGCTTCTGACCCCATTTTGTGATTATGATTGAAAAAAACTTGCTTTCACTGAAATTATGTTCTTTAAAAAGCTCACTGATAGTTGAAATCAGTCCTTGGGGAAACTTCACAATTTTTAGTTGAAAACCTTTTAAAAACCAATAACGTATAGTTTTTGGACTATGTATTTAACTGAGTTGTGCGAAGTTTTTTTAGAAAATTTTTGAAAATTTTGAGAGAAAGTAATGGCTTTTGGAAAGACGTTTGGAACTGAATCCCTTATGATCTGCGCTCATCAAGCGCTACTACCTGAACATCGCCCAGAAGAAAAAGTAAAAAAGCGTAATATCAACTGTTTTGAATTTTGTGATTATATTTTTGGACTTCTGAAAAGCGTTCCGTTTTTCATTTATGTTCGATCAAACTTCTCAATAACATTTGTAAACTCGAGTTTGAACCTGCGAGAACTGAAGTTCAGCTCTACCAACCTTTCTCCATCGCCTTTCAAGTCAGTAATAACTTATTCACAATCTCGAAGATATTGTCGCCGGTTCGTCCGTCCATCAATGTGCTTATCAAAGAGGCACACCCTCCGCAGTATTTGCAGATAATACTAGCGTCAGGCCCCAAAAGGTTACCACATCACGTCAAAAAGTACATACTACGTTGCCTGTTCAAACCGTTTGTTCGTCGTTTATGTCGGAAATCGTGAAAATCTAGCGCAATAAGACCTGTAAGGAGGTCAGACTTTGTTCCTCACTCATCCCATTTCTCAGGCTCTTTTTTTCCTACGATGTCCTTCGGTTTTCGATTTCGGTGTTCTTTTGGATGGGCTGCAGGTTTCCTTGCGCAGATCCTTGCGCAAGACCTATATAAAACTCACCTATACCTCAAACTTGCTATCTTATCTCCGTAGATCTCCGATGCTCCGTTTTTCTCCTTATTTTTCCGAGTTTTTTCTTATGGAAGTTCTCACAAATTTCGACTAGATAGAATTTTGATCAGCTTTTTTTTTCGATTTTTGGCTGATTGATTAATTCCCCGAAATGCGCTTACGGTCCTAGCCGTCTCAATTTTGATTTTAACCTTTTTGGTAAGCTTCTATTTTTTTTTCCATTAAAAGTAACTTTTTTGAACCTAAGCTCAAAGTGGATTTTTTAAGCGTAGAATTCCATAGACAAACGACTTTCTTTTACTTTGTGAAAGTACTCAAACCGTCCCCGAGAAATTTCGAATAGTTGTTTCCACTTTTGCTTCCAAAGTAAGTGTATAATTGAAAGTTTTGAAATTCGCCCGCACGAGCAGCTCTTATCTAACAGAAATAACCTCTAGAATTCCGCACTTTTTGCATATTTTCCATAAAAACCATTTTTCAAGCATAATTAGTTGAAAACTATAGACTTGAAAAAACGAATTTTTTTTCTGAAACCAACTTTCCCGATCTCAGAACAAACTTACATTTGTTTTTTTTTCCTCTTTCATTCCAATCTTAACAGATCTTGATCAGTTCTCAAAAAAGAAATTTCATGGAATTGCAAGGAAAAATATTCGTTCACATGATTTCTCTGTGAATTCGGCATTCAAATATGGAAAAAAGGTAGAAAGAGGGCTTTTGTAGAGAGAGAGGGCCTATCTTTTGCGACGCCTCTCCATGTTCACGCACACGTGGAATCAGGTTTGTTGTCTGTGCCTCGTCATCGCTCTCGCCTCCGCTTCCACCTTCCCCTCACTCCCGTTTGTCTTCCTGTACGTGGACACTGTGCTTCAACCTTATTCGATAACATTTCGAGAACTTCTCCTTTCGGTTTCCATTTACACTTGGCTTGAAATAGTTTTCGATGGTGGTTTGATGACGATTTGTGAAAACCAATAAAAAGGATTTGGACGTCTCTTCAATAATTTTTCTCACGCTATTGGTAAACAGAGGGAATTTTCGAGCAATACGATATTGATTTTTGACAAATTTCAACTAAATCTTTCGAAATCGTGGAATAGCGAAAAATCAGACTTTTGACAGTAAGACAGAAAGCGCACAAATTTTTCTCATCATGACGGTGATCGCGTTAGAATTTTTCCAGATCACATTTTTCTAAAAAAATGATTGCTTCAAAAAAATACTGTTTGTCTCAAAAACAGGTTATCGGTTTTTTTCGATGCTGAAAAAAATAAGTACACGACAGTGCATCAAATATACTTGTGTATTTTTTTCAATAACCTTTTCACTTATTCAGAGAAAAATTCAAAACGGTTGGAAATTCATTTTCCTAGTCATCAGCCTTAAATTCAGGAATTCAGTTCATATTTCAGAATTCATAGTTTTAAAAGCGGAAACAGATTGGAAAAAGCAAGATACTTTCGTAATTAAGATAGGGTTAATAAAATAAAAGTCTTCGATTCATTTTTTTCAGATTTTTTTTCTTTCGAATATTTCAAGCCGACTGGTTGATGTTCCAATAGTGGTTGACAAAAAAAGCAAGAAAAAAATAAATATTGGTTAACCAAACTGCTAAAGGCTTCATTCCGTTGGTCGTGGGCCTTCTTCCTCCCAGGAGACTCTGTTTATCATAAACACACATCGGCAACCTTGTTCCCTTTTTTTCGATTATTGTTTTTTTCTTCTCTTCTGAAATCTATACGTTATTTTCTGCCAGCTTTCTTTCCGGTTTCAATATTCGAAAAACGGTCTCTGTATCCAAGGAAATCCCTCGTTGCCTGGAAAAAAATGAGAAGTTGCCTAGGTCGCCTCGTTTTTTTTTTTAAATTTTCTGTTTTCAATATTCTCAGCGCTTCAATTCATTTTGTGAAAACCCAAAAAGAAAGAAGTTCTCGCTTTTTGAAGATGTTTTTTCTTTTTTCTAACAAAAGGGTGTTCTTGCGCTTTTCAAGTTTCACCGATTTCGGTAATGACTGGTCTTTAAAACCTTATCAAATAATTTTTTTCCTCATCTCTTCTCATTCTCAGTATTGAAAAAAATTATCTTCTTTTCAATAATATCTTCTTTATAGTGTTTCTGAGTTTTAAAAAGAATTTATAGAAATTACGATGATCTTAAGGCTCAACTTGTAGAAACTCCAAAAAAAGGTTTTCTAGTTTTATCAATAATCAACTTAGTGAACCTTTTTTTTCAAATTTATTTTGAGACGTCTCTCTAGAAACCATGAATCAAGGCCTTTTATAAGTTTCAGAATTTTTATTTATTTGTAGAGCCTCTGAACTCAAAATTTCAAAGAAATTCGAATATAATAGATCCCCATGAAGAAAAAGCGATCAGTTTGTTGATTTGACAATGAAAAATTTCAAAAATAGTGTTGTGGGATGAGAGGAAAATCGATGAGCGATCACGGCTCCTTTGGTATTTGCTCGAAGGAACACGGATACAAACCTTGGTCGTTTTGACACTCAACTCGACTCGGAGAACTGTCTTGCGACCTCGGATCGCGTTGGCGGCAGACGTTCCTCTCAGAAAATGGAATTTTTTGTTCTCTTCATTTTTTCAGCAAACCACCGACTTTTTTCTCACATTTTTGGTTTTTTCGCACTTGTTTTTTTTTTGGTTATTTCCTCTTTTTCATGTCTGTTTTTTCCCAAAGAGCCAGAAGATAGAAAGAGAGCCAGAAAGTTCCTCCTTCTTTGTATCACACTGTTATGTAGCCAAAAATGTTTATTTTCATTCGAAATTTTTAACTTTTTTTATCGTCATGACTCTCAAGTTTTATGACTGTTTCCAACTTCATCTTTTCCAACTCTCTTCAGCAGACCTCCAGAGTTTAGAGTTGTACAACAAGATTTTTCGAACTCACTCTTTCTCTAAAATTTTTTGCAGCGTCAACAGCTGTTCGATATGTAATTTCGCGTTTCCATGATTTATAAGGTTGCATCTCGTTGTTCTCTCTTCTTCTCTAGCGATTCTTGAACGGTTTCCTGGCGGAAACCTTTCAGTTTATTTTTTCTTTGTTTCCGTGAGCCATATGTCTTCTCATATATATTAAACCTAACAAAAAAACGGCGTTTTGCAGATGGCAGCCGCGGCGGAAATCTCCACCGCTTTGCATCAGGCCGACACCTTTATCAGCAACATTGAAACGTGAGTTCCTTATTTATTGCAACTTTTATTTGTTCATTCAGGGCTTCCGAACCCATGAAGCTAATATTTCATTGAAAATCTAAAAAAGAATGAAAAATGTTAACCTTGAATTTCTTAGAATAAAAGGCCCTCAGAACAAGTTAGTGGTAATTGAAAAAGTGAGAGTCAAAGCACCACTTATAGAATAACGAGTTTTGAGAAAACGTTAAGGTCTTTTTTTTTTCGAAACCCCATTCAGAGTATAGATGATATTTCCTCCAGCAAAAAGGTGAGGAGTTTCACCAACAAACCATCAAAAAAATAGCTTCGAAATTTTTTTCTAAAAAGAACATTTTCGAGTTTTTCAATCGCTAGCTAAGATTTTTCGATAGTTTTTTTATTAAAAAGTCTTATCTTATTAACAAAAGGTTTGAACTAAAAAATTCTCTAGAGCAAGTTGAAGTTATTTTTGTTTGTCCGTTGTTACTAGTCCAACATGTTTTGGCTCTTATGAGTGAGTCCATAAATCGTTCTTGTAAGAGAAAAAAAGATATCATTTTTCAAAATTTAACCTATTGCGAAACTCATTTATGTCCAAGTTTTCGTGTGAAGAAACATCTACTCCAACAATCTTTTCTGTTATTTCTGAAACCCCATGAGTAAATTTGAAGCTTCAAAGCTACATTTATTCTTGTTTCATCTTCTTGCCATCATCAGGTGTGGTGGCCAAATCGGAAAACTAGAATGAAACTGAGCAAGATAAGATTCTGGAAGACGCTGAAAAGCGGAATATCTCAGACTTGGATCTCGTTCAGTGGCCCAAATCGGACACAATTTCCTTGTTTGACGATCTCATTCTCACTTTTTAGCCGATTTTCTTCATTTCTTTCCACCGAAAGGAACGCTGCTTTGCTTTTTTTGTTTAAACTGCGTGGGAGAGAGGATCTACAACTGAGTGGAAAAGATGGCTGACAAAAAAATAACGTTTATACGTGGTTGAGCTCAGCAATGAAACCAGAAAGTTTAAATTTTCAGTGGATGAAAAGTTGGAAAAGAAATAAATACTATGTTTTATATTTCGTTTCATTCAAAATGACAACTGATATTTTCAGCATTTTTTCTGATGAATATGCTCGTAAATCAAAAATTATAACTGATATTTCGGCAACGAATTCTCCAAAAACAATCAAGATAGAAGTGTTCCGCGAAAGAAAACCGTAGAAAGATAAACATTTCAGTTGAGCGCCATTTTTCTCATCAAATATGACAAAACGATGCGAGGCGCAATATTGACACACGCTTTCGCGAATATGGATGAAAAATCTTTTTTGCTTATTGACTTTTTCTGTTTGTAATTTGTTTGACAATTTATCACGCTGTCTCCGTTATTCTCAAAAACAACGGGTACAATAAAAAAAAATATTTTTTGATTTGGATGAAACTTCACCCAGTGTGATACCCCATCATCAGAAATGCGGACCCAACTTTTTGAGCCATTCCCTCTTACTGTAGCCGGGTTACGGTAGGCAGGTGGGCACCTGCGTATCTCAGTATTGAAGAGTTTTTTTACTAGGCGAGTGATATATCAATCGATAGGTAATCCAATGTCAAGAACTTTTTACAGTACATACCATCTTGGGTTACGGTCGAAAAAAATTTTTGAGTTACGGTACTTTTTTTGTGTCTGCCGAGTCAGTTTTTTTCGACCACCATGAGCTTGAGCCAGGAGATCCATTCTTCCTAACTTCTCAAAATATACCTTATGAGAAGCTGTACAAGCTGGTACTAGTTTGACAAAATCCTAGGTGGACCATCATTTCGAAAAATCTCCCCGAAGGCGCGCAATCGTGGTCTTGCGGCGGCCAAGTGGGTGAAGCCCATGATGCCGGACGGCTCATTTTTCACAGATCCATTCCAATCTTTGTTTCCATTTCACTCATAGATGTCTATTATTGATTTTTATTTCAATTTGAGATGTTTTCGGGTTGACCATCATTTCGAAATTTCATTTTGAACCCAAATTTGGCCTGAAAAGGGCCGACACGGCTTTTTCCACGGGATCCCTGACTTCGTATGTGACCGTTCTCAACTTTTTTCTTTCTTAAACATGAACAAGAGTGTCTGAACAACAGTTTTATAACAATCGGAAACCCTTTTGAGAGGACCATCATCTCGAAATTTCATTTTGAACCCAAATTTGGCCTGAAAAGGGCCGACATGGCTTTTTCCACGGGATCCCTGACTTCGTATGTGACCGTTCTCAACTTTTTTCTTTCTTAAACATGAACAAGAGTGTCTGAACAACAGTTTTATAACAATCGGAAACCCTTTTGAGAGGACCATCATCTCGAAATTTCATTTTGAACCCAAATTTGGCCTGAAAAGGGCCGACACGGCTTTTTCCACGGGATCCCTGACTTCGTATGTGACCGTTCTCAACTTTTTTCTTTCTTAAACATGAACAAGAGTGTCTGAACAACAGTTTTATAACAATCGGAAACCCTTTTGAGAGGACCATCCTCTCGAAATTCCATTTTGAACCCAAATTTGGCTTGAAAACTTTTGGTTTACCCTTCCAATGAAATTATTGGTTCCCTCAATACAGATCTTGGCCCTTTTAACTTTTTGATGAGAATATAAAGATGAGAACTGAAAATAAATTTTATTTTGAACCAATTCCAAAATGACCGTTTACCTAGGAAATCCACTTTTTGAATAAAAATTTCGCTTGAAAAATCGAAATATTTTGGTTATTTTTTTTCACAAAAAAATAGTCACATGACGAATGTCTTGTTTTTTTCAGGTATGAAAAAAATTTTTGAAGATTTAGAACTACTATTTAGGTTATAATAAAAAAACATTTATAAAAAAATCACCTTGAAAGTTAAGTTTCAACCTCACCGGTGGTCAGAGTGTCGGGTTTTCTCTTTCATGAAAAAAATTACTTGGTATTTCACATTTCTCATTTTTTTGATTACCTGTTTTGAAAAATAAATTGGCAGAATAGATTTTTGCTGTAAATGATAAAAAAACTTCAAATGGGGAAACTGAGCCGATATTTGAGTTCAAAATGAAATTTCGAGATGATGGTCCTCTCAAAAGGGTTTCCGATTGTTATAAAACTGTTGTTCAGACACTTTTGTTCATGTTTAAGAAAGAAAAAAGTTGAGAACGGTCACATACGAAGTCAGGGATCCCGTGAAAAAGGCCGAGTCGGCCATTTCAGGCCAAATTTGGGTTCAAAATGAAATTTCGAGATGATGGTCCTCTCAAAAGGGTTTCCGATTGTTATAAAAACTGTTGTTCAGACACTCTTGTTCATGTTTAAGAAAGAAAAAAAGTTGAGAACGGTCACATACGGGGTCAGGGATCCCGTGAAAAAGGCCGAGTCGGCCATTTCAGGCCAAATTTGGGTTCAAAATGAAATTTCGAGATGATGGTCCTCTCAAAAAGGGTTTCCGATTGTTATAAAACTGTTGTTCAGACACTCTTGTTCATGTTTAAGAAAGAAAAAAGTTGAGAACGGTCACATACGGGGTCAGGGATCCCGTGAAAAAGGCCGAGTCGGCCATTTCAGGCCAAATTTGGGTTCAAAATGAAATTTCGAGATGATGGTCCTCTCAAAAGGGTTTCCGATTGTTATAAAACTGTTGTTCAGACACTCTTGTTCATGTTTAAGAAAGAAAAAAGTTGAGAACGGTCACATACGAAGTCAGGGATCCCGTGGAAAAAGCCGTGTCGGCCCTTTTCAGGCCAAATTTGGGTTCAAAATGAAATTTCGAAATGATGGTCAACCCGAAAAACATCTCAAATTGAAATAAAAAAATCAATAATAGACATCTATGAGTGAAATGGAAACAAAGATTGGAATGGATCTGTGAAAAAAATGAGCCGTCCGGCATCATGGGCTTCACCCACTTGGCCGCCGCAAGACCACGATTGCGCGCCTTCGGGGAGATTTTTTTCGAAATGATGGTCCACCTAGGATTTTTGTCAAACTAGTACCAGCTTGTACAGCTTCTCATAAGGTATATTTTGAGAAGTTAGGAAGAATGGATCTCCTGGCTCAAGCTCATGGTGGTCGAAAAAAACTGACTCGGCAGACACAAAAAAAGTACCGTAACTCAAAAATTTTTTTCGACCGTAACCCAAGATGGTATGTACTGTAAAAGTTCTTGACATTGGATTACCTATCGATTGATATATCACTCGCCTAGTAAAAACTCTTCAATACTGAGATACGCAGGTGCCCACCTGCCTACCGTAACCCGGCTACAGTAAGAGGGAATGGCTCAAAAAGTTGGGTCCGCATTTCTGATGATGGGGTATCACACTGGGTGAAGTTTCATCCAAATCAAAAAATATTTTTTTTTATTGTACCCGTTGCTTTTAGAAATTTTTGAGAATAACGGAGACAGCGTGTTATAAGCGGATGAATTCATTTTACAGGTTCCTGTAAAATTCAAAGTTGCTCCATTCCACTGGGAGATATTGAAAATTGACTTTTATCTCAGTTTTGAGTAACCTAATATCGAAAGGATTTTCACCACTAATTTCGCATATTTGGGCTACCAATATTTATAATTCACTTACAAGACCGTTTCACCCTGCACTTTGAGTTCACTTCAAAGTTGGCAAAAAAATCAATTCATATATTGAGAAATATTTCTAGAAGATTTCGAAAAATGTTTCAAGCCAACCAAAACTCGCTATTCAGCTTTTTACCATTTTTCCAATTTTTTCTTTGGAGTACAAATGAGGAAGCTTCATAGGAAGTTTTTCCGAACTATCTTTTCTCAAACAATTTTCTGAAACCTCGCAAGACTCAGAGAACAAAAAGCACCGAGCCAAAAGAGATAAAGAAGCGAACGAGTTTTTTTGAGGCAATCTGTTGCCCATTGTCTCCCAGTGGCTCAACTCGAAGCCATTTTGAAGGGTTGACAACCTCTGTCAACTCCAACAAGTTATCTCGGCCTTTTTCATGAATAGCTGAGAGTTGCCTTTTCCATTCAGTTTTGAATTTTTCATGGCAGCTTTCAAGTTTTATTCCATTTTATTTCCGAAAGGACTCAAAGTACCGCACTCTATCGAACTTCTATTAACCAAGACCCACCAAAAGTTAGATAAAAAAGCGTGAATGGAATCGTTAACTCTTCCCTGAACTTTGATTATTTGCTAACCATGTTAACATTGATTTTTTTTTAAAGAACAAACAGATAGGCTCTGTATGGACAGAATGATTCGATAAATGGCTACTATAGTCAAAAACGTCGTGAAAAGGACAAAGCGCTTTCATAGCAATCGAGCCTTTTTTGACAATGAAACGAGGCTGGGAATATTTTGAAGCATGCTTCTTGTGCAAACTATCATAGCCCAGCAAACACATTCGTTTTGCATATTTCTACGAAATGAAAAGAAGGCGGCGGTATTTCGGGGCGTCCTTCTTCGTTGTTTTACTGCTGGACATTTTTGACGAAAATATTTTTTTTTGTTAAAGACAGTTTCATGGAGGACAATTGAAAATTCTTTTTGAATTTTACTTTCTTAATTTTTGGTTTAAAATCACAGAAAGCTCCATATTTTTGCAACGCAGTTTAATTAAGGCATTTGAAAGTAGTAGGGAAGATATGGATTTCAGTTATATTCTCGACGTAAGACTGAAAAAAAGTTTTTTCTGTGACTCGATTCTTAAACATTTTTTTTTTTGCAAAGTCATGAAATTCACAAAAGTCACCAAAAAATTTTTTTCAAAGTGGTATCAGAAAAAAAAATTTGACCGCCAATGTTTCCCATCTCAAACAATTTCTTCTCTTTTTTTCATCAGAATTCAAAATTGACATCAAGAACCCACGTCAAATCCTTCTAGTCGTTGTAAATCACATTCGCTCGGACTATTTGGAAATACAAAAGCATTCCCTCCGCTTTCCCCACTTTGTCCTCTTGGCTGTGCACCTCTTTTCAACTGATTTTATTATGCCAACTTGATTCACGGCTCGCCTCTTTCGAACTTCCATCATTTTCAGAAACCCTGTTTTTAGTTCGTTTTTTTTTGTTTTTCTACTGAAATTCGAAATAGTGCTGAAAAATTAAATAATGATTTGATGATTTGCATGAAAAAAATGTATGCTAATCAATCAATAATCTTAAATTATTGTACTGAAATAAGATTTCTCAGACGGTGATTTGAAATAATGTCAAAGTGTGACTGGAAAAGCCAAAAATTTTGATAAATCTGATTATTTTTTCAAGTTTTCATTATAGATGATAAACTGCTCTCCCTTGCGCTCTTACCTTTTTTTCTTTCTGTGGCAGTTTCCAATTTGATCTCGGGTGATTCTACTGATCAACTTTGAACTCTACCTCGATTTGGTGATATCTTTTTTGAAATCACCCTTTCAAGCATATTTTTTTCGTAACTTCTAATTGGTAAATAATTGGCCAAACTTTTGCTCAAAAATTTTCACGGAAAGCGCTTCCATTGAAATTTCATCGAAATCATCAGAAAGTTCTAGTAGTCAAGGCTCAACTGCCACCGACTGAAACATCGGAACCAACTCGCACGAGTCTAATCCAATATGCATATAATAGGTCGCCTCCGTATCCATTTGCACGCCGCCAAGCGCCTCGCGGCACTTCCAAATGTTACAGAAAAACCGCCTTCCGATGAGCCCACGGAAAGTCGTTAAACAGTGAAGAAGAGATGGGCGGCCGTGACGATCTCCACAGAACTTCTTTCTCTTTGCCTTGCACGTCTTCGGCCTCGGCCCTTCATCATCAGCAACCTTTGCGATCAACGTACTTTTTAAGCTTTATTTTTAGTCTTCCAGAAAACGTTTGAAAACTCAGCGAAGACACTTTTTGAAATAATAATTGAATTTTCTGAGAAATCCATCGGCATAATTTCCCAATTCCGGAGAATGAGCGCCTCAAAGTTGCGCGGACTAGAAAATTTTTTGCTCTGGGATTTTCAAAATTTTCATTCAGTCTTTCTTGCAGTTTTCAGGCATTGTTTCACTAAACTCCTAGACAAACTGGAAAACAAAGCTCAAACAAAAGGAATCCACAAATTTTGGAACTAATTAGCGAATCAAACCGTTAGGTTTTGTTTTATGAACACCTTAAATTTAACAAATAAATCTGCGAGTTTTTCAAAGTTGCTGAATAGAAAAAAAATCGTCATCGAAGTTTTTTTGTCTGCTGCACAAAGAATTACTCAAATTTTCTTTTACCGATAAATGCAGAATATCTCCGAAACTCGTTCCAAGGCACAATAATATGAAAAAATTCCAGCATGCTGGATTTAAAATTTATTTGCGTTTCGTTTTTCTTTACTGAAATTTTTTTAATTGTTTGCCTCCCATCTAAAAGCCTAACCAGTCTTTTTCTCTCATTTTTGAACGGTTCGAAAAGAACTTTTACTCAAATTGGCTGCGTCAGCACATTTCACTTTGATGTTTTATTCATGAAGCGATGCCCCATTGAAATTCAATAGTGTTCGAAGAACGAAGGATTTTGATTCGCCGCGGTGAGTATTTTCGCACATGAGTCCTCGACGAAACGCAATCCGACGTCCCCAGGGACCGTGGCTTGTCGCACTTGTTGCCTTCTTGACACAATTCACTAACACACCTCCTCTTTCTAGCTTCCTGTTTTATAACTTTCCTGCTTCTTGTTTTTCTGAAAAACCTCTTAATCCAGTGAAGTAGTTGTTATTAATATCTGAAATTTCTCAATTTCAGTTTTATTTATTTTCCTTTTATGAAACTGCTTATGAGCTATTTGTTCTGAGAAAGTAAAAAAATATCATTAAAAAAATTTGTTTTTTTATTTTAAATATTTCAACGCTGAAAAAAATGCAGATGAGGTTAGTTATAGTCGATGTGCCACGACTTGAAATTTCATGGAACGACACTCCGTTGGGTGGCCGTGGCCGTGAAAGCGCCTTGCCTTTGCGAATTTCGGTCGCGCTTTTCATTTTTTTATTCGAAATTTTCATTATTTTAATCATGTTTTTAATAGTTTTCTTCGTGCCAAACTCATAATTATCTTTTTCTAGTGGATAGACTGTTTCATTGATAAAAAAATAAAGTAGAGTAATTTGCGAATTTTTAAGCGAAAAAAATGCGTTTATAATATTTGAAAGTTTTTTTCATGAGATGGTCTTTGGTTTTTGTTCAATATATTCCGTTATTTTACCTTCATTGAGCCTTTATCGACATTTCTTTTTTTCATTTCACATGATGTAAAAAAATATCCCAATCAGAAATAAAAATACACAGTGAATGATTTAAAAAAATTGAATGTTTCTACATTGACGAATTTTTTTATTTAAAAAAACAGATACAGAAGTTCAAAGGAAAAAAATTATTAGTTTGCTGGACATTTCGTTCAGCACAACGTTTCCACTGTTCCAATTGCTCCCTGTTCACGCCCCATTTCTGACGCATAGTTCAGCAATACGATTTATCTAAAGCTCCATTTAAAAAGGAGCGAAAAACCTTTCATCAAATTATGGTGCATGTGCTCATGGAAGTACGCATCTTCATTTTATAAGGCGCTCACTTTCTGAAAAAAACAATTAACGACTGCAAACAGAAAAAAACGATGAAAAACATTAAAACATGGCTTTAAAAAAACACAGAAACTATTGTAGAATATTGTGGCGTTTACGGCCTATTTCACCCGCAAATCCTTTTTGGTAAGTCTTTGAAAAACTTTTTTTGAGAAACGAGAAAAAAACAATATTAAAGCGATTGAAGAATACATGAAGTTTTTTTCAATTTTTTTAAAAATCGCTTTTTTTCGAGAAACATCATGAAATTTACTGTGTTCTTTCTTTTTACATTTGTACAACGCAATCCTTTTCAACGATAATATTACATTTTTAAAGAAATAAAACAATAAAAAAACGATTGAAATTAGAATGAAAAACCAAAAAAATTAGCGTGGCCGAAGTTGGCAAATTCGCAAGATGCGCGCTACCGCACAAAAATCGAAACAGCGGAGTGTTGTTCCATGAAATTTCAACTTGTGGCACATCGACTATAACTGTGAATGGAGTTTCCTAAAAATGCCTTCAAAAACTATAGTTTTTTTTTTCCTGAGTTAGTTCAAGTGAGTAAATTTTTGAAAAAAAATTTAAAAAAGGCAATAATAAACAATTTTTTCCAGCAAGATTGACTCGGCTTCGCAACAACACAGTCCGGCTTCCAACAGCTCGTCGGCCAAGTCAGAAGATAGCGGTTTGGACGATGGCAGCAGACGCACTGTGGTACTTTTCCTATCTAAAATTAGTTTTTTGAGAGAAAAGTTCACCAGCAGCCCAAATCTTCATTTACAAAAAAACTTTTTTGCAATACTTTTGTAGAGCCTCAAAGATTTTATGATTACATTCTTAGTTTTGAAAACACAATAAGTAACTATGTCATAGTCTTGGTTAATTTCAGGCCAAGCAGATCTCTCGCAAATCGTCTCGGATGTCTCAGTCTTCTGGAATGCCGTCTGTTCTTGAACAGCTCGAGCAAATGATCGTTTCGGACGAGTGGGTTGGCGCAGAATCAAACGGAATCCCTGGGCAGCATCCTCAACTTACAAAAACCAAGTAATTTTCTCTTGAAACAAAAAAATTTTTGGTACAAAGAAAAGTGAGATAAATTTTTTTCTCAACTAGCAATAATGCCAAAAAACCAAACGAAGGTTATTTGTTTATTTATATTTATAAAAAAATTGAAAAAAATCTTCGGTTCACTCTCCAAAATGATCAAAAATTGTTTTGATCTTCATTTTCGTTGAAGTTCTCGACCTAGAAGGCTTCGCCAGTTCAAATTCAAAATTTTGATAAACTTATTTTTATTCTGGAAACCAAAAATTTTTGTCGATAACTAAAATAACAATCGACATTTCAACCTTTTCGAAAATTCACTTCTTAATTTTCAAACTTATTCCGTTTTCTAATGGTTTGGTTCTCTGCGAACATTTCCAAGATGCTCAGCTAATCCCGTTAAGAACACTATGTGTAAACTTTGCAATCTGAATGTTTATTAATTCTAAAATTTCTTCAAACTTTTCTTTGCAGGTCTCGGGAGGGACAAAGACTCTCGGAGCTTGGAAGGACATTAGTGACGTCATCATCTTTGAAAACGTACATAGACTTACTGAGTAGTCACCACAGACAAAGCATTGCCGCTTGGCTCTACGGAAACACCAATCAAGCTTTAAGCAACCTGTTCCGGTTCGAGAAAGGACGAATTCTTTTTAAAATGGATATTTCAGTTTTTCTGACTCTCAAGTTTATTGTTCTGACGCAGAGGCGACTCTCTCTTTGTCCATTCGAAACGGAATCGGTATAAAATCTTGATATGCTCAAATGAACTCGAATGAACTTTCAGGGCATGCCGTTAAGTTGGCCCTCAAAAAAGCTTATGGAAACGACTTTGTCACGAAAGGCTGGAGAGTTTTCATGGAGAAGGTGAGGTGTTCAAAATGAGTCAAGGCATGAAATACCTTCATTTTGGTTCTGTAAAGGTTTTTCATTATATCTTTTTAGTGAAGTAGTGGCGTCTCGGAAAAAATTTGAAGAGAAAGATCAGATGAAACTTGGCATATGTTGCTATCTGCACAGACCTTTTCTAAGAATATAGTTTTTTCAAGTTAATAAAAAAGCCCTCATTTTATTTTCGACGCAATTTTTAAGAGGAAAAAAGATTTTGCGCAAGTAACAATTAGCTGAAAACCTTCATATGGCTTTTCAAAGAGTGTATTGCTGTGTTGATAGCCAATTTCCAACTCAACAGAAAAGTCACTTGACCTTCCAGCTATGAAACAGTAGACTCAAGAAGTATTCATTTTTCACTGTTTCGGTCAGCATAAAAAAACTATCTTCCCCTTTTTAGGGTGCTCCGGTCGTTTACGTCTCTCCTGCTTTGCACATGGATTTGTCTTCTTATCTCGCTTCAGAGTTTGGAATCGCCGATGTTGTGGTTCTACCCAAGATTGACTCGGAACTGAGTGAAATCGAAGGAAGAATTGTTGGTGATCTCAGAATACTCGATTATTGCTCAATATTTCAGGACCATCAAGCTTTTGAAAAAATTTTGGAGGAAGACGTCGCCGCGGGGAAGAAACCGTTGATTTTGATCGGAGTTGTTGGTTCAACGATTCTGGGGCAGAACGACATGATTTCCAAGATTCTGGAAATCCGTAAAACAAAACACAGCTTCTGGCTGCACATCACTGGACAGGTGCGCAAACTTTGCGAATTTCCCATTTTTAGCAGTGTTCGGTGTCTGTGTACTTTTGAAGTTGCAGAAAGTTTATGTTAAAAAACTAAAATTTGTTCTATCAACGTTTTGAAAAGTTTTTCAGGCTATTGCCGCCTTAACTTTCCGTGAGCCAAACGGAGTTCTTGTTCACGTTTTGTCTCAAGTAGACAGCCTCACGATTCCGTTGGCTCTTTGGCTCGGTATCCCAGCTGCTCCAGTTCTTGTGAGTTGCCATTCCATGATTTTCGATAACTTATGAGTTCAGACTCTGCACAAAACTGTAGATGGCCACAAGGCGACCTACAGAGAAAAGCTGGACACTCTTCCATGGTGGGTCGCTTCATCCTACTTGACCAGCAAGCGAATCACCGACATGATTGAGAACGCATACCTTTTGGTTTGTACAAGTTGGAATGAGTTATAAACACAACTTTTTAGAGCAAAGTCATGTTGAAAGGTCTCTCTACACTTCCACAAATTGAAATCATTGGTATGGAAAATGCGGCGGAGTTCGCGTCAGGTGTCTATAAGAACAAGTACACTCCGCCGACAGTTTTAATATTCAAATATCGTTATGAATCTATCAAGACCGCGGTTTTGGTGAGCGTTCTCACATGGGTTTATCAGCGTTTGAACCTTTTTTCAGAGACACAAAGATCTCAGCCAAAAAGAAGAAGATCATGAAGCTATTGCACAAGCAGAGAAGGTTTTGAATGACGAGCTTGAGTACGGCGATTCTCTGAACTCTTGGGTTTGTTCATCTTTTTTGTTCCCATATTTCTTTTTATTCAGCTTGGTCAAGGTCTTCTAATGGAATGTCAAGCTTTGGGAATTGATATGATGGAAATCGGAGGTAACTACGGCATGGCCTTCCGATTCTGTCCTTTAGAACATGCAGCAAGTGAGTTTGTCCTATCTAAAATTATCCTTTTTTGTTCAATCAGCGTATTCTTCTCATATCGATCACGTTCAACGATTCATCCGCCAACTGAGTGACGTCATCCGGATCGTAGATTCCACAGTAACCGCAAGATCTCGCTTCTCTGATTTGAAAGAACAATTCCCTTCTCTTACTCTTCTACCTATTCAAAGATGGGCTGGTATCGGCGCCGTATGGTGAGTTTGAACAAAAAAGACTCCAATATCTTTGACTTTCAGTTACATTCCTTCAATTGTTAAAGAAGTTAACCCCCATGAATGGAATGAGAAGCAAAAACAACAGGTTTCCATACTTTCTGCAGTTTTGATTAGAGTCAGAATGTTCAGATCTCTCATTTGAACTTGGAACTCGTTCATCAGCTCCGAAGCGTTGACACCGCCTTTTCTTCCGGAGAAAGCGCTAGCTATGGGGTTTCCTTTCTGGATTTTACTTTTCCAATACTCTTTTCTAGGTCTCTTGTGTGAAGTTTGGAATGTTATCCGATGCGAAGGACCTTGCTGATTTAGTTCAAATGGTAGCCGAGAAGGGCAAAGAAATTGAAAACAGTCAACAGGTATGAAGTTTGCCGGTAGAAAGAAACTTGAAAACTTTGTTCAGTACCTCGATAGTCTTGCTCAGCTCATTCGTCAAGGAATCGAAGCTGCAAATGAGCATTTGAGAAAAGAGAATGACATGCGCCTTCAGAATGAGGTTGGACTGAAAGAAAGATTTTATTACTTTTATTTGTAAGGGAGTTATGCGCCAGCTACCAATAATGGGCTCTTTGGTCAACTGGTGGTCGCCGTTGGACAAAGAAGCACAGAATATAAGAGGGCGGTCTTTCAATTTGAAAACAGGTGAGACATTTTTTCTATCATTCATGAAGAAAAGATCCA
Organism: Caenorhabditis auriculariae; assembly: GCA_904845305.1. Lineage (NCBI taxonomy): Eukaryota > Metazoa > Nematoda > Chromadorea > Rhabditida > Rhabditidae > Caenorhabditis > Caenorhabditis auriculariae. The sequence continues at coordinate 165,808 of CAJGYM010000002.1, read as the reverse complement.
TGTCGCGACCTTTTTCACCTTTAAAGATGAAGGGATTTCATTGGGCTCTTCAAACTTTTCCAAGAACCCAAACTCAGCTCATTTTTTGAAGACATTCGACTAGAATTTCGTAGCAAAAAATTTCAACTTAATGTACCTCTTTCCAATAAAATTGGAAGTTATGCTTATGATGTTTACAATTTTTTCAAATATTTCTGATCCGAGACCTTGTTGTTTTTACCGTCTATGTAAAAGACAAAGAAGAAAGTCCAACGAACAGCGAGTTCAAAAAAAAGATTCAAAAATAAACTTAACGTTGGTTTTGAAGGTGAAATCCAAACAACAGAAGTCATGTACAAACGGAAAATGGGAGAAGACACTAAAACTCCCATGACTCCCGTTGAAACTCCACAGGTGTTGAATTCTCAAGTTTTCCGGCCAACTTCTCGGTTTCAGGCTCCTCACGATTTCTCTTTGAAAAAAAATGAAGCGGTGATCGAGGAAACAAAAGAAGAATCAGAAGAACAAGCCGAAGCGGCTCAAGAAACCCAAAAGTGATCACTCGAGACGGAAAGCCTTCTCATTTGTAGGAACGTCCTTCAATTTCCCAGAACGCGTTGTAAATCAAATTTTCGGAGCGGTGTCTCGCTAAAAAAAAGTTATGGTTAGTCTACTAAATTTCCCTATTAACGGTCTTCTAATCTGTGATTTCCTTGTTGTTATTTATTGTACCCTGAAAAAGTAGAATTTCTCTGAAAGATTATAAGAAACTGGTGTGCACGTTATAGCATTTATTTCGCATTCTATTTTTTCAAGGACTTCATTTTTTTTTTTTGATGGATCAACGGCTAGACATTTTTCAGTGGCAGCTCTTCCCTTACAAAAATTACAGCTTTTCATCATTGTGCAATCAAACCTTGTTTTTTCTTCACTCTTCACAATTACCGACTTTTTTGTATCGTTTCTAATAACACATTCCGGGGTTCTTCCATAAATTTTATTCACAATTAATCACAATTTCTCGACAAATGGATGGAAAGTTTTCAATTTTTCTAAAGAGACCGAAGTTAGTTTGACAAGAAGTTTGATAATAGGGAGATCGATAAAAATGTGAATTTTGAGAAATTTGAAAGGAGAAGCTAAGCTACAAATAATGAAGTAGTGGATGAAGTAGTTGGATTCTTGGAACTCAATTTCAAGATGAACTCATGGTTTATACATACTTACAAGGTTACTGCAATAGATTGAATTTAAAGAGGGAAATAAGACACAGAAAGTTTCCAAGAGTTGGCTGAATCATGAAAAAACAGGGTGAGTGGAATATAGTGAGTAAATGTAAATGATAAAATTTAAACTTGAGGGAAAATCATTATTTTTGATAAAAAATGAGCGAATAACACAGACTTAACATTATTGAAACGACTTTTCTAAGCCGCTTTTTTACATCATCGTGATGATGATCCCTTAAAGTCTAGCGGGGATTCAAAAAAATCACTAAAGTTTTTTGAAATCAATATTGTCGATGTTTTAGTAAGGCGCGTTTTGGTTTGGACCCAACCTCTATTCAAAAGATATAACCCCATTTAATTAGCGGGAAAAAAGAAGAAGACCTCAATAGCCTTGAAACTGTTGCTGGGGCTGCTGTTGTGGCTGCATCTGCTGATAGTTGCCGTAAGAGTAATTCTGAAGCTGTTGAGGCATCTGGACCTGTTGGGGCTGAAGATGTTGCTGTTGGTACTGAACATTCTGGTGTTGCTGGTGGTGCTGCTGATGGAGCTGTGGCTGCATGATCATTTGATGATTGAGCTGAATCTGAGGCTGGATCTGAGGCTGGATATGGGGTTGAATCTGAGAATGCATCTGAGGCTGCTGTGAAACTCTTTGCATTTGCATCTGTTGGGGCTGCATCTGGACGGCTACTGGTTGCTGGTGGTGCTGCTGCTGAGGAATCGGAAGGTGATGCAGAGACTGAAGATGAATGGGCTGCTGTTGAACGGGAGCTTGAAGGTTTTGATGATGCTGCTGTTGCTGCTGCTGTTGCTGTTGCTGCTGCTGTTGCTGTTGCTGCTGCTGTTGCTGCTGCTGTTGATGTTGTTGTTGGAGAAGTTCCTGATGCGTCAGCACGCGGCACTTTCTGAGCCTTTTCCATTCTCCAGCCAGAAAGTCCATCTGAAAAAAATTTCGAGGATCCAAAAGTATGATGATAAAATTAACAACGTTTTTTCTACTTTCAATATGCTACTTTGACGGACTTAAAAAATGTATACCTGGAAGAAAGTCTCCACTTTCGTCTTGACGAGACCGGACTCGGCTGTCATGGATTCCTCCATAGTTTCAGACAGCTTCAAAGTGATGACGTTGCCCATTTCAGGACGTGGGTTCGCTGAAAATGTTGATTTAATGATTCAAACTAGAATAATATTCTGGCTTTTTTAAATTCACTTTCGAAGGATTTTCTTAAAATTTTCAAAGTGTATAGAATCTGCAAACGGGAATTCCGAGAAGTTTGCCAAATTACATGTTTTTCTTTTCAATTTTTCCCTTCATACCTCATTCCATTTATAAATCTTTCCTGTTAGTCAAACGACTTACTTCTATCTCCAAGCATGAAATTCATAACGAGCTGTCTTCCATGCGTGTCCAGAACGTTCGCAGTGCTCAACAAGTCGTTGGCTTGATTCATGATAGCATCCCGATGATCCTGAAATTTTCTTTTCAGCTTTGAAAAGTCTGTTTAGAAGGATTTTGACTTTCAATACGTCTTCGGAGTATTCGAGTATACAAGGTTGATCATGCTGAATTGCAACATGAATTTGCTGATCTTGGTGTTGACCATGCTGAAAATGACCCCTTCAGGAGTTTTTTCATATACTTGTTAAGTGATGTGTTGGTTATAACTGAACAGGAAAAAATGGTTAGAAAAAATTAATCGCATTTTGATTAAAATCACTTTTTTGAGTAGTTTTTTCTCCAAGATAGTTATGTTTTGTTTCATTCATAAGTTAGTTTTGACACTTAAAGGATGAACACCGAAATTCTTTCCAGTCTTATCATGTGAGATCTTTCATTTTGAAAGAGGCAGTTTTTCCAAAAATTAGGTTGAACGGAGTCGTAGCTGAAACCGACTATGAAATGAGAAAAACCTCCGTTGTTAAAACTGGATAAAAACGATTGTAAAAAAATTAGAAAAACTATGGAAAACCTTCTAGAAAAATAATCAATCGGTTTTTTTCATGGTTCTACTTTAAGCACATTTAGAAAACTGAAAATTTTCAGTTTTCAACAAATTCGACTTTTTTTGTTAGTTTTTACTCCAGGAAAGGAAAAACGTTTTCCTAGTTGAGTGAGAATTGACAACGGTCACTTTTCATATATGATTTTTATTCTTGTGGAAGTCATTAATTTTGCTCTGTTTAACTGCTGCATTATTTAATTATGCTATTGCAACTCAAAAATCGTTATTCAACCCAGCTGAAAGCATGATTAAAGCATTGAATATTTAAAAAAAACCTGAGTGAGCTGAGGAATCTGCGACATGAAAGCTTGTTGCATCTGCGGCTGTTGCAAGTTCTGTTGGCCTGGGAATTGTCTCTGTTGCATCTGCTGCTGTTCTTGGATACTGCGCAAGAGTTGCGGCGAAACGGTAAGTTGAGCTCCAGGAGGAAGACGAAGGACAAAGGTGTTTGGCTGAAACTTTTCTTCTGTGAAAAAAAGATATGTTTCAAGAATTTATTTGATGATGTTTTTGATGAAAAAAATTGTGTCGATTTTAATGTTATGATTACAAAAGCCCAAAAAAATGTTTGCGAGGAAGGAAAAAAATGGACAGAAAGTTATTTGAAACAATGTAATTAATTCATCGCTATTTTGGACGCTTTCAAAGTTTTCATAAGTTCCTTTTTTTGGCGTGTGGTTTAGCTAATTTTGCTTTTTTTCCAATAACTTTTTAAAAAAAGAAAAAAATTATATTCATCTTCTCAAAAAAAGGAGTAAGACGCAAAAAAATTACAAAAATTCTTTTTTTACTGCTTTAGCGCTATAAATAAAGACACATCTTCAAGAAAGATCCCTTTGAAGTTTTTTCTGGATTTCACGAAAATTCTTAAAAACCTGGGCTTTTTCCAAGTTGGCCATTTGTGGTTGGACTACAGGCGCTGCTGGTGTCGCCGCCTGCTGTTGCTGGAAATTTCCCCTCGGGCCATAGTTATTCATCTGAAAGGTATAGATAGAGGTATTCGAAATTAACGGCGTGTACATTTTGTTTCCGTTCTGCCGGGTGAACGGGAGAAACGAAGCTTGGGCCAGGCAACTCGTTGGGAGTGAAAAGGCTGATGCTATCCGGCGGCAAAGTCGTTTGAGGGTGAGTTCGCACGGGTGAAAGAAGCTGTGGACGATTTTGTTCAAGCTGAACATGATGCTCCGTTTTCAGAGGGTTCAGGGTTCTTGGAGATTTCAAAGGCGGCGATGCCAAAACAGGGCAATCAATCTGAAAAAAAAGATGAGAGGGATAACTGTTTGATACAAACCGGAGTCACGATAACTGAGGGCTCGACGGCCGGGGAAGGTCGCTGAAGTGTGGGCGCCTTTTTCGCCTTCTTGTCGATGTCCATCGATGTTCGTGCAGCAGCAGATTTTCTCTTCTCGGCTATTTTCTTGGCCTTTTCTTGCGATTCGAGCTCCAAACGCTTCTTTTCTTCCTAAAAACATTTAATGCATTGAGATAAAAAAAAAAAAAACCTCTTTGAGTCTTTTTTCTTCCATCGCTTTCTTCTTCTGAGCTTCTTTTTCTTCGGCTTTTCGCTTTTTTTCCTCTTCTTGAGCTGCTTGACGGCGTTGTTTTGTTTGTCATTGGGAGATCACAAATATCTATAATAATTTCAAATTTATCGTTTTCAGTTTCAAATGAAATACCAATGAGCATGGCTCCTCCTTTCTTTTTCGAAAGCTGTCTTTGGAACTTTTTTTGGGTTCATTAGTGAAACCTGAGTTCAGTTTCAACGAGTTCTGAGTAGGAATCCCAACCATAGGCACTGAAAGTTTCTTTTTTGTTTGGAACAGAAAAAACCACAAACAGTTGTTATCCGCTTTCCTCGCAGTCGACCTCATTTTGATAGGAACAGTGGTAGAAACAATATTTCCGCCGTGTTTGAGTTTGAGAGCCTGTTGAGCTTCAGCTACTATAAAGAAAATTTTAGAAAAACTATCTGGAGGAAACTCACGTTTCTCCACTTCCAATTGGAAAGTATAAGACTTCGGCTTCTTCTTGATCGTGAAATGTTTCTCGGGCTCACTTTGGGTTCCAAAAGCTCCCTTAAAACAGTGATAGAAAAAGAAGTTAACGAAACCTTACTTGAATCACGATCTGGCTAGTAGATCTGTACGATTTCGGTAAAATTTCCAAACCAAGTTCAGAGATTTGAGGTGGGACTAGAAGTAAAGATTAGAAAATTGATAAGAAAAACTTAAACTTTTCTCTAATATTTCTCCCAAAGCCTTTTGAAACTCTTCGGACTGATCATCTTCAGCCAACGGAACACCAACGAAGGGTAAACTTCTGAAAATAACGTCAAATTTAGTGTGAAGACTGGGTCCTACAGATAAATTTTTGAGATGGTTTCGACCCAATCATCGGCGTCGCGACCAGCCAGTTCAAGGAAACTTTTGATTGTTTCTTTCCACTGAACGTTTTTTATTTGTTATTTTTTCTTCATTAAAATTACCGCAATCAAGTTTTTAGGAGCAATGTAAAAGACTGCTAGAACAATCTTCAATTTTGTAGTTGTGGCCAAACGCTGAAAAAATATTGAAATCGATGGGACAATTAAGATAAACGAACTTGGAAGCAATTTTGCAGTTCATCCAACATTTCTCTGGAAATTATTGAAGAATTAGAATTTGCCTCCCAATAAGTTGTGTCGCCGAACTTCTTTTCGAGCCAACTGACCTGTAAAAAAAAGATCTGACAGAATAAAAACTGTGAAAACTAATCTTAAGAATTAACGTTCGGTTTGTCGAAACTTTTTAACCGTAACTTCACAAAAAAACAGAAGTTTGTTCAAATGACAGCATCATTAATCTCAGTCTTATTGATAGAGTTATCGAAAAAACTCACTAGTTCTTCATCTTTTAACTGAGCAGCTTGCGCTTGCTGCAAAAAGGCGGGAGACTGAAAAACGAACGGTTCGTCCATCCTGAAAGATAATTGCTTACTGAAATGCAAATTCCTTTAAAAAAACTTTTAAAAGAGCAAAACGAACAAAAATAAATACAGAAAGGGCCACAGAAAAAGTTGGCACGAGATCAACTGTGCAAAATAACGCCAGGGAAATGCAGAATTTACAATTACAGTAAACCAACCTCACGCCAGGAAATTCCTGTGTTGTAAATTTGTAAATAGGATATTCTATAAGGAAAAAAAGCAAGTTCGAACTTTTTCCATCTCTTTTCCGAAAAAAATTCAAGAAATCTCGAATACGAGAAAAATTTCAGGCTTTATTGACAATAAAAAAATATTGGGATTCCAATTAAGTTCCTACTCATTTTCGGTCCAACAAACTAGAATGTTTTTTTTATTGTAGAAATGTTCATTTTCTTCATTAGTTAATTTTATTTTGAATGAGAAAAAAATTTTTCTAGTTACGGAATCATTTAATTTTTTTGTCTTCACATGCACGGAGAAAAGAGAAAAATCTGTTTTTTTAATCGAAAAATTTTGAAATTTTTTTCGCTCATGTTTATGATTTTTTTCTCAACTCGAAATTGGATGAAGTTGGCGGATTTTCTATTCAATACTGGAAATGTAGTGTTTGAACATTATATTTCAAAAAAAAAAGTCGAAACTTTGTTCTACCGACACCGAATAAAGTTTTTTTTTCATGATTAGGACCCTCTGAAAAGTGTATTTTAAACTTGCAAAGCCAGCTTGAAAATGATTGATCTCAAACTATTCTTCTCAAAATCATCCAAAAGCTCTCCAAAATTATCAAGAAAGCTTCGGTTTCGCATTTTTAGTGCTAGGCGGACAATAAGAGGCAGAAGCTACAAACTTAGACATAGGGCGATTTTCTCAGAGCATGAGCCTTTTCAGTTGGCTGTACAGATATCGTTTTGACTGCCTGATTAGAAAATACTATAACGAATAAAGGGTTTGAAATAGAAAAACACTATTTTTTTTTACATAGTCAACCTCATTTCCGACACGTTATGTTTTGGAAAACTTTTAGCGTTCATGAGAGACAAATCAGCCTCCCCCGCAGTAGACACAGTTTGCTTTTCAGGTCGGCTTGCAGATTTTCGCTGAAAAAATGGTTTTAATTAGAAAACGGCTGATGATGCAGCAGCTAGGCATATAAAGCCGCGCAGATCCGGCTCAGGAAACATTTCATACCATCGGCACTCTACTGGCAATGCACTTCCGACTTTTCCTCCTTCTTGCCGTTTTTGTTGCCGCCTATCAAGTTAGCTTTTTCTTGTTTTAAGAAGTTACACATAATTTATTGCTTACGGGAAACAGTAGAGCGAACTCACGACTAAACCTTTTTCAGCTCGATAATCCGTTAGTTGTGGAAAGCTCCATATCGAATACTGCTTTAAGCCAGTTCAATTACTTTCATGGACTGATGATGAATGAAATCCATTTTTTTTAACTTGAACCCTAATGAAATCCAAAAAAATAAATAAGATCAGAATCAGAGAGCTCCAAGCGACTTCAAAAATTATTTCCTACGAAACTATCAAACTTTTTGGATGCATCATAGTACAGTCTTCTCTTTCTTATTCACCTCAATTTTAAAGTTTGATTATTTTTTTTTACTTGCAAAAGAAAACGAAATACTATAATTTTCAGGCCGCTCCCATCTCTAGCACTGTCGCTTTAACTTCATCGGTTGGAAATTATTTCTTTTTTTGCAAAAAATCATCAACTGCTCAGGAAGAAGATTCGGTGGAAGGCTCTGGACTCTCAGGTGAAACTTTCGAGTCAGAGGAGTCTGAGGAAAGCTCTGGAGACCTGGACAGTGAAGAAACGTCAGAGAGTGAAGAAGATGGAAGCATAGAAATTGAAGGAACGGTGCGAACACCTTGAATCTTTCAGTTACATAAAAATTTGATTTTCAGATCATCATTGAAAACTCCAAGGAACTCTACACTTTTGTGGTGAATCCAAAAATCTCGCTATCCAATTTTTGATTTTTTTTTTACAGCCGATCCCTGGAGAAGATGGTCAAGATGACGACTTGAACGTCTCAAAAGAACAAAACGCAAACGAAGACGAAGAAGAAGAAGAAGATAAATAAATGAAAAATCTGAGATCAGAAACTTCATTGTCTGTCGATAAACTTTTACCTTTGTTCATTTTTGTAATAAGAAGACGAGAAACAAAACAATCAAAAATTTGTGGTATATAAATGTGAACGGGTAATAAGATTGACATTCCTTTTCTTTTAAAAAAGGAGTGCGTAGGATGTTTCAAAGCCCGGCGAACATGAAATGCAGCTAAATCGGAACAATCGGCAGGACGGTCAAGGAAGAAAGATTTGAGGCGCATTACAGCTCGGCGATATTTTTTATTTCCTGTAATATGAAAGAATTGAAAAAAAATATTTCATTTGTAGTTTCCTGTTTCTGACAGTTTTTTTTTGAAGATTAGAAAAACGTGGAAATTTGAGAACCAAAACAGTTAACATGCAAAGAATCAGCAAAGAATCAACTGGATATTTATCACAGTTCCCAGTTAAAGTTTTCGATAGAACTGAGACCACGAAATTCAGTTTCTACGGTGGTTTCAATTAGAACCATCAGTAAGGAATCATTTGCCTAAATTTCTCAAAATTTTGAGCATCTTCAAGTAATTATTTCTTGAAATGAAAAATACTTCGACAGACTTCCTGTTTTCACGGAATACTCAAGATCAACTCTAATTACCATCCAAAAAAATTTTCGATTTGAAAAAAAAACTGAGGTTGAGCTGCTTCAATTTTTTACTCAAAACTTATCGGTAATTTTTTTTTTCTAATTTTGGGTTCAGTGTAAAAAAATTAAATTCGGTTAGATTCTTCTCATTCAAAGGCCAATTTAGAGCTAATTTCAGTAAGTTGTAAGCAAAAGTCTATAGTTCTCTAAATCCCTTTCGCCAATATATTGTCGATTTCAAACATGAAAAAAGCAGTTTATAACAAGCTCACCAATAATATCTCTCAAAGAAGTTTGCAGCTGTGCCGCCGTAGCGGAAGTTTTATCCAAAACGTGGGCGAATCCCGCGGCGCGACTCATTTCCGCATTATAGGATTGTTCGGCAAATATGGGCATGAACACGACAGGAACTCCTCCACAAACGGCATCTTTTAGACTAAAACTCAGGCTCAATCTGATTGAACTTTTTGGGGAGAATCTCGCCTTTTTATTCCACCATGAGAAACGTAAGCCACCGTCTTATTGTGTAAGAGGAGGGCTTTTTGAGGCGCCCATTCCGTCAAGAGAACGTGGTTTCCCAAGTTAGGAAGTTGCTCAGGAACTCCGTTGAAAGAAAAATACGATCCTTGAATCAGTCATCTTGACGAATAAAAAAATAAAAAAATAAATGAATACTCAGAGAACAGAAGATTTAAAATAAGTGAATTCGGTCAATCTTCAATTGAAATTTACCTGTACTCAGTCAAATTGTTGAGAGCTTCCAAAAAAACATCCAACAGTCTTTTTGGCGCGAATTTCCATTGCGCGTTTGACCCGAAAGCGATAAGAATGGTCCCTTTGCTTGCTGGGTCTTCGACAAACTTCCTATAGTCTTCTGGCAATTTCTCGTCCTTATCGCAAAAGTAAGCAATATCAAGTCGGTCAGTTGTTGCTGAAGTCTCTTATTTGTCCCAGCATCCGAAAATTTATTACTAGGTGCAGGAGAAAGAAGCTGATTGAGGCTATCGATATAATGAAGAGAGCTGTCTCTTGCCAAACCGAAATAAGAAAAATCCTCGATCCCAAGACGTTTGATTCCCTGAAAATTAAAAAAAATGGAAAAAAAATCGCTATATTGAAGACCTCCTGGGCAAAATAGTTGGAGAACAAGTTGACAACTAAACTCAGCTCCACTCCGTTTGCGAAAGCTTGCAAACGGCTCATAAAACTTTCGACGTCAAAAGTTGTTGAGATCTTGTGCTGAATGGCAGGACGAATGGCCAAACTCGTGCCTGAAGTTATAAAAAGAGGTGATAAAAACTAACTGGTACCGGTCGAGAAATAGTAATCGGTGATGTAAACCGGAGCACTTGTACTGAAGTAAACTGTAGGCCGACCGTTTTTGGTCGCTTTATAAGCCAGGGCGTGGGAGGTGACCGAAAAAATCTCATCGAATACCACCATGTCCCAATCCTCGTCCAGAACCTTTCTAGTCTAAAAAGCGTCCCATGAAACTTTGCTCGGGCATTTCTTATCAATTGTCTAAACAAATCTTTGATGTTTGAAAGGAATACCCTAGAAGTTTCAGTCGATTCAATATTCTGAATTTCGAATCGTCACCTGATTAGGATGATTCTTCAGAATTTCCACCAAAGCCGAGTCTCCAGCCATCCAAGCATAGCCGACATCCAGGGACTTCGGTGCATTCTCCCAAGTCAGGGCCAAGTAAGAATGAGCCGAGTTTGGTTCTTCTGCAATGTCTTTTTAATTCGCCCACCCGCATGGAATGAACCTTTCAAACGAATATAAGTGTAATTGATATCGGGAGGATACTTGAATGGTTTAGGGTTACTGTGAGTCTCCAAAAAATGAACTTGATGCCCATCCTTGGCCAACCTGCAAAAAAAACGAAAAAATAACAGAGATTCCAGAAGAACTCACCTTTTGGCGAACGGCATCATTGTTATTATGTGGCTTGTAGACTTATGCATACCATGGAATAAAATTCTAGCAGACGAAGCACATTGTATTAGTACGGTGAGAAACAGGAAAATCAACATTTTTGAGATCAGCAAGAAGCCTGAAATTTGAAAAATCGAAAAAGTAGAAAAAGATGAGCGCAAAGGGTCCATCGAAAATATCATATCAACTGTTTACGCGCTGTGCCGTCCTATCTCTGGTTGTTCGTGCCGCCGTGTGAGTTTGATTATAGACCCAGATTTGGACAAGTATTTTAGCCTGGTACAAATGTTTCTACCTTTTGATGGATATCGTGGGAAGAGATATAAAAAAGACATTAAAAATGGGGTGTAGTTTTCAATGAATTTTTTGGAAAAATTTTGCTGAAGTCAACATTTATTAGGAAATTTTTCAGTTGACACTTCAAGAAGCAGCTACAGCGTACTTATCCAAAAGCTGTCATCAAAAGGGTTATGATAAGTTGGAACTTGTGAAGTTCTCGCATTCCATACAGAAGGAAAATCATTATTTAAAACTTTCGCCTTTTCGGTTCTTTGATTTATTTGGACAACATTTCATGCACTTGAAGTTTTTCCTAAGACTATAACAGCTCTGAACAAGAAGTACAAAAACCTCTTTTATTTCGGAACTTTAGGAAAAAAGTCATACTTTTTCTCGATAGAATGGAAAAAAAAATTCTACAAGTAAAAAAAGGAAATTTTCATTCAAGCAATCACTTTTCCCATTTTTTGGCAATTGTTTGAAAAAAAAACATATTCAGTCAAAAAAGGACTCACAAAATGAAATTGAAAGAAAGAAATGGTCAGAAACCGCACGGTGAACATCGAAGAGTGGGGGAATTAAAAAAAGTTCATAATGACGTGAGAAACCCTTTGAAACAATTGTTTCCCCAAAGTTTACCAAAGATTGATATTTTTTATCTACTCTGAGAATCTTGAACCTAACTAAGGCGTCTTTTTGATAGTTTTTCTTGCTGGTTTCAAATTCATCTACAAAAACAGTTAGGGAGCAAAATTTTGCAAAAGTCCAAAAATTTTCTGATTGTGCTGGTTGATATATGCGATTTGTTATCTATAAGAATATATTATTTTTCTCACGATTATTAATAGTTTTAGTCTTGGCATGGTTTTTCGAAAGTGAGTGGAAGTCGTTTTGTACTATCAATGATTTAATTGATAGAGACAAACTTTCTCAATTCAGAGCTGTCAGAAGTTTTCGACAAAACTTTGTCCAGATTCTCAATCAGCGTGGAAGACTACAAACCGCTTCCAAAAAACTTCAACTTTTAGTCGATTGTCCTTCGGAAACGGTATCATTAACTCTACTTATTATCATGAAAGCTCAAGTGACACATTTTAAAATCCATTTTTTTTTTTTGAAATTTGGTAATAACCGTTTCGGCGAACACAAAGATGGTAGTGTTTCTCACGAGCCGCCTTTTTCTGTCTGGTCCGCCTCTTATCATACCGCCTCACAAAAATCTCGCCCTTTCTCAGAGGAAACAAAATACAATCAGGAGTCCCGAAAAGGCAAAGACGCAACATGAAATGACCACACCAAATGATAACCAACGCATACAAATGAGTATTTTTTGTTATCAAGGCTTATCTCGTGACATGCAGAGTGACCGTTCGGAGTGTCGGCTCTTGGTACCGCGATGCCATCCGATTGATTGCTCAAGCAAGTCCGCTTTTTGGTAGAAAATGTTCTCAGCACTCGAAATGACTGCGAACTCGGATTGGCCTTCAAACGATCACAGAGTTTCTCTTCCCGACGGCCGATTTCGTGGTTTGTTTTGACTTTTTTTCTGGTAATGTGACATGTAGTAAACTGAAAAATTTCACCACACAGCATTTAAAAATTAAAGTTTTTTTTGGCCGGTGGTAATGGTCGGAAAACAAAATGTAATTAAAAATCATCTCTCTGGAAGTCACTCTTCAATCTTTGTCAAAGTATGGTTATTTAAAAGCTGCTGGATATACGTTTTTTGGAATCAGATACATCCAATTTGCATGCATCGTAGTCGCAATAAAGTTTTGGCGCCGATTCGAATTTATTCCAAAAGTTTGAATTTTCGCAAAGTTTATCTCTAAATTCATTAAAAATTTTGCAGAGCACATTTTTTTGAGCTGTTATTGCCTCAAAAAGTTTGAATCCAGGAAGCGTGAAAAAAGATTCGAAACCTCAAGAATTTGATTTCGCGCCAAAAACGCATCGGTATTTTAAGATTTCAAACTTTTACTACAATTCTAAATAAGGTTTTGAAGTTTTCAAAGAGCTTTGAAACCTTTGAAATTTTGTGGTAGGTGCTCCTTCGGAACTCCTTGAAATTGAAAATACCTGCTGAGATAGACGGACTCCTGAAAAAAAAACTCTCGAAATTGTGCAGAAAAAGTCTTCAAGAAGATGAAATTTTTATTACACTCTCTCCCGGGTTTTTGGCTCAAAACTGTCTGTAAATGTTTTATTTCTTCGTCTTCGAGGACTCTTCTCTGGAATGTCCAACCACAGAAGCTCACCCTAGTTCTGCGTAGTTCACGTTACAGTTTTCTATTCAAATTTTCGAAAAATATGCTTCAGTCTAAACTTTATATTTTCAAACCCGACAGTCAAAACAACTGAAAAATCGCCTTATCGGTAAGAATTCATGCCTATCTTGTCCAAAGAACAAATATATCCATAACTTCAGGTGTTTCCGCTCTGAAACTTCGAAACAACATTTTCCTGTCCTACGAATTTCTCATTACCTTTTTCTTGTATGAGGCTAAACTGTTGAAAAAAACAATTATGATCAAAAAATGAAAACTTCAAAAATCTAGAACTTTTTTTCTCAATTTTTTGAAGTGGATATGGTTTCTGGCCATTTATTTTAATATAAGAAAGAAGAAGGAATATTCCGTTTAATAAAAAGACAGCAGCGTCAATTTTCGGAAAATTTTTTCTACGGCTCGATGAATATCCATTTTTTCAAAATTTTTCAACTTTCAATGAGCTTAACTTGCGGTAATTTCGACCAAATCGAACAAAAATGAAGTGCAAAAAAACATGCAAATTTCATTATATAAATCATAGAAATTCGTCCAAACCTAAATTTTTTTTTCACCAATTTGGACTTGCTGAATGTTGTGCTGACCGTGTTCCATTTCGGTCTACTTATAGTCTACCGCGGCCCCGCCTCTCCGGAGCGCGCGAACTCTTGGCACCTCTGCCATCGCGACTCGCATACCCAGCGTTCTTTTATTTTTATCTAACCTCGCCTGCCTGTATCCGCGCTCTCCACGTGCAAACCAATCTCAGCTCGCCATCATCGGTGGATTTCGTTTTTACCTTATGAAATCCGAGAGATTGTAGCTTTAAGTTTATCCCGATTATTCTGACAAATTGCGATAACCTCTGAAAAAATTTTTTTCGATCCGAGTATGAATATTTGCATTCAATTTCCAAAGCCTTCGATTGTTTCCGAAGTCGAATGGATGTACGAAAAGGTGGAGACATCTCCCATTGAGCTTCAGAAATTTCCTTGGGGAGCCTTCCCATTCTTCTATTGTTCCTCTCAGCCGTTCGCCTCGAAAAAGTCATGTTACTGTATTTCTGAGATCTCTTCGAACACTGAACATTTTTTTTTCGTCATTCTCTTTTCTCCGATCTCATGTAGTTGTAGTTTTAGGATCATATTAAGCTTGCGAAAGCAGCTTAAACCTCGAGAGACCTTTTCTAATTTTCGTTAAATGGTCTTCTGTCGAGGTTGAGAATCTCTTATTTATGAATATTTTTTTCTCTACACTTGATCAGAAATAATAGTTTTTTTCTATAGGTATCCATAACTTTTTGTTGAAACTTTTACTAAGGTTTTTGACCAAACCGGTATGTTTATATGGCCTGTGACTTTCTAAAGATTCCCTAAAAAATCCTTGTTGAGATTTAGAGCTTTTTTTGAAACATCACAATTTGCGTTGAATCAACTTCGAGTTTTCAGAAGCGTTTTAATTTTTTACTTGTTCTTTTTTTTCCGAATAATGCGATAATATTTCAAATTACAGGTATGAACTTTGATGGTCTTGGTACGCCTTCGCCTGCTTCATCTCAGGTCTCACCGACGGTCTACGAGCCAACGACGGTAGAATCGAATACGATGACATCCCAGGCTCCCGCGCCAAACATCATCTACCTGAAGAACGTGTCCCACAGTCCGCAACAAGCTTGGGCTCCGGCCAATTATCCGCAAGTTCATGTCAGTGGAGCTTTAGTGTTTCTGTGTGTAAAAAAAATTTCTCGTTTCGAGCTTGAGGAATTCGAATTTTTTAGAAAAAACTAACGGTCTTTTCAGAGGAAATTTTTCTGTTCACAGTTCAGTTCATCCAAGGAAAAAAACGAAGTTACTTGTAATTTTGCAGGGCTCTACGCCGTATGCTCCAATGGCAGCTGCCACGCAGCCCGAATACAATTACATGCACTCGTACAAGCCGTTGGAACCGATCCCACAGCCGCAGAACTATTTCTGTGACTCCTATGGGTCTTACCACGGCCAGTCACTCTATCCCGACGCTTCCAAAACAACTCAAAGCGGCGAGTTTCCCGACCTCTGCTTGAGATTATCGTTCACCTCAGAGCCTTCAAAAATTATCTTTGCCTTTTTGATAAGAACGAAAAAAACTTCTCACAAACTTCCTAGCAAAAGGTAGATTTCAAAAAGATAAAGTTTCAAAAAAAAACATTTTTCCATGATTTCTTTTTTTTTCCGATCACTTTACATTGCTACTTTTAATGAAAAAAAAACGCAATAAGTCGTTACTTGCGCCTACATTGGATAAAAAGTGGCAGTTTTATGATGCTCCGATTTACAATGCTCGACCAGAGCGCATTGTACCGAGAGAAAGAGCAGGAGGTGTGGCGGAGCGTCGGCTTCTAAATCGTTTCCCGCCGAGACACTGGAGACGCCGAGCAAAAATAAGGCGAGAGCAGGCTACGGTCCGATGGCACAAAGCGGCGCGTTGCGCAAGCGTTCGTCTAAATCCCCAGCGACTGTGTAGCATCCATTCAATCGATTGCGAGCCCTGTCCGATTCCCACAGGTTCAATCGAACGCCGCTTTTGTTTTTGCCGGTTTTCCGAGATGGGAAGAACTGAGCCGTCGTTAAGATGAAAGCGTCATGAGAACAATGCAAGAAAAGATATGTGACAGCTACAAAAAAAAACCAAGCTTAAACGGGAGAAACGGGAATGATCTGAAAAACAGGATCTCCTTTTTGTCGAGGAGCATTTTCATGAAGGTTCATTCAAGTGGCGCATTTTAACTTGGAAGCTTAACAAGAAGTATTTCCACTTTAAATTCTGAAGTTTTTCGAAAAAAAATTCTCTAGGTTTTCCTTGAAGGTTTCAAGATCAAGCTTCCACAAAACGAATTCAAAAAAATTATTAACTTTCTTCTTTGTTGATCATAAACAAATCTATCGTTATAATTATTCAACTCTTTTCAGAACCGGTGTCTTCCGCGATTTCCCCCTCCGTGACAACCAAACCGATTACTCCATGCAAGGTCTGTGGCGACAAGGCAAGCGGCTTCCACTACGGCGTCACCTCTTGTGAAGGCTGCAAGGTAAACTCTCCTGCTAACATCCAGAGTAATAGCTCGAAATATTTTAAAACAATAATTTTTTAACAAGTTTTAAAATCGCTAAATTTTATTCAAACCCAACAAATAATCAACTTTTAAAAACTTTCTAAATTTTTTCTTTAATTTCCAAGGAAACGAGCTAGAGGACAACTAGGCCCTTTGATTTAACTTTATGAATTCCTACTGATATACCGAGCAATTCTTGTGGCTACGAAAGTTTCTATATCTGCGCATAGTTTTCCAGTAAGTAAAAAGCTTTAATTTTCCCGGTTTCGCATCAAGTCAGCGTCCGGAGATGTTATATCAAAACGGAATAAAACAATAGGTGTTTGAACTTTCAACATATTTTTGAAACCGCGTATACTGTTAGATTGAGCCACAACGGGTCTCCCAAAATAGTTCCGAGATTTCTTTCCACGCTACCTACAGTACCCACGCAGGTAGAAAAAAACTACGCATCGAGAGTCTCTCCTGCGATCTCGTTATTTGCGCATGTTTCTCTGCTCGCGTCGTCCATCTCAAGTTATCGTACTGCCTTGTTTCTTTCGTAGATGGCTGTGTGTTGCGCAATCGCATATATGAGCCGCAAATCAACAGCCATTTTCTCCCTCTTCCTCTTTCTTGTACAAATTTGCATGTTGGATGAGCACAAAACAAGTTGAGGTAGCGGCTCAGAAAAGGAAGAATCTTGAACAAAGGCCGTAAGATAAAGGTTCCCTCTGGTTTATTAAAACTAACTAAGTGTTTTGGACTTTACACTATTGAAATACCATGAAAGATAATATAGATACAATTTTCATGTATAAATATTCACAAAAATAAGTGGGGAAGAAGATAGGCTAAGTAAGATACAGAACTTTTACAGAAAAAAGGAAACTTTTTGGAATAAAAACGATTGAAAAAGGTATAATTCTGAGAAAAAATACTCTATCAAAAAAGTAAAACCGGTACCGAATCTCAAATAATTGTAAAGACACCGACGATCAGAACAACATTAAAAAAAAAACGGAATTCCCACATAAAAGCCCTAGTTCTTGAATATTTTCAAATCAAAACCAAAAAGGATATTGATTAGTCTATTCTGAAAAAAATTATGAACAAATAAAAAAGGAATGCATCGATAATTTCGTCAATCAACATCATACTTTTTGAAACAAGAGTTCTAGGTTTTCGGATTCAAAATGAAGTATCAGAAAAAATGGCGCGCCACTTAAAAACAAGATCCGACATGTGTTCGTCAGAGACATGTTTTTTTCGAAGAGTAAATTGTTCAAATCGCCGTTCACCTCTGGAAATAAATGACCACAGGAAAAGATTGAAATTTTCGAATTTCTCTTCGTAATTCGAACTTGGATTTTTCAGGGCTTTTTTCGACGGAGCATCCAACGCAGAATGGACTATCGCTGTCTTAGAGACTCGCAGTGTTCCGTCAATCGCCAAAACCGGAACCGATGCCAAGCTTGCCGCTTCAAAAAGTGCATTGAAGTTGGAATGACCAGGGAAAGTAAGTTTCTTCTCGAAGGGTGTTTCCTACGTTTTCAGCGAAAGCACCGGCGATGCGGTATTCCAAATCGTCTAAGAAAAAGGCAAAGACCGTCGACCACGATCTGTCAGGCGATTCCGAAGGCAGGAACGAAGTTTCGTCTAGTACTTCCCCTGAACCTGTCAAACTTGCTTCTGAGTACTATGTGGTAAGTTTGTTGCTAGTTTTTAATTTTTGGATCTCAACAAAAAATTGCATACTTGTGGAACTTTTTAAAAGATTGTAAAAATGTGCTGTATCATTAAAAATTTTTCAGCTTCAGGATAGTTTTAATTTGAAAATGGTCTCTATCTCAGAATAGGAAGATAAATTGAACTAGGTTCGAACGTCCTATCTGCAATGATTATTCTTTCAGGCGATTCAAACTCTGATAGTAGCTCACGAAGAAGACACGACAAAAACGAACTTCAATCTGGTGAACATGGAACATACCCTTCTCGATATGGTAGCGAAAAAGTTGATTTTCTAGCGAAACGCTGTGAATTTTAGGGTTTCGCGGCTGACTGGAACTTGACACAGAAACGACTGAGTAGTTGGCAGACGTTTTCTACGCAGACGGTCTCCGAGTACCAGACTGCAGTGGACCTTGCCAAGAAGATTCCAGGCTTCTCGTTTCTCAACTCCGAAGACCAGCTTGTACTAATTAAGGTGAGAACAGGTGACTGGACTATTGCGCGATAGCGACATCTCACAAACAAAGCGCCGCCCGCCGCTCCACTGCAGCCGCTCATTAGAGCAAGATTAGGACTTGGTACGTCCGAATCCGCTGAATAATTAGAGGATTTATCTAAGATGGGAATCAACGGAGTTTCCATGAAATATGAAACTTGCACTACGCAGTTTTCTTGCTGAAAAAAACCCCACCTTATAGAAAAAGCTTCCCAAAGCTTGAAGTACATAATGAAAAAAATCCTTCAAAAAAATTCTTTTTGAAAGATCCGATTTCTAAGCGGTTTATTTTCAAAGTTCTGATTTGGAGCTGCTCTTGATAACTGATATTTTCTCAGTTTCACTGCTTTCCTGAACTTTTATATTGATTTTATTAGTTCAATTTTTGCTATTTCCCCTTGAAAATCTAAGCTAGAAAAGCCAAATTATAGCTCTTCAAAAGCACATGAAAGATCATAGTCTTGTAAGAAAAACGATAGTTCAAAGTCAAGTTGAAAAACTTTCAGAAATCGATGTTTCCGGTGTTTTTGGTCCGAGCGGCTCAGCGACTATCAACTGACGGATTTTTGCTAACAAATGGATTTTTCGTCGACAAGAGCTGTTTGGATCTGCTTTACGGAAACTTGGCGGACCGATTGATTGACTTTGTGCAAAAGCTGATTTCTCTCGGTTTGGGCCACGAGGGGAAGGCAGTGTTAATCTCCGCTCTTTTCACACGGACCGGTAAGACTTTCGATATATTATCTTCCTCATTTTCTGTGTTTTCAGAAGCAAACACGTACTACCATTCTGCCATCGAAATAAGTAGAATCCATGAAAAGTCGCTAGAGTATTTGAAAGGTCTTCTCAAAAATGACGCCGTCTACGATCGCGTTATGAGCGTCTGTGGGGAATTGGCCGAAATCAGTAAATCTCAAAAAAGTTTTCACGTTCACCATGATTTGTTTTAGACGCTCTTCTCGACATTGAAATGGAGTTTCTCCGCTTCAACGTTCATCAAGTCTGCCTTCCGGAACTTTTTGCGGAAATTCACAACATCAACTACGGAATGGTCCCAACTTATACCACAGAGGTTGAAATTCAAAACTGATTTCTATAAAAAGGTTTCTTTACAGCAATTTCAATATGACCAGCCTTACCTCCAGTGCTAAAGATCGACGATACTTTGGACAAATTCATCAATCACTTAATCGGTTTATTTTATTGGTCATTTCATCCCACCCCCTGACGTCCCAGATTATCGCGCAGCCATTGGCTTTGGTCAATCTTACGAGTTCATTAAATAAATGTTTCCCCCCCACTATCTCAATCTCTTGCCCTCCGATGTTGTTGTTTATCTCATTATTGTCTTTCAAGGCGTTCGTCTTTCACTAACTCCTTTTCGAACCACCGTACCATGCAAAGAAAGATAATAAAAGCATGTAAAATGAATTTCTGGTTTTGATTCATGGAAGAAAATTAGTTAACAACAAAAATAAAACATTTCGCGAAGAAAGAAATCTCAAAAACCATCAAGGAACGCACAAGAACAATAAATGAACTCTAAGAGAGAGTTCTTTCGCTGATAAGCAAAGATATCAAGCTACGGCATGATTTTAGGATCTTCTGATTTTGAGGCAAGAAGATCTTTACGTGTTTTAATTGAGTTATGATGCTTCAAAATTTTCAAAATACAGTGCTGTCCGTAAAGATACGAAAAAACGGACTCCCGTTCACAACTTTCTTTTAAGGAATTTATTTTTTTCAGAACCTTCTAGAGTTAATGCTGTTATTTTCGAAAATTAATAAAATTTCATTCCACAGAAAAAAACGCAGCTTCGAAAAAGTTCAGGAATATTGAATTCCTTACAAAAAAGTTGTGACCAAAATCACGTTTTTTTGCATATCATTTGGAAGGTCCTGTGCATAAATCATGAAAAAATTGGTTTTTTTTTCCTGTTTTAGACTCCAAAAATTGCAAAGTACACAAAAAAGAATTAGTCAGCACTTACAAAGAGTCAAAAATAAAATGGCGATCCTCGCTGAAAAAAAGCGAATATGAAAAAATTATGTAGCAGAACGTTGTTTCACACAAAAAACTTAAATATCGCAAAAATAAACTTTAACATATTCTAGTTTATTTTTTTCAGACAACGTTTTGTTCACAAAAATTCGTATTTTTTTGATAATTTTGGACATCCTGGTAAATGTCGAAAACACATTGATATGTTGAAAGAACCCGTATATCAATTTTTGTTAACACTGACTTTATGAAACTCTCATTTCTAAATTTTGCATTCATGAGAACTCTTCAATTCAAAAAATAGAAAAACAGTTGCGGTTTCGATAAATAAAAGCCAGCTAGCTGATTAATTTTCTGTCTGCTAAACCGTTTTTCTTTTTTCATAGCAAACCTTATCAACAATATTTTCATAATGACCCTCTTGGTAAACTTGAAATAGATTTATCCGATTTCTTTTTGACTGGGATGAGAATGAAAGAATCACAGGCAATGAATAAATAATAAATATAGATCATGGAAACACATAAAAAATAGAAACCCAAAATAAACAGATATAACACCTAAAAATGCACAAACGAATAAGTTAGGGCAAAAGTGGCTCACAGAATGGCTTAAGAGCGATTTCAAGATAATAAGAAGTCCCGTAAAAAGTTTTGGACAATAAGAATTATGAATAATTATATTTAGAAAAGTTAGATATCTGTCATTATGACAACGGTGGAGGAACCAAAAACGGCTGTTCAAATTCCATAGGACGGATCTTTGGGTAGATCAGCGATAGGTTGATGTGGCTGCACCGGAACCGATCCATGCTGAAAGTTCAATTTTAAAAAAACAATAAATCAAAAACTGTGGAGGTTTTTCAAGATGCTATAATTTATATTGAAACAAAGATTGTTCAATTTAACAGTTCAAAAAAACCTAAAGGTTAATATTTAAAAACGAACTGGCTGCTGTGGAACTACAGGCTGTGCAGGATGCTGTTGTTGTTGCTGTGGATGTTGTTGTTGATGTTGCTGTTGTGGAGGCTGAAAACATCAAATCAATGTTTCGATTCAATGCAAGCACACGTTTTTGATTTACCATTCGGATGTTTTTTAAATTTCTTTTCTCTCATTTCAGAATTTTCTTATTTCAGATCCAAACACTCACCTGTTGATGCTGAGAAGCCACTGGAACCTGTTGATGAACTGGCTGCGGATGTTCTGAAGGCACTACAGGTTGCACCGTTACTGCCTTATAAGCGTCGTCACCCCATCCTACATTTTGATTGGTTTTCGTTTATAGAATACTCAAAAAAGTTAGAGAAAAATAGTCGAGTGGGGTTACTATGATAAATGATAGTGAAAATCAAAATCTGTGGAATCAACACCGTAACCCAAGAATGAAAACCTTGTTGTTGAGCGTACTCCTTCTCAAAAGCCTGCAACTCCTCATCGGTGTAAACCTGAAACTTGATTTTCCGACTAAAAACAGTTGGATTGATTCACTTGTTGCTGTCCGAGGTCCTTCCAACCTTCATCCTTTTCGGGAGTTTGAGCTTCAGTATCTTGGAGGAACTCCTCCAAAGAAATCAAACGGTCGCCGTTTTTGTCCATTTGCTTTGAAACGTGCTCTCTCATTCGATACATTTCTTCCATTCTGTAGTAACCGTCATTCGTGGTATATTCGTATTTGTGTTTTTTTTTTTTTGAGTAGCTGAGGAGGAATAACAAGAGGTCATTATGAGAAGAAAATGCGGTCTTTGTGTTTCATATTCAACTTTGTGATTTTTTTCTCGGAAATCTAGTTTTTCTCTACCTTTTTCTTGGAAGTCAGAAACATGTTAATCTTTTGTTGAGTTTTACAAATTTAAACCGTTCTCGCGGATCATCGTCGGGATTAGTATCGTTGTACATTTTTTCAAGCTCC
This sequence comes from Caenorhabditis auriculariae, assembly GCA_904845305.1. Lineage (NCBI taxonomy): Eukaryota > Metazoa > Nematoda > Chromadorea > Rhabditida > Rhabditidae > Caenorhabditis > Caenorhabditis auriculariae. The sequence continues at coordinate 143,222 of CAJGYM010000002.1, read as the reverse complement.
AACTGGAAAAGAGCTTCCAACTCGATGTCATTCCAATAACCGTCGCCATTCAAATCGTGAAGGGCGAAAAAGGTGCGGGGATTGAAAGAGTCCTTGTCCAGCTGAAACACAAATGTTTTTTTTTGGAAGAAGTGTTTCAAAAATCACTGACATGATCGCTTTCTTCCCAAACTTCTTCCAGTTGATCTCGGCTACCAGGGTGCTTCAATTTCTCATGTTCGTTATGACGCTTTTTAGCTTCCTCAGCTTCATGTTGAGCTTTTTTTCCCGCTCCTGAAATTTGAGTATAAAAAAAATTTTTTTTTCCTATAAGAATAAAGTTTTAACTCAGAAATTATGAAGATTATTTGCGACACATACAGTTTTTTTGGTTCTCTGCTCAAAACTGTGAAAAAGAGTTCAAAAGATATGAGATATGGTTTCTTATTGAAAAAAATTCGAAGTTCAGCTGAAACCAGCATTGTTTTTCAGAACTATCATTTATCTAGTGAAAGCCTGGAAGTCATTGCTAACTATTTTGAACTATATGATTAAATTATATTGACCTGGGCATTCATCTGAGCTAGTTTGTGGTCTTCCTCGGCTTTTTTCTGCATCTCATAGTTTTTGAACTGCTCCTTGCGTTGAGCGTCGATCTCGTTCATATCAGCAACGGTCTGAGAAAAAGAATTGAACCGTATAATGATGAAAATCAAACCTTCTGAATCAACTTGCGTAGATCTTCTTTGTGGAATTTCTCAATATTCTGTACATCCAAATGCTCTGGCATTTTTACGTTGTGCGCTCCACCGTCAGCCTTAAAATTTCACATAAAAAACTCATACTTTCTTCTGAAGAATAAGAGATTGAGCTTTGATTATATAGTCCTGATTTCTAATAAAACACACTCAAATCGAAAGTTTCGCATTCTAAACCATTGACTTGAGCATCCATATTTGCGTTGAAAATTTTCTGGAATATTCTTAACAAAAACGCAGAAATGCCATTTTGCGGAGCTTTTGTTTCTAACTATTCCGATACTTGATGACACGTTTTCGTAAGCGATTTAGAAAAAAGCGCATTGGAATTCATTTTTTTTTCTCAATTTACTGAGTTAAGTAAGGTACCATTTTGAAGCCCAATGTTTTCTGAATTATAAGATTTTTAAATTATTAAAAGTGGCTAAATTAAGACAAAGACTTGAATTTTCAAACCTCAATTTGCTTGGAGATTTGCTGTCTCAGGCGCTCAATTTCAGCGTATTTTTACTTGATGAAGACGGTCAAAAAAACGCCCTGGTCGAGGTCATCAATGTGGTCAGCAATTTTTTTCCTTCCTTTACAATCATGCTTTGAAATTTCATGAATGCTTTACTTTAATTTCCTCCTCTTTCATCTCTTTCAAACGTTCGGTGAATTTCGGGTCGCTTTCGAGAATTTTCACAACCTCTTCCAAATATTTGGAATAGGTGAACTCGTACATCTCCAAAGAAAAATTGAGAAATTCTGAAATTTTGTAGTAAAAAACCGGCTTCCGGTCGTCTGGTGGTGATTGGTCTACATGCTGCGGATTTTCGTTCGGTACTTGTGGATGAACTTGTTGCGGCTGAAAAAGGAATTTAAATTCACGAAGTTGAAAATTGAAAAAAATCTTATTTATCAAATTTTAAAAGTATTCAGGTCAAATGCTTTTTTTTAGTGTGCTTTTTGCAGCTTGTCAGATTTGCGTCTCTGAAATCTCAAAAAAAGAAAAAAACAGTGAAACAAAAAAAGTTACTTTAAGCTTTATTTGAAAAATGAATCCGACAAAACTGACCGCAGATTCGGCTTGTTGAGCAGCTTGAGCCTGTTGACGCTGGGGCGGCGGACAAACTGCTACTTGTAAAACGCATAAAATTATTGTCAGAATCCGCCGCATTCCTGAAATCCAACAATGAATGAAAAACTTGACTTAAAAATAAACAAAAAAGGCAATGAATAGAGAAACAAAAATGATACACGTCACTGTTCTCGCCTTGCCGGCTGATGTGTATGCGGACTTCCGCAAATATGCAGTCTTTCAATTGCTCCTTTCTTTCAAAAAGATCTGAGTGATTATGACAATTAATAAAAACATCAAAATTTTTAATGTCAATGTATCTAGTATTTGAAGTTATTATCTTGAATATGAGGCAAATCAAAATGCGTCTTTTTCAAGGCCCAGCTTAATATAAATAAACAAAACGGACCACATGAAGGGATGAGAGCTTTCAAATGTTTGTATTGGTCTTAGAAGTTTCTTTTTTTGCATATGTATTATTTTTTTCTGAACTACCAAAAAGAATTCTCTATTTTTTTCCCAATTCTGGTTGACAACTTCACGATTTAGCTTCATTAGAATGTCATAACTTTATGAGAATTTTTTTGAAAAAAACACAATTTCATAAAAAAAGGTAGAACTTTTTTTCCGCGTGTAATTAATACATAAAACGGAGAATTATTATTATTTTTTTGACATTTTATCTCGAAGATATGTGAAACAACGACTATATTTTTTTGCTACAGAGGACAGAAAAAAATTGTTTTTGAAAAAAATTTTCTTTATACTGGATAGAGCTCAAAAATGAATACAAAACAATAAAAAAATGAATGAAGATCATTTCAGAACTTCAAAAAAAGCCTGTAAAAAATCGCATCTCACTTTCATCATAACTTTCCGTGGTTTTAAATTTATGGGGATCAGTTTTTCTGGTCACAAGTTTTGCTTTGCCGTTGGAAATGCCCTGGAAATTGGCCAGAACGTTTTTTGATGTACCAGATGAAGATCTTAAAAGTCTCAAGCTGTACAACTTTCTAACTTTTGAAAAATGACACGAAGTCAAAGAGAGCTTTCAAAATCCGTTCTAATGAGATCTGTGGGCCATGATTCTTTGTTTCTCAAAAACTAAAAAGATGTGCAGGTCGAAAATTCCAGAATTTTTTTCTGGTACATCAAAAAGTGTTCTGGCCAACTTTCAGGGTCATCTCTTCCGCAAAGGGAGATGACTTGTCATCGCTATTTTTTATGCTCCTAAATTGATCTCTTTCACTCAAGAGTGCAAGTTCTGAATATTCCCGCGTGCGAACGTCACGTTCTCACTTTTTTTTTCTCGAACTCCGCAGTGTATGAGTTTATCTGTTCTTCGGAACTCCATAAAAGTGCAACCTAGGGGAGCTACGCGGTGCTGGCTTGTGATATGCTTATATCGCTTCGAAAGGCAAATCCGACGCTCCTTCACAAAATCTATTACTCATACTTCCGTTATTCAGCTCAGACAGCTCGGATATTTGCCCTTTTCCCATTCAAAGGGCACTTTTTTACTGAGCTCTCCCCACTCGATTGCTCATGTACTTTTAACGCAGAAAAAAAAACAATTGGGATTTTTGTAGTCTACAAAGAGAATATTCAACTTATGAATTCAAAAAGTTAGGTTGATGAAAAAAATTAAAGCCATTCTAAACTGAAATTCGCATTTTAACGTATTAATCTTGGGAAAAATGATTGTTTGGTACTGTACAGTAACACCAAACTTTTGCAAAAAGTGAAATGAAAAACCAATTGTAGCGACAAATAAAAAAATGTATCCCATGAGGGAAAAAAAAATAAATTTAAGAAAGGGAACATTTTGCTGAAAAGCTTGTGGGGAAAAATCTAAAACGAGAAAAAGCTGGAGGAGATGATGCGAGAAATTAATAAATAAACACGGAATGTTTGAAAATTTTTGAAGAGTTTATTTTGTTTTTTTTGTTTTCGAACTTAGAACAGGGTAGGGAAATACTCCGAAGAAATCGCATTTCTTTTCGGAAAAAATTTTACAAGAGCCTTCAATCAAACCATTTTCTTCTGGTTAGAAAATAATTTCACGCAGATACCTATCTTCTCTCTTGAACGAAAATTGAGGTTTTCAAATTTCGGATCAAAATTTTTGTTCTGGATAGTCTTGAAATTAATTCAATTTCACTTTATTCAGTCTTTAGAGTAAGATGAACAAAATCTTTGCTGAACTATGGTATAATCGAAGAGATAGTCGTCGGCGCGGGTTACGGTCCACAATCGTTGTCCAATAAGTCTCGGCGTGACTGCTAGCGTTGGGAAATAATGTGGGCCCGCTGGAAATACCAGCTAATAAACTGCTTCGCCTTGAAATTAATAACCACTAGTTTAAAAAAAATACTGCATACTCCGTAAAAATATTCGAAAATTTTTGAAACAAGCTAGGATGGCTCCTTTTAAAGTGCGATAGATCTTCTTTCAGAAAAGTGGGAAGCAGTTCTCAGCATCGTCGATTTGATTTTCCTGATCGTTTTCAGACGAAAACTTTTTCTTGACTATCATTCACTGGAACTTATAACCAGAAATGTTTGAACCAGATCCATTTTCACTTCCAGAACTTTCCTGGTCAAGTCAGAGGCTCATAAGTCAAGCTCAGTGTACAGCAACCTTGAAACGATAGTCACTTTTGGTTAACCCTTGTATATTACTGAATAATAGTGGGACTTCAGTGATTTGGATTTCCTTTGTGTTTTTTTTTGTCTTTTCATCAATCCAATCTGCTATCAACTAGGCGAGTCGCATTTCTGATTTCTTTGTCTTGAACGAATTGATTTCCAGAAGTCGTTTGTTCTCAGCAAAGTGCATCGGTTCGGAAAGTGCATCGGACGGAGTCTGGAAGCCGATAGGAGATAAAGAGGCGGACGGACGGCGAGTTGCGGTTCCAGTTGGTGCCAAGCTCCGAATATGTTGCGTGCCGCGTTCGCTTGTTGCATTGCCAAAGTGCAAATGCTCTTTGGGAGGTGCCTGAGGGCTCGCCGACGCAGACACTCGGATCGCGCATCCTCCGAACCTAGAGACTGTCCCTCGCCAATTGCTGACCTCAATCGTCGCAATGCTTGTGACCTTGTCCTGCCGCAAATCGTCCCATGCCGCTCACTTAATTCCCAATTCTCTTTTCCATTTCCATCGGTTTACATCTTTTTTTTGAGAGTATTGAGTTGGAACTGAAAATGACGCTTCTGGTTTTTTTCCAACCATTTTCTGGAAAGTCTCAAATGCTCAATCTTTTTTCATGAGTTTTAAAATTAGGCACATCATTCGAAGTACAAGTCCAATAGGGAACTCTCAGAAATAAAATTTTTCAATTGTTGAGAAAAAGAGCTGCTATCTGTGAAATACCTGCCCAGTGTTGTTAAAAAACTTGAAAAGCTTTTTCATCCATTTAGATACTGGAGATGTAAAAGAAAATCCAAAGGTATTTCCGAAATTTAACAAGAACTTGGCATGTTTCAGTCTCGAAAAAAAATATCCCGTCTCGAAGCATTTTCAAAGTTTAATGGTCCTTCAGAAAATTCTTAAATTTCTTCTGAATATTCATTGAAACTTATTCCAATAGCGTTCCCACTGAGACTACATTTTCTTCAAATAAATTATTTCTTCAGATCTTTTTTCGAAAACTTTTTTCAACACAGTCCGTTTACATCAATTTTCGCTGCACTTTCTTGAGATTTGCCGACGAAACGCATAAAAGAGGCCATTTCCTCCTTTTCCCTCATTTTCTCCTTCTCTCCAAAAGATGCACTTTCGAACTGAGGGAACGGAGAAAACGCCTCCAATATTTTCATGTAAAGGTCAAATTTTCAATTCATTTTGCACGGTTTTTTCTTCCTGAAAGAAAATTTAACAAAGTTGAGTTCAAAAAAATTATGAATATTTTTTTCACTAATTACAAAAAAATCTTTTATACTGTTAGTTTTGATTGGTTAAAGTTCAGATATTTTCTGAATAACTGCGAAAGATTTTACCTAAATGAAATCTGAGTTCAGTCGTTCAATACCTCTGCGCTTTGCGATTTTTTTGAAAAAAATGAAAAAAAGGTTTTTTTGAACAGCCTAGAGTAACAACAAAAAGGAAAAAATAGCGAAGCTACTAATTTTGGGGTTTTCAGAGGTTCATCCTCGTTTTTTTGACTAAAGGATTCACTCTATTGGTTAATTCAGATTTTTTCTAATTGATGGAAAGAAGACACTGTAAAAACAGAAAAAAAAAATTGAAGATAGAACTTTTATTAACACGAGAGTTCATGAAATTTTTTTCGAAATTTGTAATGAAATAAAAATTTGGCGCCTCGAATTTTAAGCGGAATAAGAATATTTGAGAAGAAACGAGCTTCGGAGGATATTTTTCGTGAACTAGAAATCTTATCAAGCTGGGGTTTTGAAATCATATTAGCATTCAGGATATCGTAAATTTCTGAGCCCAGTTCCAGTAATAAAAAATTTTGTGAATGAATTCACAATAGTTCTATCGAGCACATTATACTTCCCAACTTTAAGGGAGTTTGAGAAAATAGTAGCTTTGATCTTATCGAAAACTGTATCTTCGATTTTTCGGAAAAATTCGAAGAGCGAGAACGCTTTCCAAGCTCACACCCTACATGGCGCTTGTGCGCGAGAGGCCCTGAGGCAGAAAAAGAGAGCGCCGGAGTGTCCTGCGGCGTGCCTCGCGGTGCCATCGCGAGCATTTCGGCCGCCAGCACCTCGGGCGCCGGTGTTTGCTCGCTGCACGCTTCCACCGAGTCGGTGACCTCAGAGAAGGCCTCGATTATGGTACTCGCAGTCTGATTCGATTCATCGGAAACAGGCCAAGCGGTACTGCTTGATTAATTTTCGGATACGAATAATTCATAAAGGACCAGAGTACGAACAAATGAAATCTGAGGATTGGAAAGAAAATGTCACGGGAACTTATGGACTTCCTATGTCTATGTATCACGCTCCTTTTTTGCAGTTGTGCAAAACTTTTCCCCAAACCTTGCCTCCAGTCGGAGTGGGTCAAGTTCTAGCAGAGCAATACTTTTCGGATGATCCCTATGCAAAATCAAAAAAGGCAATACAGAGATTCTAAAAACCTACCTAAATTCCAATTTATTAAAAAAGTAAAGTCAAAAATAATTCAATTAAATCCGTAGGATTGGATCAACCTAGTGCTTCCAGATGCTTTCATGTCTGACAGGTGTGGGTTTCAAAGCTTTTGTCCAGGATTTCCATAAGTTTTTGATTATGTTTTCGAAACCATTGAGAAAAGAAGTGCATAAGTTGGTTCTCAGAAAATAGTTGGGTCTGAAAAGTGAAGTCTTTCCGAATTTCAAGTGACGATACCTCTTGCCAAATTGAAATAAATTTTGTTTCTCGTACTAATATTTGGTCCGAAACTAGAACGTTGCTGTTGAAAATTTCCCAAATGGCCAGACAGCAACTGACGTTACATTTGTATCAAACTGGCGTATCTCGAAGAAATGAAAGGCGGAGGAACGGCGCTCCTCCGCATTAGTCACTGGCCGAACGCCGGGACAAAACAATCCCCTCCGGGTATTTGGCTTCCGTAGTTTTGGCGGTTTTTCTGAGGTCTTCCTTTTGCGTTTTTCCTTCTCAATGCTTTCCGACAGGTCTGTTTTCTGGTTTTGCGAGCCGTCTCTTTCACTATTTGTTCAAATTTTGTACGCATCTCCCCTGTACAAACCTCTGTACGGACCTTTTTTGCAGTTGACAAAGAGTCACTCGTTTTGTTCTTGGCTTTCTTTGCTATCCGTTCCTTCGATATTTCTTTCTGATTTTCAGTCAACCAATCAATTTTCTTCCCAAATACAGCTGAATTTTGAGTGTTTTTCCTTAAGTCCTGAGTTTGCTTCTAAGAAATTTCAGGTATCCCGAAATCTCGGTCTCAAATACTTTCTTTTTGATTATGTGAGAGTCCCGCCTTAATTCAACTTTTTGATTTTCTGCAGACAGTTTTTATTTCGAAAACGTTATTTTTCTTATTTTTCCCCCCAACTAAGATTTGATCTCTAAATGTGCCCTATAAGTTAACCATTTTATTTCAAAGCTGCTTGGATGACCTGTAAGAGAGGCGCGAGCTCTGAGAACTCTCTTCATCTTTCACTAGCAAATTTATGATGTGGCTTGCAAAAAAATGGAAGAAAATATCTGATTCGGAAAGCTGCTATAAAAATGATTCTTAGTTTGTTCTCTTCCAAAATAGCTTTTTTGGGATAAGCTGAGCGCAGGCGTATTCAACAAAGACCGTGGGAGAATTTCTTCTCATCTCATCTTAACTTGTCATTCTCATTTAGTTTATGATATCTTCACGAAAACAGTACAGACTTTCATCTCTTTTTATTCTGCTATTTGTGTTTTGGTTTTTATTGTCGCTTGTACCTAAGTTCACAGAGATGCTCTTCACAATTGAAAAAGCAAAGCGCCGAAAGATGACGATTCTTCACCAGTTTTGTGCCGCGATAGTGACGATTGGGCTAAATGAAATGCGAAATACAGTACGAATACTGCACGCGGAATAGAGAAGAATATTGCGAGAATTGGAAAGCCTTCCTTCGTTGAAAACTTAATAGAAATCGGTACAGTTGCTCTTTAAAGTTTTTTTTGTTCTCAGCCTGCTACAAATTTCTTTTTTCCATCTTTTGAGAAAATCAGGACTCGAATGAAAAAGAGAACATAGGCTATTTTAAACAAAGTTTCTTTGCTCTCTTGCTCTACAAAATTCAAAGAGCAGAGGTTTGGGATCAACTAATGTAAAAAATTTTCAAATTGGTACGGTCACTTTCTCAAAAAAAAAACGGTCCAAGCTAGCACGAAGCTTAAAACTCTTGTGAATCTTGATAGAAATGTGAAAAAATCAAAATCAAAAAGCTGGAAACAAACTGAACTGGTTTTGGCAGAAATTGCTAATTTCGAGTACTGAGTTTTGGGAAATTGTTCTACACGGATCTTTGCGGAGTACTGTACTCAATCTCAACGAAAGATCTCGATTAAACTTCGCGGTAAAGCAGCTGGGGGAAGTGCAGTCTCACGCAGAGTGCGGTAGAAACAGTTTTTTTCACACCGGCGCAGACGTTATTCACAGCTGTGTCGTCATAAACGCGCGGGGTGGCCGGACGAGAGCGTCCAGTGTCCATGCGGACCACGTGCGGCCAGAGAAACGAGTACACTCACGGCCTGGTACGAGAAGGCGCTCAGGCTCTCGTTGTTGGTTTTGCGAAACTGCCTCAACTTGCTGGCTCAGCGTTATTATTTTGTCCTCAACTGTATCTTTTGCTAATGAAATCGCATGGATAGGCGACCCAACTATCAGCCAGGTTAGTATTTGTAGACAATTTCTTACTGCGTGACCAGAAGATTTTTTTTCAACTTTCAGCGCTTAGGATTTTTTGAATAACACAGCGTTTACCTTGATTTCGAAACGCACAAAAGTTAAAATTTGCGACTTCCGAAAAAGTTCCAATTCTCGACTTTTAACAATACGGTGCTGCTACAGGCAATCATGGGAAACAATCTATGACTTCATGACTGCCAAATGAAACTGAAAAAAGGTCCTGGTTGACTTTGAACAGCTATTTTGGAATCCATTTTTTTCGTCTGTGAAAATTGTAGCGTTGGTCTCGACAGCCATACATCGGTTTTTATTGTTGAATGACGGCACAAAAAGGGGGTATGCAAAAAAAAAAGTAATTTTCAACTTAATCATGGCTTTATTATGTAAATAAAGCGGCAGCTCTAATTTTAGATAGAATATTTATGTTAAAAACCATTTTATTCATAAGAAATCAAAAAAATGTTCACCTAAAGGACATAGCTTTTTTCTTTATCCCATATGTTCGAGAAACTGATCACCTCAAGCTTAAAATTCTACCTTGAGTTTTTCCGAAAAATAAAATATTTCATGAAAACTCTTGCTTTTCTATAAAATCTCTCACCGAGAAAAAAAGCATACAGACATTCATTCTAGACACACAAAGTTATGGCTGCCTATCTTTGCACTGATCATTACTGTGGAAATATTATTCAGCCTTCTTTAATTGCATCTTGAAACGAAATAATTTCTAAAAAATTCTTTTTTTGCTATGATCAATTCCGCGAATTAATGACATGTGTGAAAGTGAGAATATTTGTTCTTTGAAAGAGTTGCTGTTGCAGAAGGGCTCGGCGACCCTCTCGAAGACGTCCAGTCCTTCAACATCGTCCAATTTCTTGCTGCTGACCAAGAGTGAGATTTATCTTATAAAAATCTCTCCTAATCAAGAGACTGATCGAAAGACAGGTCTAGACAGCTTTTTCAAATGGAGTGAAGTTGTCAATTCACCTCGTTATAATTTATTAGCTTTTCGTTTCCGACAAATTCACAAGGCTCCAGAAATGAATTTTGCAAGTGTTTGAAGGCTCCAATAAGAAGTCTTTCCAACTAGGAGTTAACAACATATATAGTCTTCTAAAAATAATCAATCGTGCATTCTACAATTATAGGTAGAGAATATTCTGCAAGAAATCGAGTTTTTCATCTCAATTGGCAGATGAACTTGTAGTTGCACGGATTCAGCTACAAATTGTACTGCAATTATGTCAACTTTCGTCCTCTCTCCAATTTATTTGCTCCTGACACAATTTCACTGAGAGATCCTATGCCCGAAAAATGTCTTTTTTCCTTTTTTAGAAGTGCTTGCACTTTTTCGGCTTTGCCCAGGAAACGATCAAAAAAAAAGAATCCTATCAGCTGTACCTCGAATGAAGTACAACGCCGTGGGCGAGATAACAGCCACCCATAGCGCCGAGTACCAGCCAGTGCCGCCTCGCCAGCCTCTCCCTCGTTTTCGGAGTTCCTCATTTCGCCTTTTTCTTTTGCTCGACCTCTGTTTTTGTCCCAATCACTGCTCTCAGACTGATTGAAGTTATCTGTTTCGCAGATCTACTGAGCCTTCTGTTCAGTTTCAGTCGGATGAGCTTTTCATTCTCTTTTCAAGCTGGTTTCCCGCTGGAAATGTTCTCAGAAAAGTACGTCGTCTTTTTGAGCATTTGTGATGTTTTCGCGACAGAATGGCTGGGATTCTTGTTCAAAAATGGTTTCAGTTTTATTTTAAACGAGATTGTACCCATTTCCAAAAGGCAAACAGAAATTTTCATTAATATTCATCAAAGAATACAAGTTATAAAACAGCCAAAATTGAGCTCTGACGCTTTTTGGATTGATCTGTACAAGTTTAAATGTATTGTTCAATTTTACCCTTACCGTTTTGGACCCAATTTTCAAAATTCTCCACTTAGCGGGTAGCTTAGAAGGAAGATAATTTTTCATTTTCTTCAAAAGTTTTCGTCTCCAACGTAGCCAAAAAGCTTCTGAGCCTCGAAACTTTTGCGATTTGACGATTCTCTCAGAAATCTACTCTTGAATAATTCTAAACCTTGATAACCTACATTTTCTCTGTTAAAAGTTAAGAATCTTCAAACTTCAAGTTCGAACGGACAAATGTCGGCGGTTCAAACGACGCAACGGTGACGTAACACCGGATATATGCAACTTGGCGCGGCTTCCTTTTTCTTCGCGGCATTTTTCATCTTCAAACTTTTGAAACGCCGAAACGCGTACAGTGTGTGATCTCGCCTACGTCTGACTGCTGCAATTTTCCTCCTAGAATTATTGTCTTTTTTTGATATATTTTTATCACTCTAATATCAAGTTTCTCATTCTCTTGTGATGCTCTCAAAAGATTTTGATAGCCTCATTCTCAAGAAAAGTCGATTTTTTCCGGAAAAGTGGATTCTTTGGAGCTCTCAAACTTCGATGATTACATTTTGGAAGACGGTAACAATTCAAAAAGAATCCTTCTGAAATATGTTCAAAATAGGATGGTAATTGTGAGGATGGCTTTTTTCAAATAAGATAGTAACTATTATTTCAGCAATAAACGTCGCGAGCCAAAAAAAACGTACAGTAACCTTGTTTTTCGGGTGTTAAAAGTCGCACTTTTCAAACTGACAGTTGACATCGCGCATGGCTGAGTAGGCCGGTGGTTATCTGGAAAATGCGGTCATTAACCCTCGGCATTTGCTCTACCGTACAGCCTTCGAACGCGTAAACTACTGACAAAGAGAATCTGCGGCCTCTTTTTTTCACGCAGCGTGCAAGTCCACGGCACTGTTCGCATCGCACCTGACACTTTTTCTTATGTCTTTGTGTCTTCTTTTTTTATTTCCGCCGATCTAAACAAATTTTCAAATCTTGTTCTCGTTTCTCCGTATTCGTGGCCTTTTTGAGTTCATTTGATCAAGTTGTAGAGCAGTCCAATAAAAAGTTTCGTTTGGGGATAGTTACACATTCCTACAGTAAGCCCATACTGATTAGTTTTTCATTTTTTGTTGTGCGAAATCATTTCACAGTTCGTTTTTTAAAAAGCTCCTAACAGTGAAAATCTCATTATTTATGATTTCAGCTTGCTCTCGAAAGCTTTGGGTCAAAGTTCGAAATCTGTGGAGAAATTTGAGAATTGAGAATCTTTTCATCCAACTCATTTTTCTCCCTTTCTTTTTCGAGCTAGTCTGTCTCTAATTATTGAAAATTTTGGTGCACCAAAGTGAAAACTTTAAGAAGCTATTAAATTTCTTCCAATTCATAATTCTCTTCTTAAACTTCCTTTTTTTCTGCAAGTTTATCTTTTGGAGTCGTCCTAATTACATGAAAATTTTGAGCCTAGCTGACTTTAGGACAATATACTTTCAACAAAAAACTGTACAATTTCAGCTTCGGCGTACTTGACGAAGACCTGCCGCTGAACAACAACTACCAGCATCCTCCACAAATGCGTCAGCTTCAAAATGTTGTGCCTGACCCACAACATAACACCAGCAACGGAATGTACCGGGTTTGTTTTGATAGTATACAGAGAGACGAAAAACTATAATGAGGCGTTGAAATAGAAATCTGATGTTTTCAGCTGGTGAGCAGTCGATTGCCGGACACTCCGCCGATCACCGACGTTTCGCGCAATGGATCTTCGGCTTCACCATCGACTAACTCTGATCCTCCGTACTCGCCGGACAACTTCAATGCTTACTCCAGTACGTTCTTCTTCGAAATACATATTTTCCAAAAAGAACTGCAAAACTATCTCAAGTTCTGATGACAGAAAGGGCTACAAAAATCTCTTACTGCCCGATTCCCAAGAAAAAAGAAGTACTCAATGAAACAAAACTGATAATAGCTGCGTGAAACTTTTCGGAACGGTGGTTTGGTTTGCGGTGTGGTTCGTTCCAAGGCAAGGTGGACATCTTCTTTGCGCCGCGCAATATGACCTTCACACAGTTTTATCCCCATCAGGCTAAAACACGCTAACAGCCCTGCGCGATCTACTTTCTTTTTTTTTTCTCCGTCTGTCACTCCCCCAATTGTGTCAGTCTGGCCAGGTTCGGTGGGTTGTCCAGTCCGGTCGAGACTTTGAACTTATTCCTGACCTTCTTCTCATTCTTTACATCTATCAAGCAGGTATTCATTCCAGAGATGACTTGAGGTTGAAAAAATATCTGAGCACCAAGTAGGATTGCGCTTCATGAAGACGTTGCAAACGAAATTCTATAACTTCCTCGGTTTTTCTCTCTGTTCTGCAGGTTTCCAAGTCCCTGTGCGAATTTTTTTTCAATAAGCTTTCAATATTCATCAATGTTTGAAGGCTTTAAATTAGTTTTCAATATACTCATTAGGTTACTTGATCTTTTCAAACATTGGAGCATCCTCATAACCTTCAAGGAAAAGTTCCCGCCTTTCATTTTGCAAAGTTTAATATCTTCAGGTTTTGCTACTAGGTATATTCCGCCATGTCAAAAATCCAGCCTTGGCTTCAGACCTCACTGAAAAAAATCCTTTTTTGCTTTTGCTCAACAAGCAGTTACGATAAAAAAAGTTCAGAAAAAAAAATATTTAAATTGGCTAGTAAATTTGTTCCGATTCTTCTCCGGGTGCTCTGAAGTATCTAAATAGAATTTCCTGTAATTTTTCAATTTTTGCAAGATTTCATATAATCGAACTAATAGCATGATGAATTCTAGTGAAAAGCATATTTTCAATAGTTTATCCTTTTTTTGCGTTCTCTCATTCATTTCTAGAAAGTAAAAAAACTTTGGCTAGTTCGTTGACTACAGTACACTGAGCATAGAGGGCAGAGAATTGAATTGATGAGAAATTCAGTGGCAAAGTGCGTTTGTCGTCGTCGACGACTGTCCTTTGTTTCACAGTGGAGCGATGCTCTGGCCGGCAACCTTACGCAACAAATCCGGTGCCTTGACTGACGGGATGAAAGCGCAGGCGCGTACCTTCCACGGAGCGTCACCAGCGATCCCACGACTTTCCGCTGACCCCTTCTGCTTTGTGCAGGAACAGTACGATTTGTACGGACACGGCCCTCATTTCCATTCCTTCTTCTGAAATTCTCATCAAAAGTTTCTCTCGTTCCGTTCTCACTTGTCGTCTACTTTTGATCTATGGATCGAGGAGCTACTTCTATACTCAAAATGCGTAAGGAGTTACTTATTCTTTAAGAAAATGCTTCATGTGAGATGCGTCTTTTTGCGAAAGAAAAGCACTGTCATGTCTACCCTTTGAATGAAACTGAACATCTGGCGTCGCTTGGTAATCATTTCGTCAACCAACTTGATTGACTATGCAATTCTGTCGAATGAATAAATTAAAATTTGTTGCGAAACGGCGGTTTTCCTTGGTCATTATTCTATGAGGGGGTTTCATTTCTCCAGGATCTATTCAGCTTCAAAGGGTCTTCTGGCCAAGTTTAAAATGGGGTTTCTTGTCAGCTTCTAAGGAAATTATGATATACTTGGAAACTAACAAAATCATTTTCTCTCAAAAAAAGTTCATTTACACTCCAATTTTTTTTAATTAAACAGAGTATTTTCTGCCACTTGAGAATCGCCGAAAAAATGTCAAAAAAATATATAGTTTTTCCTAAGATTTCGAAAGGAAAGTTCTAATAGTCATAGAGTTTTCTCGAAATTTGCAAGCTCAACAAAAATAACCTTCCCAGTAAAAAACAACCAATTTGATCTTTTTCATGGACAAAAGGATTTTTTCGCTCTCAAAAAAAAACTGGATACTTTTGGATGAGTCTTTCAAAATCTTCAGATACCCATCTTCTGAACTGTTTTAAATGTCTCCAAATGTCCTAACTAGGATAAATTGCGCAGAAAAAAGTTGCGTCAGTGGTTCCATTGTTCCGCGGAAGGGGAGAGCAAAGTGTTTTATGCTAAGCGTCAGCGCTTTCAAAAGGGAAAGTTTGGCCAGTTCTTGTACCTGGCACTGTCACTGTGTTGCAAGACCAAACTGAAGTCTGAAACTTTTTTAGAATCTCAATGTTTTCACTTCCAGTAATCAACGGCAACGCGGTGAACAACAACGGCTTGATTCTGGGAGTTCACGATCTGCACCAGAACCTGATGCAGCAGGAGTTCATGGGTCAGCTACAGCAGCCGCCGGCTCAGCCTCAACGGACCAACCACAACCAAATCAACTCGCCACAGAGGGCCGCTTGTTTCATGTCTTCCTACCAGGCCAGCCAGCAGAACACTCCGCAGAGCATGACTCAGGTAACCTTTTCCCTCATTCCTGTGCTCTGAAATATTTTGAAAACTATCTCAAAATTCAAATTTTCGCATAAAAGTAATAAAAAATACCTTTTGAAAAAAAGAGATTTTCGGAATAGATTTTAAATGGTTCACTGCTTTACATAGTTTCATTTTTATATTGTTCACCTGTTATTTTTAAAATCTTTTCTCAACTTTTTTCCATCTTTATTTTCGACTCTAAAAATTGTCCAGATAACTGTTCACAAGAGAGGAAATGTCCCTTAAAAATTTTTTTATTTCCTAAAGTTGGTCAAAAATTTTAGGTTAGATAAGAGGATCAAACATTTTGAGCTATACGATTTCTCATTTTTCGAGTAAAAGAAAATTTCTTCATGC
Organism: Caenorhabditis auriculariae; assembly: GCA_904845305.1. Classification (NCBI taxonomy): domain Eukaryota; kingdom Metazoa; phylum Nematoda; class Chromadorea; order Rhabditida; family Rhabditidae; genus Caenorhabditis; species Caenorhabditis auriculariae. The sequence continues at coordinate 127,422 of CAJGYM010000002.1, read as the reverse complement.
ATTATGATCTAGGAAGAGATTTTTGAACTTTGCGATTCGATAATTTCGAATTTTTTTTAATGAATCGCTGAATTTTGACAAGTTCTGATGTAGATAATTTCTGAAAGATACGACGCTCCAAGGAAAAAAAAGCTACAATTTTTTTGCAACATTGGGGCTCCTTTTTATTTTCTTTTACGAAAATAAACATTACACTCGATGCTTCGAGAGTTTTTCGTAATGTTACGAAGCTGTACGGTGTAATTGTTTTCTAACCACAAATTCGATGACTTATCGGACAAGATGGGGCGACTGATTTTATCAGAAAACCATTAGAGCAGCCGTTACCGTTCCTTCTGCTCTCACCTTCCACTTCATTTCATTCTATTTCAGACGTCGCCGCAACAAAGTGCCCGTTCGGAAAACTACTCCATCAGCCAGTACAACGCACAACACATGGACACTCTGTACAGTATGCTGAGCGCCTCGAGCGAAGGCAGCATTCACAGCCAAAACAGCGAGGCTCCGCAGAACCGCAAGCGGCCTCGCATTGAGTCGCAGATTGAGCCGCCCAAGTTCATGCCGGCGGTCAGCGCCAATCCCATGGCTTCCAGTCCTGTCGAAGGAACTTATCAGGATGATGAGTTCAGTCATCAGGTGAGACTTGTGAAAAAAAAATTCATTTTTGTAGAGGTTTTAATGCGGTTCATATGGTTCTTTTCAAACACTGAAAATTTTCCAGTTCAGTAGAAACTAAAAAGATAAAAGATGGAAGAACAATTTTTTGTAAATGTAATAATTATTGAAAACTTGAAAAAATAATATTAGAAGTTTTGAAGTTTGCGCAAGGAGCGGCTAAAAGGATAACGAATAAAACAACTTTTTTTCAAAACGCAAAATGATGTACCTTCGTAAAACTTTGACAAAAACGCAAAAACTCCACGATGGAGAGTTTTCATTTACAAATTCCATTTATCGATAGTTTTCTATCTTCATTAACATGAAGCTTTTCAATTTCATTTTTCATGTTAAAAAGCGCATTCTCAATTCAAAATAAGTCATCCCCTTATTTTCAGGTCATCAAGTTCACCAAGTTCCAAGAAGACCAATGGAACGGACTTTATGACACGAACGGAAGAGAACTGAAGCAGTTACAAGTTCATGTCGTTGCAGACAAAGGCTTCAACCACTCGAGCATCGACAATTGTTTTGTTAATCAAAAGAAGAATCATTTCCAGGTCAGTCAAAAAAAAGAATAATTTGTGAATCAAGCTAAATTTTCAGATCTCAGTTCACGTCGAAGCCTGCGACAACATGCCCCCAAAGAACGTTCGTTTCAACGGCGCTCTTGTTCCGATTCACGAGTTCAAGCTATCATTTTGCGGAGTGAAGGCTGAGGTTTTCATTAATGAGCTACTCAGCTTCAAAGCGTTTTTATTTCCAGATGCCAACTTCGGAAATTTGCATCAAGCAGTCACGAACCGACCGCAAGCCGCACCCACACAATCCTGTACCTTTCGAGATCCAGGAACGCAGAATGACCAAAGTAACGGTCCCGCGGCTCCACTTTTCCGAAACGACGCTCAACAACCAGCGGAAGAACTATCGGCCCAATCCTGACCAGAAGTATTTCCTTCTGGTGGTTCGTCTTCTTGCCTGCGTCGGCGATGATACTACCATTCTCATCCAGTCTTATGCTTCTGAAAAAGTCATCGTTCGAGTGAGTTTTCATTAAAAGATTTGAGAGAAAATACGCCGTTTCTTTCAACTTGGCTGGAGTTTGATTTCAAAAATGATTGAGTTTTAAGATGAGGATAGAAAGTTTTTAATTTCAACAAATTTATTCAAGACATATAACCATAAGTGTGATCATTGAATCGTTCAACCCAATAAGGTTGATATCGTGTTTCTTCCGGATGATGGACTTCGAATTCTGGTAATTCACCAAGTTCTGGCGATTCTCTTCTCGGTTCTTCTGTGGGCGCTAGTCGAGTTCTCTTTTTCGGAGGGCCGAGGTTGTCGTCGGTGCAGCCTATCCAGATAGGGATTCTGTGTTGATGTGTGTGACCATCCTCTAGAGTCGTCACAACGTTCAGCTCATAGCTGATGATCAGAACGTTCCAATAGCTGATCTCAATGCTTGGTGGGATGTTGTGAGGTATCGGAAGGAATCCTTCTACAAACATTTCAATCTCCTCAACGTGGCATTCTTGATTCACGACGATGCGCTCATGCACGTAGCTGTCATCGCTATGTATGCCAGGAACACGAAGTCTTCGAATCTGGATCAACTGCAGGGAAAGTTTTTTCTGCCTGCCCTCTACGTGCGCAAAAATGTACTTTCCGCGCTGAAAACAGCGTTGTCTCATTTTAATGGTCACTGCGCCTCTTTGTTCGACGTGATCCGTTTTGAACGCCTCTTTTGCCCACGTGTCGACGAACCTATCAACAAGGATATCGACCTCAGCGGAGACATTGTTTTTTCTCCAGGAAACCGTGGAAGCCCGACAGATATAACGGATGTCATCTCCAAGAGAGGGAGCCAGGATATTGACGTCATATTGCGACTCGGAAAAAGGCAAAGAGAATCTGATCGTGTGTTCTCCTGGCGAAAATTGGGAATAGTTGTCGCTGGAAGCAAGGGCTTTGAAACGAAGGAACTCGTACCAGGTGGCGCCTGCTCGAAGTTCTCCAGAAAGAATCAAGCGCAGGCCTCGGAGAGGTCTTGCGACGTTGCTGTTGACAACAAACGTAACCTGGGCGCTGGCCCCTTCCAAGCCACGTCCTTCAGTCCCGCTGATGATTTCCAGTTTTTCAATATCGACAGAATGAATGCGAGTTGATATGACTTCTTCTTCTTCTGAATCATAGTCGTCGTCATCATCACTAGCGTCGTCAATATCGATCGCTCGTTTGAAGACATGATTTTTAAATCCTTTTTTGATCGGTCGTTCCTTGAATTTCAATTTGAAAGAACTTTAAAATGAACTGAGCTTACCGGGACTTTTTCCGAGCAAACAATAATGGGGTAGCGGAAATCGACAAGAGACTTGTGGTTTGCAAGTTTCACTTGGAGCAACACCTCATACTCCAATGAAAAAACGTTCCAAAGAGTCATCGCCATGGTAATCGGCGCGTCAGGAGGGATTTCCAGCTCACAATCCCTAGCAGTAGACGTCGTTTTTACTGTTGAAATAGTAAACATCTTCTGGTCAGTTATCATAAAATGACCAGCGGCAGACTGTCTGAAATTAATAATTAAAAAAAGGCGTTGAATTCATTCCTTGCCGTATTTCGATTATTTTCTGCAGACTGCATTTTACGTAGTCAATTTTTGTTTCTTCTTGAAAATTCCAAGAAGCGTGAATCCGTTCTCCACTCGTGAATGCTCTTTTATTCAGCTTAACTTCGCCATTCAAAGGATTGCACTTCCTGAAAAATGAGAAAAATACGAGAGAAAAAATGATATTTGAAACTTGTGCATCCAAGAGCCGTGTCCTACACAGTGATCCACGGCAGTCTTGATAGGAAAGCAAGACTCGTGCGGCATTTTCAACACGAGGGTCCGCCGAATTTCGAATTTCTTCTCAATGTGGTGGTTTTTAAACCAAGGGTCGACAGAAGCGCGAACAGCGTATTCCACTTGAATATTCTCTCCTAAGTTCATTGAAGGCGGGAACCGGGGTAACCAAACGTCCACCGACACATCGTATATCTTAGTGCCTAAGAATGAGAGAAAATAAACCAAAAAAAAATATAACCCACTTGAAGCTTCTATCAAAAGCCAGACTTGCTCGTGAAAAAATTCGTAGAGAAGTTTGTCTTTCTGGCGTAAGTATCCTCGGAAAACAACCTGAGCAGAATGTGTCCATTTGCTCAAGTTTTCAACTTCCACTTGAGCAGAGAGAATATTATCCGATGAACTGTCGAAAAAAGGTTGACAATTAATACGCAAGACTCGAGCAAAGCTCTCAAGGACAGACATCTTGCTGGTGAAAAAAAAACTTTCAAAGTCGTTACTAGGGTGGTTCTCGAATATTCTATGACGCAAAATTGTGCCATTGTTTCTTTTTTTGAGCTTAAAAACCAAACTTCTTTTCCAAACAAATTTATTGAGCCCTTTTTGCAGGCGACAAATCCTGGATCGTTCGAGCCGCCAGACTCTGACATCACTTGGCTTCGCAATGGAAACACTTTGTACAGCAACGGACAAGTTTCTGTGGGCACAGACCGCACCTGCGCCAAACTCACAGTCGACGGCGACATCTACACAGCTGGTCGAGTGATTTGCCCTTCTGACATCCGACTGAAGGAAGGAATCGCGGCGAAAGAAGCTCGCGAGGCCCTAGAAAACCTGTGCAAACTTCGCGTGGTCGACTACTTTTACAAGCCCGAAGTTGCCGAAAAATGGGGCCTTACAGAGGAACAGCGCAAGAGAACTGGTCTCATTGCTCAAGAGCTGGCTGCTGTTCTGCCGGACGCTGTTCGCGACATTGGAGACTACCTAACCATCAATGAATCTCGAGTTTTCTACGAGACCGTGCTTGCCACCCAAGAGCTTTGTCGCTTGACGGGCGATCTAGACACCAAAATAGACGAGAAAGTCGAAGAAATCAGCCAGAGACTGGCTCGCTACGCACGTCATAAGAAAATGCTCGGTTCAATGGCTTCAAACTTGAACGGCGAACACAACAACGACTCCAAGAGCTTGATGTCCTACTCGCGTCTCTCTCTGGCTTCCACCGTGACCTCTGCAAAAAAAGAAAAAAACAAGGAAAAGAAGAGCAAGTCGTTCATGACCCAGCCTCTCTGCAACTCGAGGCTTACCCAAGGAACCATCATCACCTTGGTCGTCGTCATGGCAGCTTGTTTGATTTCCATGTCTGCACTTTACGTCCTCGATTGGCACAACCGCAACTACGGCTACCATCACGTGTTCCCTAGCCCTACGAAAGAAGAGCCTGCAAATATGGTCCTACCAGCGGGTGAGTTCTAGATTTTTCAGATCTGAAGGACCTTCTAAAAATTCCAGAAAATCGAAACTTACCGGTGACGCAGCCAGGAGCTCCACCGTTAATGGCCAAGTGCAGATCCAATACCTGTCGAACTTACTGTTGCACTGACAAGCCAAAGCACGAAACTGAAATAGTCAAGGTTTGAAAAAAATTTATTGAAAAAAATATAAAGATAAATTTTTCTGCTTAAGAGAGAAGCCAATGGATCTGGAACCGTAGACGGACTCGAAAAACCATTTTTCGTTTCGAACGTCAGCAGCTTCACCACTGGTGTCAAAATTCAAATTCCGAGCTTCAACATCACCGTCGACAATCGCTACTGCATCCAGAAGAGTTGCAGCCGTCGTCGCGGAATCTACAATCTGTACATTCCGGTCTCTCCGTTCCTACCTGATGCACCCATTGAAATATTCATCTCGTTAGTGAAAGCAACAATTTCTGGTAGTTATCTGGTATTCAGGGTGCCCCGGAACAAAATCATCAACAACTGCGGCTATCTCTCCGAGTTCCCGCATAAAACATGCCCTCTGAGCTCCAGAGATCCCACAAGCTATCCTACTTCTGACCAGGTGAATTTTTGCCAACTGTGGATCAAAAATTACAAAACGAGAATTTTCTCCAATTACGACAATGAAAACAAATTTGAGTCTTTAGATAACAATTTCCTTTTCTCGAAACTCTCTCTATAAAAGTTCAGAATCTAACTTTGAATATTCGCAGATCACGGAAGACGTTTACGAGCTCTCGGTGGGCTCTTACCTGCAGTCTGCGTACCGTTTCCGCGTGGCGCTCACGACGGAAGCTTGCTTCGCCAACGAGGAACACCTGCACAGCAGCTTCCAGGAATACAACCTCATTTTCTACCGAACTTGCACTACCCAAGAATAATTCCTTCACTTCTTTCTCTTCACATACCAAAGTCCAATCTTGCAATTCATTGACGCTTTCACACTTTGTTCTCTCTTTGCACCGGTTTTTCCATTCTATCGAACTGTTCCAGTCTCCGGTTTCTCATTGTAATTAATTGTTCATTTTTCACAATTCTAACATTTTTTTCGATTACTCTAATCCAATCCTTCTCGGGGCTTCTTTTTCAGCACAAAACGTGTTTTTTCAGCTACTCTCCAACTCAGCGCCTATCCCTTAATACTCCTTCATAGCCACTCTAATAAAAACAAGCTTTACCTGATTTGGCCTTTTTTTCAATTATCTATTCACTAATCCGTGTAGAAACCATACTTTCAGTCCGGTATACAATGATGAAAAGTCCCGCTGATGTTTTGAACCCGATTTTATCCCTCGATACCAAAAAAAAGGGAAAACCATCTCAGTGCTGCCAAAACAGTATAAAGATAATTTTTGATTACCACTTCATTAAGAACTATCCAATTTTCATTCCATTTCAAACCGCTGCCAGAGCCTCTTTTTCATATTTATTGGCAGCATCGTTTAATTTATTTATTTATCACATTTCGACGTGATGATCTTTCTAAGTTTTTTATTTAATTTTTTTGGATACGTGTTAAAGAACGTTCTCAAACACCGATGTTTCTTTGTCCTGTCATTTTTTGAATGTGAAGGTGACTTTTTCATGTAACTTTTTCTATTTTTATTATGATTTTCTTATTTAAGTACATGTGCGTAATAATTTCATGTATCCTGTTTTTTCCAATAAATTAATTCATTACAATTTATTAACCATATTCACAGAATCAAAGAGAAGATCACATTTTGAGGAAGGAGAAAATCGAAGAGAAAGTGAAAGTTCAACCAGGTAAAATGGTGTACAATGCTGAGATTGAGTTAAGAATAGTTCGATCCGTCTTGCAAATTCGGATAAAGTCTTCTTTTGTTATACGGCCTTTGTTTCCAACGTCAAACTTCTGGAAACTTCTTTGAGTTAAGTTCAAAATGGATAGAATCTGAGTTACTACAAACAAGTCCCTAGAAACAAAACTTTAAAAGGAAAACATTGAAAACTTGAAATAGCACGATTTCCGTGTTAAAAAATGATTCAAACTTTACAGATTAGCCTTCTCAACCGGTGTGTGTTAGCTTTCTTGATTCAGAGGTTTCTCTACAAAAAAAAAATGAAACTTGAAACCTGAAAAACTTGAGACGCTCGTTCGTGTTTCTGTTCTCTGGTGTAACTTGGCTTCGCTTTCCGACCTGAAATCTGCGATAAGTTACTAAACAGGAAGAAGTTTCTACCCATCAAATCGTCCATTGAAGTAATAACATAATAAAGTCGGTGCCAGGTCACTTCACCTTTATCTTTTGGGTCGTACAGTTTGTACAGCCAGTCTAACTTTTCATCCATTGTACCTCGACATAAAATCGATAGAGCTTTTACAAACTCCTGAAACAACAAGAAATTAGATCAAATAAATTACTAAAAAAGTGCAATAATTTGAGCTGTTTCATTTTCGGTTCCTCATTCATTATTTTGTGTTTATCCTTGAAAACTAAATATTCTCTTATAAAATGAAGATTTGAGTCAAATCCAAATTTTTCGCGCAAACAAATTTTAATAAAAATCTGTAAATGAAATTATGGGTTCCTAACATTTTGAAAAATTGCCAGTCAAGATGTTGTACTCGTTCTCTGGAGTTTTCAAGGCCCATCATCCACTTTAAAAAGTCGCTTTATCTACTCTCCAAAGATGAGAGTCGGGCTCTTTGAGTTCCCAAGTTTTACCGCTTATCATCTTTTTTTACAGATATTATCTACAACTTCTCATGATAAATTCGAGTCGTTCAATATTTCTATTGAACAAATGATCCAAAAGTTACGATATGACTCAAGGTCTGGTTAGCGACAATTGAAGTAAATCATGCTCTCACGAAGACTTTTTTCGTTTTCGTAATAGTCGGGATACCTCTCAAAAATATAAGTACATCTTTAGGCACAAACCTGAAAATTGATTGTCCCGTTTCCATCGTTGTCGAACGTATCAAATAATAAATCAGAATAATGCTCAATATCACCGTGTGGGAACAACTCAGCAAATTTCTCTCTCAAAATAACTGAAAAATACTGGTTAAAATAAAATTGATGGAAAATTACCTTTGTTTATGACCGCATTCGGAGAAGTTTCTTTAAAAGCTCGGTAAATTGCTCGAACTTCATTTTTAGAAAAGTGTGTCTCGTCTACGACCTGAAAAGTGTTGAATAACTCAAGTTCATAACTAGTCAATCTCCTTATCGTAGTCTTTTGCTTTCAAAATTTCACAAGCTCAACTGGAATTTGAAAAAAAAAGAAGGGTTTTGAAAATAAAAATGTCTTGTTATAAGCTATTCATCTTAAAGTTAGACAGTTCTCAGACACAGACAAGTACAAAAAATAATGTATTCAACCTTCTGTAAGACGTATTTAGGACGTTGAAAATTGATGGAAGCGTTAGAGCCGCGTGTGTGAAACCGAAGGAATACTTTCTTACTGTGGATATTGGATTCTTCGGACATATCTCTTTTTTGTTTGGAAAGTAGGGGAATTAATGAATCATAATAGGTCGGAGGATGTTGGAAAATGGTTGGAAGATAGGAAATGTTGTGCCGCCACCGAGTCGTGTTTACAACGTGAAAGCAACGGAGCAATCCAAGAAGCAGCCCTCATCAACATTTTTTTGTTCCCTTTTGACTTTTTTTGTTATTTTTTTTATGAATGGTGGCTATGAAATTAGAGAAACTGACAGGTGAACTGGCAAACGGCAAAATGAAAAGTTCAGCCACGTTCAGGAATATCCTATGCGATTTTCGAGATGAAACTTCAAATTTCAATGCAAAAATAATAAAGGATTCGAAAAAAGGAATAATCTCATAGATTCTGACAATATTGAATCTATAATGTTTTTTTCATTGTTATTATTTAAAACTAGAAAATATAAGAGTCAAAAATTGAATAAAGGATGAAGAGAATAGTTGATAACAGCGAAATATATTAACCTGCTGTAAACTTGATGGCCGGAAGGTGTGTTGATGAATTGGAGAAAGTAAAGGCACATCTATCTTGTAATCAAATCCTGAAAACTTGATAATGATGAAAAATATTTTGATTAAAATGTAGCATCTGAATCTATCCTGAGTATTTTAAAAAAAAGCCTTAGAACGTATTAAAGCCATATATTAATTTGTTTCAGAAGTTCTATGCAAACTCTTTTGAATTTGAAAGCCTTCGATAATGTGAAACATTATTTTTGTAAAGAGAAAGATGTCCTAATTAAACATTTGAAAAAAAAAACCTATAAGTGGCTGGTCAAACTCGTTTACGGGAGGTAGAGCAATCGCAGCTCTTCTTCGGCCAGAGCTCATCGCCTACAGTCACACGACAGAATGTCTGAAAAAAGTGATGAAAAATCAAAAGTGCGATCGAGGTTCAAAACGGGATAAGTTAACTAGAGACGGAAAAAATGAGAAGATGAGCGTGGGAAACGGTTTTTGGTTGATTGTCCTCGCTGAGAAACGATGAAGCTTTGTGCATTTGTCTGAGGCACGCAAAAAATCCAGGCCGACGGGCACGTTGGACGTGTGTTAACAACAACGGCCTTCGCTTCCGCTTTTTTTCCGCTGCATAGTTATCTTTTCGTGGCTTGCGTGCCAATTGATTCTTTGATATTCTTAGAGAAGACGTCCGTCTTCAAAAACATTGGAAAATATTTTTAGTTCTTCACTGTTTGAAATCCGACGTGAAAACAAAAACTCTGAAACCGTACAAGTTTCTGTAACTTTTGATTAAACAATTTTATATAGGGTTTTTTTGATTGCATGTAGAAAAAAGAACAAAAATGAATTTTGTATAATGTGCCATCAAATTTTCATCAGTTCATCGAGAGCTCTCCCTTCGTATTTCCGAAAGGTCATAATAAAATGAGGATCATGCCGAATTTGTCTGAGTTATTCTTCTTCAAGGAACTAGCGTTTTGAACATTTAATTCATAATTTTTGCTCGCGTTCATATTTTCTTCAGTCTTTCTAGATAATTATTTTTAAGTTGTACGCTGAAAATAAAATTGTTTGAGATGCAAAGCTTCAAAGCGCTCGTAGTTTCGATATCTGACAAAGGGGTTTTTTGTTAGTACATCATTATCTTTTACTGCGGGCTGAAAAAAAAATTGAAATCATTACTTGTAGAAGTGAAAAATCTCACATAACAAAGTCTCAAAGAAACAAAGAATCTTGGCAAGTAAAAATGGAAAGAATTTATAAATGTCAAATTTCACAATGAAAAAAACAAGGGAAGCTCTAACAAAATACGGGAATTGTAATATAGCCAGGAAAACAATTATTTGTTCAATAAATATAACCATTATGTGAAAAAATGCCTCTGAAAACAAACTAATTACGAGAGTTTTATTGCGTTAACTTCAACAAAACTCTCTTCTGAAGAAATGGAAAAAAAAGAAATTAAATAAGCAAGTACTAGAAACGGACGTTTTTTGAAATTCGAGACGCAAAATGCTTCATGACGAATGAGTGTGAAGGTATCTCAATTTTTACTCAAGGCAGTATCGTGCAAATGAAATTAAGAAGTCCCATTTGAGCTCAAAAAGATTTGTTTTTTTTTTAAATTCTTGAGCTTTGTTTTACCTGCTTTAATGGAAATTCTTTCGTTATTTTTGGGAAGTTTACCATCTTCGAAACACGCGAAAGAGGCATAGTTTTTTTTTGCTTTCTGAAAATTTTTGACAAAACTGTAAACCTTTCAAGGAGCGCCAGCTCATGGCACTTTTTTTTGAATATTATCCAGCAGAAAAAACCTTGAAAATTTTGGGATTTTTGCGTAGTACAGCTTACAATTCATCAAAAAAACTCTGTTGCAAAAGATGATATTTCTTTCTAATGAGATATTATAAAGAAAGCTTCATTCTTTTCAGCATGATGCCAATGGGTACATTGAGCGTTCAATAAACTTTGAAAACTACTTTTTCAACACCTCCATCGTTCTGTCTCGATTTTTCGGTTTTTCAGTGTTCTTTGAAGGCTGATGACGTGCTCTCAGAAACTTGTTTTCGACTATTCTTTGTAACTGTAAAAATTCGAAGACGCACTTTTGAAAGTTGTTTCGAAAAGTTTCAGACCTTCAAAAACAATATGAATTCTGTGGAAACATTAAAACCTCAATAATTAATGGAAAAGGGAGCACCTGGAAATGCGCCAGAAATGTGTGATTTTAAGACAATGACTGGGTCTTAGAAGAGATACCCGTTTTTTGAAACCTCCATTAGGAATTTTGAAGTTAATTTGAGAGAATCAATACAAAGTTTTAAAATCGGAACACAAATAAACTCAATTTTTCACAACGTTAGAAAATTTATTGCCATTTTATCCTTACCTAAAGTTATAAACGAAAAGATTCTCTTGAGGCAGTCAGAAATGCTTTCATCTCTCAAAAAATAGTCACGTTTCACATGGTCATGTCAGAATTCTGAAAACTAGACGTTTACATTTTTTTTAAAGAAAGAAAAAACCACAAATCCAATGTCTAATGAAAGTCAGAAAAATGAATTCACTAAAGCGAAGTGCAACTGTTAGTTGATTTGTGTGTTTCAGCCTCTGGTGGCGATAAATTTTTCCGCTGGGCAGCAATTGCTTCATTCGATACAGCCCGTCGTTTTTATTTGAAAATTATTTCTCTTCCTCTAGGTCAAGATGGATCCCGTTACGAGAGCGATTCGCAGAATTTACGCTGATACAATTACTCTTCAGTTTACAAGGAGGCAGCTGATATGAACCATTTGCGTTTTCTCAAGCTGGGGCACTACTTCTACGTTTTGATCGCAAAGGACAAGATTGGTTTCAACAAAATTCCAGAATGCGTATTTTCATATTTCTCTTTTTAAATCTGAGCAATAATAAGGTCTTCGTACTATTGAAATGCAAATTTTAATTCCTTGTTTTCACATGAGAAGATTGAAGTTTGGTTTCCGATATTTTTTCAGAATTCAAAAAAATATATCGTTGCCTAAAAATGGAAATGAAAAGGATTTATTACCAACAAGAAACCAATGATAAACCAATAATTAGGCACAAATAAAGATATCGAGATCCAAAACAAAAAAATCTTGAAGAGCTCTTCTAAGAACGGGAAATGTTAAAACGATCAATATTTTGCTCTGTTTTGACACATATTTTTTGTTCTTCCAGTACGAGGTAAGAGAGCTGCTACTAAAAGATAGCAAATTATAGTTGTACAGCTATAATACATCGCTGAGAGATAAATTATCGAATTGGTGGTCGCACATTGGTTTTGTACTCGTGGGAGGTTTGGAAATTGCCTGCCGGGTCGTATTTGACGACGACGTAGATCAAAAAACTTCTTTTGCTCGCCGGCATACAGGCTGTCCGTTTAGAACTTCCTGGTCGGATCGCCACGCCGACTCCAATTCTCCTCGTCTTCTGCCAGATGAGTTGAGTGAAGTGGCCCGTTTTGAAGTAATTGAACGGAATCCAACTGTAACTTTTATATTTTACGATATTGAAAACCAACAAAATAGTATTTTAGCAGTCGGAGAGCTCGATTAAATTTCGTGAAAGTGGATTACAATTTCGTCATCATGAAAAATTTCAATCTATGCTTTACAGTCAATTAATGGAGCGTCAAAAATGATACACTATCCTCTCGTTTACAAGTTTTATTTTGCGCTCAGAAAGCATCATAAATTTACTTGAATACTTTCGTGAAAAATCTTTCAACCTCAAAAAGTCTGCGCGATGGTTTGAACTCGACAGAAAAAAACAGTGAAAAAAAAATTTTTTTTTTTGAAAAAATCATTCGGCGAACCGTTTTTTATTGAGACTTGATAATTTTCTGAAGACACCTTCAAAAATACCTGTTGTAATTGTAGCCATTTCCTTCCAGATAAAAACTTTGAGTGATTGCTTTCGCCATCGTTTCTGGACTAGCAAAAAATCTTGCGCCAAAGAAAAATAGATTCTCGCCGTACCTGAAAAGCAGGAGCGTCAAGGACTTGATCATGTTCAAAATCTTTTCGTTTTTCATATTATAAACTAACTTGAAGACATTCGGGAAAATTTTTGAAAAAAGTTGATATCGAAAAATATGGCTTAAAACGTCTTAAAAACACTATATAAGCCTCGAACTCTAACTAGGAAGAAACTACTTACGTGCGACTTCTTCCTACAGAACCACTGAAAAAAATCGTTTGATATTCAGTAACCAGAGTTGAAACAGTTTGATTATTTTTATACTTAGAAATGCAGTGCAACGTTTTGAGCCATTCCATTTGACGTATCAATTCGGGCAAAAATGTTCAGAACAGTTTTAATACAGAAAATGGAAGATATTATTAATAAAACTGACACTCTGGGCTTCTCATGAACCAAGCAATTTTTTTGGTTCCCCAAGTTTTCAGCCCAACGTTGAGCAGCACGTTCCAAGCCACTGTCATAAGTGAGAGCTGGAGCGTCGTGCTTGTCTCGGTACAAATTGTGAAAGTTTAAAATCTGAAAAGCACTTTATTATCAACGTCTCCTGAGTGTTTTGAAGGGTTATTCTTTTACGTTCTAGTGAGCTTCTTTTTTTATTCTTTGCCATTTCCTCATGAACACATGCATTTCCAAGATAAAAGGCCAAAATAAAACTATTGTTCAAGAGACTGCGAAGTTCTGATTGGAAAAGTTTTTTGGTCAGAACATCCCTTCGCTCGATTACACATTTAGTTCAACTTAGACGGTAATTAGAAAGTGATAAAATTGTGTTACGGTCTTCAATCATCGATAAACAGTCAAACGCCTATTTTCGGAGACCAAACTAATGATTTCGTAGCGTTTGAGAAAGTTCGAAACTTTTTATCAAAGGAGAAAGCGTGCTGAGAAAATCAGTGTTTTCCTCAACTTTGAGAGAAATCCTCAATACCAGCTTATTTCTGAAAACTCACATGGTTTCTCAAAGAAGCAACATCGAAACTCATAGGTTCACTTCGGTCTACTCGACTCCTGTCGACAATAAAGCGGCGTACTTGATCAACCTGAAAAATGGCTTTATTGGTTCAACATGTAGTCTTTCTGACAGGAAGACACAAAAAATGTGTAACGGCCACCATGATTGATTGTGGTTTGCAGGGGCTACTCGTCTAGTTTACATGTTTCACACTTTCCCTTCTTCTCCTCGGTTGTATCAACACAGAGTGCATTACGAAAAAGAGAACTCACTGATTTTAATGGCAAAACTTCACGAATGTCGTTGAACGAATGTTTGGTAGAATCCGGTTTAGAGGTGGGAGCCCAATTTTCGTCTTTGGAGCCGCTGTTGCTCATTTCTTTCAACGCTTTTTTGATTATGGATCCATGGAATTTGAAAAACGGTAGTTGTTCTAAAAACAGTTCTTGCAAAGATTTCGATTTCGCCGCCCTGGAACCAAAATCTCTTTCTGTAGTTTCAACAACAGAATATGTCAACCTGAAAAATCAGATGTCTGAGTTGAAAACATTGAAGAACCAACTTGAGATCGGTTCCAGCCGAAGTCAATGTCACTGCCGATTTCCGTTTGGTGTAGGTGATTTCTTGCCATGTTGGAACAGTGTAGACGCTGCGGCCGACCAAAACTTTCACAAAAACTCTCTTTCCGGGAGGCTGTAGGATGAAAATTGAAGTTGGTTCAATGATCACAGTCGATCTCTGTCACCTTCGAGGAAAAACCAATGTTGAGACATTTGTTCGAATCGTCCTGGATGAGGCATGAAGAAGGGTACAAAGCGCTGGGAATTGATTGGACCACGCTTTTCCCTCTTCAAAAATGTTTGAAAGTTATCTCAAAGGCTTTATTACCTTTTCTGTTGGGAACACTCGCATTCTTTGGATCGTATTGGCAAGGAGCGTTTATCGAATTTCACTGAGCATAAGCAAAATCTGAAAAGTAAACCTGAGGAGAAAGAAAGAGAAACCTCACTCGAAATTGTAGTAGAGTGACTCGAGGTTTTCAATCTCGGTATACTTCAAACCGCTGTACCGGAGCACTGAGACGGTGATACCAGAAGGCTGAACAAAAAAACTCTTCTTTCAGCTTATAATCCAGCAGGGCGAGAGTTTGAGGCTAGTCAAAATTCTGGAGAAAGTGGATTTACTCGGAACGTGAAGCTTATCTAAAACAAAATAAAAATAATTTTTTACCAAAAAAAGTTCCTTTGAATTTTCAGCCTGAAGATGAACAGTTTTCAGGTCATTTCCACCATCTAGGTCAATGGAAAGGATTTTGAACAGTTTTTAGAACATTTTGGAGAAAATTTTCAAAACTTTGTCTTCTTCATTCCTCGTTTAAATTTTAAAGAAAAAAAAAGCGTTGATTTAATACTATCATATAAAAGAATTCTGCTCTTGGCCGATTTTTCAATTAGACAAAAAAGGCAGCAAGGAAGCCACAATAAACTTCCGGGAAATCTCCAAGAAGCTCAAAATGCGATCTATAACTTTTTCTAGTACAAAACTTTGAGATTTTATCAATAATCTCAGTTCCGACCAAGTTTATTATGATGTTTCATGAAACTGAAAACTAACCGAAGCCGCAAATGACGATTCGAGAAAAGTGAAGAGGAAAAGTGCAGCTATCACCATACTAGATTGACAAGAGCGGACCAAATGAGAGAATTCGCAACTTTTTCTCCCGCTGATCGACCTTGGGACAAGTTTGTTAAAAAACCAGCCTGGCTCCCAGGCGGAATTTCAGTAGAACAGAAGGAAGTTTGCGAAATTCCGCCAATAGACGTCTTCTGTTTCGTCGGCAGAATTTAAATATGGTTCTGGGCGGCGTGGGTGTTGAAAGTTTGTAGGTGGGCACTTAATAGTGCAGTACGATTTTACCGTCGCCTCGGTTCTCCTTGCGATAGATCTTTTCTTTCCCAAAGAACGTATTTTATATTCCGTTGGGGTGGGACGAGATCGAGCAAAGACAGGGCAAGGGTTCTGTAAGCCTAGAAGGAGAATTTCATGCAAGACGGCTTTTAAGACCTTGTCTTCGGTCAAGTTTTTTCAAAGGTTCAACGCGGGGATCGAAAATTTGTCAGGGTTGTAATTCAAAAAAGCTATAGCCCTGTTTGAAAATTCTAACAATGGAAAACAAATACCTTTTCATGAAAATCGCAAAAACTTAGACAACAAAAAGGAACAATTAAAAATTTTGGAGGCGTGAATAGAAAGTTTCGGGCAGTGATTTTGGGAAGATAAGGTCTACGCTTAAAAGATTTTTCTCACCTTGCCGTTGCCTTGATCAAAATCAGCTTTTTTGGAACTTTCATAAAACAACCGACTTTATGAGAGTCGAAAAAATCGAGCTTCGATTTGAATACTGCACAATGCCTCATCAAGTTTGGTTGACAGGGCCTTTTGTTTCCAGGTTTTCAACTTGTTCTTCCACCTTACGACATTCAATTAAGCTTTGCTTGTTTTTTTAAGGAAAAAAATGGTATTCTATTTTTCAAGATTTTTATTCGCGTCGCGAGAAAAAAACTACAAAAATTGCTAAATATACAGTAGTGAAAGTCATATTACATCGGAACAATTTCGGCATGATCATATGAAAATGCAAGTAGGGGCTGAAAAGAGAGAAGAAGCAATAGAGTAGCATGATTTGTACCAACATGATGCAACGAGTGAGATACCTTGCTGTGGATCGCAGCAAAATAAGTACAGCTAGAGTTAAGTAAGACAAAGGACCATGCCGCGAATGAGTCTTTATGAACGGAAAGAAAGCAAGATGAGTTGACGATTGGTCGATAAAGTACATGTATTGACTTAATGCAGCTTTGAGAACATCGGGTAGTGTAACTAATTGTTAAAATGGAAACAATCCGAGAAGTGGCACATGATCAAATTGACTATCAATGAAAGATTAACATATTTTTTCGTTATTTATATTTTTTTCGAAATATTCAACGTATGACACGCCGAAGAAGTTTGACGAACCAGATCGGCAGATTCCCGAAAAGCCGATTGGCAAGCCCTTCACAACGTTAAAAAGTAACCGATATCGGGAATCGAGATAATTTAATAATAGAAACAAGACGGAATTTTAGCGATGAGGCGGGTGAAAAATCATGCATAGAGTTGACACAGTTTTCATCATTTCCAAAGTTATTAGATAATTTTTTTGAGGGAAGGATATTGATTACATTACCATTGCGGTATCAAACCGGTATTGCAGACTGGCGGCGTGAAGTAGGGATTGTAGAAGATGTTGGGCATGGCGGTCATTGGAGTCTGCATCAGAGCAGGAGCCAGAAGTGGCGTCAGATCAGGCATCACCTGAGCTGGCGGATTCTGAAAAGTTTATTCATATCAAATTTGAACTTGGTTCTTTAGCAAGAATGTGAGATTATCGAAAAGTTCCTTTTCAAACTGAAAAATGAGGAGCTTCCATCAGTTTAGTATTTAGACGCGCAAGTTGTGTTTGATCAGGTGCAGAAAAAATGTTTGAAACTGAAAAAAAAACAAACGTTGGGCTGAACGCGACCCCAGGAGCATCGAATTGTGTTGCCACCGAGTTCCTTTCCATTTGCTTCCATGATTGCCGTTGTCGCGCACTCCTTCTTCTCATACCGGACGAACGCATATCCTTGAGCTTTGAACAGACGAACTTCAGAAATTTCTCCGTGCTTCGTGAAAAATTCTCGCAAGTCGTTTTCTGAAAGAAGATGTTGGATTTTTATAGAAAGTTGACGATAGTAACAGTCCATTTTTACTAGGTTTTTTGACTTTTTAAAACTTGAAACCTCATTCACCGCTATTTCGATAAATATGACATCAATAATCCTGTTTGATTTTTTAAAAATTAATTTTTCACCTGAAGACCGGCATCCCATCAAGTTCAGTTTTCTATAGTGGATAAGAAATCAAAATTTTCATTTTTTTTTTTCAACCTCCAGAATGGTTTACAAAATCAGGAAAAATTTGCTGCCCTCTCCCCCCTATTCGTTTTTTTCACCTTCGAAAACGATTGCACCTTGAGACCAAGGTACTATCCAATACGTCTTCATTTGCAAAAAGCAAAAGGTCGCGCCATCTTGTTTTCATTGCATTTTTTTATTCTGTTAGCCTTCGCACTTTTTGTTTGAAAACCTTCGTTGACCTTTAAAGACTGTCTGTATGATTAGCGAACGGAAAAATAAATAAATTAAACAGAAAAGGTTATTCGAGTGGTAGATCTGAATGAAAAAAAAGTTCACCTGTTGTGACAGGGTGTACGTTTCCTACGTAGACGGAAGTGTTGTCTGGCTTCGTTGAGTTGAAGATCTAAAAAAACTTTTAAATTTTGAAATGGACTAATATGAAATGTTCTAAAGTCAAACTTTATGAATCTTGTTTTTTTGAAACATATCAGCATATTTTTTTATTGCAAAATGAAATGGTTTTCTCTGAATTCTGACTTTTTCAAATTATGGGCCTTTTACACTTTTCTCTAAAAAAACTCCAGCTGATGTATATAGTCTTTTTTCGATGAAATCATAAAATTTGAAACATTGTTTGGCCACTTTTCCGAAATTACCATCTTAGTCAGGTAGAAATTTCGGAAAACACTCTCTGGTAAGCAAAAAAAGCTCAGCTCATTTGATAAACTTGAAAAAACAAATCTAAAATTCCCTTTTTGAAAAGAAAATCACTAGTGTTATCCAGAAAAAGCAAAAAAAAACTTGTAAAAATCACCTGTTCAAAAGTGAGCTTGTCCCGTGCTTCTTCGGCAGGTCTTCGAGTTGCCCAGTTGGTTCTGATTGCTCTGCGGCCAACCCACTGACCATTCATGGCCGTGATTGCTTGCTCGGCATTCTGAAAAACATGATTGAAAAAAGTCCAAAAAAGGAAAAATAAGTTCCAAGACCAAATTACTTTGAAACGTTTCATATTCTCCAAATGAACAGAACCGTTATTCGTGTTTTTTTGCGCAATTGCAATTTCTTTTCAGTTTTGACTAGATTTCTAACCTCTTTCAAGGGAAATGAGACGAATCCGTATCCTTTGGACTTTTGCGTTTGAGCGTCTCGGATCACTTTTGCTTCGCTGAAACACTTTTCTTTTTGAAAAAGGCAAAATAAAATCTTTCCTACCTGACTTCTCCGTGAACAGCGAAAGACTCTTTGAGAAGCCGGTTGTCGACTTCGGGGCTCAGGTCGCCGACAAAGACGTGGTAGTGCTCTGAATTTTATATAAGAACTCTTCCTCGCAAAACACGCTCTTACGGCTTGTGTCTATTCTCGGTTCGTGCGGGATGTTTGCCAGAGTTGCTTTGATTTCCTGGAAAATCAGCATAAAATTAACATGGCTCGTTAAAAAGCTGTTTCCTGTTAATGATTCGGAAAACTGGTTCGGCATATTTTTATTTCGAAGTTTTTCCTTTAAAATATCCGAAAAGAAACCAAAAAATGCAATAAAATTTTTTCCCTTAATAGATCATGCATGAAACTACTCACCCAAAACTCGAAAGAAAGGTTAGTTGAAAGCTTTTTTTCTGACTTTTTTTCTAAAAGAGACGGAAGAAGCTTTTTTTCAAACTTTTCGGAACATATCGCACGTTGAATCATTTAAAAAGTGCATACATAAAAATGCATAGCTTGAGACTTTCATTTAAATTACTTGAACTTGCTTTTTCCGTAGCATATTACTTCCTGATTCGAAGAAGAGAAGATTTTAAAGTTTTTTTCCAACAAAAAACCGAATTTTTTGAGAATCCAACTAACCGCTGCTCTCTGAATTGCGGCCAAAGGAACTGCGGTAGGCCCATTTGATGGTACCACGAAAATCGGGATCCCCTCGTAAGTGTTGGCCAAAGTCGGCTGCAGCTGCATCTGGTACTGAAACATTTTTTTTGAGAATTTGACTCATTCTATTTCAAAAAAGGGGAATACAAAAAGCTCTATTAACTTGATCAAGGGGACAAAAAGGAGAGAATGGACCTGAACGATAAAAAACGATAAGAATAATAACGGACCGACTGATTGCGATTGACCTGCGCAGTAGCCCAGCCGATCAATTTTCGATTATACACGTTTGGTGGCGACGAAATAAAAAACCTACGGCCTCCAGGACTTTTTTATCCAGTCTATAGGTCGATTTCGGTCGACTGATTTTCTAACAGTTCTTTTCCTATCATCTTTTTTGTCTTGAGTTCAAACTTTTCGTAAAGTTTTTGAGAAAAAATTCATTTTTTTATCATTAAAAACCTTAGAAGAAAGTTCAAAAAATACTTTGGCAAAAAAATATTTTTTTATCGTGATAACTTTAAAGAAACACTAAACTTTTATGTTGACGATTTGGACTCTTCATTTCTTTTTTGGGTGTTCACTGCTTCCAAAATTTTTTTTATTTGCCAAATAGATTTTATTTTATTTCATGACAGATCGACTTGAAAATGTTGAAGGTTAAAATCAGATAATCAGAAGAATCTTCAGAATCAATTTATCTTCAAGTTTTTTAAAGTCATAACCTCATATCATTTTTTGGTGTTATACGATTTGAAACTCCAGAAAAAAAAGATAGTGGAGTCAGGAGGATATAAGAATTTTCTAAAACAGTAAAGTTAAGGAAATCTTCATTTTCTTCCATGAAACACTCTTCAAGAGGGCTCATAGTACTGAGTCCGTACTAACTGAGCACTTACGAAAAAGAAAAAGCTTCTCTGTTATTTCTTCTTCAAAAACTGATTGAAAAACATTTTCGGATAAGAAGAAATCGACTTTTGAACCTAGATTCAAGAGGAAAAACCCAGAGAACAATTCTGAAGAATTTTGGATATAGTCTGCACTCCGAAAGAAGATACGATCTGCAGATTAGATCATCTGATAGGAAATCGTGCATTTTCAGACAACTGAATGATACAGCAAGAACAGAAAAACGGCGCTGGACGCGCAAAGAGATGGGAATTAAACGTACAGACTATAGAGACCAGTAGCCTGCGAATAGAGCGAGGAAAGGCGCGGAGCCCCGCTTATTGCGCTCCCTTCTGCTCTTTACACCCGTATCAGTACCGCTGACCTCTGGTGTAATACAGCTTTTTTCAGTCCACTGCGGCTTGAAATCATTTTGGTCTATGCTCTTAAATAAGTTGGTAAGATTCTTGAAATATTCCAGCATTTCTTGCTTCCAGATCACAAATTTTATTTATTTCATTTCCAAGTTTTAGTCAAGTTACAAAGCTTACAAGTTGATTCAAAATGAGAGTATTTCATGTTTTTGAAGCGCCATAGTCTATCAAGTCATACAGACATTGGAATGAAAAGCAAAAATTGAGAAGGAAGACTGGAATTTGCTCAGAAATTGGCTAGAATTGAAATAAGTAGGTCTATCTGTAGAAAAGGAGTTATTTTTTACTAGTTTTCGCTGGTTTCTTAATGGTATGTTTGACCTGCTAATCAAAAAAATGTTTAATGAGTTTGAGAGTTTATTAAAATCTAATTAAATAAGTAGTATGAGCTGTGACTTTTCGTATTAAAGTGATGTGTCAAAAAAATGAATTCTCTCGGGCTTTTTTCATCTTGAAATCTCATTTTTTTCAAGTTTATCACATTTGGTGTGAGACAATACTCAAATAATTTTCTTTTGTAAATTAATTTGAGATTCCGTGATTTTTTTTGGTTTTACAATAAAAGTATTGCTCAAAACTGTCGTGATTTTTTTCCCGACTAATCCGTGAATCCACCATAAAATTGAAAGGCACGCCAATCGAGGAACACGACGGTTCGTTGCAAATGCATTGGCGGGAGAGGCTTGCGCGGCGATATTCATGGTCATTACGTATGACTGTCTTATTGGACTCTGAAACAGAGGGTGCTGCCAGTATTTGATGGGTACATCTGCACGCCAAACGTCCAATTTACGGCTGAGCGTGTTTTAGGGCGGGAAGATGCTCTTGTCTACCCGGAATGGCTCACAAATCCCATTATCGGCTACTTTTTGGCGAGAACAAAAAAATGAAGAGATTGAGATCTTCATAAATTATTAGGTTGGTTCATCGACGGCTCGAGAGAATTGGGAATGGCTTAAAAAAATTCATGTATCATTAAGTTCAGTTATAAAGCTTTCAAGTTTTATCAAAATTTGAATCTTGAAGAAAATAGGTATTTTGGAGTTTTCGGAACTTCATAGCTTGATTGAAAGGCAGGTGAAATTGATGAAAATTTTTCATGATCTTAAATCAAAATGCTCTTATTAAAAATCCACCAATCTCGCAAACCGGATATTAAAAACAATAAAAAACCAAATCCGCATAAGATCCGGCAGAATTCTTTGGAGAAAAAAGAGTGGAAAGCTAAATGAACAGACTAGGTTCTGTTTCAAAAAGCGTAGGTGCACTTTACTGAGGTTTAACGTTAAAATGAAGGATTCAAAGGTCATTGGGGGCTTTCGATGTAGCCATCAATCATTAGATGGGTTTTGGGTATTAGGAAGCAAAGCGGTCGGACGCGATTGAACGCTTTGGGACAACCTATCAAGCCGCGCGGCGCTGTTTGCCATTCAACAGGTGCATTCATACATTTGGACTGCTCACGCACACTATTGTGTCCTTTGCACAATGTGTTAAAGGACACTCGATAATGGTTCCAGTCGCAACATTTTTTGTTCAGAAACCTTTTTTTCGGAGTTGGATGTGTTAAAAAGCATTTTTCTTTGTCTCAAAATGTCCAGGATTTTTTTTTCTGCATTATTTTATTTTATTTACCATGCCTTTGACATTTTCTAGTTCAGCAGAACAAAAATAAATCAAAAAAAGAGTCTTGACCTTTTTTTGGTGGTATTTCTGACTTCAGTTGGCCTTTCAGCAAATTTGAAGATTTCTTGACTACAAAAAAGTTTTCAGATAAAATCCGCAAGAAATCGTTGTGAAAACTTGAAAAAAGGTCTTCTTGAATGAAAAAACAATTTGTAAATTTCAAATTCTGCTAAAAGATTCAAACAATTCTTCTAAAAAGATATTATTTATCCACAAATGAGTGAGAAACCTATGATCAAAAAAAAAACTGACGTCAATATGCGGCTGAGCGAGCTGATGCTGTGGGAAGAGATGAAGCAGCGGCTGTTGAGGGAAGAGCGTCACCGGCGTCGAGCACAGCGAGTTAGGCGTCGTCCCGTTGGACAGCGACGTACCGACGTGAAACGGCGCCACCGCACTAGCTGCCATCATTTTCTGAAACCGCCACAGAAATCATTTTCCGGCAGGAAAAACATTTCAAGATTGCTTGATTCTCGATTCCGACGAAGTTTCTTTAAAATTTCATTTTTTTTTTCAAAATTTTTCCATTTTTGAAAATTCGCTTCAAAGAAAAAAATTTTTTTAAAAAAATAATCTTTTGTTTGAAATTGAAGCATTTTAAAAATGAAATGCTTTTTGCAGATTTCCGTCAATATCAGTGGTAACAGAGAGAAAGTTCCTGGTCGGAAAGGTGTTGCGGTGATAAATCCAGTTCTCAAAAGACTGGATTATTTCGCTTCGCTCAACAAAGATCAGAGAGATTTTCAAATCATGACCTGATTGAAAAAAAGCAGTTAAAAAGATTTTGGAAAAAAATTTTTTTATGTTGATGATCATGTAATGACGGTTTTGTTTCACTGTTTTATAGGATTCTTGAAAATTTAGAGAACAAAGTTCTCTGCTTTTCAGGAAGAAGTAACAGACATAGAGAAACTAAAATTGATAGTTATTCCCTTTGAGAAAAAATTCCAATAGTTCAATAACTTTTGCGGAACGTTTTCTCTCATTTGAAAAAAAACGATTGATTCAAGAAGAGCTTCGAGATTGACGAGTGCCATGGATCAAGAGAATAGCCTTTCAAAGTTCAAAAAACTTTGGGAAGAACAATAAAATACACTCTGAGGGCAGTATTCGAATTCCAATAAGTCAAAATCCTCTTTTTCTCAGAAAAGAAAAAGATGCCACACTTCACTGAATGCATTGTTACGATATTGGAATTGAGCCAGTCAGCTTTTTCCGATAATTCATTCCATATCACCTGAACCTTTCAGCTACTCATGACCATCACAGAGACGACTTCACATATCTCGCTGAACACGCTGATATCCTAGTTCACTGATCCTTTTTTCAGTCGGCAATGAGCACAATAAGATCAAAAAAACCCTCGATCTCAAAACTCCGATTACATCTCAGGAAAGTCACCAAAAAGGGAGGTAATTTATATACCTCTTGTTCGGCTCTCTCGATATCTTTGATAAGGAAGTTAAGGAAGGCGTTCTCGGTTTTCATGGCGTGTTGCGGGCAGCCGGAGGTCGCTGGATGGAGAGTGCGAGAACGACACGAGAGAAAGACGTGCGCTGCGGATGAATCGGACGCGCCTTCAGCCAACGCCCCCCAGCACAATTTTTTTCTTACTATCTTTTTTTGTAAAAAATTATAACTTGATTCACTTGATAGAAGCTCGTCAGACCAAGAAAGACTCAAAAAAGAGGAGGGCTTCTTCAAAAGAACTGATAAGAGCTCGTTGCAAAGTTCAGATATTCCAACCGTCTTCGGACGGGTTGTGAAGATTTCAAATTCTAAAAAAGCTGTACCACTTTGAGGGCTTTTTTGAACACCACACTTCTTTCATAAATCAGTGAGAATACTACAAAAAGCCTCTTACACCGTTTCAAAGGCGAAATGTTATGAAAGTTCCTCCTGACGCATGATGAACACGTTGATCATGATGAAAACATCAAAGATGCAAATTTCGGCTTTAATTTCTTTCGTTCTTCTGTCTTTATCAAGGTTTCCAAAAATTTTCTTTCAGTAGTTGTGAAAGAAATAAACGAAAGCGTGTGGAGTTTTCTCACGAGACAACCACATAGTACAGTGCCGACACCTTTTGACGTTTTCTCACGATTCAAACACACTTTCGACGAAGACTAACCAGCATGAGAACTTGTAGATTGCAAAAGAATGCTGTGATGGGAAAAAATTTTGAAGAAAAATGTCCGAACTCTAGTGAATACAAAAGAGAAGTGAACTGCAAACGAAGGAAGAGGAAGCGTGCAAGCGCTAAGACATAAAAATTTTCCGTTCGCGGAATGCTAAATTGAATCGAAATTGAAAAGCACTAAGAGCATTACTCGGCTAATGAACGGGGAATTTTAAGAACCAGCTGAATATTCAGATGAGAAGAGAGTTCCGAACTATTGAAAAAATTCCACTTTTTTTCAAAAATTTACACTCTATTCTTTGCTGCAAAAGTAAAAACTTTTTTTTCAAAGTTGTTAGCAAAAAAAAAAGGAATCAAGATTTTAAGAGCTTTTTGATTTTGACAGCAAAAGGACTGTTGTATAAAAGGTCACATGGCAAATGACAGAATGAAACACAAAGAACATATTGCGAGAGCCGATTGACTCCTCGCCCGACACTCGATCATAACCGCGTCCGACTGAGGAGAATCACTAAATGAGGCCGATCTGCGCCCTTCCAAAGACCGTGTGCTGGAATCGAAGTGCAAATGGCTCGATCCAGGTGCTGCCGGACTTACCACAGATCCCCGACTAATTGCAGCAGATGTTTCGCCTTGATTGCACATTGTCACAAAAAGGTGTCATTCCGTCTGTTAGGGTTTTCTGATATTTCCACATTTTGAAGTTCACCGGTAGACTTGCAACCATCAATTGGTTTTCACATTTATTTTTCAAATTCAAGTTGATCAGAAGTAATCGAGAAATAAGTCGACAACAAACCTTCTAGATGCAATTTTTGAACTTGTATTTTGAATCAGCCGAAGTGGCTTGTGAAAAAACTATAAAAATAATTTCAAGAAAGAAGCATATGCTCTATTTTTTGAAACTGAACTTCTTGGATGCTTTTTTTGATTTTTTCAGGAATTGAACTATTCGAAACATACTTTTTTTGAAACTTCATAATGATTAATCACAGTAACCGCGAAGGAGTATTTTTGAAATTCAGGACCCTCGTACTTTTTTACTCTTCTCTGTAGGTGAAAATATGGCTCACTTGGCGAAAAAAAAAATTTAACTTTAATTTTGACCTTGCAAATGTTTTCCATACTTCACCTAAATTCTTTTTTACAATTTCAGACCCTACTGCGAATGCAGTGCCTGAAACGTCTTTTTTTTGCGATCGTAAAAAACTGCAAGCACCAAGCCAGGAGCGCTTTTCATATTAGCCTCTCGGAAGCCGCATAACTGAGCTATAAAAACATAAATATGCTTTTACGACATGAAGTAAGTTTTTTTCGTCTTGGTACTCTCAGAAAAAATAATTCCTCGTTTGAAGTGTTTTTCAACAAAGACGCTGTTTTTTTACGACGAAAGTTTGCAATTTTACAGTAACTAAACTTTTCGAAACTGAGAAAAGGCCAAAAAATTGAAAAATTCAATTAGCCTAGCAGAAGAAAAAAAAACGGACGCCATGAGATCCTTTGAAAGAAACTATAACATATGGCTCTTCCAACCTTGGCCTGGACGATGGCAAACTCCTGGTCTTCAAGAGTTTGCAAAAAATCTTCGGCGGGGTGTGATCGCTTCAGCGTGGCGGCTATGGCGACTCGTCGGGCCGCAATTGTGACTGAAAAAAATAGAAATGATTGTGTTAAAAGGTCAGTCATAAGTCGATTCGATACGGTAAGGAAAAGCAAAAAAGACGGATACAATATAAGAAGTAGTTGATTCACAAACGTCTGTAAAAGACATGAAATGACGGAAAACAAAAAGTGAAATAGTTTCAAAAGAACAAACGGTTTGAGAAGCGCCGCAAGATAAATCTGTGCTTGGGAGTTCAAATAAAAGAAAGAGTTTTTGAACAATTCAGGAAAAAGTTTTCGTCGAACAGCGAAAATGCTTTTGACTCGAATAGCTACAAAATGGCTGTCGTTTTCGTCGATAAAACGCTCAACGCTTTTAAAATTTCGAATGGTTTGACACGTTTGTGAGTGTTTAGATTATATTTTTCAGCATATGAGACCCGCTTGTTCGAAATTTGAAAGCTTCTGCTGTATTCGATTTGTCATCACCAGAACTGTACGATTTTTCTGCTTTGTTTTTTGTTTCATTGAGTGGACGGGGAGAGAATTTTGAGCGACACATAAAATAAAATGTCAAAGACATTATGAAGTTTAAGAAAAAAAAAATCGACTAGATCTTTTCTCGGCATTTTTTTATTATAAAAAAATAAAGGTTTTAAAAAGCAAACAAACTTATCGAAAACAGAATACATTATGAATTAAAGCTAAAATAAGGGAGAACATTGTAACAGTAAGATGATGCGATTTTCAACTATCGGAACTTTCTGGAACGGACGCTATAAAGGTCGCTAGTTTCGGCATCCGGGCTTTCTGAAAACTAAGAAGTTAAGGTTTAAGACTTCTAGGATTTTCAGTAATTGGGTCGAGAAACGTTCTGATCGAGAATTTTAAGAAAGAGAAAAAGTAAAATGATTGCGTGTAGGGTTATCGCTAGAATCTTAGAGCTTGAAGAAAGGTAGCTCAGCGCGGCAAAAGCCACTTGTGCACTCATCCGTCGCTTAGTTGATGCGGTAGAAGACGTCCGCACAATTCCCTTCATTTCTCCAGGGACCACCATGTCGATAATTAAAAAGACAAGAAGACTATTAGCTATCCTTATTTTCCCGCAAGTTGAAGTCATGGGTAAGTTTGGAGAAACTCTGAAGTGTAGTTTTCCTTTTTTCAGAACTAAACATGGTTGGTAGAGCAATAGAAGAAAATCCAATTCCTGAATGGTCTCAGGAAAAAAAATATATAAAGAAGTTGATGAGACATGGCTTTAGAAGGTGTGAAGAGAACGAACTCAGCAAATGTGGATAGGAAGTGATGTGAAAGGTAGATGAACTTTTGATGGCATCGCAAGTGTTTTCAAAACTGCAAGCCAAGAACCCCTGAAATGAGAGCTGAAAAAGAGACCTGTGAAAATGACACCTTCTGGATTGGATCGTGTGCCGCGCGAAAACGATCAACATTTCTTGTTGGATATCAAACAAAGTCGGTCTCGTGGGAACGCGGCTACTGCATTGCTTCGAGTGCGGCAACACGATTTTCTTTTTTTGTTGGTTTTTTGAGCTGTCACCAATCTTACGGTCTTTTTCCGTTCGATTCATTCGCCTTATCTGAGATTTCATGCTTTTTTTGTTTTTTTTTTTCCTCAATTCGCATTTGAGCTTTTTTACAAAAATGACACAAAGGTTTTTGAAAAGTTGTTGAAAATCAGAAAAAGCGTTCACCTGGAAAAATTGAAGCAGTTTCAAAGCAAAAACGGAGGAGAACATTATTAACTTCACTGTAAGCGTTTGATCTAATTTTTGTGCAATTCTTAAATCTGGGATAAATAAAAAAAACGGCTCAGAGCTGTATAAGAAAATGCATAGTTTTCTGAGCTGACCAGACTTTTTGAACAGTTTTTGCTCAAAGGCTGGAGCTCCTTGAAAAAGCGCAAGATTTTTAAAATCCATATTGACCCCAAAAGTTGACAGGAAATGGTCTTTTCGCCAATGCCATCTACAAATGTCTAAAAACTTCAAAAAAGTTTGTGTCAGTTTTTGAACACATATTTTGATGGTACGTGGAATTCTGCATCTAGTGAACCTGGTTTAATTGAAAAAGCCTATTATCATCTAAAATTCAAGCTCTGGTCAAGAAATACGAATGAAATTGAGTGAAATTTTTTATAGATACTAATGTGAATCAATAATTTCAAAATAAGAAGATGGTTTTAATTGTAGGTCATCAAGAAAACAATTTTTACAGGGTAAATTGCGGAAAGTTCTTGATGTTTTGATTTGAAAACAAGGAGTTGAGGTGATATCCTCAACAGAAAAAAGAAACTTTGAAAAACTGCATCTGAGCATTTGAATCTTCTGAAAAAGCGAAAGAAACAAAAGCGTCGAGAGCAGGACCGACAAATTGGATGGAAGTGTCGTGAGCAGAGTCGCCAACGTCGCAAAAATGGAATAACTCGCCGCTTTATGGGTTCAAAGGTCCAGTTCTGTCTAGCTAGATTATTTTGAATGGAAATCATGAAAAAGACAACGAGTAATCCAGATGAGGGCTTTTTTAATATTCCACGATTGCTCATATAATAATGGGCATTCTGGCAAAATAACGACTAAATTCATCTGGAAGAATGGTAAATTATTTTGCATCGAGTCTTTATGAAAGAGGAAACTTTATTAGATCACAACGGAAAAAAGTAGATGGAGAAATAATTTTTCATTATTTCGAAAAAAAGATGTGTTTTTAACTGGGCTTCCGAGTATTGAAGGGTTACTGAATCGGCGTAAATCCCAACAAAATAAGGTAAACCATATATATCGGAAGCATGGCTTTGAAAATATCCCAGAAATTTAAAAGCGCAACCTTTTTCCCGCTAGAAAGCTGCTAAACTTACGATTTTTCAAGCAGTCGACGACAAGACTTTTTTTGAAGTTTTTTTGAAGTCAAACTAAGACGTTCCATTTTTTTCCAAAAATTTAATAATATTTTTATTTGAGGAAAAAGGATTTCACTGCCTGCTAAGAGCCTTATCGACAGAATCCACTAAACAGAGTAAAAACCTTTTGAACAGAATAAATATGAAACCAAATTTGCCAGATTTTGAAGAACATGCAATTTACCAAGAGAAATAAATCTATCACTATTATATCTTTCTCACTTCGAAATAAAAATGATTGCCGCTTGCTTCGACAGCCTCAATCTTCCGCGACAATTGCAAAGCGCAAAATGTTCCTGACGTTTGTGGAATGACTGATGGCTTGAACATTATGTGGAAGTAATGCGTTGGGACATGCTGGCCACCACGTACGGAATAAGTAACAAGACAACGCCCGAAAATTCAACACAGCGTTTTCTTTTTTTCGCTCTGGAAGAAACATCACTCTGAAATTCATACGTTCTGTAAGACGAGCAAGAGATCAACAATTCTGCTGCAAAACATCTCAATGAACTTGGGTGCAGTTAACTTTGAGGCTTCTTTCGCGAAAAAAAAAACGTGAAAAATGAAAACTGAATACACAGATAAAGGGAATCTTTTCGTTTTTCAAAAACCAACAGAAAAAACTTTTTCTAATCAAGTCATTTTTTTGTAATCTATTCCTCTAAATCTTGCTCAAAAGCTGTTGCTAGTCTACTTGAAAGCGCAAAAAAGACACCGCCTAGAATTAAAGCAAGAACAACTCTTTGTCGGAAACTTTTCTCTGGACCTCAATAAGAAAATTTCGCAAATTTCTGAACCTAAAAGGGACCAGCCATATTTTGCAAGAAAAAAACCGATGTGAGAACTTTTACTACATTGTTATTCGATGTTGCAGAAATTTATAAAGGATTTTACAGAAGCATACAAAAACTTTCTCTGAAAAACTATACAACAACCAATTTTCATTCCTAACTTCAAGGAAATTCATACAAAAATAAAGCTTCGATTTTATTTATACGCCATTCTCCGCTTGCTTGAATCAAATTTGACTACAGAGGTGTCTAGACCTTCCATTTACAATATTCCATTCATCGAAAATTTCAAAAAAATTCCATTTAGACAATAGGGATAAAACTGTAAAACCGCTTTTTTTGATCTCACTTTTTCTAACCTTTCCGTGAAATTTCATATGAACTAATGGATCAGATCACAAGGAATTTTGGCGTCAGCTGAGAAATTCATTCAAATTTTTAAAATGTGTCTTTCCAGGCCTCTTGTTTTTAGATCAGAATATTTTCACTTTCTCGGCGTTTTGCGCCCTTTACTCCGAGAAAAGAATAACTTTTGCATTTTCAAAGCGCTCTTACTTTACAAAAAAAACTTCTTCAATTTCAGGAAACTCAATAAAAGATTTTGCATATTCAACCAGATTCTCAACCGGTCACCTGAACAATCTTTTCCTGTTAGTATAAAAATGATGTCGCAAAATACTTTGAAGCCGAAAAAGCAGCGAAAAAGGCAGTTTTTGCTGGGAATCCAGCCCATACGTCAAAAGACAAGGTAGGAAGCAGAAAATCCATGCTTGCGCTTCTCAATTCGTCACCAAAAATTGGGGTTTGTTCCATTTTGGCGACGCGGACATATCACACAGAGACGAAATGCATCGGGCCATGCATACGGGAGTGAACGCAGGTGCAAAAGTGACGGCGACCAAGAAGAAGCCGAAGAAAGAATAAGCGGTGGCCGATGGGTCCCAACACGAAGAAGCATCTTCCACGCTAATGCACACAAACAATCCGCCACGGACGACTTCGTCCCGCCCGCCAAATTACTTTTCCGCGACAAAAAAAGAGCCTCGCCTTTTGTTTCTGAGCGTGTTGAATAATATGCAGAGGAAGCGGCGCGTGATTACATTCATGCCCGGCTCAAAACCAAACTCACTTTTGCCGTCGGGACAAGGTTATTTATTTAATCTACGTATATCACGCCAAAGGCAGGTGCTCGAAAACCTCATTTGTTCCTAATGTGCCAGTAAACTGTTCTCTATAATTCGAACCACGCTCGGAACAAAAAATAAGTGTTAGATTGACTAACCAACCGCGCAGGTGATAAAAAAGTCTCATTAAGTGCATAAAAGTACAGTAAGATGGCAGCTTTTCCAAATATCTTTCATAATTATGGGCTTGTTCTACTCTTGTTCATCACGCAAGAAAGCCGTCATTAAGTTCGTAAAACTACCGTATAACAAAAATAAAGCGCTGAAGGAAAAATTTAAGATCTCCACTTATGTTATTTTTCAAAAGATGATGTTCTGGGAAGACGTTTGAAACTATTATAAATCAGGGGCTCAAAATTGGAGGCTATTCCAAGGGTTTTGTTTTCTCATCGTCTGGCTTAATTTATTTCTTTGATTTTTTGGGCACAACGTAAAATTTGGCGAAAGCTTCAAAACGTGGTTTTAAAGGTATGCCAATTTCAAATTTCTCATAGTAACAAATTCGAATTTTCGAAAAGTTCACAAGATTACTGGCCCCCTTTTCCATGATTTTCGAGAGGCGATGATTTTAATATTTGAAGGACTGAATAGGCATCTGCATAACAGTGTCTTATTTTTTATTAGGGAATGCAAATATTAGAAAAACTTAAAATGCTTCGACTGAACAGTTAAGTTCTTTGAAGTAGAATTATGACCCTTTCTGAGAGAAGCTTTCACTGTTTGAGAATTTATTCGAAAATTCCACAACGACGGCAATTAAAATAGACCGCTTTTGTCCAACTTTAAAATAAAACTTTCATTTTGAACAAAAAGATTCAGAGCAAAAAACACAGTGCAGAAAAATCATGTACCCATAATAATGAAATTTGAAGAATAATTAGTCAAGCTTTCCAATGTCTCAAATTAATCACAGTTCTTCGGAACGTTCTATCAAAAAAATCAAAAATATAAAGAAGAAGAAGAAGCAACACAAAAAGGACGGACAAGCGTCCAAGTGAAGAGAAGAAAAACAAAACGACACACAAGGAAAGAACTGCGGGCGGCCGAATAATTGCTTGTCACAAACCTGGACAATTCACCTTTCGCGATACGGAAAAAAATCAAGGTGATCTGATTTTTTTGCTGAAGCTAATGCTACGTTTCTTTTTTTGGCTTCGCTGTATCTATTGGTCGTGGACTTGATAAACATCTTTGAGAAAAACTAGCTGAGTGAAAGGCCTGGACCCAAACTTTAACATAGTTAACTAATAAACCAGTGAAGAAACTTTTTCGAAAGAATTTTTTTAATGGGTGATTTCGCATCCATAAAAAAATCCGCAAATAATATATTTTTAAAGAAAAAAATCAAAACCTCGAAGGGAAAAACCAAAAACCTCTTTTTTTCACTTCACTACACTGGTAGTGCCGGAACTTCGGGACTCAATAACTTGGCTGAAAAATCGAGAAAGTGATCTGGTGAAAAAAACACTGAGATAACTTATTGAATTGATCAAGTTCCCAAATAGTTGATAATACATAAAAATAACTCGAAATTCAACCAAAAAAATTTGAATTTTTCTGAATGAGTCTTAAAAATTCGAAGACTTCATATTTGAAAGATAACGAGTTTCTGAGTTGCTCCTAGGAGACGCATCAATTAAATCTAAAAATTTTTGAAAGTGTTTCAAGTTTTAGCTAGAATGAACAGTGAATACTAATAAACGGCTAACCGCATATTCACAACTTTTCAAGTAGGTCGTTTAAGTTTGAACTTTTATTTTTTTCAGAATCCTTCCAAACGATTATAAGATTTCATCTCTAACAAAAAAATCAAATCCGAGAAAAATCAAAAACTTTCAAGGCTTTTTTTCTTCTTAATTATTACGAAAGAATTCCATCAAGATACTTTTTTTGTTTTTCACTTGAAGGAAAGGTTGGTAATGCAGGCGGGGAGTACTAACACAATTGATTTGGCGCTTTGATAATCAAATTTTTGAGATACAGATTGAAAAGAAACGAACGTGTCAACATTCTCAAGTTTCAATTTTGTTTTTGCTCTAGAAAAAAAAAAAACTCTAAAGCAGTTGTTGGAACAAATGGAACTCAGTTCTCACTCGAAAATTCACGGTGTAGGAAAAGTCGACCAAAACTTGGAAATTAGCCAAACTTGCTTTTTTTTCTGAAAGGGACAATATTTCACGATCATAACTCAAATGTAAAATGGTAGACAAGCTGCAATTTGGACGGCGAGGAAGCTTTTGAAAACGACAATGAATAAAACAGAAGCCAGAAATGAAAATGACTCAAACACGGGGAACAATATATCATTCGAGCAGAAATGTAATCTCAGCTTCGCGTCTTCTTTTCGAAAAAAAAATTCAGAGTATAGAGAAAGATCTTTGATTATAAAACGAGTTTTCAACTTTTTAACTAGCAAGTCGGATAAGAGCAGAATGTGTCGAATTTGCTTAAGATCATTCAACAAAAAAAGAAAATTGAAATTTAGACCTTTTCATGAATTGGCGTTTTTTTCTTCTAAAATTATTTCAAAGTTTTTTGAGAACCAAATGAGAAACTTCGGTTATTGGAATAAAGGTTGAAGTTCTACAACGCAGTAGAAGCCGAATTCAGCTTTTTCCTCATTCCGGATTCGGTCGCCGTGGAGGACAAAAAGAGAAGAAAATGGGCGTTATATGTGTTGGACGAGAAAATTTGTAGAGAGGTACACAAATCAAGTTAGCAATCGAGGCGTCTTCCAGGCTGCATAACGTAATGCGTCAAGCACAACGCATTAACACCCTAACGGGCTCTTTCGCCACTTCATTTTTGGTCAGTTTTGGAGAAAAATTTCTGAGAAAATGGTTCTATGAGGTTTTTAGCGAGAAGAGATATGTTTCGTAAGAAAGATAGTTTAACTTTGTGTTTAGTGAAAAAATCATCAAGACGCTCTTTTGAGGACTAAAATGGAATATTTCACTTCTACTACTTGCAAAATCCAATTTCTTTTTAGAAGAGAAAGTTTATTCTTCAAGTCAATATCATTCCCATAAAAAGATCATTCATCTTCCGAGAGAGTAACTTAATACATACTAAATTTCAAGCGTTCAGACATTGAGTACCCAAAAAACGATAGATTTTTCTTGTCGACTCAAAAAAAGGGAATTTTTTAAAGTTTTTGTGAAATCAAACGAAAGGTTTAAAATCCGAAATGCGTTTATGAAAAACAAAAACGAGGACCGTTGGAATCTCTTTATCACACGGAAAGTTTGCATCTCACAGGCAAAAACATATTGACTCGCCTTTTGTGAAGAGCCCTACACGACGAGCAAAACCGATCGCTCCGCGGGAAAAGGCGCGATTGTAAGATGTCGGTAAAGAATACTGCGGCGGAAAATGACTGCAAAGGAGGCTCTTTCGTTGTTTAATTCCATTAGGTTGGCCGGTTAGAAATGAGTCCCAGTAGGGAACTACGGAAACTCGTATTCAAGGTTCCAGTTCAAACTTTAGTGGTTTATGGAACTGAAAAAAAGAAAATATCTGCTGAATCCAATAAAAGACGGAGAAAACACTTGTAGAAATACAATTTCATTTTCCGCATAGACTTTCAACAGATCTTATTTAAAATTCGAAATCGCTTTTTGAATTTTCTGTTTTAGTCATGTTCTCATAGTAAGTTTAATACCAAAAAATCCGCTTGTTTAACCGACCAACGTTACAAAAAGCGAAACCAACTACATTCACTCATTTGATCGAAGAGAGTTATAAAATATCACATGAAACTAAATTATTGAGATTCAGAAACTTTTTAGGAGTTCGAATTCAGGGATCAAAACAAAACAAAAAAAACTTAACGCTGTCAAAAGTTGAATAATAAGAGTTTTGAAAGCAAAAATGTTAAAAATCTAAAGTTCCCAAAATGACATCGATAAGCTAAGAGAGTTGAATTCCCAAAAGCCCAAATGGAGTGTCGCCATACCGCAGCTTTGCTTGATGGAATTAGTTTTTTACGTTTAGTAAAAATATGTGAGCCTACGACACTAACCATTTAAAAAAGGCTCGTAAATAAGAAAAAAAAGCGTATGGCCATTTGCTCGGGTTGCTCAAAACAAAAAAAGTTTGACGAATGGGTGGGTGGGTTGAAAAAATAAGAATAAATCAAATGTGCTTTGCAACCTTTTTTTCCGCTTTAGGGTCCGGAATATATATTGATATCAGGGTTGAATCGCTTTTTGCAAAATCGCTTTCACGACCAACATTTTCTGACGCAGAATAGGAGAGAATCGAGCAGAAAAAAAAAGTGAAAAAAAAAAGTTAATTCTGCACCAGTAGAAAATTAAGATAAGAGAATTAAAGTCTTTTAACTAGTTTGCTAAATATGGCAATTTTTCGTAGCTTGGTGTTCGAGTAAATCCATAGCTTGACAGAAAATCCTGTACTGATTAACTCGTTTCTAAACTAGAGCGTTCAACTTTAAATCAATTCTTTGCAAAGGATTTTGATAGAAACTTGGGATTGCTTCGAAGAAAAAAGCTACACATAGTGGTTTTTTGGAAGACCTCCTGATGATTGAGATCTAACTTTGATAAACGAGTCCAAGCGACACTTAAGTTCCAAAAAATTTGATTTTTTGACCGGAAGAGAGTGGAAACGCAAAGAACAGTAGGATGACTGGGGTAGGATGCGTGGAAGATCACGGAAGCGACTTGGGCCAGTTGTCCCTTCGGCGATCTAGCTACTTGACGCGCTCTCTGTGTTCTGTCGTCGCTACACCGACATAAATGCCTGAGGCTCGTGGCTGAGAGAAACGGATGTGAACAAACGCGCTTCCAGTTGATCTATCGCTGGTCCCTCATTCTTCAACACTATCAGCCAGTTGTACGTCCAACTGCCTTTCACGGCTTCAAATTATGTTTTTGAATTCGGGAGCAAGAAAATCTCGGCATCAGAACAGTTATCTGGGTTGAGGTTGTTGAGTTGGTTGTTCACCTCAACCTCTTGGTTGCGGAAAGGCTTCATTAATCAAAAGCCGAGGGCGGTTTAATCGATGAAGTCTTAAAAAGACCATATTGCTTTATTATCAACAGACTGAGATTTTCAAAGTATTAGGCTGCAAGACTTTCCAGTTTTTAGAAACGAGCGTTGAAAGCCAGTCAACCTATTGGAAAAACTTTTGCTGATTTCCCGGCATAGGTCTTTTTTTGAAAACTGTGTAAACACCTAAAAATCCATTCGGTACACCGAAAAGTGTCCTGTTTGCAAAATGAAATGACCTCTGTATGGAACCATTTTAACCCACGCTAGTGTTCTCATAATTTGAAAACCTTTCCCAAAAACTGTCAATTACTAGTTTGTAAGAATGAGAGTGTGAAATGGATTGGGAGACCGAAGCGTCTGAAGACTAGTGAAAAAATTCATTTTGCAGAAAAATATCTTCTTATTCCTGTATCAAGTTCACTTCAGTCCTGGAAAGTAGCCTCAAATAAGTGAAATCATTTGAATCTTGACAGATAGTATTTGGCACGGAAAAAATCGAGACGTCGATGGATGGAGAGCAAAAATCGTTTTTTCTTTTGGTCAAGAGTCAGGTACGACCAGCCGCTGCTGTTTCAATTTTCACGCTTTTTCTCTCTGGCCGTGGTCTCAGTGAACAGTTGCTTTCATCGTGTTCATCTCCAGGGGTTCTCTTTTTAACGAAAAAAAAAATCTTTGGACAGCTTGCAAGAAGTTGGTAAACTATTACTCGTTAGTTTGATTGCAGGAAATTTTATGAAGAGACGTTTTTGCCTTGAAAAACCTCTTGATGGATTTTCAAAAAAAAACGGAAAGAGTATGATTCTTCGAATTTAAACTATCTGTCATAACCACTATTTATAAAATATGTACACTCCGGCGGTTCACTTTCATGAACCTTGAACATTTGATTTTTTTTTTGAAATTTTCAAAGTGGCGAAATGAAGGCAACGACAATGGATTTATTTCGAGTTTTCAGTTTGCAACAAGCTGTCTAGACATCACCTGAACTCATCCACCAATAATTCCATTTCCTGCTTTCATTAGTTCGAATCCGAATCCCTTTTCGAGAACATTTCTATCAGTCCTAACACTTCCGCCATATTTCGTGAATCACGACTCTCCAGACTTTTAAAAAACTTATTCTCCTAAATTCTCGTTACGCACAAGCTTTTTCTTTCGTGAATAAGCATTCTCCTGAAGAACCATTTTGAAATAGCTTTGGGGCTTTTTTTTTTACATTCTGAATAAACTTTCATTTCCACGTAGAATACTTCGATGTTCTAGTATAAACGCGCTTTAAAAAGTTCAAAAGGACTCGATCTTTGAAAAACTGAGAGATTCGAAATAGATCGGCGCGTTTCGGGCTTAATGTGAAAATCTCTCAAACATAATTAAAACTTATTCCTCAGCGCGAAGAGCATATTTAAGCAAGAGTCATTAATAATTCAGAAATGTTCGCGATGAAGACACGTGTTACGGAACTTCGCTACAAAAATATTTCACTTCCCACCTGACGTATGCTGTTTTGCGTTCAAGTGAAGCCTGATTAATTTGACATGATTAATTTGACATTGCGAAGAATCTTACAAGGCGTTGCGGTCGCGAAGCGGTTCTCATAATGCAACGCAAGTTTTCTTAGGTCTCGAGAAACAACTTGCGCTAGGAAACACCTGGTGGTGTTTTAAAACCTATCAACTTGAAATGTTGCTGAACATCTCATAGTGTTCAGATAAGCAGACCTTTAGACATGAAATGTGGTCTCCTAGTCTTTCATCTTGTCAAAAAGTGATCTAATTTTCATTTTTTTTTTCACTTTTTTTTCAGCATCGTCATATGCAAACCTTTTTATGTTTCAGTTCTCTTTTTTTTTAATTTTTGAAAAGTCATTGATAACAACACTGAATCCAGCCGAACGAGTTGAAATCGACTCAAATTTGCCAGTTTGATGGTGGGAATGCATTTACTTGTTATCATTTTTTTGAATAACATCTTTCAAAAAACTCTAGACAGCTTGAAACGATTTTTCAAGCTCTGTTTTTCAATTTTTTTGGAAGCTTTTTTTGACTATAGATGTTCAAATCTACAACTGAAACTATTTTTCTTTTCCATATTTGAACCATTTGATCTTTTTTTTTATATTCATAACAAAAACTTTAGTATTTATGTAAGAGAGACTGATGTGAGCATCTAGCGTTGAGAATAATTTATGAAGAGGAAGAAGAATTTTTGCAAGCCCGTAGAGGCTTTATTAAAGTCATTTCTGCAAAATAATGCGCGAGCATTCCGAAATTATCCAAGCTAACTCACTCTTTTATTCTCATTTCACAATTTTTTACAGATGCTGGGATTCAGAATTTTTCACAATTGTTGTATAGAAATGTTCTAGTAATTCAAATCCATTTGATTAGAATTAACGTCCCTGGGAACGGAACCGAACAAAAAGTGAGAAGTTTTTGTTGACCAAAAGCGCTTTTCGCATAAAAATAATTGAATTCTTCCATGTTAAAACCATTTTTTCTGCATTTCTTTTGACCGTATGCCTAATAATCTTTTGCTCAGTCGTTTTCCAGTTTCATTGTTCTCATATTTTGATGGAGGATTCAAAATTTAATTGAGACTCTCATCAACCCAAGAGACAACAAAAAATAGCAAAGAAAATAAATGAGGTAGGAAAAATTGACAAATCGAAGTAAAAGAGAATAACTGCTATAGTCTGTGTACCACGACTTGAAATTTCATCTAACGACATTCCGCTGTTCCGCCGGGCGCCTTTGCGAGTCTCGGTCGCGCTTTCAATTTTTTTCTTTCTTTCAAATAATCACAGTGGAACGATACATCTATCAGCAATGAAAATAGTCTGGAAGGGTGACCTAGACCCGCAAAAGCAAAGACGCTTTGCTACCGCACGCAGCGGAACGTCGTTCGGTGAAATTTCAAGTCGTGGCACACAGGCTATTTAAAAACCATTTTTGTCAAATTAAGTGCCTGGTTCGCAAAAAGATACGTTGTTTTACGGTAGTCGAAAACGCTGAAAAAAACATCATAAATAGTTTTTCCAAAAAAAACTTAGTTACAAAACAGACCTGTGAAGTTTGCCAAAAAGGGTGTTGTTAGCTTACTGATTTTTGCTATTTCAGTATGGTGATAGAGCACATTCGTTGTTTGCGCTTATCAATCAATATCTCAACAACATTTTCGTCTTTGAAATTAATAATGAAGAACTTTCACATGAGTAGTTTGTGAAAAATTTGCTAAAAATCTTTTTTAATTGGAATTTCTTATTTCTTTTATTTTTCATAAATTTATAATATTCGAAGTTTCGGACAACCGATTATTATAATCGAGATCCACGCTAAGTGTTCTTAGTTTTGGTCTATGATCCATACTCATGGAACATACTATTTTCGCGTTTTTCTTCTCAGATAATTCGCAGTTTTCTAACTTTTCCATCCGTTTCAATAATAGCCAAGTTGTCCTATCTCATTATCAAAAATGCAAAAGAAAAAAAAATTTCAAACATATCCAAAAACCTTGCAAAAACAATCAATGTTCTGACTCCGTCCTAGAAATAGCTTTTTTTTTCGAGGAGTTTGAAAAAGTTGATTTCAGAAGTTTTGAGGAAGTAACCGAGCCCTCAAAAGTCCGAGTAATCGAGAAGGTCCTACCCTTATTGGACGCAGTGTGTACCCCACTCAGTTTTTTTTTCGTCAAATTTCCTTGTCTTCTAGCAGACTTCCTTGAAGCTTTTTGCCTAGACCAAAGGTTTTTACTTCGGAAATGAGTTTTCATTTCGTTTCATCTTCCTTTTTGTTGCAGTATTCAGATGCGCGTATATTGAAATTTGCGGCTTGCCGAGATTCTAAAATTTGCTTTCATTGCTCCTCAGAGAACGATCAGTTTCAAAAAGCTTGATATTTGTTCTCTCGAAGAAATGTGCAGATGAGTGACAATTGGTATTGTAATGAAGCGGAAACTGCGGACTTTCGAACAGCTGTAATGTGACTTCTGAGAAAGTGAAAAACTCTCTGGTTCGTGTCACTTGTGGTTTGATATTTTTGCTCTTTTCTTTTTGGATTAGACGTGGAAAATTTGTAACTTGCAGCAGTATTTGAATTCTGTATTGAAAAGGAAATTTACGATGAAACTTGGGCTCAAAAAAAACTAAGAAACGTGCGAATTTGAAGTCATTTTTTTCCATGGTCCCCACCAAATATATTTTTCAAGAATTGTATGAGCTAATTATTCGGAGCTCATCCAAAACTCCATTCTAATTAACATCTGTGGAAGAAACCCCATTGTCTTGCACCTTCCGGCTATTTTAATTTGTTTTTCTCAGCACGGAAAGAAGGACATTCCGAGTGCTTTGGTACCAATAGCAATAACAAAACCTTGAAAGTCTTCAAGGTTTTGTTATTGCTATTGGTACCAAAGCCGAAATCAAGTGAGCTGTTATTCACTCTATATAACTACGACTCCCACCAAATTCTTTTTGCACTACAAGAACCGTGGTGAATTGGTTTTTTTGCAATTTACACGTAGTTAGCCTGACAAAACGCAAAAATTATAAGATAAAGGAGAGCTGACGTCATGTTGACATTTGTAGTTTAATCAAACCACCCAATTTTTCGATTTCGCAGGAAAAGCATTTCATGGGATAGGAATTCGTTTTATCTTATTTTTTTTTATCGAGTTAGCATTTTTTAATTTTTTAATTTATTCATTTGCTAATAAGAAATCATATTCGCGTGAAACGAAATTTTCATCCACATCTTATAGTAATATATTTATTGCTATCTTAGTCAATAAAAACGCCAAACACACCCCAAACCCACATTTTTTCAGTCTTGCTGATTTTGTTAAGGCTTTTATTTATAAATTCTTAGTTTTGAGTCTTCAATGAACAAACTATAAATTTGAACATCAAACTAGAAGTAAGACCACCATTACAATTGTAGGAAAAAACGAGAATGAATTGCTCCTTTTTGAACGCCTAGTTATAATCGGATACTCATTGAAAACTGCAACGGCCGTCATAATTTCCCTCAATTATTCTGGACAAAAAAACTTTTGCAGGAGGTCTCAGGCACCTTTCATCATGTGAGAAAAAGCTACAGTATTTCCCCATGACGTACCTCGCAATTAGAAAAGCAAAAAAAAGTTTAAGCCAGCAATTTGTCATTCCCTAATTGCACCTCACTTATTCGAACATGCATCTAGTTGCGTTTTGAGTGTGCAGCAGTATCTGCCTAATTGGAGCTGTTTTTTTCGGATTTTCTTTTTTTTCTGAGTTTCCGTGACGGCAAATTGAACTCTCCTACCAAGAAGCTCACGTGGTGGAAGCAGACGACCGGGGCTCGAAATTAGAAGAATTCAAATTAATTGCGCGACTCTCTTTCTTCTGGTGACATTTCTGTTCCTTCTTCAAGATGTCTTTCTTTTCAAATGAATTCAATTCCGCGAAGCCGCAGTCAGACAAATTATGAAGCTGCCAGCGACTTACAAAAAAAATTGAACTGGAAATAAAAAACTTTTTGACGAAGATTGGCTAACATTGTTATTGAAGGAATTGTGCAGGAGAACGACGAATGTAATTGAATAAATTAGTATGAATGAGGAAAACAAGGGATCGGTCTTTATTTTATTCCAAGCCGCTTGCGGAAAAAGGAGACAGACAATCGCATCCCACTCACGGAAATGCTTGAAGAATGACGATCAAAGTGTCCTCACAAGTGATATTGTTCTCATGAGACGCTTTGTAATTTCAAAAGTATTTACAAATACGTTTTCGAAAGTATTACCAGCTATCAATCAGTTTAGTTCATACCTTATAAAAATGTACGCCAGGATACTGGAAGATCTTAAAGACTGCGATGCTTTACAAGTTTCTCCGTTTTTTTTTGAGCCCGCTTCTTAGACGGCTTTCAGGTTTGGATTTATTCATGAGTTTGGTGGCTTTTGAACTGAAATATTTTGGATGGGAAGATAAGAAAAGGTTAGAGAACGCTCAGAAACCGGGTTTTTTATGGCATATTCAATATCCTGGTTGGATGAAACGATCATTTCTGAGCTCGAGCTGCAAGTTGTGTCAACAATCTTAGCATGCAACATTTTTGCTTGCTGAAAGCTGAAGTGATTTTTTCCGAACCTTCATCACAGTTATGGAATTTTTTTTTTTCGAAAAATAGGAATTGAACCCACACGAAGCGGCAAAATGACATTAAATGAGAGAAAGCAGCTTCAAAAGTCAAAAAAATGCATGCCTTCACTTTGTTTTTTTGCAAAAACTAAAACAAATTTATAATTCAAACGATGAAATTTCAGCCTGTCTTTCTTAAAATGCTATTTTGAATTTTTCTTGCCCGCGGAATGCGATAAAATTGAATCGTTCCGATTGAATCATTGCAAATTGAAGACATTTGAAAATACTGTTCCATTTTTTCAAATAGCTATTCTTATTTGAAAAATTGAGCTTCTTGGAGATTGATTCAGGAAAATCTTTTTGCAAACAAACGGCGTTCGAATTCTTTTTTTGTCAGTTTTAGGGTCTCCCAGCCACATGTTTTGTTTCTTCGGAAGTCCTAATTGAAGTCGATTTTTAGCTTCTCCCGACAAAACCTTTTTCAACCAAACTTTTTTCTGGAATGGTACCAAAATTTGGTTCTCTTCTACCAGTTGACCACATCTTGGAGAATCCAAAAGATTTAGGGGCACTTAACACGTGATCAGCCGCTTACATCATCGAATATTATGTGATTAATAGGGCATTTGCCACCCAAGAGGCCGACCGATTCCTTTTTTTTTCTTCATCGAATATTTCATTCATATCTCCGTCCAAGAAGTATCAGAGCAAGTTTTTTTTTGCTTGAGATGTGGGAAATCTCCCGAAAATTAACTTTTCAGAGTTCGTTGCCAAGTCTTTTTTTTTCTCACACATAAGCATTTTTCTCACGCTGTTATCGGCGTTCTAAGTCTTCACATTGTTCTTTGTGAGAAAAAAATCAGCTTTTTGCTTGTTTGTTTATTAAAGCTTTTTTCTAGTTTTATGTTGCAAATTTTTTCGAGAATGATTTTCTGAATGAGTTTTATCCTTAACCTAATGAACTCATTTTCAAAAGTTTTACTGTCTACTGTTTGAAGTTCGCTTTTAAATTCTCTCAGCACTGGCAGCCGAATCCGTAGCGAACTAATTCAATATAACTCAAAAAATAATTCTCAACATCATGGAGACATATGTTTCTAAATAATAATCTGAATATACCTACCTGGACTTTTCTCTTTTATTTGACTTTTTTCACCTGCTTCATGATTGCGGTTGGAAATGGGTGAACATATTCTAAAAATTGAAAAGGGCATATTATTGCTCATTTTGGCGATTCTGTCTTGGTTGATGGCTCCACCCCTCTGCGGCGAGCGGCGAAGGATACGCTGCCTCTGAGTGCGACCAGTCCGCCCACCTGAGGCTCATGGCAAGAAGTTCGCACTCTTCCAGCTCCCAGTGCTTACAGCTTTGAATTTTAACACTATTTTATTATATCGAATAAAGCCGTCACATAAAAATTCCGCTACTCTTGTGCTACTGATGAAACTCGCTTGAAATTTATCATGTTCTTATTTGAAATGATTTTTTTAACATTGATGTAATAATTTTTTTATATTTATTAACTGCAGAAATATTTTGATATGAATTCAATTAGCCAACATCGTCAGTTAAGGAAGTTTAGAACTTTTGAAGCTTTCATCGAGGAAAAGAACTTAACCTGCAGCCAATACCATAACCATAACCAGCTTCACAAATTATTTTCCCTAAATCAAAAATGAGGAGAGAATTTTCATGACACCTTAGATAAACTTTAAGAAAATGAATAAAAAAAAGTTTTAACTATACATCAAAATGAACTCTCTAGATTGGTTACTTATAAAGTTGAGCTGATGTTTCTTTCTAAAATCAGAAGATTTTGTGAGGCATTTTTTTTTCTTTCAAAATTGAGTCTGCAATAGAATTCCCATGCCGATCACAATGTGTATCTGTATCTGAAGGAATATCTTGGAAATCGGATTTGGCTGCTCGGCTGCAAGCCCATTTTGTCCCATTTTCTTCCTGAGATTGCCGTATCTTGCAGGATATCTCAAGCCCGTTAAACGCTCCTCACTCCATTTGCTCGTTCCAAAACAGTTCGCCTCGATGACGACATTGTTGTTGTGGCAAAACTCTGCAGGAAACAATTGTCTTTCCGCTTGAGAAGTTGAAATTCCCTACCTCTTCAACTCAAAAAACTGCTATGAATTTTAAAATTCGACGCAGTATAACTTCGA
Source organism: Caenorhabditis auriculariae (assembly GCA_904845305.1). NCBI lineage: Eukaryota > Metazoa > Nematoda > Chromadorea > Rhabditida > Rhabditidae > Caenorhabditis > Caenorhabditis auriculariae. The sequence continues at coordinate 82,775 of CAJGYM010000002.1, read as the reverse complement.
ATAAAAAGAAAGAAATAGTACATTACTACTTTTTTTGAATACAGCTTCAACGTGATTTTCTTCAAAAAGCTTATTGAATGAATATTATAAGCGGGTCAAATGTGATGATAGCCCTAAGCGAGAGAAGCAAAGTTCAACAAGGCAAGACCTTGCACATTTGCTGAATTTTTTACAACAATTATTTCCTTCTTAGCCTTCTAACAACTTCTCGCGCAGCCATTTTCGATTCTTTTAACTTCAAATTGTTTTCGTGCCGTTCCTCGTTGCCGGAATTTTCTTCAAATTTTTCACTTTGTCGTTCAGATGCTCGACCTTGATCCGCAGGAGCTCGTGCGATCTTGTGCAGAACAGTTCGGCAAGAAGCTCGACCCTGTCAATTGCATACAGTAAGCTTTGCAGCTAAAGATAAAACTTGGCTTCGTTCAAAGAGCTTATAATAATCTGGCGACGTAATCGGAAGCTGTGTCATTTGAGCCAAATGCCTTGGAAACTTTTGCTTGAGAAAATGCAAAAAGCGAAGAATAGCTAACCTTTATATTAATAGCGCAAGCTCCGGGAAGTTCAAAAATGGACTATAAATACCGTTTTTGACCAAAGAACACTCTAGCGACCTCTGGCAGAGAGTTGAACAAAACAATATGTTTAATGCATGAAAGCTAGTTGCCGACCGACGTTCTCGCAGTTTTCTGGAGTATGACGTCCCTGGCACGTGGCTCTTAAGGTCCCACAGCAGGCACATGCTCGCCGGCAAGTTGCCGCAGAACGAACAGGGAATTGAAGAGTGGGAAATAGAATTTTGCGACAACACAAGAGTCAGTGGAACTCATCTTATATTCATGCAATTGCAGGGCAATTGCGTCAATCGACGTCTTCGAGTCACGTCATATCGAGCAATGTTCTTCCGATACAGGTATCCGCTGATTTTTAACCATTGTCTCATGAAAAGGAACATTAAAAAAATGATGGTTTTCGTTTGATTTTTTTTTTCTTTCATACAATCCGTTTTGTATGCTTCGGTGAATGTCCGCATTTTTTTTTTGTTATTTTATCGAGGTGGCTGTTTTTAGAGTGCAATTACTGTGCTTGCTAAGAAAGAACTTTGAAAACACGTGATACGAAAATGTCAAGGTAGCCTTTGTGATAGCGTTTAATTCTAACCTTGACAAAATTTCTTGGATCCTTTCTTCGAATATTTCAAGTTTCTAGAAGATTGCACCTAACTTTTCAAGCAAACTTTGAAAAAAAGGTTTCAAGTAGTTCAAAAATTAATTAGGCCCTTACTAGTAGAGGATTTTTTGGGTGATCAATGGCGTGTTGGATGAACAAAGAGCGCGATTAATGAAATAGGGGCATCCCAGAAAAGAAGGTAATCGGCCGCCTATGCCAAACAGAATAGCTCATTTTGGCTCGCACTAAATCAACAAACATCTGAATTTTTGGCTTGGTGACGGCGGAATTGGAGGGAAGCACTGCTATGGGTTGAATTGATGATCTGAATTTGCCCCAAATACGATTAATTACGTTTTCAGATGCGCCGTACTTCCGGCACATTATGAATTTCTCGGCAGTTTGCAACGTGGTCGAAATAAGTTTGAAAAAACTGCAATTAGCTCAGAACAAAACCGATTTTAGTGTACCTACAATACGTGGTGCCACCTCTTATGTTCTTGTGTTTGATGGGAAACGTGCTGAATCTGCTCATCTACAGCCTAGCATATTTTGATGGAAGTAGCTCAGTGCACTTTTTGCGGGCAAAAGCAATTTTCAATATGATTTTTGTTTTTTCCAGAGTTTTTGAGGTGAGGAAAACGTTAGCTGTTAACAATAAAAATCGGGGAGTTCCAGGTTTTGCACGCTTCAAGTCCTCAAGCCATCTCCTGGCTTGAAACTCTTTTTTGGAAAACAAGACCCTACATGATGATGATTTCAAACATTAGCGGAACGATGTCCACTTGGTAGGTTTTATTTGTTTGTATCCAAAGATAAATAACCCAGATACAGAAACGAAAAAAATTGTTGCAGGCTGACTTTGATGGTGACGATGGAGACGGTAATGTGTATTCTGATGCCTTTCGTCTTTAGACAGTATTGTACCAAAAGGTTTTTTCTGTCGAAAGAAAAGATTCAAAAAAGAAACTTTCAGGTTGACTTGGATATTTTTGGCCATTTCTCTGCTGATTTCCACGCTCCTTCACTTCACAATAGTTCTTGTCACTGATGTCCAAGAAGTTGTTCAAATACGGCCTTTTGCACACGTCAGTTTTCGAAGTCTTGAAATTTGAGGACTTGAAAACCGAAAAGAGAATAATTTCCATTTAGACCGACTTTAATCTTGCGACGGTAATTGTTATTGCTTGCCTGAGTCTTCAAAGCCACGTTTTTTTAATCCTCCATTCTTCAAAAATTGAGTTCGCCTTTCGAGAGTCTCTCCTCGTCTCAGAGCCGGCAACTTTTGCAATAGTGAAGAAAGAGAAAAATACGAAAATATAACTTTTTTCGGGGAAATCTCAATTATCAAAATCTATGCTTCCTAAATAAATTGCAAATGTACTTGATTTACGAATGGGATAAAAAGATTACTTGAAAGTACTTCAGAGCGCTTTTTATCGAAGCTTAAAATTATTTCTCTTTTTTTATTCGACTTAGTTGTTGATATTTAAAAAGGCTGTTCAACTTTTTAAAAAGTTTTTAGCCATATACTTTTTCCAGAGGCACGACCCAAACTCGACTTGCTGGTTTGTCCAAACTGTCTTCCACGTGAGGAACAACCCTGACTATGAGATGTGGAGAAGGTTTTACGCCACAATCACAATGGCCGTTTCCATCGTCATTCCAACGGTGGCGATGCTGGTCTGCACAATCCTCATCATCAAGCAGTTCACCTTCAAGGTATTTTCCGACTTTTAGGTCTCACAATATTCCATGAAAAAAGAGCAGATATATCTTCAAATATAATCAACGTTTGACGTGAAAATTTTAAGAATTTGAGCCTTCTCGCCTTCAAATCAATTGACCTTGGTGCCACTATAAAAGAAAAAAAAATGGGAAAAAAATATCTGCGCCTAACGGGAATATATGAGCCACTTTATAGAAAAAGATAAACTTCAAAAAAAAAGGAGGCCTCTCAAATCAAATGATATCTTTTGTTTGTTAGTTTTTCTATTCTTTGACTACATCTGGAAACCGAAAGTTTCACCTAACCAATGCTTTCCTAATTGTTCCCACGAAACGCTTCTTCTCAAGTCTTCGAGCTTCGGAGAAGAATTCATGACTTTTGAACTAGGCAATTATCGAGAGCCATGTGGTTGCTAATGATCTTCGGCATCTGCATATTTTCTTCTAAAATTAGAGGTTGCTTCAGAATAGCATTTTCTGAAAACGAGAAGAAGTCGATTAGCACTTTTTGCTTGCCCTTCGGTTCGCTTTATGGATGAGTAGGAAGAGAGTACTGAATTGCTTATTTTGGTTCGGTGCGGAATAGCTATTCATATAAGCACATCCGTGGAAAAACAAAAATAGAGTTATATCTAGGGAAATGCAAAAGTACACACTTAGGGATTTTGAGGAGACAGATCTCCAGAAATCATTTAATTTAACGCTTATTGTGATGGTTTTTTGCCACAATCGTCAGAAGCAAATAGTTCTATGTACTTCATATTTTATGTAGTGAAATTTAAATCAAAAATATTACACGCTCAAGAACTTTCAGAAAACCTCTTTTTTTAAATCTCAGAAAAAATAAAAATTTCAAACCTTTCAAAGCGGCTAGAAACGAAAAAAAAAATTTTACTCAGGCTCAAATTAATTTCTTTATTTTGTATTTCTTCCTGTGATCTTTATTTCGACAAATCAATCAAAAGGAGGAATTATGAGAGATAAACGTAGAAGATTAAGACTTTTTCTTCCATATGAATGAACACCCTCACTTTGTTTTCATAATAATACACCGAGATAAACATGTTGTGACAAAAAACAAAATAATTATGATCGCATTAGCTATAACTAATCCCTTGCACTGAGTGGTGGCTTCAACCATGAGAAAAAACCCGATTTGTTTGTGACAATAAACCAATGAACAAAAATGAAAAAGTTATGAGGTGGCGAGATAATTGAAAGCAGTTTTTGTTTTCAGGAACTGGGGGAAGCTTTTTCGCAAAGAAGGAAATGTGTGATCCGGATGACCGTTGCCACGACTCTTTCCCATCTTCTTCTCGAGGGTCCAGCAACTTTGACCCACGCGGCCAGCGCAGTTCAGGTCAGAACTCCTCAATTTGAAAGTAAATTATCAAGTTTGTGCTCTCACCAGGATCTAAATTCATGTTTTTAGTATTTTCAACACACATTCAGCTTTTCTTTCATTCTTCAAATACTCTCAGCACTTGAATTGAGATTTTCCTAACACCTTAAAAATTCCTGAAAATCTACTCGGGTGTCCCAAATGAAGTACCTAAGAATCTCGTTCTGCACAACATCCTTGTTTTCAAAAACTAATGATTTTTCGTTGTCGGAAAAGTGTCATTTTTAAAAAATTGCGAGAACATCCCAGAAGTTTTAAGGATCCGCCCAAGATCACCTATTGCTTATCAAACCCTAAGAGAAACCGAAAACTTTTAGAAAGTTTTTGTTTGCTGCTTTTCATTTCAAGTTATGATGAAATCTTCATAACCCCTTGGGCTAAACGAAAGTTTGCCTAAATTTATCCGCAATGCAAATATGCAGCCTCGGCTATTTACTTTCCTGAAAGAGCAGAGATTTATTGCTTCCAAATAACGAACTGAAAAAGCCTCTTCCTGTTTTTCTTTCGAGCTTCATTCACGGAGATCGAATTCAACGGAATAACCATTTCAGGGAGAAGACTACAGCTTGATGCTGTGCGTCCTGAATCACGGCAACAATTTGCTTTCGCTCGTCAACGCGACGATTCCGTTTTTCGTTTTTCTTCTCTACAATGAACAGTTCCGGCACATGACATGCATGTATCTGAAGGTGAATAATCAGTTAGATAACATTTATCAAAGTTTCAACCCTCAAAACGCACTTTTGAAAAAAGTAATTGTAATTCAGAAAATCTAATTAAAACGTAGGGGAATGAACTGTTTGAAAAAGAAGATATGTAGGTTGAGATTCTGAGGATTTTTCTCAAGTATGAAAAATATCCATAATCCAAAAAAAAAACCTTTTTGTGAGAAAAAATATAGTTTATTCTGGCAAACTCTGAATAGTTTATATTTCCAGGCCTTGATGCAAACGGACAAAGCGAAGCGGAAAGCGTTTTTGTCGCAGGCGGCAATGCGTTGTGGAAGGGTCTCCCGCGTCGAAACTGAACGATCCTTCGTGGAAACTCGCCTTTATTCCAAAGGATCTAACGTCTGACAACTTCCCTTACCTGTGTTTTATTTTCAAAGTGTCATCATCAAAATATTCTTCTCCCTAGAAATTTGTTTCCTCTTCATGACTTTCCCGTTCTCACCTGCCCCGTGTATCTTTTTCATTTTTAGTTCAGCTGGAGTTCTTCCTTGATTGTTGTAGTATTCTCGTGTGGACTCTCAGGAATCTTTCTTTTCTAATATATGATGAATCACTTCATTATTTTATCGCGCCTCAATTCATATCGATCTTACGGTTTTTAGCTACTGAAATCAAGTTTTTAGGGTCAGTTTCATGAAAATTCATAGTTCAACGACGGTTGAGAAGTTTTTCCTAAAATTGACTCTCATTAGGTGTGTGTTACGAGTTTTTGTGTTTTCTTTCTGAATTATAAAATGGTTTTTCAGAACACGGAAGCTTTTTTTCTCTGAGAAATCGTGGAAAACATTGCATTCCAATTTTTGTGTTTTAAATACTACAAAAATGTGGTTATTTTTTTATCATAACTTACAAAGCACAAATAGCAAGAAAAAGAACATATTCTTTTTTTATAAACTTGCCAACACAAGTTAAAATTTATAAACGTCAACACAAGTTAAAATTGTGGTCATATCAGTCCTCTGGAGATTTTTCAAGCCAGTTGAATGAAAAAAATTTTGAGAAAATATTTTCCCAATTTTGATAATTTGAGCCTACAGAAATGGTCACAGAAAGCAAAAATCATTCCACTCTTCTCTCTTAAATCCTGAAAAAAATTCGGTAAGATAGAGTTTCATTTTTTTCTCTAAGTGAACGTTTTTTAATTCAAAAACCTTCTGCAAAAATTTGAGGTTTCATTCATACGATTTGAGACGCCCGGTCTTAAAAATAAGAAACCGCTTGAATCTTTAAGTAAAAAAATATGTAATTCGGCCAATTTTAGGAAACCCCAGAGCGCGAAATGAGATCGCCTCTTTTGGAAGAACAATTCGAAATTTGGAAGAAGATTTGGAAAATTTCAATTTCAAAAAGGAACCCAATCACTTTTTATAAGTTTCTTTTCATACGGTTTTCCAAATGTAATTAGAATTTGAAACGATTTTTCAAAAAACTATGAGCTTTTTTGCGTGTTTCTGCGTTTCGATAACTTATTATAATTGTGGGGTGCAGCTGTCGATCAAGCAAACCGAAGAAGACACGTTTCCCACACTGCCATGTGGAAGCGACACATGTGCGCTCCACCGGACTATTTCTTTGTTTTTTCTTTTCGTAAACATTTACTTTGTTAATTTATATCAAAACGCCCAAAATATTTTGTTTTACCAAGTTACATTGAAAGTTATCTTTTTGTTTTAATTTCATGGTTTCAGAATGAGCAAAACATGACGCAAAGATGGCTGGTTCTGGTGGTAATTTTACAAGCTGCTGGTTTTTTTCAAATTCCGCCCATATTCAAGGTCTGTTTCAAAAAAATACGTTTTTGCTTTTTCAAATAGGTTTTTTTGTTGGATAAGAGAGGGCTCTTGGTGTCCAGTTAAAATCCCAAAAAATTAGTCAAAATATGAGTTTCTTTTTTGGATCGTCGTAAATTGGCCAAAAAAAAAAAATGAAAGATGCAAAATATTTTTTTGTGATTCAAAACATCTTTAAGCGGAAGATCTCTGGATTGAAAAAATTGGAATAGAATTTCAGGAAAATGGAATCCAAGGGAAGAGAGAGCACTGATCGTAACAAAGTTTGGATTTCAACAAACCAAAATTGGAGACGAAAAAAATACTCGCGGTTTCCTGTACGGACATGTCACGACTCAAGCCCCATACAATTATTCAAGTATTCTGATTTTTTTTCTTCTTTTTGAAAACATCTTTTTAAGGTCCTGTTCTTCTGGTTCTGGCGTCTAAAAAAAGCATTGCATATTTCCGATCAGATTCAGAATATGGAATGTCTTGCGGCTCTATGTTGAAAGTTCTCAATCCTTTTTTTGGATTCAATGAAACTTTTTTCAGAACATTTCCAAGGAAGGATTTGAGTCGAAATGTTTTTCGAACGGAACAAGTGATGTCTTCCGTTGGGTCCCATGTCCTCAAGGTCATTTGTGCAAGGTGATTTTTCTTTGGAATATTCAAACTTTCGCAGTTTTCAGGACGAAGACAACGCTTCAAACGTGATTCCTGGCTATCAGATGACGTTACAAGTTCAGGAATCGTATAGCCCTGAGTATTGGTGAGTTTTAGTGCTTTCGGATGATAAAATTGAAAATGTGCGGAAAGACTCATTACCTGGTTTTTTTTCATTTTGTGAGTTTGTGAAAATTCACGAATAAATCCTTTTACGATTTTTTTTCCTTTTCATTTTTTTTTCTGGAACTTAGCGCAAAAGCTAAGGAGATTTTTTTGTGTCACCGCAAATTTTTTAGGTATGTTATTTTGCTGGCCTGTAAATTAAACGAGAACTGCGCTTGGGAAAGCTCCAACCCTGATTTAACGATCGAGTACGACTTGTGGCTCACAAACGGACGTCCTAACTCCAAAGAAGCCAGTTTCTTCACTTTCAACTTCTCTTTCGATGAACAGGTTAGATTTATTCATATTTCAGTATTAGATGAAGTTTTATTTTCGACCCATCTTTATTTCAAAGTTTCTTATAATTTGGTTTCCGCCTCAGTCTTCAATTTCAATAATATTTCTTTTGATGCTTCGCAATCAGTGTTAATCAATGTACGCACAACTTTCAGTCAGATGTGTTCCAATTGAAAAAAGTCACTAAAACGCGATTAAATAGTCAACCTCTGATCGGATTTCATTTCAGAACACTGTCCAAATACTTCTCATAACCGTGATCATGTACGCTTTCCTGGCTATGCTCCTATCCAGGGTGAGAGCTAAAACTAGACATCACGCTTTGCCTCCACGCACAAGGTGAGTTTTCCCACGAAATAACATTCCAAAAAGAAAAAAATTAGATTACTTTCTTATATTGTAACTGCAAAAATGGTTGGATCGGCTTTGCAATGCATCAATGTTCTCGTTTACGCATACGACGGACAAGGCGTCTTTCTTGCCCGAGTGGCTGGAGAAATTATACGGTGAGTAATTTTATAAGTTCAAGAAAAATAGTATAGTTTTTGCGTAAAGTATAGGTCAATTATGCGGTTTTGATTCCAACCAGCGGTGAATGGAGTTCATAAAATTCTGTCAGTAAAAAAAAAGAGGCAAAGATCTTCTGCTTTCAGTTATTTCAACAGTATTAAAAAAAATTGGGAAAATTAGTAATATTTTTGAACTGTGTCAAAGGCAACTTTAAAACTTTGCTGAGAGGTTTTTCTTACCTCTTCCGAATCACGTGAAATACAGTATAATCGTTGCAATGGCGCAAAGTTCAGGTTTTCAAAAAGTCAAGTTTTGAGCTAAGAAAAAGTTATTGAATTTGAGCAGAATTAGGAAAAATACCAGCCGATTAGCATTGAAAACAAATGATTGATTGATAATTTTCTGAAATCTCAGAGTTGGATGCGTTGAAATGATGTGCCTGTTGCTCTTGATGCTGGCTCGAGGCTGGGACATCACTCAATCTACGGAAGCTCTCAATACTAACTGTCTAGCTCTTTGGGGATTTTTGGCCTTACTCGATCTCTTCTTTTTCTGCTGTAATTTTGTGAGTTTTTCCGTGTCACTTAGTATCCAGCCACCCATTGATGAAATGAGTTTAATTAATAATTATGTTCAATTAACTAGGAGGTCTCAACAGAGAACAGAACAACATTTAATTGGGTGTATGATGGGGAAGACGATAACTGTTGAGTACAAAAAAAAATAGATCCATTATTCATCCGACCGCAAGGAACAGAGTTTTGATGTATAAAAGTTTACTAGTTTTTTCAAATCGCTAATCCTTTTTTGTCAGATTTTCGTGTATGATACGCTGCACGATGTCGACGTTTTCTCAGCTTGGCCCGGCCATGGAATGATCGCCATTCGAATTTTCTACGCCATGTGGTTTTTAATCGAAATTAGACGTTTGATAGACAGGTTTTCATGTTTTCGTTTTAGAGGAAAATTAAATCATGATTCTCAATTCCAACCACAGATTTTTATATTATAAATATGTAAAAAAACTTACCTTGAAAAAATTATCTTTGGTTTCAACTAATTTAACTATTTTTTTAACGAATTTTTTTCCAAAGGCGACTTTGAATTTTTTTCTATCAGTTTATATGAATAAAAAAAAACATTTTGTGGACGTCTACCAACTTACCTTTGAGTGGAGTTAAGGTTTTTTTATTTTTCCATAAAAGCTTTTAATCCTCTTAGTGTTTTGTACCCGGGTAGAGCTACAGAATACAGAAAAATATCTCGAGTCTTACTTGATTTTTCCGTTTCACTTATCAGCTGATATTACCAATTGACCTTTGATCATTGACCAAAGAACAGAAAAAAAGTTATGAGGTGATGAGTAACTCGAAAAATGTTTACAGAGAGCAGAACGAAGAAAAGGCAGTTTTTCTCGCCAATTTCGGAGCAGGATTTCTTGTTTGGTTCATTTCTCTGCCAATGATTGGAATTGTCGTTTCCCTTGTGTCGCAACAGTGGAGATTCTCCCTCATTTTGGGTAATCACATTTCTCAGCATAGTCTCCAGGAAAACTCGAGTTTTACAGCTCTCACCTCGCTTGCCAACTTCTCAGCCCTCGCTTGCCTCGTTCATCAATTCTGGCCAACCTCTTCTTATCGAAAATTTTATGCTGATTACATGAGGTTAGATAAGAACCTACATTGTTCTCAAGAAGGAAAAAATGAAACTCTTCAGTGCACACCGACGATTGAGTCGCACGGAATCTCATGAGATGACCGAGTACGAGTTGATGCTCTTCTATGAAGAATCGGAATCTGAGAACGATTATCCGGATGCAGATTCTCATTTGAACGTCATTTAGAACGGAAAAAATATTTTCAAATGTCAAACAAAAAAGACAGCTTGGGAGCTTCACGGACTTTTTTGGATACCCTAAAGCAGTCAAAAAATTTTTTTCTCTACACAGTTCTGACAAAATTGCAGAAAATCATCTTCCTTGACAATTTGGAATTTTCTGAAAATTTTCTGAGTGCTCATTCAAATTAAATTCATCTCAAAAAGAGCTATATGAACGCTGAAATCAGAGGTTTTTATTATGGAGGTGATTGATTGTGGCTCAAAGTTGAAAGCAATTTTTCAAGATAATCTTCTGCAAATCAAAAAGCTTGCGCATTTGCCAGTGTAGAGAAAGATTTGTAAAAAAATATTTGATAAAAAAATTTTTATCATTTTTTTGAGCCATAGTTGAATTACTCACGTGATAAAATCGCCTATTTTCGAAAAATTCTTCGAATATTTCCTTATGTCATTTTGATAAGTCATGATGAACGCTTTAGTTGCTGGTCCAGATGTGCCTCTGAACCTAAAAAAACTATCCGCCATATCTTCTCCCATCGGATTCAAATTTTAAGGGTTACAAACGATTTATTCGCTTCGCTGCAAAAAGCCATACTACAGAATGTTATTTTTTCTTTTCAGGAAACTTTTAGGGTAAATAAGAGATTCCATAGAAGGTGCGTCGTTTCCGTGCACAATTTGCTTTTGTGTCATTTCTTCCTACATCTTTGTTGCATTTCAAATTTTTTTATTGTTTTCATCACTTTAATGAAGTTTTTTTCTATAATTTTTTTGGAAGGATGCAGCCACATGATCAGGGCGTTGTCTGTGAATGAGCAAAGTTTGCAACAGTTTGAGCTCACTTTGATATAAGAGAAAAATGTTTTTTTATCTCCATGTCGCGTGAAATGATGACACGATTTTTTTGTTGACTTTAAGCGTTAGAGAAGTCAGATACAGCTTGTTGGTGAAAATTGCTGATTTTACATCAGGTCAAACAAAAATGAGGGGAGAGATAAAGACGGGTCATTTTCGTCATTCGCAATGAAATCTGATTTATTTATCTGACTGGAAGTGAAGGTTAATATTGAATTATTGAAATACCTCGAAGATGCTAAAAAAAAGCATTCCGGGATTGTTTTCACTTTTGCAGAAACAAAGGTGCTCTGAAGACATTCAAACTTTTCTTTAGAAGGCTATTTTGCTGGGGTTTTTTATATCACTTCCTTCATCCCAAAATGTAGATAATTGGAGTGTGACTATAGCTAAATTTCCATGGGAGAAAATTAGTGAAAGGAATGCAATTATTGAAATCTTGAAACTTTTTCAAACTTTTTCGGGCCTCGACCAGCGAACGATTTCTTTGTTTTTGATACAGAAAATGTGCACGCGCGACCGTTAGAATTTGGTAGCAAATGGTCACCGCAAAAAAGGCTTTCAAAAATCAAAAGAGAAAGCTTTTGCCAAGTTCGATTGGATTTGAAGGAAACTTGAATTTTTTCATGAAATCGGTTCATTTCCACGTGGACTGTTTTCGTTGGGTAAAAAATTTAACAATGACAGAAGGATTTTTTGTGGTTTTCTAAAAATTGGATATTTTTCATATTTTTTAACGACTGAAAATTTCTTTCATGTATTAAATGAGGGTTCATGGGACAACGATTCAACCTCTTGATTCTCTAAAAAAATCGCTGCGTTGAATAATTTATTTTCATCACTTCCAATCATTGAAAATGTTTTAATTTTTTTCATCAGATTCCTTTTTCTTCATCCGATTAAGAATTGTTGGCGAAAACGAGAGACTTGATAAGGTCTCGGATTGGAAGTTGAATGATGAGGAATCGCCACGCCACATAGAAGAAAGTACTGGGCCAAAGAGTTCTTTCTGATGCTCCTCGGGGGCGTGTCCCAAGCAAAAATGATCAAGTGATAAAGAAAAAGCGCCTTTATCAGGCAATTTTCAATTTTCCTGCCAGTCGTCGCTGCTTCCACCGCACGATGGCCGACAGCAAACGGTCCAGCATACCTTCCAAGGGTTTGATTTTCTCAGATATTCAAGCTTCTGATCATATCGAGTAGTCAGTCTAGTAACATCATGATAGCCTTTTGTTACAAGCTAGAACTGAATTTTTTTTCGGTTCTTTTCATATGAGAAAATTCCTTCAGACTTTGCTCAGAAACTGGCAAAAAAAAAAACTGTGTAATAAGTTAACGGAACTTCAAGTTTCAAAACAAAAAAGTCAGTCCAATAGGTTGCTAAGGCTTCGACGAGAAAGCTGATCAAGACAAAATAATTATTTCTTCTTTTTTAATAATTTTTCTCGAGAATGTGAGATATTTCAAGCTTTCGGTTAGACTTGTACGTGATCGAAAGAAGTAGGATTCAACTCTCTTCTGTTCTCGAGACGACAGGTTTCCGGAAAAAAAAACGATAATTCATGATTTCAAGTTTCTCTGATAAGTTAACCGCTCATTAAAGCTCAGCAAGAAATTCTCATGTTGAAAAAGTTCACACCTGTATTTTAACTGGCATTACTCCATTTAGAAGTCACTATATTAAGTTTTTTGATTCCAGGGGGCAACCCTTTGGAAGATGCCGTGCAGCTACCGCAGAAGAAAGTCTACACGACCTGGCCCGAAATGATCCGACACTGGCCGAAGACCACTCTTTGCATCGTGTCAAATGAGTTCTGCGAGCGTTTTTCATACTACGGAATGAGAAGTTAGTTGAAGATTTTTCGACTTTTGCTTCAGAAAAGAATGTTCACCATAAGTACTTTATAAATGGTCTGCATATCTTCAAATATCTGACGAGAAAGATATATTTGAGGGTGGCGTGAGAAATTGATGTGATATGTGATTTCGCAAAAAATTTATTCGAGGTCCCTTGACTCCTAATTGATAATGATTTTTTGCAAATCTTAGCGAAAAAAATGTTCAAAATCATAAAGTTTTGCAAAAATAAAAAAACTTTTCTCTTTTCAGTCGCGCTGAGATATCTTGAAAGAAAAAATTTAACTTTTCGTGGTTTGAAATGCTTCGATTTACATTTTAGAAAGTTCAAAAAAAAAGAGACTCAAGTTTCTGATTTTCCGTTCATAGTTCTGTGGATTTAAGATTGATTTTCAAGCACGAAAGAAACTGAAAATTCATTTAGCCGATTTATATTTAATTACCTTTGTATTTTTGTTTCGAACGTTTTTAACGTTTTTAACCATCCTGAAGCCTATACTTTCCAATCAGCAATGAAAAATTTTAATCTTTTGAAGAAGTTTTTCTAACCGCTTCATTATTTTTTTCCTTTTTTTCTTAAAACAAGTAAACTTCAAAAGCTCAATTTTTCATCAACGCAGTCTCCAAACCCTCCTCAATAACACCGAGTACATTATTATTCATTTTTTTCGTCTTTCAACTGGATTTTCATGCTGACGGGAATGATTGCGTTGGAGTGCATGTTCTTACGTTCTTACGATCTTTTTCGGTAGATAAGAAATACACGTTAACTAGATAAGCTTGATGAATCCTCAGCGGGTGAAAATTTCGACTGGTAAAATTTTCTAAGGGGTTACTCAGATAGCCCTGATGTTTGTGGATGTTGGATTAAGAAATCGTAGTTAGAAATAAGATGGCAAAAATGAACATAAAAGGCCTTTAAACAGTAGACGTTCAAAACTGTTTACTGAAATTTTTTTTTCTCATTTTTCAGTTTCATGTTGGTTTCTAATACAGTTCAGCATAGAATTTTTCTTCAAATAATCTGACCGGTTCCTATGATCCGAAACTTTCTTTCAAGCCACAGTTATTAACCGAAATGCGAACTAGGTTAAGGCGTTTTTCCGAATGGTTCTTTTACTCAGTCCGAGAAAGTTGAACTGATCGGTTTTCAGCTGTGTTGACTTTTTACTTGTTGAACGTGCTGAAGTTCACCGACAACCAGTCGACGATTTTCTTCAACGGATTCACAGTTTTGTGCTACACAACGCCTTTGCTCGGATCGATCATTGCTGATGGCTATATCGGCAAATTCTGGTCTTTCAAAATACAAAAATTGCAAAAATCTTTTGTTTCAGGACAATTTTCACAGTTTCGATACTTTATGCAGTTGGACAAGTCATTTTGGCTTTAGCTTCCGTCAAAAACTTCCAGTCAAACGTGCATCCGTCAGTTGATTTCGCTTTCTTTTTTTCGTCTTGTCCACCTATTTGTAATCAAAAGATTAGACTTAATTTATTGCTGATAATGATACTGCACAAACTACAAGTGCGTTGGCATGCTTAGCTAGTGGCGATAGTGTCTGAGACTCGGATAATTACCTCATAGTAGACTGAGATGACATTCATAGTTTTGATAAAACAGAATGATGCGTAGATAAAGGAACTTTGAACGTCGTTTTCCTTCCATCCATTAAAAAATGGCTTGATTGAAAAAATTTGAAAAGACTGGTTCAGAACTTCAGAGTAACCTGATTCATGTGAAACTTCAAGCTTATTCTGTTTTTCAATCGAGTTGGACGTTTTTATGAGGTCCTTTTTAACGGTGCAGTAAAAAAAACTTAAGAAAAAAATTCCAGTAATTCTCAAAACCTTTCTTGTATATAAGAAAAGTTGCAGATGGATGGACTTATCTGGGCTGTTGATTATTGCCTTCGGTACCGGTGGAATCAAGCCATGTGTCTCTGCTTTTGGTGGAGATCAGTTCGAGTTGGGACAAGTGATTGCAAAGTTGTTGATAAATACCGAAATGTTTCTATTACAGGAAAGAATGCTCTCTTTGTTCTTTTCCATGTTCTACTTCTCGATTAACGCCGGTTCAATGATTTCAACCTTTATCTCTCCGATTTTCCGATGTTTTAACAAAAAAGAGTACTTTGTTAATTGAAGAGTTCAGCGCAACCATGTTTGGGCCAGGATTCTTGCTATCCACTCGCTTTCGGAGTTCCCGCTGTTCTGATGATTTTGGCTACCGGTAATATTAATAAGATTGTGCCTGATACTAGAAATTTTCAGCTGTTTTTATGGCTGGCTCATTTTGGTACAAGAAAAACCCACCAAAGGAGAACGTTTTTGGTGAAGTAGCGCGTCTAATGGGAGTAAGTTACATTCGAAACGTCCAACACTACGGAATAAATTTCCAGCGATCTGTCTCTAACAAATGGAGTGCAAAGGAAAAGAAAGACCACTGGTTGGATCATTACCTCACTACTCACGTCTGCGAGGAAGATCCGAAGTGAGTTGAAGTCATCAAAACCTTGGCTAAATGATAATTGACAGATGCATGGAGCTACGAGCTGAAAAGCGGAACAAGTCGGTTTGCCAGAAGGCGCGGTTCATCTCTGACGTCAAGTCTCTTCTGCGAGTTCTTGTCATGTTCCTTCCCGTGCCAATGTTCTGGGCTCTCTACGATCAACAAGGATCCGTCTGGCTTCTTCAAGGTTCCGATTTCATATGTATTATGGGTAACTCGTCGTGGTCTGAGAAGTTATGAGGTGCGCAAAAGTTCATCAATGCGACGTATGATGCCGAAAGTTGTCGAAAACGGTTCGCTTCTCACATTTTAAGAGTTTTCTTTGCGCGCAATCGCTCCTAGTTGAAGTTGACGTCTCCTCTACAAGAAAAGTTAAAAATTCAGTAAAACCTACACAAAGAAATTAAACAGAAATTATCATCGAAAAACCAATGGAAATCACATTTTTATACAAATTCAACGATTTGGTTGATTTCTAGTTTGTGAAAATCAGAATTGTATGAAAGTGACAAAAAGTTTTCCAATTGCCCAAAAAATTAGAAAAGTTAACAAAAACTGCGTTTGGAGGTATTCAAATGGACTGTCGTCTCACCGACAGCTTGCTCATCCTTCCCGATCAGATGCAAACCCTCAACGCCGTTTTGATTCTGGTCTTCATTCCGCTTTTCCAAGTCATCATCTACCCACTGGCCAGTAAATGCATCGTCCTTACGTGAGTGATAACCGAGTTTTCATTCCTAAAACTTTAAGAAGATTCAAGAGATTAGAATTGTCTATCTATCGTATCATGTCTAATCTTATTCTATTTTGATGCCACATTGCACTTTCCTTCATGAAAAAAGCAAGGAGAGTCGGAAATATGGTATTGACCAAATTAGACCCTCAAGTTATAAAAAGGTTCTTCTTATTGATTAATTTCAAATTACATCACATGCTTCTGAAACAGTTTCAAGCTCAATTTTCTCAGTAGTAGAAAAAATTCAAACCATTATTTACGACCTTCAAAATTCGATGTTTCAAAAACAAGATACGAATTCCTGACGAAAAACAGTTTTATTGCGTTGTATTGATGCAGCTTTATCGAATCAAGCTTCCAAAACTTAAAATTGATCCGTGAAAAATTTTCTTTCAAACAAAGTTCTTAAAAAAATATGGAAAATATAAAAAAATCTTGCTGTAGGCCTCTCCGCAAAATGGTTGCTGGTGGACTTTTGGCTTCTTTATCTTTCTTGATCACCGGCTTCGTGCAATTGAGCGTCAATGTAAGATTGAGAAAAAACAAAGCATGTTGATAAAATAAAATTTAGCAAACACTCCCCACTATTCCTGCTAAGGGAGAAGCTTTTGTCAGTTTCTGGAATCAAATTGACGGGGCTTCGTGCTCTTTCACTGTGACAGACGGCTCACGTTCAATCATGCTCAGCTCTAACGCGGTGAGAAAAGAAAAAAAGAATTTGTTGAAAAAAGGGCTCTCAGACAATGTACGAAGATAAAAATGACAAGAGCGGCGCCTACAAGCCTTTTGCCACCAGAGGAAGCGGTTCCACATGGACGCAGAAGTACACATTGAAATACAGCGGCAACTGTCCGGTATAAAGATTTTTTGTTACTTCTAAGATAACTGCAGCGTTTAGGTTTTGCCTACAACCATCAATGTCCCAGTCACAGAAAAGAAGATTCTCTATGTCGCTGTTAATAACAGAGGATGGTACTCGGCTATCACGAAGCCTGACAAGCCAACCGAAGGAACGGGAGAATTCTCGATGAGGTGTGTTTCCAGAAACATGAATTTTATGAAAATTCCGGTTGAATTCTCATCGAGGTCTCTGAAGTCGCATGAAATTTCAGTTTCTGAATTCAAGTCAAAGTGATAGACTTTCTTCTGTTGAAAAATGATTTTTATTAAATCTCCAGTACAGTCAACGCTACTTTTGCGACCTTTCCGAGAATCGAAAGTTTTTCCTGAAATTTCTTAAACTGTAGATTTCTATAAGCTTCCTATATTTTTTTGGACCTTTCGTTCGTCAAATTTCCACTTTGTCTACCCGGAAACTGTTAAATTCCATGACGAATGTAGTTCACAACGAAAAAATTTTTTCAGCATCGTTTCGGCAACGCAAGAGCTCTACGCGTTCAACTTCGCCATGTGTCGGACTGACGCTAGCGATTACGATCCGGCCCATCCTTGCAATCCCCGCAGTCCTGCCGACTTCTACTATTGGGAGACCGACTACAACGACCACACCGATGACCGCGACTTCAACGCCACTATCACCTCCACCAACGGCGCCAACGGCATCGCTCCTGTCTACAA
This sequence comes from Caenorhabditis auriculariae, assembly GCA_904845305.1. NCBI lineage: Eukaryota > Metazoa > Nematoda > Chromadorea > Rhabditida > Rhabditidae > Caenorhabditis > Caenorhabditis auriculariae. Next base: position 64,964 of record CAJGYM010000002.1, on the reverse strand, counting down.
ATTCAAGTCTGTAAAGCCTGGAAAGTGAGTTTTTATAAAATTTTTTGGAAATTCTTACAGAGTGATTTTTTTGATGGATAACCTGGTTATCTTTCGATTGATTCTGAATTTAAGCTAACAATTTGCTGAAGAGAAATTTGAGGGGATTTCTGGAAACAATCATTGAAAAAAAGTATTTGATGAATCTCTTTTAAAATATCCTTCAACTTTAACTTTTTGCACACACCTTATGAGAAATTTGAGCATAAATTCGGAATCAGCGTGAATATTTTCTTATTCAGAAATTTATTATTCATTTGAGGGCATTTAATAGCTAGTAGGTGGGTTAGTTGGTCCATATATGTAGTAAATATCAAAACATAAAATTTTACCATCCAGAGCAAAAAACTTCTTCTCTTGCAGATGGGAACTCTTCTATCTTCTGGACCGACCGAAAGACGTGGACCACAAAACCGAATCCAAATCCGACGTAAAAGTGGCCACAACCGGAAAGAAAATCCAAATTTACAGCCAAGGAGGAGTCTACGTCTTCGCTCTGACAGGATCCAAAGTGATTTTTTTTTAATTTCCAATTATTTATAAGACGGTTTAGGCAAGCACCCAAAGTTTGAATTTGCACGTGCTCCAAGTGGTACAGTCGAATTCGGTCAACATTCTCTGGCAGGTCCCCCAAATCGTTGTTATCACAGCGGCTGAAATTCTTTTCTCTATCACCGGATACGAGTTTGCCTACTCTCAAGTAAGGATTTCTTTTTTCGAAAAAGCTTTTTTTCAAAACGAAAGGATAATTTGCTTGATCGATAAGAATTTTTTTTCGATAAATCAGAGAGAGAAAGAGAGATCCTGGAAGTATCAGTTTGAAAAACGGAAAGGAAACATCAAAGTCTAATAAAATAAGCAAACCCCAAAACTTTTCAAAGAACCTTTTTCTGATGATCTTTCTTCAGTCGGCTCCATCGATGAAGGCGTTGGTGCAAGCGTTGTGGCTGTTGACGACGGCGTTCGGAGACACCATCATTGTCATCATCACCATCCTCAATCTCTTCTCAAATATGGCAACGGAATTTTTCGTTTACGCAGGTAAATAGAGAGAAACCTTAAGGTTTCAAAAAAAAAAATTGAAGGCGCCATGGCAGTTGTTATCATAATTTTCGCTCTTCTATCAATTTTCTACTATGAATACAACTACTACACGACTGATGAAAATGATGTCGCGCCAGACGACTTCGAAGAACTTCACAACACCGAAGTAATGCCCTTGGATAACAAAGCTTTCGATCCTTTTGAGACTGATGTCATCGATGTTCGGTTTTGATCTTTCAGTTTGGTGTAAATTTATTTGTTTTCATTATCACTTTGTTACTTTCCTTGCCTTCGGATGTCAATTGATAAAGGTTCAAATTTTAGACGATCAATGATTTTGGAACAAAGTATTCAGCTACCGAGTATGTTGCTCTTTTTCAATGAAAGAAGTCTACTAAATCATTTCTGAAGTCTGGTAGAACAAGTTTCCTGAGTCGGCTCACCACTTGAAAGTTTTCGAGTTTCTGCGTCTCTCTGATCTCTCACCGGAGCCAAAAAAACATGGTAAAAGAACGTTAAAATGAGAGGGTTGCCGGAAGACAAGGAGGGCGCAGAGAAGTCCCGGCGATCGAAAAACGGAGAAGAACTATAAAAATGGGACTTTGAAAGAATTTTTCTGAGCTCAAAATTGTTATAAACAAGATTTTGAACTTTTGCACACGAAAAAATATTTTTTATTCAAAAAGACACTTTAAAGAAATTTAAAAAGGGAGATGTTTTTCTCACCAATTCGCGTATTTATTCAAAAATTTGTTCAGCTCAAATGGAACAATAATTTCATAGACAATCTCTTTGAATTTTCGAATGTTTATTTTTGTTGAAGAAATTTAGACCGCTCGAAATTATTGAAAACGCGGAGTTTTTGTTTTGAATCGTTCTAAGAGTCCAGCTATCAAGTCTGATATTGAATAAATGACTGAAAATTGTAAACGCAGATGTCTCTGGCTTAATTGAATTTATGAACAATTTGTCGGCGAAGGGCTATTGGTTTTTTTTCTTTCACACTATAGCATATTCCATTCTTCTATCATTCATAACTTTAAAAAATTCTAACTTTTTTTGGTTTAAATTTGAACTTTTATATTAAAAACTTTAAGCTGAAACAACAATTCACTGAAGACTTGAAAATTTCGAACATTGGCGGAAATGATTCTTGAATTCGTGAATGAAATTACAAGGTCTGAAATCATTTTTTGTGAAAGGATGCCCCAAAGAAAACCTTCCGGTTCAATAAAAGATGCACTGAAAAATGAAAAAGCTTAATTTTTTTAAATTTTCATTAAAAAAATCGCAGCTTCCAGGATCATCATCGTTTTTTCAAAGATTTTTTGAAATTTCCTAAAAAAGTCAGAGCATTAAAACATTTTCCATTTGTGCATTCAAAACTGGTTGACGATTTCCATTAACGGAAAGGATACAGAAAGGCAAAAAAATAGAATGAAAAACGAATATAAGACGGGGACAAAATTGTGATTTACAAAGAAGTGAGAGCTTATCCTTGTTAATCTTCCTCTAAGATTTCTTTGGGGGCTCGATCCTTGCTTCGCCGCCTTTATTCTGTTCCTCCAAACTGCCGCCTCCTTTTTTCATCTATCTGACTCGCTTCTTTGGCCTTTTCCGTCTCAATAGTCAAAATTTATGGAGTCACTTGCCGAGCGGACATAAACACAGTGGGATTCGCTCGATTACTATTCCAAAAGTGCAAACGTAAAAAAAAGTTGCCAAACAAGGTTGAATGCTTTCAAAAACAAGTCTTTCCTCATTAGAAAGTTAATTTTCATCATCTTTCAACAATACTATTGAAGTTTTGAAGTTTTAAAAAATAAGTAGCTGAAAAGATTTTCGAATAATTGGTAGAAATTATAAAAAGTTCAATCAAATTTTTTTCTTCAAATGATGAAAAAAATACATTTCCAAAGGAAGGATGATAATTGCTTGTAGTTAATGGAAGAGATCTCAAGTTATAAAGAGGAAAGCTAACGAATCTTAAGATAGACATACATAAAAGCTTCAGATTAGCATAGAATATATATTATTTCCGCAATAAACTTCTTTTCCTTCTTTTCTGGTAAACCCTCAATTTGCTCTTTTCGAACAGAAGGAGAAGGATTCATGAGATGTTCTTTCTTCTTTGCTGATTTTGGCATCGTCTTTCGTTTTTGTTTTTTTCCCACAGCCTTTTCGATTGATTGGTAAAATTTTTGAATCTTTCAGAATTTATAGCGCAGAAAGTTTTCAATAACTCTTCTCGAATATTTTTTATCCATTGTTTTTTCAATCATATTAGTGTACTCACTTCGTCTTGGAATGGTATAGATGCACGAGGATTAGATAGAAAACTGCCGAGTAAGTGCGTTTTGGCACGTCGAAAGTTTTTCAAAGCGGGTTGAAACCGAAATTTCGTCTGGATGCTCGACCTTATTCTGATCGCAACCCCGCCGCAGCGTCTTGAGCCGTTCCATAAGCGGACGAAGCATTTAGAATTGTAACAAAATAGTTCAAATGATTTTCGATACTTGTCTTTTATCTCGGAAACTCGCTCGTTAGAGCGTTTTTATAACGGGTGTCTATATTTTCTTGTGTAATAATGTAACGAATAATTGTATATGTTTATTTTTCCAAACTAACTCGCAACAGATTTTGGAATTTGTGTTTGTGGGACTGTAAGAATTAGAGATTTTTACAGAAAAGTAGCGATTTTTTGATTGACAGTGAAACGCGTTACCTTTCTCCTCGATCCGCGTAAACTCTGAGAAAATTCAGCTTTTGATACTTTTCTACCTTTCTATCATTAGAATTCGGCAAAAAAACTCCACGAGATAAGCATTTGACGTCGGAGGCCGCAGCTCATCCCCAGAAGGCCGCCAAAACTTGGCTTTTTTTGGCTCTTTTTTTATCGGTTATGGCAAATATGTCTCGCTTCGTTACATCACAACACCCACTTCATTCGCGTCCCTCGCCGAAAAACTCCCACATTAGCGCTTCAATCTTCCAAGGAACACTTCTACAAAAGTTTTTTGATCTCGTCTGCTGAGAAGAAAAAGTCTGAAACTTATTTTTTGATGAAGACTCTGTGCTTAAGGCCAAATTGACACGCACCTGCATGCTTTCCTATGTCGGGCCAAATTTAATTTTCTGCGAGAAAACGTTCAAAAAAAAAACTGAATATCACACAATATGATAAGTTTACAAAAAAATTATTATCATGAAAAACTTTGAAAAAGTTTACCTTTCGGTTTCAAGTCATCAAAAAAATGTTTGATGAATGTTTAACCGGCCACAGCTTCTTTTAATGTGACCTAGTAAAATGTATTGATAACTTTTTCATGAATATCATATTTCATCTCTTATAGGATTTTGACAATTTTTTTCCAAATATAAAAGTTTTTTTCTCTGCTCGACAGCTTTGAATGTGTTCTTCATATCCTCTTTTATCCTTGATGACCTTATCGAGATGAGCTCCAGCTCCCATTACCTATTCAAACTGCAGAGCGGAACGAGAGTGAGATGTTTTCTTTTCATTGAAACACTATGAATGGTAATCTAGACGGAAGTTGGATCTCCGCTAGGCCGTTGCTACGCTTTGGTCTTTTGCCGATTTTTCTCCATTAACTCAGTGCCGTTAAGGTTCAACCAACCGGAACACTGCCAACACATGTTTCTTCTCATTTATAGTAGAACTTGTGCTAAACACTCTATAAAAGTTTTTGCTTATTGTTTTTTTCGGTCTACATTGGGCGTCAAAAGTCATATTGAAAAACGATTTTCAAATATTCATTTCAAAATTGTTTGTTCTCCACCTTTTTCTTGTTTGATTATCAAAAAGTTTTGGTTATGCGCGCTATGCATCGCGGCCACGTCGCGGTTGACTCAAGTCAAAACTCTTGTTCAGAGAATCGTTTTAGTATGCTTACCACACAGTTGTAGGGTCAATCCTATTTTCATTCACGACTTGTCCAATCATTCCACTTTTCTGACCATGAAAGTTGAGAAAAACAACAAATTCGAAAAAATTCATACAAAATTCATACCAATTTGTCCACTTTTTCTTCGGAATAATCTATCCAAAAATCCACAAACAAGAAAAAATACATATATCTTGCAACAGGAAATTGTGTTTCTATGAGCCTTATTAATTCTGGATTGAATTCAAAATAAGAAAATTCGTTGATAAATGTCCCATCTTAACAGAAAGGACAAAAGATCCTCTGCGCCGTTTTCTTTTTTGATATTCATTTCAGCCTTTTCCACCCGCTTTCTTCTGAAATTCTCAGTGGAGAGCGAAATATTCAGGATCGTTGTTGTTTGTACGTACATAAACGCTTAGAAAGGAAAACCACTGGAAAATTGCTACTCTTTGGGCGCGGCACTGCCACTTGCGGCAATTGAGAGGCCCCGATTTCCTTCTGTTGAACCCCGGCGCCGGAGATTCCTAAAAAAGTTCGTTTTAGTTACACTGTATCCTTTTGGTTTTTTCATGATTGCTTCTAGAACTTCTTGCAAAACCAAGAAAATGAAGATTTTTTGAGAAATGGGATCATATTTTTGAGATATCCGTTCTTCAAATGGCTTTTCTTCCAGTATTATTAAGTTTCATAGATTTTCAAGTTTTTTCAAGATTGTGAAAATTTCGAATATTCACAGGGTCTCAGAAAATCCCAGCACAGCACTGACCTTTTCTCAATTTTTTCTACACACAAATTAGAATAGTTTAAGTCTCAAGGAACAATTTTCGCTCTATTTCGAGGATCAAGGTGGAACGTTGAAAGCTCAAAGAAACATTCTGATGGGACTATTTCAGTGTTGAGTCGTGTTTGTACAGATTTCGGCAAACAAAGCTCAAAAGCTCGCCAACTTTCTTGTCTAATTTGTTTCTTTGGGACATTGTTTTTATGGGCTTTACCTTACTTAAAAATGAGTATAAAAGGTTATCATGTTAATTTTCACCCAAAGAGTCGAAATTCTCCATCTTATCAAGTTCAATGATCTTCTTTGATTAAGAAGAACAGGTTTAAAAAAAATTCCGGTAATTCTGCTCTGTTTATCAAGTCTTCATTCATAGAACCACGTGAAATCACTCCCATTCACTCTTTTTGATATTTCAGAATTTGTTGTATAGAAGATTCTAAAAATGGGGATTTATGAAAATATTTTTGTAACCTTGGCTACGTTTTGACTGGAATGAAACGACTTACTGGAAGTTATTCTTGTCCGCTTTTCAGCATTCAAACCTTTTCTTCTGAATTCTCTTTTTCCTTCTTCTCCAAGATTTTCCGTCTTCGAGAGGTCAATGACTGAATTCTCTAATTGAAAATCATCTCAAACTGATTTTAAAGTTTTCCACTGTGATGGTGTTCAACGCGGTCGTTTCGTGATTACTATAAGCCATGATAACTTCTACTGAGAATCGTTTATAGATTAGGAAATAGTTGATTTCTCAATACTTTGAGAAGGATTTTCACTAACTGTGTAAAGGCAAACATCCAGTTTTTTTTTTACATGAAATCAACCGACAAAGAGATAAACTCTGGAAATTCATTCGTCGCAAAAAGATCAGAATTCCAGAAGTTTTGATGAACTGACTTTTTGGAAAAAAAGAAACCCTAGAAAATGTTCATTTTGAAAAATTGGAGTCTTTTTTTATTTGAAATCTAGAACATTTATGGAAGAAAAAAATTCAATTATTCAATCGGAGAACGATAGTTTTACCGGAATTGTGATTGTTGGGATTTATTTTTTTAGAACTTTCCTTGACAGCTTTTTTTGAAACAAGCCAAATAAAAAAATGCATATCATAGAGCAAAAAAGCACACTCATCATCTGAAAAAGGAAGAGCTAACACCGAAAACCGACGAGTTATCCAGGCCGAGCCTCTTGAGGATGCCCCCGATTGACGCAGCTGATTGGCTCTTCTCGTTTTTGCTCTTCTTCTGCAATTTTTTTTTGAAATTCTGATCAACTTGAATCTCACGGAAAATTTGATTTTCTAGGATAAGGCACCGTAAACGTTTACTTAACTTTATTTTTTTTATTTTTGTCATAAAGCAGACATTTTTTCCTAGATATCACTCTTTTAGGCTTAGCGAAGTTCGAAACGCCTCGCGATTCCATATTGCGATTTTTTTCGCAACTCTTGAGGAAGTATGAAAATCTGCTAAGTTAACATTTCATGGTCTGGTGAGTTTCAGAGCGGGTTTTTTGTACTTAGTTTTCAAGAATGTTCTCTTACCTTGGAATAATTTTGGCTCAGTGCGATGAGCATTCAAAAATCATCAGCTTCATAATTATCTCATTGAAGATGGAAACATATTTCAAAAATCTTTTTCCAGGACTAAAAAAATGTTATTATTCTGAGTGACTCTTGGATTAAATATTTTTCAAATTGAGGAAAAAAACAGCTGAATACTTTTTTTCTAGTTTTACACCTTTAAATAAATCTTATTGAAAAAAATGATTTTTTTCGTCATAAGTAATTCAAAAAAATTATCTCGATAGAAATTATAAATTTTCATATAAGCGCGTAAAGAACCTTTGGAATGGATACATGTCTCAGTTTATATTATGTGTGCTTGTATGTACATTATTGACTCAAACTAATTTTTCCATATTGACTTTTACAAAATAAAGATAACCTGAAGCTTATTTCCGCGGAATCTCATTTTGTAAAAATACCTCAGAAAGTTTGTAGATGATATCAAAACTTGAACTTCATTCGGAAGTTTCGTCCATGGCCCTTCCAAAATGAAGCTTTTGAAGACCAAAAATGACATAACTTGTCTGCCCACCTCACAAAAGACCCCCTATTTTCAAAGATGACTCAAGCCTTTCTCGGATGAGGATTGACGCTCGACTGATTTTTAATATTTTTCTGAGTCTTCTAGATGGTTGCTTATAGGAGAAGTCTAGAAGCGAGCGAAAATGTAGCTAAGACTTCTCGACATGTGCAGACTACAATTCTGGAGCTAAGGGTGGGGCAAGAAGAACAGCGAGTGTTGGCGGAAATGTCACTTGACGCTGTGCCAGATTCGAAAGGGAGGACGAGAAAACCCGATCTGCTGATATTTCCCTATTGCCTGACCTTTGTTGCTTTTTTGGGAGTTGTTCTTTTTCAACTATGCTTCCAATTACTTCCCTTTCTAAATGTCATCAAGTGTTTATATTCTTCTTCAAAACGATTTCTTATTAAAGGTTTTTTTCTTAGTGAAACTTTAACTTTAACTTTAACTTTATTCAGTCTTCAGAGAAGGTACTCTGCTGAATCATGGAATAATTGAAGAGTTGTTCGTCGGTTTGCGAAACTGTTGTTGATCAAACGTAGACGGCGCGTAGAGCATCTCGTCTTTCTTGTGATAGTAGTAGACGACTTTCGAGCGTTTCCGACGATCACTGCTTCTCCGTCTTAGTGAAAGCTAAATTAGAATGAAGTTCTGATTTTTTTTTCATACTTCTGCTAAATAGTCTGTGTGCCATGACTTGAAATTTCACGGAACGACATTCCGCTGTGCCGCTTCGTGCGTTCGCGAACCTTGGTCCCGCTTTTCAATTTTATTCTCTCTTATTAAGGTGCTCTACTTTCATGTTCTCTAACAGCAATGAAAATCAATTGAAATCGTAACCTAAATTCGAAAGACGCTTCGCGAACGCACAAAGTGTAACAGCGGAATGTCATTCCGTGAAAGTTCTAGTCGTGGTACACTGACTATAAGACTGTTGAATGACATCTCTGCTCCATAATTGACAAAATAAGTACACAATGACCGCTTGAGAGTTTGAGGAAACTTAGCAGTTCACTTTGAGGATTTACCATAACTGAACTGAGAAGAAAAAGAGTATTTATCAGGTTTTTCTACTTCTGCGCATGCGGGCAAGTTCATCTGAATTTTCTACAACTTGGTCTTTTTCGACTCATGAAAATGTGCGGACGCGCGGAAGAAGCTTTTTGGTCAGGCGCATTTTTGTTTTCAGCTTTTGTAGTTGTTAAATGTTGAGCCAATCGATTCGCGCGTTTTAAAACGCTCACGACATTGATAATCTTTTATTTGATTTATCTCGAATTAACCGATTCCAGCAGGCGGTGCATTGAAGCTTCCCAAAATTTTTAAAGCTTGAATGGGCTTATTAATATGCTTGATTGCTTGAAGTAAAACTTATTTCAAGCGTGAACAAACTTTGCGATTTTCACTGAGCGAAATTCTTCTTGAATCATCAAGAGTTTATCCATGTTCTCATGTATTTTCTTACAAGAGTTTTTTCTTTTGGAGACAGGCAAGTGTTTTGGAAGAAAGAGAAACTTTCTCTGAGTCGTCTCTCGTCTTTTTTTCTTCAAAATGTAATTCACGTAGCCGATTGAATAATATCACTTTGTATTACCTGCGTAACCAAATAAATAACCAGCGAAAAAAGGTGTAGGTTTTTTTTTGTTCAAGAACAAAAGCGGAGAAAAGCTGACTTTCGAGCGTCATCTATTTGAAGTCTCTTCTGAAACGACATTTTCTGAATTTCTCTACGTTTGACGTCCTTTTCAGTTCTCTCTTATTTTCGATAGCCATTTTTTCTATGTATCAATAATTTTTGAGCATTAAACAGCTCAATAATCAAATAAAAAAAACTGCTTCAAAGACTAAAAGAAGCATCATATAATTCAAAAATGACACGTAAACTGTATTGATTCGCGCTTTCTTTTTTCAGTTAAAAAATTGACAAGTCGGTTTAGTTAAAAACAAATCGGAAGTTTTCCAATTCTTTTTCATTTTTTTCAATTTGATTTTTGTAAAAAAAGTAATATTCTCTATTTCTTTCTTTTGTTTCTAGATATCTTTCTTGTAAACTTTATTTCTGAAATTTTTTTAAATGCATTTCTTCATCATGACTTGTATTATCAAGCTTGCGCTTTTAATGTTTTTTTGATGTTTCGGGTTTTTTTTTCATTTTTTTTCCCCTCTTCACTAACTTTTTTCTGAAATACGGATTTCAGTCTTTTTTTGAAACAATGTACAACGTCACCGTACCAGATACAAGTTGGAATTCGCCATACAGTCTCACTGCTCAAGTTAGTTTTAGATTGAATTTTTGACAGGTCTTGAGATCTTGAAATTCAGCGCTTGACAATTTTAAAAGGTAGATATTTCCTTTATCAGGCCGAGCCCAAACTGGCTATTTTTCCAATTTTGCGTTTGTTGATTTTTGAAAAAAGCTTCATGAAAAATGGATCTTTGGAAAAAAAAAATTGAATTATTGACTGCCTGAAAAGTTCTGTTGGATTTCTAAATAAAATTTTACAGATTATCGTTTGGATAATCATTGTGATCCTCAGCCTTGAAACTATTATCGGCAACGCTATGGTGATATTAGCCTATCGAATTGAACGGAACATCAGCAAACAGGTGATTATCTCTTTTTCCAGGAGAATTCAACATTTGTTTCCAACTTCAGGTCAGCAACCGATACATTGTGTCTCTCGCTATCTCCGATTTGATAATCGGCATCGAAGGATTTCCTCTCTTCACTGTGTACGTCTTGAATGGTGAGGAGCACACCAATTCAAAGCGGCGAAACGCGCTTGGTTACTAGCAGTCGAATGGGAAATTGAATTATTCTGTGAAAAGCAGTAATCCGTAAAAGCCACGATGGTGCGCACGTGGGCTAAGATTTTTTGCCGCGTTTCTTCGTCACCCTCGAAATTCGATCTGGACGTCGGTAGAACGCATGTAAACCGAGTGCCGGCAGGGCAGAGGAGCAGTCTTTTCCGGCGACGTCGCAGATCTCTCTCAGTGATTAGAAACCACTTTCGGGCCTCTTGAGCATCGTCGACAGAGGGCAAACATTGGATTTCGTATCGGAACGTCACTAAATAGGTTCAGCTTGAAGTAGGACTGAACTTGACTGAACGACGCGTTCTTTTTTTTGGAGAGCTAGAGAATTTCTCAACCTTGCTAGATATTTCGTAGATCTTGGAAAAAATCACCATTGAAGCGTATCCCTACAGTTTGGATACGTGTACAGAAATCTTCAGAGAATTTTTGAAGATGATTCCTTTTTAATTTTAACTGAACTCAGAGCGCGGAAAAATTTCGAATAGAAAAAAAAATGTTTTTTTCCGTAAAAGTATTGAAATTTTCTCTAGGACACATGATTTACCAGGGTAAAAAAGACAGAAAAATCAGGAATATTTCCAAGGTTCTATTTATATTCGAAACTTGTTTGACAAATAGGATTCCAAAAAATAAATGAAGAATATGACAACCAAAAAAATGTCAAAAATATTCTTCTGTCTGAACGACAAAAAAAAATTAGATTTGAGACTACTGCCTATGATGAATTTCAACTGACTCAAGCCTCAAATAAAATAATCTTATTCTTTCAATCAGAAAAGATAAGTTAACAACGCTCAGGAGAACGGTGGCCACTTGGGTCTATCGCTTGCGAAACGTGGCTTTTTCTGGACTACACCTTATGTCTGGTGTCCATTCTCACAGTTCTCCTGATCACGGCCGATCGATATTTATCTGGTAAGATTCCAAAGCAGAGAATCCTTTCCAATCGGTTTCTTTCAGTGTGCCACACGGCAAAGTACTTGAAATGGCAAAGTCCAACAAAAACGCAACTTCTCATAATTCTTTCATGGTTAATTCCGGCCATTATTTTTGGGATTATGATTTACGGATGGCGCGCCATGACGGGACAATCGACAAGGTAAGCTCAAACATTCATCATTTAATTCCTGAAGAGAATGAGGGGCTCCGAAAATAAATGAAGATGTAATGAATTTGAATTGTAGGGTCAGTTCAAGAAGAAGGTGGGTTACGGTGTGAAATTCTTGCTCTATCAATTCATTTTGCTTCTTCGCTTCACTGTCTTTGATTTGCTGAACATTCAAGCTTAAATGAAAGGAAATTCTGCAAATAAAGCTGCAAAAAAAAATCAAAAAATATATGTCTCTTCATCAGCTCAGTAATTGAAAAATTGGCAGAAATATCCTTTGAAAACCTCAATTTTCATTTTTGAAGGTCCATACAAACCCCAGTCAGCCAACAGAATAACTTTTTCTGAATTTTATCTGAACCTTGATTCAACTTGAAAAACTGCCTCAAAACAAGACAAATTGGAACTTCAGAAACTATAGGTGTAGTAGAAATCGTGTACTCATGTGGGTATGCCGTTGAGATTTCCTACAAATATTTTGCATTTTTCTGCAGATTTCAATCAAATCTGGAGTCCCTTGCAAAATATTGCGTGAAAAAGTTTTGTGTAGTTCAATTTTTTTGACTAGTTCGTCTTTCATTTCTTGATGGAATTCAAGATCAAATTAATTTCTTTTTCTTTCACGCTAGCTTCTAGCGGAGGAGATAGGGTCTTTCGAAGTTTCAGCGGAGAGAGACAAAAACAAATAGTTATCGATACCTTTCGAAGTTTGTAGACGAATTCGAAAAAATTTCGAAGCTTCACACTAAAATTCTTCTCTCAATCTGTTGTGAGTGTATTTCCTTCTACAGCTCATCAGTTTCAAGCTTCTAATTCTAACCCCGCTGGTGTGATTGCTTCCAGGAATCAGAAAAAAGGTGGAATTAATCATAAATTGATTAATTTTAGCATGTCTGGAGCCGAGTGCTCAGCTCCTTTTCTGAGCAATCCGTACGTTAACATGGGCATGTATGTCGCCTACTATTGGACTACTCTGGTTGCTATGTTGATTCTTTATAAGGTAGAGTTTTCGAATAAAAAAGGATGAGATGAGGTTAACTAACTAAAGAAAGGTTTTTTAAAAGCACAAAGTCAGCCAACTCAAAACTACTGAACTTTTAGAATTTGGCTGTTAAACTTTTCTGTGAGCTTTGAACGTACAGTACCGTCGAAAAGATACGAAAAAACGGAGTTTCGGTCACAATTTTCATGTAAAGAGTTAATTATTTCTGAAGATGTGATGACCGTGTTTTTTTAACGTTCTGATGAAGTTTCGGTTTAAAATTTTTTTTAAGAATGTTGTGACCAAAATTGCGTTTTTTTTGTACCTTTTCTGCCGTTTCTGTATATCCCTATGAAATAGTCTATCAACTTCAAGACAGAAGTTTTCCGTGCTGCTTTTTTTCTATAAATAAACGTTTCTGTTACAGGGAATACATCAAGCAGCAAAAAACTTGGAGAAAAAAGCCAAGGCAAAAGAACGCCGTCATATTGCCTTGATTCTTAGTCAGCGGCTCGGAACGCAGGTTATTCAATGATTTTCTTGTTCGGCTCTATGGGTCCTGGTCTCTAATGTGCATTTATTTTTTGTGTGGGCGCTTTCACGTAAGTGCGTGTGCGATTATAACGGCTATGCTTTCGAGCGCTCAAAGTTCGTTTGTGCGTGAAAAAAGTGACGGAAGACAAATTCAACGAGACTTTCCCAGCGAGGATGTTTTGATCCGTGGATTGAGGGGCTATCTGCTTTAGAAAATGAAGCCGAAGAGCCACTTGAGACTCTCTCTTTTTTTCAGAAAGTTGAAAAAGCTGAATATTAACCCTGAAGTTAATTAGAAAATCTAAGTCAACCTAAACCTAATAGGCGCAAAACAAGTCTGCGTCTAATTTCACCGTCTAAAACAAATTTTTCAAGGCAAACACAATAGCCACAAAGTCATCAAAAAATACAAAAAAATTTTGTTTATAATATGGCTTCTGAGACGCATGAATCGCTTGTAAGGGAAGAAAAGGGTAATTGAAGAAGTTAGGAATACATAGGGAAGCTTTTATTTGATTGTTTTTTTGAAAAAAAAAATCAGAAGTCCTTTCTTCCTAGATTTCAAGTTGAAGTATTATCAATTTTCTTGCGAACAGTTCACGCCTTGGCCTGGAATATAATTCTTAATAGATGTCTCGGAATAAAAGCAGTCCAACCAAATTTGTACATAACATGAACTTCTCCGGATGAACTTTTTATCCAAATTTCAGGTTGGAGTGTCTCTGATGCTGCAGTCAAGAGCTGAAAAAGAGAAAAAAGAAGAAGCGCAGAAAGACAGCGGCTACCAGACTACTACGGTGGCGGTGAGTTATTTGAAATATTCCTACTTTTTAGAACTCCTCGAGAGACTGTAGTTACAGAACTGTTAGGGCTGAGTACCATATATTTCTCGAAAATTGCTTTCACGATAGTTTTGGCATATTGGTTTGCATGCGCCCGCTTGATTCTGTTCAAATAGGCATTATGATGACTTTCGTCAGGAAATCTTTCAGATGAGCTTGAAATCTAACCAGAGTAGGGTAATATTGCAGCTTCACAAATCTCAGCGCAGGTTCGGCTTTGCTGAACCGGAAACGAGTCTGTTCAGAGTAGAACAAGGCTATTCCTTGGTTATAGAGGTAAAACGGCAGCTGTGAAAAGAGCATGCAACATTATTCATCCATCAGTTTCTAACAAAAATTTAATATTATTTTTTTCAAACTTTGTGATGTGCATGTCGGTATAAAAGTGCATTTCTCATTAGCCACGACTTGCAACAGTTGAGCTTGTCTGCGCTCTCTTTTCTCTCACTCTTTCGAAACCGTACTGTCTAACCGCTTCGTCTGAAAAAAAAACAGAGTGTTCAAACTGTTTGTATTCATGGCAAGTGAAGTATAATATTCATCATTAAGCATGAACTCTAACTTTATTATCTGGAAATCGAATTGGTCATTTTTTTTCTAACCAGATTTGTAACTTTAAATAACAATGTCTTGTTAACTAAATGAAAAATTTTTACAATGTTTTCAGGGTTCTGGAAACACCGAGTCAGAACTAAACTTGGGAACAATTGAAGAAGAGAAAAGCTGTATTGAAATATTCGGCAGAAGGTTCCGTTTTGCCTTCACGTTTTATAAAGTTTTTTTATTTTCAAGAGAGAGTGAGGAGTCGTACTTTCCGGCACCTCATCCGACTGCGAACAACTCCAGGAGATGCAGTGAGATGGAGAAAATGTCTCTTTTGAGCCACGGTACCGACGACGCCGGCGGTAGAAGCGTTGTCAGAACGGCCGGGCGGTTTTCTCTTCGGTTTGTCAAAGTCCCTCTGCATCCGGTACAATTCTATCAGATCAAATTGCTCGAGACACAGTGCCTCGGAAAGCGTCAACGAACAAGACGACGAGCAGGGCGAGAAAAGCGATTCGCTACGAAAATTATTTAACGACGATGAGCTTTCTTCCGTTCTCAACTTCAAAGAGCCTCTGAAACAAGCGGATTCAAACAACGACTCTGATACAACTTCTGTTATTGTTAAACATTCTCAGTTTGAGAAAGTCAGGCTTCCCAGAAAAAACAAATACTGAATGGAGAGATTTACAGAACAAGCGTTTACGATCGAGCAGAAAATCTGGTCATGGGACTCCGCGGAGGATCGCTCAATTAAAAAATGCAGAGAGCGTCAGCCACGCCGTTCAAGTTGATGCTCCAAACGTCTGTTTTTCTTTGGATTTGAATTTGCACAAACAACTGTGTAAAAGTAGTATATCACGAGTAATGATGATTTTGTACCGAAAAAAACTCTGAAAAAAAAGGTTTTTAACAATTAGCTTTTCATGGAACGTTGAAAGGAGACTAGATTTACTAGGTGCACTTTTCATTCTGATTTTGAATCAATTCTTTGTTATTGTTTCGAAAATCCTATTTTTCATTGAGAATGCTCCCTATTAACAGAAGGTTCAAAATTCGCATAATACTCGGCTTTTGACTCGTATATTCTTTACTTTGAGTGTTCTAGCCAGGTTTCGCTTTTTTCGTGTTGTTAGCGCTTACCAGATTCCTTCAAGCGTCAAGGTAAAACTAAATTGAGCTTCTTTCAGAATGATGAACAGCAAACTGAAATGGAACCAAAAAGACCAGAAAGATGGGTTTTTTCGATGAAAAGAAGGATAGCTAAAGCTTTGGTTCGAAAGAACACACAACGAGAAAGCGAACGAAGGGCCAGCAGTAGTAGCGAGTAAGTGGAAATATCTTCAGAATATACTCGTTTTATGGCTTGAGGCAAAAGATGAAAAAAATTTCAGTGATGATTTTGCCTTAAATCATATGAATATTCTAGTTTTTATTCTGTCCCAAAAAATTGGCTAAAGGTGCACAGCGATAATTAGTCATTTCAGTGATTCTTCTTCTGAAACGGAGGCCAATAATGCTCCGAACGCTGATCAGAACACACGTTTAACAGTTCCTCAGCTCACAATTAGTTCTGATCGCCGAGGCTCCGGCGAGAACGATCGGCTGGCGCCTACTACAAAAACAGAAACATTCCTCAGCGCTTCTGGGTACAAATAGAAATACACAATCACACAGTCCTTTTTTAAGAGTTTCGCGGAAAATTTCTTCTTTATCAACAGCTATCACACGAGAACGGGTCATCTCTTCAATTTTCGCTCCTATTGGGGTTTTCAATCGTGGCCGAAAACAAACCAAAGCTGAAAAAAGGGCTCACAAGGCATTTAGGTGAGCGAAAAATAAAGTTTCAAGCTTCATTCGTTTTTTACAGGACAATCACATTTATCGTGGGATTTTTCGCAATTTTATGGTCTCCATATTATATAATGGTGAGCTGAAAAAGTTTTTCTTGGGACAATCATTTTGAACAACGCGTTCATTTTTTTCAGTATTTTCTCTTGGAGCAAAAAAGAAAAAGGAAGCTTTTGAGAATTAAATATTAAACCACGAAACTTCATTTATTTTGAATGTTAGGAAAGTAAATAATTCCTAAAAAGTTTCAACGAGAAAACAGGAAAGAAAGTGAAAAAGGAATAAAATAACTTATTTGGGTCAATTTTAAGGTGGTAAAAATTACGTATTCTCTGAATAACTATCCTAAATTTCTAACAGCGTGCAAACAGAGAAATTCAAACAAAACAGACATTTTTGCTCAAACTGAAATTGAGAAAACCATATTTAAGTAATTGAAATCATCAAAAATGATACTCTGTTTGAAAACTTGGGGCATAGCCGAATAACGGAAAGCTTGGGACAAATAAAAGCATGGCCTCTCTGTGCTCTCCAAAAACCAAACGCTGTCTATTTTTGATCATGTCAGGCCTAATTCATCGTCTCAAGCCAGGTGTGAATGAGCTATAATATTGCGATCATAATGCCGCCACCCCTCGTCTAATTTTGAGTTCTTTCTCAATCCTTTGCCTAGAGCGTTTTCTCAGGCTAGGGCTCTCTGAGCTTTTTTTTTTGAGATTCTCGAAATACCAATGGAATTAACTATTACAGGCAACGGTCTACGGATTCTGCAAAGGAGAGTGCATTCCATCTTTTCTCTACACCCTTTCCTACTACATGTGCTACCTGAACAGCAGTGGCAATCCGTTCGCCTATGCCTTGGCCAATCGCCAGTTTCGCTCAGCCTTTCTCCGAATGTTGAGGGGCAACTTCAACAAAGTCGCTTAAAAATCGCATTTCCCGCTCGTATCTCCTTTCGTGTCATTCTGAACAACTTCTGATCTCAACTTTTGAAATGTTTGCTTTTCAGCGCTTTCTTTAGCTTCTCCAAAAAGTGACCATTTTTAACGAGTATGCAACAATGAAATTTTTAAATAAATAATTTATTTGATATCAAAGACCCGCGGAAACTTCATGACAACAAGTGAACATACAAACACAATCAGAATGAAGATGAAAAAAAAAAGAATACCCATGGCCAATGACTGCACGATGAATGGCTTATTGTTGCATAGCGACTGGTTTTATTAGGGTTTGAGAAAAAATTCGAGTTCCTATTTGATAAACTAATTTGGAGCATAGGAGAGTGATTTGTGCGCTTTCTCAGGATGACAAGGCTTTTTGGTTTCTTTTTATCTTGTTTTGAGTAATTCTTGCAGAAAATTTTCATGGCGGGGAATATGATGTTACTTCGAAGTTCGAACTATTGGAAAATTTAGTTTTTGGTCGAGTTTTCAAAAACGCTGAACATTTTTTCATTTTTGAGTCGAAATAGCATATTATTCGACAATTCGTAAAAAGGAAAAGAAACGAAACCAAAAGATTTTTAATTTTTATCAAATTTTTCAATTGGCGGAAGAAATTTTTTCTTTGCTTTTGCTAATCTATAATTTTCAAGATTTCTTTAAATGTAGCCCAGTATCCCCTAATAAAAACTATCAAAAATCGTTTGGTGTTTTTAGGCTTAACTTCAACTGCAAAGCTTCAAGCCATTCTTCGCTATAATAAGTTCCCAATGAATAGTGAGGGAAAAAATCAGAGAGTTCGCTTGACAAGTTTTTCAAGTCGTTTCAACTTGTCGATGCTTGAAGAGACAGAGGAGGAGTCGAGACCGTCTGCAGCCATTGAGACCACCGCACTGAAGGCCTCGGACATGGAGGACGCACTTCCCACGTTGGTCATGGCACCACCGACAAATCTCGAGGTGAGACTGTTTGTAGTTGGATTCATCGCCGTGTCCACGGATGTGGAATCACCCATTTTTTGTCTGAAAACATTTTCCTTCTTTTTCAGATAGTTGAAAAGTTGCCTGAATGTGTGAATAATGCTCGGATGGTCCTGTCGTTTGACGCCTTTCATTTCCAAAACTTTTTGCATCTCCGTGACGTCCGAAGTTGGTAATAGCTTGGTATATTGCTCAACGAAGTCCTCCACTGTATCCAAGCTTGACATCACGACCTGTGGATATGGTATTGAAAATTGGATCTATCTTCAAAGAATGCAATAAATGGTTTTAAATTTTCTGGAATCTAAAAAAACATGATTAGACTAGTGAAAAATTAGCTAAAAACTTCCTAAAGAATCTAAAAAAATAAATTTTCATAAAGTTGCCAACCTTGAGAATCATCTCTGCCTTGTTCAAAGCAGCATTGACGCTGGTGACGTAAGCAGTGGGCGGCTTCGAAGAGATGGCACTGTCGATTGAAGGCATGTTCAGAAGAAAGGTCTTGAGCGCATGAGTGTCTAGGAGAAGTTGCTCGGCGCCGTGCGTGTTGATCGCGCGACAGCGGAACAGAGCCCCCACGAACTTGTGAGCGAGTTGAGTCGCCAGCTTGAGACAAAAGTGAGCGAAGTATTTTCGTCGGTCTGACAGCATGTCGCGCAACATCGGGATCGCCTGAAATTAAGAAATAAATTTTTTAAAACTCTTCAAAATGCTTAGGTCAAATAAATTTTTAGTTTTTTATGTTCCGAACTTACATTTCTCAAATGTGATCGGATAGCACCGATGAACGGCGACTCGTCACCGACTCCGTCCACAGCCGACCAGCTGAATAACGATAAAGAATGAAAAACTTTGCAAAGACATACTTGACTTTACTAATCGATTGTAAAGCAGCTTCACAACTCGCTTCAACATCTTGCACTAGAACGTTCAAAGATTGATTCGTTATTCCGTAGAATGCTTCCGTTTCTTGCGAAACATCAACGCCCTGATTGATAAATGTTTTTTTCGAGAAATTACTTCGAAAATGAGTACCGGAACGCGTTGAGCGAGTTTCTCTTGAAGCTGCAAGGAGGTTTCGGCGCACCAATCTGCCGTCGCCAGAATGCAACACGTCAAAAACTGTTGATCGGCAGTTAAACTGAAACTTTTCTTGAGATGGATAAAAAAAACGTTTCTTTTAATATTTTCAGTTGAACTGAAAAAAAAGTTTGGCGGAGAAGTCTGATTTATGGACTAAAATATTAGGTCTACGGAAGCTAAATAAAGGATTTTCAATTATTTTCTGGATTATTTTCCCAAATTTAAAAATATTTTGTTTGTGATTTTGAAGCTTTTCCTATATAAACGAGTTTCGAACAGCTCCCACAACTTCCAACTTTTGAGTGAAATGACTTTTGCCCTCCTTTTCTCATTACTTAAACATAGCATTATCACATTCAGAGAAGTGATAGGCAAATTTTCCTGATGCCCTTTAAAAAGTATTGGCACTTACGGAACATGAGTAGCCTCTTCTCTGATCAAACTGAACAAGGTTGAGGTCTGTTGAGCAGAAGCCCCGCCAACTGTTGGCAAAAAAGCAGTCAGACAAGTTTGAGCGTAGCCACGAAGGCAAACTCGGAGAACGCCGACAACGTCCCTGCAATAGGAAACGTTACTTCTCCGAGCAAATGTTTTGGTCTAACCGGAGAAGCGCGTCAGGTTCGCTGCTCAACTTGCTTGATTCAGTAATAACTTTCTTGAGAAGAAGGAACATGTCCGCCGACGATGGGAAAGGTATCGCGTGTGCTGTAGCTTCACGTGTTGAGCGCTCTTCGCCAGATCTGAGAGATAGTTCGTTATTTCACTGATTGATGGAACGCAAAAACTTTATTTTGCTGGCACAAGTCTCCAGAAAGTCGTTCAGAGTACGTTCCTGAGCGCCGAGAAAAACGTCAAGGAAAGAGTCGAAAACGCTCCATATTGACTGAAAAAGTTGATTAGAGTATTTCTTTCGGAAAAATTAAGAGAATAAAAATCAGAAAAAAGTTTGGAAAACTAGTTATTTTTCTCAAAAAGAATGATTCTATCTATGTTCTCTGAATTCATCGACAGTTAGCCGATACGTTTTTTTATGCTAAAAAATGTGTACCTTGACCTGTACCACTTAACAATTCTACATAAATTGAGCTTCAAAAAGTCGTTGTTGTCCAGTATTTTAGGGACAAAGAAAGATTCTTTTTAACAAGTACTAGAAGCCTTAAAAAAATACATAGAATATCAAAAAAAGTAATGTAATCACTTAAAAATTAGAACTTAAGTAAAAAATAACCCTTTCTACTGCAAAGTTTTTTTTTGGTCAAATAGGGATTATTGCTAAGCGATATGTTTAAAATAGATATTAGTTGAACATAATCCACCCAACCTTCTCAAAAGAAACAGCCCCTTCCCGGTTCGGAAACCTCTTTACGAGCAACGTTTCGAACATTTTCGTATGTTGGATGGCAAATCCGAGCAGTTTCCACTCCAAATCTTGTCTTCGACGGGTCATCATGCGATACAGCACATCTCTTAGAAAGGTTTGCTTGAAAATTACTTTTCCACTTTTTACCGAGTGACGGTACAGAATTCAGACGTCAGTCGACGTCCCATGTCCCAATCAGAAGGAAATACTCGCGACAGTCCCGTTCGCTCGAAATCGGTCAGTTTTCTCACATACCATTTGTATCTGAGAATCAAAAGTAAAATGCTATCGTAACTTTTTAGTAATGTGGAAACTTTTTTTCTTCACAGGTGGGGTTAGTTAATCCACCTAGTGGTCTTTTTCCCTCCCTGCAACATCACCATACCATCCCAATGTTGCGAAAAAAATAATAATAATAAATTGATAAGAACTCAATTTTAGTTAAGCGGCAATAGGATAAAAATCATATTTATGAGTACCATATGAATATTTTTTTGCTTTTCTAAGAATTTCTCTTAAAGGTTTTTTTGGATTTAGGCTTTTTATAAAAACTGGAAAAAAAGTGATCAAAACTAAAAAAATGAAACTAACCTTTCATCAATTTTGTCAAGCCAAGCTCCCTCTTCGTTATCAGCATAAAGTACCACGTATTCAGCCAAATGCTGCTCAATAAACCTGTGTTCGAAAAATCAATTAGACAATTAGAATATGGTACCTACCATTTGCAGAAATTGTCCTTCACGTTGCCTTCTAGGGCAGCAGCTACTCGACACATTTCTGTCACTTTGTCATTGAGCTGTCCTGTCTGAAGTTCTGCTGTTTCGAAAGAGATGAAAAATAAAGAAAATTCACCTGAAAAGATTTCTTCAAGTCATTGGCCAGTTGCAGGGTCAATGTGGTCTTGAGCCTGTCTAAACGTGCCGATAAATTTGCAATTTGTTCCGATTCCTGAAAAGTATCTCAAAGTTTGAATAATCTTAATTGATGACAAAGGTGAGAACTTTGCTTAAAAGTTTCTAAAGCCCACCAAAAAATTTTGAATTTTAGTTTAAAAACCGCAAACGTCTTACAGATTGAGGTTATCATAGACTCAAAACTCAATTTCCTACCTTGTATCCATCGAAAAGCTGCAACACATTCAGAATTGCAGGAAGTTGCCGAGCGATATTAGAGTAATCCCGCTTTTCAACCCAAGTACCTAGAAACACTTTATACAATTCGGACGAAAATCCTGGACAACCCAAAGAATCCACGCCGGTCAGTAGAATATGTAGATGATGCAACGTTGTGATAGATGACGTCAAATTACGTTTGGCAATGTCTAATTGTTTGATGTCTCGCGTCATTTCACGGACAATCTGTAAAACGCCAACCAAACATAGTCCCAAAACTAAAGTTTCGCACCTCATCAGAAGACTTGGTTCTTTCACGGATATTGCCAATACTCATTTCGAGAGCAAGCATAGCTTCTTGAGCATTTAGAAGCGCTTCCTCGGCTTTTTCGTTCACATTGGCGTTAGACTCAACCAATTGCGCAAGTTCAGTATCCAATCCGTTGATTTCATTCTAAAAAAATATATTGACATCTTGCTGAAAAGGAAATTGGGATTTTTTTCATTGAAATTAGTTAAAAGTTTAACCCCAAATGAAAAAAATTCATTTCCTTGATGTTTGGTTTTTTTCTTTTTTTCTTTTTTTGAAAGTTATTATTGTAAAAAAATAAACTTGTATTCAAAAAAACAAAAATATTACTTCCACCGCTACAATAACTGCGTCAAGTTGAGTCAAAGACTGTTCAGTGGGAAAAAAAGCTCATTGATTTGTGTTGTCAAATCGATGTCTGGACGGCAATATTCGCTTCGGCAGAATTCTGAATACAAAAAAGATATTATGAATAATAATCGCTATTTCACCTTTTATAGCTTTTTCAGTGTTTTCGCTTAGTTTCTCGACGGAAACAGCGCTTTCCGCACTGCCATTACCCATATCGAGACTCTCGGCTGAAATAAAAAAACTTGAGAGGGAATTTCAAAACGCTAAAAAAAATAACTAGAAAATCAAAGTATTGACAACTTTTATAAAATTATTTTAGCCGAATTAATATCCTAAAAAAAACGTCACCTCTAATTTCAAAACTTTCAATGCTTTCGCTTCAAAACTTTGAATTATCCTGTAAACAAAAAGAAAAGAAAAACAAGATTTTCCATTGCACGGGAAAAATATGAACGAAGGCAATAATAAATATCACGACCCGCAAAATTGCGGCTGCGGACTTGGCGCGTAGAGTCAAATTTCAGAATATGAGATCTTTCTGTTACTCCTGTAATCTGAAAGAAGCTAAGAAACATACAGATTGACGATTAATTATTTTAACAACATGGAGAAGGTGTAGACTAATCGGAATCGGGTTTTCGTTTTTGATGCTCTGGCTTAATATCAACAAAATTTGCTCAACTTGGAATCCAAATACATCTCTGAAATCACCTCAGCAGTACAAATACTGGCAAATGACAAGCCACCCAATTTCGAAAGGCCCGAGGTGCTGAATTTTTAGAAATGTAGTTTTCAGGGCTTAAACTTGAAAATCAGCGTTATCCGGCGTCAAAGATTTTTGTTAAAAGGTCCAACAACGGTCTTTTCCCATAATAATCTTCAAGCAGGTAGGAAAGATCGCATCTATTCTTGTGAGGAAATGAATCGAAAGCTTACTCATCGGGTGAATCTTTTCTTTCATTCAGCTTTCTTTTCAAATGCCTATTCATTGAAACAAAAGATACACGTACATTAGAAAAAAAAAATCTAAAAGGCAATTCCATTCATCACACGTAAAGCACCTGAACCTGCCTGATGATCCCTTTTCCGGCTCTAATCAACATGAATCGACAGTGTTGGTTTTTTTCTTCAAAAACTAAAAAGAAAACCGATGAGGAAGCTATGATATCTCCAAAAACATTGATGGGACAGCCATCCGCTGAAAAAAGCTTCCGCAGTTTTTTTTCTTTCTAAAGCTCCGCTTCAAACTTCCTTTTTCTTAGCTCTCTCAAGAGGCCGCAGGGCTTTTTGAAGATATATATATATATTTTTTTTTTCCAGAGATTCTTGTTAACAAACTCCGTATACGGATTTTAAAAAATTTTATCAATTACTTCCTTTATGACCCCGGAAAACTCGAACCCTTTTAGGAAGTGTATCCAAACCTATTTAAGGCAACACTGGAATTGAAAGTAATTTTTGATATTGCCTTCATTAAGGATTTGACGTGAAGAAGCAACCTTTTAGAACATTAACCAAAGAAAAATGAAAAGATTTGACAATCTATCGGAACACAAAGTTTATATGTCGACATGTAAACTTTGTGTTCCGATGTATGAGGGTTCTTTCCCCTCTCTTTGTGAAAAAAGTTCCGTTTTCTTCAAGTTTTGAACATTTGTTAGCCTTTTCACATTTTTTATATTCGGGTTTTGTTAACTCGACGCCTCGACGACGTCACATGTGGGCCTTTTATATTCTAAATAGAACATTTTATAGTCCCAGACGATGGGATTTAAAAAGGCGTCTGTGCCACCGCAGATTATTTTTTTAGCTCTCTCAAATCCCAGTAAATACAGTTCCTACTCTCATACATGTTGCATTTTGAGACTGGAACAAAATTGGTCTGCGCCCTTTTTTAGTCTCGAATAAGCGGATTATCGGACCGACACAAAAAAGGCGTTCGTGTCAGATATTCTTCAACCGGCCAGTTGTGTACAACAGGCAGTCGTCCAGTTTTCGTTTATAATATTGTTTGACCATCAGTATTTTTATGTACGTTTACGTCGCGCGCTTTTCATTTGATAAAAACCTTCTCGATTTCGTATGTTGACACTGGCTCCTTGTTTTCCAAATTTTCTCCGTACAGTTGGACACGTTTTGTAATTTTCTCAAGCTAACGCTTTCTAGAAGTAGACGCTGAGAAACAATTCTTCATTTGCGTGAAAATTCTCAAAATAAAACCATACAGTACCGTCGGAAAAGACGACAAAACGCATGTGACCACATCTTTCTGCTTACAGTTAAATTTTCCTGAAGCCTTCTGGAGTGGGGGTGGTGGCTACTGTTTGTAACAATTTGACGAATTTCAGTACGAAAAAGGAAAAAAATGCAACTTCAGAGAGTTTCAGGTGAATTAAAATTTATACAAGGAAGTTGTGACCGAAATTGTTTTTGCAACTTTCTTGACGGTACTGTAAGTTGATTGATTAGAAATTTGAGCTCATTTATAGAGCGACATAATTTTGAAAATTTTATAAATACCGAACTTTTAGTTTTTGAAGCTTGATCCTTCACAAAGAATCGTTCAAACAACTTTTCCGACAGTTTTCAAATTCAAGATCCGACTTCCCAGAAATGAAAGAAAACACGATTTATTGCGAGAATGAGGTGAAAGTTTGCCGGACAAGAGAAGAATTTCTGGGCAAGTGTTCCAAGTAAGAATTTTTTCGTCGAGCTTCAAAAACCTCTGCTGTTCAGGAGGAACCCCTACCTCCTTGCGATGACGTTTCTTCTGAGCTTAAACTGGGGCTTATCCGGCGCATTTCTTGTTATTCCAGCCTTTATATCTCCCACAGAGGACCTTGCCAGGAATGGAACGTCCATAGAACGAGTTCAGGATGAGGTGAAACGTTGGATTTGAGTTTGAAAATAATCCGGCATTTTTAGTTTTCTACAACAACATGGAGACGACCGGAACTTGTTGCTACTGTTTTCTCAGCAGGAAATTTAGTTTTGGGACCGGTTTTTTCCGGTCTTGCTGACAGGTGAAGAGTTTTTCTTGCTTTTGAATTGTTAGGGTCACAGAGAGAAACAGTTTCTGTGAGCTGAAAAGTTTTTCTGAAATTTGATGAATTCTTTTTTTTTAACGTTTGACTGAAGTTTCCGAAGCAAGAAGTTTTTTGAGCTTTTGGTCCTTCTTTTTTTTCGAGAATATGCACTTTTTGAACAAATTTCGCAAACTTCACTGCATTGTTTTCAGCAGCTAGACTTTTAAATTTTTTTTCAAAGTTACCAATTTTTTGCTGTGGAACACTTCTACTTCAGATTTGTGTGTCCCAGAATATTTTCTTGAAACTTTGAATCTTCAGAGTCGGCAGAAAATCGATAATCGTATGGAGCATTATGGCAACTGGAGTTTTTGGCATTTGTTGCGCTCTTAGCCCAACTTTCGAAGCATTATTGATTTTCCGTTTTCTTCAAGGCATTTTTTATAATGTCCGTTTTTTTTCGAGACTTTCCTTACTTCTTGGTTTCAGTCGACAACTCTCACCAATTGGGTCCATGTCACCGAATCGACACCAAAGTCAAGCCACGCCTCATCCTCAGTGATTTTTGGACTTTCTTGGATTTTCGGCTGCGCGATTGTGAGCTCAAAATTTTTTTTAATCACGAAAAGTTATTTACAGTGCTCCCCTATAGCTTATTACATTCATTCTTGGAGAGATATTCTTTTTGTCCTTTCTCTACCCAACATTTTTTTGGCTCTCTTCTTGTTATGGTTAGTCCCCTTTCTTAAAAATAACAAGCTAATTAATGAGTTCAGGTGGCTTCAAGAAAGCTTTGAGTACATGCTTTTGAACAATCGATACAAAGAGGCAGAGATTTTCATAGGAAGGACTTTGAAATGGAACAAGAAACCCGTAAACTATAAACTGAACGAAATGATTCACAAATCCATCCTCACGAAGACCGCCGCCGACAAACCAAGTTTAAGACGGCTTATAAGGCTCCTGGGCTCAAAACCGAAGCTGTTCACATTGTTGGCAATCAGCTGTTATATGTGGTGAGCATGAAAGAATCGAAAAAAAAACAGGTTGAGAAAAATTGATTTCTAATGATACAAAGTTTTCATTGGTTTTCTGAATTCTCCAGTTTATTCTGGAAACCGAAAATTGACAACCTTCTTTGTGAAATTGGTTTCAAATGCTGAAAAATTTTGAAACTTGAATCTGAGAAACTTTCGCGAATAAGCTTCTATTTGAAAGAAAAACGGAAAAGTTCCAATTTCGAAAATAACCAAATATTTTCAGTTTTTCCTCGACTTTTCTTCACAACGCAATGGCGCTCACCAGTACAGTTCTTGAAGTGGGCGACCTCTACTGGAACTTTGTCTTCGCCGCGTTTGTCGAACTTCCATCATATCTTGTTGTTCCTCCGTTATTCAAATTGTGAGTGTAATTTTTACAACAACAGCTTGAGCTTTCCTAGTGACCAAAATGATTCAACAAAGCGATTAGAACCCTTGAAAATTTTGCCAAATCATTCTTTGATTTATAAGAAGAAGTATTGATCCTATGTTTTCCCGCATTGATCCTATGTTTTCATGATGATAACTTTAGATAATTAAAGAAAAATTGTAATCGGTTCTCAAAAAATTTTATTGAGCACCGTAAAAAAATATTGTTTTTTTGTGAGAGATATATTATCAAAACGCTTTCAGATTCGGTCAAACGTGGACTCTTTTCGTCTTGAACATTTTGACTGTGTTGGCCAACGTTGGTGTCATTTTTGCTCAATCAGGTTCTATTATCCTCTTTTGCAAATAAATAATCTTCAAATTGAAGAAAGCTCGATATATTATCTCCCTTGCTGGCTATTGGCCAAATTCGCCTGTTCTTCGGCTTTTATGTGCTTTCTGATATTCGCAGCTCAACTTTTTCCTTGCGAGTTTCGAGGAATTTGCATCGCCATTTGCACAACAGTGGGGGCTTTGGGCGCAGTTGCCGCGCCGATGGCCGCTGCATTGGTTAGTTAAAATTAATCACTGAAAAAAAGAGCAATTAAAGAAAAACCGCAAAAAACTTTCCAAAAAAACTTTTTTTCTAAACTTTTTCTTTTTATCGCTTACCCATGAAATGGTCCGAATAACTTTGAAGTAACCACTTTGCAGCTTTCATTTCTGAAGCTATTTTTGATCATAGCCTTTCATGTAGGGGCTACGGCAAAGAGAAAAACTGAATCACAACACACTGAACAAAAAAAAATTGAAATTCATTATAGTCTTTTCAGAATTTAACTGCAGATTCTTTCCAGGTGTTGAGCAAAAAGATAATATTTCAATAGAGCTACATTCTTTAAAGATTTTCTAGAATTTAAAAAAATGTAACGCTATTGAAGAATCATCGGCTTGCGCAATACCTAATCCACACGAGAAGGATAGCTCCTTCATATGCGAAATCTGAGAAATCTGAAAAATCTTTGACCCACTGGAAATTAAAATGTTTTGGTCATTTACATCAAACTTTTCAATTACAGAACAAAAGCTGACAAGAAGAACAAGAACATTTTTCAGAATCTCGTCCACCCTTCCCTAATGTTTGTCGTATTCGGCTGTGCAGCTGCATTATCTGCGGGTCTCACTCTGTGCCTTCAGAAAGTTGAATCAGGAGAAAAATACAGTTGAAGAAAAAGAACGGTTATGAGAATTTGAATTCATGTATTTATTTTCAATTTCTTGAGCTAATAAAATATTTATTTTTCAGAAGTATTAAAAACTGAAACCATTTTCGAAAATCTCCACAAACCAATCTCACAGAAAGCAAACGCCGCTAAGTGTGCATAATTAAAACTAGAAGCTGCTTCCAAAAAATATAAGTTTTTCTTGCAAATTGCCAGAAAATATGGATCTTTTGAATTTTAGGTGGGTTTTCCTCGGCTTTTACATGAGCCCTAACTTATAAGGGAGTTATATACCACAGAGTCGGCTGAGATTAGTTTTCTTCGGCGTTACGAGGAAATAAAATAAGTCTCGCAGTCATCGAAATATAAACTTCCTATTCTTGGTAGCTAAGGCCAAAAACCAAAGTCCGATCAAATTCCTTGGCTTTTTGTTAGTTTAGTTTTGAAACTAATGAAACTGAAAAACAAACTAAAAATATTCGTAGTCAATGAATCTGATCCTATGTTGTTGTGAGGAATTTTAACAAAATTTTTATAAAAAAATGTTATTTTATCTGCTTCCTTCTGTTTTTTCCATACTGGTAAAGGGCTGCAAAAAGTCGTTCTAAAAAGTGCAAACAGAGCGCAAAAAGGAGCAAGATTTCATGAGAGCTGGCCGAGATGTATATTATAACGCCTTATCACATTCTAAAAATTTTCAGTCTTTTATCTTTTTGTTGATTTTTAAAATCTAACATTCGCAGTTTTTTTTTTGCCGATTCCTGCTAGTTCTGTCTGTCCTGCAATTGCACAAATTTTAAACTCAAAACCAATTGAGGCCTGAACAATTCTGACAACGAGCATTTTTCAAACTTACTCCTTAGATTTGAAATGTTTTTTTCTGATATTTAGAGGAGTTCACCAAAGTATTCCTTCTCTTTTCGATTTTTTCCATCTTAGCCCTCTATAAAGTCTTTCAAATTTTTTTCGGACCATTTCAAAAAAAGACTGTTTTTTTGTAAATTCATGTTTTGAAAAAAAATATTTCGAATCGAAACTTTAAAAAAATATGTGTTTTTCTATTTATTAACGCCTCAAACATTAAAAAATGACTTTTTTTCAAGGAAACGAACGATGTCTATTCTAAACCCTTGAAATAAATTTAAACAAAGACAAGTTTTTTTTTATCGAGGAAGTAAAATTTTCATGAAAATTCCAAAAAAAGCGAAACACCTACATTATGTAATCTCGAAATTTTCCGATTCTTGGGTTCAATTCGCTCTCATGTTTTTATTTCCTGTTGCGTTTCCCGGTCAAGCTTGATTCAACGTCTGGAAATAAGAAAAACGTGATTACTTTCACTCCAACTCAAACTAAGTTATCATAGCCCTAGTTAATTGCATTTTCCTCCGCTAACGCAGAGGTAAGCAGGCGCTTTTTCCACTTTCTACCTTTCTAGTTCATTGTGATGAAATCCGTATAGTTGCTTTACCTTGCCATCTGTTGTCTTCATTATATAGTTCATCCGCCGCGACTTGAAAATTTTCGAGTGCCTGAGTCTCTCTGTTTTCTCACCGGCAAGGTTAGAGAAACGCAAAAATAGCGCGTCAACAAGAGAGGGTCGTTGAGAGACGAGGAGGGTGCAGAGAAGTCCCGCCCTTTCAAGCCGTGAAAAATGGACTATATTCTCAACGCTTTGAAATTTTTCAATCGAAAGTTAATCGAATCGAAATTTTGCGATCGCTCTATCTGTAAAGTTATTGATATTCCAACTGGCCTTTTTACCTATGAAAAGCTAAGTATGTATCTGAAGTTCATACTTTTCGAGTGTTCCGAAATTTATATTGATTCAAAAAGAGAAAAATCTTCGTCCATTTTTCATTTCTCGTTTAATACTTTTTTTCTGTAATTTTAATAAGATTTGCTTCGAATTTTTTTCCGTTTTCGGTTTTAATTGAAAAAAACTGAATAGGTTTTGGACGTTTGACTTGTTGACTTTTTTCCATCGCCCATTCGAGCCGCCAGGAGTGTGTTCCTTCCATTTAAAAAAATCAGTTCAAAATGAATAATTTGATTAGGTTTTAGTTCACCGCCCTTTTTCTTTTATCAACCGTTGAGTTCGCTTTGTGCGTCCTGTTTAGGATGTCCGAAGCTTAGATTTCTCAACGAAATTTCATATAATGATCATTCAGCACGACAGATGGAAGTAGCAGTAGAAAATCACGTGGTTTTTTCTCATCAGAGCACAGCTGAATATGATATGGTAAGAACCACACTAAAAGGATTTTATCACACACTCGTATTCCTTTCAGCCTTCTGTGTACAGTTACATTCTCGAAGGGTTTTTTATTTCGATCATTGATGCTGTTCTGGTCATTCGAATCCTCAGGAATAGACAACTACGAGATCAAAAAGAGTTCGATGACTTCTGAAAATTAAGATAATCTCTATTTTTCAGATATGTGATAATTGCAGCCTGCCTATTTTTTGACGTCATTTTTGGCTTGACTTATCTTAGTGCCGGCTTATGGCGTTTATTTTTAGTCATTCAGTATCCCTGTGAGTCAATTGAAGGAAAATGCTACGAAAGTGAATTTTTCTCGTTATCTTTGAAAAAAATTTTGTAGAAAGACCTTCGAGTACACTTATATCATGTATTGTTCATGAAAGTTTTCGCTTGAAACGGTGTCTGAAAAAAAGCCACGCGCCAAGTCGTTTAAGGTCGGGCGCAGCTACGGGATGCGTTTCGTTCATAGTGAACCGTCCGAATACAGTGCAACTTTCGAGTTATTCAATCAGATCTCAGATTGCAATAAAATTCTTGGAATATTGAATGAAATTCGAAAAAAATATTTTCTCAGATACACTTTGAATGAAGTCAGGGAAAACATATTTCAAATAAACTCCTTCTCAGATTTTCCCCTTTCCTCCACGTGGGAATGCTTCATGACTCCACATAGTCAACTTTTTGTCATAATAACTCCTGCCGCTGGTGTTTTGGTGTTGATCACCGCCCTTGACCGTCTTTTTTGTGTATTTTTGCCTATAAAATATATCAAGCTGCAGCCTGAATACGCATATGGCATCATGACCATTCCTTATATTGTATATTTACCACTATGGTTTGTTTGCATGCAAGGTTCTTTCGCGACTGGCAATGAGAAAAAGGTTTGAGTATTGAATTAACGGAAAGAAATAGACACGGAAACTTTGATATTTTCCGAAATGGTGCCTAACACTTTTGTAGCTGTTTTTCGAAAAAAAAGAGTTTGAGATTTTTACAGTATGGAAAATCAAATATCTTTCACTTGTAAAAATTCAATTTTTGGAAGACTCAAATATGATTGTGATCAGTCTTAATTTGTTCTTTTTAACCCCGAAAAGAAAAAACTTTTAG
This sequence comes from Caenorhabditis auriculariae, assembly GCA_904845305.1. Classification (NCBI taxonomy): domain Eukaryota; kingdom Metazoa; phylum Nematoda; class Chromadorea; order Rhabditida; family Rhabditidae; genus Caenorhabditis; species Caenorhabditis auriculariae. The sequence goes on along the minus strand of CAJGYM010000002.1, from coordinate 33,254 downwards.
TTTTCTTCCATCTGCCTTCTAAATGCGTCATTAACAACTCAACATTATGCTCTTCTCCGCTCAATCAGAATTGTCTGTTCCTTATTGTGTGTGGTTATTTATATTCCCGTATTTTTCAAAATGTGCCATGTAAGTCAGAAAATTAACGATCAACTTTCTCTGTTTCCTTCAGAGTATTTATCATCATGGCAAACTGACCGGTAGCTCAAAAAACTCCAAAAAATTACTAAACATGACCAAAACCGTCGTCCTCATAACCACCAATACCCTAGTACTGTTTACTGTTCCTGACATCATCACTTATTTTTCGCCATTTGCCCCAACTAATGTATTCTATCTGATGAACCTTAATAAGGTAAGTTCATTAGAAGATTATCTAACTTTCAAGTCAATTTTTTTGATTGGCTCAGGGGCGTTTTTTTGTAACGGATAAAGCTTCTGATAGGGCAAAATTTCTCGGTGTTAGAATAGTTTGAAATCTCAAAAATGCCAAATTTTTAATTTTCGTTTTACTTCAAAGAGGTTTTTTTTTTATCAGAATTTTTAGGACCGGATCTTACAGATGTTTTATTCATGTAATTTTTTTAGTAATTTTGATAATTTTTTTTCATAGCTATTCGCCCACTAGTAAAAAAAGATCCTTTCTTTTTAGTTATGATTTTTTTGAAATGAAGAGTATCAATTTCAGGGAGTAATCAACATTGTCGTATTTCTTCTGACACAGCAAGTTTTGCGCGACCTTGTCATTCCCGGCCGTTTTCAATCAAAAACAGTAAGATTTGAGTCTTGAAAGTGTGATTAATTTTCGCAGTTGCAGAAGCATCATTGTTACTCCTTTCCGGCCTACTGTTATTCGTTCGCATCCTTCTTTTTAATTAATTATCAATTAGCATATGTAATTCCAAAAATAATTGATAAAAAAAGTTCTATTTTTTTCTTTGAAAGCGTATTCTTGAAGATTATTAAGACGAAGGTGGTTTTTATTTCAAAAAAACTAAAAAGAAAAATTTAGGAAAAACGTTTGATTTCTTTTAGAAAAAAACTGCAATCCTCTCCCTGTTCAATAGAATATTCAACCCAACATTATTTTATTATTTTTTTGAGAACAAAAACCAAAAAAACAAAAAAACAAAGCTCAGTAACAATTGATGGTAAAGTCATATGTTTGTTGAATAAGAAAAAAAGGAAATTGAATATGTTAACAACTAAGAAAGGGTTTTTTTCTTTCTTCATGAAGTTTCCTCTTTGGGGTTGATGTCTTTGCTGTCAGCGACGCTTTCTTCTGGACGCATTGCGGGGAAGAAAAGAACTTCCTGAAACTGGTTCTGTGAAGCGGTAAAAATTTTTTGACGCTAATCAAGTTTTGACAAATTTTTCTTGTTAATTGAAATCGTTTAAACTTCCAAGAGTTTCATTTTTCATATGTTCAAAAATTTTGCTTTGTGAAATTGTTATTGTTATTTAATTTTTTTCTTGGTCGTAGCGGATCTATTAGTCACAGAAAAATAGCTCATTTTTTGGATTGGGATCATTTAAAAGCTGAAAGATAACATTTCTGGGAAAGGACACTCACCTTAATGTTATTGTTGTCCGTGAGGATCATGGACAATCGATCGATGCCCATCCCCCAGCCAGCAGTCGGCGGCAGGCCGTATTCCAACGCGTTGCAGAACGTCTCATCAATCGCTTGTGCTTCGTCGTCTCCGGCGTCTTTGTCCTACGATACATCAAATTTTTTTTTTCAATTTTTTTTCTTAAAATGCTCAAAATTTTTTCATTCAAAAAAATTACACAGTTCTTGTTTCCCGTTTTTAAGAACATATGACTTAAACGTTACCTTCCAAGTTGGTATTACTATCAATTGTTCGCAATGTTCTTTTAAAACTTTTTGACAGCCTGGTTATGTGTGAAACTCAATGAAAATCTCAGAAGACACTAACCTTAGCCTGTTGTTCAAATCTTGCCCTTTGAGTGATGGGATCGTTCAACTCTGTGTAGGCGTTGGCGATTTCTCGTGTCACGGCAAAAAGCTCAAACCTTTCGGTCAGCCCAGGAGTGTTTCTGGAATATATATATTTGTGTTGTTTTTGTCATTTTTTGTTCAAGAGGTTTTCATTTCAGAAACTTGCTTTTGATGAAAATTATTTTATTTTTTCTAATATGTGTCTCTTACAAAAAAAGTTAACAGAAACCTGTGCCATTTAGCCAGAGGGCTCATGATCTGAGGATGGCCGATGAGGAAAGTCGGCGAGATGAACTTGCTTTCAAGATATTCCCCAACAAGTTTGTCAAGAAGTCGGGCGGTCGTCCTTGGCTCAGGACAATCGACGCCTTTTTCTCGAGCAATCTTGTCAAAAGCTAATCGGGCTTCTGGAAATAAAATCTCGATAAATCTACTTCAATGATCGTTTATTTCCTGAACAAGTTACACGAGTCATTTTTGATCTTCCGCTAAAATTTTGAAAAAAAAACTTTATTGAGAAATACGTCAGTGTTCAATTTAAAAAAGAAAAAAAAACTCTACAATAAACAAAAAATTGAAATAAACACTCAGTCGTTTCACTGTTAAAAAAAAACAACCTTCTGTGTCAAGAGTCACAGGATCTGGAAGTTTCACTCCAAGTTCCTGAGCAAGGCCGTCGTACATGTGGACGCGTTTGAAAGGAGGAGTGAAATCCACCTAAACAATTATTTCTTCCACTTGAAAAAAAAAATCTGCCTCACATCATAAACAAGATCGGTGCCTGGGCCATCAGGGTGGTACTGGATTTTGTAAGTTCCGTGAATCGCCATAACCATGCCTCAAATCAGAAAGCTCCTCAAATAAATTCGTGAGAAGAACTGACTGCTCAGAAGGTCTTCCGTGATCTTGATGACGTCTTCGTAGTCAGCGTAAGCCATGTAGAATTCGCAGGTTGTGAATTCCGGATTGTGAGTGAGGTCGATGCCTTCGTTTCGGAAGAGACGGCCGACTTCGTAGACGCGATCGATTCCTCCGACCACAAGCATCTTCAAAATTTCAGAGGATTGTTTGGCAGGGTTTGCTAGCATTAGTAGACGATTTTTCATTAAGATTCAGTACTAGACTAGGAAAAAAAAATCCTGTAGAATTATTGACTATAAGGTAGAAGTTTTTATGGTTTGTTTCATTCATGTATTTGGGATTCCCATATATTAAAATTTCCATTCTTATAAATCTCAGACAGATAATCGTTATATTCGGAACACGCATTCTACATCACAAAAAGAAAGTTTCGTTTCAAAGGCTCAAAAAAATCTTCAACATAATAATCCTACTACTCTTTTTGCGCGATATTACGTTTCTCTGACCTTGTGATACAGTTCTGGAGCGATTCTCAGATAAAGGTTCATGTCGAGGTCATTATGATGAGTTATGAACGGCTTGGCAGTTGCTCCTCCGGCAATCTGGTTCATAATTGGAGTTTCAACCTAAATCCTTTTTTTATTGTTTTTCTCTTGAGTTTTTGACCTCCAAAAATCCAAGGTTGTCGAGGTAGCGTCTCAAGAAAGTAATTATGCGAGATCTGATGACAAAGTTATTTTTGACTTGAGGGTTCAAAATGAGGTCCAGGTAACGTTTGCGGAATCTGCAAAAGGCGAAAATATATTTCTACCTGTAAAAAGAAGGTTTTGGTGCAATGATATTTGGAAAATTGTTTAGATTTGGTTTAAAAGAAGTAGGTATTTTCGATGAGTTAAGAATCATATGAAAATTCTCAGGGGTATAATATGAAGTCTTTAGAATCACAAACAACTTTGCGGCATTTCACTTTTGTCGAGAAAAAAGTTATTATGTTTGGGCTAATCTTATCTTTTGATTCGAATCAATGCGCTCCATAGGCCTTTGAAATTTTCATCCATTTCACCAATCATAAGCCTGCAACTAACCTCAATTCCTTGTCTTTAATACCATAATGAGTGTGCGGTAACATATGGAGACACGGAGTGAGCTGCACCACTTCAGAAGGGATTATGGAGAGCTCGCCGGTTTTTGAACGGGTTGGCTGTCCAGTGAAGCCAACAATGTCTCCGCGTTTGATGCGGTCATGCAAACCTCCAAACTCCGCTTCACCTCCTTTGTGGTAGCGCGCATTTGCCATGACCTTGAAATTTTGAACGTTCTCTCATTGACTTTTATTTAGGAACCTGGAGTCGGGTGTTTTCGCTATGCACGTCGTAGAAGACGAGTTTGCTGCCGGACTCCCGTTTCGAGAAAATCCTTCCTGTTAATAAGACGATTATATTTATAGAATTCAGAAAAAAAAATTTCATTCTGCTTTCTGTAATTTATTAAGAACTGGCTGGGAGAAGGGGGATAACGTTAAAAAAATACAGAAATCTTGTGCTTTCGAAGATAGAAAACTTTTTTGAGATAAGAAATTCCGAAAAAAAAAATCTAACCTGCAATGCTGACCACATCATCGTGAACTTGCTCCTTCTCCAAAGAGCTGTACTTCTCGATGAATTCCGTAAGAGACACGGTCACGTTGAATTTATGAGGGAATGGATTGTCCCCAGCAGCACGTCTCCCTTCGATCATACGAACGCGCATGTTGAAGTATTCTTGAGGGTCAGACGGATCCGCTTCCTTCGTCTCTTTCACCTGCAATCATGAGACTATCTTGAAATACCTTTGAATAAAAAAATTGTTGAAACACAATCTGCAATTTATATTTTCTTTAAAGCATCTTTGACAGAATCTTATATAATTGAACTTTTTGCTTTTGCATTTTTTCGACCCTTTGGAGAGACTTTTTATTTCGCGGAAATCAGCGGAATCTCTCAAAATTTAAAACTTTCAAATGTCAAAACTTACTTTGATTGTAGCATTTTCGCCTTGTTTCTTATGCTCCTTTTCTTGTTTCTCCTTTTCTTTTTGAGCTTGTTTGGCCAGTCGTTTTTGTTCACTGAAAACCGTTTATTGCAAGACTTGAAAAAAAGTTGTAGCTAACCCACCGGTTAAATTTAAAAATAGGTGTAGAACAAGAAAAATGCCTGGTAGCACAGAATGGCAAAAGAAACTGCGATGCAGCTTTTCGAAACATGGCAAAATACTCACTTTTTTGATAATTTTTTTTCGTCTTCCATTTCTTCCACCGTTGAGAGCCGACTTTTGCGTCGAGGCTACCTGAAATATCTCTCTCGAGGTTTGTCACAAATGAACCAATCAAAAGAAACAAGATTTCGTCAGCGTAACAAAATCAAAAAATAATACAAAAAAACCAATTTTTTTATTTTTATTCCAAATAAAACATTTCTGTTGAAAAAGTTGCACAAAAATTAGGAAATTCAACAACTTTTTCAAAAAAATTTTTAACGGCGTCTCTATTAAAGGCGCACGCTGACCTGCTCCGTCGCGAGACCAAATTCCGCAGTTTTTGCTTTACTGATCGAAAAAAAGTTGATTTTATTAAGAAACTGATAGAAGTTTTTTTTGTTAATTTTTTTATTTCATTGAATTAAGAAAAAAATTATACATCCTAAACTTTTAACGAAAAAAAGAAGATGCTTCAGATTTAAAAATTTTGTGTTTTCAGTGCATTAATGCGTAAAAAACATTTTGAAAAAGTTGCGAGTTTGAATTTTCATTAAGATTTTGTACAAAAAGGAAAAGAAAAAAAGTATAACTTTTATTCTCTATTCTTCGTACTGTACTTTGTATTTTTTTGTGTTTGAGTGAGATACGTGCATTAAATATAAGAAAAAAACCTTAAAAATAATTTTTTTTCACTATTATTTACAAGCTCACCGGAATATTACATAAAAATATTTGCAAAAAAACTGAATGTAAACAAAATTGATAATCCGAAAAAAATTTTTTTATATAAGCATTGATGGAAGAGTTGTTTTCTAATAATACAGTGTGATATAAAAAAATGAAATGTCCAATGGGTATTACGAACATAATTTATATTGACAAAATGTAAAAAAAGGTCGACAGTGTGGTAAATATTTGTCGTTGCAAAAACTGTGAAAGAACAAAGAATTTTACAGAAGGTACAAGAAATGAACAAAATCGATGAAATGAAATTAATCATGATGTTGGTGGAAAAGTTCTGAAAAAATATAATATCTATATGGAGGGCTCATCAGGCATCTGAAGCTCGACGGCTGCACAAGAATCTTTCAAAGCGGTGACAAATCGATGAATATCGACGTAGTTGTTGTAAAGATGAACGGGAGCCACGCGAATAACATCCGGATATCTCTTGTCCACCTGGAGGAACAGGAATTTCAGCCAATTTGAAATTTTCTATATGTTCGATTCGAAGCTTCTCACAAGGTAATTAAGAAGACGCTTTTTTTTTCCTTTTTGCTTCAAGTACTTTATTTCCTCCTTCTCAAAGGTTCGACACGATCTCATTTGGATAAGCTTGGAAAATTTTGAGTCAAAATGAAGCTTTTTTTTGTCCTCAAGGCGAGTAAAATTGAATGAAAGTGGATCAACTATGATTTTGTAAAACGCAAAAATTTCAATTCATGAAAAAATGAAGAAGTTTTCGTAACTCACAGCAACTCCTCGCCTGACCAGCTCTTTGTAGATTGCATCAGTAGGCTTCGAAAACTTTAGGGAAAGTTGACATCCTCGCTCATGGAAATCAGCAGGCGTGATAATTTTGATTGAAGTGGAAGTTTTTCTTGAAATTTATTACTCTTTTATTGAAATATATTATTTTTCCGCGAACATACCGATGCTCAGAAGACTGATCAAAGAAATGTTTGATGAGAAATTCCAAATATCCTGTCAAATAACAAGATCTTGTTCTCAAATCTTCAAGAGATACCATTTTGAAAATCTGGAAAACTGTGGTAAGGAAGAAAATAGTTTCGAACTGACCTCTAAGCTTCCAATGATGGGAACGACAAGATGAATGGGAGGGTTGCTGATTCTGTATCCTGCCGCTCCTTCTTCTAATTCCAGTTCTGTAACCAACTAACTGAGTGCTCTATTTTTTCAAATAATGATCGTGATTTATTAGACAGACTTTTACTTACCATTAGTCATCAGAAACCGTGTTGTTTTTTTGTGACTCCACCAGCCAAGCATCCGGTTTCGATTGTCCTTTTTGAACCTAAAAATAGTTTTATTTAAGAAGTATGCAGGCTCTGCGTTGGTATCTCCATGCAAGGCAGAGAACCTCTTTTGAATATTTTCAAGTCAGACACCCGGTTCGCGGTGAAAACCTTACTCAAGATTTGTGGAAAGACCATAAAAAAAGTTTTTGTTTCACCTTTCGTGAATAAAAAGTCCTGCTAGTCCTCCCGCTCCCGTACATCCATACTTATACGAGCACCAACAAGCAAAGTCAACGTCCCATTCATGAAGATGCAATGGAACGTTGCAGTAAGCGTGTGCCAAATCCCATCCAACTAAACATCCCTAAAGCAGAAAAATGAAAAAAAGTTTTGTTTTGCCGACAACCTCTTCATGTCCGGCTTGTGTGATAGCTGGGATGTCGAAAAACTGGCCAGTGTAGTATTGAACTCCGCTGAAGAAAATGATGGCGATCTTTTTGCCATTTTTTCGAATGTATTCAAGAACATCTTCCGTTCGCAGGATTTCTTCGCCTTCTCTAGGTTGCAAACATACCTGTGAAGAAAACTTTGAAAATAACTTGAAAAGGTGACTACCATGCTTTCTTTGGGATTGCGGCCTTTCATCTGAATTTGTGACTCAATGGCGTAGTGATCCGAAGGAAACGCTCTCGATTCAAGCAGAATTTGATGACGTTCATCCGTCGGATTGTAAAAAGCGCTCTGAAAAATTCTATGATTCTAAAATCAGAAGTTTCGAAATATCTGATACACTATTTCATAATTGAAGTAAATAAAACCCAACTTTTTGTTTCTCGGTTTTTTGATTAATCCAGCTGATTTAAAAACATTTCACTGTTTTTTTTTTTCGAGCGTCAAGTTTTGCAAACGAAACGCGGGTTCTGGCGACTAAATCGAGATCAAACCTAATCCAAGTTTTTTTTAACACTTTTTTTCTATTTTCGCATTTGACCAGTTCGCGCAAAAGACCGCAAAGAGTAACATTAACCAATTTACTCATCTCCTCCTTTGAACCCGAGAGAAACTGACCAAACAATACTTACCAATAAGACATGGATGTTGACAGTGAGTCCGTTGCAAACCGCCACTTCTTCACTGCTAGCGCCAACAAGTTGAGCGACACCATCCAGAGCCGCTTCATCGGCATAGGCCCATGGAAGTTCTCCGGTAGTGTGGCCGAAAACGCCCCTGGAACACAATAAAAACTAGGTTCATTCATTTTTCGATTCTTCATAACAAAAAGCTATAGGTTTTGGGAGGATGGAAACTTACATCCTGGCCCACTTGTCCATCTGTTCTCGCATGATTCTTTCTGTCACTCTTGGCATAAGTCCAAGAGAATTTCCGCAAAGATAAATCGCATCTTTATTCGGATCCACGAGAGAAGTATCGACTGAATAACTTCAGAATTTCTAAAATTCTCCCACAAAAGTGAAATCTCACCGTCAGGAAGTGATCCACACTTTGGATAATAAAAATGCTCTCTTAGGCGTTTCAATCTGTCAGTTTTGGTCAACATTCTGGCTAATTTTGGATCAGTCAAATCAAAAATGTCCATTTCCTGAAAAAAAAATTCACTAGAGCTGCACAGTAACATTTAAATTTGAAAACCCACGTCAGCCATTTTTTTCATGAACGAGAGAACGACTTCTTGCGTGGAGGCAGTTTCATTTTCACTGCTCTCTGACATTTTGTAAGCTGAAAATTCAAAATTCGAAATGAAAAAGTTAAAAGTTGGATAAATTTCAAAAAGTGAGGGAAATAAATGAATTCTTTACGACTATATGAATTTAGGTACAGCGAGCTATCTTTTTTTATTTTTTTCATTGATTTCTTGAACTTTTTTTCAGATCCCTGTGGATTATCTTCTTAAAGGTTGATCTGTGGAGAAAAAATCTGCCCTTTTCGATTGTACTGAAACAACAAAATAAATTATTTGATTTGTTCAATTTTCTAGTTGAAGTATAAATAACTTAAAAAAGTATATTTGATCGAGTGAACTTTTTTTGAGTGGGAAGATGTGAATCGCAATTGTGTGGTAAAATAACGTTTTTGAGATGCATCAGCTGGATCATGGGGAAAAAATTGTTTTATTAAAAAAATTTTAATTTTTCGAGATAGAGAGAAAAATAGTGATGAGACTGTTTAAAAAAATGTAAACACATTAAAGTTGGACTAAGAAAACAGTGTCCATTTTCAAAACGTGAGACTTTAAATATGAAGTAGACTAAGTGCCAGTAGCCAAGAAGGCTGCTTCCGTCAAGATGATGTAACCAGGCCTTCTTGGTCTGTTCGCCCCTCCCACGGCCACAGATATCACGATCCAACCATCAATCACTTATTCACGTGTTGGCCGCGATGCGTGTTTTTCTCTGCCCTTTTTTCACGTCTTCCGTTCGACAAACAATCTCGCAGCGCTGAACTGTCTCTGATTTCAACGCCAGATCGTCTTGATTCATGGTGAAAGAGTCTTGGAACGCAAAAACTTTTTATTCACTTCTGCACGAAACTTCAACGAAACCTTGCAGAAAGATGACGTTGGAATCCCAGAGAATGACGGGAACCGCAAGAGGGTTTCGTCAGATCTGTTTTCATTCAATGTAGCGGAAAGCTTTTTGAAAATGTTTTTGTGAATGTGTACTCCATTCACAGCTAACCTCGGACAAAACAAATTGAGATGACTGTTTATTAAAAAAAAGATAGCTGTTCTTATGAGATAATTTTTACAGTAAGATAGGCGTCTAGAGGAAAACTGAAACAAAATCCAGTCTGAATACAACTTCTGCTAATAGTTGATATAACAACGTCATAGGAAAAATAGTACATACGCTTGAAAAGTTTTCGCATGAACTGGAAAAACAGTTTGAAATTTCAACAAGACCCCGATTGTAATTGTCGGACTTTGCAAACCCTTTCTTCAATTTCCGCGATTTTGATTATGCCAACGGTTTTATATTTATATACTTTTTCGAATTCAAAGAGCAATTTACTATACTTGTATCTCACTAAAAATCAGTCGATAAACAGCAAAAAATGTCAAATACGTAAATGCGTTCAAAATTAGAAAAATATTCCTAACAGGTCTCACTGAAGGAACCACTCTTGTGATGTTTTTGGGAGTAGCAAAAAAGCAGTTTGAAAATTTATCAAGCAGTAAGTTTCAATAACATTCATTGTACAGACAGAAAGGGAATGTACCCGATCAAGAAATAAATAAAAGAGTATGCTATACTTTGATACAAATAGAGTTTTTACAAACTATTCCGATAGTTATTGATGTCGCGGAGATAGCGCATCTCGATATTGTAGCAGGTCACGCCGCACTCGCTGTTCTCAATGGCAACGTATAATTTGTCGATTGCCTTGGAGTATGTGGCCACCATACGCAGAGCGTTTCCCCTTGTTTTGATCTCAGCCAGTGGAAACGAGTCTCGGTCCTGCAAGCCAAAGTTTTTTGTTTTTTGCCTCTTAAAATCATTTCGACTTTTGGGGTAATTGGGAAACGGGATACAACAGAGAGAGATCACCAACACTTTGAAAAAATAATGATTTCTAATTCTCTTCAACGAGATAAAAATGTTTATCAGGAAACTTTGGCCATTGATAAATTGAATATAAAAAGGAGAGAAAAACTTTTCTAGTGATTCTGATTGAAGGCTCAACTGCAAGAATTTCTTGCTAGACTGATCACAAAGATAACTTATTTCAGCTTCAGAGACAAAAAACTTTTTTCAGCGGTGTTGGGGGTCAACCCAAAAGATTTTTCTCATTCGAGACATGCAGATTTCAAATTGAAGAAAACTTGATCAAAAACTACAGCGAATACTTTTTGTCATGCGTCACGTTTTTTTCTTTGTAGTTTTTTGACACTATGATTTTTGATATGTTATGTCATCTGTCGCACTATTGAAATCACGCGTTGCATCAAAAATGAGAATGATGACGTCACATTAGGAAAATTGCTTGACGAATAATTTGATGGAAAGTTGAGTTAACGAAATTCTCAAGGATATCAAAATAAAGTTTTTTTTTTGACATTCAATTGCGAAAAAATTCAAATTTTTTTGTGAGGTGTCATTGAAGGTGACATTACCTTCAAAATGTTTTCGTTGTACCCAAACATGGATATGTAACCCATTTGATCCAACGTGACGATCAGATTGAAATCCGACATGCGCACGACAGTAGCGGCCAGGAACCAAACTTCCCTGTCCGTCCTCATAATCCGCTCTTTTCCATTCACTAAAACCGAAAATGGACGTTTCTTTTTTTTTCGGGACTAACCAATGATCAGAATCTGATCTGTATAACGGCTAGTGACGTACAAGAAATGACATCTGTATGGAAGAATCAGACTATCCAAAAAATTCTCAGGTTCCCGGTGTTTTGGCAGTTCACGGCCGGTGCAAGGAATCGAGATGAAGAAAGCCGCGTTCGCTTGAGAAGTCCAGATTTCCATGCCGTTGAGAGTTGTTCTGCAGTTATTCAAATTTTAAACTGATTGGAGCCATTTGATTTTCTTTTATTAAATAATGACTTGGAGGTCGACTCGTCATTTTTTCAAAGCTCATTTTACTATTGAAACTCAACCTGAAAACTACAAAATTTTCCAGCCGCTGATAAAAATTATCTTGAACGGTTTTTATCTTGAATCCTGCACTTTCTTAATTCTTATGTTTGTTTGTTTCCCTGTGGTTTTTTTTTCTTGTTATTCCGAGAATAGGTATTTTTTGTACAGAGCATATTGTACATTTTTTGAGCCTATGTAGGAGAAACTGGGAAAATATACAAAGGATATTAAAACTAACGACACTTCTCCGATGGCTACGCCCATGATTTGAGCAGGAACTTCCCATTTGTGTGTCGCAACGATAATTCCGTGTTTCTGGCTCCAACGATAAGCACGAACTGTAGAAATTTGATTAGAAAGATGTATTTTTTTGAGAAACTCACAAACGCGGTCAGTCATGCTGACAATGAGTTCTTGGTGATTGTTTTGGTTCATGTCAATAAGACAAGCCGATGAGATGTTCGACTGAAATTTTAGAATAGGAAAAAATTATCTTTGAATTTCACCAAGAGACGCTGTTCATAAACAGATTCAACGCGTAGGTACTCATGATCTCCTCCGGAAACCGACCAAACCATAATCAAGCCTTCTTCGAAGATGGTCAACACCTCGCTGAAAAACATCAAGTTTGATTTGATTCTTTTTAAAAAAAGGTTAATTCATGCTGAATTTTATGACTTTGGAAAAGTTATTCTTGTGATGTAAATGCTGAAAAACCGTCATCTGCTTGACAAAAAAAACGGACTTATTTATTTTCCAGAAACAAGAAAAAATGTTAAAAAGCCACTAGTCGAGAGCTGTGATTCTGTCAAAGATACATTATTATATCAAACACCCAAAAAAATTTATTTTCAAAAAAATTTTTCAAATGCAGAATAAGATTTTTTTAAAAAAACTAACTGCAATTTATAATCGTCGTATTTTGGGAAGAGATGTCCGTGACATATGGCGACAACGGATTCCTCACAATCCGTATCAAAACAACATTCATCTGCTTCTGAATCTGTGTCCTCATCATCATTCTCTTCGGGAACCGCGAGAAAACTAAGCTGAAAATGACGCAGATTTGAGCAAAATTCCTCTGGCTCCAACGAATTCTCAATTCACAACTGTTTTTATTTCTTTGTCACTGAAAACCATAGATAAAAGTTCTCACCGTTCCATCAATTTGTCCAACAATTAAGACTGCAGAATTGTCACGTTGTGCAGGCAAGAAATGCATACAGGTGGCTTTCTCGTCAAAAACGTCTTCGAGATGCACCATCGTTTTGGAAACAAAGATTGGCTCGTTCTCATCCGGGACCGGCTCATCTTTGCAAATGGTCATGGGAGCACGCATCTCTTCCCGGGAGCCACCCGTTTTCTTTGCTTTCTTTTTCTTGCCAGGTTGCCGCGGAACAGGCTCTTCAATTTTGGTACATTCGTCCGGTGGCGTCGGCTCGTTCATGACTTGAAATACGTAAATTAATGAAATTCCTTGAAGTTCCCTGGCAACGAAAGTTTTTCTTTTCGATGACTGAATGAAGTACGGCAAATGTAAATAAAACATTGACGTTACAGACAAATCGACACCGAACAAAAAATATTTATTCTCCGGATAAAGAAACATCGTGAAAATTGTGAGGAAGATACATTCATATCGTTTCCTTGATGCTGACGTAAAAGTTATTTGAATGGTAAATTTGTCGGCAAATAAGAACTTTCCCGAATGGGATTTTAGGAAAAATTGAAATATATTATTTAATTAATAACTATTGCACCTTTCACTATAATAAAAGTTAATGAGAATTTACATTGAATGTATTTTAGTACAATTAGAAATTAGAGATATACAAAAATAAATCAAAAAAGCAACCAATTGACAAAAAAAGCCACTGAGACTGCGGAAAGAAAAAAAGCGTTTGAAAGTGTGAAGAAAGGAGCAAATGCGCGCCAGCGCAGTGTTGCATGAGATTCTGGCCTCTTTAGCGTTTTTTTGCAAAGATGTTAAGCGTACGAAAAGATTTCAACAAAAATTTATACATTGTTATAAAGAATTGTTGATGGGATGCTCTCTGAGATAAGCAAAAAATCTTGGATTAAACTTTAACTATTGAAGACCTCTACAGCAAATTGATGAACATCAGTAGAATATAGTGAATTGAACAAAGGACTGTCAAATGTAGTTGATTTCAGAGTTTGATAAGAATTTGAAAGCGTAGGAAGGTAGTTGAAAAGTGGTAGGGATTCCCCATCGATCATCTAAAAACTGCAAATAAATAAATACTTCAAATAAAACACCTTGAGGGCAGCAGAAAAATAAAAGTCGACAAGGCTTCTCAGAGTGACGAAACATCGTTGAGAGTCTATGTTCAACTTCAATTTGTTCAGAAGTTTTATAACGCTATCCAATGAATTTCCCTGAAAAATGAACTGATTTCTTCGAAAACTCATTCGGAAAACCTCGGATTGGTTCAGGGGAGCAACAAGGTTCACAATCAACCCTTTTGTACACACTTTATCTTCAATTCTATAAAACAGTTGTCGGATCTCGTCTTTCGTTCTTCGATCTTTCAACGACCAGTCAGAAACTACAGTGACCACAGCATCGTTGATTTGCTCCATGAGCTTGGTTACACCTTAAAAAAAACTTTGAAAATTTTTTAAGTTTTCAGAATGTTCTACCGGCTCAGAGAAAACATCCTGATCGATTTTCAGAAAAAAAATACGACTTCAAAAAAATCCTTTTTGGGTGAAAAAACGAACCAGTGAGAGTGTAATACTGAATGCATTGCAAAAAAATTTGACGATTTCCAACTTCGGCGGCCACTTCAGAACTATTGGGTTTCCTGTCATTTTCTTGAACAACGGGTCGGATGCTTTCCGGCAGGTAAGAGAACCTTTAGTGGTACATTTTCATGAACCTTAATGGGTAATTTTTTCAGTACGTACCAAGAAGAAGATTTCGAGCTTTTTCCAAGGTTCGCTTCAAACTGACTACAAGCGTCTGCTGCCAAAACCGACATTTGAGCTTTCAGAGCCAGCGTTAAAATCGAGAAACCGTAGGCAACTGACACAATCCGACAAAAAGCGTAGATCTGAACTCGCATAGTTAGTTTAAATAATATCAAAAATTAGGACACAAAAATCCTGGGAAATACTTTCAATCTTCTCCACAAAATACAATATTTTTTGTTTTCTCAACATGTTTCATGGGCTGAAGCTCCTTAATGATATTCTGAACAAAGTTGATCGTTTTTATGAAATTATAACCTTAAGAGTCTCCCATAACCGGACTTTTTCCTCGGAACTGAGATTCGGATCATTCTGCAGTTTACCTGTCAAAGCTTCAACGTCAAACCGAGCCTCAAAATAGCACTTTGCAGCTTCTTTCAGATTTTGATTACCTCTATCTGAGCAGTAATGGTCGGAATCAAGTCAGTGATTGATTGATCGCAGGATTGGTGCGTAGAGTCGAATATGTAATGCTTCCTGGCCTTAACGAAAAAAGCAAATAGAAAACAAGAAAAAATACAAAGAGATTATAGTTCATCTATCAGTGATACGGAACAAAAATAAACTTTTTACGGAGTCAGCTGAAAATGGTGAAAATATTATAAATTTATCACGATTAAAAAATTTTGTAACGCAATTTTATCAAAAGTATCCAGATTAGGCTTGAGTAATTTTGAAAATTATTAACTGTTATTTGTTTTGAGCTTGCAATCAATGAAGTTTAGATATCACCTGTATGTTCAGCTCCGTATGAGCATGAGGACGCTCGAGTCGGGTTGGATGTTTCTGTTGAGAAAATGCGATGGCGCTCCCAAGAAGTACACCACCAGCTATGAACTTTCCCTTGTGTCTTTTGACAAACTCCCACGTCGAGTACATCTGATTGGCTGAAAAATGTATTATTGTCATAGACATCTCGATTTCGAACAAGAGCGGTTTTCTATTGGTTTCATTTTCAGAAAAACAGTTTAATAGCTGAAACTTGGGCACTAGTTTTCAAAGATAAGAAGAAATTTGAAATATTTTATATTTGAAAAACAAAACGAAAAATAGTGGAATTGGAATAAAAAACAAGGAAAAAGACTTCTAATATCTCAGTACTAAACAGAGTAGCAGAAAAAGGAGCGTCTTATCAGTTCTCTGCGTTGACCACATTGTAGTCGCGCAAACAGGTGAGTAAAGCGAAACTGTTAGATTCGGTTACAATGAACTCGATTTATTTCGAAAAATCTCAAAATAGATAATAATAATCGATAGTCAGATACTCATTTTTTTTTTCGGGGCTGCCTTCTCTAACTTATAGGTTGAAGAAGTGATTTTTCGAAGTTCCTAAAAATTTAATTTCGACCTCATTCCCTGGTAAACTCGAAACTTGAACAAAATTAGAAATTCGCACAGGTTGCTATCATGAGGAACCTTGTTCTAGATTTTGAGACTTTTGAAAAATTTGTTTCAAGTTTGAAAATTTTCAATGAGACGATCGTCCTTCTCAAAACACTTCCAGAGAAATTTTCTACTGCAACTTGATTTGATTTTCTATAACATAACTGTATACTAAAAATTGAAAAAATGAAACCTTCAATCAGCTAAACGCTCATTATGTTTTCAATTCCTAATTTTTTAAACTTTGTAGACTCAAAATTTCATTCGATGAGAAACCGATTTCGATTTTTCCGAGGGAAGCTTGTATTCTGTTGGGAGTGCCAAGATGCGCAAAAAGATTAACCTACGGAGTGCAAGCCTCCGAAAAGCCGTCTGGACTGGGAGAGAATGTCGGTCAACCTGCAACAATTGAGACGCATACGACGTCTTACAGTTCTTTCTATAATCCTTTTTGTTTTCACTTCTGCATATGGCAAGTTTTTTGATTGTTCTTTGACTTGTTAGCCAGTGTTTTAGTGATTTTCGTACTTCAAGAGGATTCTGGAAGTGGAAAAGACACTAGTAAAGTTATAAACACTCTGCGAGCTAAAAGGGAAGCAGATGAAAATGGTTGGTTTTTTTCTTCAAGCTTTTTCTTCTTTCGAAAAATTATATTTTGATGACCTTTCTTATTTTGAAATGCTTTTTCCAATGATATTTTTTTCTTTATCTCTACCACCAATAAAGTGTAAATTATATTTTAAAAATGAGAAACGAGAAAAAAAAATGAGAAAAAATTACTCAAACTTTGCGCTCTCCGTACTATCTAAACGGTTTTTAATATTTAAGACTCCATCACAAGATTTTGCGGTTTTTTCTGTTGAATTTCAGGAATTTTTTAGAATTGCGCTAAATAGACTTTTTTTTTGTAAAAAGAAGGTAGTTTTGATGTCAAAATCTAACCCTTAAAACTATGATAAAATCGAATCCGTTTTGACGTTAAAGAATATGGAAGTCACAAAATAAAAATGATTTGAAAAATGAAACAAGTTCCCGAATATTTAAGAAAAAAAGAAAGTTTAGATCTGTCAGAAGTTGATACACCAAAAACTTCGTTCCCTGGGATATACGTGAGAGACGTGTATCGAGTTTCTGATGATTCTCTCCGGATCATTTATTTGGAAGAAAAAGACAATACGTGAGTCTACAAACAAGCATGACATACATAAGAGCTCAAACGATTATGGAAATTGTTTTTTGTGTTCGAGTTTTTGAACGCCATTTGAAATTAAAGTTTAGCAAGATCAGCCTGAAGAAACTTTTGAGGAGATTCTCGACAAAATTCACATTTTTTCCGAGTTATAGAAAAAATTCGAGACCTGGCCGTATATGATTATTCACTTTCAGGAAAAATCTGAAGGTTAAAATAGGAAGCGTCTGGCAAACGGTGGATTCGTTCTGTTTCAACAGCACATGCATGGATTACTTGTTTTGTTCAATGGCGACTCGCATAGGAACGGTACATCTGCCCCCAGCGACCTCTCAGATCAGTACTATTCCCATCACTTCTGAAGACTCTGAAGAGTTCGTTATGGTACCCGTCATGTGAGTTTGTTTTTGTACAGCCGGAAGATTTGAGAACATTTATTCATGTCGAAACTTCAGCAGAGGCGATTGTAAACGGACTTTTTATGAAAACATTCATTGAAGGTAGCGCGAAAAATGAGAGGTTTTGCTTCAAAAAATGCTGAAAATCACTTCAAAGCTCCAGTTATCAACCGAAAAAGTGGTTAATTATTCATTAGAACAGTTGGAAATATTCCGTCTTTTCATATCAATGAGAGCGTCAATCCTTTAAGGACGGCCAAACTCAGACTTATCTCTTTTTCTGAGCTAAAAATGAAATAGAAATTCTCATAAATATCAAAAAGAAATAGAAAGTTTGTAAGCTTTTTGCATGCAGGAAAAGGAGACCAGGCATACTCCAATAAGCTGGGAAGAAGAATGTTCATTTCATAATTTTTCCATCAAATAGAAGGAATTTTTTCTTTTTTCAAAGTGATTTCACGAAATTTTAAGAGACGTCAGAACCACAAACAGCAAGGTCAAACATAAACTGGGAGTTTGCCTTCAGCCGATTTTCTTTTTCACCGATTGGACTATCGTCATACAGGTTACTTGAACATATTTGTGAAGGATTATATTTATTTCAAGTTTTTCGAATCATGGATATCCCAAGGGGCAACAAAGTTTTACTTCTACCTTCACAGTTATAGTACCCAGGTTCGGACTTTTCGGATTTTTTATAATTTGATTTTTCCTTTAGACGAAAAAAGTTCTGGATTTTTACAAAGAAAAGTTAGGAGATGACTTGGAGCTCGTTAATTGGTCAGACCTTCCTGTTCATGCTAGAGACAGGTTCTCTTATTACCTTCAGGATGCTTGATGAACTTTTTATTCAGGGGCAATTACCAGAAAGACCCGAACTCCAGGGTGTTCCGCTACGCGGCGACAGCTTTCATGCACGATTGTCTGCTCCGTTCCAGGTTTTTTTTGTTGGAGCAAATTTTTCAGAACAGTATAAAACAGAAAAAAAAGGATCAATTCAGGTCTCATGTCAAATTTGTCGCGAACACGGATCTCGACGATTTACCTGTCGCTTCAAACTTTGACATTGTTGAGCAGTTAGAGAAAAACGCCGCACAGTATCCAAACGCCGCACAATTTGTTACTGATTGGATTCTCAGCTCTCAAAAAGTAAGATTAAACGCGGACATGTTTTTGCGTCAAATTTTTAAATTCCACACTTTTTTTTTCATTGAGGCAAGGTCTCAGTCAACTCCTGAAGGTTTCAGAAAAAAGCTAGAAGTCCTCAATTCAAAATAGTTTGTATAACATTCATGATCATAATCCTGTAATGAGATCATGAGTAACACCTAATCATGAGAAACAGTTAAATTTTTTTTTTCTTATTTGCAAATATAAGAAGTTTTCTGAGAAGTGCGGTTGAAAAGCACATCTTTTTAAAATTCTTTTCGCCATACATGAAGAAATTTTCAGCAAAATTGGGATGATGTAAAACGACCTTCCGATATCAAATTCAATCTTCACGCAGTGCGAGTACTTCAGTTAGAAAGCATTCGATGGGACTATCGAGTATCCAGGAAAATGTACCACCGACCGGAAAGAGTACTGTTTTTTTCCAATGCAAAGGTCATAGATATTCAAGGTCGTGCACTTTGACATGCACAGTGTGTATCGAAACGAAATTTCTCCTATCACAAAAACTCCTTTTACAACGATCAACTTGGAGAATGACGCCGATTTGTTTTTTCTCCATTTGAGGTTTTTTTTAGCTTCATTTCAAAAGTTTTTTTCCGTTTCAGAAGATTTGAGAGACATTTGATCATTCCTACAAAGGCTCAAAACAATGAAACTTTTCCATATCAAATCCTTTCGAAGTTGAACCAAATCATGAGCGACCAATACGCAAAAAGAGCCGCAGGAGACTCATTCTCAGGTTTTTGAATGTTTTTTTTTAAATTTTTTATCACAAGGAAGTCGAGCAGGAACCCAGCGGAGCATGAAGCTCTAACATTAGTTCGTAATAAAACCACCGAAAATCACACAGAATAGTAAATCATAACGGTTGAAAAAAGTTTGTTCGAGCCAAAAGAAATCATCAAGAAATTTATCTGAAAGAATCGAGTATAGACCTGATTCTTTTTTTCCAAAAGTTGCTAGAACATAAATAGTCAAACTCCACATTTGGAAGATTCCCATGCACAAGGTACAGTCCAATGTTTTTTGCTAGGGAGGTAAATTTTCGAACAGAATACTGAAAAAAAAAAACGAGTCACAGTTCGAAAATATTCTTATCGAGAACGAAAATTCCCTAAATCATCTTTTTTTCATTCCTCATAAAGTCCGCGATTAGATAATGATTCTCAAGCCTGATTGATAAGAAGATAATTTCTTTTCAGAAGTTTTTATGGCACCTTGGGCTTCTGAAGCCAGAGAAACAATGAGAAACTTGGAGCAGTGTAGACTGGAAGCCTTCGGAACGCAATTATCGGATGTCAATGAAATGTGTCAGCAAAGTTCTGCAGGGTCGGTAGTATTTTTTTTCAAGGAACTTTCCGAATTCTAGTGATTTCCACCTTTCAAAAAAAATTGTTAGGTCACAAAAGCAGTAAAACAAAAGAGACTTTTTGAAATCGATTTCTCGATTCTTTCATACACCTTTTCAAAATTCCATTATTTTCCAGATGCGAAGGAATGCTCATGGCTAACGTTCAATTCCACAAAGCTCCACTTTCATGGGTAGATGTGGCTCACAGAGCGAATTTCAACAATTATCTGAAAACAGACTAATCTTCAAACTTTTCAAAATAAAACTTATTTATTTCGGTTTTTGAAATTTCATTGGTCAGAAAAAGTTTCAAATTGAACAGGAGGACGGTGGTCTTCGGAAGGAGGGGCTCTCCATGTCGGCTTGTAAGGATAGCTCGGTTGTTCTCTTGGAGGACTGGGGACCGCGTAACAAATGAAAGTATGACCCTGGAATTCACGTTTTTCCGAAAAGTCATATGAGTGGAAAACCTCAGGTGCTGGAGGTAGACCGGGTACTCCCCACTGAAAATTTTCATTTCAACCAACGATAAATGGAACTTAACTCACTCTGCCTGTTTCGTGGGCCGACACAACGACTAGACCGATTGCGAGTATCAAAATTCTCATTTTGCCCAGTTTAGGTGGGCCGCAAGTATTTGACTTTTATACTATCTATTGTTTGCAGTCGATACAAAATATTGCGTTTCCATTTGAAAATATAAAGTTTGTAGCAGAACAAAAGTTTTTTTTTCGATTGTTTTGATACTTTCCAAAAACAAAAGTTTTAGAAAGATTTATAAAACTTTTGCAAATATTTTGCTGTAGGTACATATTTGACCGTATAATTGAAAAACATGTTCTCCCAGTACCTTCGGAAAACGCGCGATAAACCGAACGATTTCTGCGAAAAGGTTTTCTCGGCTTCGAGGAGGAAGTCCTGAGTGACCTTAATGAAATACATGAAATAAAAGAAAACTTGAAAAAATAAACCTCCTCGAAACTATTAACAACAAGAACTTTCTCCCCAGTGTAAATTTCGTTAATCGAGCTGCTGAGAACAATAGGAATGGCTCCCATAATTATTGACTCCCAACTGATAATTTGCAAGTTTTAATAAATCTGAGGAGCAACCGACGTTCTGTAACAGTCGATTCCAAAGCCTCGTGGAGAAAGAACGAATTTTGATTTTCCTAAGTCGTTCATGTATTGATCGTAAGTGCAATTACGGGGTCTGAAAAGTATGAATATCAATTCCAAAAGAAATAAAACTGGTTGAAATATACTTGCAAACGACTGCCATTTTTTGATTTTTGCAGAACTTCAATAGTTGCGTCCTTTCATCATGAGAATCAAGGATATAGTTCAAGTATAGATCGATAGGCCGCTCAGTGAACTTTCTGAAAATTTCAATATAATTCTCAAAAAACTTCCGCAGAAGTTTGAATTGACTTACTTCATTTGTTTCAAGGCTTGACGACTTGCAATTTGTTGAGTATTCTCGATTGCTCTAGGTAATCCAACAGGAATACCAGAAAGTTTTGGATGGACTTTGTCTACATCAACAGCGAACCAATGGAGCAGTAGAGGATCACTGGAAATATCAAAAGGAAGAGAAAAACTCTAAGCTGACAAATTTGCTTTTTTCTCGTTTCAAACTGACTTGATCAAAGACAAGTAGCCTCCAGGCGAAGATCTCGGACTGCCATGAGTGATGAGAAAATACGGATTTTTGTTTATTTTTTGGAATGCTTCCACTTTGAACAGGAACTCCGGTGGCAGAGATATAACATCGAAAGACCCAGCGTTGGTTTTCTTAAAAAAGTCGTGAAATGATGATTTAATGAGACCTTTACGAATTTATAATAGATGCAGAAAGGAAAGTAAGTAATTTCTCAGATAAAACTACTCTGAATAGCCTTTATCACTTAATTTCTGCATTTTTCACAGGTTTGAAATCAGTCTGATGATTAAATCTGTTTGAATTATGAAAGGCAAAAAAACACATGAAATAAATCTGAACAATTCTTTCTTTCTTTCTCGATTCTCACCCAATAGTTATCGTTCACTTTTTATCCGCATAAAAACGGTTAAAATTTTGACCTGACCATCTAAACTTACATGAGTGACAATGTATCCTTCATGTGGGTCTTTGATGGTGATTGTTCCGAGTTGAATGAAAAAATCCGTGGAGACGAACGGATTTTTCACTCCTTTAAAAACAATTTCATCGTGTAGGTAATCTAATTGAGACTGAAACTGAAAATATCAAAAAATATTTTTAATTCGCTTCCCTACCGTTTTTTCAAATATTTTCCAAGTTGTTTGATGTACGATCAAAATCTGAGCAACACTGTGAAGAAGGAAAAGAAGAAATAAAATTCGAGAAAGCTGAAAATAAAAATTCGAAAAATGATGATATACAAAACTGACCATGTACAAAATTGTCGTGTACTTGTGAAATAATCTAAACATACGAACGAGGAAAAATAAATACAAAATTGCGAAGAGATCCGACATCTCTCATACTCGACGCTATTTGTTATTTGGACAGCCAGCGTATCTCTTTTACGTTGGTTAGTCGTGTTGAGAACCATATCAATCCGCATGGAAGCGCAACCTTTAAAGGTATTTTTTGCACAGTTATCCCAACTTTTACCCGCTTTTTCAGTCTGAAAACGTAGAATCTCCCGATTCGAAGAGTCTATGGAAGCATTGGCGAATTATAGCCCTTTGCAGTTTGGTTTTCTTTGGCGCTGCGTGTTTTTTCATGAATTCATTCACAAATGTGAGTTTCCTTAAAAGACTTCTACATTTCCATTTTCAGACAGACAATATTATTGTGAAGTTTATTGAAGAGGAGTTAATCGAGAAAAACCTCGAAGACCCGTTCGTTTCGCAGGATTTTTTCATGGATATGGGTTCAATACGAGTTTTCACTCCTCTCGATGGCTATGATTTCGCTTATGTTGGCTTCGATTTATTTTCTTGGTGATCGTTTAGTTTCAGAAAAGCTCAGCGGGTCCTTACGACGTCATCAGTCTGAAAAGCGAGCAGACGTTTCGAATGAAAGAATTCATCAAAAGAAATACATCGCCATACTTTCTCATTACACACAACAGTTCATTGATAATGCCGGGTGATAACCAATTTATCCTCGAGTGAGAAAAGAAATATTGAAAATGATTTCATGTTTTTGCTCAGAGATCCGTCGCTAGTTCATTGGTTCACCAGCAATCTCAATATTTCCCATGAAAAACTTTCCGCGCTTCCTTACGGTGTTTCTACACCTACAGGCCTGCAAGAAAATTTGAAACAACTTTCTCTAAAACAAAAGTTTGTGATAGTTTTATAAATAAAACCGGAAAAAAGTTTCTAGAAAGTTCAGCGAGCGAAGTATACAATTATTGATTTTACTCAACGGGAATGATTCGAAAGATGAGGTAGTCACAAAAAAACTTTGTTCAGGCGTCTTTTCTTCAATTTTATGCAGGTAAAACTTGTCTCGTCGAGCAGCTTAACTCTTTACAATTCAGAAAAGATGAGAACAAGGAGAAAATTCTAGAGTTGATGGGAGATTCGAAATTTTTCCTTTCTGCCGAAAAGGAGGAAGTGGATACGTGCACGAAGTGAGTTTCAAAGTTTTAAAAATTCTAGAAAAAGTTTTTTTAATATTGGACGAATTTTTTTCAATGGAAAAAAATATTCGATTTCAAACCCCAATGTTGAACCGAATAGTTTTTTGATCCTTTCTTCATGAGCAAATAGTAAGCTTTTCACAAAAGATGTGATCAATATACATTTTTCTTCGGGGCATTGTGTTCTATGTTTTCAGCTGGGAAGCAATCGTGATGGGAGCTGTCCCAATAGTGAAAAATGGATCAAATAATGAGCTTTACGACGGAGAAAGAGTTCTGATGTTGGAAAGTTACAATGAGGTGAGCGATGAGGCTTTTGAACTTCGAAAAAATTAAGTTGCCTATACTTGGGAAGTAAACGTATTGCAACAAAAGTATAAGACTATTGTCTAAACATTTAATTTGAAAATCATTTTTCTTGCTTTCGGTTTTTAATTAGTGCAGACAATGAGATGTCCGACAGGATCTCTGAAGAATTTCAAACTTCTCAACATCATCCCACAAAAATTACTTATTGAAGTATTTCCAGATTGACGAGAGCTTGCTTCATCAAAAAGAATTGGAAATATCCCGGCGAAAGTTCGGATTGTCTCGGGTGTTCAAGTCATACTGGATGGAAATGTATTATGAAAGCATCAGTAAATATGCAAATGGCTCATATCTTCAACCATATTACAAAGCTTTGTGACTGCACAAAACTATGAATAAAAAATTGGAATTTCTTCTGAAATAAAGTTAAAAAAAAGTGGAAAACCTAAAGTGATATTTTCAAACATTTCCACACACTTAATCAGTCTTCAAAGGTCTTCTGTTGAGTCATGGAATCATTGAAGAAGAGTTTTCGGTTCACAAAACTGTTCTAGATCAAGAACGAAGTGTAGAAAATTATTCCTTTTTGTGATAGTATTAGACGAATATTTCGAGCTTCCCTACGATCAGCTTCTTCCTCATGTAGGAACAGGGTCAGTTTATCCAGAGCTGGCGGGCGTCGGATTGAATCTCGTCTAAGGACGGAAAAAAAGACGGACTACTCGAAAAGGAGAAGTAGAGATTTTAAAAATTGACAAACAACTGCAAAGAGAAAAATTTCAGAGTCATGTTTTTAGACTAAAAAGTAAGGTACTTTTTTCATTTTATCTGTCGCAAAAAAAAAATTAAAACCGGAATTGATTCAAAAAAGGTTTTATTGTCGGGTTTGAAAAATTTAGAAAAC
The DNA here is from genome assembly GCA_904845305.1 of Caenorhabditis auriculariae. Lineage (NCBI taxonomy): Eukaryota > Metazoa > Nematoda > Chromadorea > Rhabditida > Rhabditidae > Caenorhabditis > Caenorhabditis auriculariae. The sequence continues at coordinate 8,290 of CAJGYM010000002.1, read as the reverse complement.
TTATTTTGGTTTATTGAATTGTTGGGATGGAATAAATTTGCTTCTTGAAACAACTAAATTTGCTTCTTGAAACAACAAAATGTATAATAATGAGACATTTACCAGAGTTTGAATCAAAATTTCAAACGAAAACATCAAACTATAAACCTTCTTCATACAAGGAGCTACTGTAAGTCTGTCGTTTTTGGCTTAGTCGTTGTGAATTTCAATGGGTGTGCATCTTGGTGTTTCGCTTAGCACTAGTTTCCAGGTGCTAAGTTAGGACAGGAGTTGGCTTAGGCTTAGGCTTAGGCTTAGGCTTAGGCTTAGGCTTAGCTTAGGCTTAGCTTAGGCTAGGCTTAGGCTTAGCTTAGGCTTAGGCTTAGGCTTAGGCTTAGGCTTAGGCTAGGCGCTAGGCTAGGCTTAGGCTTAGGCTTAGGCTAGCTTAGGCTAGTTTGTTTGAAATGAGTATTAGGTTCACTGCAAAACTGATTACAGTTCAAGTCATTTAAGCAGTGTTTGCTGAAGCGATTACAAAGTGGGCTTGATGAAAATCACCTTTCGAGAGCGATTGCACCAGTGAGGCCCAGGAGGCCTCTGAGCTATGACACTTAAACATTTCATCGCAACACATTCCGACATTATAGTGGTCACTAAACATTAAGCGAGCCAATTGTCAAAAAGACGCTAGTCCGTTCGTGCGATCGATTGACCACCGGAAGCGAGCCTGGCGATCACTTTTAGCAGCGTCGCACCCTGGCGTTCCTGCTTGCCTGGTCGAGCTGGCAGCGTTTAGCTTTGAAATGACTTTTGCCCAGGCCTGGGCAATTTTGACTCGCTGAGAATAATTGCCCATGTTTATCCCTCGCTTCACAACGGCTGCGGTATCGCTGCCGATGTTTACCGAATTGTGCACTTTGAAGATTGTCATGCCGAAATTGTCGTGTTAACTTTTTTTGAGATACTTGTTCCATTTGCGCAAGTGATCGAAAATGGCACAGCAGCTGTTTTACATGGCTTGCCTACCAGAGGCATCACGTTTGGTCTGTTTAGCCATCTTGTTGCACTGGCGAGGTTTTGAAATATGTCAGGTCAGCATTTTCTGTGAATTTATTGTCGCATCTGGTCGAAGACTGCGCGATTGCGAATCTTCAACTCCACAACAGCGCGACCCGGCAACGCCATAGTCATTCATATGTTTGATTTTAGACGGATTTCAAATCAGTGAAAACTCGAAACTTATCATTTTCATTTTTGAACAACATTTATCGAAAATTTTATGAATAGACGGCACCCTCCTGAAATATCGTTAAGAGATTGACCAGGATTGTTTTGGGCTTTTGGAAGCGAATTTGAAAAAGGTTTTCTGCGGCACATTAATCGTCCACAGGAATGGCTTCAGCGGTGACTTCTGAATGTCGACAGATGGGGCTGATGCGGATTAAAATCTTGCCTTGCCCGATACCACGAGTCGAACTGACGACGGAGATCATTTCCGGTAAGTTGAGACGTTGATTTCAAGAATCATTTCAAGAATGACGCTTCGATTCGCGGAATGCACTTTGCATTGCGTGCTGAGCCCAATATTTATCGATGACCGTACGATTTTTCGGTATTGTTGACAAATTCCTCCTAGAGATTGACATTTAAAATAATCTCCACGCATTAAAGATTTGACAATTTTGAGTTTGAATTTTAATGAATGTCTGAAAAGACTGAATGATCAAAGTTTAGGCCTGACAACACCTGAGTCAAGAGCTTGACCTGATACATCTCTGAGAATTTGAGTCTCAAGATAAACTGTAACAGAGATTTTCGAAAATTTTTTCTCTTTTCCGAATTTGAGATTAAATTGTCCACGACCCTGAACTGGCGCTCGAAAACTCAGCGTCTGTAACCACGTTATGTAAGACGTAGAATCTTTTCCAATCAGCCTTTATTTAATTTTTCTATATTCATCAGTGCACACTGCTGGTAATCGAGAGGGCGGCCTGCATTTTGCTCAGCAGGTTGGCGGACGCTCTTATTTCGAGATGAACAGAGCAGATTAGTTGACGCCGTGCCCCAGTCTGCCCAGCCGTGCTTCAGATTGGGTTGCCTCTTACGGCGATTCATGAGCACATGGTGATGTCTGCGTGATTCGACCCCGACTGAACACTGATTACGCGTCTGCGCAACACGGCGGATGGCGGCTCAGGAAACAGTTCGAAGACAGCCGCTTCATCTCCAGTAAACGGAGTCGCTTCATCACGAGCGTTCGTCGCCAGTCACTCCCGAGTCACTGGCCGATGCCCGACTTTGAAATGGTTCGACGACTTTATTGACGAGCTCATTATTTACGGTTACGGCGACCGAGGATCGCTGACGCAAGAGACCGATGAAACCTGACGTAGCACCTGAATCTGCGAACGCAGAATCTAGAACAGACTTTCACACTGAAATGACTTTCTGATGTTTATTTGAGCTTTATTATTTGAACAGACCACGTCCGCGCAAAATCCATTTGAAGACAGGAAATGACCACCATTTACGGTCTTCATTATATTAGCAATATCTCTGAGCATGGTCATGATGACCGATGACGGTCTATAACTTTCGCGACGGCTCCAGTCGACCTCGGTCATTTTAATCTGAGCTGGCGCAGCAGATCGTATTCCGAAAGCTCACCTGACCGCCCAACCATTGCGGTATCGCGTTTGCGTCATTGACGTTTGCAACGTCTTTTCTTGACGTGCTTAAACATCGCTGGTGCAGTTTGAATCCATTATTTAACGATGGTGATGATTTACTTTAAAGATAAAAATGGTCACTTCGCGCATTCATTGTTGACCACATGGTTTTCAGGCGGTGCGTCAGACGCGATCAACGCAGCAGAGAGAACCTGATTACTCCAGCATGAAGCAAAGCCGATGCCAGCATTCATAATATTCGAGGAGTTATTCATTGGTGGCATTGCCGATCCGGAGATATGAACATTTGATCCTCAAAAGACAATTGAATTTGAATGACCACTACATTATCGGTCGTCTGCCCAGAAGTCGACTTTCACCCATTTGTTGTCTATGAATTTTCGTGCCCAGATCATCCACACCTGCTGGATCAGATTGCTGATCACCGGAATCCCCGATTGACCTCATCATAAAATTAGGAATGTCGATCATAACTAATTCAATTGGTCAAAATACGATCTCTGTCAAGGCGTTGACAGATACCTTCTGAAGTTTTCAGCTCTTGGCATGTCTCAGCACATCAACGAGATTAAGAGAAGATTTGGTGTTGGTCGACGATTTGCAGACTTGATAATCTGTTGCCTGAGATTGTCTCTTCGTTGTCAACACTCTCCGACTCAGCCATCCATGCCTCTGATTTGATGCCGTTTAAGAAGACTGATCCCAGAACGCAGTGATGAGAATCGCTTGCATCATCACCTGGTCAACCTCCTACGACGAACGATTTAAAATTGAGCTGATGTTTGCTTAACTCCGGCTGCCAACTGCCGAAAGACTGGCACCGTGAGGCGCACCAAACATCCTCCCGCCATTCTGGCGACCGTTGTTCGACACGAATATCGTCTGTTTGTCGCGCATTGAACGCATCTCCGGTGACGGCGGCGCGAACAGATGAGCATGTCATCCTGATTACCACCGCATCGGCGTTCACGTTTTCGCAGACAAGAGATTGCTAGTCGACGAACGACTCACTGATCCCGAGAACATCATGTCGATCTGGATGATTGATCATTTTCTATGAGTCGTTGTTTGAGATCGTCGCCTGAGAACGTAACCACGCGAGAGATGATCATCGCATCCTCAGAACCAAATACCAGCAGCAGACTTTTGTTCATGACTGTTTGAATTCTTTCCTGTCTCAAACTTTTTAATTAGAACCATACTTTACCATTTGACATCTGATCGATTGATTTGATCGCCAGACCTGATTTTCCATGAAAGATTGAACTGACGCCTGCTTTCATGAAAACATTGACCGAGATCCATTTGCATGCCTGATTAAGATGACGAAAAGATCTTCATCTGAAATTTTGAGAATGGTTCTAGAGACCAGGAAAAATGATAGGATATCAGACAGAGTTTGTTTAATTTTGATTTGTCTCATTTCAGATCAGCTCTGTTTCTGACGGATTTCTAATGAGCTGAGGGTTGTTCATTTGTTGAACAGCTGTGGGACAGTTTTGATGTTTGATGTTCAACTTTTTGTTTTGTCGATGTTGAAGATCAAATTTTCGATCGCCTTTTTTCAAGAATTACACTGATTTTAGATGATCCGGTCGGGATCACCAGAAAGAGCTTTGTGAAAACCCGATAATCTAGAATTTTGTAACAAACAATTTTAAAATTCTCCTGATATTATCACTTTATAATATTTTTTAATTCAATGAAACAGCAAAACTGTTTAGGGGCCTGAATTTTTCGAGTTTTGCACTCAGATTTTTCATCCTGCTCAGTGATCTGGCAAATGTGTGTCATTTTTCACTTTGTATTAATGATAAACAGAATTAGAATTGAGATTGCACCATTGAAGTTTTTCAAAAACATTTTCGAAAAGATTTTCTTCCAAAAATAAATACCCAGCAGTTCCAAGATAGCCCGATCTGGTCATGATCATGATTTGTTTCATGATGAAATATTTGTTCTCAGTATGAAGCCTTCGATGATATTTTATCCAGACTGATTTGAAACATGACCTTCAGCCTCATTTCTTATCTCGATCAGTTCGGCAGGTTTCAACCGAATCGACTGGTCGTGCGAGGAGAAGCTTATATGCACGGTCGACGGCGGCGCTGATGATCGATTTTCTGGTCTTGCGGACTTCATAACTTTGAGCCCTTTTTCTGTTTCGGTGCCGAATCCGGAATTCCATTGTCGACGGAGAAAATACGGCGAACGATTTGAAATTACTCCAGTTCGCATTGAGAGTCAACTCGTTGAAGTTGTTCTGAGACTGCATTATCTCCAGCGTTGAGCCATTCCAAATGTGATCAGTTTCATTTGTTGTAACTATTCGATAGATCGTTTAAATGATTGTTTGAAATTCATCTTTGAATAATCTGTCATTCTGTGATTTTAGCATTAACAATTGTAAACTATCTCGATTCTCACATGTTCGAAAGCAGACCACCGTGAGCATTTTTCATGGGTTTCAACCCGGAAGTCTCCGTGTGCCTTGATTTGTATGACCTCTGAGGATCTTGTTTTAATTGTATCGTTGGTATTCATGACTGATGAATTTATATTCGAACTGGTTTCAGATTTGAATCGAGAATCAGTAATTAACATTTGATTTTTCTGAAGATTGTATTCATTTTGTATGGCTCGAATTTCTTCAGAAAATCTGATTCACCTGAAATTTTGGCACCATTTGTTTATTTTGAAAATCCATTTACTTGAACCACTGCATATATTTTGATCAGATGTTGATGAATCACTGAAAGTTTTCCACTAGTATTTTTGAAGAACTTTCATTATAAAGATCGAATTTACCGTAAAGCCCGATGAAGATTTTGCATTTTATTGATTTACCGATATTTGTTGCTCGTGTCAAAGCAGTAATACTTAAATATTCTGGAGAAGTTGCTCGAAAATATCCTTTGTCCGAAACCTGAGATATTCTGTTGACCGTGATTTGAAATATTTTTCGAAAATTGAATGGTTATAGCCTGCAGAATTGAAGATCCTGAATTTAGAGTCCAAATACTCAGGCAACTCCATGATAATAAGATTAAAGATGTTTTGGAGAATGCTTCTGAACATTTAGGCACCAGTGCATTGAGACTTGTAATTCTCCATGGGCTGATGTGAAACTGCCTGAGTTGCCATCAAAGTCAACTTTACTTCATGGCTGGCTGGCTTAACGCATATGCTTGATGTATGATTAGGCCCACTTTATTTTCACCTGAGATTGATCCTATTTGATGAGCTCATTTCAGTGGATTCTAGACCTGATGGTGCACTTCACAGGACAGCGAAAGTTGAAATATCTGTTCATTCAGTAATTGAGACTGAGTCGTTATCAGCGCCTGCAGTCTTCTCTTTTCATGTTTCAGTCCAGAACTCAAAAGAGAACCTCAGATCCAGCTGATCTTGTTTTCTAACCCTGAGCTGAGAAATCTGATCAAAACTGATTTTGAAAATCATTTTTCAGTCGTTTGAATCATCGCGAATGTTCGAAATGCAGAATATGAATTCCAGACCGTTAGCCATAAAATATTCAAACATTGATTAGTGTGACAGCTGAAAATCAAATATATTGATAATCACTAAGAGAGAAAGATGAGATTTTCTACAGAAATCATCACTAAAAAAACATGAAGAGCCCAGAGCTGCTAAAAGCTGTTTTGAACCTCACTGCTATGACGCAAAACAACGAAAAATTAAGTCGATTTCACCACAGCAGTGAATGATTACCTCCAATGCCTGAATTTTCGATGTTTTTGATCTTGGCCTGAATGCCTACCGTGAACAACATCCGTAGGTCGATCTCTCGATACTGACTTTTGATGAGGCATCAGTAATCATTTTTCATCTGCGTGACTGTTGCTGACTGATGACTCCACCAGGCATTATGGTGAGCGTGAAACTAAGTGGCACGCATTTTCTGAATATATCACATTTTTTATAAAAGTAGTGGGATTGGCATTTTAATGGTCGACTGAGGATCACAGCACGATTTTGACACTGAATCTGTTTATCACCTGATACTGGGGCTGACCTGAGCCATACTTCGTCTGAGGGTCTTTCATGAAAACTGCCCCAAGAGACTGACCAATCAGAGACACGGTTTTGGAAGAATTTGATCTGATTGATCCGCCTGATGTTTGACCTGAAGTAGCAGCCTTGAAATTGGTTTTCATTAAAATTGAGCTGCAGGACATCGATGAATTTGAGATTTGAGGCTGCACTTTGGTTTGTCATAGAATGGTTCTATTGATTGATATTTTCGATTGAGAGCCCTTTGAGCCTGCAATGTTTAGAATTGAGATGACTTGTAACGACATTTGAGGGGGTATTCTAACGATTGTAGGATCAGTGCAAAATGAGAGAATTTGAAAATTAGGCTGAAACACAAGCGAGCCCGGTATCGGCAGCCCGATCGAAACATTGTAGTGTCCATACTGACCTGCTCTGTTTCGACGAAGTTTTGTTTTGCCGATTGAACATCATGCCATCATCGGAATGATATCCGGTGATTTTGTTTGAAGAAAATGGACTGTTTTCAGACGGCACTATGAAGTGAATGATCCTAGCCTATATTATTTGTGGCTGAGCTGAATGTCGAAACAGCAACATTATTTTTAGGTCGAGAATGAAGATTCTACTTATTCTGTGTTCTGAAAATAAAAGATATTTCTGTACTTTTTTTGATCAAGATTTGATCCAGGCAGTATCCTGATTAGCTGGTGACCTTCTGACAATATCTGATCAGAATCTGTCTGAATATGTTGAAGTCGATTTGGAGATAAAAATCTTCCACGCATCTGATCAATTCATTTGACGTTTTGAAGTTCACAAAAAACTGATTTTGAACGATATATCCATGGCTTTGTCTGATCTGACAGCTGACGGGTTTGCGAGCTTTGCTTTAACATTTCTTTGAATGAGAAAGCCAGACCAGATTGATCTGAACATTTGTTATTTGAATTGAACAGACCTGAAGATTTGATCCTCTACTTAGTGGTAGTCTTCCAGAGATGAGCGAAGTCAACATTCAGTCTTTGCTGTGTTGTTAATCTCGTTGATTTTCTGATAATTTCATGACCTTTGAGATCAATTGAGACTGATCCATTATAACCTGATCATGCCCGACCATGATGTTTGGCTCTGATTTTATTTTGAATTTAATCTGATTAAGAGTCTGGTTTCAGGTATCTGAAGTTTGAAAATTATGATTTGACCTGTTCATACATGTCGATTGTTGGAATTTGTATGATTATATGCTCTAACATGAGCACCAATTTTGTACCTGATGAAAACACCAGCCTATGAGTGGTGTTCTGACTGAAGTGGTCACTGATTTATTCTGGATCTGAAGACTGACTTATTGAGGCTGATGATGGCGACCAGGAGACTCATAGCCACGATTTGAGCCTTTGTTTCTGCAGGTTGTTCGCCACAGCCAAAGTCCTGCCAAAACTGATGATGATATGGGCTTGAAAAGACAGCTGTGTCGTTGTTCAGCGGCGAGAAAACAACAGAGTTTTAATGAAAGAGCAGTACAATTAAGGCCCCATGAAAATGCTAATGATTTTTGAATCAATCAACATTATTCAAGAGCCCAGCCATAGAGACCCACTGGA